>OU744326.1:30058922-31474127 GCA_916610235.2 Lasioglossum morio
AGAGAATCCGATTTCCATATAAAGTGCAGCTTTCTCGCACCACTGAAAAACCAAGTTGAAACGCAGAAGGACGTTTCCGCGACCGAAGAGTAACAAACAGCACGGGCCATAAAAGTTCTCAATAAATTTCCGAAATCGTTAAAAGTGCAACATTGAAGGCAATTGTAACAATCCGCGGACAGTCCTCGGTAACGAGACGACCAGGCATAATTTACAGCGCCTTATCATAATTACCATCGTATTAAACCGTACGGCGCAGCGTAAACCTTGAAACTTATAAGCATATTGAAAATTTACGAGGATGTTAAGACCGGTAGACATATTAATCGTTGTATTATACTTGCCGAATTAACGAGGGATACTTAACGGCACGCGGGATCATTTCCAATCCGGGCTGTGCATCGCGCGTGCACGACCAATGAAATACGCCCGTTTCCTTCGACTTTATTCTCATTGTCGGCGCGTACCGAATTGTTTCTCAATAGCTATTCGTTCGGGCGACTTTATGTCGGTTACCGAGGCATCCCGGGCGAAAGTAGCAACTGCCCCCGCGTGTCCCCCACACGAGGATAGAAATTCGAAAGTTTCGCTTTAAAAGAAACGTAAAAGTTTACGAGCCGATCGCTGATAACACCTGCGACATTTTTCCCGTGATCCCTGGGAATGACCCCGACGGACGTCGCGAGACGTCGCGACGTTAGAGCGGACCCCTTTTTAACGACATCCAAGGGCCGCCGGTTTTGCGACCGTTACCGGGGGCCCACGAGCTGTGCGAGCTCCGGCGTACTTTAAGCCCGATCGCTTCTGAAAATTCATTTCTCGCACGGCGATAATTTACCGGGGGCCATTATCATAAAATGTGGAAGGCCCCCGGGTCGGCGTTTTAAGTTATGAAAGCGACGCTCGCCGCCGGGCAGCATTAAAACGCGCGGTTTAATCGCTCGGGACTCGCCGATCAATTGCCGAGATTATTTGGAATCGTATCGGGGACGCCATGAACGGGACGCGATCCTGGCGCCCTCTGCGACGCGTGGGTCGCCCCTGACCCGGCCGAAAGCTGCCCCTTTACTCCCGCATTCGTTACGACATTTCTGGGACCCGAGGTATCTCCGTGAAAATCTCTTAGTTATTGATGCTGTTAACCATGTTTGGTTATACAATAGTATACATTAGTATTATATAACACTTTACAATTCATAATGAAGTATATATCTTTACATGAAGTTAAATTTATTATACGTTATATATTACTATTCGTATTAGTAAATAATACGAAGTTAAAGAAGAGTTAAAGAAAAGTTAGAGAAAATATACAGTTGACATTCTCATTCGATATCTGAAATCGGCAACCGATATTTTAACATTCGATAGGGCACCTGATTTCGTTGGTTCTTTGGCTAACAAATCAGCCTTTTTATTTCCTGTTCTACATAATGCATCAACCATTTAGTATCTGGCAGAAATTATGTGGCCCTTGTGGTTTCCATCGAAGTCTGCATCGTCGTGTATCCAACGAAATAGGAAGAAACGATCTGACGAATTCGACAGCATCGATAAGGATTGAAGCGTGCGTTTTTCTCCGGCCTGGGAAAAGGAATGAAACCGAATGAGTTCGGGAAAAAAAGGAACGCCCGTCGAAACTTGTTTTCGCGTGTGACGAACGCACCTTGACACGTCGGGTCGCGCAGGAATTCGCTGCAATCGCGCGAGCGAAAAAGTCGCTTTTCCTATAATTGGCACGCGACCTGTGCGCCCGCGCGAGCTCGCCGAAGGCGTGGCGTGCGAAAGTGCCACGTGGCGTAACACCGGCACAATCATAATTGCGAACCCGCGTGGAAATGAAGCCTCGCGTGACACTCGCGACGCTTGCTTCCGCGAGGCTCGTCTGTATGCATAATTGTTTCTGTGCCTGCTCCACGCTGAAGAAGACATCGATTTGCCCGAAAACGTGGACAAAAGAACAATGTTCTTGCAGTCTAATAATCAGCTGCAAATCTTTTCTTTTTTTTTTATTAAGCATTTCAAATCTCAACTGAGATCTATATCTGCTGTACAAATGTAAATTACAGTAAATACATATTCATACATACATAGACAATATTAAATCAAATTAAATTCGTACTGTACAATTCTTTAGGAAATGAAATATAAGCTGCAAATCTTACGAACATATTTCATTTCAACGATAATCGTCAGGGGACTGTGGATTTCGTGAATTTATGTCGAGATTGTACAGAATGATCGAGGCATGAAATTATTAAATCGTTCCAAAAGTAATTTCGTTTTTTTCAAAGACAACAATGTTTTATCATTTAAAATAAGTTCTATGACATTTTGTTCTACGATCATTGAAGTAAGATCTTCAATCTGGTTATCATAATTTAACTCTCTGTTGACTGAAATGTAAGAGGAAAGGAAAATGTGAATCTTGTGTTTATAGAATTAGGATAAAACTGTCGAGGATATATGAATTTTTTGTGTAAATTGATTACAGTTTTTTACAGGTTTTTCGACCTCTGGCCGAGAGCGTCTCGAACTTTTAACGACTCCCGAAAGCTGACCGGAGCGGGCACAATAATTCGCGGATTAAACCGCGGTCCCGATTACGTTTCGATTACACGGTCGCCGTTTCCGACTCTCCTCTGCGCGTCCATTTAATCCGGCGACGCGGGTTTAATCTTAACCGTCCGAGTGTCGGGTACTTAGGGTTCGTTATTTCGCTTCTGATAACTGAAACTTAATATTGAATGTAGTCCCGGCGAATTGATGCAGCGTGCATCGTCGCCTCGAGCGGCGATTGCTTGGCTCCGGAAGCTACTCCGAGGGAGATACATTTTTTAAAAGGAACGTCGTAAAGTTTCGGACCGAAGTATCCGCCGGTGATTGTTTCTCGGTGAAAGTGATTCCCCCGGGCGAAATACATACTCGCGGTAGCTGATCTCTTGTCTGATATACGATTCCACTCAGAGTCAGGTAATCGTAATAAAAATTGTAATAAGCGGCTCTGGGATCTCGGTTGCAGGAATGCGCTCGGGGGATCCTGTTTGTTTTCATTAACGGGAGTTTCATTAGCAGAAAAAGACTCTAGCTCGTCAATTCTAAACTGTCGTCCGTAAGTAATAACTAATTCGATTGCACTCGGGTTATAAAAATGTTTGTACGTTCTGTATTCGGAGCTGGATCCATTCATACGTTCCATAAAATCGAAACAATTTATCGGATAGGATAGAAACTGAATTTTAATTCGTTGTTACTTTTTCGATCCTCTTCACTCGTGGATTTGAATGGCTCGATAAAATGAAATGTTGGCGAGATACCGTCTAAAAAGTTAACGATCTTTTCTTCTACTCCGATTGACGAGCTGTTCGGCCGAATAACTGCAGCATTACTACCGTGGACGTTTACGCAAACTCACTCACGTCGAAACTAGTGAAGCAGAAATAATTTTATCTTCCGTGCTAATTTTATTCTGTTCATAAAAGCGTAATATGCGATACTAAACGTTATTGAAATCTTCATTTTAGTGCGTCCAGTCGGCAAGAAATGCTATAAATTCAAAACATTCGCAGTGAAGCAATTATATCGAACTCAGCTAGCGCGTCTACTAATTATTTACCTTTTCTACTTATTGCGAAGTCGAGTGCGCTCTTTGAGATAGTTCTGCCACTCATTCTTCGGTACTGTTTCACACATGGCGACACAATAAGATGTAAATTAATAAAAAAAAAAATTAGAACGGCCAGAAATTCGTTCAGAAGTTGCGTCGGAATGGACCCATTGTGAACGAGCTAATTTTGTCTTCGAAGATTGCGAGCTTCGATTTTCGTCCGATCTTCGAGAAGAATCGAGCGCGGTGAATCGTGGATCCGAAGTCGCACGGTCCCGACCGAGGAAATTAAAGGGTACGGAGGGGGGAAGTCTACTTTTAAGTGGCACTTCTGATCGTCTCCCCCGTGGCGGAAAGGTGGCTCGAACGACTCCAATCGAATCGGTAACGAACGATTCGAGATACGGTCGAGGGCGTTATGTAGGACCACACACGAGGCGTCCGCGCTATCCTCGACCCGGTCCCACCAGGTAATGTTTCTTTTAAGTGCGAACACAAATTGTAACTGAGACGATGGGCTTTCGTCCTTCTCCCCTGCACGGGACCATAGCCCGGGCCCCGGGTCGAGAAATATCTGGCGGATCCGATTTCAAAAGCCGTTCGTTTGGATTCACGATTGTACGAGGGCCCCGGAGCACGGAACGTGTCACGGCATTGACCAACCAACCCTCGCCCCGTTCTCTTTCACCCTAAGACCGTAATCCCTTTTCCCCTGACGGTGTTACATAGGAGAACGGCATGGCATGGCGGCGCGCGGCGGGACCGCGAAACGTGTCGCCAATTTATTCTCATGACCGTGAACGAGAGTAGACGGCTGCTTGAGGAACCTCCAGCCACTAGGGTGGCTATTCGTTTCACTTTGGGGACATTCGTCCGTTCGGTACAGTCCGTTTAGTCGAAATTAGTTTACGAAATTTTCTTCTAATCGATTTATTGCGACGTCCGGTGGTCCAGCCGTTATTAAATTGATACAATCATTAGCCCGTGCATCATTATCAGAGTAAATACAAAAAGAAATTCAGAAAGAAATATAATATACATGATTGATTGTATCAATTGTTAATAACAGCTGGACCACCGGACGTCGCATTATTACTGTTTCGTGTTTCATGTTACTACGACGTAAATGCACGAAATCAGTCTATCGATGAACGCTCCGTCGATAGTTCATGAATTATTTTACGATTCCGTGTTTCCATGTCGACGGGTGCGGAGTAACTTTCCTCCCGCTCGATATTAATTTCTCTAGTTCGCCATTTATTATGCGATTTTCTAAGGTGGCTCGCCGTATGCCGACTGATAAAGGTCCTGGGACGAACGGCGGTTCACCGCGTTTCCGCGCGAAACCGGGCGCCGCTGATCGATATACTTGCCGCGCAATAATTCGCGTCGCGGAATGCAATATGCGGGTTACGTGATATTTCAAACGACTACCCACTCGGAGCGTCGAACCCGCGTTTAAATCAAACGAACTCGGTCACGGAGCGAGTGATGTCATCCGAGAGAAGCGGACGCGTAGACAGCGTCGGCGTTGGTATTCCAGCTAGCGCGTCTCCGCTCCGATCTGCTCCTCTTTCGCCTCTTCTTCTTTTTCTCTTATCTTTATTCTCGGTCTGGTTCGCCGTGTCAACCTTGCCTTGCGCAACCCGATCACCTCTGCCGAGCGTCCCGGTTTTACGAAATTAACGTGAGTTGTAAATGAGCTCGACCAGATAAGTAATGGCGTTGCCGAAATCGGCTGCGATTTGAATAATCCCGTCGATCTTCCAAGGGACCGGCTAGTTTCCCGTGAAATCGCACATCGAGGTCGCTAGACTGTCCCTGGACCGTTTTGATCAATTTCGGCAATAAAAATATTATTATTATTATTTATTTTAAACGGAACGAAGTCCTTTTATACAAATGTATGCAGTTTATATAGTATGACAGAAAAGAATCTTAATGTTAAGTCTTAATCTAAAATTTACATAATTATGGACAGCGCGAAACTAAGCAAATATAGGTACTATTAACGAATAGTACAGCGCAATTTCGTTTTGAATGCCTGTAACGTGCCATTGAAAAAATCAATATTATTATACAATGTGTTTGAGCTGCAATAATGCGATTTAAAGGATTTATTGCTCCATATGAGGATTTGGATTTCAAAACACGTTCAGGTACATAGAAATTAATTTGCCTCGGGAGTGCGGGACAATCTATATTATTATTTATCAAATTAAAGATAAAGCTCAGGTCGGAAACTGTTCTACGATCAGAAAAATATTACGCCTAGACAAATAAAATATACATAGAATTATTTTCGAGCTTGAGTTTGTCAGGCAGGTACGTGAAAGAATGATTGAATCACCGTTATCCGATTTTCACGAGACAGTTCTTTGACAGATTAATAAAATAAAAATCTCCGCTAATGCAATAAGTTGAAAATAACGTAGCTGCTTTCACCTACTAATTTTTATTGTAAACACAGAAAATCCACAGTCTAGTGATGATACGTGTTCCAACTTTCTCGTCCCAATGTTCCTCTCGAAATGTCTGCAGCCTTCTCCAAGATATAATTAAGATTAAAATCAGCTAACTTCCCACCTGAAATTCGTCCGGATCGAATCATTTTCTCGGCTCGCATTCCCCGAGATTCCAAAGATGTCCTTTGGCAAGGTAGCTCGCGGCCACCTCCGCGCGATCGTTTACGCGCCGAGCGGGCCCGGATTATTTACAATCGTGCGATATCGATCGAGATATAAACAGGTAGGAATGCCACGGGGAATTCGGCGGTGGGACTCGAACGCGCCCTGAGAGATCGCGTCCGAAATCGCAGTTTTATTTGCGAACCGTCCGGCGCTCGTAAAACTCGCGCGATCCGCGCGCGACAGGCCCCTAAACTATTCTGTCGCTCGTTACCCGGCCGAGTGCTGGCTGTTCCGGGGATAACAGACCTAATTGATGGCGGAATAACGGCGCGAAATCGCGGCCGAATTTCGCGGGCGTAATTGCCGCGAGCGTAATGGCCGCCGGTCTCGATAAACGCCTCGGATCTTTCGCAGAACCTTTCGCAGAACCTCAGGGAGGTCCTGGTTCTGTTCTTCGAATAATGTAGCTGATTTTGATAGTGGGATTGGCCTGAGAATAATAAAAAATTAACTTCGTTTCATTTAGAAAGAAGTGCGGAGAATAATGGCTATAAAAGTGTTTCTTCAATTTCTAACCCTGTAGAACCTTGCAAGTCACTGTGTTATATGACATATGCTTTTGTGTCTTTAATTTGTTCTGTAAGGAGTTGACACGGAACTGATACTCGACACGACGTGATGTTTCGTCAATCTCTCGTAGAGGACTGTCGTTTTTATTTTAACAAAATCATAACGTGGAACATTCATTTTATAAAACATTAACGCGACGTAAATCAATAAAAAACATATATAAAATGTAAATCGATAGAAACATATATAAAACTTAAACAAATATACACACTCATATTCAGTCATATGACATGCATACTTATATCATTCTTACAGTTCCTAATTTTATTGTTTGAAAAAATTAGATTACCCGATGCGACTGTATCGTAAGCGTAATGTTCTCGTATTAAAATATCATTGAGAATTTGTAGAAACGAATCGAAGATGAAAAGGATTTCGGAATAAACTAGTTTTTCGCCGGCCCGGTGATCGGCAGAGGCGTCCGAGCGGAGAACGTGCTCGAGTTACTTCGAACCAATGGCTACTTTCTGCTCATCGTGGTTTTTGTCGACGAAGTAGGCTGTCCTTTCGCGGAGAGAAGTCTTTTTCACGGGGCTTGATTGCTCGATACTTTTCTAAACGAGGGAGAGCTCGCAGCCGACCTCATTAAAACGCTCGACGCGGCGGCCGGCCGCGATCGTTTTCTTTTTCGAAGCGGTGCACATTGTTGACGTTCGTCCTGTTGCCTCTTCCGGTCGATTCGTTGGCCGTACGAACCGCTCGATGGGTTCGTTAAACTTCTGCCTTTTTAACCAGCTGCTTCGACGCTTCGTCTCGGTGACGTAACGGCTCGACGCTCCTCTTCTTTTTCGCCAGGCGCGAAACGACCAGCAGCTCCCTTCGTGAATTTTTGTTACTCCTTACTTGCCGAAAAGATGCTCCCTCGAACTTTCTCTTCTCGCCAGATACACCTAGATATTTATTATTTCGCCGAGGTTTTTACAAGGATGACTCGTCCAGGCTCGAAAAGGCGATCTGCAGGCGATCCGATCGTGTGCTAGTTTTTATTTCTCGGTGCTAAAAGTCTGTCCGAAACGTTTATTCGCGATGACTTTATAACTGCGGGGACCTTATTCCATTTAAACCAGAAACTCCGTGGTCCTCGTTCGAGACATATTTAGTATCGTTGCTTTTTTCACTGTTTGTCGCTTTGACTGTAGAATATTTTTCGACACTTCTTTAGATTCTCTAATGTAATAGATAATCGTTTACAATTATTCAGACTGTAAAGATATTTTTGTGGAAAAATTGTGCAATATCGATAATCCATTTCGACATTAACCCATAAATGCGTTGCGTTGCCGTTTGGCAAATAGTAATAAAATATCGTGCATTTAAGGGTTAATTTATTTTAGCATTTATAGAATTATGAATCGGCTCTGACTAGGAGGAAGGGCTACCGACTGTTTATCATAGCCGGCGCCATTTCACTTCCACCGTGAATTCAGTGGAACAAAACGAGCGATTCCAGTAATTGCGATATTATATAAAGTGATGCGTTTTAAAATGGTACTTCATAGCCGATAACGAGATCTTCATCGAGGCAGTAACGACCGTGAGTAACTTTGTAATCCAATATGGACCCTGTATCTCCATAACGACGCCACATTTCAACCTAACTTCCCCGTGTCCCGGTTGCTTTAATATCCATTAAGATACACGTGGACAGGGTATAGAGTCAGCACGCGTTTATTTCGAGTCGTTCGACCTTCCTTTAGGAATAAAACCACCAAAATGTGTCCGAACGACGTGAAAATGGTGCCCAAGTAAAGGACTGTTCACTCGCAACATATAGAGGATCTAAAAGAACAGTTGCGACTCTTTTAGTGGGCAATTAATGTCAGACTATGATACGTAACATAGATCATTAATTAATTTCTTTCGTAGAGGACATTATCATTGACGAAGAAGAGTTCTACCGGACTGTAAAGGAAATTGTAAAACAAGGGGTTGTAAGAATAATAACGGGATCCTACTTGTTTAATGAAACGAGAGCAGCCCGTCGAGATGTTTTCGTTTTGAAGCAGATAGAACGAGCAGATTCAGGACAGCGAGGACTCCTTTCGCAGTACCGCTGTTTCGCGGACACCCCACGACGACGCAGAAGGAGTAAAAGGAAGAAGCGGCTGGAAATAGAAGGCGCGAGCGAGCGAGAGGAAAGACGATCCGCGCCGGTTTCGAAATCGAATTATTTATTCCCGTCGTGGTGCGATATTGGGACGGCCGATCGTAAAACTCGAGGCTCGGCTGATGGATCCCAGTGTCCTCGGGCTCTGGTAGAGGCCGTGGTCTGCTTCGGATAAGGCCGAAATTGATGGCGGAATAACGGCGCTAAATCGCGACCGAATCGCGTATAATTAGGCTGCGTTACCGCGCGTGTTCTCTTCGACGGGATATACGTGTCAGCCTCGCATAATCACGCACGCACGTCCACGTACACTATCGCGCGCAGTTGTCGCCACGGGTACACACAGACAGAGACGGACAGGTAACGCTCCGGCGAGACCGTCCTCGTGTCAGGCTCCGGGCAGCGCGAAGTAGAGATTAATAGCGAAATTATACCATTAAGTAGATTTTATACGTATCCAGCCGGCGTAAAAAAGTCACCAGTTCATTTGCATGCCACGTGGGAATCCGTCCGGCGGATTATCGGCCGATTTATATGCCGCCATTAAAAAATCTCGGTCTGCTTCGGCACGGGACGAACGTCGAGCGAGCCGAGTGAGCCGAGCGTCCTCTCGGATCCTCTCGTGTTTGCGAAACCGTGCCGAAAACGAGATCCACGCGAGACGCACGTTTCGCGCGAGAGAAATTGCCGCGCGACCAGACGACGTTATGGCCTTTTATCGCAGACGATTCTATCGTCGTGATGAACGGCTGCGCGGCCGGCAGAAATTAATCGAGCTTCGGGAACGATTCAGGACGCGGTCTCGCGGCTTCCGTGCGATTTTCGGCCTCCTCTCCTGCCAGGATCGTTCCATTGCTTCTCGTTTCCTCTTCTTCCTCCGTTTCCTTCTTTCTCCCTCTCTCGAGACCGCAGCGACTAATTAGAATAAATCGTGCGGCTACCTTTTGCCAATTAACCCATTAATCACCGCGGGTGCATTCGTAACTCGGCGATCCCACTCGTGTACCACTTTTCGACCGATGATTAACGCTCCACGCGGAAAGGCGGACCGGTAATTTTTCGTCTCCGAACGGAACGACGCGACGCGTTGCCCGGCCTTTATCTTCGTGCCGAGACACTTTTTACCGGCTCGTTATGTAAAAGGCCTCGCGGCTAACTGTAATATTTTCGGACGGCCGGAATGCAAAATTCGTCAGCGGTCTTATTAAACCCCTGACTTATGGTATCGTGAAAGTCCTGCTGCGAGGGTTTCGGACTTTGACAAATATCACCGTCATTTGCCTCCGACGAGATGAAATTAAATAATTCTTTTCTGCTATCGATATTTATACTTCAAATCCGTTTATTTTTCTCTTCTCGTACTTGTTCTTACTTGATTGTCGACAGAAAATTAATTTTATTGGATTCTTCTTGTTTCACTGTCAAGGAAGATTAACGTTATTCGTTTGCACGTGGGAAATGCTTATTATAGAGAACGAAATATAACATTTTACTGTTTTAATTTACGTTTGCAAAGAATTTATGCACCAATAACTGAGTCAAAGTATATTTGAAATTGGTCTTTAGTTAATCTGTAAACTCGTCGATGGTGTTACCCAGTCCCGCTTGTCTAAAGCGTCTGACTATGACGATCCGTTTCTACTTTGTATCGCGCGCGGTGCCAAACATTTTCTGAACGAAAGGTTCGATTATATTTTATTATTCTACCATCTATTTATAGTATTATCAACATTATAACTGCTCTGCAATTTACTAATGGACTTTCAACGAGAGTAGTGCGCTAAGAGAATCCGTAAAAATGAGAAAATTCTGATTGAGACGATTCTAAGCTATTTTTACAGCGTCGTTCAGGGCTATAGATTCCGCAGTGAATATTCATGCGTTTTTGGTTATACTTCTTACAACGGTTAAATCTAAGTCATTACAGACACACGCATTTCCTATAGAAACGGAACTTTTTCACTTGCTACCGTCAGTGTAAACAGCATAGGATTTTTCTTCTTTAATTAGATTTTCAATGAATACGTTGGGATTTTCTACATATAGAAGACACATGACAAATTCTGTGTCGATATCATAAGGTGTAAACGCAATGACCAAAGCCGTGGCACTGATCTCGGAAAAATCAGCAGTTCCAATGATCGCGAGTAAAGCGTGGCTGCGTCGCATAAGCGGCGAGCGTTCTCCCGCGGCACGTCGAACGGAAATTCACCGTTCTCCGGGCACCGGCGCGACTTGCCGCGAGTTTACGTTCGCCGGGTTGCGGGACAGGTCTTCCTTCCTGTATCCTTTCATTAAGGACGCATCGGCCGATCTTCCGTACTCGGAAGAGATGGTAGATCCGCTGGTACTTGCGTGGTCGCGGCGCGGCGTCGTCGTCGGTCGGGCGAACGCGCGTCCAATTACCGACGGGACCGACGTGTAATACGAGCTTTAATGTCCGGAGGTAGCGGCTTATTAGCCGGTCTGAGACGTCGAGGAGAGAAGGAGAGAGAGAGAGAGACCGGCCGCTGGTTTGGTCGCGAGTTCGCGGGAGAGGCGACACGAAAGAACGGGAGAGAGAAGCCGGTCCAACGGAGGAGACACAAACGGCCGCGGGATCGGAGAGGCGAACGTATACAGCGGGCAGGAGAAGCCTTTCGGGAAAAAAGGGGAAGACGGTACGTGGCGCGGGACAAGGATCGACAGATCTATGGGACCGCTACTAGTTTTTCTCGTCGCGGCGGCCTCGATCTGACGCGATCTTGCCTTGACATCGCGCACCGGCTCTTTCCGCCCCGATCGGACCAGCCGCGCGGCGCTGCTTCAGGAGAGACCGGCCACCTTCCACCGCGACGGATCTTCGCCTTACGCATACCTCTACCCTGGCCACGGGCTTGTTTATCGCGTAATAAATTGCGCGAGCGCACGTGCGCAAGATACCTCCTGCGCCGCGCACACGGAGTCAGGTGTCGCTCGGGGTGTGATCGATCGCTCGGATCCCCGCCGCTGATCCTGTCCCTCGATTTTCCGACGACAAACCTTTCTTTGCCGATCCTCAGACTGCTGATGACCTTTCCGGACGATCCTTCGCCTCTGCGATCGATTCAGCTTTTGCATTACAAATTCATCCTCACGCACGCAGCCTACACAAATTTCATTTAGTCAAGGTTACGATATCTCGTTGGCAGTGTACTATTGTGACGTTCAATTAACAACGTACTTTGCACAAGGTGTACCTCAAATCGTTGTACAAACGGCCGGTGGTTCTACATGCAGATACAAGCTGGAAAGGAATATGTTGGATTTACCGACGTTTTCAAAATCGCCTCTACTTGTATCTATCTTTGAAATAACCGAAGGCAGTATAAGGGCTGCAAGCCAGATGTGTCGTAAGAGGGTCTCACCTGGAAAAAAACCCCGACGCACCATGCTAAAAAAAATTAGAAAGTGCACTGTAGCGTATAGACAAGGACCCTGTATCCTTGTTTTATAGTTTTGGTTTTTGGGCTTGCGTTGCTGTGGACATTCTTCGCAGGTCAGTCTATTGCAAATCCTCTTCAAGGAAAGACGTTTCGTTCCGAGTCGTTAAATAAAGTCTTGTTTTTCAAACATTAACTCTGACTTAGTTTAATCGGCACCCCATTCCCAAGAGAATAACATTTTTATTGACTATCGTATTTGTTCCGACGGAGCCGTATTAAAGTATATGGGTCCGAATTCAACGAATGCAACGTTTGTATATATTATCTTCTCAAATTATTAAACGTAACGGAAATATTTAAGGTGGACAAAGTACGAAAATCTGTCGATACCAAATATTATATGGAACATGTATATTTTCTTTCAGCAGCTTCTCATACCCCATATTAACCGAACCACTCCGAGCGGGCCGCAATTTAAATTCGCACTTGGCACCGGGCTATTCGGCAGGAGACCGGTCCGAAAAATTGCTACATCCCGCGCAATATATATCGCGGGGTATCGGTCGTCATCATCTTGGGGCTCGTCGAAAGCGGGGAAGCGAACGGCGGTTGATCGATAAATCAACGGGCATGCTGGCAAATGTTTTCGTCGGTGAAGGTGTACGTAAATGCTCAACACATAGGTACACACACACACACATACAGATACAGGTCTTGGTTTCGCGAGCTGCTTCATATGAATCGGATCGTCGAAAGAGGCGCTCGTAAGTCGTGGCTCACGGTCGACGATACGAATCTGCTTCGATGTAATATTTAGCCCATCGGCGCTCCCCATATGCCGCCGACAGCAAGCCAGAAATGTATCGGCAAGCCGCGGGGAGCTGCGAGGGCAAAATAATGCAAAATAATGGCCAGGAAATCGTTCGTTCGACTAATCGTAAATTTAGCACCGACGTCCGAACCAGACGCCCGGATGATTGATTGGTCCGCTTCTTTCTCGCTCTCTCGCGCAGACGAAGAAGACGTCACTTCGACCTGCAAAACATTTTATTTATGAACGAGTGCCTCTGCCCCCGATTCCTGCGGCCCGATCCGTAGTCGTCAGACACTGCCAGTCGTTTTTCGAATCTCCGTTGAATATACCCTCACGGCGGCGGTACCTCGATGTATTCAATTAAAGAATAACGATGCAGGTAAACGCGCGAAACAGGTCGATCGTTCATTATTGTTGTTTTAATGGTCCGTTTTATGCACGCGAATTAACCTCGAGAGTTAATTAGTCAATTAGCAGAGTTGGTAGACTCGTGGCATGCTTGTTAAGCGTTAAAGTATTTTTAATTGTGCGATTAATACATATTGTCGCACATCTGCTATTGATTTATTAACAAAGTTGAGAATTACAAGCAGTTATAAAATCGTTAACTGTATGTAGATTTTATTCAATTGCTGTTATCTGCATTTCTTTTCTACTATTTGTTTTGTCATTGAGCAGCAAATTCTGTGCAGAGCTTCACTCTAAAATCTGAAACATATTTTTATGGAATCAATGTCTGTTCGTTTATTTATGCTAGGCACTTAGGAACCATCTGGTTTCGCTTTCGCAGGTTCGAACCGAGCCGCGCAGCATCGAATCGGTTCTCGAGCAACCGGAAGCCGGAGGAACCGTGTCGAGGCTCGGTTTCATAAATCGTCGAATATCCGGCAACCCGGTCAGGCCGATAAGCTCGCGTTTACGATTGCGCTCGCGCCGGTGAAATATTAACACGTGACCGACCTGTTATCTGAGCCCGAGTTCGCCGGGGCCGGCTGTTAAGCGTGCTCGTAAATTTCAAATAATTAATTGCGTTTACGTATTAACCTGGCCGGCCACGTTCCGCGTGTTCCCTCGGCTGATTAAGCCCGCGGACACCGGATCTAGTTGAGGTGGATCCCCCTAGTAGTTGAACGTTTCATCCGCGAGAGAGCCAGTCTTCCCCTGGCGTATTATCTCGTTCGCGACGCGTTTCGCGCGCGCTGGCCCCGCAGATTTGCATCTGGCGCTTGTTAGCCGTGGCTCGAGAGCGATTTTCTTGCAACCGTGAAAAATCGATCTAATCTCCGTTGGGTGCCTTCCTCTCCGCTCGGTGCCCCGGACAAGGATCGCCATCTGCCACGTAAGTTACGACACCGAGCGCGAGCAAGAGCGCACGGGGACGTCGTGCATGCATGAGGGACGTAGAAAGGACGACCACCGATCTTGCCACTCCGTGTGTTCCTGCCGAGGTTCTCTTGCCGAGCCGCATCGTAATGCATTGTATTTTACTTGCCTCGCGTGCACCGCCGCTGCTCGGACCTCTTCCTCTCTTCTACCTTTATTCCGATTTTTCCAGCCGGTCCGCAATTATGATCGCTGCGCACCGTGATCCTCGGTGCACGGCCGTTCGTAAATCGCGCAAATTAAATATTATGCGGCCTGGGAGGTGAATTGATTGACTCTTGTGACGTCATTTTCTTCCCTGTTTAACGCTCATCCGTACCTCGTATCAATTTGATACGGCTTCCATTGATTCTCCAGATAGGTTTATCTCATTGCGAACGACACGAATTATTTTCCTTGAAACTTGTCTCGATCTATCTTGGATTTTCCAATTGACTTCGAGCGCTGGAGGTTACTGTTTATTCTTTATTCATTTACAAAGAACTACCACGTTGATTTTTTTTACTGCTGTGTCTCCTATTCCGTTCTATGTATATTAGTTTCTTCACTTTATGGATATGAAATTCATATAATACCTCGTGCGATGTTCAAATGTTTGGTAATTGATTATATACCAAACTATTTAGTATAAATTATGTTTTATCGATCGTAAATGTTAAATGAACAATGTGTGGTGGTATCAGCGCACAGGTTCGATCAATATCAAAGTAACAAGCAATCTTGCAATTAACAAATTCCCAACGTTTCCCGATCATTTTCAAGAGAAGAATTTTTTAATGCGTCTGGAAAATTAATATCGCTGTAATATGCGTTGAAACAGATCAATATGAAAGTAACAATAGAAATACTTTGCCTTATTTGCTTTAACAAAAGGTTACAAATGAAACATTTTCAGAAAGAGACTGACACATTGCCGGTAGAATCTATACTGAAAACAGTATATACATACTACAGAAAATTTCATACTCAGCCCATCAAACTATTTAATAATGTGAACAATATTTTGAGTCATGCTACAGCAATGTAGTGATGGCTTCGAGTCACTCGAGCGCTAAGGGTTAAGTTGGGAGGACAAGTGGTTCGACAGGAGGATTCTACTGAAAATTGTTTTTCTGTAGAGCGGAAAAAACATTGTTGAATTTTCAAATGGAATTCTACGCTCGACAGCAGAGATCAGAGGTCTAAACGAAGTAACGTTAAACGGTTTTGACGTTAGTGCCCGAGGTTTAAACGAAGTAACGTTAAACGGTTTTGACGTTAGTGCCCGAGGTTTTGCTTCAGTATCATGTTTACATATGCAAACGAACCGAGAGACACGTAATACAAGAATGTTTAAGGTAATTCGCGAGGAATAAGGAAGGATAGTAGCTGAACCACGAATAGACACTAAGGAGCACACGAAAAGAGAGTTTACGTGTCACGTGCAATAAGAAAATCGCCTCGCGTAAGAACTAACGTGGCGGACATGCTAACCTAGTTACCGAAGCTCCGTAAAAATAAAAATTCATAGACACGGTCGCAAAAATAATTTCAGGTAGTTGATAAGGGTCGGAGAACTGTATAAATAACAGCGAAGCGAACATTTCAGAGCCTTCTTTCTCCATTCGTCTTAATACCGTATACTTTTTTTTTTATTGAGCCACTTAAACCTATTGTAGGTGTATTTCGGCTTTAACAAAGATACACTAGTTTTACAGTTTGAGTACATTTACAATATGACTAACCACTAGAGATGCAGATCACAATCGTTTAAAAACTGAAAGATAAATTCACAGGCTTTGACATTTGGTTCTGCAAAGAAGAGGTTCCTCTTTTAGTGGTAAGAAAAACTTAATTTTACGTAAATTATTTACAAGATTAATTCTTTGGGAGTCATATAAACAGCACTGCCATAATACATGATCCAAGTCCTCAGAGGCTGAGTTACACTTACAACTAGGATCATCGATAATATTTACACGATGCAGAGAGGCAGCTAGGTTATAATGATATACCGTATACTTCGTCAAGTGGAATTTGTAAATTGTTTAACGGGTGATAATAAAGTTTGTGTCTTCAACACAATTCGTCATCGGAAAAAAATATTCGAGTCGATCGCGATCGGGAAGTTCGATTTCGCGGCAACGAAACAACGCAAGGTTTTACCGTTTCTGTGTCAACGCTGCTGCGAGGATAGGGGCACACACACACACGCGCGCGCGGACTTGCAGAGGCGCATACAGTCGTCCGATAGCCGAGTCAGCCGCAATTAATTTGAAGTATTTTATGCCGGATAGGCGTGCAGTTTATTATGAATTTTAAGCAGAAGCGCATCGCGCGCGGCGCGCCGCGGCGCAGGCGAGCATTACGATTGCAGCGGAGATGAATCGTGTTCCCACAAGACACGTAGAGGGATTATATAACCTTTGATCTTCCTTACAACGGTTCATCCATTGTACAGGTTCTTTCTTCGAACCCGCCGCGGATCTAAATTATTGCCTAGAACTTACTTAAAGAGCGTAGATTATTATTTATCATCGTGATTTACGCAAATGACCGAACATTTCGAGCCACCAGATGTTTACGTTTAATAGTTATACGCTGGCGTAAGCGACCGAAGACTATCCCGAAGACTATCCGCGCGACAACCCGAGCGATTCCTCTCGCGTATCGGTCCTCCTCGCGACTCGTTATATCGGCTAGATCGATATCGGATTGCACGCCTACACACGGCCGAGCTAACTTGCGTTTTAATTCACTCGTCGCCAGTGTAAATCACCTTTTTCGAATTCGCCGGCGTAAAGCATCGCCGGGGAACGCGATGCATCATCGGCGACTCCCGATACCCGCCGCCGTGCCGTAATTCCATTCCCGCGATAGTTAATCCGCTGATACTGTATCAGGCGAGCTAGCCTCGCGGGTACGCCGCAGCCTGTCACGGACCGCAGCGTTGAGAGCTGAAATTATGTCTGCTGACACTGCATCGTATATTAATGATCGCCTCACCTGCGGGGAAACCGAGAATCGCCGCCGACTAAAGACGCGTTAATGAGAACGTCGAATTCTGACAAATTGCCTTGCGCGCCACGACTTTGCCGAAACTTGCCAAGTAGAACCGTGGTCGTCCAGTTACGTTACCATCCTCGGTTTCTTCTCCGTTTCCTCCTACGTCCCTGATATTCCTCTATAAAATTATTATTTAGTCTTGTTCCAGCTTCCCTGAAATTTCGAAAATGTTTACGGAAAGCGATGCATCGCTTTCCGAAAGACTGTCGACGCAGAAAAATCGAATGAAGCGTTAGGTAGATAATGGAGATTGCGTACGAGACGGTGGGAAGGGGTTCCCTGTCAAACGAATATAAATAGAGTTGTGGAGCCGAAAGCTGTCAGTTGTTGAAGAGCCCCCGGGCGCGTTGCAACCCGTGTAGGATGGATGGGATAGTCTTCGGCCTCGCCAACCACCCTATTTGACTGCGTTCATCTTCGTGGTCCACTTCTCGTCCTCTTTGACCGGGTTGGTCACCTTTGACCTTTCGGGTCGCTTTCCAGGCCTTGCTGATTCCGAGAGACTCGTCTAGGAGCCTCTACTGCAATGTTGTTCAACGATTAATAATCTTTTACGATATAAAAATTGTTCGATTCTCGAACATTGCTTACGGTCTTTGTGGATCTCAAGACTTTAGTGTCTTCTCCAGAAAGCAGATTGTGGGAACAGTCTGACGAGAAATTCTCTAGGCACAACGTACTCTTGGACAAATTTTAAATTAATGTTTTCGGGCGCTACAGTTTCGATGAATTTTTAATCAAATAGCTATCTTGCAAATATGCCTAACGTTTCGGTTCTAGTTTGAAACTTTATCAAAGGTAAATTGTGTCTAAAAAACCAAAAAAATATATATATATAATGAAAAGTATGTAATATACATGGATTGATGATGAAGAAAATATTAATACATACTTGATATTAACTTTACTTATGTGATTTAAACATTGAACTGAGTTGATTTGAATTGTATGATACGGTGGTTGTAATAAACGTACTGTTGTAATAAAAGAACAGAAAATATGGAAAAACTGTCATACCTGGATGCACTACTCTGAACATAAGGATCAAGCATTTTTGAAATCAATATCAGCCGGTAAATTTGAAAAGTCCAAGTACTGTTGGACCATCGACGAGACAGCACGTCGAGCGGACGAGGGTATCGTTCTGGGCCGACCGGAACCGTGTGTTCAGGTTAATCGAGAGCAAAGGTCGTCCGATCTAGATGTGGAAAGCACGCGTCCCGGACACCTTTCATCATCGTCATCATCGCCGGAACCGTATCTCGTATGGTTATCATCGGCGAGTCATCGATACCGGGACCAGTCAGGCTTCGGATCTTCCATGGGTTGGTGTAGATCGCCGCGAGTTCAGGAGACGTTCGTTCGCCCGTGTGCCGCACACCTATCGGTACACCGATTGGTAAGCGGCTGATGACCTAGCCACGATCAGGCCATCACGTCCGCGGCGTGCTCTGGCCATCCGTCGACTCGCTCCATATAATTTGGAGCGCTCACGTGACCCTGGAACGACCAGGGTCAACGCCACATTTGTAATCTTCGAGACGCCGGCGCGACCTGTTCGCACGTTGTTCTCTCGATAGTTGCCGCGGCAGGTAGACGCCGATGACGATGGTCACCGAGGTGACGACGCTCCAACTTCGGCGTTCCACTAGCTTCGTTTCCTCTCGGTATTCTCCTATGCCGATCTTGCCCCGCTTTGAAATTATTATTTTCTCCAGTTGCAGCTTTTCTATTACGTTCATCGAACATATTATGGTACACGTATGTGTTAAATAAAAGAGAAACATGTATATCCATGGTAAATACTATGTCCTGAGAATATACTGTTAAAGTTGCCAATCTGGTATTGGTAGATTATATTACAAAATTTTCTAGAACGTTCAACACTGTTTATAGTTTCGCTGCATATTTTTATGTCTCGAATATAAATGAATCTGTGGTGATCAAAGAAATCTGGTATTGACAGAACATGTTACAAAATTTTATACAACGTTCAACGTTGCTTATAGTTTCGCTGCATATTTTTATGCCTCAAATCTAAATTAATCTGTGGTTATAAAAAAAAAAGAAATGTACAATAACGTTCTTATTTGTCTAGAAAAATTTGGAACAACTTTGAGAAAGATATTAGAAATGGGTAGCTGGTTATCGACGTAAGGACGAAGTCCGACACAGACGCGTCTAGAATACCTAACAGAAAGAAAAGAGTTACGCGTTCAGATAAATTGCTCGGTCCTTTCAGAATTAATGCCACCTGACATGACCCGAGTCGGAGCTGACCAAAGACAAAAGACTCATTCCCGAAGAGTCTCCATCAACGAAACTGTTGCGTCCGAAGCTAGCCCCGCAGACATCAGTAAAGAATATCTCGATCCGATCGGGGCCCGAGGTCCCAATACCGTCTCCCATTAACCACGGGTCAGTCTCGTTAAGTCGGATCGCGTCGGTTTCCCGGTAAAGAGAGGCGTTGGATCCATCTGTCGCTTGGCTCTGGGAGCGTGTTTCGCGTTGGTGTGGATCCGGCAAGATGTACGAGGGTACGGCAGGGGCTGAAAGCGAGAGCAATTTGGTGGAAGGGCACAGGGGCACAGGGGCACACGGGCGAGGGCGGTGGGCCCCGGCGCTGACATCTCATTTGACTCCGGCGAGTAAGCTATTTTATTTAATCCGTGATTTACGGATGCAAGGCGAGCGGGGTCCGCAGGGCGAAGGCATTCCGTGTCGGAGGGTTCCGCGCGCGGCTCACCGGGGCCATCTAAGTATATAAAGAGAAGATGCCCCGAAGATAAGTCCCCGGGGAGAGGGAGGGACCGACCGAGATGCATAACTTAACCCTCTGCTCTCTCTCTCTCCCTCTCGTTCTCTCTCCCGCGGTACGTAGGGAGAATTTAATCTCTGGTTGAGCGTGTCCGCGCGATCCCTTTCCTTCTCCACGGGTAAAATAAATAAATAGGACGCGTTCGAAATATGTCCCCCGTCCGGCTGATATATATATAGAGCGGACTACCTTCCACCTGGAATTCCCGAGTGCCAGGGGATCTTTCCTCCGCGCTTTTGTTGTTCCGCACTGGCTCTGCTCCTCCCGCTTACTCTGCCTCCTTTCATCTTTCTCTCTCTCTCCATCTCTCTTGTTCCGTCTCTTTCGCTCGCTTCTTTCGCGTCGTCCTTCTTTCGGAAGATCGAGAATTCCACGCTAGCGCGAGATACTTCACGGTGCGTCGCAAAACATTCACGCACCCGCGCGAGAGAGCTCGCGCACAGGTCTCCGCGGGTTCCCGCGGGTACGTGCACGCCGAGCGACATGCGCCGGGTACCATCCCGCGGAATTCCGGACCCGTTCCTCTACTTATCGGAAAGGATTCCTGCCCATCGACTCACCCGCTGCGAGTAGACGATGTTGACACGGGGCGCAGCTGCGCGAGGGCGAGACTCCGTGAGCGCACCGCGCGCTCAGAATGGCAGAATTGATTGGTTCGCGCGATTTAGTGGACGATCGCGAGCTCGCAATCCTGGGGATCATCTGGCTGCGACGTTAGTAAGCTGTATAGTCGTTCTCTTTGTTAAATAATTGTTGGTTGTCCGTATTCCGTTCTATTCATTCTTGGTGTCTCGATAGCAAGGGAGAAGGCTGCTCGAGTCAGCCGAGGAGGACGACGAGTCATCAAGGGTGTGTTGAACGGGAAATGCAGCGTTCGGCAATACCCAATCAACACATCGCCTTGCATTTTTTATGAAACGTCATTGAAATCAGCCATAACTGATTAGAAGCCTTCTTCTCGACGAAGAAGGTTCTCCCACGAATCAGAAACAAATAACAAATGTTCTCCCCAAAAACAGTTACGATCGATGTAACAAGAAAAACGACGATTCATTCATTTTAAAACCGTCGTAAACAGTGAATCTTTTCACAACACACAGGTAAGAACATCACACATTACCACACGTACAAGGCAGAGTCTGTCAGAATAGCCTTGCTGATGAGTCCTTCTGAAAGACTCGGGACGAAACATGGTTTATAAATTCATAATTAATCATCCAAAATTAATTTAGCGGATGATAATCGTAATGAAAACACTTGGTATTGTTTTTACTTAATATCACGGTTACGCGACGAATGTGTTAAAAGATCAGTGTATCTCAATATCTTCTTGGTCAGAGTAAACGTGGATGGAGAACGAACGTAGAATTCATGGAACAAGGTAGCTCTGGAAAGACATTTGCAAAGGACCTGGAGGGGTTCTGAGCAACTCGCGTTCGAATTACCCTCCTTCGCACCCTCTCAGAATTCCCAGCAATTCTACACAGACACGCGGCCAGAGAGATTTGCAAGTAGGTCCCGGAGGGTTGCGCTGGTGTTGAAGCAAGGATGGACGCAACGGTGCACGAGTAGCGTGTAACCACGGGCTCGCGTAGCTCTTGTTGGCAGTCGAGGGGCCTTATGTTGCGCGGACGCCTCCGGGTACCCGCGAAGACCCTTCCACTCGGGCCCCGGTATCGGGACCCGGTGTAATTGGAGCGATCGGCACTTGTTTTCGCACGGCACGGCACGATCACGAGCGCTGCCGCGGCTTGCTGCCTCGACCTCTCGCGGTACCGGTACTCATTACGCGGCTTCGACACTCCGTGCTGCCTTCTCGGACACCGCTGTGTGTGTATGTGTGTGTGTGTGTGTGTGTGTGTGCGCGCGCGCGCCTATAGTGTATCTCCGTTACGCTCGCTTGCCTCGATATTGAATATCCCGGGAGAGCACTTTGAGCGCCGAGCGCCGGTCTGCTCGAGAACGCCCGCCACTTTTAGGTCCCGGGTACTTTATTGCTCGCGGAGGTTCCGTGGGCTGATTAATGGCGGCGGTGCTCGTTTGTTTGTCGTGCGACCGGCCCGAGCGTTAGGAAACGCTTGCCATCGTATATTGTTTCTATTAAGAATAATTAGCACGGTATGACCTCGTCCGACTGCGATTCGTTACTCTCCGCTAGCCAGTTCTCTAACGATCGATACGACCGCGAACTTCGCGAATCGTCACGGAAACGTGGACAAACAAAAGCCTTTCAAGGTAATTGGACCGTTATTTACAAGCTTCTATGATATTTCTTTTTGCGACGCTTCTCGAGCCTTTCTCGGTAGATACAAGCTTGTCAAATCTAGCTGTGCGGCTCAACAAATTGTAGGTATGCGACGTATGTACACACCTCGTCAAAAGTGTGTACTATCCATTATTTTTCTTACAGCAGTAAATTATTATTCACTTTTTAACTGAACTGTCACCACGTGTATCGTTTGACAGGCGACGATCAGTCGAAGTACCGCCTATTTACCACTTCGCAGCGGGGTCGTTTCCCCTTGCGGGGGGCATCCAGCCGCACAGCTAGATTTGACAAGCACATTGTTTCTGAATGATTTTACAATGGTGTGCAACGTAAAGCGATTGCACAGTTTTCTGTAGTTTTGCAGACTCGAGAGACTAATTTCCATTTATCTCCCATTAATATGCAGCCGAGTATTCTGGAGCAGCGACGGAGAGCGTGGAATATCCTTGCGATCCGGCTCTTTTCTCGCGAATGGAGAGATCAAACGGCGATACCGCACATTCATACACGACACGGTGAACAGTGAAGTCGAGAGGTAACCGTAAAGGATCTTCAGGGGCCGAAAGCCGAGTGGAAGAAGAAGGAAGCAGAACAAGGGGAAGGTTGTCGGGAGTTACGAGGTCGCGTTGTCGTAAAGATGAGGGCGCTTCCACTCGTGGCTGCTCCCTTCGTCCCAGGACGGCGTAACCGTCCAATTGACTCCCGTATACCACGATGCAGGCATGATTCAGCCTGGCCGACTACCACGTTCGCTACCGACGCCAACTCGTGATGCTCGTGACCCGAGAGAATCCCTCTGTATACGATCCAGCTTTTACGATCGATCGCATTGCCACCATCGTATCCCGGACATTAGGGAAACAGCCTGTCGGGAATGTCTGCTCGCTGGAGCTTCGTCCATTCTATCTTCGAGATCTCCTAGCGATTAGGCACTCTCGTGACGGACTTACCGATGGTAACTTGCTTTCATTAACACGAGTCGCAATCTTTGAAAGCTAAGCAATTTAGCAAATACAATGAAAACTCGAGATAAATTTCTTACGTTTGACCGAGAAACTTTTCGAATAAGAAGAACATTTAGAATGAGTAGATAAATCGACTACAAATTTAACGAGGATATATTTGCCTTTTATCCGAGGCCAATAATTTCTAATTACCGCTCCAGTAGCCAACTGTTCACCCGCTTTTATTTTATTCAATTATCAGGCAAATCTCTCTACGCGTTCGCTGTAATTAATTCATTGACAAAACGTTCTTTATGGCATTCCTTAAAGTCTGACCCGCAAAGTTCATTTCACTTAATTCCTCGGTCGACTTTCCCAGCGTGAAATTTCTCATCTAGAGCCCCGATTCAATGGTGAATAGCTACGTTCGTACTTCAGGAATCTAGGAACTGGTTGAACATTAATTCACTTCGATGAAACATAAATACTTCAGCGGCGGATAGCTCGGTTTCGATCGCGTTCGCCGGTGCATTAGTTCGCGATCACCGAACCACGAAGGCGCGGAGCTTATCTGCGGGTCGTAACCGTGAATTAAAAACGGATATTCAAAATCGATTTCAGTTTACAGTCGGTTTTAGAGGTTCCCAACGTATTTACGTTAACGGCGTATTACGGGGGACTGGCGAGCCGCTCGTTTCCTGTCTCCCCGATATCGAAAGAACCCGGTAATGGTACGAAAAGTGGTTGTAGCTCGTTGACATCGGACTTTAGTGGCCCGTATCTTTTTACTGCTCGACCGAAACGAAGATCTATACGTCCGTGACACGACACGGGGGATCGAAATACCTTCCAGCTTCAGAAATCCCAGCTCGCGATCCAGCAACTCCTGTTACTCGATTATTTATCTCCTCGAACGTTCTCCACCCACTCTGCAGTTTTCTTTCGATACTATTCCTCCCGTTCTTTAAATTCTACATAATTAAAAGGTTTTTTCATTCCGGTATTTATTTAATAAGAAGCCGTGGAAAAGTTGTTCTTTCATGTATGCTTAACAGGAAATCTTAAGAGATAAAATCCTGTCTCGTTCATTGTTCGTTAACAGGCTCGTTCTTCTTTTATGACTTGATAAATGATTGGCCTGTCATGCAAATGGGTTTTTTTCTTGCGCAACATGAAATATCGTTTCTTAATTACACTTTCCACGCTTCTTCAGAGATCTTCATTTCAGCGTTAAACTTTGTCGGTTATCGTTTTATCGAGAAAATCACTTCGGCGTGGTGAAGTGAAATTTCTCGAGGCAAGTAGTTAACACTTCGCCTTCCGGGAATCTGTTGATGTGCTTTCGAGTCGTTGTATCGCAAGAAGACGTTTTCAAATAATAATCTCAGTAGACATTGTTAGATTCTATAAAACACGATATACTTCGTGTCCGATTAACAAACGAGACATCATTCAGAAGAAAGTATAGGCGCACACCGAACGGAGCACGTTCGTAGAAAAAAAAAACCTGAATTCTTATGGTCACAGCGAGGCGGATCGTCCGCTCTGGAAACAAGTAAAAATGCGGGCAAGGTTCCGCGACGCGACGGTTCGCGAGGAGGAGAGGGCAGCCGCGCTGTTGAAAAATGAAAGGCGGCGGAAAGTGAGTTTCGCAATTTCGATTTCACTATCGAAAAAATCGTCATCGTTAAGCGGGGCTCGGTCATTAATTAAGCAAACGGGAGCCGGCTAATTGTGCGGGCCTCGGTAACGGGCCTGAGTCAGGCCCCTGGGCACGGCGTGGATGCGCTCATCCACTGAGACAGAAGACGCACGCATGCTCCTCGCATAAAAACGAACAGAGCGGTCCGTCTCATCCGACGGTTGCTCCTCTTTTCAGGTCATCCGCGATTGCACAACGTAGGGCCCCGACGACACGGTACGAATCGGTGAACACGTGTACGCCGGGGGCCCGATCCTGCTCGTTTTCGTTTTCCTCGCCGCGCCGCGGGCCCGACGCTCTTTCCAAACGTGGTACATATTCGAAAAAAGCCTGGCCAGTACCTTAAAACTTTGCGGTCTCGAGTTTGCCAACGGTACGAGCTAGCGTATATTGTTAAAAATAAAATTAATCAAAGTTGATGTTCTTGGCGCACCGGTTCGATCAAATGAATTGAAATCAATTTTGCAATATTTTAATTTCGACGTATACGGTCTTTGTTTAGACCCTTTTAAGAAAATAGTGATTGCGTCTGTGAATTATTAAAAATCTAAACAAAGACCGAAACGTCGAAATTAATATATCGCAAAATTGCTTTCAATTAAATTGATCGAACCTGTGCGCCAAGAACATTAACTTTCTTGAAACATACGATCGACAAAAAGAAAAGTTAATAAAATTAATGTCTAGTGTGTACATCTGTAAGGTTTTTCAGTTTATTCTCATTCCTAACTACAAGAATCTCAATAGTCTAATATTAATTAAATAATAATAATAATAGAATACCACGAAGACCAAGAGGGCTATTTAATTCCATTATTCAGGAATAAATGGAATATTCAAGTGATACCGAGTTTCGTTCAACTTTATAGAAAAATCGAGCACTGTGCGTCGTGTCGCCATAGTCCTCGCATAAATGGCTCGTTACGGTCCGCTCGGGTCTCAGCCAGTAATTAGAACGAGCCGAGAGCTTCTCCGCAACCGCGCGTATCGTCATCGCCTTTTTCTCCGGCAGCCGCCTCTCCTCTTCCTCCTTTCCTTTTTTCGCTGTTTTTTTTTCGATCTCGGTCAACCCGGTGAACCGCCGCCGCCGCCACCTTTCTCCGTCGAACGACCTCGGTGACCTCCATCGCATCGCCGCGCGAGAATACCGTCCTCTCTCAGGTGTAAGCCCCGATCCCGGATAATTAGCCGCTGCGATCGAATCCGACGCGTTGACGCGCGATACGTTCACGTAATCGATGCGGATCGCCGCCGCGCCGTCAGTAATGAACTTCTGGCCGCGTCGCGTCGGCCTCTCAAGGATGCAGTTCCACGGTTCTCGGGGCCTGCTAAGGAAATTGTAACACGATCGAGAAACGGAGCGCTGAAACCTCGCGCGTCGACCTGTTGCGGTTTTATTGGTCGCGCTTCTCGTATAATGGCGTTATTATTACCCGCAATTTAAATGCTGCAAACCGGGCCCGAGATATTTATGGCAAAACTTTGTTCGAGATCGCTGCGCTGAGAATTCGCACGCTGCACCTGCGGAGGAGGTATTTTATTCTAAACTCTACACCGTTAGCCCTTCGATTACCGCGTCGATTATACGTGACCGTTCTGGCTTTTCTACCGAACTCGAACATCAATTTTTACTACAGATAACTATTTATATTCGCCGAATAAATTATCACCTCAAAGTTCCAATTCCATTGACGATAATAATTACAAGAGCTAAGCGAGAGGGAGATACAATTTTTATTAAACCGCGTTGTAAACCATTTATGTAGAAGATAGAGATAAATAAATAAAACTGTAGCCCTCCTCCCGTATAAACTAGTATCTCGACACTAATCTCGCGGAGATCGGCGAACAGCCGGGCACGCAATCGCGCGACCGTATCGGAGCACCGGGGAGGTCAAAGAATTTCAGAAATGTCGGAGCACCGCCGATCAACTTACGCCGCGATGGGGATCGGCTGTTCCGAGAGTGGAGGCATCCCAGCTCGGTTTCGTAACGTAACGAGGATCCACTCGAAAATCCGGGATCCCTTTCCCAACGGTGGGATATCGTCGTGTTATGTTGCAACGCGCGAACGCAATACGGTCACCGTTCCCGATCGAATTTAATCGCGGCTTTAATCGCCGCGGTGTCCACAAGTTCCGTCGCCAATTACAGCTTGACATTTTCATAACGATATTCCCGCGGGTGAATAAAACCCGATGGTTTCGTGAACCGTAAACAGAAGGAATTTCTACAGCGAGTGATATCGGGTATCGATCGTGGCAAACCACCGCCGCTGGATTCGGCGAAATACGTCGATTTAATCGGTCGTTATCTCGAGAAGCTCGCTCGCTAATTACGGCTCCGACGTTTCCAGACCGATCCGCGGCGGTGCGGCGCGGCGTGCAGCTCCCGAGTGATATAAAAAGAAAGGAAACGAGACCGTCGCGCGGTATGTGCGGGCACGTCGAAGAATTTCGACAGAGAAATCAGTATTCGTCGGACACGGTCGCGCAGCAATTTTCTCGAAATTCCGTTTCGCGCCGAGCAATTATCGATAACGCGCCCCACCCGGCCGGTCAGCACACGAGATCGCTAATTACTCCGGGCAATCGGAGACTGCCAATTACGGAGGCGTAATTGCGCGACGCGACCGGATCGCATCGCGACATTCGGGCCCCGTCGCTTTCGTGAACGCTCGAGGAAGGGAAGGTCCCGTTCGAGAGATTCGAATCTAACGGGACACCGGGATAATGACGCGCCGCTGATAACATCGATATTATGACGGGGAAGAACGTGACGCGCAGGTGGACACGGCTGATGAAATACGCGGGCGGCTACGCACGCGTGAAAGCAGCCTCCCTCCCCTTTATCCCCATTCTCTCTTTCTCTCTCTTTCTCTCTCTCTTTAACTCCCCCTCTTCTCCCCTTTCTGCCCCACCGAGATGCTAATGGACGTGGAAACAAATTACGAAAGCACCGGGCCCCGCGGTGCATAAAGCCGCCTCGTAAAACTGTAACGTTAATCATGCACGGAAGAGTTACGGGGCCCTAGCTACGGGTGTCACGAGGATCCACCGTGATCCAGATTCCATGGATTTTCATGGGCCGGCCACGTTGTTCTCGTGGTCGTGACACGCGTTTCCAACCGTCTCCAGCTTAGGGTTATTCAGGCTGCTCGTTAAAACTGATTACTAGACTGGTTTCTCCCGTGTGGTCGCCACGCGAACCAACTCCGTTACGACCGTCAGGTCTTTTTTCCGAATGTTATTGGGTCTTAATTTGTGGACCACAATTAACCACTGTGTTCTCAGTAATTGGTTGTGCACGTAGGGCGTCGACCAAGCCGTGTAATTCAAATCGAGATAGCGGAATCGAGGCCCTGAGTAAAATCAGATCAAACTATAGAAGAGTGGAAAAGCCGAGTGTTTCAGCATTGCTGGATGTGGCTGGATCCGTGCAAATATTTTAAAATCGAATTGTTCTTACTAATTCTTGACTATAGTTCTCGAGATCGATGCTATCCTTGGAACCAAAGTAAGAAGCAAATGGTTGGACCTGGATATTAAATAATTGGAATATTGGCGAACGTTTGTAATTCTGAGTCAAAATGGCCCTTAGATGCATCATGAATATTTAAAAGTTTGAAAGCTTGTTACCTTCAAAATGAAAAATTGATTCGATCAATTTTTAATCTAATAGCTATTTTGCAATAATACCTAACGTATCGGTTCTAGTTTGAATCTTTTTCAAAGATAAATTACGTCTAAGAAAACCAAAAAATATATATATTGAAAGGTATGTAATATAGATGGATGGCAAATTGGTAAGATTAAAAATCGACATTCCTAAAGTAAGACCAGCAAAAAAAAAAAGATGTCACGTATTCTTCGAAGTCCGTGGCATAACGGTACAATTATCCATCAAACGGCTCACTTTTCTCCTTTGAAGTCGTCAGTCTCGTGCTCGAGAGCAAAGCGTTCGATCGGCCCGATAAAAGCAATTTATTATTTAAGGAGGAGAGTCGGATAGCATGCTCCCGATCAGCGAAGCCCAGTTTCCTCTTTTCGTTCTCCAATTTCTCATAACCGGCCACTGACACGCTCCAATGAAGTCATAGCACTTGGATCTCTCTTATCCGTGTATCGCGCGTAGTACGCGATCGATCGGTGCCACGGTTCTCACAGTCCGCAGCGGGATCCCATTCGATCGAATATTTCATACATCTATTCCCATTCCGGCTTCCGTGGCCGATGCAGCTCACCGATGCGATGCAACGGCACCAATGCAGGATCGATGAAAGTGCACGCGCGCGTGGGCCCGTCGTGCACGCAGGAAATGCAAAGCACGCGGCGCGCCGCAATCGTGCCTCTCTCGCGAAACTCGCCGCGGTAAAACTGTTCCCTCAGTCTGATCCCGAAGGGACGCACTTTTCGATACCGAGCCGAGAAGCGTCGCGAAGATCGCCGACGCATTCCCCGGTAATTCTTGCTTTTCGCATCCACTGGTTGTCATCGTGGGAATTCTCCTTCGGCGTGATTAAACATCGCTGCGATCTCACCGTATGTATATCGAACTGGTACATTCACTATTCGCGGTTATTTTATCCCTTGCCGTAATAATTTCTTTACAGTTACAGCGATTAAAACGTCTTTACGACTACATTGATTTTAATGCTTAAAATAATGTCGCAGAAGAGAAGAGAAAATTTATATATTTGTATGGCTACATTGATCTAAATGCTTAAATACTGATTCAACGGGTAACAAAACATTGTACCTATAATTATATACCAAAAGTGCTAATGTCCTCGATGTTAATGCGACCTTTATAAATAAACAATTATAAAAAAATTTTTGTTAGACTTTGTTAAAAACTTGATCACGAGGCTGACTCGTTCAGGGGTTAAACAAAAATTGTAGAAATGAAACACTGGGAACTGTATCAACTTATTGTGTGTATGTTTTGAAGAAGTACTTCGGATTGATTCTGAACAGTTGAATCCCTGATTCGGGACTGGCAAGAGAGGTTGACGCGACAGGTAGGGTAAAAGGAAACAGATATCCCCCGTGGCGGGCATCCAGATGATGAAGTGGCTCGTATATGGGACGAGACGGAGCCGGTCATAAGTCCGGCTAATTAAAAAATATGAATACGACGGCGTTCCGGGTTGCGACAGCCGGGGAGGGCTGATTTGCGTCCGTCTTGGAAACGCCGCGCCGACTGTATTTTTCATCGGTCCTCTGGACCAGCCTCTCCGACACTGCCGGATGGAACGAACTTTCTACGCGTCCTACGCGTGGGTGGGCGAAATCAGGTCCTCGGTTTTCTCCCGGGACGGTTTAATTGACGCGGCGGACGTTACGAACGCGGTCAGAGGAACAGAGACGACCGGACGACGCGACGACGACGCCGCGTTGCCTCAACTCCTTAGGAATTATTGTCGAGTGTGTTTTCCCAGCGGGCCACAAAACGCCGAGTTTATTATCCTGCAGAGCCGCGAGAAAGGAATTTCTTTTTCCCTCGAGCTGATCACCGTCGCCGTTAAAAAACGACGGTGTTCTTTTCACTTATCGGTGACTCGGATGGCGCGACTTTCAACGACTGCAATGCGATTCCCGATCGGCCGACCTGCTTCGCTGAAGAGGACTTGCGAAGATAACATTGTCCTCGGACTTCGCCAACTGGTTTGCATATTCCTTAATCATACAGTACTGCTTCGAACACCATAGTCTGTCCCGAATTCGTCTGTCTACAAGTGTCGCCGTTTCTACTTACCGAAACGACTAGAACTACTGACGCAAATGGCGCTACTTGTAAGCCAAGTATTCACAGTTATTTCGACCAAGCAAGGATCTTTAATTGCCGTAGAATTTAATTGTTTATTGTTCGCGCGACTTTGCACACACCACACGGAATCCCTTACGCAATAAAGTGAATTGATCGTTAAAATTTGGAACGATTCATCGGAAACGGAGACTTGCAGAGACGTTCCCCGGTCGTTGAACTCGCGAACGAAAAAAGGTTCATCCGCCGGTCTGTTTCTTAATATCCAATCACGAGTCCCCGTACACCTTCGTTCGCGGAATGTCAAAGCGGTCTAACCGAATGGCTGCTCCGTGGCTCGTTTATTACACCTTTAAATCGAGCGAGCGTCGTTTCTACGTGGGTCCCTGGTTCGTTAATCGCGTCCCGCGAACGGAAGATTCGACGATTATGCTCGAATATACGATTGTATCGGGACACATGTCCGTCCGAATGGGATTCTAACTTGTAACTGCGGTTTTATGATGTTCCTGATTGCCGGCCGGCTCATTTTCTTCCCTGGGACATTCAATTCGAAGAATAACCGGCCAGGAATACCGTGGAGCCCCGGGATCGTGAACTGCATTACGGCCCATTTTTTGGTAATTAAGACAAATATTGATGGTAATCCCCTCGTGGAAACAACGATACCGGTTGTCCGACAAATAGAGAGTACACGGAAAAGTTGCGCATAACTTACACGTGTACTTCGGATCGAGCACTCTTGGAAATACTTTTACGACATATTATATAGGTCTGTTATCTGTCTATTTGTTCGTGTCATAAATCCAACACATTTTTACGAAATAAAACCGCATACGGAACCAAAGATCACGCATACTGAACGAGAGGGTGTTATGACTGTAATTTCTTTTATTTTTAAAATGCCAAGAAAAATTGGAGATAGTGTAGATGACAATTTTACTATTAACCTTATTATCTAATTAATTCTCAGGGTGGTAAATCATAAGCTTCGACACGGAATCTGCATCTTTTCCGGTTTTTCATGTTTTACAGCCAGAGTTTGCAACTGAAAAATCGGAAAGAATTCTCGATTATGTGACTCGATATTATAAATGTATCAGATTTTTTAAAGAATTTTTAGCTGCAATTCAATAGGGAAAATTTGGAAAAAACCTGGATTTTCTTTGGTTTCCTTAACTACTCTTCCAGGCGAGGTATACGGCTGAAACTTGGTAGGGAGGGTTCTTTATTAGACTACTAAATCGTTCTCATTTTTGCATAAAAATCCGCAGTCTGATGACAAAGGAAGCTCGACGCGAGTCGGAGTAAAAGACAGAAACGATCGACAGGAAAATTGAGATGTGTAAGGGTGGCACACCGGGGTAGAAGAACCAGGAAGAGCTTGGAAAAGAAACCGAAAAGAATGAAGAGGGGGAAAAACTGGGCAATCGTATGCACGGGGCACCATACCAATTATAACAAACTGCCGTTTAATCGCCGCATCCCTGCGAGAGAACGAGATACGTCAGTTGCTCGTTAACGGCGCCCGTGGTCGGCCTTAACTCTGGTTCGCGCGGCGGCGTCTCGTTTCCGGTACCGATAAGGAGGTCCGCGTTTAAACTCCGCGAGGAAACGAGCCTGAGCCAGGAATTATGGCCGCGAGCGTAGCCTGCCGCGGATGCTTGTTCCACCCTCCGAAATAGCCGGCGAGGATTGAACCCGCGGGACCGAGCAATAACTTAGTTTACGAGGTCGTGGCCACGGGCTGATGGAACGAGACTATCGTTAGATACGCAGCGGGCTCATTAAGAGCCGTGCAACGTTCATACCGGCGAACTTTATACTCTTTCCCGGCCAAATACGCGCGATACCTGGCCAGGTTCCCGCGGCGAGTACCTCGAGATACCCGGGAACTGCAAGAGCTCGAGATGTATCCCGAGGTGGCTGAGAATGTAGATCGAAACGAGTTTGCTGTAGGTTTTTCTTATGTATTAACACTTTACCGACCGGAAGCCTATTAATAGGATTTTCAATAATCCTGCTGTACCAAAAAAAAGCATAGAAATTTTCTTTGACATTACAACCTTAAATGAAACTATTAGACGACGTTATTGAGGGTGACTTAGTTAGTTCATACTAAATGCTAAATGAAAATTTAGCCACGTACCATACATTTTACAAAAATATGCAATTATGTAGTATGGAATAAACTGGGTTATATAATCAGTTATATCGATCGCAGATATTTAATAATTTTTAAATTAATGTTCTCGGCAAAAACAGTTTCGATCAATTTTTAATCAATTAGCTATTTTGCAAACTGGATTATATTTCACAATAACTGTACTCGTCTTTACATTTACTTTTCTGTGTATATAGCACGCACACATAGTTCGCTTTTGGAGCTCATACAGTCGACTGCCGTAATCGTGTTTCGAATCCCGGTGTCATGCCAATTTGTATAGATCCGCTCGTTACATCTTTACGGTAACGCCGTCTAAAACGCGATCTAGTGTGGCTATGTTTATCTAACAGTTTTCAACGTAATTTATTCCATCCTGCGATCGGACGCGTGGAAATTCAACAGTAACAACTAGGGCTGTTACTTCTCTTCGTAGGTTGAAGATTTTCAAGCTTCGCTGCTTTAATTTCAAAAACTTCGACGGTGATGATAATAGAAGTTTCGAAGTTCCTTTCGTTCCTTCGAATACTGCGAAGAGTTAAAACTCAGAAAAAGTAACAACCCAATAAGCAGTACTATGAATGGGAACTAACATATTGTTAAACAAGAGACTCGAAAAACTCGTCTATTTGACAGACGAAATAGATATACATCCCTGATGTCGTTCAATTCGTTTCAGAGAGACACGCAGCACGGTCGACCAGCGCTGCGGCTCGGACGAAATCGTGCTGGGTCGATCGAAAAATTCGGTACGCATCTTTAATGACGCTCGAATCCGCGCGGTTTAAGTGCGCCCGATAAGGGGCTGGCTTTTGCGTTTACGAGCGCTATTAAAAAACTCGGATACTCGAGAGTCTCGAGCACCGAGCGCGTATCGTCGAGCGCGAACAGTGGGGTGCACGCGAGCAGGAGGAACAGAACGGAAAGGGCCCCGATTGAGACGACACGGTTCTCGACCTAGTAAGGGGGTTGTTTATGAGGCCATATAGCCGCTGATATTTACAATGATGTCGGTGGCGGCCGTTTAAAATCATCCCGCGCCGAACGACTCCCCACCGGCTTTACGCCCGTCACGCATCCTCTCGTCTCGCTCCTCTCCCCCCCTCGTGGCTCCATAAATATCGTTCCGCGGATCGAGATTTAATTTTCGAGCCGACCTCCGATTGTTCGTTCGCAGATTTTACGAGATCCTCCTCCTGAAAATCGAGGAAACCAGCGGTGACTCGTTCGCTGATTTTGTCGTCTGGAAATACACCTTGCGCTCGCTTTGTGTTCTTCTCTTGGTGCACGCGGACCGTTCGGAGCTGAGTAGATGCACACAGTGATTGTAGTGTCTGTGCACGGAATTTAGTAGTTCAACCACTTTATCAAACTGAAATTAAATTTAAGTACTTGCATACATGCGCCAGTGGCCTCGATGTACAATGATAGTCTTAACACTTTACCTACCGGAAGCCTATTAATAGAATTCTCAATAATTGTGCTGTGTCAAAAGAAAGCGTAGAAATTTTCTTTTACATTGCAATCTTAAATGAAATTATTAGATGACGTTATTAAGGATGACTTGTTAGTTCACAATGAAAATTGCTGTTAATATTGAAGGTTCCATTAAAAAGTTTATAGCCATGTACCACAGATTTTTCAAAATTATGCAGTAACTACCGGTCGGTAATGTGTTAATAGGTGTCTAGATCATTTTAGGAACTCTGGATTTACGATGTATGACAGATAGTATGAATGTCTTGACAACTGATTGCTCGCGAGCTGATAACTCTAACTCGCACGAGCTTCGGTAGATCGTGAGCAAACAAATAGCCATTCTTGCCACATGTGTACGTATGTACAGATTGTGTGGTAAGAGACGAGAGAAAATTTAAAGTATAATTTCTCTGATGCAAAACAATGATTTTGCCACTTCTGTAATCTACACACTGTAACATAACGCATAAAACACGAAAGTGGCTAGTCTAAATTCTACTGGGGTCCGAATATTGTTCTGACCGACTGCAAACAAGTGTCGAACTACAAAGATTGGAAAGTGAGACATTTAGTATCCCGTAACCAAAGTAAATCCCACGACGGTGAAGATATTTATGATGGGAGATCGCAGATCGTATTCACCGTGTATCCGTTTCTGCGCGTCAAGGTTTCGCGTCGGTTATCAAATAAAGAAACGTTGTTTCGCCAGCAGCACGTGCTAAACGAGCACAGCGATCTCTCTGATTACGATTCGAGGCAGACGTATACCGTCCGGATAATCCCGCGGAACGAATTGTCTGGAAAAGGGCACGCAGAAGATCGGTGCCCTTGATCGGTGTGCGCGCTTTGATCCCAGTTCGCCGGCCTTCTCGTACTGTGACGCGCGCGAACCGCAAAAAATCGGCAAGAAACTTCCGCCTGTCTCTAATGGCGGGCTCTCCGAGGCTTACTCGGAATCGAGAGCCGATCGTGCTTACTCTCCGACCGCTGGAAGCTCGTATTGTTTAAACGAGATCCCCTTTCAATTGTTCATCGCCTTGCAACAACATAGCTGGCGGACGGCATCGCCGCCTATTAAATTCATCAGTGCGTGTGGCAGAATAAAAAAGTCACAACAAATATATTCTCGTAATTTTTACAAGGAATCCAGAGGAATAAAATTCTTGCGTTAATGATGTTGCTTTTCAATCCACCTCTGTATACGACATCGTAAATTATCTACAGAAATAAAAACGTGGTAAAATAGGAATTTACTGCCGTATATTGATTTCAAGAACGTCGCGTCGGTCCTTATGGTCAGACTAGTGTGTCTATGTATTCAGTTTTTCCATGTTTTTGGTTTTTGGGCTCGGCCCTAACGATCACTTTCACCGCAGTACGTTTCCAGCCAGCGTCTTATACAAATCAAATCAAATCAGTTCAATGTTTAAATTACACCAGTAAAGTTAATAGCAAGTATGTATTAATATTTTCTTCATTTTCAATTCATCTATATTACATAAATTTCAATATATATATTTTTTGGTTTTTAGACGCAATTTACCTTTGGAAAAGGTTCAAACTAGAACCGAAACGTTAGGCTTTATTGCAAAATAGCTATTAGATTAAAAAATTGATCGAAACGGATGCGCCAAAAGCATGAATTTAAAAATAAAATAGGAGATGTTCGCCGTTGATACAAAGGATTGTTCACGGTGGACGAATCAAGGCGAAGAGGATCCCGAAGAGGAACAGAGAACGAGTAGGAAGCCTGACCGGGGTGATGTACGTATTCCGAGTACCTGTACCAGTCGAGTAGCCGGAGAAAGAGAGAAATTCCGTGACAAGGAGAGAGGAAAGGAGCACGTAGAGCCCGCGGTGGGTGAGAGCATGCACCGAACCAGGGGAGTGGGTAAGAATGTACTCCGAACTCTCAACATAACGGGTAGCAATGTAACCAGATCACGACCGGCGAGTACTGCGCCCGGTGAACAAGAAGAGAACCGGGGGTTATAAAGAGACACAAGGGGAAGCTGGAGAACGCATCCGCGACACGGCGCCCGTATTACGATTATTAACAATTACAATTGATTTCGTAGCATTCCTCCGCATTGTACTATTCAAATTTATTCAAATCAGCACACGGCAGGCTGCACCGCGGAAATCCCAACGAAAACTCTACTTCACTGGCCATGACGGAGTTGTAGATTCTTTTCTTTAATTTGTTTCTTCTTTTTCTTTTTGGTGAATATATTGAATCTCCCATGGATGGATAGAATCGTTCATTACTGATAATTATTTGTGGTGATATCAGCGCACAGATTCGATCAAAATAAAGAACAAGCAATCTTGCAATTAATAAATTCTCAACGTTTCGATCCTGATATGGATCATTTCAAAAATTTCAAAAAGGAATTCATTTTCAAAATGATCCACATTGGGATCGAAACGTTGAGAATTTATTAATTGCAAGATTGCTTGATCTTTATTTTGATCGAACCTGTGCGCTGATATCATCACAAAGAATTATTCAATATTACGATCGATATAACACAATTTATATTACTGTGGAACTTTCACGAGGCTGACTGTAAAACTACTATTTAGTAAACATAGCTACGTTTCCCAAGAAAGATCTACGATGCATGTCTCAACCAGAACCTACGAAAAATGGGAATTTTATCAGTGTCCGAGTGATAATGCATCGAGAAGAGCGTTAGGTGGCCGTGGTCGAGGACCGAGCGGTTCGCCTTAGTGCGCCGGTTGGCTCGATTAACGATCTCCTCCGCGGACATGAGTTCCAACTTCAAAATTGTATATTCACGAGCGGTCGTGGGTGGCGATCGTCGTCCTGGCTAGCAGGAAGTCTCGGGAACATCGCCGCCGGATGAATCGGGGGTACATCTACCTGCGGATCGGTGGCCGACGAGAAAATCCTCTCGCGGAGGTGTCGCGGACCGTTTCGGTCGTGGCTTATTAATTTGCATACACATTTTTCACCGGCGAGTCGGCACGACCATGCTCCCAACTCGTCCTCCCTATATGGCCGACGCAGGCCGCTACCGTTCGCGGCTACCGTTCCCGACCGATCTCTGCACGCTATACATCGAAACATACTTTATAACGTCAGTTCCCCACCCCCGCGACGCAATCTCGGGGACCGATTTCGTGTAATGATCGGGACGAGAGACTCGTCTCTCTCTCTCTCTCTCTCTCTCTCTCTCTCTCTCTGCTTTCTCTTTCGCTGCCGGGTAAGGACAAAGCTTTTCATACGGACCGGGTCCTGGACGCCCGTGATGGGGCCTTTTGATAAACCGTCGAATCGCTCTTTATAGTTCCTCGTCTCTTCTCGATCCGGACACGTGTGACCGGCCGACGACCAGAATTTAGGACACGCGGGATCGGTATTAAGATTTATTCGCCCCGAGCACGGCTAATTCGTGCACGGAATAAATACAGGTTACTGCTTGTTTTTAAAACGCCGCGGAATCGATCGTAATCGGACACGACGCGACGGTAATTACGGTCCTTAAGGAACATCGTGTAGACACGCTTTCTTCTTTTTTTTTTCTTTTTTGCCCGTCAGGTAGACGAATAGGCTCTCCTCGGTAATGGACGATTTAGAAGACTTAAATATGAAAAAAATCAATTGTAATTTATAACACGTGCGTGTAGTCTAAAAGCATGTAATTTCAAATAATTCTTTATATTTTGTTGAATTTTTTAATGTCCCCTTTGATCTAGAATATGTATAAATGTAGATAATAAATGTCGAGTTAGAAATAAATCGTTGGAGCTCGTGGATATATCAAAAATTTTTGATAACCATCCACGTCTGTTTCTCATTGGAAACCGCCACATTTCTGTCACTGAGAAACGCCACAAGTTTTTTCTGCAACCCCAATACTACTTACGTTAGAATACTTAAAACGTCGCGATTGGTAATCGACGCCGGCGTGCTGTTTAACGGCTCCGACATGGAAGAAGTTTCTCGGTCGGCCTATAAATTGCCCCTCACCCCATAAGGAAACATAATATCGGGCTAATAAAGATGCTGACAATGCTGCTGACATATTTCTCCGGTGCTCTCGTGAGAGCGGACATTGTTGACCAATATTTTTTTCACCGAGTGTTCTCGATAGATCGTAAAGATAAGAAGGCCGGCAAGTGGACTTTTTACGACTGCGACTCTCCACCCCGATTCGGCGTTTCGCTCTTTTTCTCCGATGACGTAACTGGCGAAACACGGGATCGCGTATCTGTCTCTCCGGTGGAAACGATCGCGCAAACCAGAAACGAAATGGCGAGCGTTGAAACAGTTTCTTCGACTGTTCATTGGAAGTTAATAGGGACGTAGTAATAGGTTGGCCGCTGCGAAATAAAAGGCAACACCGTCGAAGGTACCAGCTCGGTAGGGACACAATATCTGCCTTTCGGTTTAAAAGGCGATTGCGGTTAACGTGGGGAGCACAGCGTCCGTAATTTATCGCTACCATTTAAAGCGCTATATAATAATACGCTGGCGTACGACTATTTCTTAAGATCGCGGCGCGCGCGCGCGGCGGCGAACACGGCCGTGGAACAGAAAAGACGAAACTTGGGAGGAAAGCGGCGGATCTTTAAGGAAGCGAGGATCTTATAAAGTACGGACACGTTTGCATAATAATTACCGGGGAAAGTTATTCGAGAAGAAGATTACTTTGAGAAGATCTCCATAGGAGGCGCGTCTCCCGGTTCTTTCGTTCGGACCTCCCTCGGCCCTCTCCTTTCAGCCAGTTACTGAAACGTTCAGGCCCATTTCTGTCCATTCGATGAGCTTACGATCGAGTTACTCGGCGACTGCGTCGATATCGTTCGTCTCAGATTCACAGGACAATCTCGTTCGTACGAACCAATTGATGTTAAACCGAAATTCAAACTAAAATAAATATCCCTCCTAGTTTACCAGTCTTTATGCTCTCAAAAAGAAGCTTGAGAAAACTCGAACAATCTGTAAACGAATAGATTGTACAACAAAAGTTTCCTGTTCTATTTTCTTGACATAAAAACTGACTACTAACATCGTGAACACAGTGTACCCCTCGCAATATGCTTCAGTGTCGCCAGGGTGCAGACTATAGCGATAATGTGCACCGTTTAATGGTGGCTCGTGCATCAACCGGCGAGTTCGGCCGATGACTCATTAATGAAGGTTGTGCATCTCGTATTGCGGCATACAGCACTCGTGGTGCACTTCTACGGTGCACACAGATGCGGTTAGGGTCGTTCGCAACACGGACACGTTCGCAGCCCGGTTCTCCGCACCTTTTGTACGTACCGGCGGTGATTGGACAGTGGATACGTGCTAGACGACCGTGGGTAGATCGATACATTTGCCGATCTATGGTTGGCGATCGCAGCGACCGGCTACCGCGGTAAGTAGATCATGTTTCGAGTCCGCGAGCACATCTCGCGCCGATCGGGACGCGTGCAGGATCGAGGCTTATTCCCGGCTCGGGAACTGGTACCTGGTAATCGGTCCCTATCGCGATCGTGTCGCCGATGCTCTCCTTTGATGGGCCGCGAAAGATCCAGATTCGATCGCGATCGCGAACGCGTCGATCGCTCGAAGCGTCGCCTGCGCGGCATTGAAGTTTCTCGCGCGGCATTGAAGTCTCCGGCGTGCAACGGTCTTTCCCACCAGTTTATTAATCGTTTCCTATATCTCAGGAATCGCTTATAAGGATTATGGCAATCTGTACGGTGTAGACCGACTTTGAAAGTAGGTCGCACGAATTTTTTTAGATTTTACCGATCACATTTCAACTCTTTTGTTCGGTTTTTGTGTTGCATTCATTCAATTCATTTTATTTTGTTACTCGTTCTAATCAGCTGAGAAGTTAAAACTTGACTCTTTTCCACGGTAAGTTTAAGATGATATACATAGAATTCTGAAGTTTTGATTTTTAGAAATATTTATGTAAAGATGTGGAGAATTATCTGAGGTAATGATTTTGAAACATACGAGACTTTCCCTTAATAATTGGTAATATTCTCAAGAGCCTGTTGGTTTTTTTAGCGGGCAATCTGTTTCATATTTTGACATCGTTTCCAGTGAGAAAGCATGCATCTGAGAATTTTTTAAAGGTCGTAGAAAAATATGATGCTTTATAGATATATTTATTCTACACGCGGGGGGCTTGCGTGTGTTAACGCGAAAATGATTGTATAATTAAGGCAGTAGAATTTCAATAAGTTTCTACTTCTCGTTGCCCCGGAGCGTGAAAGTGCAGACTCCAGCACATACAATATTTTATAAACGAAATCATGATTCTACATTCTGATTTATTGCCGCAGAATGTGGTTGTATCGGTATTTTGATGCGATACTGGTATCGATCATACGGTACTTTAGTAAAAGCTGCTTAGAATGCTACGTTTTATTCACTTTTTTCCGTCTATGAAATGAAGAATTTGTATGCACTACTGTGAGTTATACTTCGATCTCGAATCCTGTGATTTTTGTGAGAGTTGGAGATATCTTATCTTTTAACATTCTATAAAACTGATGGATGGTAATTTTTACATGATTATTTAATCGTGTATATTTGTTTATAGGAACTACTTTATTATTGTCTGTAACTTTGATCTCTCGATACGCAAATCTTCGGACATAAATTAATACAACCATAATTTTAAACTTTCTACCCAAAAAAAAGCATTCCTGGTATTTATTCTGAATGGCCTTTTTATTCTACGAATCTTCGTAAATAATTCAAAACAACACCAACCTCGAATGTTTCTTTCCAAAAAGCGTACTCGGTGATAATTCCTAGGTGTCTCGAATATCGTAGATCTCTATCGGGAAAATATTCGTACATCAGACTGTCAGACACATTCTACTAGTATACCAGGCACGTCGGAGGATCGAGGGACCGAAGAAGGTGAACAAAAGAACGCGCGAACAAACGAACGATACGGAATCGTTGCTGTCAATGCTGCAGTAAAAAAATTTGCATAATCGCTCGATGTCGTCGATACGGATTTGCATAAAGAATTCGTTGTCGAACCAGTCGAAGGTGTCCGAGTTATGCGCGCAACCATCTCCGGTGGAATTGATTTCATTCATTTCGGGCCAGGAGTGCCACCGGTCTTTTACAATGCGCGAATGGTAATATTCATTTTACCTCTATAGCCTTGCCTTTTGTGCACGCATTATTTTTAATGGCTTTCTGATAATAAATTTCTCTCTTGGAATATTCGAACCAGATGTCAATCCCACGAACCAAATATTTTTCTTATAAAGCTGATCAAATTTTCCCAAAGAGCTGAAATTTATGAAATTGAAGAATAATGACACCTCATTGAATTCGCCCCAACAGGACTCAAAGATTATAAAATAAATAATAAAAAAAAATCACTTGCAGTAATGAACGGTCAAAATGTGCGACGTAGCAATTTTAAAATTCTATAATTTTTCAATTTCACAGTTTTACCATTTGCAACTTTAGAATTTTCCAGTTTTACCATTTGCTGCTGTGGAGTTTTACCATTCCATCGATTCACAATTTTCAATTGTACTACTTTAAAATTGTACACTTTTAGCATTTCCCACATTACTCACAATTGAAAACTTGAATTCCTCTAAATTTATACTTGACATTTCTCGCGATTTAAACGTGAAAATTCCTTCAATTTAAACTTGAAATTTCCCTCAGTTTAAACTTGAAAATTCCCTAAATTTCACAGTTTCACAATATTCTACTGTTCAACTGAAAAATTTGAGAATCTTTCAATTTCAGCATTTCCCAGTTTTGCATCTTTCCGAATTGACAATTTCACCATTTTCAACTGTAGAACTTTAGCATATTAAAAGTAGCCTTACTCACCGCTCTGAACGGAGAGAAGAGGGGGTATAGGAATTAACCCCCACTTGTCACCGTTACGCTTCTTCATGTCGCGAATTCCGTGACGCGAGTAAGGCTTACACCCTGCCAAAAGAAGTTTCACTTCAAAACTATAAAAAATATTTGTACCATAGCATGTTCTCGTGCACGAGCAGAAGGTAAAGGAATTTCGAAGAATTTTTGCGGCAGTCGAAACGTTCGTATAATCCGCGTTCGATAAAAATGTGAATTTCGCACGTTTCATTAAAGTCGGCCCAGAAAGGTATCACCGATCGTCACCTGCGGCGACGACAGCGCCGTGCGCGATGCCCTTAACCGAGGATACTTTCGCTCGTGATTCCCCGGAGGGCCATTTCGTTGGTCCGGAGACGGGGCTCTCTGTGCCGGGGCCCGATCCTCAGCGAGCAGAGGCGCGCGGCTGTTTCGGGGCCGCGACAAATTGGAAATTACCCTTCCGCGGCGCAGTCGCCTCGATTGAGATTAATTGATTTTTTCAACGGCCGTAGTGCGGTGCTCTCACCGGGGCCACGCTCGCCCCGGTTCGCCATTTTCGGACGAAACTGGCGCAGATCGGGATCGTGAGAACCGTGACGAACGATAGATCGCCTCGGGTGGAAGAAGCCCCGCGCCGAGGAAAGCTGACCGAGGACCGTCTTACGTCACACCGAAAGTACCGGAGGAGTCCGGTCCCAAAGAGGCCCCGTGTATCGATGATCGGGATAATCACGATAAGATGGTGCGCGCAGAAAAATGCGAAGAAAAAGATACGGGGGGGCGCACACCATGACGCGCGTTCTCTCGACGCCTGTAATTGCTGTTCACCGAAATTGGACCTCCTCGCCGCGTCTACGAGGACAGGTTCGACCGTAAAGAATCACCGTACGCTCATTTCCCGGCGCGTCCGGGTAATTAAGATATCGTTTAAATTCCTTGCAGCGCGCGCGCGCGCGCGTATCACGATCCCCGCGAATGCATCGACCGTCGTCGATCGGCCGCTGAAATTTTTCTGCCCGGTACACCCGTTTCTTGCCCGACCGGGAGAAAGTTCGGCGGGACGTTTTAGGAATGCCGGGTATCGTAATTAGCGTTTCTACGGGAGCAGCAAATTACTAAAATTCTTCGCGTGGTGCAATCGTCCCGCGGTTCGTTAAATTGCCGCCAGAAAATTGATTCGTAAAATCGTTCCCACAAAATCTGCGCCTCGAGTGTCTCCCCAATTAAACGTTACGCTGGTCCAGCGAAACTTCTATTCCGCTTTCCCGGAAACAAAGATACTATTTTTACTGTTGAACCATTTCACGATTATTTCGTGTAAGCGGATGACACGCGCGAATCAAACAGAAATTTAGAGACGAGGTCAAGTTAGCTGGTGTGAACGCGAACATCTCCGGGTTTTGCGAAATCGAAATTACGATCGTACAGAAGAGCGTGGATCGCCGAAACTCTCGATTCCACGTAATTCCATCTCGGCTGGTCTTTTATTCGGCCGCGATTCCCGCTCGCCAATTAGAATTGCAGGTTGCGCTGGTCGGTTTTCCATCGTCCTTGATAAACGAAAGCGCCTCGCTCCGGAGCGACGTGATTCGCGTACGCTTCTCATCACCTTCGTCGTTAACCGAACAATCTGGTTAATAGTTATCGCCTGCGTTATTGCCGTCGTTGCTCATTACCTTGCTGCCGTGTTCGCGCGTTTACATCGCGCGCGAAAAGGAGCGCGGCGATCGCGCGCGCGAAATCGGGGAGCATTCCATCCGCACAATGATGATTCACCCCGGATTTTCCTTCCTTCTTTTTTCGTCGTTCCTTCCTCCTCGCGCCGCGGCGTGATAATCGTTTCACTACCCGGTCGAGCATGCCGCGACGGCGCCATTTATTACCCGCGACACAGATATTATTACGTTGAGTCAGGCACGGTTTCGCGAACGGAATTCTCGTTTCTGTAGTAAAAGCGTCTTCTTTCTTTACTCCGCGATCATTAACACGCTCTCAAGCCGGCGTTAAGAACGCTCGTACCGAATAATTGAATTAAGACTCGCTCGAGGCGCTCGAACAACACGAAGCCACAAGAATCGCTTCCCGAGATAAATACTTTGATCGCATTCTCATTAGAGAAACTTAGCTCTTCCAATTCGAGGAAACTATTCCTCCAAGTTTAAACAGTTTTCTTACTTTACCAAAGAAATCTGAACTTTTCTACTTTCAAGTTTACTTCAAATGATTCATATTTACCGCCACTTATCGATTGGCCAATACATAGATCAGCGTTCTTTGATTCGTTGTCGTTTCAAATCTTCACGGTTTACACAGTCCACATGTCACCGGCATGGAACCAACATGCTGTTCCTTGACTCTTACGAATTTAAATTAGTACATTTTTCTAAGCAAGTGAGTTTATACATTTGTTTTCATTTTTAATACCTCAGTGTTTTCTGCTTGTTCGAGAATGCGTTGCCTAACCATATATTAATTAATTGATAAATTCTTACAGACGTAATACAGAAAATTTACATTCTTGAAAATGGTCTAAAACTTAGATCGAAACGTTGAATTAAATTTCATGTAATATCTTGCAAATTTGCTTATTGTCTCCAATCGATCGAACCAGTGCGCCAATAACATTAATTGTAGTTTTTTACTTTCCTTCGACTGTAGTCTTTTCTACCAAGTTCGTAAATCGTTTAATTCACGATTATCAAGATCGTGAAGATACACGTGATTGTTCGGTGAAACATTGTTCGCAACTTAGTTCCGCGAGGCCTGAAATAATTAGTAGTCGAATCGGGCAAGCGCATCCCGCAACGCGTGTCTTTCGCCAATTGATTATATAAATTCCGCTTGCGGCAGATAGGTGGAAGTCCCGGTAGATTGCAACAATGTTACAGAATCCACGGGTTCGGTCGGGATCCCGTTACGGCCGATCTCGAATCGGCTGGCGTAGCAAGGATCCGCCGATCGGTCGTCCTCTTTTTGCACCTGCCGCACCGGTCCCGGCGAGGCCTGCCAGCGTGTCCCTTCCCACGCAAACACGGTAAACATTAATTGAAATGTCACTCCCGCCGCGACATTTTCACCTGGCATTCGGGCCGTAGCGGCGGTGAACACCGCGCTCGAGCGGCCACGGCCTCTCCGTGTCACTTCCTGGTGCACCTTATTAAACTGAAAATTAACATAGGCGGCTGATATGGTCGCTAAAGAAGCTCTCTCGAGCCGAGAGGTTCGGTCTGGATGGAACGGCAAGGGGATCGAGGGGAGTGCGAGGATAACCGGGGTGAAGAGAGAGAGAGAGAGAGATAGAGAGGAAAGCGAGCAGGGAAAGGGGGAGAAGAAAAGAGAGAGCGAGAGAGGTGGAATCGTGCAGAGCCAGGGGGAAATTTATCACCATAGAAGCAATTAATGGGATTTTTGTCGGGCCGGGCCGGCCCACGGCTCACGAGCACGGTCTCCGTTCCGTGCATCGTGGTCACGTCTCCGCTGCATACACGGCCCTCTCGGCTCGGCTGTGTGCACGCGGCTTATGTAACGCTGGTCGTCCGGCTGATATTAAGGCCACGGCTGAGAACGCCCGTCGAAATCGTCCCCCGGTTCATTAGGGTGTCTGAATAAATGAGCGAGCCGTGGCTCTCTCGGTACCGGTGCGCGCGCTCTCGCCTGGACGCTCGTCACGGTGGATGAATTTCTTGCGTCGCAGGGCCAGCGATTCCGAGTCGTTTAATTGAGGCCTTCCAGTGACCCGCGCTAACGCTGATGGATTTTAACCTTTTCCCACCGAACGGATTTCTAACTCCGTCACTGAGATTCCGCCGACAGACTGAACAGAGAATGCAAGCATTCCCGAGGAGATAAAGTCTCCTTTGATTTCAATTTTCTTGAATTTGCTTTAGAAAGTAAGAATTTCTATCAAGTTCCACTGTTTACTTCAGTCTAGTTTGGTCTCGAAAGTGTAACTTGCTCGAGGTTAGTCTAAGATGGTGTAGCTTGGACTAGCTTGATGTATTCGGATTCAGTTAGATCCTCAGTTTCGTCTACTTTAATCTACCTTGATCTAGATTGGTCTTGTTTTATCTAGCCTGGTCTAGTTGGGTCTACTTAGATTAGTATGATCAAGACTAATATGATCTGGTGTGATATAATCCGGTGCAATTCAAGGCCTTCGCCAACGACGCAAACTCCGTCCACGAGTCCACACATTATCGTCCAATCGTCACATCCGAAATCATCTGTTTACGCATTCACACGTGACCGCTTGGAATTTGCAATGAGCACGTTTTTATAAAATCCGATGAAGCTTTTACCCCGTTTACAATCCGATGATATGTTGATTACGGGGCAAATAAATTTATGTTTGATAACAGGTTGTACAAATTAAGCCGGGGAAAAAGAGATACGTTAATTTGCATAAACACCTGCAGTCTGCTAATTAGCGGCTTCGGAATAACGGTGGACTGTATGGCAAATCTCCCGATCAAATCTCGTTTATGCAATTTGTTACGAGATGAGGAACGTACCCGACTACACCTCTTTAGGGTACGATGGATATTATGATCGTGCAATACATTGCCTTGATATTTAATAACAAGACCGCTGATTCGATGTTTAAAGTATCTAATTGCCTTCCTGCTTTACTCGACATCGAGTACTCTGGCGATAATTATATTTTTGCGTTGCTATCGAAGCTTGAAATCGTGATTTAGGGTACGTTTAGGTTGGAGACGCGACAAACAGCCCGTACAGAAATATAGAGTGTTCGAGTGTACACCGAAATGCACGGAATATGCGGAGGAGGAAAGGTCCTTTTTTGACATGACATTTATTGCACCTCAAGCGTCGCCATTTTTTCCTCACTAAAGGACCTACGAAGGAATGGGTCAGTCGGTCCAAGCCAGCCTACCGAGCTAGTCGCAGCTCCCACAGTCTATTAATTTTTCTAACCGTCGGTATTTCTATTTCAACGTAACAGTCATAAAGTACGATACTTTGTACGATATGCAAAAAGTAATAACTTACAACTGATAGACTTTTATTTCATTGTGTCGTGGTGTTTGAATAAACGCTTAATATATAAAGTAACATTTGATCTCCGCACCTCGTCATCCCAACATAAAGAAACATAGTATGTAGCTTGTAGTACCACCCTGACGATTTTACAGGTTACGTCAGAGCGTCAAGAGAAACGTCCCTTCGGAAAGTGGCATATCGAAACCCAAGAATCCAGCTGGTCGCTTCCCTCGCTTATCGGACACAGCTCGAGGTATTCGTTGGCAAAAATGATAGAGCGTCGCGTGCATTCGCGAGAGGCCGGTGCCGTAGGATGCATCTCGACTCACGCAGAGGCAAGGGCGCGCAATCACCGGTGCGCGATAGCGGTCAGCGGCCGGTGCCGGCCGAGTTTGACGTTAATTGGCTGTAATTACGGGGCGAACCGCTTAATTAGGTGGGCCCCGGGTCGGCGAAGGCGCCGATTCCGAAATTTATCGATGCACGGGACACGGCTCGGCGTACGGGACGCTCGGAGGCTGTCGGGGGTTGGCGTGCATCGCGGCGCATCGATCGGCAAGATCGGCGGAAGAAAAAACGAGGACGCCGAGGAGCGCATTAAAAGGGGGAAAAGAAAAACCGAAGGGGGTAAAGAGGGAGAGAGAGAGAGAGAGGGAGAGAGAGGATCTCTCGCGGCCGGTCGGTGGAGCCGCTATCACGATCTCGCGATCTCGGCCGGTGTTGCACAGAGAGTGGAGAGGTGCTAGGAGAGTGCAAGGTAGCGCGCGGACGCTACCGGGCCGGCGTTAATTAAGCGACGCCACCGCTAGAGCGGCGGCACCTAGTTGCAAGCAAGGCCTCTCGGTTGCATTCGGCGAGCCGATCCCGTGCGATTTTTACTCGCTCGTTGGCCGGCCGGCCGGCCCTCGCGATTTTTTTCGGGACAGACCCGACACCCGGGGCCCCTATCTGCCGCTCGGAATCGGAAGCGCCTCCTCGCTCTCGCGCTCGTTTCTACCCGCAGCAGGAAGAATTCGAGGCGCGCGTTCCTGCCGCGAAACCCCGTGCAGCCGTGCCAGCCCCTTGTACGGAGATAGCCGTATCGGGGCCGGCTAATCGCGCCGTGGCCGTGTCCACCCATCTGCACCCACTACCGGTTCACGCTCAAAGGTATCGGCCCGAGATCGGCCGCAAGCATCGACGCGATTTACCGGCGTCTCGCCGGGAAATTGCTCGTCTCTCGTGCCTCGGAAGATCATCGGCACACGGAATCGTGAGAAATCTGTGTGCGACACTACGAAACTTACTCACCCGAGGATTCGTCGTCCCCTTTCGAATCTTCAAAATGAAGTTGGACACTGTGTGAAGGTGGTAGATCTGCTAGGTTAACAGCAGCTTTGGGATGAACGATGTGAGAGAACGACGGGGAATACTATGTTATCGTAGTTCGTCGAGCTTGTGAATTATGCTATTTGGACTACATCCGATTTCAAGTCGCTGGATACGGTCGTCTACCACGTACCAGTACCTTCAGAATCCTGAACTGAAGGACTGAAGAATCGCAAGAGATCATAGAACAAAATGTCATAAAACTTCTTCTAAATGGCAGAAAAGAAATGGACTTTTGTTTTCCCTTGAGAAAACGAAATGCAAGCGATACATGAATATTGTTTCTAGTGTAGGAAACATTATTAAAAGGTAAAACAGAAAATCGTCAAGTAATGCTGTGAATTTTTAAATCATATTTCTCCTAGTATACATAAATTGAATATCTTCAGAATCCTGAACCGAATGACCCGGTGCACAGAGACAGATCCCGGCTAAATGCCACTATGACGTACACTTAATCGCGCGATCGGTTCACACGACTCATCCCGGTTTCGTTTCCATGGCCGGCTAACTGGTCTACGTCGTGATTATCGTCACGCGATCGTCCGGCAACCGAGTTTGATGGCTGGCAACGGGTGCCAGGGAGTCATACCGGTAAACAAGTTCCTATAGAAAAGTTCGCCGTGCAGTGAAACACCGGCGCAGCCTCCGTTAAAACGCCACGGAAACTCCGACGCGAAGGCCGTCAAATCGCAATCAACGTTTAATGAGAAACGCCATTTAACGGCGCTGCCAGCCTCTGCTACAAAGTATTTGCTTTGCCGCGACCGGCGATTTTAATTGCACCGTCGACGAATTTCATCTCCCCCGCGTCTTCCGCTTCGGTTTCTAAAGCTGAGTATCCATTTCGGGGCTGTACCCTCGACAGTACACTTACTTTAGGAGCGTCGATCTTCAATCTTACCAATTTGGTATAATAGCATGTGTTTAAAATGGTTGGTCATTTTCAAATTTACCGGCATATATTGATGTCAAGAACGACATTCGTGATATGATCCCGAAAATTAATAGAATGCACTTTTTTAAATTTAATTTAATTACGAACAGTCCAAACGGAAAGTTCAGTGTCAGTCACCGGTGACTGACAGTTAGTATTTTTATTTATCAAAAATCGTGACATGGTATAAGACTTCGAAACTTCGAAGCTTCGGAAAAGTTACAGCCCTAGTTCAAACTAGGGTGTCTATATATTCAGTTTTTCCATGTTTCTGGTTTTTGGACTCTGTTTAACGATCACTTTCACCGCAGTACGTTTTCAATGTTTAAATTACACAAGTAAAGTTAATACCAAGTAAATATGTATTAATATTTTTTTTTCATTTTCAACTTACCTTTGAAAAAGGTTCAAACTAGAACAAAACATTATTGCAAAATAGCTATTAGATTAATAATTGATCGAAACGGCTGCGCCGAAAGCATTAATTTAAATATATTCACCATTTGCGATCGATATAATTGATTCTATATCCTCGACAGTACAGTTGAAAATTTTTACTTTCTGTCAGATACTAAAATGATCGGTCAGGAGCTTACTGTCACATTGAACTCTCAGAAACTCTGTAGTAAAATATAAGTACACTAATGGGTGAACAGTCACTTGGCTTTTCAACGACTGATCGTTTACTTCGCTCATATCACCCAAATAAAAAAAAAAATGTTCCAATGCTTAGTTACCTTGTAGTAGACTAATCCTTTAGAATCAACGATCCCCCTAACCCATCAGAAGGAAGGACGACTATTCTGAAACGTTGAAGAACTTGCTCGCAATCATTCTCCACGCAGCGTCCACCTGCGTGCTCTTTAGAGCCAGCTCGCTAGTACGATTCTCAAATGAACACCTAGCCTAAGGTCGTGCGATCTCGGTTCCTTCTGCCGATCGGCTCGCATACTGGCCCGTCCGCGGAAGAGACGAACTCGTGCACGTCGTGTAAAACGTCGGGACGTCATTCGTTTTGACGGTGTACAAGGCAACGCGCCGGTCCGGCCCGACCTGGACTCCAAACACGATCGGCGAGCCGCCGATCACGCCGATCGCGAGCTCTGCTCGCAGTCACCACTCCTACAAGGTGACTCACTGACTCACCCGCTCGCTCACCACTCACCTCAGCTCACCTGGCAATCAGCGACGGTATCTCCTCCCGTTGACGAGGCTGTATGGGGGCGAGCGGAGGTGCGCGGGGGGCACGGGGAAACGAAAAAATCAACTGTTCTTCCCACGTCCCGAAACTCGTCTCGTCTCGTCTCGTCTCGTCTCGATTCGACCCCGCCTCGGGCGATATCTCGTCTGTCGCTGGACCATAAATCGATTTCAATCGGACATCGCGGCCACGTCCGCGCCTCCGACCGAGGAAATATTTCAGAGGCCGCCGCCGGGCCACGGTCGATCCTTATCAGGCGATTTTATTGTTTCAGATAATAAGCCGGTCGGCAGCTCCGAGATTCTGACGTGAGTTCTTTAACGCCTCGCAGATGCTTTCGTTAGGTTGAACATGCTCGATGATGCCGATTTATTCTGTCTTTTTTTTTAGATGTCTTTCTTCTCTCGGTTCGAGTGGATCGTAATGTTGAACAATGTCTTCAACCTGCTAGTTGTAACTCTGTTTAATGTACTTACAGTAAAGAAAACCTTCTTTTTCTTACGAGAAAGACAGAACAGAGAAATACATAAAAAGATACAAAGAAGTGTATTTTCAAGGGAATTAAAAATTAATTCTATTGAGTGTGTAATCCATTATTTTTTTATGATCACCACAAGCTACAAATATAAAGCCTCAAGCTAAAAATAAGTATACAACGATTCATAAGCATTAACACCTACCAAGGTCTCTTAATAGTCTTTTAAGAACCGATGATTAACAGCTAAGGATTTCTTAATAAATTTGTCAATGTCAGCAGCAATGATGATTGCGAATCAGCGAGTCATCGTGAGAAATACAATATCACCATTTTTCTCAGGACTCTTTTAAGCAATATTGCCTTTTCTCGATGTTGCGCTGAAATCCATTAATAGTGCCAATGTTGTATCGCAAAATTTTGTAAATTCATTATCAATCGAGTAAGAATCTTTAATTATAAATTTATAAATATATTTCTTGTTTATTTCATCGTTATTGGAGCGGGCTGAAACAATATCAATGGCTATTAACGAAAGATAAAATGATAATGTATTAAAACGTATATAAGAAAACAGCAGAGAGATGAACAGAAGAAAAACACCGATCAGATATACAGATATGTATGAAGATTGTAAGACGAGCCGCACGGCGTTTTTAGAGTCCGTGTTTTTCTTCTAATGTTGGAACGAGCGGTTTCACAAGCGACTTACCCGGTCTCACAATTAAGTCCTAATGGTAGCGAACAATTACGCGATTTTTCATCGCGTGTCGGTTCGATCACGGTGGCGATTAACACGCGCGAGAAGACTAGCCGCGTTCCGATTGCTTTCCATATCGCGCTTATTAAAGGGATCACGGGAAACGGTCAAGGACCGAACGTTCTCTCAGGGCCGTGAAAGTTCCTTGACAGCCTAGACCCGAGAATGGCGCATCATGAGAAACTAACCGGAGTCCTTTCGGGATCGGGAGAATCGATTGTCGTCGTCGATACGATTCCACCGGCTTCTCTATTGCACACCGTATCGCTTCATTCCGGGGAAGTTGGCAATGTTTTACCGGTAATAGAGATCCGCCGGTTCGATACCGTGTGTACCAACTTTGTACTCGTATGTTCGATCGTGTCGATCGGCCACGATCGGCAATCAATTCCGCGATCCCCTTCGTTCCACCGACTGCGATCGTTTCGCTCCAAAAACGCTTTACCAGTCGTTCTGAATCGATAAAAATATTTTAAAACTGTATTTCGGTAATAGTAAACGTGTCAGTCAATATGAATAATCCTATTGTAAACTTCGCTTTTAAGTTTCGAACAATAAAGTTTTATAGTTAATCGTATTGACCTTTTTACAAGAATAAGTAAATTTCCATTCGTTTTCATTTTCATTTTAACTCCACCAATTTTGTTTTATATACACTCTGATATTTTTATAAGATGATCATAAACAAATATAGAATGTATGGAGGCGTGCGAGGGTTAAAACAGATAAATGTCTAAAGTAGAAATTGTTGAGTGAACGTGGAGTGTAATTGTGTTTCAGGGATCAGCGGTCTCAGATTAATTCTTTCCGGACATAACGACGGTAATTTTTAATGGAAGCGATGATGCCCCTGTGAAAAATCGGATTACACCGCGAGTGTGTGGGTAATGACCGCCTGCCGTGAAAAAGAATGAACGTTTTCATGGTGTACGGTGTTGCGGGCTATAATCACGGGTACGAGTACAATATAGATCTCTCTAGAATTACCTGAAAGAGTCGAGTACCGATTTTTATAACATTCACACTTTATCCTTGACGAGCATCGGATGGTGTAATTTGTGTCTGCTGCACGATATAGACCTCAAACGAGCCAAGATAGAGGTAAATTCATCACAATTATGTCATTTTATCGTAAACGTTGCGGGCAGGCTTCGCAACAGCCTCCTTATGAATTAGAAGAGCGGCTTGAATCGGCGCTCGCTAGTTTTTCTCACGATCCCGCGATAGACCTTGCTCGAAGGCAAGAATAACGCTACGCGGCGACCGAAAGAAGTTAGGAATCCCGTAATCCGCGGCATCTTTGCCGGCGAAAGGCCGGGGGTGGTGTTATACTCTTCGCTCCCAGGCCAACGATTCAAACGCAGCACCGGGGAACCCCGGCTAAGCCGAAACGAATGCGTTATACACTCGCGAAACCATGCGAACCGTCGCACTATGGTCTGGAAACCCGATTTTCGTGGCCAAAAGTCAATTTTCCGAGAATAAGATTTTCAAAAATTTTTTGTTGGAACAGAATAAGAACTCATCAAAGCTTCCAAATTCAAATAATTATTCATTTCAGGTTATTCACTGCTGAGATATAACGTTACCAAGACAAACTTCGGAAAATTCAGATTAAATAAAACGTTTAAAAATACTCATCATAGACTATCAAAATACAAGTTTAAATGATAATTTCATACGTGTCAGCAGGTATATTTTAGTCATTTAGTATTTATAACAAATAGTGACAAGTTTAAACTTGATCAGTATTTACATATCTATAAATTTCAATATACAAAAATTCTTAAAATATGTTTTTGTTTATAAAAATGGGAACCACGTCAATTTTTTAAATGTTACTATATATTTCTGACTTTATGATATTGTTGATCGTGTCGAAACAAATTCAACGACCTAGTATACTATAACCTTTAACTTTAAAATAATTCTAGAACACTTTCGGCCTCAAAGAGCGTGTTTTCAGGACATAGAGCGTTGCACTAAGGGACATTTGACCGATCTTCGTTTGACTTCTATGTTTTGTAATTGGTACAGATGATTTTTATTACTGCGTAGAAATCCGCAATTGATTAATTACCTGCAAGATGGAGTAATTGCATCAGAATTGGCAGAGGCCATTGTGGAGAGTAAAATGCACTTTGGTTCTTCCATTAGATCGATGAACTTCATTGTAGGTAAAGGATACAATTTTTACAAGTTCGTGTCTTCCGCGTACCTTGCGTTCGATTCTTGTACGGTGAAAAACCCTGAGCCGCCACGCGCCATTGACATCGATCGCGTCGCAGCCGAAGTTATGGGCGTCGGCTTGTTCGTGCCGCATTTTCCAGGGAGCCGTGCGGGTTTCTCGGAGCGCGCGTTTTCGCGAGGTTGCGAAACACGGCCGTGGATTTTTGTGGCGGCCGCGCGGCGCAGAACTTCCACGAAGCCGAAGACAAAAGGCGCGGTTGCGTAGAGCCGAGGGCGAGCCGCACGCATGTCAATGCTCCGGCAATTAAACCTTGTTTGGCGCGGACGCCGGCTCGTTTTGTTGCTCCCTTCGGTCGCGGTGGAGCCCTGGGCTGTCGACCTCACAACGGGAAAGTACTCGCAGAAGCGCCGCGCTGATTTATTTCCGCGCGTCCTGCTAAACCGCCGCTCCTCTTTTTTTCCAGCAAAGATTTGTACGCGCTTCGGCCGCCGCCATCCTCATCTTCGTCTGCGCCGCGCCGTCGTCGTCGGTTCCGCGCGCGATCGTTTGTCCTCTCCGGCTGCGATCGCGGATGGTAAACTGGAGCAGCTTTTTGCCAAGTCAGAGGAAAGTCCCACGGACGCCTTTTACGTACCTGTCGCGACCGACGGCGAGAGTGATATTTCTCTCTTTCTCTCTCTCTCTTCCTCTCTTTCCCGAGATAGCGACCACTCGGCATGTCACCAGATGGTCGGTTCCTGTCGCGATTAAACGGCGATTTATCAGCTACATATTCTTGACAGTGATAAATGCCAACAGAACGTGGCGGTTCGAAATCGGGTCAGGAATCGAACCGACCGCGGAGTCAGCTGACTCGACCTGACATTGAAGTCTCCGAGATTGCCCGTACGCTCTTCGGCATTCGATGGTGTCTTCGACTTGTCTTGCCTTGAAGTGGCAATGCTGAAGAATTCGAAACTCGACTCTTATGGATGAACGTGCCTCGACAGAGCCGAAGGCAATGTGTCCGTTTGATTTGGGTAATAGCTTGGTACATAAGTGTCCGTAAGATCACTCTCAATTTGATTCGTCAATGCTTCTATTTTAACATTAGCCGAATTTTAACTTAGCCGAATTACTGATGATCATTGCGGATTTGACGCATTTATTACAACAATGTCGCTGTGCGATTTAAAAGTGTGGTCTGAGAAAAGATGCGTGTTTGCAAAAGAATGCAGAACAGCATTCTCCGGAACTTTTTGTACATGGCCGTACCAAGGGAGCACCCCGAGGATAATCGGGAAGGGAAATTTTAATATCGTTCAGAGTATCGAGTGTCGATCGTTGATCGGATAACCGTCGAAGCAATTGCCCTCGAATATTTCTGACAATCAAGATGGTGTTCCACCCCATTTAGCGCGAACTACGTTCCCGGAATTTATGGGTTCCATGGGTGCACCGGCCCGTTCCTCACAAAATTCCATCGAGCCGGACCAGCTGGCAGGTGAGCGACTTTCAGGTGCAGGGCTCCAATAAATTCCTTGCCCTGGGGTCACGTCATGCACCGGTTAGGGGTCGGATCGTGTTCTACATTGCGTACCCTCCGCTTTCTGCCCCCCAAACAAATTAACGCTTGCTCGGAATCGTGTAAAGCATTGTTTCCCTACCTTTTCTCGTTCGCGGCCCCCTTAACATCAATTATCTCCATTAAGTATAAAAATCGCTGGAAATACTTGTACATAGAATTATTTGAATATTCAAAATGCTGGATCGAATAATTGAATTTTTCTGTTCAAAATATGAAGTAATTGAGTTACAATTAAATGTAATGTTAGTGTTCTTTGGATTTTCCGACAATTGGTAACAATAGTTTATTCAAATGCTTAAGGAATAATATTGCGCTGTAAGACAGGAGAACGATCGCTCAATAATTTCGAAAGCACAAATATTGATTGATTCGCCGATCGCTAACGGACACCGTGGCCCAGAAAAAAATGCGCGGATCATAATTATTCTACGATGCTGTAAAAATCTGGTGCACAGGCATTAACCTATCTCGGGATCGTGGTAGATTTATCGTCCGGCTCCGCTGTAATTAATTACCTGGTCGAAAATCGTCGGAATTAATTAATGATAATATTCTGTGGGAACTGCTGCGAGCCTTGCATAAATTTCACGTGCCACACTGTAAGTGGAACCATCGGCGATTGAGAGATCGAATCACCGGTAAACAGTCGATACAAGAATTAATTCGGCGAGTGCATTAACTCGTTCTATGGTTTCATTAATTTATTTGACAGTCGGATACGACGCTATCTGTACGAGGTACAACTTAATTTCATGCGACTTATATAAAATCGATTTTTTCCCCCAGAAAAACGTTTGCAACGCTGGGGGCTACTTTCGACGTATCAATCACTGCTTACAAAAAAGGGATATCGATTAGTATTAAAGGTGCAGGTTTATCGGCGGCCAGGATCGCCGGTAGAAAAAGAACGGTGAAAAAGCGCGCGCGAGTAAAGAGAAATCAAGCGTGTCGCGATCCCACGCGTCTCGCTCTCGCTCGAACAAGAAAATGACACGCGCGTCGATACCGGCAGTTCGATTTGACTCGTTAGCCGCGATTAAGCGTGACGGCCGGCTATCCCTGTCGATTTATATACTAATTACGCTAATTAATTTATCCGCCGGAAGCGGGGAAGCGACCGCGGCTAGCGAGTAGAGTCGAGTCGAATCGAGCCGAGCCGTGCCAAGCGTTTTGCCGCGATTAGCACGATCGACGCGGTCAATTTGCGCCGGTTATTTTTCATGTCACGCCGACACACCGGAGCTCGTTTACGCGCCCGAGACCAAGATTATCGTACGTAATGCGATCGGTTTTTCTGCGTGGCCGCGCGCGCCCGTGTCGCTTCGTAATTAGAGGCTCCCGGTGCGTGTTAGGCGCGAGCAAGACCGGTAGTTAACAAGAGCATCGCCACCGTATATTACGCCGATGGATAAACAGCTCTTATCAACGCCTCCGTGATTGCGCATCCTGCTTTTTTTCCACCATCTATAAACTCTGCTAATTCAATCTCCCGGGAAGCACGTGTTCTTCACGGGATGAGTGTCGCGCGCTGAACCATGTTTTATGGCAACGTAACTTGTACAACGAGGAAAGGCTCAAATTAATTAATAAACTCCGTACAATTATCTTCCAGCTTCCAATGGATGTCTCAATGTTAATAGCCAAATCGAATATCAAAGCCTGTCATTACATGTTATCATTTTTTAGAGCAGCGGCCTTAAAGTACAAGTGTTTGGTTTATACCTTTTGTCTGTATTATAATAGTCATGTATCTTCATTATCCTATTCTGTTTTGTAAACTGTATTCTGTATTTCAATTATGGTGAAATAAATCTCATATGAGATTTTCTATAATAAAAAAAAAAGCATGAGCAGGTGAAACAGTCCTTTGCATTTCTAAATGTGTGCTACGACTTTTTAAAATTCTTTATAAATTCTTTATTTCTGGGATACCTCGAAGTATATAATTTAAGACTAACTAATCCAACTGTTTAACCCTTGCCTACGGTGCTCAAGACTTCATTTTTCCCCATCGATTGCTCTGTTCGAATACCTAAATTACACCCGGAACACAACAAGTGAGACTTACTACAGCTGCAGGCCGGTGCGACGGCCTCGTATTTTCCCAGATTCACAGAGATTCGTTCTCATCTTCGAGCCTAATCGCGTATTCCGGCGCGGCCTTTCTCACAGACGCGAACGGGGAAGTCGGCGTCGACGGCGATTCGTTCTACGCGTCGCGTCGATGCCGAGAGGCGTCCCGGCGCGATGCGTTCCGACGCGGGGAATTGTGTCGGGATTATTACACGCGCGGATTACGTGCAGGCACGCGTGTCACGCGCGCGATTAAGATTTTCTCATTACACGGCATAACGCGCCGTATCCTGCGTCTCGAACCTACACCCTTTTATCCTGCTCAATTAAAGGGGTAGATCACCCTCAGTATAAAGCCAAATTTCCTTTTGATTTAATTGTCGCAAAGTGTACGGTATTAGGTGATTGCAAAAGTTCCTGCTTGAAAATGAAACTTATGCTGGCACGTTTTAAAATAACAGTATGTCAATTTCTTTAATGCTGTTCCTGGAACTATAGTTTTTTGTCCCAAAGAGAAAATACTTTACACGAAGTATTCTGTAATGCCGCGTACGATTTTATCGATGTCTCAATTTATTTAACCATTGTATTAATATTTAATCGTCACTGAAAAATGTACCTTTGAATTAATGCGACTTTAAACATTTAATAATTATTATTTCATCGACGAAAAAACTCGAACGGTGAAAGCGGCTCGACAGAGGCCCGATTCGGTATCGGAACAAGTCCTTTTCTTCTTTTTTTTCGGTGAAATTATATTCCGTATAATATGGGAGACCGCGAAAGATTGACGGCTTTCTTAGCTCCGAAATCTGACTGAACCAGAAGCTACTTTTCGAGAAAGTTGCTCCTTATTTAGAGGTTCTGGATTTATTCCACATTTATATACGCTCCAGAAGGTATCGGAGATTTATATTTCAACTAGGAATAAGTTCTTACATATCTGATTAGAATTGTAAGTGGAATCAATTTAAAAGGCCATTGAGAATAATTAATTCGTTTTTTTTTTAGATACTTCCTTCGAAAAATGTTAAATAAAGCAAAGTAGTATCACTTTTGGCCAGATCATCGGCTACCTCGTTGCCTGAAACACCAGAATGGGACGGAACCCAAAAGAATTTTACAAAGTATTTATTTGAGTTAAATTTCTATAATTATTACAAAATTGCTGGACGAGGAATCCCGTTCCACCAGAGAAATCACTCGGTCGAGTATTTGTAGCTCGTTTCACCGCTTCCCACAAAAGCTGAGCCTCTCCCTCGCAGGAGATACGAACTTCGCCGGCCATAAAGATCATCCAACGCGTGTCCTTCCTGCAGACAGTCGGGAAAAGGGTGCGATTACGAAATCATAGCGGGAACTCGGGCGTTCCGAGTCTCGTTCACAGCCGAGCGACGTATCAGCAATGAGAGGCGCCGCGCCGTGGTCCGTTCGATAACGCGTGAGTCATGCTCTCTAATTAATGATGTTGAGCGAGCGCAGTAATTTGTGAGCCATTCGTAATACGTTTTTTCCGATTGCCGGAGCGGCCCACGTTGAAACGACGCATATAAACCGCGCCGGCAACGCCACCGTTCCGATTCCACCGATCTAATGATCACCGGATTCCCTGGAAAGCAATGGGAGACGACGATCGAGCGCGTCCTCGACACCGACAAAAGATTGATCAGCCGATTACAAGATCCCTCGTCGTATACGGCACAATCGGACCTCGGATTTCCTGGGAAATCTTGTTCGCAACTTCCTGATCCCGTTCCCCGTGTCCGAACACACTCGATGCCATTTTTCCTCGGGGTTTAACAGCCTATTATCGAGTCTATAGAAATGCAGAAGAGCCCCCTCGTACAGTTTCGTCTCGTAAAGTTGCTTTTACTTTTACAACAGATTCCTCGGCACTAAACGTTTTCCAAGAATGAAATTCTTACAGGCATAAAATCTTCTTCAGCGAATTCCTCGCGAGATCGTGGCTATTGGATTAACATCCCTGTATGAGTCACGAATACTTGCATACTGGGTGGCTCGCTTCGAACCAACAACTATATTATTAACTATCCAATGATCATCGAGGAAAGACGTTCGACAAGCTATCTAGAAACAATCAGACTCTCGGTTATTGTTTTAAGGAAATTCATTGTTCTACTTTCATTATGAATACATGTATAGACGTTCCTCTTTATACCGTATCAAGTATAAAATGTGAAAAATGTTCCATTGCTCTAGTCTGCAAAATTGAATATAATTATTTCTTGTTTCTAAGATTTTTTGAGATTATCCTTTCTAGAGACAATAGCGTAAAGGTCGAGCAGGGGACGGTTTACAGTCCGAATGTAGGACAGCTTTTGAGGGAAAATGAGTTTTCCGAAGTAGGTAAAACCTCGGCGACAAGTGCGTCGCTAGGATGAACGCGGGCCGAGCGTCGCGTCGTTTCTTGCACAACGATCCAGCGATCCGTCTTCTGGGTGACGACGATCGATCGGTGCGCTCGTTCAATTACTCCGGCGTGCATTCTACGCGAGCGAAGGCAAGGTTCAAGGACGTGACTGAATGCGTTCCGCCGGCGCTGGTTTCGCGAAGTTCCGGTATCGATGAGTCAGTCAGTCAGCGCTCACTGAATTATGTGGGTGATCTTTGGATAGGTTGCCTGCCGGAGAGTGGCAACAGTCGAACGTTTCGTCATGTTCGCGGCGTTATTGGCAACTGCTGTTAGGATCGTTACTCTATTTTAATAGCTCTCTTAACCGTAAACTCTAATTTTCGTGTCGCAATCCGCGCTACGCAACGCGGACGAAATGTAAATAAATCATTACCACAGGCTTCGCCTCAACTATCTGGGCGTTGGAGATGTCTCTCGATTTTTTTTCGTCAACGTAAAAGACGCCTGGGAAGTATATGGAGTTGAAAAAAACTGGACAATCGCGAGGAGAGAATTGTTGGTTTACAAAGAAGTAGGGGAACAATGTGTCACGTGCAATTATAATGATAAAATGAAAGGAGTCGTAAAATACGAATCTAAATTGTGCGACTTAAACAGGATTACATACGTGTATGGTTAATTGGCCACCTCTTTCACTTTTTTTAACCTTGAAGTCTCACGTACATTCCTCATGTGAGAAATCAACCATTCTGTGTCTTTTAAACATCGGTCGCTGGATTAAGTATGAAGCAAAAATTGATGAAAATTAAAATCCTTTATGATGGTACACAATTATTAGGTCGTTCGGGAAGTAATTTCGTTTTTCGTATAGAGGTGACGTTGCTTCCATTTGTGTTTATTTAACATTATTTTAAATCGCCAACTCCTGGTATGTCTTGACAGCTGACACTTCGGACGTCATTTCCTGCCTTGTAGTTCTCCCTAACCTTCCAAGCATTATTTTGTCATCGCATCAAACATGCAAAATCAGTACCCGTTTCCATCACCTGTTGCTTTTTTATCACCGCAAGAGTAAAAATTCAGTGCGCGAAAGAAACATTTCTATGCTGTTTAAGGGGAACATCGGATTACCATTTTCGTCGCTGTTTTCAACATTTTTTATGCGGTGTAAATTTAATTTCAAATAGAGTGGTAGCAAGTCATATAACTCAATTTTTTGCTGATACAAGATAGAACGGGATCTTTATCATAAAACAAAATGTCATAAAACTTCTTCTAAATGGCAAAAAAATAAATTGGCTTTTGTTTTCCCTTGAGACAACGTAATACAAGCGATACATGAATATTGTTTCTAGCGTAGGAAACATATTAAAAGGTGTCACAGAAAATCGTCAAGTAATGCTGTAAATTTTTAAATCGTATTTCCCCTAGTATTGTATATAAATTGAATATCTGCAGAATATTTATAGAAATCTATACAGCGGGCGAGGATTTCGTTTTCTCTGATCGCGGTTTTAATTGCGTATAAAATTGGATGAAGCAGTTATAACGGGGACGGTGTTCGGCGACTTAACGGAGGTGGCGGGTCCAGGGATCGGCGCAGAAAACGGTGCTACCAAATTGAAACCAGGCGATGGAACCGGCCGGACACGATAAAACCTAATTGCAACGATCTGGTTCCGAAATAACAGTTTCACCGAAGACACAGTGCCTCGACAAGCGTTCCCGGGAATAATAAATGTTTGGTGCGCGCGGCACCGCTCCGCTCCGCGTGGATTAAGGGCGAACGGTACACACAGCGGACTGGGGGCCTCGCGTGAACATCGTCTTGAAAAATGTGTAATACATGGCTCTTAGAGGATAAACCCGAGAAATCCGGCGTGGCGGCCCGGAGCGGTTACCCAGCGTGGAATTCGCGAATTACGAGCCGCCACGGTGTACGTCCGACGTATATTTCGACCCAGCACGACCGCCGATGGTATTGCGCAAGGTGAAGGCGGGTCAGCCGACCGACGTAGCCCTGCAGCCGCCGCAGACCCAGTTCTCATCTATTAATGCGCAATTACCGGCAAACAATGTGATTACGGCCGCGTTTAAGTAATTACGCGACGCTCGCGAGCCGCCTCCGAACCGCGCGTCCCGGCGCTTCCTCTTCCCTCGTTTCAACATCCACCTCGCCCTCCCGTTCCGCACCTAATTCCCCTCGTTTCTCCATTAAATTTTGGACGTAATTAAATTATAAGATGATTAATTTAACGAACATAATCGATCCCAATTTTAATTGATTTTTCTATTTTTATTTAATAGCAAGCTTTAGATCGTCTCTGATCCATAAGCCATATATGTACATACAAGTATGTAGGTACATAGTGTCTATTACAAGTTTACAGTTTTAACCCGATTTTTACAAGTAATAAGAGATTATAATAATAACTAATAGACTATAAATGTAATTCCTTATATGTACATAGAAAACTTCTACTAAGTAGGAACATAGAGATATCTCACAGCCTAATATTGCATTTATTAAAGAAGTCATTGATTACCCTTAATATTTTTATCTTTGGCCCTTTTAAAAATGTATGCACATCGTGTGGAGGTTTCCAATTTGCATTTATTAGGTTTCCCAATAGCACCTGTCTTCCATCATTATATTTAGAGCATTGCCATAAAATATGATTAAGATCTTGATATAGAGCATCACAGTCACATTTAGTGCTATCAATAATACCTAGCCTAGCTAAAGATTCATTAGAGTTGTAATGATTAGATCTTAGCCTATTAAATCTTACCACTATTTCCTTAGTCTTTAATTGAAACCGCGGATGGTCGTAGCGACATCTACCAGTAACCCAATACTTATTCAAACATTCTAGATCGAGTGTTTCACAGCGTCGCGAGGTGACAAGAGGATTTATGGCCGGCTTTAGCCGCGGCGATTCCCGCCGATTGAAAAACCGCGCGTTAAGAAGATCGCTCGGTCAAAGGAGTTTCGATGCGAGTTTTTATTGGCGCGTAACCTTTGCGTTTAATGGGTCAAACTGTCCGTAACGTTTATTAATGCTCGGTGTTAGACCGAGGCGTTCCATGTCAACGGGATGGAACGGTCCTCCTCCGATGACGCGTGAAAGTCACTCGAATTAGAACCGAACCACTTCCCATGATTAAACGATTCGATCGAGAGCGAGCGACGACGGGAGAGCTTATATCGGGCTCGCAGCTGTCATTAACTCGGACATCTTCAGCGCCGGCAGAAAAGGTTGCCGGTTGGTTGTAACTTTTAAATCACGGGTTCCGAGCGACGCGTTCCGCCGCATGGCACTCGAACATACGCCGCCGCCGCCGCCGCCGCCGCCGCCGCCGCCGCCGCCGCCGCCGCCGGTGGAGCAGAGAAAAAAAAACCCGTGACATCAAACGAGAGTAATCTATAAACATCGGATGGAAAAAAGGCGCGGTTGTTTTTCTAAACGTACGTTTGCCTGGCGGCGAGCGAAATTGCACGCTTCGTAGTAGGTACAATGTAGGTGATTTATCGACGGCTAATGGATTTAAACGACGCGACGTCGGCGGAATTTTTTTGTTTTTGTTTGCAACCGTCGCCGCTACGACTGAATATGCAAACCAGTAGTCCTAATTGATCGTTAATCGTAACAAGGACTGAAACGGGATGGACCCCGCGCCACTGCTTACGATTTATTGCGCGTCCTGCCATACCAGCTCGCTTTGACTTCCTCGTTACGCTAATAAACTGCAACGTTATGTGTCGCCAGAAATATTGCTCGGTTTATTTCTACTGAAAACTATTGCAAACGAAACGTACAGTTTTTCTAATTGATTCGAGGTAACCGATCCGGTGATTTATGCCTGAATCTCAAAGGATTCCTCGTGGTTGCGTCTTTCATACGTTCATCAGAGTTTTGCAACGTTTGCACACTATTTGCCACTATTCTATAGATATTTATATCAATCGATATATGTTGTTACGTCCTAAGATGGACGTTTTGAGATGGAAATAGTAATTTAAAAGATTTTCAGGTATTTAAAAATGATTTGAAATGTATGATTTTTGATAAAGAATTGAACAAAATATATTTTAACTATTACCCATAGACTCTATTACCAATAGAAACGGAATTATAGAGGGGGAATGTAGGGAGAGAAGTCTTTGGCGACTCTGTATGCAAGTAGAGTGGCTGTATTAATACCCTCGCAGGCTGAGGAAGAAAAGTACCGATCTAAGAATAGCGTGGACGTCAATGTTCCTTTCGTGCTCGAAGTAGAATTGATCACTGATAGCGACAACAGCATTGAAAACACCGCGCATCGGTCATCTCAATCCTTCATCCCGAGGAACACGGCCGCAATCAGTTTCCCAGACGACCGATCGCGATCGCCTTGTTATTTTCAACGCTGCTAATGAGTAATAAACACTTTCCCCTATGAACTAATCGATTAAGAATCGGCACACTCGAGAATCTCGCGCCGCTTGCAACCATGACGCGGCCGAGCTTTTTCCCCTTCGATCGAGACGATCGCCAAGGATCGTTCCAGGATCCTTGCTCTCTATTTTTCTTTCTTTAATTGTCGACAGCCGTCTCGATCTTTCGAATCGTTACTACCTCGCAATTACGGAACCTTGACTTGGCTTGATTCGATTTGACGAAAAAAACAAAAAAGAATGATCCAGGGAATCAAGGTCCCTGCTACGATCGGCTACTCGTTGCCATTTGCATAATTTCGGGTCAGCTCTGTTGATTCTAGCCAGTTCGAAACTCCTTCCATGAATCCGAACGGACAACACGCTTTGTTCCATTTCCGTTTCGATTTTTTCGATTCCCAGACCTTCTGAGAATCGCAAAGAATCTGTTACGTAGACGTACCTTGAAATTCAACAATATTTATTGCTTGTGCTCGTATATGTTCGACGTTCAAAACATTGTCGCGCGAACTTAATTAAACAATTAGTCATCGCCGTAGTTCCCCTCTTTTTGTGTGCAACTTCTTCGAACAATTCGACACGCTACGTCTTAAAAATCATACTGATACTTTCTGAAGCGACAAAAACTTGTAGAATGGTCCCCATACTCGTTAGCACTGTTTTTCTTCGCAACAAAGTTGAGCCATCGGATTGGAGCGGAAGGCAGGTAAGAAGGGGAAAAATCATCGACGACGATCCCGGGAAAGATCATCGCGATCTACGGAGCAGGATGAAAAAGGCTCGGAGATAAAGATCGGGAAAAGCGGGTCGATCCCAGCCGGATCGACAGCGGCCTTGGGCATCCGTGAAATGCAAAGTAACTGGCGAACGATTCTAAAAAGTCGCGAGCAAAAATCCAAGGATACCGGACCGCAGGGAAAAAAGGATCGAAGGTTCAAGGCGAGGCTCTAACGAGTCTAACCTTTAAATTGATCTATAAAAGCGCGCGAGATCGCGGACGTCATCGCCGCCATCTTGTTTGTTCGGAATTCATCTGGAATGTCGAAAAAACCGACAGTTCACGCGACCGATCGACTTCGTCGTGTCAGTGAATAATGATCAGTGCGTTGATCGACGTTAGCAGTAAACGTTCGCGAATTTGCAAGTTTAATTGGTCGTCGATGGCTGTTTGTCACTGACAATTCAGCTCTACAATAAAACCCTCCTCTTTTCAGTAGAAGATTCCGCTCGTTGTAAAATCAGTTTATTAAGTCACCTCGTTCCTGTTGCATATTGCTGCCTTTTTTCGCTTCGGTGGCCACTCGTTTAGACATGATTAATCGTCTGAGTGTTAAACGATCGATCCTTGAACTTGGATTACCGGTGCTTTCATTTGCCCAGCCGATTTTTTTCTGGCGCTTACACAACAGTTTTAAAAATAATAGATAACGTATGCTCGAACAAAGTCAGGACTTTTGTACCGTGTTGTTCAATTCATGAGATGATTCAATGAATAGTATAACGAGCAGTCTGCGGATGCTCTGTACCGTGAGGAACAAAAGTTTCAACGAGATGCGGTCCAGTCTTTTTCTATTTCTGACAGGACGAGGCCATTAACAACGGAAATCGGCTTCTTCTTAATCCTCCTTGCTGTACACGCTGGAAATTTCGAAATTTGTATAGACATCCAAGCGATTAGTCTTCATAGTTTTATTATTCAGCCCCGGTGATAAACCATGCTTGCGATAAATCATCTCTGAACCAAATTATCTCGTTTTCCGTCACAGTCCCGCAGAAGACATTCGATTTCAAACGGGAAGGTGTGGATGACCGTGTGTCACCCACGGAGTCGAAGCTTCGCCGGTCCTCGTCACCTCGTCATTATCCCCCGGCGATGATTACAATTATTATTCCGATCGGGCAATAATCATGTCCCGTACACCGTAACCAGTCGCGTACGATTGCGATCGCGAATCACGTAGCCGGTCCCGCTGTTTTGCACACTTTGTGGAACGGGAGAGATCTTCCCTTAGATTCGATTGCACGTTCCGCAAACTTTCGATGAACGGAACGTGAAACCTCTTTCGGACGGTCAATTTGTCCCTGGAGATACAATAAATATAAAGTTCAGCAGGACCGATCGTTCGAAAGCTGATTTTTTTACAATGCTAGAAAAAGATAATTCTTCTAATGAAAATATTAAGTTACTATAAAATATTTGAGTAGAAAAAGAGCTTGAAAATTACTCTCTGTTTCATCAATGTTTGTAGGTGCTATATACATCAAACTAGACAAGCTCCATGCTTATTATTTTCGTCTTGAAGCAAGCTTTCAGTGAAGTACATGGAAAAAATCCTCACTCATACGTACATTAAGTTATAACATACTAAACGAAACGATACTCTAACAAATTCACGAGAAGCTACTTTTAGGAATTTTTATTGAACTTCAGCATTTAATTGTGGGATACAGGTATGGAATTTTGGAAAATCAAATGTAGAAAATTATGGCTTATTTATCTACCAGCAAGTTAATAATATAATTTTACATTTTTCGTTTAGTCCACATATATGAATTACATCAATCCAAAAATTATCGATTTCCAATCTACCCTGTCTTTGCACTCCTTTGGCGAGAGTGACTCGACATCAGAAAAAGAAATATATAAATAGGTTCTTATATTCCTCTGTTTATATTCTTTAATTAAAAACAAATACAAGTTCCACATATATGAATTACATTATTCGTTTAGTCAGACAAATGATTTTTGTCCGCGTTTTTCTCGTTTGAACCCACTGGCGTGCCAGTGCCGTGACTGGCGCAGCTGGTTCACCTATCAAGTTACCATTATTAGGAGGCGGATTAACGAGGTTGGTCCACGGGACGGTTTTCAAGCGAGGATTCCCGTTCCGCTCGGTAAGACGAACCGCTTGAGTACGCGCGATGACGCGCCGCTACGATAGGACGGCGAGCGCGTCATGAGTCAGATATCCTCCAGGTTTCAGCGTGCCGGGTCAGGGGTCGATTGCATTTGCTCCTACCGCCCCCACCCTTCTTCCGTCTCCGTGTGTCTTGGAGTCCTTGATATTAGAATGGTCCAGGGGAACGCGCATCTAGTATAACCGTTACATGCTGCACCGGCGAGGTGCACACAGGATCCTCTTGATCGTCCACCGACGACGCCGCTTCATTATCGTCACGATAGGCTCCGCTAGACGAATCGGTTGGCCTCTCATAGTGTCTTTGATCGCGGGGGATATTAAGGATTCTCGCCTCGAGCTCCGGCCTCCGTTCATGGGAATCTGTTCCATCGATTTGTCCTCTTTCCACGTGGCCACCGATCCCCTCGCAACCGCTCAACGTCCCTTTCTATTTTACAGAAATTCTCCCTTGACCGTATCGATGTTCAACTTTTTTTCAAACAAGATTAGAAAAATATTTAGTCTACGTAAACATGTCTGTCTGATTTTAATGATTTTAAAGAGTGAAAATCTTTCCTCGATCGTACGCTCTTGTACATACAATCACAAAACTGCTGTGTTTTGTGGTAGTACAATTTTGGTCGAATTTTACGTTTCATATTAGAGAACGCGTGGTGGCTGGAATTAATATTAGGACACTCTTCACAGTGGAATCAATTTTTAGAAATTGAATTAAATGATTTCAGCAATTTGAACTGCTTAAGAATATTTGTATTACTTTAAATTGATGAAGATTATCAAGACATGAAATGAATTTTTATTTAATCTTTGTAAAAATTAATATTTTAATACCTACCATTAAAACCAAGGATTTGTCCATACAATTTCTACAACTGTAAGATAGAAGAAGGTTCATATATTCTCGTTTTTAATATTAAATGAACTGGAGTACGCGAAATATAATTTGTTATAATATATATCAGGGCTTGTGGGAAGTGAAATGGAAAAATTGTTATAGCTTGAAAATGGTTCAAGTAATTGTAAATTCTCAAGGAGCGTGCCAAAGTGTTCTAGATTTCGAAGTCACCTGTCAGTTGAAAGGATCATCGATCGCATCTTAATATCCAGAGAAGAGAGCCGTCGAATCGTTGTCTACACCAATAAATTTTGACAGTAGAACAGTTTCCGCGGGGAAAACAGAAGGAACGGTTTATGAGACGAGGATTCCAATAAATTGAGAATCGAAGCGCTTCGTGAGCGTGGACAGGTGTCCGATGGAAGGTGCAGTTGAATAACACGACGAGTCTCGATGGAACGAGCCGTTTAGCAACGGAGAGTCCTGAGAGCGGTCGAGCGACCCTGAGATTTCGATCCTATCTCGGCCGATCCTCGATCGAAGGACATCTCGATTGACCGAGTTGGAAAACAATGCACCGAAGAAGAGATATAGAGGAGAGGGGTAGGACGATGGATGGCGAAGACCGCGTATTGCAAATTATCCTGCCGGTGTAATTACCCCGGCGAAACGACGATGCTTCTGATAGGCAAACGGGCACTGGCGACGATCGATGCCAGGTATCGAACGGTACGAAGGCGATTATGGTAACGTCGTTGTCCGTGCAGAGAACGCGAACGCTTCCTTGACACGGGGAAGCCTCCTCGAGATTCTCCGATTGCGATTAAACTGATCCTTTCGTATCGGTACACGGTCCAGGATTCCTCCTCGGCGACGCAACGGATAACTGGTGCAAATTATTGCGCCATTAATTGAATATCTTCATGCACTTGCAATATAGCCAACAACTTTCAGAGCTTGCGAATCTTCGAAACGTTTTTAACGTTTACCGACCCACCAATTTTTCTACAACACGCTCAAGTTGTTATTCAATATTCCAAATCCTCATATGGAGCAATAAATCCTTTAAATCGCATTATTGCTAGCTCAACACACATTTTATAATAATATTGATTTTTTCAATGGCACGTTATAGGCATTCAAAACGAAATTGCGCTGTACTATTCGTTAATAGTACTTATATTTAAGATTCTTTTCTGTCATACTATATAAACTGCATACATTTGTATAAAGGGACTTCGGTCCGTTTAAAATAAATAATAATAATAATATTGAAATTGTTAATTCTGAACGATGAAAAATTTGTCATGTTCGACCCAGTTTCGGATCGAACATGTGTAACCCCTTAACAAGGTTCGGAGCTGTCGCAGGGTCCTCCCAGCAAGGACCTCGTGTCCTTTTCTTCTTGTTTCCCATTCCTTGTAGCAAGATCGGTGACCAGCCAGCAGCCTGCGCCCACGAGCAAGAGGTCCTTGTAGGGCACAATCTTTGAACCGGCCCTCATGCCTTTGCGCGCATCTCGAGCACTCATTCGGCGAGTCTTAATTTTCTCCAATTATGTGCGCCTACGATTCGCCATTAACATGTATATACGAGAGGGGAATTGTAATACGCTTATTACAGGACGAGCCGACCGAGATGCGAATGGCCGACCGGAAACGAGCCGCACGTGCGATCCTAGATCCCAGCTCAGACCGATTTATTTTAGATCGTGCGGACGAACTCGATCTTCGAGATCTGCGGAATTCAGTGAGCTCGGACATTCTCTGGTAAGCGGACGAGCTGGAAGGTTCAGTTATATTATGCTGCTTCTATAGTGCACTTACAGTAAGGAAAAATAGGTTATTTATCGACGCATAAACTTAATATTTAATTCAACGTGTTCACGATCGTCAGACTAAGTTTATGCTCTGCAACTCTCTGGTAAGTGAATGGAGTTGCACGACAGTTATGTTTATTCTGCTTCCTTAGTACATTTACTGTACAAAATTCAATTACAATGTCGAAGCTGTGAAAGAACCACCGTCGAAGGAACTGCCCTTTCGCGTTTTTCCGTTTCACATTTGTGAACGGGCTTCAGTTGTCGGTCTCAATTGACAGACGACTGTTAGGTGTAACGAACGCAAGCGACTGAATGGCGCAACTTCCCTCAGCTCGAAGTCAACAATCGACTGTAAACGCATGTTCACTGGATCGAGCCGTGAATCGGGCCTGCGTGTCAGGAAAGTGGTACGAGTCGATCTTGGAAACGTGGTTAGCGTGAAGACGCATTATTTGTTTGACAGCTGTGAGTATTACGACGCAACGAACGTGACTACTCTTGTGGGAATAGATCGAGATTCCCTGGGAGACACGGGAAGCTGAACTTCCGGGGAAGATCGGGCGAGTTCGAAGACCGAATACAAAGTCTGTGGAAAGAATTTTCTTAACTGAAATCTTCCTTAATTTTATGCATTTTGTCGATGATTTTTAACTGAGAATTTCTTAACAAATTAATGACGATTATGGTCATGAACCAACGAGCCACCTCCAGAAATAAAGTCCAATAATTCCTTTCAGAATGATCTTCTAAAGGATTTTTACGTTCTCGATTTAATAAGTAGACTGCAGTTATGTATGCAAAGGAAAAATGATCTGCATCAATAAATAGGAGACAAATAGAAATTTCTTTCTTTAATAATTTTATAAAATTGACAAAATTGTATCAGCGATATTGATCCCTAAGAATTGGATTGAAAAACGTGTAAAGAAAGTTTATGTAAAAGGATCTGTATGGATTTCGTTACGGTTGTCGTAAAATCGTCTACAGCGTTCGACTCGAGAGGATTAAGTTAGCACAGGTCGTGTAAAAATCTATTCTCGTCGAGTTTCTTGAGCAGGACAGCTCGAAGAGGCCTGCGCCCGTGTAGATACGCGCTATCTTAATTACGCTTTAAGCATTACGCTCGCGTCGTTTATTTTCCGCAATTTCTTCGCCTCCACGTGCATCAATCGCCCGACGCCAGGCGTCATTAACACGCCTCTTGATTTATTGCGCGAAAAAGAGCACCAGTGCTCTTTGGATTTCGGTGCGCGTCGATAATTCCGTGGCTAATAACCGAGCCGACCGTGATTGTTCCGAGTCGAGGGGAATTAAGAGTCTTCATCGGTGAATTGGCAATGAAAGGGGAACGTAAACTGTGACGAACGCAATCCCGTGTACGCCGCTAACTCAATTTCGTCGAAAGTTTACCAACAACGACTTACGAGCAATTCACCATGTATGCAATGTGTTTCACCGATAATATGAAAATTAAATGCAAATGATCGTTTGATCTAGCTCTCCGAAGACTACATGTAGAAAATTTCAAATCTTTAAGTTCGTAACATTAGATAATATAATTTTGTAAAATATTAGTGCTGTTTAAAAGTTTATTCGAATTGTATCATTTTAAATATTATCTTATATATTATTGAATATATTATATATATATAGTAAATATTCGTATTCTTTAATTACCATTTTGTTGAAGATAAGTAAGTGTTCGGTGATTTATGAACGGCAATGTAAATATCCTCAGTCTACTTGTAACACAGTGTTTCAGCTATAAAAGTGAAACCAGTGTACAAGTGCACAGGGACAATATGAAAATTAATTCTGAACGATAAAAAAAGGGGCATTCTCCAGCGACGACTAAATAATTGTATTAAAATATTCGAAGCTTCCAGGTACCTTCCGAAGAAGTAGCTTCATCAGCGATGCAGGTAACCAGCCGTGTCCCGGGGTCTCCTCTGTCTAGATCGATATAAGGATCAGAAAACGACGAAGAGGAAGCCGCAATTGAGTATTCCGCTGGAATTCGATCAGGGTCAGACGTTACAGGATTCTCCGGAGCGTGGATTCGCGAACCCGCGGGAGTAGTTTTGCTATTCGTCGCACGTCGGATGTCACCATCATGGGACGACCTTAGGCGAGCGCACCAGGGCCACGCACGAAGAACGCGCGCCGCCGGATTGTGGCTCGCTTTTAAACCGTCGAATTAGTCGGCACGGATCGCCTTAAAATCGACCACAGTGGCCGTCTTCGGACGTCCCAGACTCGATCAAGGACGATACACGTACGTGCGAATTGCATGATCTGCCGAGCTTCGAAACATTGCCCAACCGGAACCCCACAGGTTCGATATGGGAAAAAGCCTCCAACCATGCCCCCATCAGAGGAAACGTTGGAGCTCTTTAGAGAAGAATGCACGAACGGAAAATGAGATTACTTTACAAATGTCGCTCTGCCAACAAGTCAGTTGAATATTTTTCTTCTGTTCACTGACTGAGAAGTTGTTTTCTCGATTGAATTACCGTAAAGTGATAGCACGAGAAACACTCGTGTCGTTCCCCCTTGCGTTATGTACATCAAACAGGTGATTATCCAAGGATTTAAATCATTCGATCGAATCCCTATTATATCGTGAAACAAGGAAAGATCAATCAAATGGCAACGGCGCGGCGCCTGATTCTCAGGGACTTAAATTATAAACATAAAATGAGGTTCGAACCGTTTAAAACCAGCGTTGGGGGCAAAGTCCCTCAAAGAGACCGTATGACGCCACGTGGCGTACCCAGTGGCGTCACGATCCGTACTGAGGGATCCTGATAGGATCCCCACCCTCGAAATCACGAGGCTGCGTTAGACTACACTATAGCTTCGTGACGTCACTCAGGTTCCGACTACAGCATTTCCCCCACAATTGATCTCCTCCCGATCCGGCAACACACTTTTCTCAAATATAAAATCGTGACAAATGGATTTTATACACTGATTTTTCTTAACCAGTTTCTATTTATGCCTATGTATTCTATTGAGCAGTATCTATTTGCCAAACGGCAACGCAATGCATTTAAGGGTTAAACACGTAAAAATTCTGAGAAACCAAACCGCACCAAAGATCGAAAAGAGAGGGAAAGAAATATCAGTGTTTTACGAGCAGTTTGCGTCGAATTAGTTCGCGGACGAGCATAAAGTATCGAGCTGTGTTTCATCTTCTCCGAAGAGCATCTTCCCCGAGCATCGGCTCGCAATTCCGCTTACGTTATTATCGTGGGGCTCGCGAAAAAAAGCGAACGCCGCGGGTACAACATGGTCGTATGCAAAAGCGGTCACGCGATAAAATCAAACCCCGCGTGAGTGACAGGTCGGCTTCGTCACCGCGGGATGCGGCAGATAAAAGCTGGAGCGCATAACAAGGTGGCTGCGAAACCGCACGTTCGTGCGAGCATGTTCCCGTGTACGTCTCCCCCTCGTGTCATACCTATTCGAGCAGGCCGCGATACAATTATCCCTCGCGACTATCCGCAGCGACTCCCGACTATCTTGGTCGAGTGGGTGCTCGAGATGACGACCGCCGAGCGGGCAATCGGAGCGGAATCGAGATGAAAGTAACGGGGATGATGTAAGGAGCGATGTCTCGCTCGACGATCGGTCGCCTCGGGTGGATCAAGGTTGATCTTTACAGCTGGCATCTCCCTTTTCGGGTAAAACGTACTTTCAATACAATCTGTTATCAAGCGTCGCATACAGTGCGTTTCTATTCAGCAGATCGATCAAAAAGATTAGAAAGACAATTTTTATTTTACACGGAGATCCGCAATGTACTCGCGACGCAGTGTTTTAACTGGAACAATAATGATGCGTTTAATCATCTAAATCAATGGTAAGTATCAGTCATTGTTGGTGTGCAATGATTGCCACTTCCTGAAAACTGTGGGTTTAAGGGGCGGTTTACAGTCCTCAGGTATAAGCGACCCTTGGAGTAAGGAAAAAGCGAGAACCAAAAAGTCAGTCGCAAGAAAACCATCAACTGTATCGTAAATTCTACTGCGAAACTATGTGGAAACAGAAAAATAAAACTAGTAAGATTTACAGCGAAATTGCGATTTTAAGTGATATAGTTAAGTATATAGTTGCGAGAAGAAGTTGAAAAGTGGAAGACGAGACAGTGTTGGAATCGGAAACGGGGAATTAACGATTCAGTGACAAAGCGTGTTCCTTCCCCGAAGTGGCAGTGGCGAGACGATTGAATTTTCACGAGCGGCCCCGAGGTGCAATAAAAATCGTTTCACGAACCGTTCGCGACTGGCGATGAAAATTTATACCGCTGGGAGGGACAGGAAGTGGTCGCGTTTGGGATTCTTGAATTCACCGCGATGAATAAAGCCCGATGAGACAGAACATCGCTTCTCGTTCCGTTCGTCGAACGTACGGTGGATCGGGATGTCGATCACGTCCGCGTGCATTTGCATTCGAGCCATTGTCTCCTCGTCCCTCTGGTCTGGCCGTCTCGCTTCATCGGCAAAACCGAGAGAGGCCTTCGCTCTTGAACTCTCCCCGATTCGCTTTCAACGTTATTTTTGTACGCGTCTCGTTGTCATCGCCGGCGCATCTAAGGCCGCCCCGATTTATACGACGCCGTGCAACGGCGGTTCGCGCGACGATTAACAGCCATTACGTATGCAAAGTGCAAGGAAAACACCGGCTGACGCCATCGTCGCGAACTTTAATTTATGGTCTCACGCACTCTCGTTGCATGCGTGTCGCGACTCGCGGTAGACGCGAATTCTAATACCTGACGACCCGCGATTACTACCGCCGCCGTTTAGAGCCTGCCTCGGTAGTACGTACATTGTGTTCGACTATGCTCGATCGCGATCACGACGCAGGTATGGAAATCAAGACTTATGAATGAGAATGCTGACTAGCGATCGATGAAGTTGCTCTCGTTTCAATGGCACGCGGCTACCGAACGATCAGCTGTCTTCATTTCTTCACGGACGTACGCGTTACGCTAAACGCACTTCGCTTTCGGAGATTATTCGAGGATAACGAGCAGTACAATTATTAACAGTTCTCTGTATTTCGATCGACAATTGTTCAAAACTACAGTTAATATTATTGGCGCACTGGTTCGATCAATTGGAAACAACATGCTGTTCTTTGACTTTTAAGAATTTAAATTAGTACATTTTTTTAAGTAAGTGAGTTTATACAATTGTTTTCGTTTTTAATACCTTAGTGTTTTCTGCTTGTTCGGGAATGCGTTTGCCTAACCATATATTAATATTAATATTTCAAAGACGGAAACTAACAAATTCCCTACTTAGTATGGACCTCTAACTGTCCCTCAATATAGACACAATTATAGCAACGTCAAATATCAAAGCTTGTATTAGCATCCACTCCTTTTTCCAAAATTCTAACCTACATATTTTGCGTTAACGGACATTGCTGTTATATTCACTTGTATTATTCTTATTGTATTATTCCTGTATTCCACATTACTGTATTCACTTCTATTATTCGTGTAAAGCAAAATAAACCCACAAGGGTTTCAAACGCTTACAAATAAAAAAACCTAAATTGCTCACAAAGTTGACCCGAATTAGGTTGCCGAATATGAAATTGTGCGAAGACAATCTTGCGAAAATTTTGGCAATGTCGAACGTTTCGCGTGTTCCGGCCATTTCCCATCGCGATCCCCTACGTTGCCGGAGCAACCTCCATCCCTCTGCCTCCCGAGGAACATCCGAGGGTGTCAGCTACGGCAACGGATCCCTTGGAGGCCGGTGAGGGCACGGGTTAAGAGGTTGGTCCCCATCTCGGCACGTGTGTATGCATTCCGGCTCTCGCGATATAACCGTGCTCGCGCACGTATAATACGAACATACGGGGTCGCGTATATAATATGTATATATGCACATGGGGCAGTTATATATGCATATAAATACGTGGGTACAAATAACGAACACGCGGCCGTGTCTCGGGGCCGGAGCTCGTTGGAGGCGCGCACCGGAGAGCTGAACCAGAGAAATGTTTTAAGCGAGCCACTCACGGCGCCCACGCTCGTCCGCGCCAACAGACGCGCCGACACGCGCGCGCACACGCCGGGCCCTTATTTCAACCATAAATTAATGTTCTGTCTTCCGCGGATGCATAATTGTGCGAGCCGCGCTAGCCGACCCGGCTTTTCGTGTCCGCGCCGCGATTACGAGCGGACAGGAGGACGACGCCAAAGCCGCTCGGCGCAAGGACCAAGACGATGGCCCCCTGATATCGCTGGCAATGACACCTAACGAGCCTTCTAATGGCTCCGCAAACACTGCCGGTGTCTCTAATACCCGCAAGACCCAACAGCCTCCGCCAAGGACCGTTTACCGAACGTGTCGAATTCCGAGGGATCCGATTAGGTGAAAAGGTGAGAGGACCCGCGGCCTGATCACTGCTTGCGTGACCTACTTTGCTAGCCCAGCGTTCAGCAGAAACCGTCGCATCGGTACCAGTGCAGCGGGAATATCGAGGCGGAAGTGCTCGAGCTGTGTGCTGTCAGTTGTATCTGCGAAGGTCGCTGCCAGCCTAGTTAATGGGCTTGGACGTCGACTTGCTCTTGAATCGATTTTCGCGTCGAATTTAATAGAATACAGAGAGTGTGAAATGGTAATGAAAGATGGTGTAGGTGAAGGTATTTATTGGGACAGTTCTGGAATTAAAAAGTATGGCACATTACATATCATTATAAGATTACGAGTAAAATAGAATTTCCCAAGATCCTGAATAAAAATCATTGCTCTTAACAAGTCAGATTGATTTCGCGTAAGTTCGACTTTCTCGTGGAATTTAATAGAATTCAGAGAGTGTGAAATGGTAATGAAAGATGGTGTAGGTGAAGGTATTTATTGGGACAGTTCTGGAATTAAAAAGTACGGTACATTACATATGATTGTAAGATTAATAATTAGTTCAGAACGAGTACAATCGACGTGCTGAAAATCGAAACCATACGAGTAAAATAGAATTTCCCAAGATCCTCAATAAAAATCATTGCTCTTAACAAGTCAGATTGATTTCGCGTAAGTTCGAGCTCATTAACCACAAAATTACTGAAAGTATACGAAAGGAAGCTACGCGTGATTACCATAGTATTGCAAAAGTGACGATTTTACGGGAGTTGAAGCATAGTTTCCCGGCCGACGAATGTGTAAATTATCAATACGTTGGTCAGCAGAAATAATATTAAAGGAGAAAGGAAATATACGCAAAGTGGATTCAGGAGAGTTTCGGTCGGCAAAAATCCCGATGCAATATGAGAAACGAAAGAACCTGGAGGACATGGGAAAGAGGAAGCGAGAAGAGGGAGAGAAAAAGGTATAACTAGGAGAGTAGGAAGCAATAAAAAGGGAAGAAGGAGCGCGAAGGTGGTAGAGAAGGACGGTCGGAGACGGCGAAACAGAGACAGTCGGAGTCCACGGAGCGGACGATTAATAACCGAGGTGTTTCGAATAAATTAAAGCACTTACTTATCTCGCGCTCGCGCGAAACACCGATAGCGAGCGGCCCCGTGGTCTTTGTCGTAACACGACGGACATATTCGTTGGATTCGTTCTCACCTATTCACTTGGCACGCCGTCTCGGGGATTGGTTACACACGGCTACCTGGGTGGTTCCACGTGTCACAGGAATAAGGGAGGACAACGCTCGAATCTTCGTTACTTTTCGCCAAAGGGAGTCACTCCTATTTACAATCAATCTACAATTTAATCTCTATACAATTCAATCTTTTCTTATTCTATACTTTTTTTATCACATGCTCACATCTCTTTATTAGTGTTTCACATTTGTCCAATTAAATCAAACTTTGTATGGCTGTATATCATGGAAAATTGGCAATAATTGAAAGAATTTTCAAAAACCAATGTTCATTGCTTCAACAATTTCCTCTACTTTTTATTCCGCTTTTTACACCCTACACATTTAGTATGGGCGATCCTCCCCGGGGGGGGGGGAGGAATACTGCACCTCGGAGTCTATCCGTAGCAGCATCGCCGGCCAGGTATTCGGGCCACTCCCTATTAACGCGTTTAAAGCCATTAAGCCAATTAAATAAACCGTGATAAGAGAACCAAAGGGGGGACCAATGAGGAAATAATAATAGACAACTCAATAACACACCCTACACAATATGCCATGGCAACTTCTCTTGAAATACTTTACGTAAAGAAAAATATTCCAGTGTAGTTTACGTACGATCCACGCGGCGACTCGCCGTGGCTGAAAGGTTAAACTGAATCAAGAAGCAATACTCCACATGTCGCACCCTGCGAACAACATTCCCTCGGTGTAGCCACCAGGTAAGACTCGATCAGCAGCAAAGGCAGTCGCCGTAGGATCCGTTCTCTCGTCGTTACCCGCAACAACGTGTCGCCACGAGGAGTCAGGTGGATTAGATCGAACACGAAGAGGATCAAGAACGAACGAAGTGGAAGACGACCGGGCTGTAACCATCCTTGGCTTGCCCGAAGCGATGTTCACACGTGATCGGAGTGGAAGAGGCTTTCTGGGCCAGATATCGGCGTAACGACGACGACGACGACGACGACAACGACGACGATGGAAGAAGTCCTCCGCCGAGGGCGCAGGAGCGAGGACGAGTCGTGATCTAGCGCGCAAACCTTGCTTAGAGGGGTTGGCGGAGGGAGGGGGAGAGGGACGGTGGGATCTTTTGCTTTCTAATCATCCTCAAGGTTAAACCCTGGTGAACCTGCCGGCTCCCGCACGACGTGGGTTCAAGCCTCTCGTCCATCTCCTTTCTCCCTCGCCCCCCGTGCCCCCTGCCGTTGCATTATATACAACACCGTCGCGTATAAGGGTACGACCTTAGCCGCGGGAATAAGACGTCGTCGACCTGCTCCCCCCGGGTTCCCCGCGATTGTCTCTGTCGGAGCCCGAGTGGCGAAGATATTTCTATACCGTTAAGCGATCGGAACGCCTCGTTCCATTGTCTTTCCTCGGCAAGCGCAGTGATCTCCTCCGCGCCGCGCCGCGCCGCACCGCTGCCCTCTCCTCTACCTGCACAAGGTGCACACGCGTGTGCACCCGATCCACGGCCTCCACTCGCGCGGGGCTCTCCTTCTCCTTTATGGGTTAATTACCATCGGCCGATGGACTCGCAAGCCGCGAGCATAGCGAGCACCGCGCGTCGCAACCCGGTCGATCGATCGATGAGAGAATCTTGAACCCGATCGACACTCGATGAAGCAACCGAACCGGGGTATTCGATTCCGCGGAACGATGGGAATTCCAGATAAAACGCCAGCACCACTCATTTTCCGAACACGGCGAGACTTGAACGCGAGAATGATAAATGGTATTGTAGTTTAGGCCAGGGGTCGGCAAACTACGGCCCGCTGCCTCTTTCGAATCCTATCCGCGAGGTTAATATTGTTCTTTACATGAAAACAAAATAATTATCATTCAAATTACGCCCACCTAAAAAGCTTCTGTAAAAATATCACTTTCTATTAAAAAACATTTGAAACCCCCGGTTTTTGTTGCTCTATGGTCCAACAGGCCTAAAAATTTTACTTACTAGCCCTTTCCAGAAAACAAGTTTACCGATCCCTGGTTTAGGCGAACCAATGTGCAAAATTGGACCACCTAAAATGGTAAATGTGCCTTATTTCGGCATCTATCCGGTAGTCGGCCTTCCTCAAGATAAATTGAAAGGTACTTTGGATAGTGAAAGATCTGATATAAGGAAAATAAAAATCCCATACACTGTCCGGCAAGAACAGTCGTTAAGTGACTAAGCGAATCGTTGGTTTTCTGAAAAATTGGCATTCTTTAAGACCACGCTACTCTATGTACACAATTCCCGTTCACTGTGGCACGTTAAACAATCGATCGGTTCGCGACGTTGTTGCAGCAGCTGGCATAAATCGGGCCTGGCTACCGGTAATTACCGGCTACGGGAATCATTCGGCATAATTGATGGTTTCTCGTGGGCGGCTCGAGTCGCAAAGAGCAGTGATCGCGAGCCCGCTCCGATCCAGCTTCTGTATCCTGCACGACTCACTACGTTTCTGATCCCGGAGATGCTCCAGAAGCATTTTCTCACGGAAGGCGAGCCGAAAGTATTTCGACACACGCAACCAAAAACGTGCGGTGCACCCCCGTTTCAAAACTGTAATAACTAGACCCCGATCTTTCATGCAGCCTTCCATTTTCGGAATTGATTTCGTACACGTCGAACTAAATTACATTCATTGATACGATTTAAGAAAGTAGTATGTAGTTTTGTTAATCGGTAGATTCTCGTTGTAAAGGTAAAATTTTTTCTCGATCGCACTTGAAATATATAATAAATTTATGATTTCGGCGCATGGTTCCAAAACAATTTATTATATATTCTCGTGTAAATTCTGAAAATTCTGTTAGAAATGCGTAAAGGCATAGAGACGCGTTTCGATTTATTGTTTCTGTCTGTTTACGATCGTTTTACTCATTCTTTTTGCCTCGCGCGAAATAATGCTGTTGCCTTCACGGTTTTGTTCCTCGCCGGTCTTTAACTCTTCGCGTTCCACGTTCGAAATCGTGTCGGCGGATCGAGCCACGTCGGCGGTGGTCCTCGAGGCCTCTGGCACCGAAAAATCATCTCCGTCAAGAGCTTATCGGACGTCCGTGAAGGGGTTGAGGGAGAAAAAGAAACGGCGGGGGACCAGGTTCGTGGCAGGATCGAGGCAAACGAGGCGATTTAAATGTATCGAGAATCTGCGACGGACGCGCGCGCGAAACGATCGCAATCGGTCACGACGCCTCCACCTGCATTCCGATCTCGACGCAATACGTCGGAGAGATTCCTTTGTCGCGTCGCGTCGTTCCCCTCGACGCGTATCAAACGTGGAAGAATCATTCTACATTCCCGTTGATTGGCGGCGCTCGTTTTGCAACAAGTGGACGTAGGTGGAAAATGTTGCGGGAACGTGTACTCTCCGCGAACTCCGCGAACTTCACCACTATCCTGCGATATATTAATTAGAAACGTTCCACGGAATAAAGGTGAACCTCCTTTACCGTTTTGATTGAACGTCAAACGCTTTATCGATCTTTACGCGAAATGAAAATTGTCTACGTCAATTGCAAGGCAACAGAGTTACAGGGAAATTTATCTCCTCCGTTAACCCATTGAATTATGATTTATTGGCAATTACGGTGATTAGTACTTCTTTGTCGGTCATATTTTCATAGGAGAAGGAAGTGTTATTATAAATTTCGGTTTAATGGAAATCTTCGCCGCGAGTCTGTACTCGATGTTGTAGTGCAAATTTGAAAATAATTTAATAATATCCTCAATTACCGATTGTCTTCACAGTTCTGTGTTCAACCTGTTAATTTTCTTCTTAAATCCCCAGTCTACTGATCAGTGAAAATCAGCGACCGAAAGGATTCTACGAAGATTTCACTGCTACTAGCAATACCGATAGTGCATGTCGATGCCTGGCAATGTACGTTAAAAGTTTAATGTCTCCGGTGCCTAGCAGTCACAGCATGTTCCTTAGAGTCGAAGTCCAAGAAACTTCTCTGAGATTTCGATGGCTGATTGCGACAACGCTGCTTGGAGACTTCAATGCCTGGTGGTCTATGTTCCTGCTGCGGACTTCGATATTGAGTAACGGTGGGAGGAAACTTCCTGGAGATGCCATTGAACGATAGTAGATAAACCGCTAGGAGACTTCGGTGCACGGTGGTGGCACTTCTTTGATAATGTCAGGCTTTTTGTTACAGTATCGCTGCATCGGTTTGTACGAACTGTTGAAAGACGACGATGGAACCAATTAGTTTCGCTACTATCTTTTCAGGCATTTCTTGCACGTGGAATCCCTTAGATCCTGGGAAAAATACGAAATTAACTGACATACAATGCTATTTATTCTACTTTAAATTCGTTGAATGTAATAGTGATAAGAATTGAACTTTTTTAGATCTCTACTCTTGCATGTATTTTAAAAAAATTTAGAACAGCATTTAATTTTTATTTATATAGAAGATAGAAGATAGAGGATAGAAGATAGAAGATACAGATATTTATATATTATTATTTAATCGTAACCTAACAATTCGAGATTACCAGTATTTCAGCATCCGCGAAGTTTCTCGCAGCCACGGATCGGGCAACCTAAAATCGTTCTCACACTTCAGCGAGCGGCTCCGTCCTCCCACAATTGTCTCTTCGTTAAACGCAGGCATATAGCATTGTTCGTCGTCGGTCCGCAGCCCGGGCCGCGTGTCCATATATCACCGCGATGCTGGCCAACAGGCTGAAACTATCGACGACACGATCGAACCATAATTTCTTCCCGGGCTTGTTAATCACATCGTCCGCGGTATCGTTCGTGTTGATCACTCATAGTTACAAGTAGCAGCGAGCCGGCGTGCGTGACACTCGTGACGTCCTCGGTTAGGTTTTTAAAGCAGCTTATCGGCACGATCGCGAGCGCTCCCGTAACGTTCGACCGAGAAACGAATCCACCTGTCGACAGGTACGCCCTTATCGCGCGCTCGAATCGGTTTCTTTGATTTAATAAGACCTCCGCGCGATGACGTGATCTTGACAAGCCGCGAGCCGGTACTCGACGACGACGACGACGTCTTCTTGGCCCGGACCGACACGAATTTCTGGCCACGATCGCACGCGGGATCGATCGGCGTCTCATTTGAATTCCGACCCGGTATCGGACCATCGGAGGACCCCGCTCGGTATGCGAGCCCCTCCGGAGCATCGCGTTTCACGATTTCGCTGCCGTTCCAGTCCGTTTTTCCCGCGCGATCGATCCACTATCGCGATCCGAGAATCTTCCCGACCCAGCCGCTTATCTGGATCCCGGTTGGACGAGCAGCGTTTCGGGAATTCTTCCTGGTAAATTACCCGCAATCTAGGTATAGAATGCTAAGCGTCGGAACGCGAATGAAGATCTCCACCACGATACAGACAAATGACCCCCCCTTTATCCTGAAACGCTACCCTCTTCCACAGTCTCTCGAATCGCTCGAACAATTCCCAAGCTTTTTAATTAGTCTTCGGTATTCTACGTCACTTTGTATTTTTTCCGTGGGGCTCTGATCGCTGTTTCAACTTTACGGATAATCTATTAGACAATTACGTTGATCGAAACATTTCATAGAATTTTTAGTATGTACTCGAGTAAAGAAATAAAAATTTTCTTCACGAATTTGCAATTTTTTTAGACGAATTTTAAGCAAGTGGAATCGAATAGAATCGTATATTCGATGGTAGTAGCCTTTGTAGACCTGAAATAAATAGAAATGCTACTAAATTCTGTCGAATTTTATATTCTAGCATTTTTTGAACATTTCTCCAGCAATAATCTGCAGCATTTCCGTGTTACACAAGTGTTAAGAAGGCTTCCATGGTAATTGTACTTGTGCGACTGGTAACTTCCAATTTAGAATAATCATAATTTACGCGCGAGACCTAATATCGCAAACGTATGTATCTTGTCGGAGAATTTTCTGAGATACCGAGGATCGGCCGACGATTCGCACAAAGCAAATTAGGCAGTGTCGAAGATAACGACGACAGTCCCCCACTTTCCGGCGGGAGTTCTAGAACAAGACAACGCGAAATCGTTATCTTCCGTGCGTGGGTGTGCCGTTTGGGGCGTGCATTATCCCGCTGTCGTCGGACGTCGAGGCTGACTAATGAGAGAAAAAGTGCAAGGCTGACGGTGGCGAGCACCCTGGCTGCATCCTACATGCAGGGTCCTTACGAGCGTGTAATAAGTTCCTCGCGAGGATAAGCACGTCGTTAAGGAGGGAAGGGAAAGAACGATCCGATCCGAACACGAAACGCAATTCAGATACTTTCGAGAAGAGCCATCCGAACGTTTCCCTTCCTTTGTAACGGTCTCCGAAGAAGTTTTCAACACGAAACGTCCCTTGTCACACTGGCACATTGCAGTTGTGGAAGTGCCTTTAAATTATTTTAGCCATATTAACTGTGCATCGCCCATTTTTTAAATTCTTCATCCGTAGGTGAACCGGTGAATTACAATGGTAAACCATAAAGTCAATCACAATCTCAATCACAGTCGCAATCCACAATAACTTTATTTGAAAAAGCAAATACGAAGATAAAACTCAAGTACTAATTATATACCGTTTTAATTGGTCCCAATAAAACACGGTCGGGTGTTGGCGAAGATCTATTAGAATAATGGTCGGAGCGCATCTCGCGGAAGTAATATTCGTGTTTTGCGACAATAAATTGTTTGTTACGGAGCCAGTGGAAAAATCCAGCTGTCGATCGATATTAAGTTGGAGGATATTTTTCTTGTGGGATCGTATGCCGCGAAACGATCCAGCTGTAACGATGATCGTCTTTCTATTCTTAGACGAGCACCAATTATCATTACCGCTTGTTTTAACGTCCCCGCTTAATGGTCGATTACTATTCTTATCAAGGATCTCTCGGGGAAGCGGCGATGTCACTGATACATCGCGTCATATCGCATTACCGTGCGTTGAAATCACCCGCGTTTAAAATAACTGCATAAGATACATATTATATGCGTTACTTCTCAAAGATATTTGACCACTTATTTCACTTTTAGCGAGCTCCTAGGACAACTATAATCGAGGTTGACACTCTTCGGCAAGTGAAAGTGTAAAATTCACTCCTATTACTTTTATAGTCTCTCTTATAGACTAACATTATCTCAAATTACGTAGAATTACGTTAATATTTGTATCTTCGATGAACAAAATACTTGAAATTGCACAGGGTTTAACTCTTTTAATCGATTAGGAATGGCAAAATATTCTCAATCACTTTTATTGTCTACGCTGTAGACTATCGTTAGATTAAATTATATAGAATTATATTATTCGCGTATCAATAGCGTTTGTAGTGTAAAATGGCATCAGAAAATGACCGTTAGAGTATCGTAGAATAGAGGTTAGCATTTACAACCCGAGTGAAATTGATACAACCCGGTGCAGTCACTTTATTTAATTCAACGATTTTAGTGCATTTCTAAATATGTGTTTACGGTCGCAATAAATTTTTTCACGGAGAGAAACTCTGAATTTCAAGTGTCTCGGTGGAGGGGGAGATCACGTAGAAGAGAAAAATTGCTGTTGCGCACGCTCGTTGCTCGGGGAATCAAATTGCCGGGGTGGAGTTGTTTCATGAAATCGTCAATCCCTTAAAGATCTCCGTGATCGATCCCCTGGAACCGTCCCAAATTGCTGCGGCTCGGGTTCGGAATCAAGATACCAGGGACGAAGAAAAGGGAGAAGAAATCGGGGCCCGAGGGGGTCGAAAAGGGACGAGCGTGGAGAACGAGGGGGCGGAGGGCGTTTTAGAGAACGCGAGGACGGTTTGGCGAGATCCCACGACGCGTACCGGCGTGATTACAGGGTCAGTAATTAATATATTGAGCGGTAATTAATATATTGGTCGGGCGAGGTCGGCAACGTGTTATTAGGGGGATCCTGTTCAGGGGGCCGGAGGGTGGCCGGTCCTCTTTGCGGCGACAGATTCGGGGTTCCATGGCTGCAGGGGTCGCGCAGCTGCCTCTTCCGCTTCCTCGTCCTCCCCAAAGGATCGTGACTCAATTAATCACTGATCATTTGCGCAGTACAAATCCATCGTTGTCGCGAATAAACGTCCGCGAAGTTATTACCGCGCGACGGTGGCAGACACGCCGCTCGATCGGGAACACGCATCGTCCTTACCCGCTGCCTTTCATATGCTTGACTGTAATTTATCGATCGGATGCCTCCGATAACTTGTCCCCTTCCCACCTATACATATTCTCTCTTTCTCTCTCTCTCCCTCTCTCTCTCTCTCTCTTTCTTTCTTTCTTTCTTTCGCCTCCTTTCTCCGTCTCGTCCTTCTCGCGCGTGCACCACGGGACGCGAGTTAGTAAATTACCGGGACGCCGAACGCGATGATTCGGGGAAACCCGATCGGCGTCGATGGAATTTTTAACGAGAGATCGGGTGTCCCCCGACGGTCGACACTATCGCCGGGCATCTCGGCGAATTACAAGTTAATCGAAGATCTCGAGATTGTACAGTCAACGCGAGGAGACCCTGTGCTGGTCGCGTCGCCACTGCTGTAAGTGTACCGAGCACCTGCACGAATTTTCTGCTGGGCTCAAATTTAATTTTTCATTTAAAAAGAAGGTCCAGCTTCAAGGAAGTATTATTCTAGATTGTCTCCACAAAATTTTAAAGACGTCGTGATAATTAGTAGCTTGCGCCAGCCATTTTTCTGAAGACTGCGTTAAGGACTCCGTCATTTGAAATAACAAATAGAAGGATTTACTAGATGAGCTAGTCTAGATTTTTGAAATTAGTAATTGGTAAAACTAGATTACAGTATTGCGGCCAATAGAAAAGGAGAAAGGTCGTTGCTCTTTCTTACTCGAGTTCACTAATTAATTGCAAAATTTTATGCATTCGTAATAGACGCGATCGAGTAAAAATTGAGAACACGAAACGTGCAATAACCTCTAATATATTGGAAAAGTGAGTTTCTATTTAATTCTAGCATCCCGAAAATTGGCCGTAAATTTCGGGAGCCAGAGAAGTTTCCACAATCCGTAGAATTTGATTGACCGATTAAAGAGACTTTCTACCGTGGGTATGTAAAACGTCATTACCGTGAAATAAAATTCCATTTCTTCAATATTTAAACATTACAGTAAATGTAGACATACAATTAATATAAATTTTTAGACAACACTTTACCTATTGGAAGTGTGCCTAGTACTTGTTCGAAGTAGAATCGGTGCACCATGCACAGACACGTCAGACGAATTTTCCAGTGGAACAAAATTCTATATTTCCGACTTACTGTCTCATGCAGAATCATCCTCTATACAAGTGTTTCTCAACCTCTACGACACGAGAGATTATAAACTGTGCCGCAAGGTTTTTTGACAAACAATTAAAATTGCATGGGATTTGTAACTTCGAACTTGTCTGGAAATTTTGGAATTTTAAATATAATTTGTTCAAGAAAACAGGCTCAGCCTTCTCAGTGAATAAATTTTGTAAACGAATAATTTGTTTTGTTCTTCTTTTTTGTACCATTAAAGTTTTTCATCTTTTATATTCAGGTGAGCCGCAAATATTTCCAGATATTTTTAGGGTGCCGTCAATCAAAAAAGGTTGGAAAACGCTGCTTTGTGAAGCGACCGAGTTTTATGTATGAAGCGAAAACCATCTAACACGTAGTAAACGTTGGAGCGTGCTTGCGAATCGCTTGAACCCGTTGCTATCAGGTGCAAGGTAGCAGGAGCGATCGTCGGCTAATTCGCCGAGCGTTATTGTCGCGAGCAGGTTCACCGTCTCGCCACACCGAAATGTCGCCGTGCTGACCTTTCGAGACGACACGACACGGTTTCCGCGATTTCTCGAGCCGCGTTTCTAGACGACATCGGACGACACAGCTCTTCCTCCGCACTCGCTCCGAATCGAATCGAGTCGAATCGAGTCGAATCGAATCGAATCGAATCGGCAATCGATGTATATCTGGGAGAAGGATCGCGCGCGCCTCTCCGATTGTCAGGGAATTTCTCCTATTCTGGGCGCGCAGGCATCCGCGCGGACGCTTCCAGCTCTCGGACTCGCCGCGAGTCCTCTCTAAATAAGGGGCTGCCGGCGGTGTTGTAAGGAAATAATCGATGGACCGGATAATTTATTCTGGCCGGTGAGCTCGCGCTCGCATTTAAATGGAAAACCCCTCGGACAGACGGACGACGCAGTCCCCGTGATTTCGATCTCGCTAAAATCGAGCCGATCGGACGCAGACGTCGTACGATCCTCGGCCAGATCGATTCTCGATGAAAACGAGCCGAGGAAACGAGCCTGTTCGACCATACTCGATTCTAATACCCCGACGATCAACTCTCCCACGTGAATAATTGCGCTCGCGGATGCCAGAACCACGTCATTGTCTGTGACAATCGTCGATTTCTACGAAAACCTCTGCAAACCTTTCTGATCGCAGATCAACAATACTCGCCGTTATCATTTATTCGCATATGACTATGAATATTTATTAACACGTTGTTTTAAATACTGACTTGAATACTATAACGACTTATGGGTCAAGTGAAAAAACGTTCACTAGTGCATTTAATTATACGGCTGTATCGCTGGTGTATTTAAACACACTGGCAACGCAGACGTTTCACTGAAATATACTGCTGTTTAATGGCATTGCTGAATCTAGCCTCTTCGAACATGTTTCTAATAAATTCATCTGCTGTTGTAATTATTTAGTGTTATTGTCGTGATATTATTATCATTTCCGCGCGTCTTTATTGCGAGAATAATATGCCGTTCATTTCGAACGTACACGGTAAGAACATAATAAAATTCGCTGGCAGAGGCGAGGCACGGCCACAAGCTGTTATTAACCTAATCTTAAACGCGCGTACGAGACGGATTGATTAATGGAAAGGCGCGCAAGATATTTTCATTGGTTTAAGGAGAAGGATACACGTTGTCCGGAAAACTTGAGGCTACGTTTCCCTGTCATCAAAATCTAGAATGATAAAATAAAGACAATAATTAAGTTTCTATTCAGCCGGAGATCTGTTAAGAAATAATAAACCTCCGTTCGTACCTCCGGCGAACGCTCGCGAAACTCCCGAGTCATCTCATTCATCAGAGCTCCGGGTATTAATTAAAAGTGCATGTAGAATCGAAATGGTACGATTGCTTTCCCATAAATCACTGGACATAAGCATTGTGGCGGCGAGGATCCATTTGTCGGAGCCCGGATCCACGGGATCGAGAGTGGCGTTCGCGTGCATAGATCGGGGGAGCTGTCTCGTTGCCGGGTTCGAAGGTGCCGAATGATGAAATACAGCCGTTGAACTACGCGCAGTCTCGTCCATCAGCGAAATGACGTGGAATTAGTAGTTTGAAGATTGGTATAGCGGCAGCGAATTTGAATTTCATCGGAGCGCGAGGCGCGTGCACGCGCTATATCGCGCCGGCTTTACCATTAGCGCGGCTCGGTGAAAGGCATCGAGGACAGTGCGATATTATTTGTACCTTTTTACACTTTTCTTACGTCGAAACGTTGAATCATTCTCTGGGAGTACTCGTTACTCGTCGGCCCGGCGAGCGGTGCGATTGTAATTCGCGACGCACCTGGAGCTATCGATGCCTATTCACCAACCTGTTCGAAAGGTTGCGCTGATTGCGGCTGTTTACTCTCGTACGTACCGTCCCAGCATTATTTTGCCTCGCGGTGCGATTCGCAGATATTAAAAACTCACTCCATCCACCGCACCGTGCCGATGAAAAAAGATAATCTGTTCGGAGGTCTCTGATCTCTGGAATCCATCGACTCATCATGCTCTCGCCGCTCTGTCACTTCCTCCTAACCTTAAGCTAGCCTTCTCTACTTTTATTACCTTCGAAGACACTTTTGCCATTCAATTCTTCGCGATAAAATCTAATTTTTTCGAGATCGTATTCAGACGATAGAACGAAGGGCGCCAATTTCTCTTGATATTTGTATTTGGCGCGCGGCGCTGTATGGTGTGACATTTTTTGTCAATCGGCGGCGGTACCGAGCGCACTCGCTAACTTCCTTCGTCGTTTGACAACCATTGTGATCGGTCGAGCAACTTTCATCAAATTACTGCGTTTAAATCTCCAACAGATCGTTTAACTCGTTTCCCTATAACGTCGAGTAACGGCTCGTTATCGATTCTCATAATTAATGGACATTTTAAATCGGAATGACTTTTTCTTATAAATGAACCAAACGACTTCAGTCTTTCTGCTAAGCTATTAGATGTATCGGATAACTGGATTTGATTTTTCTTCTGAGAATACTTGCATTTCTGTGAATCCATAGTCGCTTCTTTCGGTAGTGAATAAAAATGCGAAGTGGGTTACGGATTCAAAGAGCAGCTGGATCGTTGGAACGCGTGTATCTTCTTAATCACCGGAAACGCTTCATTGGTAAAGCCCGGTAGAAAGCAGGTAGACAGGAGCTACCGCGATAACAGGTAATCCGTGATTAGCAACGCGTCGATTGCCTCGTATCGTTGATCGGTAGTCCGATCCCGGCGATATTTCAAGCTGATCGGGACCGTGGACGGTGAAACTCGATCTCGGGGATCGAGCGCACGGGATCCCCCATCGGGAAAGCCTCCTTTGAGAAGCCGGCAGAACTCTCCGCGGACGTACCGCTGGCCTCCGCTCCGGTTGAGTGATATAAAACCGGCATCCGCGAATAAATACTCCATTGCGGGAGTACCGGGGGCCCTAAATATTCATGGGGCAGAGGCTCGCTCTCCTTAGCGTCCTCCGTCCTCGTTCAGTCCCTACCGTTTTAACCTCTACGACGATGCCCGTGGCAACGTCACGTTCGCTACGACCGACCGCTGGAGGACTTTACCATTGGAAATCGGTCGAAGTCTTTGTATCGTTCTGATACGATCGATACGACGACCACGTTACGAAACGCCGCGCCGCGCCGCGCCGCGTTCATTCTTGTACGATGTCCTTCTTCCCCGATCCATGCTCCGGATCATAGCTTCATTCCGTGATATCGATCCCTCGTGCTGATTCGAGGACAGCTCGAAAAATCCATCCGACCTAGAATACTTCCATTGTATATGATTTTTTTTTTTTCATTTTATGGATGTGAAATTGATATGATACCTCGTACAATACTTAAATGTGTAGTAATTGATTCTATACGTAGTACATTATTTAATAATGTAACCAATATTCTGAATACCAGACAGCAAATTTTAGTGGTGACTCTGAGTTACCAGTAGAAATCGTGGTTTTGTAAGTGTATAATAACACACGTGTTTTTAAATACACGTACCTCAGTACGTGTCCTTTTATGTACACGGGTACATACTCATTTTAATTCGTAATAATTTTTAGAAAATTTGTAACTGTATCCTAAAAATTAAAACAAATTAAAACACGTGTATTTAGATACATGTAGAAATAGGGATCTCTAGTCACCACTCGAGTGCTAAGGGTTAAAGCAATTTCTGACTACCAGTATAATCTGCTTGCGAGGTACACAATTTTAATGTAAGGAATTTATTTTTATTTTTGTAAGTATTACAATATATAATTTGTGTAAATGATTTATATAAAATTTTCTCACGGGAGAATATCCTACTTTCGCGAAACGGATCGCGGTTCCGTTTTCTCACGGTGCGCATTGCAATTTTATCGATCTCTTCTTAATCCCGGACAGTGTTGCTCTGTTCAGTAGTTCGTCCGCGGGTTCAATTTTTCAATGGAGTCGTGACGGGGTGATTGCCGACCCGCTGACACTCGGGAATTAAACTATCATCGAGACGTCGGTAAATATAGAGATATCTCCTGGGCATTTCTTACATAAAACATCAGGATCGATAGTTAATTAAGTTGCAAACCTAGGAAACGTACTTACAAACCGTTCTGGCAGACTTCATCGATACGTAATAACGTTTTCACTTCGGCCCCGTAAGTCATCGTTAACCCTCCGACGTGTATCGTCAATTTTCCCCATTATCTTAATATCTTCCATCGTCTCTGCACTTCCTCCATTATCCACTCACGTTTGACTCCGCGAATCGAGATTGCAGATTAACCGTCGAAAGCGGCGTTTAGCGTTAAAACGATCTTTAATTCGCGTTATCCTGGAAGAGAAACCTCGGACGATTGTGTTGTACGCAGTCAATGCAGATCATACAGGAATCATCTGTTCCTTTCAATCGGGAGATGTATGTCATCTTCATTAGAATATAATCATTGTTACAAACGAGGCGGCACATTAAATTGTTACGGTGATACACCAGCTGGAAAATAGACACGCGACTATTAAAAATCCAGCTTCTTGCTTTCGATTTTTATCATTCTCTGATTCAAGCAAACGAACTTTAACCTGGTAGTCGAGGATGACAAATTAACTTGTCATTCACGCTCAACACGGCCTTTCGTAACTTCTCGCTTTCTTCTTAATTCAATAAATAATTCCTTCGCTTAGTTGCCTGATAGCGTCACACGATTAAACTGCGGGTTTTCACGTTAAATAAAAATGTTCCACCTACATAAACTTCATTGTACGACCCACAAGAAGAATCCGTCAATTTTTACTTCTTTTATCGTGCTGAGGACCGAAAAATATTTTTTTTAAAAATCGTCTTATGAACAAAGGTGGCTGATATTGAAAAAAAAAAAATAGACGAATATTGGCATAATGAAATTGTAATGAACAGGACCATAAGGCGTCGAACAGTTTCGTGTTAACCGCTTTTTCTCGATGCGTTGAATGGCGTCGGCGCGGCTCGTCGATCCGTCATAAAGGTAACTCAATTGCGCACCGTAAAAATGGCCCCGCGGGCCGTAAAGATCGATGATCGGACGTCGAAGTTGCCGCGCTTTGTCTTCACGCATGAGCCGGCCGGTTCGGAGTAGATTAACGCGGCTAAGGTGACGGACACGACGACGGGCAGAGACGGGCGAGAAAGAAAAGCGAGGAGAAGCGACGACCTCGGGTCGCAAGCGTCGACTCTCCGATCCGGCGAACTTAATTACGCGGCAGAACGGAACGCTCGTCGTCGTTGCTCGCCCGCAGGGATCCGCCGCGCCGCGCCGCGCCGCGCCGGGTTAATTTATTAGCGGCCGCCTTCGAAATCGGGAACGATTGCACGTCAACGTCCCGCGCTAACGAGTCGCGACAGCAAATTGTTTCGTGCGATCTTACCGCGCGCCATTGTCAGCCATTCAATTACCGCCGCGAACGATTTCTGCCGGATTAATTAACCGATTGTGTCACCGCTCTCCCGGATCGACTACGATTTGCAAAAATCGAGTCTGACACTCGAAACCCTACGATGGAATTTTGCTGTCGCGTCGTTTCTCTAGAAAAGCAGACTGAATTCTGGGAAAGTGTGTAGGAATATTTTATAGAAACTCCTACGTCTTGGGTGTTTCGTATCGGGTTAAATAATTTAACTCCGGAAATTCAAATATTGTTCTCTTTATTGATATCTCACGGTCCACAACTCAAAACTCGCTCTCTACGCTCGCAACCTCTCTCTCTATCTTAACTCTCACACTTCTGACCCCTTGGCCGTTGCACTCATTCCTTTTATACAGTTCCATTCTTCTCTCTCGCACTCTCATTGGCTCTCTATCAGTCTCACATCCAATCGGAAACGTAAGTCGCTCACGTACACCCTGTGTTTGGTGCTCCTAGCCACTCGACTGTTGTCATTACCACCGTAAACACTCTCCTTTCACACTTCGACCCAATCGGTCCAAAAGGACTTTTCTTTTCATACAAGACCCAAACACGCTGGCGCCAGGGTGTCGCGTCCACAGTCATTCTAAACATTCATACCCCTACAAGTGTACATAAATATCTTTAATACTTTTACCGAAACACTAATTCCATACGACTAATTCGTACAGACTGTACACCGAGTTATGAAGCCGTTATTAAGCTTAATTAGATGTCAATCACCGTCCGGTGTGATTCGAAAAACGCTAATGTCACAATTATCCGTGCAGCATCATTATTCAAATGGACCGGTCTGCGTGCAGGAATTTAATAAAATTCCGGCGAACACTCGGCACAAAGTGTCGCTAATAGATGCTCGGAGTGTGTTATGATCTAACGAAAGGCCGCGGGGCAGAGATAAAAGGTGCGAGATAAAGAGGGAACAGCGGAGTCTGGGGCGCAACATTGTGACTAAATCGGGTTATTTTGAGATCATCGTCGGTCCGAGGGATCGCCGGTAGCCTGTAATCGCGTTGATATCGGAGTAGATCCGATTATAGCCACAGGCTACCAATACGGATTCCGCTAACAGACTTCCTTCGGTATGGTAGCTCTCGCAGAAGACGCGTCGAATTTCTCCGCTCTCGTGTTCGCGCGTGTGCGCGCGCGCGCGCACCGCCGCTCGTGTGTTTACGCCGATTTACCCACGGAGTCTTGTTGCCTTTTTTCCCGTGGGCCACCGGGAATGGTCATCGAGCACGCAACCAGTAGCACACGCGACGCATTAATTCCGGCATTTTTCTGGCGTCCCGGCATTAACCTTTAAAGTATACGCGTGATCGCCCGCAATCACGCGTGTGCCACCGTTAAAGCCGCCTAGCGTTCCACTTTTGCGGCCGCCGATACGTTCGTCTTCGTTGCCGAGTGTTTTGCCTCGGTCGATGCCGATCTCCCCGACGCGACGCGACGCGGCGACCGGGATCAAACCACTTCGCGGCCCGGAGATATTCATGACGATCTTGTTGACAACCCGAAGACATTCAACCGCCCGGCGGAATGGTAAGTGCGCCGTGTCACGCGGACCTTCGCTTATATTTCTGTGTCGCTTTTTCCCAGCTGCCGGTTCGTCTAAACGGTTTCGACGAGTCTCTTAATAATACCTCGATCAGCCAAACCGTCCCATCGGTCATCCCCGGGAACTTGATCCTTCAGGTTTCGACAAGTGCGCGCACAGTTTTCCTCCGGGCGCGTTTCACTGCCAACACGCAATGTTAGTTTTTTTCTTTTTTCTTTTAGAAAATCTCATATGAGATTTATTACAACATAATTACAAAACAGAAATACACTACATACAATACAAAGTATGAAGATTACAAAACAGAATAGGTTTCTTGTAGAAATACAAATATCATAATACGAACATATAATTAATAGGAACAGTGTATGAACAGAGAGAGGGAAAAAAACTTATACTTTAAGGCCACAGCTTTGAAAAAATGATAACATGTAATGACAACGTTCTTTAACGCTCGGGAGACGATATAATTAGAAGGAGCGGAGTAAAAATCTTTTGATTGCACAAATTTCAAGTGAGCATTTATATATATATATATATATATATATATATATATATATATATATATATATATATATATATATATATATATATATATAGCAACACACAACTGAACAAATGATCGAACCACTAAAAACTTGAAATTCCTCTTTATAATATGTACAATTTTTTCTGACGAGGTTCGTAAGAACAATAGCAAATATTTCAACCGATGACTGATTATAACGTATCGCGAACATAATAACTATACAAGTGAGAAACCGGCACGAATCAACGCAACCTCTCAGTAATACGAGGTCCGTAAATCCAGTTCCGATCGACGAGTCGCACGGTCGCGACGCGCGAACCGAACGCGACGGGGAACCGGCGTGAAATCAAAGTTGCGTTCCGGGATCGTTAGCGTCGAAATTACGAGGCGTTCTATCAGAGGTGGACGCATGTTACTTTGTAAGTTGGCCCGGTCGGGCAGGCGACTTACGAGCCGCGTAAATCGCGGGTCGAGCGGATCCAATCCTCTAAGTCATTACATGGGAACTTACGACCGTCAAAACTGCGCTCCACGCACGGTGCCGTTCGTGAAACCCTCACGGTCTTCTATTCGTCGCGCGTGGAATCGATATACATGCGAACCGCTCGCGGCCAAATGATTTGCGAATTGCGAATTTATGAACTATTAAACGGTGAACAGTTTCGAACCGGCCGCGAAGCGCGATCGATCGCGTTACTCGAGGAATCGTCGAATCAATTTTTTTCTAATGGCAGGCTGAAAACACATTATGTTATGGCGGATCATCCGACCCGTTTATCTTGAAATATTCTTATTTAATCGACCCTGTGTGTATGCATTTTTTTTAAATTTGCTTTATTTTCGTAGTTTATTCTATATTATCTGGCTCTTTCCAAAAAAAGTTTGCCAAGCCTCTGGTCTAGACTACGATCTTTTGTACAACTGTAGTATGTAGTCCGTAGTTTGTATTTCGTTTAGAAGTTGTACTTAATAAATATACATATATTAAGTATCCGGAATACGTGGTTCGGACCCCATCGTAATAAAAAGTAGGTCCCGCTGAAATAGGCGATAGGGAGAGTGTGTTGGTAAAAGGTGAGAAGTGTGGAACGGGATTTGAAACCCTGAGGGGACCAAATATCCATTACATACAAGTATCCGGAATACGAGAATGAGAGGGGATTTGGAAAAACATTGAAAATTCGCCGGCAAGGATGGCAAACAAATTCCCGTGCGCTCGATTACGTTCGCAGGGTCCGCGCGGAGTCTCGGCGCGAGAACCGTATTCGTTCCGCGGCGATAATATCGCCGGGATATATCCTCTATCTCACGAAATATCTGCTGATAGTATCTGTACAAGTGCTCGCACACCCCCATGGGTCGTGGACAGCGCACACCTTGCGCCGTGGCTCGGCGTATACACGAGCATTACCCTGTAGAGGCGTACGAGCTCGGCCCTAAGTGTATCTATATGCATCGCGGCCAGTGCATCCCGAGCGCCTGTTATGGGTTGCGCTGGCGTTGCACCATAATATTATTAGATAAACGGCGCGCTGCTAGATAGTGTGTGCTTCTATATGGTTTACATAAGCGGCTGTGACCCCTCGCCTCGCGAGAGGCCCTCTTCTTCTTCTTCTCGCTCTTCCTCCGCCTCCTCCTCCTCTTCCTCCTCCTTTTTCTTCCTCGCCTCTTTCTCCTCCGCCCTCCTGCTTTCGTTCTCCTCTCCTTCTTACCTGCGGATCATGCGGTTCGAGCCAACTATGTAGAACCTCGGCGCATCTCCACGCGATGCAACACACCGGAGGAACCTGGCAAGCGACAAGTGCGATCTTCCACGTCCTCCCCTCTGATCCTCCTCGCGCCTGTCCGTCCTTATCCCTCTTCGGAGACCGTCCCACCACCTTGCTCCCTGCCTCTTCGTCGTTCATCTCCGAAGGGTTAATGGGGTTTCAGGGAAATTGCCTCGCGCCTAGCGACGGATCAGAACTGCTCTCGAACAATCGGCAAACTACCTGTATCGCACTATGGGCCAAACCGATGAATTCTCTGTCAAAAACAACGAACTTGGACGATAGGAATGAGATAGAGCGATGAGATTTAATTTTTAAATGAAAGCAGAAACTTTACAGAATATGGGATCATTATGGAGATTATTCTGGTGGTTCAGCCGTTATTGGGTGGGCCATAGAGTTCCATATCCAAGGGGCTACGATCACTGCTGTTCCTAGCGAAGTGATCATTACAAGTCGCATTCCACGAGGAGATACAAAAAGTCTTATCGCGCCTAATTGATTCCCAGTTTTTAACCGCATCCTGTATCCATCTAGCCACGCGTTCACCACAACATTTCCGGGAACGATCCTCAGGTATTCCGATACTAAATAGGTACAAGATCGTTGACAAATATTGAGATGCAAAGTTGAAGATTCAGCATCGATTAAACGGTACCTGGCCACGAACGTGAACTGACTAATTCCCTTTGGAACGCGCTGGCTTGGTCCACGGAAGAGGCAAACGGGAAAACGCGTGTCCGTGGCTGGTTACCAGTGACAGAGGTTAACGAGCGACGAATTCGAGCGGTTTACGAAAAATATTGTGTTGTCAGGCACCGAATGGAAATGTCCCGTTTGATTAGCGCCACCAGCACCGATAACGATCGTTATCGCGGGGCTGGCATCTACCTGGCCTCTGGAGCCCTCTAAACCATTCGTCCTCTCGATTCCGGAAAATCAACCTTCGAGCGGTTAACGTTTCGAGGAGTCGCACGAGGGCAGCGTTTCCCTCGATGATAAAGCGCGCGTCTTCGATTTCCACGCGATATACACCACGCACACGCGGACGCACAGGTCGAATCGTCGGATCAGGAAAAGGACCGAGGAAGGATGAAGAATGTTCCGGCCGGGGCCGTCGGGTCCTTCGGATCTTCATTAATAATTACTCCTCTCCTCCGCCGGGATCAAGTTTCTCTGCGTGTACGCGCCTCCGGACGATCGCGTTCCTCGTCCCTTCGATCAGAAAGTAACCAGATGCTGCTACCACCGAACCAACCGGCCGACCAAGCTGCGTGAAAGCGTGATGAAGACGTCTGCCGCGGACGCTGCGCATGCACCCAACACTGTCGTTAACGAATCCATAAGGAAACTCAATTAGCTGCGGGTGAACGAATTTTTACTATGTAGTCGACGATCCTTAGGATCATCCACGGCTCCACTCTGACATTTTTTCCTCACTGAAACTACCTTGCACGGTCGTTTCTTTTATTTCACAACGTGGCAAATATACAGGGTGGACGATTTATCTGAAGACATTGAAATATCTCGAGAACTTTGTTATCATATTTTTGTACTTTCAATATTCTGATGCGTAAAAATTTTCGTATTGTATTCTCCATCATGTTGAAATAAATCTCATATGAGATTTTCTATAATAAAAAAAAAACAATCCGTAATGTCGCGTACAGGATCGTCTCAAACTAAGAATCCTCAAACTAATAGAAATATATTTCATCCTTCGCGCCCTACGTGATTACGAACACGAGTGCGCATTTTTCTATGAATAGAAATTACATTACACGCTAGAAGATACTGTAAAATTGTAAGCTTGAAAAATTGGGCAGTCCAGTTCTAATCGTAGCAGCTGTGCAGAAGATTGATCTTTTCTAAAACTACAATTAATGTTATTGGCACACTGGTTCGATCAATTGGAGACAATAAACAAATTTGCATAATTTGAATTTGAAACGTTGAATGAAATTTCATGTGATATTTTGCAAATTTGCTTATTGTCTCCAATTGATCGAACCAGTGCGCCAATAACATTAATTGTAGTTTTGAACAATTGTCGATCGAGATACAGAGAACTGTTTTGTAGAAGAAATTGGGAACGAGCGAATTAGAGAGGGTGTTTTCGGCGATGTGAAACGATGCGAACGGTAGCATCCCGGCACGCGTCCCGCAATCGAAACGGTTGTTTCGTGTCCCCTCCTCGTCCTTGTTCCTCGCCACGATTCTCGTTCCCGGCTGTGCCACGGGTTTCGTAAGAGAACCTCGAGCGAGTTGGCCGGCGTGATCGTTATGTCTGCGGCCGGTTCGCACCCGTTGACAAATTTGACAAGACACGCAATCGATCGCTCTTAACCGGCGCTAATCGATACAGCGATCGGTTCATTAGGCGGATCAGGCTCGTTTCTCCCTGCGGCCGGGATCGAGCGCAACAGATATTGGCTTTTCGATCACGTCGGCTCTCACGGAAATCTCCCGGCCACGCTCCGCTCCGCTCCGCGCCGCTCCGAGCCACCGAGGTTCGCGGGCTTCCTTCTTCGCCGATCTCGCGCCTCGATCGATCCCCCTCGGATCGCGATTCGTCCGCGCTCACGGTAGCCGTTTTCCGGCTATCTTCGATCTCGAAACAAGGTCGCGTCGTCGTTCGAGCGACCGCAGAAAAAGCATCGACGCGATTGGGGCTCGATTACTCGATCAGGCGAAAGCTCGTTGCTCTTTCGGCGATTTCACCGCTCGTCTTACTTTTCTATCCGCGAGATCCAACAAATAATAAATACTACTCGTTCAAATGGGGACATCCTAATGCACCAAGTCCACTATATCTTTGTTGAGAATGTAGAAAATAGCTTCTTATATTCCTTGGGAAGACTTGATATAATTATATAATATAATGTAATATAAAGGAATACAATAATTAATGTCTCTAATACTTGCTTACTATCCTCGCTAGACTACCTATTTCAGACTGACTACGCTGCTCATCATCCACATCACTTAACCAATAATAGATGGCGACACACTTCTTACCATAGAGTCTATTATAATATGAATGACAACCTCAACAATGTTAGCACAAAACATACTTTTTCATTAACACTTAACAACAAAGTGTATCAACCTAGTGGAAAACAATTTAGAATGATTTATTGTCATCTAAAATTAACATAAATTAAGCTTGTAACATTTTTAACAACCTCGTAACATTAGCATCAACTAGATACTGTTCTTCCTCGATCCCATCATCATCCAAATTACTTCGATAAGTAATTATTGTGAAATGTTCCCACAGCAACATCGTAGCCTCATCCATCTATTTTATGGTCGTGTACCTCCTAAAAAGGACTTCGTTAAACAAAGAATATTTATAGCCGCAAAATTATGCTTATTTGAAGTTTGACTAACAAAGCGACTGGTTCAATCTACAGTGAATAAAACTGAGCAACGATCTCTTCGCTCCAGGAACGTAACAGCACCCCGGGATCTCTCTCTCTCCCTCTCTCTTTCTCTCTCTCTAAATCAGACTCCCTATCGCACCTGGCCTTAAAATCGCTCTAGCGATTAGCCGAACGAGTGTATCCGGCAGAGAAGGTGGCAATCTCGCCGAAAAATTCGCATCGGGAGCGTAACGTCATAATAAGCCGTTCCATTTCCTCCCGAGTAAAAGTAAGTGCCAGGTTGTGGTATCGGGAGCATACCGGTCAGCTTGCGCGCGTTTCTTCCGAAGATCGTCTGCTGGATCAGCGATTTACGATCACTGGAGGGTGCTAAGAGCGACGTAGCAGTCCCGGTCGGCTTGAAACGTGATCCTCGCGACGTCCTCCTCTTTCCGTTCGCGTGCGTTCCCCGATGCAGACACATCGAAATGCGCCAAAAGGAAGATTCACCGAGCAACACTCGGCGCGGCCCAATTACTTTAAATTGAGTTATAACCGGATCAAATTGCCGATAATTGGCGACTGCATAGGTTTAATAGGGTGCCACCCCCTCCCCGTCTCCTCCCACGTGTTCTCCTCGTGGCTGCTCTTCATCATCTCGGCACTCTATCGCCTCTCGGCCATGGCTCGTATGAAGTTATTCCGTAAAGTGGAGGATCGAGTGGAAGAGCAAGAGACGGAGAGAGAGAGAGAGAGAGAGAGAGAAAAGATAGAGACTAGCAGAGGCAAGAAGAGGGAACGAAGGGTCTAACGAGAGAAAAAGAGGGATTCCGTCGTCCATAGAGAGCAGCCTTATCCTTCAACAATACAAATTGCTGATTATGCGCCCGGCTTTTACGTGCCTTCTAATTGGGCCGCCTCGGCTCTTGGGAAAGATCGACCGATCGCACGATCGGCCCTCGTTAACCCCTAACGCTCTCCGTGCACGCCACGGTTCCGCTCTTCGGCTCTGCTCTCCCTCTCGAAACCGAAGAGGATGGCTCGCGACGACGTCGTAGGCTGCACCCAACGTCTGCTCTCTCGCTCCTCTCTTCTCCGCGTCTGTTCTCGTTCGGTTTCCAGCCAGCTGGACGCGTATATGGGCATGCAGGAAGTCGTACCACGCGTTGGACCAGTTCCGAGTGTCGTCCCTTTTGACTATCGAAATCTGGATCGAGGGCCGAGCGTCTCGTCGCCGCGCCGATTCCGCCGGCGTCGATCGCTCTTTATGGGACGCGTTCCCGACCGGGAACACCGCGCTTTCACCGCGGATTTTATCCGCAGGATGCGACTGCTGCGACCGTGCTCCACACCATCCTCCGGGACACTCGTATCTCGAACCGTATAAACGAGGCGCGCGCGATTCGCTCTTGCCGGAGAGCTCGCTCGCCGAGTCCGCGCCATTAGGATAATTTTATTGGGCAATTACGGCCGGTAGGGTAGTGCCGGTCTCGTTCCAACAGATTCCTGCGCTTGTATTTCGTCCAAGAATCGCTTTAGGACTCCTCGCGATCAGTCTGGTCACCGATAGTCATTGTTTCGTTTGTTACGGTACCCTTTTCGCGGAGACACTGCTCCGGTGTGCAGTGTCCAGTAGTAAACGGAATCGAAGTTCGATGTATGCGATGGTTGCAGATGTTTCTGTCCGATTTGAAAATAAAACACCAGTTACCAGCAATTTACATTACATGATATAAATTATGTTGTATCGATCGTAAATGCTAATTAAACAATGTGAAATTAAACAAATCAAATTGACACGAGGGACCGACGAGGGTTAAGAAATGAAAACAGTACATACATAGCACCGACACACTTCATACTGAGCCAATTAGAACATAAAGATCAATGCCCTGCTTAACGTTTTCACGATCTGCGAGCTGCATCCTTTTTTAAAAAACAAACGGCCGTTTTGAATATTAAGATCCGTCAATCGTCTAGCGGCTCGCGAACGCTTCAACTCACCGGACGATCGATACATCGCGTGATCGGACGCTATCAAGCCTCTCGTTTTACTTTTTCGGGCGCCGACTCGCTACAGGATGCTGTCGCGTAAACATTTCAGAGCGTCCGAGGCTATCCTTCGAATCGCAGGTGGCTGGCGCACTTTATGAATTAATAATCGCGCGAAGACGCGGCTCGTTACTCACCGGTCTTAGCAGCCGGTGGTTACGCGTGTACGCGTACGGTGTAATCAATTAAAGCTCATTACGGTTGTCCTTCTCTCTCTCCTCGCGGTCGTTAATTCGCTCGAGCTGACGACAGGGAGGTGAAGGAGAAGCTGGAGAAAAAATGGGGGACAGACAGGAGGCTGTGTTCTACGAGGTGACTTCTTATTCGATCCGCGTAGGATAGGTAAGTAAGTAGTCGATCAATGGCTCTGCGTGTCCGCGTTCGGGGCCCGAGCTGGGTCCCGATAGTCTCCCAGGTCCCCGGAGAGCTGTTGACGTCGAGCACTCGGTGCGCTATGTTCGCCGGTGCTCGTATTTTATACAGCGCGCGTTTCTCCTTTCGCAGACGATCTTCTCCGGTGTGCGAAAGAGAAAAGGCATCCCGATCGGTATTGGCCAAGATATCTCGTTTGCCAGTCTCCCGGTGGTTCTCAGAGGACTTCCGGAAGTTGCCGATCGGCACGCCAACAATGCCGTGAGCTGGCTGCCCTGTGCACTTTTTGTTTTGTGCAAATGAACCTATCAACGTCGGCGCGCAGCCTCGTTTAGCTGACGCAAGGGCATCTCTCTCCGGCTTTAAAGCTTCTCGCATAATTTCACCTTGAAACCTGTCTGCCAATGATAATTTTACGATAGGTCTGCCGAGGGTTAATTGGTTTACACGCTCGCCGCTCTAAGCGGTTTTTGGCGAACTCCGTCGCGTCGCGGAACAACTTCCGGATGCGGAGTGAAAGTTCCACGACGACCGCTCCAGCTGTTCGATTGATTCGGACGCATGCAAATGAATTATTAATTCAGATAATGTTTACCTTTATTACGCGAACCTGTTTTGCACGTGTTCCGTTTTACGGTTCAAGAAGTTACGTTGAAATGCCTATAATAGAAGAAAAGGCTAATCATCGAATAGCGTATTAACGCGAGATATTGCCATTGAACTGCTTCTGATTCCGATTCGAACGACGCATAAATGATCCAACGCGTCAGAATAAATTAATTGTGGAATAAATTAATTTTACGTAAGAATGAATTGTACCCGTAATTGTGAAACTGGTCTAAGTTATATGTTTCTTGTTTCAACATATTTAGAGGCAAAGGATATAAACGCTAAATGAATTTGACAGGAGTTGTCACCTTTTACATACCATGCGTCAATTTTGTTCGCATACGAGTTTAGATGCGCCATACAATTCGAGCACTTTCAATCATTCTACTGCTATCGAGCCACGTATATGCCGAGAATTGTTCTCACCGCCTATGTAAACGGGTTCAGTTACCCACAGTTAGTTCAAGAAAGACATTTACAGTTGTGCATAATTCAACGAAGTGAATCGAATCGCGTGAACCAAAAGTACGCGATTTTCTATTCTAATAAAGACACCACGTGTTCACTCGTACGCAGTTTGCGATTATTTCGTTTCAACCACCATACGATCCAGCCGCACACGGAAACACACAACCTTTCAGAAAATTAAAATCGTTTGATATGGATTCTGCTAGTCATTTGATCGAGATCTACGGACCGAAGAGGTACGGCTCGATCGGTGTACGACCGGGAAGGAATCGCGAAGGAGCTCTCGTCGAAGGAGGTCCGCTCGATCGAGATCGCTCCAGTTTCTCCCGCAGAGCGGATCAAGCGGCCGACGTCGATCTCTCGAACCCTAACCGGTAACCCCGGGCCCGGCGATATTTCACTCGGCGAGAGGCCGAGGGAACGCTTACCGGGCAAAATCGCGTCCTGCGTACGAGCTAGACTCTGTATACCAGTGTATACGAGTATCGTACTCGAGCGTTGCCCAACTCATGCATAGAGTCATGACGAGTCTAAGCGATTGCTTATTGCTCGGGTGGTGCAACCAGTCGCCGCGGACTGACGCATTGGTCCGAGTCTCGCCCGTTTGTTATCCTGGATAGCCTGTGTAACCGTGTACACACGATACGTGAGCCTCCGCGAGTCTAGCTCTCTTTTCCGCTCGGCGAATGCGATCCGCGTTCGGTCCATGTACGTGCGCGTACTCCGCGGACTCGCTTAAGGGCACCTTTACACCGGCTACGATCCTCCGTAACGACCGGCTGACAGGAAAGGGATGATTTTAATGAAGCGACCCGCCGGAGAGAATTATAACTTACTGCCGCCATGGTGGGAGGCTGCAACGAGAACCTGGACAGAGTTATGCAGAATTACAATTGAATTACTCCAGAATTATAATTGCAAAGTAATCGAATTACATTGTAATTCAGTTATATTGTAATTTTTAATTCAGATCTTCATTCAATTAAATTACAATGCAATTCGTAATTGCAATGGAGTACAATTATAAAATACATTGTAATTCAATTACATTGTACTCCAAGTATATTGTAATTTATAATTCAGATCTTCATTCAATTAAATTACAATGTAATTCGTAATTGCAATGGAGTACAATTATAAAATACATTGTAATTCAATTATACATTGTATTTCAATTGTATTGTATTTCAATTACACATCTGATTAAAACACTTTGTACTTGAATTACATTGTATTTCAATTATATAGTAATTCATTTGCGACGTAATTGAATTACAATGTAATTGAATTAGCACAACTCTGAACCTGGACCATTGGCGTCAGAACCTAAACCCTTAAATGCACGATATTTTGTTTACAGTTTCTATTAATGCCTATGTATTCTATTAAGAACTATCTTATTTGCTAAACGGCAACACAATGCAGTTAAGGGTTATTTTATTTCATTAATTCTTTCCACTAACTCAGATCCAATAAAGGAATGAACGTCGATCTCAAATACATTGATTGAAAGAAGTGTAAAAAAATTGTTACACACAAATCCGCATGGATCAATCTACGTAAAGTTAAATATCTTTTGTACAAACATAATCATACCAGCGAGCTTCGTATTCATGAATTACGATATTTCTATACCTTCAAAACATAAATCAATTCCGTATACTACATCACGCTAAGAACCACAACAGCACTGCAATTTCAATCTCGCATCAAACCTGCTAAAACCCTTAATTTCGTAAATAAACTACAACTTCCTGTCAGTTTTCATAGCACAGCTCACAATAACTTAGCACAATGTCTCCTTTCAACGGGCAGCAAGATTCAAATCTCTTAGCAGATTCATATTAATTAAACGTTACTTCACGAACCGCCGTGTTAATTGTGCCAGCATGAACATTGATGGCCCCGACTAGCACAGGTAACAGGTCAAGCTTAGACTCTCGAACACAGATGCACGGCAGCGCAACCCTAGTCGTAACAGTGTAAACGTACCCTAACAGGATCACGGAACATCGACAAATCGATCTATGCCGTTCGTAGCATCGATTTTTCAGGGTGTTGCGAATAGATACTTAGGTTCACCCCGTTCTAGTGTTAGAATAATTGTGTAGAGAGTAAGACACGGATTTGAACGAATTATTTGGATAAGAATTAGGCGTACTAGATATAGTTCTCTGTGTATTAGAATTACTGTTATATGCGTATCGTAGAGGATATAGGCGACGCTGTGATGTGATTCCTTCTAAGTAAAGGTGTGCGAATCTCCACGAGTACTCGAACGAGTAAAGATAGACGCAAGACGTCTATCTTAGCCCGCTAGAAACCCTCAATAAGTGGATAGAATATTTCCCAGATATGAAGGTTTAACGAATACGGGCTGACCGAAGAGTCCACCCGGGGCCGTCAGGCTACTGGACGAAGTCACGAGATTCGCTAAACACCCAAAAGGGAAAATAACGTTTAATAAAAAAGCATTAAAAGATAAGGATGCGAGAAGTAATACAAATATGCCCTCGCGTACGGGCGTCTTCAGTAAATAACAAAGGGGGACTTGAGGTCCTCGAGAGGTGCCAGCGGTCGCGCGCCAGAGGCCGCGTTTTTATACGATTACAGGGACGATGGAGGGGTCTCGATTGTTAGAAAACCTGGTAAAATCGACGGTGGGCAGTCAGTATCACGTCAGACACCAAACAAACGACTTCGTACTGTTATTACCGTAACACAGGGTGGACTAGTTTTTTTCTGAGCGAAACGTACGAAGCGCGACACGGGGCTCCACGTCTCGTATGCATTACGTGCTGATATGTGGGCCGTGATACGGTGAACGATGGGCCGTAATAAAAACCGCGTCCCGATGAGAGTTTTGTGTCAGACGGCGGTGGCCGATCGTTGATCGCGATTCACACGGGAATCCGACGACGAGAGCCGGCTAGTCCGGTCTCTCGCGGAGCTTACGTAAAGTTATTATCGCGCCGCGAATAATACCACGCGTGATTAGCATCGATAATCGGCGGGAAGACGTGTCACGTGGACCCAGCACGGAGAACAGACACGGGACGTGCATCGTTCCCGCATGATCCGGACGTGGAAGGAACGATCGACTTGCCAAGGTTAACCGCGTGGGATGATCGGATACCAGAGTTATGGAGCTTAACGATTTTACGACGTTCTCGCAGCTTCCTGTTGCGATTAATGCCGGCTGCCGGGCACCTTTCATCGTGTGCGAGATTGCATTGGCATCTCCGATGTGTTCTCGACTTTAAAGTAAATGGACCATCTGAGATCTGATCGGGACTTTAGAGGGCGTAAAGTTGAGCGATAATCTTCTTTTATGGGCAGTGTTGCTTTTTCTGGTTCATTATTATAGTTTCGGATGGACGTGTTCGTTTTCATGTAGCTATAATCTTGGTTGTTACTACTGGAATGTTAACATCATTCTATTTGGTCAACATTTTGAATGGCCATTGATTCCATTTTATTCGATTTAACCATCGGTTTTTGAAGTGACACTTCTTTTGGCAGGGTGTAAGCCTAATTCGCGTCACTGAATTCGCGACATGAAAAAGCGTAACGGTGAAAAGTTGGGGTTAAGCCCTATACCCCTTCTTCTCTCCGTTCAGAGCGGTGAATAAGGCCACTTTTAATATGATAAAATTCTACAGTTGAAGATGCTAAAATTGTAAATTCGGAAAGATACAAAACTGGGAAATACTGAAATTGAAAAATTGTCAAATTTTAAAGTTGCAAAGTAGAAAATTGATTTTTGTTTTATTGGTCGAACATTTACTAAATTCTGTGTGATTTGTCTTTGGACGAATACTTAAATCGTTAACAGAGACCCGTATACTCACCAAAGATTGTATACTTACCAGAAATTCTTCGGATCTCTTCTCCGCAAGACGTCGATGCTGGATGTACAAGGAGAGGTATGGTAATAACAGACACATTGCAAAGTAGATTAAACAAAAATATTTAATTCCGCGTTATGTGTAGGTACTGGCCGCTCGGGTTCACCGCTTAAATGCTATTATGTACAAAATTGAAAGGAAAGAAGAAGCTCCGTCGATAAAACATTATACTTACAGAGGGAAAACGGAGAAAAAAGAGAGAAAACATATATACATTCGCCTGTCACGCCAGCCGAGAGGTTGTACACCAAGCGGAAGTACAGAAGCAGCATTCTGATTCGCAGGCAAAGTCCAGCCCCCTCGCCCCTCGCGAATTTACTAGATGCACGGTCGTTCTCGACGTCGAACTGACGTCACTCCTTCCGTGCGTTTCATTTACTGGCCTCTATCGTCGGCGACGGAGTCACGGACACGCGAGGAACGCCGTTTCCGCGTTTCGACACGCACGTCTCGCCTAGCAAAACGAGTATACAGTACAACCTCGCTCGTTGAACGAAATGGGACGGAAAATACGTGGAAAGATGCAGGTTGAGCAACGAAAGATGGTAGTCAATCGCGCGATCTGATTTTTCCACTTTTCCACTCCGTGTGTCCTCACTCCCGATACCACTCGAGACATGTGGCCAACACAAACCTCACCACGAATTCTAGAACTTGGTGGGAATCGTTAAGCTGCAACGAACGATGTTCTACCGTAATACAGTAGTACTCGGTTAAATTTACAGAAATTTAGTGAGCTTCGCTCATTTCCCACGATTCAGTTCTCAGTGCTTTGAGCTCAGTGAAACTGTCACGGTAGTATAGTATTCGATCGGATGTAAATTCAACTGAACATTACTGTGAAAGAAGATCACGCTAGCCGAGCGATCGCGCGGCAATCTAGCCGCTGCTGTCCTAAAACGGGCCGGCATTCTACGTACATATACATAAGGAATATTTCTATAAATATATTATGTTAAGGCACTCCACTACTGGCCGGTATATCCGCGACTCTCCCGGATTTCTTTAAACAGCACTCGCATGCTCGCGTATTTGTCAGTTGTCCGTGCGTATATAGAGGCGGCACGACTTGGGACGGAAAAACCTCTACATGTCAGAATTAAGGAGTTAAGTGAAATCAACGATTAAGACGACTGTCTCGCTCGCTTTCTAGCCGCTGCCGTAATAAATTAATCATCGACTCTTGGATCGACGCACACCTATGTACAGATTTGAACACATTCTCGCAGTTCGACGCCGTTGCGCCGGAACGTTGATCCACTGGTCGAGTGGACACTCGGACCCTGCTTCGTAATCAGTCCCATCGGTCTCCCATTTCCTTGGAGGGAGCCGTTTCCATCGATTCTCTCTCGAAGCCGTTCATCAGTCCAACCGTGATCCTCCTGCACGAGGATTCACCCGCACCGAAAACGGTGCGTCAGAACTCGGGACCAGCCCGTCTTGGGCTTGCAGAGACATCCGGAGCTTCACAACGACAGAGGTAGCTCCGTCGGCCTCTTCACGCCCAAGGTCAGGTCCAATGGTTTGCTCTTGGTTGTCGCCTCCTCTTTCGCCGGGCTCTCGCGATCGCAGACATTGTCGATCGACCTGTTGTCCTCCTCGGACGACTGACTGGGTCTCGGCGAGCTTCTGCTGGACCGAACGCTGAGATCGATCGGTTCGTCTTGCTCGACAGCTAGGCCGCCTGGACTGGGGCTAACTAACAGGAGATCGCCGCCTCTGGGCGAGTGTTGCGACGCTGCCGGGGTTACCAAGCCAGGTGGTGGATAGACCAGGCCTAGAGTATGATGAGGATGATACCCTGTCGTTAGGGTAACGGTGGCGTTAATCTTCCTGGCCGGGAAGTCTCTCTCGGAGAGGGTCGGTGACGCTGCGCTAGCCTTGAAGTAACTCAGCGCGGAATTGCTCCTCGATTCGGTGTCTTGTCCATCACCGCCGTCGACCGACGACGCTCCGCTATCGCTCGGGGTGTCCGCCGCCCTTTTATACGTTGGGAGGAACGGTCTGAACACGTCCGAAGGACTGGACGGCACGCAGACGTCCTTTTGAGCAAAGTTCATGGGGAACATTGGCGAGGTTGGGTGCTGCTGTTGTTTGTAGAAAGGTGGAGGAGTGGTGTCCCTTGGTGGTGTTGTGGGTGGTTGTTGGGGATTGCTGCCGATCCTCTCGCGCTCCTTCTGCCACGCTAAAAGGCGTAATTGGTTTTGCAGCGCCACGTCGCCCGGGTGTGGCGATTTGTTGTTCCGTTCGCGCTCTTGCTTCAGCATCGCCACGTGTAGAAGGTGCGATTGGAGGGCTATGTCCTCCTGACTAGGTGAAGCACGATCCTTTTCGTTCTTGTACACGCCACTACCTTGCTGTCCTTGAGCTTGAGGCAGGAAACCAGGTATGAATCCTGGGCCGAACGGCGAACCAGCGCCAGGTGTCACGCTCACGTTCTGACTCCCGTTGGTCTGCTCCTGCAGGAGGCAATGGATTTTGAACCAATTCGACCTGCGACCGTATCGCGATCCGCTCTTCGACATCCCGACGAACAGACACTTGCGCAGCCGACACGCTTTGCACGCGGTGCGGTTCTTCTTGTTGATCACGCATACTCCGCCGTTCTTGCATTCCGATATGCTGCTCAGGTTGTTGTAGGTCCGCCCAAAGAATGACTGTAATCAAAAGAGAGACCGCATTGGTGACTACCGCTACCGTGTACATGGATAATACATAGAATCGTACGTATCTAACTGCAAGACGTCGTAAACGCACGCGAATCTCCTTCGAGGTTCACGCGGGTGGTATTTCTTTCGAGACGGACGATTGTTTATTGAGCATAAAATTCATAGCGACTTTTTCGAGTCGCGGCGACCGCGATCGAAGAAAATTCTTATTGCCGGTGGTTGAATCGTTTAGACAGCGATTTACCGCTTTGCTAATCGTGTTTTTCATAGCCCGCCTCTTATCGTTCGACGCATAGCGAATGATTTCTTCTACTCGCCACTAATAGACTGGCCGGGCATGCTTCTGGGAAGCCGGGTGCCGTTTATAACCTCCAATCGTGTTGCGTTCGTTAACGGCTACCGGTGCCCCGGGTAACGAGACTGCTGTTCCGTGATTATGATAATGTCATCTTCGTTTTAGTTAATTACCAGCTGCCCCGGGAAAATCCCTCGTTTCGTACGAGAGAGCTCCATAGTCGAGGAACTCTTATATTCTAGTGGAGTACAGAAAATATTTGTCTTTCAAGGATATTGTTATATCCTTATACATTTTATCTAGATCACGGGCTAACGCTAACTGATCCTACGATAGCAGAGCAAAGAGCTCGTTCGATTAAGCCTGCAGTTTCCCAAATCGTTTTCCTAAAACGGTAAAAGAAAAAATCCTCGCCAGAAGCAGCGCTACCGATGACAATACATTTCCTCCGGAGATCAGCGGCGTGGCGACTTATTGCCACAAATTTTTGCCACGGTTTCTGCGAAAGGCAAGTCATCCCGGTAACTTCCTTACGGGGACACCGAGTGGAAGCAAATAGCGAATCGCGCGGCACAGAATCCGACGTTCTTTTCGTCGAGGACTCTGCCGGCTATACAAGGTGTCACGAAAGCAATGGCAGAAGCCAGCGGCTAGGAACTAGATCGATACGAAGAATAACATTTTACCAAGGGAGACTTCTTGATCTTGAAAAATCTAGTAATCAGGTTACGTTTTATGGAACAGATTTTATTGAACACCGTGTACATCTAGGACGAAGGATCGCCCGTTCGATGTAAAGGGCCGACCGCGCGCGTTTTCTACCGGATTAAACGTCAGAGGTTAATGTTACGCACGTCACGAGAATTAGCATGCCTAGAAGAAGAGGCAACGACGAGGGGGTGGCAGGGTAGCGCACGAGATTGAGCACACGGCCGCTCGTAAAGTTAGACGCCTGTCGGCCGACAATAAAACCGCCTCGAAACCGACCAGCATCGAGTTCTAATTTACGACGATACTCTCCCGCGTCTTGGGAACCATTTTATTCTTTCGAGGATGCTCGTAGTGGCGATCAACTTCTTTCATCGCGGCCTGGGAGCATATAAAGTATCGCGTACGTTCATCAGCTTCTTTTCAAGTTACTTTGTCGAGCGCACCTTTCCCGAACTGTGTTTATCAAATGTTCCACGTTAGCGCTGTAACGTGAAACCTCGATTACCTTTTCCTGAATCTGTCCAGAATAAATTTGAATACGAATGAAAAATATATGTAATGATATTCGACGTTGAACGTAGACTGTAAAGTTTAAGTTTATGAAAAGATTGAGAGAATCTGTTATAAGTAATACATACTTCGGTTAATTAATTTTCGGTTTCTAAGATCTCGAATAAAGTCGATGCGAATCGAAGTAGGATTCAAAGGCACTTCGGTATAAGCGATCTCGATCGATATTATCAACCGCATCGAACGCAGAGACTATAAAACACGAAACCCACGGAGTGATTCTCCGTGCGTCCATATTTCATCGCACACCGGAAACGCTCGGATTCTGGATTTCACCTGACGCGTCCGCGTGGGTGGCACGATAACGGTCCGAACCATCGAAAGAATGACTAAAGGTATATCTGAAATGAGCGAGGCAAATCATCCGGCAAATTCGAGAAAAAAATGATCGATCAATCACGTCGCGCAGCCGTCAGAATAATTAATCACGTAGGTGCTTAACGTGGAGAATATTTTCAGTGATGATAATCAAAGGATGTCCCATACCGTATGTTAATAACTGTTCCTCCTGAGCTACTTCCACGTACCTATGTGGTTTTATTCTACCGCGAAATCACATCATCGCGTTTAAAACGTAAAAGAATCGAGTACGTAACACAAGGAAGATTCTGATTGTTGGTCAGTAAGTATGCAAATAATTGCGCGGTGGTTCGAATTGGCTAATGCGCGCGGGGCAGTCGTGAGAAACTGGCTCGTTGCTCGGCAATTAGAATGGCCGGACGCGGACGGTCCGCGGGGATACACTTGTTTATTAGCGGTGCGAGTCTCGGTGAAACGGGGAGCTCGAGCGTGGAGATTCGAGCGTCAGCTAGGGCGCACGGTGGCGTTGATTAATCGATGTCACGGGTACCTGAGAAAGAGCGCCGGAAGGTTGACAAACTGGTAATGATCGCGAGATGCGAGCTCGGATCGCTGGACCGGCACAGCGACGGCGCGGCGGTGATAATCTCCCGGCAACGATCTTAGATCTGCGCGGTCGGTCGGACGCGTTGGAAATGGCTCCCGTACGCCAGATGATCCTTGGCTGTCACCGCGACTGTGTGAAAGAGGTCACGGTGCCGTGTGTGCGCACGCGAAAACCGGCACGGCCTCGGGACCCGATCGCTTCCGCCTACGAAACGCTCATTGTCCGCGCTGCAATATGATCTAGTGTACACGCGTGTCGGCTTATGGCATCGGCGGCGGCGGCGCGGCGGTCCGGCTGCGAGAGCGGGACTTTCGCGGTGTACGGAATATTATATAGGCTCGCTCGTGTGTCTGTTACAGTACGTATGCTTGTGCGCGGTCTGTCGGGGATGGAGGGAAGCAGAGGCGGACAGCGTGAGTCCAAGAGCGTTCCGTTAGAAAGCGTTTTCTTTGCGATCGGAATCGCCGCGCGATGGTTTAAATCCTACCGATACCCGGTTTCTGGTTTTATGGAGAAACTCTGCTATGGGACTCGTGAGCGGACCAGCTAGATTGATTATTTTGATTAATGCTTCAATGGGAGATCCCGAGACGCCGATAGTTTCTGCCGGAGCTGCACGCTCCCGCGGAAAATGCGGAGTTTTATGGGCCCAGCTATTGAACTGTGAACCTGAATTTCACTCGAACCCGTTCCGAGCCGATGCGCATCAATGGGAGTCAAGATCCGAACCAGGTTTAATTGTGCTCCAAGGAAATGTTAATACCACGATGAATTCGCTCCGAAGATTTGGAAGACTTTCCAACTATTCAATGCGTGGCGAGAGATGTCTTTTAGAGATTTTAGTCCATGGTGAGAACTGTGTTTCGGAGATTTCAATGCGTGGAAAAACATGTTTCTTGCAGGCTCGAATACGTAAGGTCTGTCTTTTGAAGATTTCAATGCATGGCGAGAGATCACTTTCGGAGACTTCGACGCGTGCTAAGAGCTATCTTTCGGAGACTTCAATGTATGGTGAAAGGTATCTTGTAGAGACTTCGATGCGTGGTAAAAGCAATTTTTCGGAAACTTCAATGCGTGGCAAGCGACATTCTTCGGAGACCTTAATACACGGTAAGAGCTATCTTTCATTGAAATCAATGCGTGATAGAATCTATCTTTCAATGATTTCTATACCTGGCAATGTTGATTATCGGCAAGAGCTATCTTTCAGCGATTTCAATGCGTGGTGAGTACCATCATTGTACACTTTTAATATGCACAATTTGTCAATAATTACTCAATATCAACTCACACTTTTGCCAACGATGCTGATTCAACGAATTTCTTTTAAATCGTTATCAAATTCTATGTGGCCAATGTGCAATCGTTCTTTTAAGAAACAATACAAACGACAAACGTAAAATAAATCGTGATACACGGGGCTAGGATAGTGTTATCAAATTGATTGAGAAAGATATTCCTTACGAAGTGAAACGCGCCGACGGAACGCGAAGCTGCCGCGCGTACAATCGGGTTCGCGTTCGCGATTGCGTCGCCGGAGTCGGTCAGCTGTGCGTATCTTGACCGTAGACAGAAAACAAGGTGGACAACGGGATTCGCGTGATTGCGTAAGAGCGTGCGAGCGCGTGTTCCTCGGCGTTTTCAAGTTTTTGCCGGTCCTCGTCCGGTCGCGAATCACGTACCGGCAGCAACGCAGTCCACGGAATCAAACCGCCGCGCGTCGCGTCGCGAGCAGAAAATTCTCAGCGGCTGAAACGCGAGCCATTTAGGGCCGGGCGGCTGCGACAAATCCGTCATGGACGCCGGAGATTATCACAAATCAGCCGGCATGCCCGGAATCCCGGACTGATTTGCAACGCCATATAAAACGCCAGCGGGGAAATCGTTGTCCGTGATCGTGAAGCGGCAATCGCCGCGGGAAAGTTTGACAAATTGTCGACGGCGTTGTACAAGAACACATCGTGCCATAGTTAGGCCGAGCAAAAACCCCTCGTGAAAATTCATACCGTATCCTTCCGACTTCGATTGTCTATTTCACCATGCACCGTTTCAGCGTTTTCCTTTCAGATTGCATAATTCTATCGGCTTTGTTGCCTCGAGAATTTTACTTGATATCTGACCTTGTATCGTATTGCATCGATTCTGTTAAAAATTATTAACACTTTACCGACCGGAAGCCTATTAATAGGATTTTCAATAATTCTGCTGTACCGAAAAAAAGCATAGAAGTTTTCTTTGACATTGCAATCTTAAATGAAACTATTAGACGACGTTATTGAGGGTGACTTAATTAGTTCATACTAACTGCTAAATGAAAATTTACCCATGTATCATACATTTTTCAAAAATATGCAATAATCACCGGTCGGTAATGTGTTAAGACAGGAAAAGGAGAAGACTCTCGTTTCCTTACAACTAACTTCTACACGATTGTCAGCTACTTCTCGAATCAAACTACTGTAACAACAGATTGTCTTTGCAGATACATTTCCAAGAACACATTGGGACTATTTTCCTTATTACTTGGTTCCGTGTAACTGAGAGTTATCTTTCGAATCGTGTTACTGTAACATCAGATCGTATTAATAGACGCAATGTCTTCTTGGAACATCAAGGCAAATCGAATTACCGTACGCATCTAATTAGGCAAGCGGAACCGCAAAATGTCGTCATTCGCAGCGTGTTAATTCGAGATGAAATAACGTCCAACAGAAACGAATGAGAATCGGCTGTGGATCGTCGTTGCATGTTGCTCGTGAAGTGAGAGAAGAGAATTTGGAATGGGTGTTCTAGGAATTGATTAATTTCGCGCGGATGGGGTCACAGCACCGAACACGGTCATTTCTTCGACCCGGCGTCGGGAATGCGATTGGCACGGCGTTTGCTAAGCTGGCGCGCGTTGCGGGAACAATTTCCTCGTGGAAAGATCGAGCGAGAGAGGCCCGAACAGACAGAGAGAGAGAGAGAGAGAGAGAGAGAGAGAGAGAGAGAGAGAGAAGGGGCGAGGGGGTGGGAGAGAGGGAGAGTTGAAAAAAACCCGAGCTCGCCGATAGTTTCCCGCACGTGACAGGAATTCGAGGCGCGGGCAATCGACGCTGGCTCAAGCGAGCTGAAACGGATTGTAAATGGTCAACGCGATCGTTGGGCGCAGATCGGCGCACGCTTCGTTCCGGGGAGACACGAACCGCGAACCGTCGCTCGTCGAGAAGCACGAGCAAATTTTCGTCAGCTCCGCGATTTCACGATTCCGCGAATTCAAGCACGACCTTTGTCCGTGCGACACCGGCTAAATGCTCCGGCAAACACGAGTTTCGCGGCCGACAGACGCGGATGACGTTGCGAGTTAACGCGATTAGAGGGGACAACCGCCTCGAGGTTGAAATAATTTTCACTCGTGACAATCGCGAAACCCGCGGACGCGCTCCCGCCGAACAATGGGAGCCGCGTGCGCGCCGAACACGCCTCGGGATTACGTAAAACGGAAAACGCGCCGATCGGACGCCAGCCTGTTCGCTTCTAATCGAGGATCACGATCGCGCAGACCGCGTGAAAATTGGGGGAAACTCCGAAAAACTCGGGATTCCTCCAAGTGAATCAGAATTTGATTGTTCCTCGTTTCCTCTTGAAAGATTTCAACGAAACCATAATCGGTTTTATTTGATTGGGATCGTAATTGAAGCGAGGAATCTCTCGCTGCATCTTCGGCGATGCATTTTGTAGGAAAAATGAATTGGCGTGTTTCTTGTTGAGATAGCTGATTGAATCAGGATGAAGGAATAATTAGCTCAAAGTCAGCTGCGCGGCGCGCAACAGACGGGTTTGACACACAATGTTGCTCTCTCGAGACCGTACCGCGGGCTTCTACAGTCTAGCTGGACAGGTCATTTCACATTCCCACGTCCTTAATATAGATTCTTGATACGCGAGCGAGTAAGAGGCGCGCGGAACAAGGACGCGAAAGGTAAATGAAAAGGACGAGGATACGAGGAAGACCGTTCCAAGAGGTAGAAAGAGGCCACAGGCGAGAATAAACGAAAACGGATGGATAAAGGCTGCGGGACTAGAAGAGAGAGAAAGAGAGAGGGAGAGACGTTGGCTATGTGGGTGCGACAGCGAGGGCACTGGTCTCACAGGTGTCTCGGCTGATTGTGTAGAAACAGCATGGAACTGGGCAACGTGTTCTGTTCGCTATTTTTAAAGAGACAATACGAGTGAAAAATTGTACTTCCTCCTGATGAAAGAGGTAATATATTAATAGCATTGAAGACATTCGTAAAGAAGCATCGCGGATTCGATACTTCCCAGTTTGAAGAGAACGAGACTGGTACAAAGAGACAATGCAGGAATGTCGAACGTTTTTACGTAAGTATTCTTTAAAAAGAGGTAACTAGTGCCACTTAGATACAAGCTTTTAATTCGAACATCTTTTTTTCTGAACTCGGTTACTAATGTATGCGAACGATACAGAAATGTAGAGTGTTTTTATGCAACAATTTTTTAACGACAAGCAATTAGTACCGCAAATTAGATACAAGTTGGGATAAATAACTGGTTTCGAATCATCAATTTTAAAATGGAAAAATTGAAATGTTAGCCGGGAGTTAATAGTCTCGCGCTGGTGATTTCAATGCCTGGAAGTAGTATCGCCCCGGAGATTTCAACGCGTGGCAGTAGTATCATTACTCACAGCCAAGGCACCAGTGCTTAAATTCATTTTACCAGGCAATATACTTAACACTAAAAGCGCCCTGTATCCCGCAACTGTTTCAGACTATAAACGAGTACACTAGCGTCACGATTACGGTGCAGGTTCACAAACCAGAATATACAGGGTGCTCGCGAATTTTTTTTCCAGAAAATGATCATACTCGGAGAGTAATACAAATGTATCCAACAAGAACAAAACTGATTTTATCGATGGTCATACGTTTGTTGTAAATGTTCCATCTTGACGAATATATTAAAATTTCTTCGACAAACAGTTTCCTTCTGTGTTCTACTACTGTGATTTTAAAGATCTCGATCAGCTACGAGTGTACGAAGATCGTATAAGTCTAATCGCTAGACAGCGGATGTTTACGCAATTTCCTATTAGTACAATTCGCAAGTGTGCTACACCGAAGGAGAGAATTAAAAATAATATTTTAGATAAGAATCTTAAAAAGAATGATAAGATCGCGTTCCTGGCGGTGATTTATTTTTTAATCTATTAACCAGAGCCACGGGTAAGTAAAATGCAAATTCTGCTGGTAGATCACCGATCAAAAATCGCTGGGAATGCCCAGAATGCAACGCGTGCGGTGTAGTTGTTTCACCGGGCGATCGAAGAACCGGTTGCGGATGCGTCAACCGACGCGACGTTGCCCACCAATTTCCCGGACGGTGGTCCGCGAAGCGCGTGACTAGGACGCGCGTCGGCGCGTCATGACCCTGATACCCGCACGATTCAGGCTCGCTCGATGTTCAAGGAACGCGCGTCATCATCCTCGTTCCAGCGAATCCGCTAGCTGACTCGCTAGCTCGCTCGCGTTTCCTTCCTCCCGTGACTTTCCCATCGGGGATGACTCGGCGATGCTCGGAGATCTGAATTCCGTGTCCTGGCACAACGTGGTACCAGCTGCTCCGCTCGCGGTAATAATCGGTCACGCCGGTTTTCGTGACGTCTTGCCGGGAAATCGTTTTCCCAGTGTGCGCTGCCATGCAATCGTGCGACCAGCACCGGTCTCTGCGCGCCGATTGACGCGCGATGGGAGGACGGACGAGTGCGAATCGTTAACGAGCCGTTCCACGTAATGACTTATCTAGATCTGGCCAGCTATTTCTAGACTGTCGCTGGCGGCCACCGCGCGAGACCAGCACGTTCCAGTCTCGCGATTTTACTCGGGTTTTCGCGATCCCGTGGCGCCGCGCATGACTGACCACCAGCTATGATCGATATTCACCCGATTCACTGCGAACGCCGCGCCGCGCCGCGCCGCGCCGAAGGCAGTTCCTTTTTCCGCGTACACCTTTTCCTTCGGATATCGAGACCGAGAGTGCCGGTTGTTCGGCCTCTAGCCGGGGTCACTACCCTTTCGAAATGGAAAGTGCACCGGTGGAAAGATGATTTCTGCGATCCGTTCGCCGCAAACGGAGAACATTTGGCCCCGATCCAAGGGAACTCTGCTGAAACGGGATCGCTGAAAACCGACGTCGTCGCGGTGACGTCACTGCGATGCGGAGACCTTGGCTGATGCGCGGTCTGCATGCCGAACAACAGAACCGAGCCACTCTCGTTTTCGTTTCGGATTTTTTTCACCGTGCTACGTGTGCTGCCTTTGTACTTTCTTCTGCTGAATCTCGATAACTTTCCGAACTTCGATCGTCGACGATGCGACTGACAGGATCGTCGGAGCACGCAGAGTTCAACGGTGGTCCCCGTGCCTAGCGTTTTAGTGCCGTGTCATTCGAGTTCGCGCGGTTTAACGCACTTTTATGACGCGGGATGCTTCCATGTTCTACGTACGCCGCCGATTGAATTGCAGATCGCGGCGGGGACAGCTCCTAACTGCGGGAACAATGAACGACGGTCATTGTATGCTGATTCCACATCGCGATTTTGTAAGTTCGTTTCTCCGGCGGTACGTGCGGGGAAATGGTGTTTGACGCTCGGTGAAATCGATTTTCGTTTTCGCCCTCCACGGAAACCGGCGGACTCTGTAATTGCTCGTATCACTTAGGAAATCCAGTGAAATCTACTTTTGGAGAAATTACCGTGCGAATACTACAGCGTAAAAATACTTTAGACGTTTGTACAGTGATTGTAAATTTTGAAATGAAATTACAGAAAGCTCCAATAAAGTTCTTCTGATTTTGTTAAACCTCCGCAACAAACGCAGCTTCTCTAAGCGCTTCCTCGTCAAGTCCAATCAATGTTCATCTTGAGTCGACAACGCGTAAGAATTCATGGAACTCGAGAATCGTGTTGGTGGTTAGGTTTGAAAAGCGTTCGAGACCGGCAGGCCCGTCTTGATTTTGGCGGCTCGCACGTTTCTACTAATGGCCTATCCAAATATTTTCGAGGAGCGGGTTCGAGCGTCGCCGTTCGAGCGTCCCGATCAGGAAGTCATCGATCTTCTCGCGGCGAGACGAGCCCGTGTTTCAGTCGGCGTGCCGCAAGCTCTAGTCGTCCGCTTGCGTCTGACTGGCGCTTTATGGTCGCGGACAAGATCGTACGTCAGCGATTTTTCCGGCGGCCCGATATGGTCGCGGGGAATTTGTCTGCGCGCGAGCTATTTGCTTACATTAGTCGGTCGCGATCCGCGCCGCGGAGGAGCCGCTCAGTCTATCTCGAAGGGACACCGTACGACGAACTACGTGTTCCGTGGATCCTACCTCGGATAGCCTAGCATGCCGGGATTGATGCGCGGCTGAGGATTCACGCTCGAAGATGCGAGCTGGACGATAGACAAGTTGCACGCCCGATGCATACGCTGGCCGCTCGAACTTTCGATGTAGGCAACTCCGTTTCAGCGATTCACTGTTTCAGACGATATTCCTGTTAAAAACAATTTAGACGAATGTATTTCGTTTTAACATCGACCCTTTCCACTCGGATCTATTTTAACTCGAATACCGGACATTTGCCTGCAACCTAGAATATTTCTATTCTATATAGTTTTAATTTTATATATGTACTAGCTTACCCCCGTCACGCGTTGCAGTGGCACAGTATTTTTTAAAAGCCTGCACGTGCTGAACGTGTTTGTGATAATCTATTTTGTTCTATTCCATTTCGCTTTTCGCGTTGCTCTGTAGGTCTCTCTCTCTCTCTGTCTCTCCTCCCTTTCTCTCCCTACCACTCTCAAATTGAACATGGGTACTACCAGTCAAAAGGTATAAGCAGAAACTTGGACAAAAGAGGGCGAAAAAGTTGCATTTGTGCTGTTTGTGACAGCATCACTTGAGAGTATCTTTGAGAAGGTTTTAGAGCAAAACGCATTCGAAAAAGTACATTCGTTCAAAAGTTATAAGCAGAAACTGATGCAATTGACTTGATCATTAAATATAATCAAATTTATGAGATTCCCTTTGAACAGTACCACTGTTGTAAATCTTATTAATAGAATTCCGATAGGTAAAGTGTTAAAGTAAATAAAATCTCTAGGAAAGTGTTGTATCGCCGGGAGCACCTTCCAAACTTTCAACAGATAGCGTACAGGTGTTCCTCGCGGAAAAGGGTACGTATCTGCGTCGGTACGTGAGAAAAGCGCGGGACAAGAGAAGAAACCATCGGATCGATCGGCGGATACCGAAGAATTATTTCTTCAGGTTGGTTATCGGGCTGCGAGAAAATGCTGCTGGTTGGTTGGACGAGGGGCCTCGGATGGAAAAGTTATGGTCGGACACGAGCGGTCGTGGCGTATGCGTGTGTATTATATCTGTATGTACGTGTGTGCGTTTCACTCAGCTGCTCGTCCTTTTCCCGTGGCGCGCAATCGGCCGGTCGAATCTATCCTCGCGGTGAGACCGATTCAATTGGATACAATCGGGCATCTCGACCGATGATCACGATGCTCGAGAGTTTCACCTGTGTACCCCGTGTTTCGTGGCCTCGTGGTATTACCAAAGCCGGGACGAGGAAACCGTTCGGACTCGTCGGAAAAGTCTGCTCTACCCCGAAACGGACCGAGAGGCATCGGAGAAAGAGAGGTTGCTCTCGACGCGCGAGGATCGAGGATCGAGCGTGATCGATCGCTTAGGACCGGTGATTTATTCGTTGCGTGTGCCGGGAAAATGTCTTGCCGCGTGGATGTCGCCGCGCAAAGGCCGCGCATACCATTTAGCTACCGCGAGATGGATTTAATTGCTCGATCATATTCAAACGCGGAGAAAGGGAGGGAAAGAGAAAGATAAAGAAAAAAAAAGAGAGAGAGAGAGAGAGAGAGAAGGGGATGCAACGCAGAGGGAAAATGTCGAACGATCGACGGAGAGCTGTGGTTTCGCAAGCAGTCGATAAATTGTTCGGCGACTGCCACCGATTGTTTATCGAACCGCTACCGAACCGTTGCTTAATCGAGGCGTAATCTGCGATCGGTCGCTGCCTACGTTTCCTATTATGTCCTCGGGGAAAAGAATCTGCCGCGGATCAAATTTCTTGATTGAACGGACGGACACTGGCGGAGAATAACTCCCCACCGCACCGTGTCGTAAAACAAACACGAATATTATTAAAAGGATCCTCGTCGGTGGGATAATAAATTCGCTGCTTTCACTCTTCGCCGAGCAAGAGGAACGCGAAGACGACGACGAGCAGCTGGCGGAGCGCGCTAATTTTCGAGAATCGAGAGATGGCTGTTGCCAGCGATAACGTGTCGCGATACGCGAACTACCGAGAAAACAATACCGCGTTTCCTCGTTACGCGAGAGAGGCCGGGCACGAGGCAGCGGGACCGTTCCTTCGCGACCTTACTCAATCCGAAAGATCATCCGCGATGCACGCCACCGCACCGTCCCATGCTGCTGCCTTGCCTCGCGTCTCCGCCATGGGATCTACGGATGCCTGCGAGAAGACGGGTCACGTGAATCCGATTCCCGCGTGATAATCTGTTCGACGAACGCTTTCCACGGCTGCCTCGCGTTCGATATTTCATCCTGGGCCGGTTCGCGTGACTAACCGTAGGCCCCGGCCGCCTCGTTTGCGAACCAGGAACGACGACGATTGTCTCGCGGACAGACAGACAGATTTAGCAGACAACGGACCGCGCCGCCAACGTAGACACCCCGAGAGACGCGCACGCTTATTTACGAGCCTGACGAACGGCAGACACGCGCCTCGTTTCCGGTGAAAGCTGGCCAACACGAATTTTCGATCGTGCCAGGGCCCATTTGTCCAACACTCGAATTGCCTCTAAACCGCTGGGAGAAGCTGCACAGTTCGATTCAGTCCCCATGCGATCGAGCAATCCTAGATGAACGTGCTGAGAAACCTTCTGTTCTCGTGCACGAAGCGAGTCAGGGGAAAACTAGTTACCGTTTAGCTACAAACTTTTTAATAGAACATTATAATAAATAGAAGGGATTGAATAAGCTCAATTTGTTCCCACCCTTGATCGTTGCTCTGTAAACCGAACATTCAAGCGTGTCATCTTCTTTTCAATTTCTTCAAACCATGCAATCTACAAATTTGAAATTATGTATATGTCAAATACGCTGTATTTATATTAACCCAAATGGAAAGCTTCATAACCCCCAAAGGGGAGTTACATTAAGCTCAATAAAAAAAATTATAATAAATAATTTACTATCGATAGGATTATATAAGTTGTACGATTAAGAAACTGAGATGCTTCATCGAGAAAACCATAAAGTCGTACGTTGAGAGAACTGGAGAAGCGAGAGGAACTGAATGAGAGTATTCCTAATTTCCCAAAGTGTCGACAGCCGATGCAAATGCGAGCACGTGCCACGCAATCCTCGGTTAAGGTATTCAGCGACCGAAATGTTGGGCTGATTTCACGCGCAACTCATTACACGGGCGCCTGTGTTCCCAGCGAGTTGCTTCTACGCCAGTTTTCGACGTATCTCCTTTGAAAACGCGCGGCTCGTAATTCCGCATTCGTAACCTCCTGCAGCCTCTTTTTCCCGAGAATTGGATGCGGTCTGGGTGATTCCAAGAGCGGTCGGTTTCGCGAGAATTCGCCGGATTGCGTCAAGGCTCTGTGTATGTCAGGCAGTGGGTTTGCGCAAGCCCGATCGTTCTGAAAAGATCGGTCGCGGACGTGAGCTCGGACGTCGCGACGCCGCCACCGTCGTCGGTTGCGACGGGGAACCACCGTCTTCTGAATGTTAAACGCTTGTACTCAAGGGCGCCGACGCTGTGGCAAGAGGACATGATCGCTCCGGGCGTGAACTGGGCCATCTTGACCATCCTTTCGCTCCAGCTTTTGCCGGCTCGTCCAACGATTCTATTCTCTCTTGACACGTTGCCTGCCGGCGAATATTTTACAATTTTTCAAACTTCACGATCTCTATTGCGAACCAACAAGTCTGCCCCACTAATCTAATAATTTCCTAATTTCCACCATTACCGATTGTTCAGCTGAACATTTCTCAAGATTCCACGGTAAAGCCAGATCTAACACGAGGTATTAAGAGGTTAGGCACACCACGTGACATAACTAGCAAGTAACTAGAATCTTACTAGATTTTGTGACGAAACATGGGTTTGCAGGCTTCGGTTATTTTTCCTTATAGCTTACATTAGCTCGTAGAAAAAAACGTGGAATCATCGCAAAACTGAAGCGTTAGGCTGATACAGAATAACATTCGTAGGAAGTTTGACAGTCTAATGTTTCCAACAGCGATCGGAGGTTCCGTTAACGGGATTCCAGGTCGTTCGCGAGGGGGCGACCGATCCTAATTCGAGAAATAGTCGTAAATTATGCTGGCGCGTTAAATTATGTCACGGATGTTACGGTTTCGCCGGTGGATCCGTTCAGGAGAAAAGGGTGCACCTAGCTGGCGCGGATCGGAGCGGGCTGGTTCGGGCCGCGGCGTCGGGATCGATAGATCGCGATTTATTGGCTCGTAAAACGGAGCGTAAAGCGGACGTCGCGGTGCCGCGATTTGGCCCACATACGAGCAAGGTGCTTGCCGTCGCGCGTTTCCGCGCTGGGCACCCTGCCCGCTCGTAAATCGCAGCTTTATACGAGCGACGCATTGTGGTCCGCGGTTTCCTCCCCTCTGTCACGTTTTACGCTCCTCCGGGCTAGACATCGGCCAGGCTCGACCTCGCCATGGCAAATGTTCCATGGGAAGCGTCGCCGAGGAATTTGTTTGCCGTTTTCATTCAACTCTCGTAACCTGCACTTTTTTCTGCTCTTGCAAAATCGGGACTGAGCTGCTCAAGATGTAAAGTGCTTCGATGCTGCTATACAGATGATTGCAGAAGTTCGTGATCGATTTAAAATTAAATACAAGTTATATAAGATATTTTCAAATAACAGGTTTACCATTCAATTATATAGTAACCAATATTTTCTAGAATTATCTCACAAACTGGTGGATTGAATTTTGGTGAGAACTGTCTTCAAAGCAGTCTTGAATGTTTTCGAAATAATGCTGCACAAATTTCTATGAAATACGACATTTATTCCTTCATTTAATTCTTACATACTTGTACGAGCTACAGCTCTTGAGTGCATGACGCTGTTTCGCAGAGAAATAATGTAGATTTTAGGAAATAATTCTCAGCCGCAAAGGTGAATTGCATTTCTAATATGACAACTACGAATCCGATCCGCGAGGTTAATATTGTTCTTTACATGAAAATATTCAATATAAATTACGTGAAATAAAAAACATGTGTAAAAATATCAGTTTCTATTAAAAAATATTTGGAACCTCTGGTTTTTTGTTGCTCTATGGCCCACCAACCAGGCCTAACAATTTCACGATCTGGCCCTTTCGAAAAAAAGTTTGCCGACCCCTGGTTTAAGGGAATAAGGCTGGAGCGCGAGGATGCCTAAAATTTAGAACGCCGTGTAGATTCGCCGGCACGAGAGAAGCCGCTGGAGGATTTATTTGCGAGCGTGCGGGAAGAGCGAAGCAAGGAATGGAAGGCACGACTGAAAACCGCCGAACATTTCGCGTTCGCCTAGTTCCCAGTTCAGGCAGGGGCAATCGTCAGGAAATATCTCAGCGGTGTCGGCACCGAAATGCCGGCGGAAGATGCACGGCCGGTGCATCGGTAGAGCCGTGGCGACCTCTCGAACCTGCCGGCTCGCGGCGAAGTCGAACGCAGGTGACACGGAAACTCGGTGCCCGCTCTTTGACCGCTTACGTTTACGCTCGCGGGGATCGAGTACTTAGGCTTTTAGCCGTGGCGCGCTCGCCTCGAACATCGCCGTAAACTCGATTATAGAGGCAATCTCCGCGCGATATCTCCGCGGCTGGCCGGCCGGCACAATTAGCTCTCTCATAAAGCCGACGTTAGGCAGGCAATAAGGTGGCGCGTGTTAACACACGCGGAGAATCCGAGAGCGATTCCAGCGGCGCGCTCTTCCGCCTCCTTCTCCTCCTCCTCCTCCTCCTCCTCCTCCTCCTCCTCCTCCTCCTCCTCTTCATCCTCGTCCTCATCCTCCTCCGCCTCCATCGACTTTGCTCTTTTCCGCGGCTTCCTTTTCTACGCTCGGCCGCAATCCGCAGGCGATTCGGTTGGCAACTTCGTCGGCGCGACTCGCTCCTTAACTGCTGCGATTACGTCGCCTAATTGCCGGCCATTTAAATACCGCCGCTGCAAATAGATCCTCGCGATAAACGGAGCCAGCGATCCACCGTGCCGGATGTCGCCGAACGAGCCGACGGCCGACCGTCGAACTTGCTGTTCCCTTTCAAAAACACTTGACATTTTTCTCGCGGCTTATCGGGAAAATAAACGGCGATAGCAAACACTTTTCTCCAATAAAACAGGCGATCGTTTTCGGTCCAAATGCATATTCATCCGTTGTATTTGTTCTTCATTAAAGTGGAGGAAACGCTGATTGCATTTATTTAAGTCCCTCAGTGTACACAGGTTGCAAATTATTCATAAGAACGTACGAATGTCTGAATAGCTACAAAACAGTTATCGCTTAACAAATAGAAACGCGTTACACACGGTAAAAACTCGCACTACAGACGTTTTTAGAAAAACTCTCAACTTTCATCACACGCGACAACATAAATGTAAAAGATAATATTGGATCAAACTTGTAACAAGGTAATTAAGGAAACGCAAAGCCTGTTCCAGTGATTTCAACGGGCGATAGACAAGCGATATCAGAGAACAGTTCCAGAATTGCAACATATTCAAGAACCCAGTTGAGAATTTCAAATCGCAGACTAATAACGTGTCTACGTTCCACGCAACAAGATCGGGAAAACGCTATTATCGCGAGTCCGGCGATTTCAGATCGTGATAGACAGCCAATGTCAGCCAAGAATTCCGAACTTCCAGCGCGTTTAAGAAACCGAGCAATAATACCGAATTCCAGACTAGTAACGAGGAAACGTTTCGCGTAATAACATCGGAAGAATAAAATGATCTTTAACAATGATTCGAATCCGCTGTGATGGCTTCATCAGGCTGACAGTTTCAATTCAGCGATTAAACACCGATGTAAATTGAACCCGTGCTCGGCTAGCTCGGGTAAGAGTTTTCGAAAACGCTGGACGCCGGAGACGCGTGGTCGCCGGCAATTCATTTACGTCCGTCCGCGAGGCCACTGTCGGTTTCGCAAACCGCTCCGCAGTCGTCGACGATACAATTGCAATGGGTTCGCCGCGGTTCGTCGAAAGTCGCCGGCGTTCCAGGTTTTGCGTAACCGCGCCGTTGCCTCTCGCGTATGTTGCCCGCGGAATCGTTACGATTTGCGACGAGTTCGCTAGCGTAACGAAAGGAGACCGATTCCATGCCGCGGTGTGCTGGCCGTGTGCGCGTGCTCTCGGTGCGGTGGCTCGTATAAAATACGGGACGTGACAGTTCTGTCTAAGGGACTCCGTAGTCGATATATTCTGCCGCGAGTCGGACTGGACACTCCCAGCGAAGCCAATAAAGCGCCGCGGCAAAAAACGAACCGGTCGACTAATCTGTCGATCGTGACGGGAAACGGTAATCGACGCTCGCGAAATCGTCCGGCCGTTTGTGGAAATCGGCCTAAACGGTTTCTCTAAAACGGTCTTCGCGCGTCTCTCCGTCCCCGTTCCTCTCTCTCTCTCTCTCTCTCTCTTTCTCTTTCTTCCGAGCCAGTTCTTTCGCCGTCGATCCCGTGGCATTGTGCGTCTCGCGAGTGCACCTCTTATCCACCTCGACGGTACAAGTGTTCTCGTTGCACGGACGCGCGTGGCTCGCTGCGTTGCATAAAGTGCTCCGGTAATCTACATCGATATTCCGCGGCTTCCCATTTCTGACGTAACGATCGACGAGACCCACCGCTACTGCCATCGCAAAATGGCCGATTACATCTACGTATTTCTCTCTTCTTCGAGCAAGTCCCACTACTTTCTGGTCGACTTACTACTCGTAGCTTCAAAAATTCCAGTCTCTTATGCAAATGCTTTCCGCAGCTCTATTTTTCAGAATTATTATTTCAATCGTTCCTCTCATATTTCGTTAGTTCACCGAGGGTCTTCGTGCATCCTTACTTATAGCATCTGCAGCACGACGTTCAGGGATTTTATAGTAACCTCTTCCAGGATGCTAGAGCGTCGATCCTGCGATTTTTAAATGCTCTCGTGTACTGCATCGTCTTTGAAAATAACGTGCCACGCAGAACGAGCACAATTATCACGCGCATTATTTATCGTCACGCTTTCCTGCGGTCAGTTCGAGCAGAAAATCGGCGTCTTATCGGAGGAAACAGTGTTAGCAGCTCCTATCGCGAACAAAGCCAATTGTTTCTAAGCGAACGTGTTCCAACTTTTCCGGCACGTGCGCTCCACCACTTCCGACAAGCTCGGAGCTGCACTTCTAGCTCCTGATGCAACGGCACCGGACCGGAAAACCCGACACTTCCATCGTGGCTAAGTGCCTTTTCAGATTCTCCCGCCGGAAGTAGCCTGGATTCCAGGCTGAGGCTGTTCCTCGCGAAACAACTCGACAAGACCGGGTCGAAAGCCGCGAAAAATCGAGCCCTCGGTTGTGCTTTCTTTCTTCGCGGTCGTGTCCCCGATCCATTCGACATCATTGTCGCGCGATGAATAACTCGTCCTGTGAATCACGCTGGTCCCCGAAAAATGTTCGCGATGTCGGTCGCGCATAATCGCCTCGCGGAAGACAATGGTCCTCGACGGAGAGCCATTTGCATCGCAACGCGCCGCGAATCCACGAAATCTTCGCTCCCCCTTGTTCCTTTTAAGACCAGCTCGCATAACGAGCGCGTCGAGCCTTGCAAATTGGTGCAACGGAGAAGGGGGGCAGGCAGCAGCCCGGGTCACGTTAATATTCATACGTCAGGCGCAGCAGGATCCAACGGTGGATCTCTTCGATCGGCCTTCGAGCGACCGTTCCCGCCTTTTTTTCGCTCATTTTGCCACCTAGCGGTCGCTGGAATCCAAGCGCTGCTAGAAGAAGAATCGTAAAAGAGGGTGGAGGCCTGGATTCCTACGTGCCAGCGTTAGACTTCTATTTTTGGACCTCGGGAACTAGTTTGCAAAAAGAGGCTGGCCGCACGGCTGCGGCCGAAACGTTGATTAACCTTTCGAGGATCGGGGTTTAAAGCACCAGAATGATGGCTCAACGTTGCCCGGAGTTGCTTCAAATATCAGCGACACGTTTATCCGTTAACACGAACGAGGAAAAATTTTTCAGAATAGAATTACTTACTCGGCCGCGTCAAACGAAGATCGCCGAAGATTGACCGGCGCAAACTAAGTAAGACTTCACGATCACGGATTTTCAACGGAAAAGAACGTTTAGCATTTCGCGAATTCTCGGGATTGTCAATCGAGTCGAGGTTGAAGACAGGTTTCGAAGGAACGCGGTGTCGCCAGAAATGGGATGAGGCTCGAACGACAAAGGGGGACGGAAAGGACAGAGAAGGGTGGGGAGATCAGAGCGAGATGGCTCCTCCTCAATGTTACGCGGGGAATTCAAGGCAGTCGTTAGTATGCTAATGAGTGTTCCCGGCCTCTCAGCCCGCTCCCGTAATGCACGGGCCCGTTGAATTATTTCGAATATTTCCCGAACGTCCACTGCGCGCCGGACCATCTTCGAACGACGCGGCGGCGAGGCGCGCCGTGAGAATGGAGTCCCAGGTCCGAATCGAGTCGCAGTAAAACCGAAGGAACCGCTTACACGGGATTCTTTCGACTGGTATCATAACTCCTAGCATTCTTCTCACTTTCCGCACACGATCCCATTTCCCCTGGGCCGATCTCTCTCGATCATCGGGACAGAAACGCGCCCGTTCGCTTACATCATCGCACACGGTCGAGCGAACGTTCTGCCGTGAATTTTTGCGAGAACGGCGAACCGTTAGCGAGATCCGTAGCGGCGAACAGTTCTCTCGAGATGTTCCCGGGACCTTTTTCCCGCCCCTGATCCTGCATCGATCAAGCAGCAGCACGCCTGATGCTGAGCTGAAACCGTGCGGAGACCGGCGCGGAGCGTAACGCAAAATTTCTCATACGAATTGAATGTTTAATTAATGATCGCGGATCGCCGCGACGGGATCGGATGAAAGACGATACGGTCGGCCACGGGAATTAATATTATCATCTCCGTGGCCCGTGTACACGTCGCTTCGCGGCGTAACTATGTGCTCGCGGGACCCCAGAGAGAGCCCGGTACGTTGCTCTCACGGCGCGGCGTTTCGATGTTATCGCGGGATATATAACGGCGCCATCGCATCGGGTCTTGATATCGAGAGCCGCACGAAACTCCAGAGGTGAGAATTAAAGCCGCTCGACCCGGCGACCGATCTTTCATCCCACACCGACACGCACCACCACAGATCCCTGACGAACGCCTCGAAAAACCGCCTCGCTCCTCGGCTTCTTCAACGGAACACCTTATCGGGAGGACCCGCTCGGACAGGCATTAGCTCCATGAACGAGGGTGATCCTTATGTAACCAACAGGTAATTAAAATGAATTTTTTTTTGCTAAGACGAAAACGAACGCGCGTGATAACTATATATACGGATTTCTACTTTACTGGAAGTAGACTCTGACAAGAATGTTAGTTTCCGTGTTGGCAGCTTGATTGCTCCACGGTGATGAAGCAAAAAAACTTCTAGAAGCTACAAATGTATTAAAATACTTATACATTCTAAAGCATGAGAAATCTTGTAATTTTCTATCGATGTATTGAAATGTTTAGTAACCATCAATGGATGAGAAAGAGACGGCAAAGATCTCCAGAACGGTTCCTAAAACGTTCAGACCATTTTCGAAGAAGTTTTGAGCTCTTTCAACATTCTGAGCGTTCGGAGGAACTCTGTTACTAATCATTCGGTTTCAACCGACATTCGGTCTCCCCTCGACCCTAATAAACTCGTGAGCTTGGTCCCTTATCGTCAAAGTACTCGGAATAGTGGGGCAACAACGGAAAACGGCGCGGGGCTGTGGTGAACGCTAGAAAATCCGGTCTCTGAGGAGGAGGATGCTTTCGAAGGCAGCGCAGACATACGAACATAAATCTGTATGGCGTAGACCCGCGGTCGTATTTTCCCCGGAGCCGATCCTAGTCCACAAAGAGAGAGTCTAATTTACCTAAAACGCGTTATCTGGCGGCTCGGTCTATCCGGGAAACCGAACGAACGAACGAAGGAACGAACGCACGCGACAGAACAGAGACAGCCTCGTGGGCCCCGTTGTTGCCTTAATGAGGTCCAATTACTATCGGATGGGTCACTTAGTATGCGGTACCGATATTCCACGGTGTACCACATTAGTGGGACGAGAGACGAGAGCAAGGGTCAACACCCTTCGGCCAACTAAACGCGGCCTAACGAGACTCGGGGATCGTCCTGTCGGGCCCGAGTTGTATACGCGTTCGCCAAGAGCTCGCGTGCGCCCCACGGAAAGCCCACCGATTGAATATTATTTGCGTCCTTATCGATCGATCCCGCGACCGGCGAACCGGCGAAGGACATCGCGATGAAAGCGCGGTCCCCGCTTTGCTGTCCCCGCGAATACCCGATCGCTACGACGTTACGAATCGACGACGTTGAAGATGAAAGGACGGTTCCCCGGGGCACGCCGAAGCCTCTCTGCGTCTTGGGAAACATTGTTCGACTCGAGATATATTCCATAATTTCAGATCGTAACGCTACAAATGCCAGACTTCCCGGTCGGACGCCTATCTTATACGCGAATAGGCGTTTTCGATGCGCGAACTATGCGAATTTATTTCACGAAAATTATTAGCTCCGCGTGCAAGCTGTGCTTCGCATGTTCCGGGATAGTAATGCTCCAACTTTCCATCAGTTGTTCTGTTTTCAACATTTAGAGAACTATAGCTGATCACGTGAATTTACTCGAAGCAGGATTTGTTCAGCTGTGTCCGAGTGTGAATTTATATAATCAACTCTATAATTTTCGTATTGGATCCCCGTTGAGAATTCATACTAATTTAATATTACCCCCAATATTAATAAATTTTCTACATCAAAATATTTTCGTACAAATTTAATGTTACCCTCAATATTAATAAATTTTCTACATAAAAATATTTTCTTACAAAAATGTTACCCTCAATAATAATAAAGTTTCTATATAGAAATTTTTTATATTAATTTAATATAACTCTCAATAATAATAGATTTTCTATATGAAAAGTTTTTCATTTTATTTTTAATTCGGAATAATTCCAAGTAAAGAAGGGCTGAAGAATTTAAATTGTCTGTTAATGATCCTCGCATTGCAGATGGAACTTCGAAATCCGGTTTCTCCGTATTTTCAACTCCGTCGCATCGGAAACGAATCCATCCCTGCAGGAGGACGATCCGAGACAATCGATTCGTCTCGCTCGATTTTTCCATCCACTTACGGATTCGCATCGGGCGATCTTTTTTCCTTGCACGCTCCGCTCGTCAATCCATCAAGACCGGACTTCCTCGCCTTCTTCATCGATTGTACGTGCCGGTCGTTTCTGTTCGCGATTCGTCACGGCTTATTAACCCTCTCTCTTTCCTTTAAACCGGAGCAGACAACGCGGATTCGTTTCGGACGGCGACGAGCTCTCGCGCGTGGATCGCGATCGCTCGGACTTTCGGCCAACGATTTCAATCCGTGTAAATCAGCGTCGCGGGAAAGGGAACTACACGCGCAACACACGGCCTTAATTAATTCGTTGATACATGATTTACGCGAACGAGTCTGGCGACACTATCTTGTAATTGACGCGTGTTGCAATGCGGAACGGAGTATCCTGTCAAACACGAAAACGATTTCTTGTTGAAGAACGCCGTACGCGGAAAACGTTGCAGATCTTGCTGAAGTCATCGTTGCTGCAGATTTCATTCTTAGGAAACGTGTTCTACTAGTAATTATTATCGAATACAAAATTTTAAACTTCACAGTTTTCCTTAACTCTATCTAGTGTTATTTTCTTCGATCACACAATCACTGGAACTGCTTCATCTTTAATCATTTTATCCGATCTTTCACCGATCCCAGGCTGCCCAAAACTATTGTTACTCAACAAAGCCGCGGAGAAAATTTTCACAAAGGAAGAAGTTACTTCGTATGGTTCCGATACGCCATGTTTGGAACACGTTGTATACCGTCCCTAACCGCCTCCAGATATCCCAGCCTGCTAGATAGCCTTACCGACGAGTCATCTAGCAGAATTAGGACGAAACGCTCTCTTTCCTTGTCCTCCTCACAAACACACACACACTAGTCTACAGTCGCCGCCAAAAAACGCAGCGGTTAATTAAGGGGGTCAAGTACTACGTATACAAGGGACGATTAAACGGATTCCTTACCTTGCAGCCCTCGCACGTGAACGCTCCGAAATGAAAACCAGCCGCCGGCTCGCCGCAGACCTTGCACTGTTGGTTCATCTGCAATTATAGAAATTATGTTATCCAAGACGGAAAGCGGATGCGTCAGTTTAGTCCGGCTCATCCTTGGAAAGATAAAGGAGACGGAGCGGAGTGTTGGCGCGGGTGGAGCGGCGTGGAGAGGGAGTGACGAACCGGTTTCCCGGTGTTCGCTTCGATTTTTATTCCTCCCACAATATCTTACGGATGTTCGAATGCTATTTGGATTACCAGGAATGGGAGAGCTTGAAAAATTATTCCTCGTCTTCTTCTTTTTTTTTTACGGCCAGTATCGCCCCTGACACGGTTCACTAGCGTGTAGTAATGCTTCAGGCATCCGAGAGCATCGCAACCCGATCGATTCCGTTCGTTTCTCGACGCCGTATCCGACTCTTGTCTCGATCGTTAACTTCGGGAACAGATTTGTCCAGACTGCGTTTCCCTTTTTTCACCCGTAGCCAATTAATAAATTAATGTCGCACCGGCGAAGGATCGACGGACCATTAGGCCCTCTCCGGACGCGGCGAAGTGTCTTTTTCTGTTCTGGGGTCCCGCTCGAACAAGGGAATCGTAAATCAACGCTATCTACGGAAAAACCACCATCTGACGCAGTGCGGTGTCGGGGAAATGACTTTTCTCCGGTAAACGGAAATCGAATCGGACCATCGATGATCTCGATAAAACGGGTCGTCAGAAACATCGAAAAAGAATTCGTTTGAAAAATGAAATAATTAGAAACTTAATGCGTAGCTGAACAAGGATAAGAATTAAGCTGTTTCTCAGAATCTAATGTATTCGTCGAACAAAGATGTTCAAAGCGTCGTTCTAACCGATTACTGTAACGCATAATTTACTCGGACGAGATCTCTGATAAATGCAACTTCCTTCGTCTAAACATATGTATCATCGCTGCATAACGAACGCGCAGCTGGTTCTAGTGAATAATTTCATTATCTCGAAACGATTCACTGCTCGCTCCAGTTTCTATCGCTTTCAAATCTCGATTTAAAATGTTGCCTCGTAACTTCGTTTCCGATGAATGCCGTTAAATACGGAGTTCATTGTACCGTGCGAGGGTGTCAGCCACCACATAGGTGCTCGTGTTAAGGCGCCATTAACGCCTTAACGAGAATTTAAAGCGAGTATAATTATGTCGCGATTGAACGCGGGGCCCTTCTAATCGTTTCTTCGCGATTGTTCTTGAGAAGGAAACGATCTGACGCTGCTAGCGGCCTGTCGTACGACGAGGACAGACGAACGAGAGAACCACACAAACGGAACAAAGACGAAAGACCAGTGGAGCCGCAAGTTCGTTAAGGTTTCTGAGTTTTTTCTCGACCCAGTTGTTTGACGCCCGCTCTTTCTTCATTCCGCCCGCTTATGAGGTCAGGTTATCCTCTTTTCCCTCCGAAGAACCGGACAACAGGTATCTACTCTCCTTCTTTCACGTTCATCTCACTCCCTATCCGACCAACCTTCGTACAATGACACGGTTGTCTTTTCTACAGATTCTCTAGCCATTTTGCCTTTCGTTTGCTTCTAGACGCTGCGCTGGAGACTTCGATGCTACTCGCTGCGTTACGATTCTCGTTTCTTCTTACACCAAATGTCGGGATGTTCATGTTAGAATTTTCACTTTCTTGAATTTTCTATCATAGAACTATGGATAAATGTGTAAACTTCTGCAGATTCATATATTTCAACGCACCTTTTTGTTCTTGTCGTTTCGAGTAGGGCTGTAACTTTTCCGAAGCTTCGAAGTCTTATACAACGTCACGATTTTTGATAAATAAAAATATTAACTGTCAGTCACCGGTGACTGACACTGAAGTTAGAGCCCCTAGTTTCGAGCACAATTTATAGACCTGTTGGTCGCTATTGTTCAAGATAAAATTTACTAAATAATTAAAACCGAGTCGTAGTATTAATTATTCACGACTATGATCCCCACAACCCTAACAGTCTCTAGAACATGACAACGAAATCAAGTGAAACAACGTGAAAAATGTTCGCACGGTTATCTTTCCCATGGACTAGCCAAGAAAAAATGTTGTCGGGTGCAGTCTAACGAAAACAGAGCTCGAATAGTCGAACACCGGCTTGTAATCGTGAAAATTCACCTAAAAGCAAAGGTTCGTTCGCGTGAGAATCGAACGGGAGGTTCTGGATCGCGTTGGCAAGCGTGCAAAGGGGGCCGGAAAGGACGCGGCTGTAGGAAAGGTTAATCGGCGTAAAAACGGGGCGCGGTGCTAATATCGGGACGTTGTTTCCATCGATGCACATAGTCGGAACCAGTGGAATACATATATTGAAGATCGGATTGGCGAGCGGCGCGGCACGCAGGTCGACGTTGATTAAGAGTGGTCTCGCGATTAACAGTAAATCACGGAGCGCATCGATTCAACCTTCGTAACCGTATCCGCGGGGCCGTAGCCGATCTCGCGACCGGTGACTATAACCAGCGAACGGTACCATTTAAGTAGCCGAGCCTATTGATTTTACAAAGGATCGGGTTAGACGTGCGGCTAAAGGAGACTGATATCGGATGCTATCCCACGAAGGTTAATTCGGGCCAAGGCTGGATCGACTGCATCGCCGGCGAGAGATCGATTTCTCTGCCCTAAACTGTCCTCCGATCCGTGAAATCGGCTACCGCCGCCGCCGCCGCCATTTCCGCCGCGGTTTCACCGCTAATCGGAATCTTTTAACTCCTGCCCGTTTATATATATCCTCCTCACTCCCCCCCCCCCGTCTCTTCCTCTCACTCTGTCTCTCTTTTCCCCTCCGATCAATTATTTCGAGGAATACACGCTCACAATCGTTTCTGGTTTCCGTAATCGGATTTCGATACGAAACCCCCCCGTGATTAATAGCGCTTTCTGAATATTCATGCGCCTTAACTGGCCGGGGATAGAGAGGTTCGTGTTACGGCAACGGGCTCGTGGCGTTTCCAATTCGACGATAGGAATTCGATCCGTTCATGAAACTAAGAAGGCGTGCGTAGCCACCGCGCGTCGTTCTCGATAGAGAAAGAGAGAGAGAGAGAGGCTCGAATATTGAGTAGCGTGTAAGTAAAGAGTCTCGGCTCGGCGTACGCCTCGTTAGATCACGTGTATTCGACCGTTTCTCGTTTCCGATGATCGGGTAGCCCGTTTCACGGAACATTCCAGCCGAGCACCGAATTCCCGTTCCCAAGCGGGCTTAGACACGGTTCTCGAGCGGCGGCCATTGCAGTTTCACCGCAACCGAGACGCTTATCACGGGGCACGAAGCATCAGATAACGCGGCGACTACCAGACCGGCAGCCGCGCTAGCGCACCTCTTCCATTGATATGCAAAAAATGCCTGTGAAGCCTGAACAACGGAGCTCTCGGCTCTCTATAATCTGTTCATGAGGATAGCGGGCCAAGACAGAGAGAAAGACGAACACTGGAGAGGGCACAGGGCAGCCGTCGTGATACACGCGTGCACCTCGTACCCCAGTTTCCAGAGTCAATATTTGCCACGGGACGCGTTAATGAAGTCGATCGACCTGCTCCAAATATCGGCTTACACCGCTCCAACGCCTCAGCCCAGCCAAAACGACCGGCACAGACAAGGATCGACCGATGGGGGACCGTGAGGCCCCGCAAACCCCTCCTGTCATCGTCCCGCTCCTTCGTGGCGCGCGCGTGTTCACCGAGTCCAGGGGCACGTCGAACTTTACGCGCCATTAAACTCGAGTCCCGTCTGACGTTTATCCCTTTATGAGCGTTTTTTCCCGAGATCCCCACCGGCTGTCCCGCCATTGTACCACACCACCCTGGCAACCCTTTTCCTACCGGCGACTTCTTAGGAACCCTTCCGATTCGAACGTGGAGGGAGCAGCAACGATCGAGATCGTAGGGTGCGCAGACGAGGTCCGAAGATGATTTCGGGAAGATAGGACCGCATTGTGAACCTCGCCTGTCGGAGAATGTGGGACAGGCGTTAAAAAGGCCTAGACCAGTGAGAAAGAAACCGACTCGGCACGCTGTTGACGATGTAGTCGGATGTACCGGATTCGGGATTTCAGAGCATAGCTTTGGGGAATTCGGGAGCTTCGAATTTATTAAGTACCGAACATGTGATGTCGAAAGATTCGAAATTTCAGAAATCAACTCACCGCTTAGTATATTTGAACGTTTAAAACCTGAACGCTAGTCAATTTGAAAATTCGAAATTCAGATGAATACCTAAAAACCAACAAAACGAAGGTAGAACTTCTGTTCGCAAACTATAGATGCATAAGAGCGACCAATCCAGTCTACTGGCCCAAAGAAAGTATCGCAGAATAATCTTTCTATGTTCCCGCTGGAGAATCTTCAAAGACGGTAAGAACTCGTGTAAATCAGGTGGGTTTTAAGAGAGCCAGTTACGCGTAGGAATCTCCAGGTAGTTTCCACACCCCCGGAATAATATAATCCGGAGATCGGCGAGCGATCGTGTTGCAGGCTGGCGCGCGCGGCGCACAATTACAATCAGGACGAGGGCCCTCGCGGTCCGTTCATTTTCTCTAATTGGCGATAAACGGTTGTAATCGTCCGTATATTTTAAAGCCTGTTACAGGCAAAACGCGGCAGTGCGAGTCCGAGAGCGCGTAACTACGCGACGATAAGATCGCGACCGGTGGTCGGTTAACTTTCGTGCGAAGAAATTCCCTTGACGCGGCGTTACACTCCGGTGATATATCGACTCCCTCTTTCGAGTAGATTCATTAACTCATTAACTTAGCGAGAAAAATCGTCGGCCGTATATCACGGGGTTCCCGGCCGGGTAATCAAGCGGTCATTCTTAATGCGGCCATAAATTCGCGAATTAATATACCGCCAATTAATTAAATCGCGCAACGCTTTCTCTAACGCTGAGAAGCAAAGCCGAGAGATCGAGTCGTGGCAAGAGGCGATCGGGGGGTCTAGGGGAATTGTAACAATCGCTGCCGGACTTGCCCTGTCAACCGAGTAATTGCAGTTAACGCGCTCGTGAATCGCCGCCGAGCGCGGCAGAGAACTCGTTTTGCACCGACTGGCTCGCTCGCGGCGGAAACTCTCCGTCGACGAAAGATTATTCGAACCGTTTAATTGGACGATTATCTCTCACTAGGTTTTGTCGTCCCGAAACTTTTTATTTCTCCTACGAAGGGACTGTCCACGGTTGTCGCGCGTTTCCCCGCGTCTCATTCGCGGTTCATCTCCGTAATTAATTATCGACAAGTCCGACACGAATGAAACCGGTCCGCGATTTTCCGATCGAACGATAATCTTATGATCGTTCTACGCTATCGACGCAGTCTTCGATCGAGGGTGGTAAACGGTGTCAATGTCGACCATCCGAGAACCTCGCGGATCTTCATGGCAGACTTGTTTCGTAAACATTTACACGGCTGCGAGCAGATCCTTCGGCAATTTCACCATCCAGGCAAATGGGTAAACATTATACCAACGATTATACATAATTGTTTACCGACGATTTTTTTCATTCGCTTTTCTACAATATTCGAGATATCGATGTCTCGGGTTTTAGGAATTACGAACGCAGCGTGCAATCGATACGCGTGAATATTCTGCAATCTGTGATTGACAACTTTGTGGCCAGGCATTGTGCGCCCTCATCAATGAAATAGCTAATCGAATTTTATTAAATTCCTATCGATAACGTTTCAACACCTTCTGGCACTTGATTTGAATTTTCGTTGAAAACTACTGACCATTCTATATGCACTATATGATATCGGCGCTACAGGTTCGATCACAGATACAAAAATTAGCAACTTTGCAGTATTATAATTTCAACGTTTCGGTTCAGTTTTGAACCATTATCAAGAGAAGTCCGCGTCTGTGAAAAATAAAGTAATCAAATTTGTTATTCATTAACCTGACCAATTAATAGCTGTGAAAATTAGGTATTTATACATATCATATAGTGCATATAGAAAATTTACGATCGTTGAAAATGGAGAATATGACCATTCTATGTTTGGAGAAAACGTGGAGGCACCGCATTGTCCACTCCATTCGGAAGAATGAAATATAGGAGCCAATATATTTTCGAGCAAAGTGGCCGGAGGAAGAAAATCGGCGTGAATCGTTCGAGCACGGTCCCTCTGAACAAGATAAAAAGAGGATTGCAGGACGTCGGGGGACACCGGTAAAAAGGTGACCCGACTAGACAGCCATGGTTACTTGCGAATTCCTTTGTGATCCATTTCCCGCCATGGGGTCTAAAAAGCGAGACAGCGAGGCTGTCTCTGTCACCGAGGAGCCGAGACGTCCGCTCGTTGCCAGTCGCCGCGGGTCGTCGTGAATCCGGCAAAAGCGGACGACTGTCGAGCAGGGGTGAGAGGCAAAGATTTAGGGAAAGCTCGAAAGGGAAACTGGAGTGGCGTTGTCGAGAACGCGGCTGGGTATAGAGGTCGCGCAATTTGTATCGAGCCTGGATGCGTTTTTAACGATCGGTTTGATGGATGATGGGTGAGCGAGGCGCGGCGCGGCGCGGCGCGGCGCGGCGTGCCGCGTCGATCGAGACCTTGAAAAATGATGCTCCAGATCGTTGTATACGGCAGACACTCGAGAATATGGTCGGGCGTCACGGTCGGAACCGATCTCGCAACACCGACGATTCGACGGGGCATATATGCGCCCGGGGGTAGACGACGGCAGCTCCTTTTCGGTTAATATGTTTTCGCGATCCACAAAGCGCCCGGTTGGGAGTCAAAGACAATTAATAACCCTCCGTAGGATCATTTATCGCGACAGTTTAGCCCCACGAAGGCGAACCAGGTTTCTCGCCGCGCCTTTATACGCGCTCGCACATACACACGCGCATCACCTGACCCGCGCGCGATCGTCCTCCGGCGCGGAGCGGCGAACCGATCTTCGGCATTGTTCGGCTCCTCGGCCCGTGACCGATCCAATTTTTAACTGTGACGATCCCCTCCCCTCTTCTACACGCACCATTTTCCTCAGCCACTCCAAGTTAATCGAGGTCGAGCAACGGCAACCCTTGCCACTTGTGGGAATCCGCCGCGGGATTCGCTATGCTCGCGAACACTTAGGGGAAGGAAACAAACTCTTCTCGTGACCGACGATGAAGAAATCAAAGATTCCGTTGGAGACCCACGAATTTTGTAATTCAACGAACTTTGAAAATTGCCAAGAAAACCAGCCGCGTGTCGTTCGATTTATCTAGTCCACATCAGTCCGAGAGAGTCTGCGAGACACTGCGAGGGATTGCGTCGCTCTGATCCACGTTTCCGACACGCAGTGGCGCCGGTACAAAGTTTTATTATTGTCCCGGCGGTGAGGTGGCACGAAAAATAAAACCGGACAATATCGAGCATCGGTCATAAATTACACGTAATCTAGAACGACAAGCGCGTTTTTGCTCGATCGGTTAGATCGAGGTGGCGAACGCGTCGCGGCCTCGTTTGCGGCGTCCACCGTCGCAAAACACTAATAACTATTCACTGTATTACGAGCGCATCGTTCGCAAAAAGTGGGTTTCTCAAACGCCTTTTTACGGGCGGCAAGGGTTAACATCGTAACTCTCCGCGGCGAACGTATTCCGACGATTCGTAGACGCGTGGTATCGGGATTTGGGAAATACCCAGTCGTATTTTATGCACGAATAAATTGCCCTGTTCCGATAATTCCGCTTTAATTACGCGTTCCGGTGATTTACAATTCGACGGTTCCGACCGCCGCGCCGCGCCGCACCGTGCGGATTTATGCCCCGCGTGTTGTTCCCTCGAGGAGAGCCGACCGGATTTTATGCGCGCGCTTATTTTCCGCCGGCGCAGCTTACCGGCCATCGCGTCATTTAATCTCCGTTTAGACGACGATTAAATGCGCCACCATAGATCCATAATATCGTAAACCCGCGGCGATATCAACCAGCAAATCGTACTCTCGGTCTCACGTTGTCATTCAAGTCGGCTGGAGAATTCGGAAATAAAAGAATCACTAAGCTGCTATATATCTGTCGCCTTCCACTCTCATTTTTCGCGAAACTGGCAGCGTCAAAATTGTCAACCAGTGGCTCGTCTCCTACTCTTTTTCCCTGTCGTCCGAGTCTCCAGAAAATAGACTAGACTCTCTCTCTCTCCTGACCCCAACTTTTCAATAATTGCAAACATCAAGTTTCTTTGATTTCTTTAGAACATTATTATTGATTCTTAAATCGAAGGAAATTGAGTTATGATTTTTCAACCCCTTTGTTCATCGAACTTTGTAAGACCGTGATTTATATCTAAATTGAACACGTGATTTCTGTCCGGCGGAAAATTTATTAACAATAACGTACCTCTCGCGAGCGTCATTACCAAACAAATCATAAGGCGAGGGGTCAAGTATATGGAAATTCTAGTTCTTGCGACGTTAATTCCTTGTTTCTTGCAGCGAGATGAAGCGAATGTTCTCTTGTAGAATGATAATTGCCATGCTGCTCATGCGGTATGCTGACGGCGTAACGAATACTTTTTATCCGGATGATTCTTGGTAAAACGGACGAACGTTCGACAAACAAAAATGTAACTCGTGTACTTCCCGATTGCAATAAAATGCTAAGAGTTATTTTCCATATCAGTGGAGTGACAACTATATGGAACAACAAAAGACGTGGACACTGCAAATGCCAATTGACTACAAAACACGTTGCGTTGCACTACACGATACCGAGGAAGCTAGTAACCAAATGTTAGAGACTAACTAAACAATATCTAACCGTACGGAAAAAGAATTATGACAAAACAACGATATAGAAATCGAATCGTTATGCATTGCAAATCAGATTAACATATTACCGACCGGTGATTATTGCATAATCTTGAAAAATCTGGTACATGGCTAAAAACTTTTTAATGGAACCTTCAATAGTAACAGCAATTTTCATTGTGAATAACAAGTCATCCTCATTAACGTCATCTAATAATTTCATTTGAAATTGCAATGTAACAGAAAATTTCTATGCTTTCTTTTGATATAGCACAATTATTGAGAATCGTATTAATAGGCTTCCGGTAGGTAAAGTGTTAATACAAGAAAACACTTGTTCTTTATGAAGCAGCCTGTAAAAACCTGGATATTGCATAAAAGTCAACTATTCGAAATAATTCTGTGAGAAACGTAATCTCTGAATAACAAATGTAGCAACGATTTTCTTAAAAGGAGATACGGTTGTCTAAAGAAGTTCGATCGGCGAAGCATGTCGAAGTGACGCAGCTCGTTTCCCCGGAAACCTCGAACGGAAGGAAGCATGTCTGAGTGTGGTTCCTTGTATTTCGCGATTAATCGGGGCCCGAAGCGGCTCGCATCGGTTCCGATTAGAAAAGTAACGGGTCCGTGGGGGCCCGTTTACCGTTAAATGCATGTCTCGCAGGACGTTGCATCGAGATAAAGCTCGACTGGAAAACCTGGCGTCTCCGCGAGCACCGTTTTTCGCGAACATCGATTGGAACTCGGTCGTGGAACAGGTCTCGACCCGGCGTGACCCGATGGGCCCGACAGGCCCCCATCGCGGGGACCGCTCAACCGACGACGCTTCCGTTTCCCGCCAGGTATCGTAAAAGCCGAGATAATACGCGTATTTGCCGGGAGTTTTACGATTCCTGGGGCACCGCGTCAAAGGGTGAAATAGCAAAAAGGCGTTAAGTCAAAGTTCCCGGGGCCTGGGGTCCGCGAGGGTTAATATGCAAATCGGGACCGACGATTCTCCAGGCCGGCTCGCCAGAGAAACCGAGTGGGGACGAAGGGTTCCTAGCCGTTGATTATTCGACAGATACAAACGAGAGTTTCGAAACTGCACTCGCACAGCTCGGATGAAGGTTAATTAAACGACCGTCGATTCCCTAGGAGAAGCGTCCTCTTATCGATGCTAATTTAAAGCTATTCTTCGTGTCCACGCTTTCTCCAACAAAGTAATCCTTTTCGAGGTTGGTCCGCGCGTCGTGGATTTTCGTCGACTTTCTCCTAAAATTAGTTAATAGACCGTGTAATCTTCGAAATTGCCTATCGGGCCACGAGGAATATTTATTCGAGTGTCTGGCGGAGAAATCGACGCGAACGTGCAAGTCTCTGGCAGGATTTTACGCGTCGGAAGGGGATGGGTGGACACGTTTCTCGAAGGCTTCAGGGCTTCCGACGACGTACAAGTGGGTAATAACCGTATGAAAGGGCAACAATGGTAGCTGACACACCGCAACCTGGCTAAAAAAGAGAGAGGTGACGGGGTGAAAGGTGGGGGGCAATAAATATATTTTGACATGGGAGAAGCCGGTCGGGCAGCTATGCATAATAATTGTAACGCTTCGTCCCGGCAATCCCTCTCTCTTTCCCTCCTTCCGTGTCGCACACGTGCGTGTGTATGCTCTCCGGCTTCCGTGACTCTTGCTCGCCTTTATGCGACGACAAAAGTGCGGGCCTTTGTGCGGCCCGAATTACGGCACTGTCTACCAGTAGGCAAATATTATAGCAACAGGCGGCACCGCGAGGGGTGACGATAATGTTTTCATTTGCGACCGACCCCACGATCAACCGCACCACTCGTAGGGTCCCGTAGTTCTACTCGAGAATCCGCAGAAAAAGACGGCTAGAATTGCTGCGACACCGGGCAACGCGAAACGCGGTCGCCGATCGCATATTGGTCGGGGAGACGACGTTCTCGCGAACGCTTCTTTGTCGCTTGAACAGTGTCTTTTCTCCGGAGGTATTCGTGAAAGCGTCGAACTTCGGCGTAAAAAGCTAATTCCCTGTTAATCGTATAATGGAAACGTCGATCTCGCGAGACCATTTGAATTACTAATGCTCGGTGACGGAGCCGAAGAATGCAAGGTGACAGATTTCGTCGCAGCTCCCCGGAGATAAGGACTTTCCCGTCACGGACACAACAACGGTGCAACGACCGCGTAATTATATTCCAATCGAAAATTTACTAGCCGGCAGGGCATTTTTAACGGACACGCGGAGCCCGCGCCGCAATTACGACGCATTATCAATTTCACGCCGCGAGTATAATCGCGAGCAAACGCGGCCACTTCGGATGTAGACATTAATTTACGAGGGATAAATGGAGCGGTGAATGGGCTGTAAGATTGACGAAACGCCGTTGATTACCGCCTGAACGCGAGTGATTTATTCTCTAGTTTTTATAACCATCATTAGCCGGTCTTTTTCATCCCCTCGATCCTTTCACGTTGCGCTACCGCGTATTGTGACCAGAATTTCCGTCGCTTTCTTTCACTTGCGTCATAGGAACTCGCGCGCGAAGAGGTGCACGTCGGTCCGAGGGGTCAACGACACTGTCAACGATTCGGTGCCGCTGACGCTGGGAGACGACAATCCGAGCGATCGGAGACATCGACGCATGTAAGGTCGTCGGGGAGATTAGTAAAGAAAAAAAAAATGCCGCGTACACTCACCTTCGTAATCAGACGATATCCAAATCAAACTGGCCAACCGTTGTCTGTCCGCACCATAAACTTAATATTCAACCTTCTGCTCCGGAACAAACTGATCGTCCAAGTCCTAGTGTCACACGTTACACATCATAGCCAAACGTTTCTGCTACCTCGGCGAGCAATAACTTCGATCGTAAGAAATCGTTCGATCCGCGGCACACACTGTTCGAATAGATTAGTCCTGTGTTGCGTGGTCACGTGGCGTGGTACACCACGACCTCGGCATACCCGGAAATGTCAACGTAGCCGCGAATATCGTTCACCTCGGTCTCGACTGGCCGTATATCTCAACCCCTCGAAGGACACTGGTGCACCGTTCCCTTCAATGCAGATTCGAAGAGTGTCCCCGAGTGGTTCGATTCACTGTAACGCGAGTTCCGGCAGATGGTGTTCCCTTCTATCTTTCCGGGGTCTCTCTGTCTCTCGTCACCCAGAGCCGTCCTCGTTCCCCGACGAAATTTTTCCTCAGCCTTCAATCGACTGACTAAATGTCTATTTATCTGTCTGTCTCTGTCTCTGTCGAACATCCACGAGTCACGGTGCGGCCACGTCGATGGACGGGAGAGGACTGGCGCTTCGCGATCGCTGCGACCTGTTCGACTGCATCGAAGGCGCCTAAGGAGAACCACGGCTTACCGACGGGATCCGATTTTCCACCGTGTGGCAGGGAGCCACCTGGTACTTCCCATCGGTACACGCCTGCCTCCTCGGCAGCCAATCCGTCCTCATCGGGCCCGATCGCTCGACCAATCGCACGCCACTCGGTCCCAGAACGCTGGCCAGACAAGTGCCACCCATTCGTCCCCTACTCCGGCAGACTTCTCGGTCCTCCACTCCGCGATATCTCCCGGTTCCGCGTGTATCCGTAGATAGATTCTGTACCGGCGAAGCCCCCGTTGCGAACCGATCGCCGGCTGCGCACCGATTGCTGCCCATCTTTCCCGAGAAACCACGGATTCGCCTCTTGCGGTCACCCTGGGCATGGGAATCTTTGTTTACCTTTCGTTTATATTGTTTTCTATTCAACCGACTTCTTTCATTCGATTGTATGTATGTTTACCCTATTTTATTACCCTCCGTAATACGAATTCTTTTTATAAATATGGAAAGGTTCGTACACCTTGAAACTTATAAATATTGATTTTCCTGCACGAATTTTTGGCTACGGGATGTAAATACGCGTTTATTGATATTAACACTAGAACTACCGAGCACGAAACGCAGTTGGTATACATTGCCTTCTAATAATGATAATATGGTATTTATTTAGATTTCGTTCACGGGATATTTAAATATGTACTTCAATAGAGAAGTTTACTAAAAAAATTTCTCAGGAAAACATATTTATACTTTTAATATTTCTAATCGACAAAAAATTGGCATCAGTCATTTTGACTTGTCCGGTAGTTCTAGTGTTAAATATTCGTGTACTTTTAATTTCGTCAATGTTCGTGCATTTACATTACACGTGTATCGTAATACACAGTGACATGGTGTCGAGCACAAGTTCGCATTCGTTTCTATCGTGCCTCTCAATATACTTGAACCTTGTCAGGCCCAATATTTTTTTGAAATTTTTTCGAGTATCTCTGGTCGAAAGCCCGAGAAGCAAATAAATCCTGGGTCCGACAACAGTCTGCACGCGCACGCCAAAGTCCGTGGCGCATCGGCCAGGCGTAGTGGCTCACCCATATCATTTAGTTGCTGGCCTGGAAGACATAAGCGCTGGTAATGATAGCTATTACCCGCTCGCTGGTTCAATTAACGTGCAGATCCGATAAACACGCGGTGCGGGGAAATCGAGTCGGACAGAGGCGAGGAACCGTCGATCTTGTCGCTTCCACTGGCGCGGCGGTTTAAATTCCTGGCTGCTGGGAACGGTATTCGACCTTGCGAAATCACGAGTAATTAGACAAAGGTAACTGAGAGCGAGGGACGCGATTTAGAAGCCGGGAAAGGTGGGCAGAGGCGAGTCCGTCGATTCGATCGCGTCTAATTCCCAGCCGAAGTGGCATTTCCGAGCGGATCCCGACGAGTTAGAGAAACTGGTCGACCCAATAAAATGTCGAAAGGCGTCCGCAGAGCAGAGTAGGAGGGCAGGAAGGACGGGGTTGGACGGCGCCATAAATTAAAGAAGATGTCCACCCGTAAAAATTAAACCATAGAAACTGGTTTCGAACGTAAAACGCTTCTTCTTCTCCTCCTGCTCTCAATCCTTCTCCTCTCGTCCCCGTCCCCGTTCTCGCCAGGCCCATTACCTTTGCTTTTCGTTTCGTTTCGTTTCGAGTCCCCACCCAGCCTCATGACCCTATGAATCCTTCCGAAGCCCGGTGCTTTTTGTGGTGGCGTGTCTCCTCTTTCTCTCTCGGCTCCTCTCGCTTCCTCGTTTAACGACCGATTTCATTTTATCGAGATAATGCCCGGAGAAGAAGCGGCTACAAATCTGGGAAAGTCCGCTACGTTCGACCCGATCCTACGGTTTCTTTTTCTCCTTTCTTTCTTTCTTTCTTTCTTTCTCTCTCTTTCTCCTTCTCTCTTGAACTGTCGCTCGTTTTTTTTACGAGCCAGATAGCCGATGACGATGGTGTCGGTTGACCCGGCACGATACACGATACACACACCTTGGAATCGGGAATCGTAAGAATTGCGTCACTCTAACGCTCGATCCTCCAATTCCTCGGCCGGCCGTCATCGATCGAAACCATCGTCCGACTCGTAATGGATCGTAAAGGCGATCGGAACCTTGTTCCAGCGCGGCGAAATTTATTCTATTAAAGGTTCATGTAAATTTATGTCTCTGCGGCCGATAAAAAATCGGGTTGAGTAACCTCTTCTAAATAAACACTAATGTTTCTACATCGCTAATTCGTATTGCTGCGCGCCGTCCTAGTTTTATTCGCGACAAAAAAATGCGGGTCGAGAAACTGAATTGATATCGTAGCATCAATCATTCCTTTTTTTTTTCGCGTGTATTCGTTTAAACGTGTTTTTCTTGTCTCTTTCAGAAGTCACTGGATTTAGTTTAATTGCTGCATTAACTCGCCGACTACGCCGTTTCGTCTCGTCTCTCGTATTTATTTATGCGCTTCTTCTCTCGCTTTTTACGCCCACCTATTGCTTCGTCATTTTTTAAATTCTCTAATATTTGTTTCAGTCTGTGCCATTCTAGAGTCAATTAATATTGCGGATTGATGTACGATTGTCATTAGACTGCGGATATTTATGCAAAATTAAAACTGTCTGCATCGATGAGAAACAGCAGGGTTCAACTAAATATGTATGTATTCCTTTTTCGAATAATTTTAATTATTTCCGTTTAATGTAACAGTACTCGTTCTTCCGTCTGGTGGTTTATCTATTTTGTGTGTGCGTCATTAATCTTTGTCATTAATACATGTAACTCGCAGTTTTTCAGACAAAATGTACCTCCAAGGTATGCTTTATTACTACTCCGTCGAGTACGAACGCTGACTGTTTTTAAAAGACGGATGTATTTGGACGGAAGCCTCGGTGTCCGCGGTTTTTTTTACATATTTGGCCTTAGAGCGACAGTCGTCGTTGGTCAGCTATTTGTCCAGTAACGTCGATATAGGGCAACGACCGCGCTTCATAATACTGTTCAAGGAACAATAGTTTTTCCTCGCGTGACGGACACACATATGTGAACACATAATCCAGAAATTCCAGAATTTCAGCATTCCAGAAAAATCCAATGAATATCTTACAACTAATAATCCTGAACAGTGCCAGATTAAGTCCCGTAGCAAGAGTAGCAAATGCTAAGGGCTCCGCGCTTGCAGTAGAAAATTGACCTAAAAGGTCGATACCGTTCGTAGATACTTTTGCTAAAAAAAGGTCATTCATCGTGTTTTATTATATCATCGTGCAAAACCTAGGGCCCCTTGATAACATTCGCTACGGGCCCCGTGCTGGCTTAATCGGCACTAATCCTGAAGCAACAAAGTTCTACTCCATCCGCCTCGAATCAGTTTGTACATCGCGCCAGAAAATATCGACGTGCTTCGTTTGTCCGTGTTTCCCGTGATCATAAATAATTTCTCCGAGTTTCGGCAGTACGTGAAAAAGCTCTACGATGTGTCCGTCGATGTGTAGCAAACACGAGAGGCGCGGCAAGCGTCGTCAGATTCGTGATCAATTGGCCGAACGTAATCCGGATCTATTTACGTTTGCGAGTCCGTCGATCCGCTGGTCCTTCTCGTTTTGTCTGTCGGCGTGTCGTCCTTGTGTGCATGCTCGTTCATGCAGAAGCCCTCCGCCGAGGAGGCAGATGGGCCTAATATGAACTCGATTCTGCCCCCGAAGATATGAACTCATTCTTTCGAGTGCACGAAGGTGTCTGCCCATCGACACGGAAGGAAACAAGATTTATCGTCCTCTCGACGGTGAACGGTGACCTCTCTCTTATATGGCGAAACGGCTCCTTCCAACGATCTCAAGTGGCGGGGTCGTTGTTGTTGTCAACGCGAACTTCTCTCTTCTCCATTGTAATTCTGCTAATGAAAGATTCAGGGCATTGTCATAGTCTCAGCTGGACTGGAGGATTAGGGTTTATACAGAATCAAAGCTGGACATTTTTTTACGGGTCCCATGGAAATTAACGACACAAATTTCCTCGACACGGTTTTCACAGACAACATTTCACCGGCAATAACTTTGGCCGACAACGCCTTTAACCGGAAACGACTTTGTTGAGTCGTTGCCGATCAAAATCGTTTTCGGTTAAAGGTTTTGTCGGCCAAAGTTATTGTCAATCAAATCTGGAGTTGGTGAAATGTTGTACGGGGGAAATTTGTGCCGGTGATTTCCATGGAACCCTTTTTTTACAGACACAACAATGGAAACCGTCTCGATGATGAGGATTGTATTTCGTTATATTCGTGATGATTTGAACTGGTTACTAAAAGATTAGAATTCAGGGACATTTCAACTCATAAAATTGTATCGTTCACCTCGTATTACTTTCGATTTAATAAAATTGTGAATAAAAAAAAGAATGAAATTGTAAGTTGCTGCTGTTACTAGCAGCCACAGCAAACTTTTAAATTTGCACGAAGATGTCTGGACAAGCAGAGTGGACCCATCTGCTTGTAAACTTGAAGTGCAGCATGGACGGTGGTTGGTTCAGACCGTGAGATCTTCCGTAGAGTTTACGCAGCGAGAAGTCGCGTCTCGTCCCGTGTCCCTTTGACCTCCTCGCGAGTGCGATGCGTTTTCTTCGCTCGTGGGTAGCTGGACGCTTAATAATCCGGCCGTGGTAATCGATTACCGGTGACGACGAACGGACGTCGCGGGGTCGGCGACGGCGGCTTTTCGCGTATACATACGCGGCCGACGACGACGACGATTCGCACTGGGAAACACCGTTCGCGCCGCTTGCACCGCCGCGCCGCGCCGCCTCTTACGACATTCCGCTGCGCTTTCGATTAATGAGATTGAGTGCCAGTTTTCAGCGCTGCCGGCGGATCGGCCCGCGGAATTCAATTAATCGTCCCCGCGTTCCTGAAACCTCGCGAATACCTAAGCGATCCCCGCTCGACCCAGGATCGAACGTCATAATTCAGTTCCGCGGATAGCCTGAATTTCAACGGACCGTAATCCTCCCGCGAAGATTTATGGCGGCGCGGCGTCACGAGAGATCGACATTGACGTCGATTGTCTGCCTTGTTGCTCCGGACGGTCTCCCCGCGATTTTAAAATCGCTAATCCGCTATGAAAATTCAGGGTAATCGTTTATAAAAGGGGCATACTCACCGATTTTAATGACCTTGAAATATGTTGGTGCAAGACGATGACCTTGACAGTATATTTCATAGTCATCAAAATCGGTGAGGTGGACCCCTTTACAAATACTTACCTGCATAGAATTTTTATATTTGACGATTCAACAGATACGTCGAAAACAGAAGAGCAGGGAGCTGCGAAAGATCTGTATCGCTCTTTGTATGTCTGAAAAAAATTAAAATAGTGACAACAAAAATCGGTTGAAAATTGTGAAGTAATATTTATTGTGAACTAATGGAGGAAGAGTGGTAATCATTGGAAAGAAAAGATCGGAACACATTTCGAGCAAGCAGAAACAAAAGTGGCATGGTTCGGGATGAAAAATGGTCCGGTGGTAATGGTCCGTTTCCTCAGAAAAGGATGCCCGGGAACATCCTCGAAACGCGTTTATCATATTGTGGGCAAACATCGTTTAGTCACCGAACAACCGGGCTCTCGAGTGACCATTCACGCAGGAGACCTACCGTTGCGGAGGTCCTGCGCGAAGGGACCCTTTTTCACCGGGTCACGAGTCCAGTCTCAAAAATGGTCAGGCTGTTTGCTCGATCTCGACTAACGACGTTTTGACCGGAATCCCCTCCGAGTTCTTAAAGGAATTCCGTGCCAGTACGAATCCTATTAGGACTCGTTAAAGCGTCTTTTTCATCGCGCTGTCAGTTGACAGCGTTTTCTGTGAGAAACGTCCTCGCAAATCGCCACGTAACGGATACTTTGGCTTACCGACTGTGACTGAGAGGTGGCGGTGGCTTAGAATTCGCTGTGTCCTGTCGGCTGTGAACTACTGATCTTCTTTCGTGGCAAATCTTCGGGTTTCTGTGTTGTGCAGTTACTCCCTTGGTGCCGCATCGAGATTTGCTTTTCTTCGGGGCCAGCTTATGCACAGTGAAATTTGTTTAATCTGCTAGACCAGTAATCTGCGCGCTGGATGACTTAGCAAAGGGTGCGTCTTCGGTTACCATTTTTTAGCAGAGGCTCGGTTTCTTCAAGAATCTGTAAAGCGTTTAAAAATAGACCCAAATAAATGGAATGGAGAAATAATAAAATGGACCCAATCTACATACAGCATGTTACAAATATATCTGCTACATTTAAGCGAACAAACCGAAACTGATCCGAGGTCTCAACATGCAAGATAGTAATTTTTCTGTCAGGTCTCAAAATCAGTTCACTGAAAAATATCTTCCTGCTAACGTAACTCTACAGATCATTCTGGAACGATTACGATAAATGTTCCACAGGTTGCACAAGCCAGCCACGTCTGGACCTAAAAGGCGAGCCAGAAGCTGAAGCACAAAGTAGTTTCGAGCAACAGCAGGCTGTCCGAATACTTTCGAAACCAGTACCATTTTCGAATAGCAGTAGCGTTCGAACAGGTGCAAAAACCAGTATTACATTTTAAAAGTCCCGTAGCTAGCCGATCGCGCAATTGCCTCGATAGCAGAGCTCCGGTTTCTATCGGCCCGTATCAGCGTGCATCCTAAAAGGAGCAAGAAGATGGCGATAGTAATTTACTTGGTATAGTAAGACTCGAGGCTTGTTCCCAGCAGCGGCAGGTTCGCTATCAACCGGCGCGACAGTGCGCGATCGGCAGAGTTATCATTGGTCGCCGTTCCACCCCCGAGGAATAATTCTTCTGTCAGTGGGAGAAAAAGAACGAAGAAGGGGAGGCTAACGTTAGCGGGCGTCGTGCATCGGCTGGTATCGATTTCACCGTGGACAACGACGAATTATTTCGAGTGATCCGCTGGAAACAGGATCTCGAACGTACGCGTGTCCTTCGGCGAGGATCCTTCCGCGGGAAAGGGCGTAGGCGAATCTTCGATCTCGAAAGCAACTGGAAGTCAACCGGCGGCCATATACGACCGGCACGACCCCACGGGAACTGGGAGTGCACCGTGTGCCGGTATCTCGAATCTACTTTGTGTCCTTCCAACGGGCACGCCGAAGAAGCAAGAGAGAAGGTGGGCACAGGTACTACACCCCGCGCGCGCGATCCGTGGGATATACGTTTCAATGATCTACGGCACGGTTGGATCGAATCCTCTCGCTGAAACCGTGCAGGATTCCGTGGACTCGCTGAATCCTTTTACCGATATCCCGCAGACACCCCCGGCTTTCGGCCAGAACCGAGTCGGAGCCGAGCCGGGATTTTGTTTCTCTTAACCGCGATGATGGATACCGATTAAACCGTGATTGATTCCGAACCTCGCGCCCCCGACGATGTGGATTAAATTAATTGCGATTACCGGGATTATTTCTTGCCCAGCTGGCGAACGCTTACGGATAAACTGCGGATTTTTTCCGGCCCTTACTCGAACCGGCTCAACTATGCAGTCCTTGCTTCACCAGAATTAAACCCTTCGAATTCTGAGTGGATCGCGGATCCCGTGAACGTCTGTATTTTCACGGACCATTATTAACAATGATTAATACTCTTAATAACGTAGAAACTTGTTTAATTTTTTTTCAATAAATATTCTTATAAGTTCGCGCAGAATGGACGAGGATCCAGGGACTGGAAAAATGCATTGTTGTCGTTGACGAACCGAATCGAACAGGCGAGTGCCATTTTCCCGGTGCGGAACGAAGTGGCACTCGACGCAAGGATGACTCGCAGGGTATCGATTCCCCGCGTTCAGATGACGAATCAACAATGATCAGCGATGATTAACATCGATCGTGACGTTGGAGTGTCGGTGACAAAGTGGCCCGGGGCCTAACTAGGACCCCCAACATCTGTTCGATTTGTCACGGGACGGTTTTCCGTGCAGTAGATCGGCCCGCGGCGCGCAGCCGTCCTCGAGGTCACCTCTGTGAATAATTGTTGAATACCGCTAATGAGAGTCTAGTGGTGAGAGATGCGCGATGCGCTCTCAAAGCGCGTCGAATCGGTGCGCGTCTTGCATCGAATCGGCGAACTGCTTTGCGCTCGTGAGAACACTGTTTGGGTAACCGTGGATTCGATCGTTTCGATACGCGTAACTACTCGCTTCACCACTGTGTATTGCGCCTCTAATCAGTGGATATTTATGGTCGACGAGGGTGCAAGCCGATGAATCGAGACGGAATTGATTGCAGTGACCCCTTTCATCGTTGTGCGCAAGTTTGTTGTTAGTTGATTGTGGATCTTCATGCGTCTTCAGCTTGCTGAAATTGTCAACTAACAGTAAAGTTTCCTTTCATATATTTAGAATTGGGTCTTACCCATTATAAATACAACATGTTCTCTCATATATAATAGAAATCAATATAATAGAAACGGTTGCGCCGAAAACATTAATTTAAAAAAAAATAACAGTAATGAGTTCAGTTTTATGCAGAATGATTCGCTTCGTTTCGCTTCTTAAACCGTGACAATAAATGTTAGTGGTTCAATTGTTGACTTGGATGTAGCAGAGCTGAAGAGGTATTCACAGGAAAGCTCTGGTGATTTCGATGCATGGTAGAGAATGTTGTCCTAAATACATAAAACACGCAGTCTGACTATTACACTACGTGTACCACACTTGTCTTCAACCTAACATTCAACTTATACTATTACACTCTCGTCCATAAATAACCGGACACTTACATGACTTCAACAAAATGGAAATTAACGAATACAAGCTCCTAACTTGATTTTATTGTTTTATTTTGATGTAGCTATTATACGGAAATATTTGAATGCAAAATTAGATATACATATAGTATTTGAATAAATGGATAGCTTCCGGAGCTAAATTGGCAAACAATTACCCCGTTTAAATTTAAAAAATTATAAAATATAAGAATAATATATATATCTTTATTGATTAGGGTTTGTACAATTCTTGCACAAACTTTCCTCCTTACCCACTCCCTTCGCTCTCACTATCTATGCTTAATTCTATCTTACGATCTAACTTATAACTACCTTAACCTACTATAGATAGAGAGAGAGGGAGAGAAACAATATTTACAAAAGTCTATAACAATAATAATTAAAATTTAGAAAATGCCGGATATTTTGGTCAGATTTGATTTACATGTTCTCTGCATTAAGAAAAATTAGTAAGTACAATTTTGATCTACATAACCATTTTTATTTACCGTAACATAGGTCCTTTGAGTGTCCGATGACTTATGGACGGGAGTGAACCTCGGTATTCCCAGAAATTTTCCAAAATCTTGCAGCACATTATCAAAGAAGCAGAAAATCGTCTTCATCGTGGTTAAAGCTGAAATAAAAATAACAGTGAAACATCCGACAACGGTTTCCGATTTCACCGTGGCAGCGTTTGGTTCACGGTCGCAGGACCTTTTACAGCGGGCAGGATGTGATTTATAAGCACCTACTATTTTGATCGATCCAGAGAGATTCACGACCGCCGAGGACAGTGTAGCGAGCGGCCCGCTTTCCTGACGACAGGAAGCAATGACCCGTCCTGCCGGTGACGAGAAACCCCTGCGTCTAAATACGCTTAATGGATGACAACTATAAACTGCCGCGCCAGTACATAACACGGAACCACACGGTGAATATCGTTCCGCACGATTGAACGTTCCTCCGGTACGAAGGGGGGCCCCACGGTGCTCCTTCGCTTTCAACCGATCAGCCTCTCTCCGCTATCATTTCGCTCCCCCATTGTTTCTTCTCGGTACAAAATGCACCCTGTAGCGGCTTCCTAGCGACCCTCCGTGCAACCACGCTGCACCGTCATGAATATTTTCCCGGCGATAACGAGGCCCATCCAAGGAGCAACTGACACTGTCTCAACGGTGATCGCGTTGGTCACGCAAAAATAATAGGGTACGTCATCCTGCTAGAGGAGAAAAATCACTATATTCACCGCAGCTGCGAATACTTCCTAGTAAAGTCAGTTGTCCGATAGAGACCCCGAATCTTGCAACTTTCAGAGAAAATAAATTGTCTCAACATAGACAAATCTTTAAATTACATACAGTAGAAAAGTGGATCAGGAGTGGATCTCCATTTTCATGACATAGTTGCCCAACTATTTAACCAATTTATGAAAATCATCTACAAGGCTGCACTCCGTCTTCATAAAATATTAACACATTACCGACCGGCGATTCCTGCATAATTTTGAAAAATCTATATGGCTAAACACTTATTAATGAGACCTTCAACAGCAACAGCAATTTTCATTGTGAACTAACAATTCACCTTCAATAAAGTCATCAAATAGTTTCATTAAAGATCGCAATATAAAAGAAAATTTCTATGCATTCTTTTGGTACAGCAGAATTATTGAAAATCCTATTAATAGGCTTGCGGTAGGTAAAGTGTTAAACGTTCGATAAACTTCTCCGTGTATATTCTTGTGAGAAAAGCATAACTTAAAATGGTGTAAGCAGAATCGTGTTCTGCGTCCCAACGTTAAGATCACAGTGGATCGATGGAGATTTACGAGATTGTACCAAGCTGAAAACAAGAGCGTCGATACAGAATCGCGGTGGGACCGGCACGAGTCTTGAAATGCAATCCGCTGGTGTTCAGGGGACTACCAGACCCTATCTGAAATTTAATATCGCGTCCTCGCGGTTTTCGCGATAAATCGACTGCCCACCGCCTACCGCCCACTCGCGGGGCCCGGCATATTTAATTACAGAAAATCGCTCGACCTTCGCGCTCGGACCTCCCCACGCGTCTATGGGTTTATGCTTGCCCGTGAACCATCTTTCAGAATCCGCTGTCCGTGAACCCCGTCGCGAACAAAGAGGCTTAATGAATTCCCGTAAAGGATCACCGAACGCGAACGAATCGATAATTACCGCTTTCGATCGGCGAGACCGGTGTGCTCGTCGGCTCGACGTCGAACTCAATTTTATCGCAGCGTTCTCGTTCCCAGAGCAAATCACCCGATAGTTTCTCCTTGGATCATAGTCTGGCATCGTTGACAAATATTTAGCAGATACTTCGTCTTCCTGAAACATCTCGACCAATTAGGATGGCTTAGAAAGTTCTAACAGAATCGTATTTTCACTAATTAAGTCTCTTTTCATGTTTCATACCAACGTTTCCTTGTTCTACTTTTTATGCCTCTTATCGAGAAGGTTCATTGACGCTTTGTCGTATTTTAACGAGTCACACTCGCGATGAATATTTTTTTATTATTTTTATTTATTATAGACGGACTGAAGCCCTTTTACATAAGTGTTTATAATATCAAAGAAAAGAAAAAAAAAGAGAAAGATACAATACTGTTCGTGTAATAACAAAGAAGGGACATGCGCAAAAGAAAAATTTAATAATGCTACAATCGATATGGTATTATCATATTAATCCTGCGTAGTTGCATTTGAAAATTTTGTATAGAATCACTGAAAAAATCAATACGATTATAAATAGAGCATGATTTTGCGATAACATTTTAAACAAAGTCTAACAAAAGTGAATACCTTCCTTTTTAAACGAAATATAACTTGATTCGTTTGTAATCAATATTTAAGCATGAAAAGATGTTTCAATCACTGCGACTGTAAAGAACACCTAACAGCAAGAAGTTGAAGCTATCTGTTTTTTTAAAGTTATGCAGTAACTCATCCATTATATATCTCTTGTTATCACTGACAGAAAAATCAATTTTTAGAGACGAACAGAAGTGGTTGGACTAGCTAAAAGACTTCGAACCTTTCAGGGAATATTTTTAAGGTGCATTTGAAGAAATTGAAAAGTCCTGAGTTTTCTAGAGGAACGTAACCATCATTAATGGTGCAAGGACTTAAGCCGTGGAGTAAAGAGAAGAACCGATCGAAGCCAGTGGATGGATTGCGAAGTTGAGTCGTACGCGTGTTCATAAGCCGGCTGGCAGCTCGTCGTATACAATCCGTAAAGTGGCATCGATGGCAGCGCGAACAGATTCCCAGCAACGGTAATCCGAGGAAATTATCGAGTCGTGGGGAGCACAGTGAGCCACGGTGGCCCGTGCTCGGTAATTGCCATGGCTTTTGGCGTGCAGAGGGCCCTTTTCATCCTGCGGGACAAAACCGCAACAGCCACAAATCTAACCGCATGGACGCGCCGGCGTTGAACCGGCGACACGTCGTTCGATAAATCTGCTTCGAGAACGCTAACGCGGCCGAATGAATGGCGTTACGGGCCGACGAGCATGCTGAATGAGGGTACGCCAGCTCGTTGACACGGTAGTCAAAATATTGGGGGAGTTGCCCGGTCTGCTGGATCTCCTCTCCTTCTTTCCTATTCTATCTTTTTTCACAATTCGTTATCGAACCAGCCACAGCTTTCACAAGGTACGTGAACAACCGATTCCTCGAATCGACCGACAGTCTGCTCCCTGGAGAATCGTTTCCAAAATTCTGGGAAATTTTATCTCCCGTTTAATCGACGAATCCGTGCAAAGAAGCCTTAATGTGCTTATTGTCGATTAGGGGCATTGGTCAATCTCACTCTGCTACGTATACTTTTGTAAAATTGTACAATTCTGATTCTGTTTACGATAAGGCACATTTATCCTATCGAGTGTTAGCAGGCTCGAGAAGAGGATAACTACGCCTTCTCCATTTTGTAATTGCTGCATTTATATTTTTATTCAGAAGCGATGTGCTACCGACTGCAGCTGCTGCTAACAACCCTTGTTCGCAGTAAGGTGAGACGATTATAACCATTATTCTAGTCCTCGCGATCGTTTTGAATTGCAACCTGTATGAATAAAATTGCACTTAATTTGCGTACAACGTTTCCAACAATTAGAAACGAATCCAATGCAAATTGTTTGTTTTATATGCAACATATAAGTGTTCAAGATCTGTGATCTCGTATTGCGAGCAATTTTGACCCGCATTCGGTACCCTCATCATTGGAACGTTCGATGCCTCAGGCTTGGAATGTACAATTTACTGTGTTAAGTTAATTGGTGATGGGTCCTGTTCTTTGAAAAATGTGTCGAGAAACATTGTGGATGCATAAACTCGTTTTATTTATACGTTGAATAAAATATTGATGTTACGTTAGATTTCGATATAGATTAGAATACAGAAAACCAATAAAAGAAATCAATTGCCAATTTTTTCATCCGAGAATAAAATTGATGGTTTTCAGAGGTTCGCTTTACCAATTGAAGGTATCGATGGCGTAACCTAATGTTCGACACGTTTGCAGATTTAGGAGTTTCATTTTTGAGACTCTGATCGAATAGATTTTGAAGTTGCGAAATTGCTGAACGTCGCAGGACCTCCGATTTCACGAGAAACTGTTTGCAGACGTAACTGCCTTGTTTCCGGTAGATTTACTACGGTATTAACTACGACATATATCAATTAATATCTATTTCTATCAACTATTGATACTAAACGGCCGGCCCGCGACACGGACGAACAAAAGCCCGGAGCATCGGTAGCCGTTGCTATCGTTATTTAACACCCGAGCAACACTACAAGCCCGCATAAATTTAAATAATACCTGGATAATCCCAAAGGCAACAAAACTGTCCCATAAATCGTACGCGTTAGGCGATAAATCCGACACCTGCTTATCAATAAAACTCGCGAGTTAAAACACGAACGGCGCGTACAGAAAAGAAGCCAGTGATGGCGAAACGGGGGTGTGGCGGGGACGGGGGTTGGGGGGAGTGTTCGAAGAGAAATTAAGAAGAAAAAAATGAATCAACACGCGTTGAACCCGAGTAATATAATTGCTTTTACGATTACGAGTACACCGAGCAGATAATTAACGGAACATCCAGAACCGCTTTTACGAGGTACAAGCGCCAAGATCCCCCTGTCCCCGCCGAAAACTCTTAAATACGATTTCCGTCTGAAAACGAAAACACTGAGGCCCGGCGTGCGTCCCGGTGTTTAATAGTGACAGGCCGTTGTTCCCGGCGTTTTATACGGACACGATGGAAATCATAAAAATGCCGGGAGTGTCCTCGCGACGCGACTGGCCGAAACGGTTTTAACGACATCGTCGAACTCTGGGGAATCGGGACCCGTCGACTGTTCCGGCTAGCGATGGGACCAACTCCAACATTTTCACCTCTGCCATCTGACTTGCCTTTGAATATGCTAAACGAAGTTTCCTTCATCGAATCAAACCATTTTTATTATTCCGAGAGAATTTCCTTCTCGACAGGTATTGACTGAAATAATGTTTAAGGTTTTCATGTGAACGTGTTCATTTTGACTAGAACGAAATTATATTAAAATAAACACACGTGTGCTAGTCCTTATTAACAGGAGGATAGGAAGATTGTCTTGGCCGTATTACATTCAAAAGCATCTTGAAATAAATTTGTGACAGATTACAATGATATTACACGTTTCTTTACAATTGAAAATCCATAAGCAGAAACCATAAGGTCCAGAAAGTATTGCAATCCAGGACGAACACGAAGACGAATCGAGAAAATGTTTGCACGTCTGGCATGCTTATTTAGGCAGAGAATTTGCATGAACACAGGAGAACGGAGCTCGTCCGCTTTCACAGGTACAAGCTCATCGAGGCACACGTGGTTCCGATACCGTTTGCGATGTTTTTGGAGCCATCGCTAGCTGGAACACACGAATTCGTTCGGATCGACCGGGACAGGTCGAAGCGGGGTTAGGGGGGCGGAAGATGGACGGGCAGAGGTGAAAAGAGAAGATGGAGAAGAGCGCTCGTTACCTCTGGCGAGAGGACTCGTCCAGGCGCTTTATGCGAAGGTCGTAAAAAAGGCACGGCGATTTATAAGGCGAGCCACCATAGAAATTGGGCCAGCTTACGACAGACGCCCGAGGAAGACACCAGGCCCAGGACGTATCGCTTCGAGGAACAGCCGTGAGGAGGCCCAGAGAATCGCGTTAACGGGAACGCACCTGTGTGCGTGAATTGCCCAAGCATTGATACCTCTTCTTCTTCCTCCTCCTACTCCTCTCTCCAACTCTTCGCTCCAACTTCGCGGAGATGTATTTTCGCTAGGTGTCGGAGAAACGCTCCTAGCACTCGATTAATCTCGAGATCGTATCGATAAGTTGGAAGTGGGGTTGGGATGCGAGTGTCGCAACGAGCGCGTGGTTCCCTGCGTGGAGACTGCCAGAAGTAGAAGACTGCCGTTTGTATCCGGTGGCTCTCTTTTCACGCGACGAATTCCATGCCAAAGATGGTCACGCAGGAACAGGAGAAACTGGACGGAAGATGGACGATGTGAACGCATTCCTCTCGGCGATAGGGTATGAGCGGTTATGTAGACGCCGTGTCGAGCTCGTGTTTTCTCAAGGAGAATGGGCCCCCTTGACTTCAATTGGACACCTAGTCCCTTCTAGACACCGATTTCTTCCGACTCGGGCCAGCTCGAATTATTTTAAACTCTGCGTTGTCCACTCCTCGACAACTTCGACGAATTCTTATTCTAGCCTTCGACTGGAGGACTATATTCTTTCTAGGAATAATTAAGAAACTATTTCGATAAATTTTAGGCAGTTTATGTAACCTCGATTGGACAGCTGGAATCCTTGTAGATGCTTGTTTCTTCGGACTTGACAAGATCGAATTATTCCAGACTACTTATGTGCTCTTCAATTTTTTTACTACTTCCGCGAATTTGCACGCTTTCAATTTTCTATCTTTAAATTGGACAAGTTTACTCTTTCACAGAAACATTATTTTAGCAGATTTTCGGCATTGTACAAGATCTCAATTGGATTTCTGGACCGCTTGTAAACACGTATTTCTTTGGACCCGACGAGTTCGAATTATTCGGAACTGTGGGTCGTCCACTTCTCGATTATGTACTTCGATGGGTTCCCATGACCTCAATTTTCTATCCTCGAATTATAAAGTTGTAACCTATTTCGACAAGATTTGGAAACTACTTTAGTAGATTTTGGGAATTTTAATAGTCCTCAATTGGACATTTAGTTTTCTCGTAGACTCGTTTTTTTTTCTCGGTCGGAGTTCGATCAGAAATTCCAAGTTACACATCACAGGTTCGGGCTTTACCGAAGTAAATTGTTTCAATAGTAATCGTGAAGATAATATATGATCTTATTTGGCAACATGTCATGTGATATAATCATATGTTAATTTATTTAAACGGCCAAATAATTTTTTCAAAATTATTTCATTATTTGAATTTCAAATGAATATCAAATAACTTTTCAGTCGATCATATAATTCCTACTCTCCAAAATTCTAAATATTTCGCGTTTTAATTACCTTTCCCATATTCCTAATTTTCTGTCTTTGAACAGCAAAATCTATCTTTTCTTGAAAACATAAAAAAGCAATTTGAATATTTCTCGATTAGACAATTATCTCCATGGTAGACAACTCGAAACTGTCGATCAAAAATTCTAAGTCGCTAAATGGGATCTTGTTAATTAGTTTTCTATTTCTAAATTGTGGAGCTTCTACATTTTAATCAGGCAAAGTGAAAGAGCTGCTTTAATAGCCACAAAGTTGTCTAACATCTCCTGGAGAATACTTCATTCGTGTGCCGTAATAAACTAAACCAGGCATTTGCAAATCAGCCACACTGGAAGGTGGAGAAATCATTCTAGCTAATCCGATTTATCAAAACTAGCAATCCTACGGGGACCTAATAAATCTAACCAGATTATCATCTATTTACAAAAATTTCACTCGTTCCCAGGATACACGCCCGACTAATTAAGGAACAACGAATAACAAGTTATCAGATAGTATAGCACTAACTGTCTAATATTTTCTGGCGACTTGTTAATATTCAAACGAGAAGTTCCATATCTTCAAGCATTCGTCTCGTTATCGAGAAGTCCAGGTTCAAACGAGGTCTCAAGAACATTTCCGCAAATTCGAAAAATTATTCATCTGTTTCCATCAGCTTTCGCGATAACCGGATTACTTTCGAAAGTGGAATACCGAGAAATACGATCGTCCTGTTAACAACTAATTCTGACCCGCACCTAACGTCCCAACTGATTCACGAATGCCTGTTAAATTCCTGAGCTCGTGTAGATTACTTCTCGTTAACTGATTTGGTGGGCCATGTTCTAGGGTTTCCGGGAGTTGAATGAAACATCTCGACGAAAATAGGCGGGCTCTGCGATTTGTTTCAAATTACCACTGTTTGCAAACACCTCCATTAATCCCTTCCAGCTTATCCAGTGCATCGCCATTACGTAATGAGACTGAACCAATTTCACATCTAAATATACCTCTTACAAGTTGATGGGAATACATTAGAAGGATTAGTCGGCCGGTTCAATAGGGAAATCCAGTTATTTCCATTTTCCCTCGAGACCGTGCTAATCCGCTTCGTCTGCCTGCGACTTGACCAGCACTTTCTCGAATTTCCATTGTCGTCGTCTCCGGTAGCTATCGGACGACTCGATTCGAATAGGTGCTCCATCCTCGAGCGACTGCGTTCGACTGCTCGACTATAAATCACATCGGTACTTCTTGGTCTTGAATCGACTATTCAAGCGTCGACAGTCTCCTCGCCTTGTCAATTTTACTGCGCGGGAGTAATCACGTCATCTTCTGCGTCGTATCATCTCTAAAATTATAGCAATCGCGTCGCTGGCTCTCGTTCGCACGGCGGCGGCATGTTCCGGTTTGCGGAATTTTAATTCCGTCTGGCGAGGAAGATTTCGTGGCGTCCTCGGTAGCACGCGGTCACACCAACTACTGTCGAGTGGCGAGCCCTGCCGTAAATTAAGGGAACGTAGAAAAGGTAAAGGGTGAAATCGACCGACAGAAGGGTTGAAAAGACCGAAGGGGGGAAAAGGCAGACGGCGTAAATGTTTTGAAAACCTTGGCAATTTTGTGGGTGGAACCGGAATACGACCGAACTCAATATACAATTGTTCCGTTCTACGAATTCTGTCTTATCCTCGTTACGGACATCAGAATTCCCGTTTTTGCTCTACCTGTGTTTCCACCTTCTTCTCTTTCACTTAAAGTATCGATTCATTACTACTGTCGCTTTATTATTTCTACCTTACAAATCACAATCCCAGATTGTCAATTTATATTTCAAATTTGTAACCTTTTTTCATCTTGAAATTAATTTCAGCTTTCGCGTAGAATCAGGCTATGCCTGAACGTATTAGTGTAATTTGAGTCTGCTTATGGGCACGAAAGAATCAACACTGTTTTAACTATATGATTTTTTGTGACACGCGAAGAATATAAACGTTCTAGTTCGTCTGGTCGTACATACAGATACTCTAAAAATCAAGACTGTCTGACTGGGTCAGTACAGACGCTAATTACTCACAAAAACACGGCATGTGTCAGCATAGATAATTTAAACTAAATTTTAACACATATAATTTCTTTATACGTTGTCTACGTGGCTTCTGTATTTGGCAAATAATGCAGACCATTTTTATTTCGCATAGAAATTCGCTGTGCAACGAATTTTTTATTTCTCAGTTGGATCACTTGACGAGGAAAGCGAAAAGAATGTCCGATAAGATAAATTTCTTGGACAAGTGACACCTTCTCTTTTTAAACGAGCTCGGTCAGAAGAATGGGACTCTACGAGCATTGATTCGTTTAGGCAGCCCCCGTGAGGCGTCGCCGCCCTTAATCCTGGTCCTGGCGATGTTATCCATTTATTTCGAATTGTAGGCGTGCGGTATCGCAAGTGGAATCTTATCTAAAAGACTTTAACCAGCAATCTGGTTAGCCGGCACGCTGGTCTGCCGTTAATCCGCGGATTGACCGTAGCGAAACCGAGTAATCCTTGCTCGCCACGGGGTACGGAAGCCACCCTCTCATCTACCGCGGCGAAGGCAAATATTGCAAAATTTGTCGTTCGCTCGGGGCCACCTTTTTCTCTGTCGACGACGCGGAAAGGTGCAGCCACGTTAATCCCAATTTAAATGGGATCCATCTGTGCCGGACAAAAGTCTGACGGGAGGGGTAGAAAAGTGGGCGTGTGCGCTGCGGCCTAAAAGAAAATCTGCGAAAGAAGATCCTGGGATGCTAGGCCACCGTGAAATTGTCAACACAGAAGGCAAGCCGATGCTCGGGTCTTCGGAGACGGAACTGGTCGTTCCGCACGAGCTCAAAATTTCTAGCTTTGTTTTCGTCAGCTCGAACGAACTTCGGGAACTTGTAATTGGAAAAATCTATCGGGTCTCTAAGCTGCGCTGAAAGAGATACTTTGCAATTGATTCCCGATAATAATGAGATACTAGAAAGTCCTGTTGGGTCTTCAGTTAATAGTCTCGCAGGCTGGACAGATATTGTTTCGATTATTTTTGTAGGTACTTCTCACAGTTATTGTACGATACAATAGATTTTCTTTTCAACAAGAATTTTCAGAGGAATCATTACGATTGTACAGAAAATAAGATGGCTAACGAAAAAGTTAGCTAACGAAGTTTCTCGGTTTCTCCTGGAAAGATGAGATTGGAACAAATTGGATCCTCGAAGGATCGCCACGAAGGAAATTCTGAAAGGCTCGTGTTAAAATCAGGCGACTAACGCAATTATTCGCAACAAACTACAATTAATAACGACGTAAAGAGAGCCGAGGCGAATAATCAAGAGATACGGTCGGTCGTTACGGGTCGCGATGACGGAGTACGCAAAGCGGAAACGCTTTAATGTACGTACAGGACGGTGGAAACGAGCGACCGTTCGCGATCGTAATTGCAAGGATTGCGAAGTGGTAGATCAGGGGAAGCAGCGAAGTAGAGAACCGTGTCCCCCATCGTCGATATCGCAATCGCTTGTCGCGAAGGCCTGGCGAAATCGCGTCCACCTCAGGAGATTTCAACGCTTCCCAGAACCCGTTGACGACCGGCTGCGACCTGTATGACGGTATACGATCGCCGATTCACCGCCGCGCCGGTTCGTGTCGCGAATACAATTACAGTTCGCGGAAAACGCCGCGCGAAACGCAAAGCCGCCGCAAAAGTTTCCCGGACAACCCCTGACCCGTGACCCGAAAGAATTTTACGCACCTTTCTCCGCGATGACCGCGCTATGAATCTCGCATACTGATTTTACTGCTTGCGGTCGGCTTGCTGTGAATATTAGATTCGCACGGTTCGGTTGGAAATAAAGTATATTACCCTACTGCCATTCTTAGAAAATTATAAGCCAGTTTATACATGCAGATTTTAATGAACATTCAGTGAAGTTCTGTTTTATTTTCTACTTTATGCTCGACCTTGTTAATTTCTCACGAAGCTGTTTCAATGAATGTATTCGCTAAATTAGAATAGACTTCGTTTTCTGTACATAGTTTTGCTTCTTGTTAGAAGTCGTTTAATTATCGTACAATGCGAAGAGCTGCCAGTGAATACGTAAATTGAAATCGGAGGGGACTAACCTTCCCGAGGGACTGGTTCGACTTGAAATTTTCCGGCCGTAACTACAACTGTATCGCATTCTCCCGCGAAACAACCTAGTTGCCCGAATATTCTTCTGCGGCAATTATAACGGTACGCGGTTTAAGACCATCGATTGGCTGCTCCGAGCGAAATATTTCGAGACCGAGACGTACAATAGCCATAGTGAACGTACAAACGCACCCTTAAACTCTGTGTTTCGAGGGCCGCACCGGCTGGACACATCATTCACCCTTCCGGGTTCTCGGATTTTATGGTTTGGGTCTCTCGAAAAGTGGGCGTGCCCAAAGCGTGCTACAGCAATAATTTCGACAAATGGGATTATCCTAATACTGGTAAATACGCCGAGAAATTTTGGGGCCTTGCCTGCCGGTAGAACAATGGATCCGCTCGGTCTACGATGACCACTGTCAACCCTTTTTCGCATAAAACCCTTATATGATACCGAACGAAGGTTTTATGGGCACTCCTATTTCTAGCCTGCAAACTGCTTTCTAACCTTTTTCTTTGGTCCTTTGAACACCGCCCATGATAGCAGAAGCTTATTGTGTTCGAATGTCAACGAAATCTTAAGTCAATTGATTAATTGCTACCTAATATCGTTTCACAAAGGAAATAAGCACATTGGAAATACCAAAAATGCAAACGTACAAAATCATTTCACTTTACAATACATTTTATTAATAAATGATTGTTTTTATTCCGCTAGTGTCACATGCATACGCGTTTACACATTATCGCTAGCTTCAATTATGAAGTATGAGCTATTATATCAATTTCATGTAATAAAATAAAATGAAAAAAAGCATATAGAATGGAATTATCCTAGATTGAAAGAAATGTTTAATTTTTTAATTAAAATAGCTCCGAGTGCAAAGGGTTAATATCCTTTTCTTTAAATATAACTTAGACCGCTTTCATAATTATGGACAGATATTTACGTCATACATTTTTATTCATACAGTAAACTAATAATCGTTATTCTTAACGTTCACTGAATCCCGGTGTCGAGTGCATTTGCACCACAGAGGTATATGTACCTGGATCACAAAAAAGTACCGCAAGTACTTACGTCGAGTTTTTTTTTTAGAGGAACTTTAGTATGCAAATCGTATATTCCCGTCCACGCAGACGTTGCGTGCGGTATAATATCTTTCCAAGAAAGTTTTCCAATATTTTCTGTCGATTCCGAGAACTCCCTACCTGAAACACAGTTTTCTGCTTTATCTGTTGCATCTCTGAAACAGAAAGTAGCGGCCCGTGGTCGGTCACGCAAAAAATCGACGTTCGACTTTCGAGCTTTTCACTGACAGAATGTTAAACGGAATTCAACGAAACAGAGAGGGAGAAATAATGAAGAGTCACGAGGCTCCGATTTAAAGAAGTTCGTTTCAGAGAAACGTTCTCGAAGTGAAATGAAGTGCTACCGACTCGCTTCGAGTCGAGAATCGAATAGCCTAACAACGAATCGTAAAACTGCTGGCCGCGCACTCTACGAGAGCCCATTATGCCGGCGAATGCTGGTCAAATTTTATTAAGGGCTGTCTTCGTCGTAGAAAGGGAGTAGAATCGGAGAGAAAGAACGGGAGAGTCGGAGAGTTGTACCGCCAGGTACAACACTTTGTCGGAACGAAAGAACACTAGGAAGTCTTCAAGAGGTGGACCGTAACTCTCGCGGTTTCGGCTTGCTAATTTCCGCCACAAATTTATTTATGGCACTTGCAAAGCGCGTGTCTCGTCCATCTGCCTTCCCGATTCCAATTACAGCCAGCGTTCTCGAAAATCGTGAACCCTATAACCATTTTCCGAACACGCCCTTCTCCACGTTCTACGAAATATGTACCCTGCAATCTCCTCAAGTCGTTATTGAACTGTGCACTTCACTCATTTATTTCACATTGACGTCTAAAGTGCTCTAGTTTCCTTTAAAACGGAATTGGAATTGACGCTGAACTTTCTTCAAAGTAGTTAAGATCAAAAACCTTCATCCTGCGTGTAGGGGTGTAAATGCAATCTAAACTATAATAATAAAAACGTACACGAAAAGTTGCTGATTCGATTAGTTAAAATTCTATTATAAGATTTGAGAGAACACGGCAGACTAATATTAAAAATTGCATAAACTTCCACAGTCTAATCACACACAGGGTTAACGCAGAGTAAATGTTGAGACTTAGTAATGCAAGAACCGTTAGAAATATTTATCCTGAAAATAGGAATATTTTATACATGGCGTATTTGTAAAACAGAAAGTTTCGAACTGTAATGCTCGGAACACAAGGCTGACCATCATAGAATGTTATGAGTAAATTATACGACTAATATTATAGACAACATTATGTAAGCTCGCGTGATTTCGATGCTCGACGCATCGGTGGACGCACCGGTAATTTCAAGTCTTGGCATAGCGATGTTTTATTATGCTCGGCCTATGCCATCGATGTATATCATCGGTTTCAACATTTATGATTTCGTCAATAATCGCTCCAACCGCAGTGACTTTCGCCGAAACTAAAAAACAATTAGACAAACTCCACGAATTTCACTCTAATGAATAATAATTAATTTCTGGGAGGAGCGTCTGGTACGAACGGCGCCCATTAGGCTGCTCCGTTTCGACAAATTGATTTCACTTTCCTAAGTGAATATTACCATTTAAATGATGATAGGTTTGCGTGTGTTTGAACATTTTTTTCCACACCGACTGGCCTTAATCCCAGCCGTTCGTAAACGTTAATACGCGTTTCGTCGATGAAATATTGGAATACTCTGTCATATTGCGTGATTCGGTTGTTTTTTTTCTGGTTCGAGTGTTTCGAACAGATGCGCGATACATCAACGTCCCGGGCGTCTATCGACGAATTGTTTGCAATTGATATTGGAATCGATATATTGTTGGTAGTACGGCTTGTCAGACGGCTCGACGATAAAATATGTAACGTCGATGAGCTTAGGATGCTTCGAGGTTGTTATCAAAGCCCCCGACAAGCCTTCGGGCTTTAAATCTTCAGAGAAAGTCGCGCCGCTCGAAGAATACATGTCCGGTTTCTCTAATACAAGCGATATTTTTAGACGGACACGGAAAGATAACGAAGCGTCGAGACGCGTTCTAAAAATCCCGTAGAAATTTGTCACGCGATGCGCGAACCGTGTTTCCGTGGCTTCAGACAAATTTATTCCAATTAATTTGCCGCCGTCGGCTTACGTGTACACGTATCGTGATATCTAAAACGATTTTTTTTTTCTCACGCAGAAAACCGGCCGATTCTGTCCGCGCGTTAAGTAGGTTGGAACAGAACCTTGTCCACGCGTCATTGTCGATGATTCCGGATGTAGATGGATCACCTGTGGATTCATGGCGATGCTACTCGTATTCTTTGCGAATACGTGCTATCGCAGCTGTATATTGCACCTCGTTTCAACGATTTCCCGAGGGGCTTTTAACTGAAAATTACCGATACCGGGAACCGCCACGCGTTCATCCTCTAGACTCGTACGCCGCGAAGATGGATGACGGCTGATGGACAATTTATTAAGATCGATATACGGTTCGCACGTCGTTCTGTTTACCACGCGGATATGCGCCTGCGTCTGACAACCGATCCAGAAAGATCGAGCGATCCTGCTGGCACCAATCAGGAAACGGGAAATATGAAACTAAAACTCGTTGGGAGTAGATCTTGTAACTGTTCGTTCCGGGAACATTCTGGACATTCGTGTTCAATCAAAAAAACAAACTGCTAAAAATTTCATCTATAACTGCGTTTCCTTAACTTACAGCACGTCGTTTGCATTTAAAATAGTTGAGCTTGAATGCTCTTCACAATACAATTGTAGGATTTAAGTCGCCGATAGAATAACACGTCCGTAAACATTAACGATTTAACCCTTTACACTCGGAGCTATTTTAATTTGAAAATTAAACGTTTCTTCTGACCTACAATATTCCATTCTCTATGACATTTTAAATTTGATAAATATGAAATTGATATAATACCTCATACAATACTTAAATGGGTAGTAATTGGTTAGACACTGACATATCTGATAGTGTAAACAATTATTTAAATAATAGTACAGCAATTTTTAGTGGCGCATCAGAGGTTAAGGGTTAACATTTAATTTGAAATATAACGGATACAAGTAATAAAATTATCTCGTATAAATCTCCGTCTAAGATCAAACACGTCCTTTACTTTTTCACGCGTGGTACCAGAATAACAAAATAACGCATATTATAAAATGTGAAGAACGCAAATCAATCAATAAATAACAAATATCGAATCGTCGCGTCGTTACTACAATTAATTGTATTCGTCTTGAAGCACGCTGTCAGGATGTAAGTAAGCAACAGTACCTGTCTGACGAAACGAGCTTTCACAACGCAGGACCTTACACCGAATCCGAGGCTCACGATCCCTCGTGGTTCCTATAACCGCAAATTGCGTGGCGCGGGTAGGATCGGACGTAACCTCAAGAAAACGGAGCACTATGCGGCGGATCAGGCGGAAAAGGATTGCGTAAGCAGGACATGCAAAATGAAACTGGGGCTCGTCCTTGAAGCGAGAGCGGGGACATTAAACAGCTAAAAGAAGGGTTAGGTTAGGTTACTGGAAACCAGCGAAGGTGGAGGGGGTGTGGCGGCCAAGTTCCTACCCTCGCCACAAGATGGACAGTTAGTCAAAGCCTAACTAACAAGTTTCTTGCTAGTACCTGATCTGTCACCAATCAGTATATACAGTCCTCAACCGCCTTCTGACATCCCAGCGTCTAAGACAGGGCCCGCTTGATAGCCTTGCTGATGAGTCCTCTAGCGGGTCTAGGACGAAACGCTTCCTTTCCTTTTCCTCCTCTCTCTAATATTTAACACGACCCACATATGTGACCACGAAGTGATTGCGACCCCTTACGCGGTTGTGTCTTCACGACACTGCGAACATCTTCGGCAAGAGCTTCCACTGCCTCTCGACTCGAACTGGGCCATAGCGGCCTGGCTTAAGGATCCAGTAGGTTTAGATCGTTTTTCAGGTCCTGAATGCATCCTGAGAAATTTTTGATTTGATTCATAATTACTTCAAAACGATCCAAACCTACTGGATCCCTAAAAGGCCGCCGCCACAGGGGTATCAATTTGACGTAGCTTGACCTTCGCTCGGCTGGTCGCGATAGGACTCGGTCCCGGAGCGTTTTCCGCGGCTGTTGCTCGCTGGTTCTAGGCCCGGTTGTTGTTGTTGTTGTTGTTCGGGTCCCGGGTACCAAGCAGAGAGGAACGGTTACTTTACTGGCGTCACGTCGCTGCTCGGGCCAAGCACGGCGTAGAACTCGCCGGAGGAACGATCATGTCTACGAGCGCTCGGTTAGCTACCAGCGACTGCCGCGGTAGCTACCAGCTCCACGAGCGCACACACGAGGCTAGTTAAGATAGCGATCCGACGGCGGGCCGGCGAACAATGCCGTAAAGAACCGGCGCTGCCAGTGAATCAGCCCTTATGGCGAAAACGTGAACGATTAGTGGCCGGCCGTGTTAACACGGAGCCAAGAGACGCCGCCCTCCGCCCTCTTCCTATGGTCCAGCCCTTGGACCCTACGCGACAGACTCCCCCGACGATTTCTTTATACGCCGTAATTGAGAAATAGAGACGACAGTCTACCCAGACCAGTGTCATCTCCTGCAGGGTGGTCCACGAGCTTTTTTCCCATTCCTCGGATCGTTGAACGCGTCCACGCGGTTCAACGCGACGCGATCACTACCGGCCGCCAACGACGACATTGTTCCGACGACGTTATTGGATTTAAGACGGGACAGGATAGCCCTATCGAACGTTGTATCGCCGGATTATTGGTTGTCAAGGTCGGGGTCGACGCCGGATCGATGGGACATCGCAACGGGATTGAATTATTGCGGAAGACGCAGTGTTCGTGCACGGCAGGCATGTCTCCGGATGGCAGCGTGTTGAAATTTCTTCCGACGCTTTCGCTAATAGATTTCGTCACTGCGAATTGTCCGAGGTTTGTTAATCTCCTGGGAAAATGATTGATCGTTTCGTAGTCGCATTAAGAGAAACTGTCTAGTAATTAAGGATGCAAATTTTTATGCGGCGCCGTCGAGCTGTCCTCTGGCCAGTTAACGCGAACGTTCATTATTTATGCTCGTTTAAGAATGTCACTGCGAGTGTCTTTTGTATGCAATTATAGCCAATAGATGAAACCAACCAGAGAATGCAGCATCATCCCGAGCTGAGGGACGTTCGTCAAAAGTCTCCCAACAGCCAATGATCGGAACAACCTCGCACGGAGGTTCGATGCCGTGTTTCTGCCGGCTCCTGCGGGTCTGTTAATCCTAACAAATCGAATTCAACCGTCGCGAAGCCACGCGTCCCGGGGTAAGAAGGTAAAAGAAGCGGGAACGGTGGTGTATGATAGCGGTAGACGAGTCATAGGGAAGCAACGAACTTGGCGAGCGGGGTGCGACATCAAATGTACGTGGAAGTAGCGAGCGAGAGAGAGAGGGAGACTTGGTTGAAAAAAAAAAGAAGGAAATAATAAAGCGAGTCAGTGCCAGGTGCCCGGTTCGCATAAGAAGGCGTCCAAAAGCAGTGCGTGTCATTAGAGACCGTGAAAGACGTGACAAATGACAGTCTGTCTCGTCTTGAATGCACATTGGCGCCCCCTATCGTTGCCATTCGTTTGTTTGCGGTCACACATTGTCGTGGCTGCACCGAACAGACCGAGAGACCCGGTCTCTCTCTTCCTCGTTCATCGTGGAACCTCCGCCTCGTTGATGTGCTGCGACTCCGCTGTGAGAATGTGATTCGCCATGGATCCTTGGGGATGTTTTGACGGCCGGTTGACGAGCGATTGTCCTTTCGACTTCTGCTGCCCTTCCGAGTGCCGCTTCATCGACCTTTTTTTCCCGCTTCTCATTCTCCCTTTACGCCTGCTGGCTTCCTTTTCCGATGTCTCGAGTGGCCTCGATTAACGAGCACGCTTTTTTTTCTGCGTCGACGCTCGTGACGGATTCCAAGGAATATCAGTCGGAACCGACCAATGGAAAGCGACGTAATGCTTCACCGAGGATATTGATGGATCGAACCTCGGGAATGATGAATCTGACTACCAAAAGCGCCATGCGATCAGAGGATACTCGAAGAAGTTGCAAAGTTTAAGTGGCTCGGGGTGGTTCCGTAAAGTTGATTTACTTTGTCACGATTTCGATAGTTTCCGTGAAAATAGACCCGAATTCCGCCGTCGGAGGGTTGACAGAGCCCAACAGTAAAATTGTCGCAGTTATCCAGCAGATTCTTCTCTTTCCGAGAACCAGGAACAGATTACAGCAGAATATACCTGAATATGCTAGAATATAGCAGAATATAGCAGAATATACCAAAATATACCAGAATGTACCGGAATCAAATTCCTCCCCAAACAATTTCCTCCCAAGTTTTCATTACGCGTGAATGATCATGTAATAAAGTCGTATATCAAAGAGGAGAGATATCCGCGTTACATACAGCAGAAAGATCCGAACACTCCCGTTCCAGTTTCCCAGGCGAGGTGTTCGGTAGTCGCATGGAACAACGCGGGATACTCGGATCGGGCATTAAACGAAGATCATTGTACCTCTAACGATCCGTTCATCCTCGATTATAAATCGCGGCTAGATTTACCGTCGACGATGTAACAGGCTCCTCGGGCCGGTGTACCGCGGCGATCCGAAAGCCCTGAAACTCGCGGGCACACCGTAGAAAACACTTGCCACGTCGCTTATCCGGCGATCGTACGAAACGAATTACAGACACGCCGTGATTCGAGCTTCGTCGGTGGAACGTTATCCCCTTCGCACGCCTCTTCCTTGCTGCTTCTATGATTTAACCGCGTGCAACGCAGCCGTGCCGCTCCGCACCGCGTTGGAACGCGTTGCATCGTTCTGTGCCGCGAGTCGGTGTGCTCGTAGCGCGTTGCTGCGCCTTCTTCTTCTTCTTCTTCCCGGCCAGTCGGCATGATTTAAACTCATTGGGTGCCACATCCGTGCGCTTAAGTCCGACACGCGCGTTCACGCATACTGCCCGCGGATTCTACACCCGTAGAATGCACTCTGCACTCGTGGCTCGACGTTGCCGCACTACGTTCGTGCGCAGGCCCATATCCCGGTTGCCACGCAACCTGCCTCATGCCACCACCCACTCATCAGGTAGCCGAATATCTTCACAGTGGTCCCTTTTTCATGGACCATTTTTCAGGGACCACCGACGCGATACCGATTCCGAGCTGGCTCTTTCCTCGCGATAGAGCTCGACTTTGGAATTAGAGCTCTTACTTATGAGATACCCGGGTCACCCATGAGATACCCGGATAAACAAAAATTACTCGGGTAAACAGCATTACCCAGATATCTCATGAATAAACTGCGGATTTTTATGCAAAATAAAAATCGTTTGCATCAATTGCAAGAAGCAGACGACATATTACAATTACTTATTTTATTGAACGATTTTAATAAATTTCAATTAATATATCAACGAAAGAACTCTTCGGAAAGAGTATTTTCAAAAGCAGGAAATGTCATGGATAAAAAAAGAAATAGATAAAACCAAGTATTGTAAATGAAATATTATTCTTAAATAGTTACGAATTTAATAAAGAAACTGCTTAAAACCTAATATGCAGTTCTGATTTCCAAGATTCGAGTACTACATACTTGGGAAAGTTTCGATTACTTTCAACATCGAAGTACTTATAAGTATATTTTCGAAACTTGTAAGTACTCGTTCCGAGGTTCGATAACTACTTGTATACAATAAATACTTTTCAAGTATAATCATTGAAAGTTTTATTGCTTTTAAGTAGTAATCGAAACCCATGAAATGAAACTTGGTTATTGAACTTGACTGGGGTTCGTGAGTACATATTAAACTTGATCCCATTCCTAATTATTACATTATTGTTCCCCAATATATTGTTGTTGTCATCACGAAATAGTTTAAATACCATTTAAGCAAAGTTCAAATGTTTGATTCAATGTTTTAAATGATCAAAATAAAAATATTTTATTTCATGTTTTAGCCTATCGAAATTAAAATATTTTTCGGGAAAATGTTTAGCTAGCTCTGTTCAGTGCACGAGTTCGGTTGTTGCCCTATTTCGTGAAGTACCACGAGAGCAGTTCGGGATCGCATTTGAATACGAGAGCCGTTCAGGCCAGAAAAGGAGCAGACGGAAAGGGCAACGGATGCTCATCATCGTCTAACCCGTGACGCATGTGCTCTCGAGCAGTCGTGTAGCGAACGAGGATCGTCTATCAAACGACGACTAGAACAATGGCCCGTGACTTAGTAGGAGCGCCTCCGCGACATGACACGGCGTGTATACCGCATGCGAGCAGAAGAAAGCGGGCGCCTCGCTGTTCTAGCTTCCATTCTGTAATGATCTACACAAATCTGAGCCGGACGTTTCCTGCCCCGGTGATCCGTTCACACAACCAAGAGAGCCTCGTCTTCCGATCGGCTCTCGCCCACGCATTTCTTTTCGATCGTCCCGGTGGTGACCGGCCTTGTTCCACCGACCGAATGCTCTTCGGGGATCCCGTGTAATGGACATGGGTCTACGAGGGTACAAGAGCTCCATTGTTTCACCGTCGTGTACGAAAAAAAAGACGATAACGATCGGATAGTGGGTACACCAAGTATCAAACTTGTGATGCTTCGGATTCCAAGTGGTTGTTTTGATTAGTGACGACCTGGAGCTGTTCGTCTTTGCATTTGGCTAGCATTCAGATTGTTTGCTCGCGATTCAAATTGTTACCGCCTTTAAACAATCTATTCAAGAAATCCTTAATTATACCTAATCTAATTACTGCAAAGGGGTAATCTTTCTGGTGTTTTCGCGAACAGAAATGAAGTTAATTAGAATCGTTTGAAGGTATTAGATCGGAGGTATTCAACCGCCTGTTGCTGCAGCGGGGAATGTCTTCGAAGGCACCGGGTGGCATTAAAGTGTTCGAGTAGATCCGAGGTCGCGAAGGGAGGATCGGGATCTTAAATAGAAGTCGATTCGGGGTCCGAAATAAAACGCGTATTCGACGCTCGGTATTAGAGAGGCGGGCGTTGGATTCCCGTGAAACTCGATATCCGTTTATCAAGGATCCACTTTGCTCCCAGGACCCGGTGAATTGCTCCCGGTTTCTTGTCGCCGATCGGAACGTAAAGCAGCCACGTACACGCACTCCGACGTCCGTGAACGCGAACCCGGATAGTTTTATGGCGGCCCTCTGCCTTCCCGTAAAGCGTTTCGCTAAGAACTCCCGTGTGCGCGCGCTCGGGGGAACGAGAGAGGACGAACAGAAGAAAAGGGGGGCAGGGTGGACGGTAAGGGGAGTTGCGGCGGTGGCGGCAGAACGACGGAGGCAGTGACTTAGTCCCGAGGAGCGAGGAGAGAGCAGCGAACGAACGAGAAGAAAGGGAGGACAGAATGGTCTTAATATCCTTTGATTTATCTCGGCTGGGTCACGGCTCCTTCGCTCCCTCTTTCATCCTCTCCTCGTGGTCCTCCCCCTCGGACCAGCCACCCCCCGCGCAAACCGCAACGCATGGGCGGGCCAATAAGTTTTTAAATAACCATAACTCCTGGTTTTATGGGCGAAACGGCGCGCGATGGCCCACGGCCGATCTTCTCGCGTCCGCCATACGGTCAAACTGTAGCGAGCAACTTGTTTGCTTTATCCCCCGTACCCCATCTCCCTCCCCCACGTCCCCCCCTTTATATTCGATTTGTTGCGGGGCCGCGATAGGTCCACCAACCTGTCGGCGATCGTACAATGAATCCTTGGCCCCATCGCGCCCCGATGCCTTTTTCTCCCTTTGGAAACTTGTTGCTGAGAGCTACCTGCGCGAGCAATTTGTAAACACAAGAGGATGCCTTCTAATCACTCTGTTGAAAAATCTTTAGCCATCCGGTGGACGAAGCTTCGCGTTGTGCGCGGCTGAGATATATAGATTCTCTGGTGCTGTGTCCGGAATGGACAAATAATTTGAAAAAATTTGTCACAATAATACGTCGGATAAAATCGAGTCATCTCTTATCTTATTTTTATTTAGTCGAAATCTGTATCTTTACGATTCGTAGTAATAATGCAAAAGCTATGGACATTTGGCATATGGCACTAAGTTGCCGATAGAAGGGTTAAAGCATCTCCCAGCACATTGCCATGCAAAAATACTAATCCACGTGAACACCCTCAATTAATCAATCTCGTCACGTTATCAAGAAGCTCTCGAAACATAAAAATTCGCGTTCTTTCTCAACGAGACGACTCGACCAGACTCTCGGCATCGCCTTTTCCCAGCGCCATGTTTTCCCAGCGGACGGTGTACCGGAAAAAAGCAACACGGCGAATTTCTTTCAGGAAAATCGATCAATTCTGCCGTGGTAAAACGTCCCGGTTCATGTCGCACGCTCGTTCACGAGTAATTACACGAGAGAGTCGAGCGGATCGGCGCGCCGAGCGGTGCGGAGCGGTGCGGAGCAGAGCGGGGCCGAGTCGCGGCCGTTTAGGATCGAAGTCGAGGGGGCTCGATCTCGCGCACGTACGCGGCCATTATTAATGAGTGCATCTCAATCCAGTAATTTTTCCACGTCGTAGCTGGTAATGCACAAACCGCGGGGGGCGAGCAGGCTATATTGCCCGATCAATCAAAATGGGCCGAGGCCTGGCAACCGGCGCGGCGGTCTTCTGACGGGCCCTGCTCACGAATCCGGGCCGCCTTTCCTCTGGCTCTCGAGAGCAATGCTGAAAATCCTCGACCGTGATCCTCGCGCGTCCTTCACGGATGAAGGACGACAAGGAGTGTGGCCAGAAGTTGCTGGATGGAGCAGACGGCATCTGAGTCAGCGATTCGACACGAACTGGTTCAAACGCGAGAAATATCAATTTTTTTAATACTCTGTACACTAGTATTTCTACCATTTTCAAAGTAGAATACCTTCTTCAAAACTGTACCAACCGACTTAGAATAGTTTGAAAAGAAAAAAATCACCGCGTAGACAACCACGCGCGTTAGAAGTGAAACTTCTTACAGTCTAGAAATGCTATAAACAATGTCTCTTTCTTTACAATTTCATTGTTTCACAATTTTATACTTTGCAACTTTAAAATTGTACAATTTTAGCATTTACCACATTCCTCACAATACAAAACTTGAATTCCTCTAAATTTAAACTTGACATTTCTCTCGATTTAAACTTGAAATTTCCACAAATTTCACAGTTTCCGAATTTACAATATTACGATTTTCAACTGTAGAACTTTAGCATATTAAAAGTGGCCTTACTCACCGAGGGGGTGTAGGACTTATAGGAGAAGAGAAGAGGGGATACAGGACTTAACACCCACTCTTCACCGTTAGGCTTTTTCATGTCGCGAATTCCGTGACGCGAATTAGGCATACACCATGCCAAAAGAAGTTTCACTTCAAAAAAAGTTTCATTTTCAAACGAATTTCTACATTGCTCAATTTTTTCTTCGATTTAGAGATTTCGGACCATTGCGACGCCTCGTCGACCGTTCAGTATTGTTTGAATACGCCCGGGGAATCGTTAAGGCGCACTTGCGACTACGAATATATCATTCAGACTTTTATTGACATGGCTATCCGCACTTCGCCGCGCTGTAATTCGATCTGTCCTATATTTTCCTTTCGTCCGGAAAGCAACGACAAGTCGAATGGGATTCGTACCGAGCGTAAATAAGTCCCATCGCCGGAAAAATTCGTCGCGCGGGTAATAATTCAGGCTGTAAATTTTGCCGGTGAAATGCCTAGGAATGTCTGGAATTTATTTTATTCCCCGAGCCTCAAGCGGAATTGTAATTGTAAATTTCCGAGGGCCGCGGGGATCGATGACTGCCCGCTTCGTTTCCACTTAAAAATCCGCATTCTCTTCGTTATTCTTTGGAGCTCGGATCAACCTTTGCTCGATCCTCAAAAATAGATGTATAAAGGATCCTCGGATCGTTTCTTCACGCATTCCCGCGTCCAAGGACTAACTTTCAATTTTAAATCAAGCCTAGTAAAGCCTTGATCTAAGAAAAACCGTTAGAAGAATTCGCGAGATCATGCGTCTATAATTTTGGCTTTCGGTGCAAGAAGATCGATTAGGATTTGCAATAATTTCTCGAGAACGCTTCCCCGGGTGGGTACAGCGTTCCGGCGAAAAGCTGGCGCATTCGCGCGGAAAACGGCCAGGTTCAAGCCGGGTTTCTATTCATTTTAATCGCGCGATTTAAATCACGCGGCCTGTTCTCGCTCGCGCTCACGCTCACGCTATTACGCGCGTTACTAGCACGACATTAATATCACCGGGTAAGCTGCTTCCAAGCATCAACGTTTTACACGCGTGTAAATGACCGCGTACGCCGACGCTCCGCGGGAGAAAGTACGACATTACGCGGTAATTATCCTTCCCTCACTTTTGACTCCGTTTGACTTCTCGACACTTGCCGTGTAAATTATTTTATTGCGCGCGAGGATCGTTCGTCGCGGCATTCGCCGGGCCGATCTTTGTCACGGATCGGTTGAGAAACGATCGAGACTACCTCCGCGAGAACTACATCGGAAAATCAGCCGCTGGATCCGCTTTGTTTCCATCGCTCTAACCCTGAATCGAACTGCTACACCGCTGTTGCTAGATCGTAGATCAATGATAACACGAGTTATATTTATTACGAACATCATTTTAATGGCGTTACTCGTTCGGGAGTACTTAATAAATTCATCTGACCGCTTCGTTCGAGATTCATCGCAGTGCTTCAGGGTCCACCGGTAAACGCGTTCATAAAATGTTCGGCAATAATTCTTCGCAAAATATCATAAAGTAGATCGTAACGCAGACGTTGATCTATTTAATTATACAATAACTCCGTTGCTATCCATTGTATCATACTTGTAATTGACTGCGATGCGGTGAACGCGGAATCATTTGATGTGTTTCCAAGTGCACGTGCTGAATATTTATGAACAAAGATTCGACGCGTTTTCAGCGGAACAGAGACGGGCAAACGATGAATATTTTAAAAGAATTTTCATGTTTACCTACATGCAGGATTTGTATGAATAAAATTCAAATTTTTAATCGATGATTCATAAATACTCGAGCAGATCCTTGAATATCAACAATATTACACAAGAATTACTAATACGAACAACGAACAGTTTTTTTTCACGATTACCATAATAAGAACTGAGCGAAAAAAAGGACCTGCCTGTGACAGCCACGCCCCCAACCAGGACAAAGGACACCGCGTGTGAAAGTCCTGGTGATATGGATCCATTGTGCCCAAGTCAAAACGTTTGTCCTTTGTCGAAAGCAGATCGACTTTCCTTCTAATGGTGGCGAGACCCTCGTCTCTCGTCGCCATCGCCAACAGAAAACAGCACAGTGGACCGGAAGTGGAGGAGGTAATCGATGTCGAGCGAGGACAACGAACGTTTCTTCGAGCAGATCACCGGAGAAGATGCCTCGGAAATAGGCAGTCGTAAAAATGATCACGAAGCCACGTGGCCTCGGATAATTGTGTGTTCTGCTCTAACCACGATAATGGACTTTGTGCCTGGGTCTCATCTATAATTTTGATCATTCCCGTAAATTAGCCTAATGACGGGGGGTTGCGTTGGCGTTCAGAGATTGTGTTCCTACAATTTCTGTGGTTCTAGACCGGAAGATCCACTTTTTTCTACTGTATCGTAAACGCAATAAAAATTACGATAAAAAAGATAAGTCTTTACACTTACATAAATCAAGGTGACCTTGCAATGTCCGGAAAGGCTGCACGCACACAAAAAAATGTTTATGCAGGATAAGATTGTAGTCAGGATGTAAAGAACGTAAGACTCGTAGGTTAGAAAACGGTTGTAAATATATTTGTAGAACAATGCGTGTAACGATTTCGTTCTCGAACGCAGAGACGTTGCCTCGAGCTAAGGTCGCAGCGAACTGACGAGCCAGTCGCCCCCACCACCGTGTCGCGACTAATCGGAACGCTGTTCTACATTTACAAAACAAAATTTCCCACTCTATCTGAAATATTCAAGGTGCCCAAGCACCGTGGGTCACCCCGTATAAAAATAAGTACGTTGCGGCTAGCTTCTACGGTCGCCAGCCGACCGACAATTAGACAACACCTTTCCCGTTACTACCTGACCCGTCACCGATTCCTATTGTGTATTATACCGTCCTCAACCGCTTTCCGATATCCCAGTAACTAAGGTAGGTAGCCTTATTGAGTCTTGCAGCAGGCCTCTCAACAAGTACAATCTTAACGAAAATTAAACTTCCCCAATATTGTATTCTCATTTCCCCAGAAGAAGTCTCCTGGCAGGAATTTGAAAGGAATGCGACAGCAAGCTGTCCGATTGGTCCATTCCATTGGCACTTTCGGTTATAGCTGAATTATTGGCTAAAGTGTGTGACGTCACAGTTTTTACTCCAGTGACGTCTCGAGGGACTTCTCGCGAGGCGCATGGAGAGTACCTTCAATTGTTTCCAGTGATAAAAATCGAGAACTCTTATTTTTTAAATCACCGATCAGTGCGTCTAATTCAAACAAGGTGTGGCGATAATTATCACATCGGCAGCAGTCCTGTTGCACGTTTCCCACGGTTGATCAGGGTGACTCGAAACGATTAGTCGGCTCATTAGGTAGAAGACGGCGTCGTCACGGTTTTCCGCCTTCTAAATTATGTTCCGTTTCTCTACGGAACCTTCTGTCGTTCAAAGGAAGATGTTCTTCTATCTACGCAGACTATCATCCCGTGGAAAATAAAAGCAACTGCTTTCGACATTGGTGAAATTGTAATTTTGCCCGGATATAGCTTCGTTGTCATCGAAATTGATTTATATACCGCGATCGTGTAAATTGTTCCCGCGACAACCCGGTCTCGATCGCTTCGACCTTCGAGATTTCGACCGTCGAAGATCATTTGCATTTCCAGTGGGCCACTCTGAATAATGCGTATCGAAATCCGTCGTTTCTCACCGGATAATCCCGCAGACGCAACCAGGAGTTACGCGTCGATGAAATATCGCGGAATATTTATAAGTTTTATAAAGTCCGCTGGAAAAAGCGGCTGTCGGTAGGACCGGGGCCCGATCTTAGAAGTAACGTGTTACGAAAGAGAAAAAAGAAAGAGGAAAGAAACCAGCAGGAACCATTCCGTATTCAGGGAAATATTGGCTGCGTATTTCTGTCAGTCTGAAAAGAGTCTTGTTCGTACCCTCGATCGCTCTATCATAAATACCGATTTTATTTTTAATCAAATCCCCGTACCGCTTGAGTCCTCGAGTAGGCTGGTTCGCCGTCTTTTACTATTTATAACCGTTTTTTATCGGCGTCGCCATTACCATTTCTTAGTTTCCAAACGAAATCGGAAATTAATTTATTATTTATCGGGCAGAGGTCTCGTAAAATTATAAGTTAATATTGTTTAGAATTAGTAGGATAAATCTTCGGAATTTTTAATGAAAGCCAGGCGCTGACGCCTTGGCGATTTCAATGCATGATAATGCTTGAAAATATCTTATTAATTTCAGACAAAATTCATATTTATCAGCATATTTCGTAATTTTTTCAAAATCATCTCGCTGGCGACCGAGTTGTTTTTTTCGTGATTATTGGAAGTGGATTCTATAAATGATCTGACTTCTGACAGAATTGTTTTTGCCGCTAATGAACTGTGAATTGTTTTGCATTTATAGTATCCGCTAGGATGGAAACGGCGTTGTTTTTATTCTGCTGGGAGTCCACGAAAATAAATAATTTATAGTTGTAAGGACGACGATTTCCTCGAATTCCGAGGGAAGACATCTTAATGGTAACTCGTCGACCGCAAATAAAGCCAGAACGAAGAAACATAGTAGGCGTGCACGTGTCCTCGTCACGAAGGGGGACACTCCGGAGCGTGGTCGGCGTACGCGTGAAATCACGCGAGCCTAACTCACGGAAGCGAGAGATCTTGAAAATCGGTAGCAAATGAGTCACTTAGGTAAACGATGCTGCGTGTCTCTAACCGCCCATAACAGTCGCTCTATCAATCCCCTGTGACAAATAACCATTTTACACAGCAACATCCCTTGACCACACTGCTTCTCTGCATCGCAACCAAATCTTACAAGCATAATTATTTTCAAACCATTAAACGTATCAAGAAAGAAAATCAGGTAGAAAATATTTATTTCGCATATAAAGATCAGCGTTTAGTAACGAAATTCAGTGGGTGAACTGTATCGCGGAGCGGCGTGCGATTGAGCAATTGAAATCGATTTCACGATTCGATTTGCGATCCTGGAGACTCGTCACGGCGGTCAGAGGAGGACATATCGAAGAAGAGAGAAAAAGTGAAAGAGAGAGGGAGAGAGAGAGAGAGAAAGAGGAGAGAGAAGAGAGATCCGCTGGAGGATAATGATGCCGAACTCATCTCGCGATCGTACTCTATCTGATTGATCTGATTAGTCCAGGGCCCGGAACAGGTCGACCGGTAAATGATCCCGGTCGATCTCAATCAGCTTCTGAAAAAAATAAAACGGCATCGATCCTCGGCGGTTCTCCACCCGAGTGGCCTACCCTGTCTGTATTTATCGTGTCTTTTTCTTCTGGCTCTCGTGTCTTCGGCTCCCTCCGCCTCCTCGTCCGGTAATGAGAGCCTCCCATGTCGAGAAAAGGGATTATTTGCGGCACGGGATCGAAAATGCCGCGCGAGCCTCATTATCGGATGCACGACTACCACGATTCTGGAGCGGCTTTCGTTTCGACGTCGTTCCCTTTCGGCTCCATCTTCCTCCTTTTCTCTCTTTCTTTCATTCTTTCTCCTCGCCTCTCCTCTCCTCGTCGATCTTCTTCGTGGCAGGTTCGGCATGCTCCGGAGGAATCTACTTCGGTTTCCTTGTCCTTATCGACTCGGTAAAACACGACCAATCGACGATAAAGAAAGGCCACAGGTCGGGGAATTGGAGCTGCTCAGAGCTACCGGAATAACGTCGGTGGTCGGAAATTTATGGCTGGCCTGAATAGATACCGGCCTGTGGAAGGCTGGAAAAATGGCACCGCAATTAGGGCAGCACTGCGATCGGTCAACCCAAGAAGCTACTGGTCAACCACTAGTTCTTCAACCCGTGTATAGATGAAGACACAGTTTTGCTTTTGAATACTGTAAAGATCGGAGATCTTCTTTGGCGTATTTCGCCGAGTCGTGTTATCATTGGACAATTGTAATTTTTGAAATATTCATTGTGTAGGTATCTATTTAAATATTTTAATGTGTTGGTGACAATCGATCGACGGTGACCAGCTGATTGTCTGCTGCTGCTCGTCATTACGAATCGACGATCGATTTGCTATTAACAACCGATATTCGACTGTAAAATAACAGTTTTTAACGAATTAAATAATGTATCGAACCGTTAACGAATAAACAACCATTTAAATAAACCCATCTTATAATTGTTAATTTATTTTTGGCAGTTTCCTTCAAAATGAAAGTAAGATTTTATGTGGCGGAAGATATTCTTTACAATTTAACGGATGATAATTGAAATGCATAAAGATCGTATTATAAAATATACGAAATGCTTTGAATCTTTGTAAATGCATTCGTATTTAATGCAGCACTCGCGTTTCCCAGGTTTCGGTCGAATACAAGATCTGCGTATGGAAAGGTTTACAAGGAAGTGTTTAATCGCCGACGTTCGCGCCGTTTCCGCAAACGAACCAGCCGCTGAAAGACCGCGCAAGCGTGATTGCATGAATGAGCGAGGGCAGCGTTTAACCGGTCTTGCTTTTTACCTGCGGCAAGGAACTCCTAAGTGTCACCAGTTTTGCTTCCTACTGGTTCTCCGCTATTCTTCGACGGAAAACCTTTGACCATGCTCAGTTCCCCTGAATTTCGACCTTAAAAATCAAGAAAGTCCACTATACTTTCAAAAATGGTAACACTGTTCAGGCAAGGCTATCCATGAACTTTGATAGAAATGATTTTGTGAATTTTTCAAATAAGCTGGCTTGGAATTGAAACAGGAACAGTGTACGATGTGTCAAAACTTCAGCAACGAACTTGAGACAGTCATTACATCGTTAGCCATGGCTGATTACCTGAACGTGCTCACGCATAATGTCAGGCCTCATTTTTTCGTGCTGGCCACGGTTTTCTAAGACTTGCAGCTGCTTCGGAGAACTAGGCTACCGATCTTTTCAGAAAATTAGAAAAACTTCTATTTTTCGTTGAAATAAATTAAACAGAACGCAAGTTAGAAAACAACGGTCTTTAGCTTGATCGTTTGTAGAATACCTGCACAATGTAATCGAATACATTTAACAATAATCGTACGTACTTTTATGAATAATTTAAGTGTCTCTTATCGAATTTATTACAGTCTAGTATAATCTCAAAGATATCCTTAAATTATTACCACTACGATGATGCCATAAAGCACTAGGAGATACTAAAATAAATAAAAAAAACATTATTCAATAAAATTATATAGTAACTATTTCAGTTAACCCTTCCAAAATGAACTTGATGAACGCAACAACTAAATGAATATATTTAATAGTAATTTTTAGTAAATGAATACAGACGATTACATCGATATAGATGTAATAATGATCAGTGTTTTGACTCACTAATATGTACCATCATATTGATCGTTGTAAGAGATCAGGTTATAAGTTCACACAGTCGATCGGTAGGATAGAAACGGATAGAAGCAGGAAGATGAAAGAGGAAAAAAGGATTCCTCGATCAGGATCGTAGGAAGGGGGCGCGACTCGGCTCCCGCGTCTCTATTTCACGGGTCGCGTGCGCCGGGTCAGTGCGAGTGCAGGCGAGTGCACGCGATGCACAATCCATATTGCTCCCGCCTCGCGGACCAGGCCCGTTGCGTGGTATTTTCCAGTACCGTTCCGGAATTCCGTTCCAGTTCGTTTAATGAGGAACGACTTTTTAGCATTCCTGTGTTAAAGGCAGCGTGAGAACCGCGAAATGCGGGGTCGTGGACCATAAAATCCGTGACTCAAGCGCGGGCACCTGGCGCGGCCCGGATCCTTGTTGCACATATGCGTGCCAAAGATCACGGGTGCATTAAACCTAACCTGGTCGAAACCGGGAAACACGAACAACCGATACGCCGCGCCGCCGGGGTTATCTGCACAGTGTAGCTGACATGTCTCTCTGCCTCTGCCAGCCAGTTCTGCTACTTAATGCTCGATCGACAAATCTTGTAACAATCTGTGTATGTACTTTCTTTCGAACCTTCGAGTCCTTGAGAATAGGAAACCAATTCAGAGACAAGAGTCGCTAATGCTTCGTGTGCTACGAAAGGCTTTTGCTCGGCTAGAACCCAGCGAAACGGGTTACCCGGATAACCTAATGAAACCTTTTTGCGCGAATTCCCTCGGAGAGATTGATCGAACTTCGCTGATTGATTGCTGGAGAGTTTTATCTTGGGCCTGTGGGAGAATCCCACTCGAGATGCGAAGGTCAGAACACAGTTTTGATAATGATCCTGAGAAATGATGAGAGAAAATTTTGCAGAGATTCTATTGTAAGCCCGAGTCAAGTTGTTTTGAAAGTGGAGCCTATGAATGGAATGAAGAGAAATATTGTCAGTCGTTCGAATGTAAATTCTTCGAACGATAAAATACTTTTTTACTGTTCCTCGTACCTATCTGTTTAATTATTGAAACATTTAATATAAGCTTTACGGAGGGTTTAACTAGATACATTGTGGCATTGTAATTGAGTCATCGGCTGTCGGATTCCGAGAATCACGTGACGCGCGGCCTGTCATATCTTTAATAATCCTTTCAACATTGATAGTCTTCTTCAAAAACGAGGTCTACGAGCAAAACTCTTATTAAAAACAATGATATCTTCCCTCGTCTTCTTTCTATCTATCATCGGATCTCTCGCGTGACTCACTCCCGACGTTCTTCATTATAGCTACAGTCGATCAATGGTTTCAGGCTCTTTTCATTAACATACATATTGCTTATTCCGAGATAGAAACAATAATCCTAGTCTGACATTCGTTTTAATGTGTTTCTTGCCTGCGGACTGACACACGATGTAATCGGTATCGACTCGTTAAGCAGTTCCGATGGACTGTAAAACATTCTTCGTAGTACTTATTTCACGGAAAATTGTATGTGTGAAATTAATTAGTATAATTCCCCGGTGCTATTAGCAGGGTCGAAATGTTTCTTCGGGGGCATGTCGGGAATTGAGGAAACGGATGGACAAGGGTCCGTGGTGCTTCGGACCCCAGCGACGGGTGTCAGATCATCATCATCTCGCACACGTTGTAATTATTGATATACCCGGTGGTCCGTGAACTTCTGCCCGTGGAACGGGTTCCGCCGGGACAGATGACACGTTTCCATAATATTATTTAGTCACGGTGGCGTCGAATTAACGTCAATGGGTTCGCTCGCTGACGCGGAGACGACAGATGCTAACACCGGAGGTCTGGAGCCCGTGTAGATCTCTCACAAAAATTACAGGCCTCCTCGAGATAATTGAAGGATCGAGTACCGGGTATCACTCAGCGCTTTTTTTTCTATCCGGGAGCCGCTCGACTACTCTCCTCCTGAATTCCGACGATTTTCAAAATCCATTGTTAATCCAGCTCCGTTCGTACAATTTCCCATTAGTTCCAACTTGTAAAACTCGCGTAATAAAAATATTTTAGTAGACTCGTACGCTCGTCGAACTCTGTTCGAGTTCAGTAGTTCCTTGTTATTACAGGAAACACAGGTGGGTCCCTAGATCCTCTTCACAACGAACCAGTTTTGCCATAAAAAATTACCTCTTTTATTAGATATCAAACATTACCTTTTTTAAATCCAAAGATTTATATAAACTGTTATAAGTCCACCTTTGTTACTCCCTATCGCAGTGTAATTGACTGTAACCCTTACCACAAGTAACATGTAAAACCCTGTTAATGTGACCACATTAAAAATAAACAATCAATAAATAAATAAATAACAGGTGGGTCCAAACGAATGGGGACCACAGAGGCCAGAATCGAAATTAGACACGGCCTGTGCAATCTCCGTGGAAGATGAGCGGTTTCATAGACGAGCGAAGGACAAACGCGCGGGAAAGAGGAATCGAAGCCTCCGTTACAGAGAGTAGGAGAGTCCGATGGGGAGGGGAGGTACAGAAAGAAAGAGAGAGAGAGAGAGAGAGAGAGAGGAAGAGGGAGAAATGCAGTAGAGGGGTCGAAGGGGTAGCTGCGAGATGCATTTCGTGGATTAAGAAGGTTATATACCTGGCGGTCTCACGGTGAGCCGGCTCGGTAGGAGTCTAATAAGATGTAACTAAATTATGATTGGATTCATCATTGCCGCGAACGGGATTGGTATGGTCGATCGTTTCAGGCCGCGGAACGAACGGCCGGATGCCACCGGCCGGTCAATAATTCATCGGCCCACCGGCATTCTATATGAAGCGTGATATACCGTGATCCCGAATGAGCGATTGCCAACTGCGATGCGAGACGGTACGGGGGGAAAGACGACCGGGGAGCTGTGTTCTGCGTGTACTCTTGTTTCTGCGAGAGGGGTTGTTCTCTCGTGCGCGATGATTGTACAGCCTGTTGCCTTTTAAACCTTCGGTAATCCATTATTTCCCCGGGACGAGCATCCACCGATGTAATATTATTACTTCGAATGCGCATTCGCCTCCGCGTGTACCTGGAACGCCCCTGCGTCTTCGACAAATTGCGATTTCTGGCGAACCGTTGCGTCACGGGTCGAGCTTTCTTCTTGGGGGGTGACTGGCTTCTTCTAACCTTCATAGTATTGCTGCTATCCAATTTTTACCGGGCTGCGACTTTTCGATTCATTATTCGAAAAAGGACAGAGATGGGGAAAATCATGCAACGTTTCACCAAAAATATATCCCAACAAAATACGACCATGTTAGTTAGCTTAAAAATTAGTTTAAAAGAGGGCTATTTAATTTTTGAAGAGTTACATGGAGGTCTAAATTATTTAAACTTGGCCGTTACTTTTTAAAGCAATTGCCATAAATTTATTTATTGCCATAAACCTTTGAGGTGTACAATTTTAAACTTTAATAATTATTCCTTTGAGTGTTAGTTATGATGGACCTATGTACCAAATTTCAAGATTGTAGGTGAATGGGAAGTACTCAAAAGGTTTCGATGATCTGACAGTCAGTCAGTGACAAATTTAGCGATTTTTAAGGTCCTATATCTCGGAACCTACTAATATTGGAAGATTAATGTTTTGTCAATATTGAGATACGATAGCAATTAACAAGTGTGCGAAATTACATCTCTCCATCTGCCTCCAGTGCCGAGTTACAAGCCTCTAAAAAACGGCTAAGTTGTTTCGTATAAAAGGAGATAGTGCAAGAAATTGTTTTAAAAACAACTTCAAGATAGTTTTATCGAATTGCATGGTATCATATGAAAATTGCGATTTCAAGGGTTTGCTACGCGTCTGTTATTTCTTATACAGCTTCGCTACCCTGTCCATTATTTCAACATCACGATACAGTAGTCACATTGAGAAGAGAGACGCGTTCAACCTAATACAAAATTCATAACGAAAGAAACAGGTGTCGGAATGACGTTTCACATTAATCTAGAACACCCAGGCGTCGCAGAAGGAAAATTTTCCCCGTCGTTCCCCGAAGGGTGCGAAGAAGGAGGGTCCGGAGGAGAATGGTAGTCGGGGGAGCATGAGTAAGCGTTTATGCAAAACGCGCGTAAACGTTCGTTTTGTTGGTTGAATTAGCCCGGCGCGACGTGATCTCTCGGAACGGGAGAAGCCGAGGTAGGCAGGATCTCTGTCTTGCTCTCGAATTTCGGGGCCCAATCACGGGCCAGTCATTCCTGGCCTGAGGGCCGTTGGTTCTGTGCGTCAGGAGGGTGATTTTTGCATGTCACGTGGGCAAACGGGCACGTACTGAATGCCAGTCGTTAGGCTCTCGTTGTGCCACGATGAGTCGGTTTCACGCAACGATACGCCCGGAGAACGCTCCACTTTCAGCCAGTTTTCAGCCCCTGCGACGGAAGTGCGCGCCAGACGAAGCTCAGTGCCCTTTTCTATAGGGCACGGAGCTGAAATAGTTGCTGCAAATCGTGGTGAGGGTACAAATTGGAAAGAAATTGATGAAACGAGGACTGAAAGTGGCGTACTGCCTGTTTTTGCTATGGATAGCAGGAAGTGTCAAGAAAAGCAGATGTTCCGAAAAGTGGTAAACGTGGTCCTTGGGGAAGTTACTTAACCGTGCTTGACAAATAGAAATTAATTACGAACATTGAGAAAATAGTCATAGGGTCTAGCAGATAATAAGCATTGTCCAGCAATTGTGATTGATTCGTGCGCGACACAATGTTTTTAGATTGAAAGATAATCCCTTAAAATTTCAAGTCGCTAATTCCTAAGGGTAAACACTCTAAACTCTATCATTTTCTTTCTCGGTTGTTAATTAACATTTTAAGATGAAATAAAAACGAAAATACTCGAACTTACCTCCTGCATTTCATGTATTTTTTTTTAACAATTTCACATCTTGCTGAAATTACTTGTACTACATCTTGAATAGAATAAAAATTGGATGAACATTGAGACTCCTACAAACTCGCAGTGTTAAACGAAGATACCTTCGAGGAGCGAGAGCGGCTTTCTTCGAACATCTGCACTTTTTATTTGGTACGGTAGGATCGAGAATTTTTTTACGATTTTTTTCGGAGGAATAATGGTAAAAAGTCGGCCGTGACTTTACGATTCGCACCGCAATAAGTTTAAACAACTGGAACTACCCCTGCGGAGGAACCCTTCTTTCCTTTTTACGGCTTGACCCACATCTCCGGGCGTGCTAAAGAAGGTACAGGTCCCTACGAATTCTTTGTCCGTGCTCACCATAAAAATGCAGGAACCGTTCGATTTTCCCCCATGGTAAAAATACTCGGAAGAAAGCCGGAACAGAAAGAAAGCTGATCCCCATGGTACTGTTGCCAAAAAGTCACCGGGTACCGTTAGACCGTCGACGGAATGTTTATGTTCGCTTTCGGGGGTGGAAAGCTCTCGGAAAGTTCGACCGTTTTACGACCCTGGTTGGCGAACGCAAAACAATCTCGACGAGATAATCCAAGGATACTTGATGAATGACCATAAAAAGAGGGAAGAAAGGAAAGCGGACAAAAATGTGCTCTTTCGACACTATGCTGTTTTAGGGAACGTCTTGCTATGCAGTTTTGGTGGCACCTTTTTCTCAATTATGGTTCAGCAATCGTCATTGCTATGCGAGTTTCCTCGTTATTTTATGCAGTGCAGGTAAAAAATGAAATCTTTGTCAAAAAAAGAAGTCTGTGAACGTTTTCACAGATCTCCCAATATTTACTACTAGAATTTCCTTACCCAAAGCGTGCTATAAGAATTAATCAAATATAATTAATTACATATGTTCAATCATATTGAAATTACAAACTGTACTGCTTGGTACATGTAAATATCTATACAATAGATATTACATATATATAAAAGATTAGAATAGAGGGCCAGGTATAAATTCTAGATACCTTATGTTGCAATAGAAATTGTTTTTCAAATCAGTGCTTCTCAGTTAATGACTTCTACCGTATGTTTTCGAATTCCCCCAGCCCAAAGGCACAGATCATCGTGAATAAGGGTGGCGCACAAACTCGAACGAAATGAAATGCTCAATCAGATCCAAACACGACAAAAAACTTCGATAACAGTAACTCTCATCGCCCTAACAACTCCACCCGACGCGTTCACACCCCTCTCGCTCTCCCTCGCTCAGTCCTCTGATTTTTTTGTACGCATTTTTTTGTTTACCGCCCTATTCCCAATTCCTTTTTTTCATTTCGACGTCGACCCTATACCCCACTAGTTTCTTTACGGTTGGGTCACCCTCTTCCGGCTGCCGTAAAATTATTACCAATACCGGCGAACAACACCGGCCAGTGGGCGCGAGAATTACTCATAATCGATTCGATTGTCGCAAGGGATCAGCATGGTTTTCTACGAGCAACCACTGCAATACCTGGAACCATGGCACTCGGCGAGAGTCGTCGGTGTATTTAGGCTTCTGGCCATCCAAGACGCATTGTCCCGAACGTTTCATTAATGGGCCGGGGCCTTGAACCGGATTTTATCTTCGGCCTCGTAAAGCAGCAGATTTTTTACGGAGCAAGTTTTTATTTTTTTACACAACCCCACTCTCGTGGTACCTGGTGCTCGGCGAGACGACGCTGTAAACCGGGATTCCGCGCGCTACGTTCGAGTCTTGTACCTGGCTCAGGATAGCTCGGACTTGAATTTTTCCTAATCCGGTCGGCACTGGCAATTAGGAGCAGTAAAGCGTGCCCGGAGGGCATAAGGAATGGAAAAACTTAGGAAAACACGGTCCGACGGACGCTGCAACCTCCGAAATGCAACGAGCATATTTATTATTGAGCTTGAGAGGGCGCGAGCAAGATTATTCTATAATTTTCGAGGTATTTTAGCATTGCACTATATGATATCGGCGCTACAGGTTCGATCAAAGATACTCAAGACCTTAAAGATACTCAATAACAAATTCTATTACATTAATTTTCACAGACGCAGACTTTTCTTGATGATGGTTCAAAACTGAACCGAAACGTTGAAATTATAATACTGAAAAATTTCAAATTTCTGTATCTTTGATCGAACCTGTAGCGCCGATATCATATAGTGCATATACAAAATTTACGATCGTTCAACTTGGAAATTATTTTAGCATTGGTAGGAATTTTTTTGAGAAGATCTCGGAGTGAGGCTTTTACCAGTTCAGAAAAGAAGATACCGGCGCAGGGTTAATGAGTCCACCAGGAAAAACAAAGGATGTACGGAGAGGGTTGCAGCGATCGGATGGCTCGCGTCTGGACGCGGATGACGCAGCATCCAGCGAAGCCGTCCTGTCGCGTCTTGATGAGCACGACGAGAGACATCGTCCGTCGATTCAAACTATCGATATCCGACCCCCACGACCCCCGGTTCCGTGGGCCTACACGAGCGGAACGCGATATACGGTGCTACAGGTTCTGATTGCTCTCCACAGATGTGACAGATCTGCCTCCTTCGCCGCGGGACACGAATTTGTCGATACATCCACCGCGAACGGAGAGAGAGAGAGAAGAGAGGAGAGAGTACGCTGCCCGTGGACGCCGATATCATCGACAGATCGCCGGATGTTGATCGGCCATCGCTAGACACTCATTTGCTCGCCACAGTCCGAGTCGATTAAACGTGATCCGTTCGGCCTCGAGAGAAGTTACATCGTGAAGTCGATCCTACGACTAAAAGCACCATTTTCTTTATTTTTAACCCTTGAAATGTAAGTACGTTCAGCTGAGACTGGAACTCGATACAAGGAGTTAAATAGTGTGTGGTCTTGTATTTATATCCATCGATATTTCATAGATTGTAAATTATCTATTTAAATCTTAATTGTCTCACTGTAACATCAATAGCAACATTGTAAAACTAAAATGTAAAGTGAAATGAACCCATCTAAGGGTCTAAAGAGCTTCAATAAAAAAAAGATAATATGTGGCGCTCTTAAACAGTTTATTATACGTCGTTACCCTTCGATGGCTCTTTTCACAGTCTTCTTCTCGCGCAATTGTCGGTGTAATCTCACTTATCAGTCGACACCTGTCGCGATTCCTACTTTAGCCTCTCTCTCTCTCTCTCTCTCTCTCTAGTAAAAACTAAGATTGCACAATCTTATTGAAAAAGAAATATATAATCGTGAACGTAGGGGGTGAGAAAGTCACACACAGTCGGTTTAATCTCCTTCGAATAGGACCCGATACGGATTCAGTGAAAATGATTGATGTTCCTAGGCCTAGAATCTCGACGTATAAATTTCTGAATTCAATAACCGCGCGTAGCTGGCTCGCTCGCAACTTTCACCCTCCTAAAGCCGTCTCCTTTGATCGGAAACGTGAAGAAGCGGTGCACGAACGAGTGACGCGTCCCACGCTCGAGGTGCGATCCACCCCTAGCCGACTTTCGTATTGACCGAGAGAGCAAGCCGGCTCGATCCATCGATCCGAGGAAGGAAAAGAATCGTCCGAGGACGTTGGAGAGGTCGAGGCCGACTTTCTTCACGAGAACTGTGCACGACGCGTCGCATTCTTGGTCTTTCTCCCAATCCCCCGAGCCTGGGGCGCTCTCTTTTCTCCTCCCTCCGCGCGTTTCTTCCCTTTTTCGGACCTGCCATCCGAAGCGGCCAACCACCTGCTGAGAAAACTGCTCCGTGACCGTTCGACGGTTGCGTCAGGACCAGGCACAGTTATTTGCATCATCCATCAGCCTGGGTGGAAGGGGCACGGACACCGTGGGCCAAGGTGATCGTCGAGAACCGGGAGACGATTGGCCCCGTGAACGAAATAGGAGACTCCGACACCCGCTCCCGATTCCCCTCGTCGATTCGCCCGCATTGTTCGACCGAGCTCGGTGATATTTTATTGGGTTTATGATGTCATTAATCTGATCACCAGACCCGCCCACAGCTTTAATCGTGACGCATCTGAACCGGTGGACACTTGCCGCGCGAGCTCTACCTGACCTGACGTCTTGGGAATTTTCGGCTTGGACCGCTGCAGATTCCGACCGAGATACACCTCCGAATACGTAAATTATACAGTTTATGGCTCTTCCGTGCACTCCTTTCTTTCGCGCCACGATTCGGCCGGTTTCGGGCCCGCCCGCCCCGCACGAGTCACACGAATACCGCGCCACCAAACAAACTTTTGTTTCGTTCTATGCGAAACTTGGAAAAACATAGTGAATCGTATCGAGTGGTCTCTACATACTCTGAGCCTGTCATTTCATCGTCTCATATGTTAACCCTTAAATGCATTGTGTTGCCGTTTGGCAAATAGATATTACAATAGATGTAATATTAAAAATAGGTTAAGAACGGCGTTAAGGGGAGCGAAAGGGTTGAAAGGGAACATGTTAGAAGAATTGTAACCCTGAGGGGAGCAAAATAAATATACTGTTACTGCTTAATAGAATACATAGGCATAAATAGCAACTGTAAACAAAATATCATGCATTTAAGGGTTAACGAACATACCATTTCACGAGAGGATTCGAGAGATAAATAGTGGGGGAAATGCTATAGTCAGAGCCAGAATGACGTCACGATCCAACAGTATGGTTCGTGACGCCACTATTTACCCCCACTATTGGTAGGGAGGATAAGAAAGTAAGAATAGCACACGTGTTATCTCTCTGTATAGAAACATACAAATCGCAGCCATCAGCCCGGTGCAATCGGCATTGCGCAAGTGGAGCCGCGTGGCAGGTTCCATAGCCGGGTCAGACGGTTTCCCCATGGTCACGGGAGCCGGCTGGTGGGTTCTGGTTGCGGACTAAAATAATATTTTCGAGAGACACCGATATGTTTCGTGGCGGATCGCAGGCACGCGGGGCATCCGTTGCTCGCGGAAGGTATGCGGCGTCAAGTATCTTAGCGGGCAAAAGTTATATTATACCGAGCGTATCTGATGTCTACATGCATGCTGCTCGTATATAGTCGAGGGGGCATTCACGCCGGCGCGGCGCGTTGCGCAGGGCCCCGAGAGCACGAAATAATGCGGGGATCGGGCCCGGCTCGGCTCGGTGTTCAGCTTGGCGCGCGCGGCAGCTGGCGGCAGGCTCGCAACGAGATATCAAAGGATTTGCTGATTCAGAGGCGCGTATACACGGAGAAGATCGTCCTTCGTTTTCTTCGCGAGGAAGAATCGAAACGTCGATCGATCATCGAGGGCGTAACGTCTTCTAGGCCCCGTGTATCTAGCCCGTACGCGCGAGAGGGACACCCAAAGGCTGACAGTCGTTCCTCGGAAGATTTATTTCTTCGTTGAAAATAACAACCGTGGGAGTCGTTCGAAAAATCACCGAGAAACTCGCGGCTTATCTCGACACGGAAAGTAAATCCGCAAGTTCCAAAAATCTAGTTCTTCAGTGACGTCACGTGCTGAGAATTGCCCAACAAACGTGCTAGTGATGGGGATACCTAGCGGCGTTACGACCAGTACTGTGGGATCGCGATAGGCTCCCCACCCTCGGGATGAATCGTGACGTCACTGTATGCCTTGGACTACGCTACAGTTTCGTGGCGTCACTCAGGTTCCGACTATAGCATTTTCTCCGCTGTTAAACGCTGACACCAACTGTTTATTGACAAAAGATCACCTAAACATGCAAATTACAATTGTTTAAAAAAGATATAATTAGGCCCAGCTCTTGTTTTCTAATTAATGATCAAGTATTGATAAAGGCGTTTTTCATAAAAAGTTCGTACAGGTCAGTATGAGGAACTCTCGAGATGCTTAAAGAAAGAAAAGTAGTATCACTTTTGGCCAGATCATCGGCTACCTTGTTGCCCCAAACGCCAGAATGGGACGGAACCCAAAAGAATTTTATAAAGTATTTATTTGAGTTAATTCTGAGAGTTCCTAGGAAACGCAAGAAATTTTTAAGGTTGTCAAGATAGTTTCGACGAGACGGCCCCGCCCCGGCTATTCATCCCTCTATCTTTCTGGTTATTCGCTAGGATCTCGGCGAACAACGGTCTCGTTTTTCAACGGGATCGGTCGATATTCTCTTCCTGTGATATTCAGCCGTAGTCTGGTTTGCGAGCACTCTGAATGCGGTTGTTTCTGCCGATGGGATCTGCGGGGTGTCCCCGTCGGCGACGGGGCCGCGTTTCGCAACGCGATTTATCGGCCGTTTATTTATTTTCGCCCGTTCCCGTCAGACCAGGCCCCGGCGATAGCCAGGGTGTCGATCGCTATCTTAATTTCGTATTGTGATCGGTCAAACGGGCCCCGGACTCACGCGCTCAATGGCCCCGGGTATGTACGTACACGCGTGACACTCGGGCCCCCGCACCCTTTGTGAACGACACGTGAACGGGAACCGTAGCACGATGACATAGTGTCGACGGGGACCTACGACAGGGGCCTCTACGGTATGGCCGGGCGAGACTATCCGCCAGACTTGTCACAGCAATCAGCGTCGGTTTGTGGCACCGTCGTGAAATGTAAGGTTTTTCGGATCGACCCACCAACCCTGGCATTCCTGTCCCGCTAACTCTATCGTGAAAGTACCGATAATTCAGTTTAATAGGAAAGTTGCTTTGCTCAACGTTGCAAATTGACAAGGTTGCAATACGATGGTTGAGATACCGATTGTTGATGGGTCGCCGCTGCTTAGGCGAAGAAGGATCGTTGACGGCTTGGGTACTTTCTGAAGTCTGCGTAGGTGATACAGTTTCTGATGATGCGTTCGTGAAAATAAAATGAATTTATCAAGTTAGTGCTCTACATATTGTTAACGCGTTGATTATCACGTCTATAATATGTGGCTCGCATAATTATTTGTTGCTCCTTCGAAATGAATTTTCCTCTTAATGGACTTGCTTAAATCGAGGTTCATTAGACCTTGTACGGCTCGAGACCGTTCCAGAAGTAATCACTGCGATGAGCTTCAACTCTGCAGTTTTCATTAGAATGACATGAAATAAATGGTAGCTGTTTAATCAACGGAATCTTCTTTAGGTTTCTCATTTTTTATCTTAACATCAATAATTATCGTATCGATAATCTGAATATTCGAGTTGTATAGATTATAGATAATGGTACCAACCCAATCAACACGATATTTTTCAAACGTTCCAATTTTTCATTGTCAGGTGGTGCAATATTTTCAGTTTCCACAAGATAGGTACTTACGTGGAAGCTTAGGAATTCGAATTGAGTTTCATTGATTTAGGAGGGAACATTATTAATGAACGACAGGAATGATTCAGACAACCGAGATCGTGGACACGTGCACCGGAAAGAAACGGTACCATTTTATGCGTGCGCGAGTCCGTCGATTAGATCGTTCTACACGGTCCCAACCTTTGGCCTGAATCGCTCCGAACGGCTCACGGGATACTTTCTAAACAAATAATTATCGCTGAGAAAGGCTACGTCACGACGCTAATCGATCGATTCGCGAATAATGGTACTGCGGCACTTAACTCTTCCTCTCGCGAACACTTTTATGGACGTGCATGGCTCGTTTGGCTGGCATTAAACGGGGATCTGCGCGGTTTTATGGAAAATCGCTCTGTCATGAATGAAATTGCGGATTTCAACCCGAATATTGCGAAAGCCCGAACAATATCTCCTATGCACTGTAAACCTTTCGTACATATAGTGTACGTCCAAAATAACTTTCCTATCTTCGAGCTGATTATACGCTCTCCTTTTTTGGGTCGCAAATATTGATCGTTCATTATACTTGAAGTGAAACTTTTTCTATGATTTATTTTTTGTATTAGTTGTTCCTGATCTTGTTTTTTGTATTAGTTGTTCCTGATCTTGTTTTTTTTGTATTAGTCGTTCCTGATCTTGTTTTTTTGTATTAGTTGTTCCTGATCGTGTTTTTTTATCATTTCCAATCTTAATTTGCTTCTAAACATTACTAGACTGCAAGAAGTTTCACTTCTACCGAGTGTATATTTTTTTTATTCTGTTCCACATACGGTAGGTTTTAAAATATATCTCTCATATATCTCTGTAATATATTTAATTATATTATTATATAATACTACCGAGCTGCGGTAAAATGCTGCAGCATTTTATTCGTTGCGATAAATACCAAAATGTTCGCTATCATTCTAAGATCGTTGGTTGACCATGCTGGACTACCAATCGGTAGACCGGGGTTCAAATCTCGTCGGGGTAAGAAATTATTTTTCTCCGTTCATTCTCAATTTAAATTTTCAGGCCTCTCGCGTTATTTTTATTTATCTTTCAATATCTCATTTCACTTAAAAACTATTAACCCTATTAATAAAAAACATTCTAATTTAATCCCCCGTAAAATTTTAAAAATGAAATGATATTAAATTTATTCTCAAGTTTTGACCCCGCGTCCAGAGTTTAGACATCAATGTGATGCAATTGGAGCCAGAGACGAAGGGAAGGGTCATACGACGAGTTCGGATCCTCGCGCGACTGGCTCACCCGCGTGCGCGTACGCGTTCCAAGCCGTCCGTGGCTCTTTGTCGAAAGTATCTCTAACAGCTCGGTGCAGGATCGTTGTACGGGTCCGTGAGCAGGCAGCACACTTCTCACGGATCCGAAGTAGTATACGTAGACAGTCGCCCCCGGTACGACCCCGGAACGTACGATTCGTATTGTGCGCGATCGCGGAACGAACGATCGCTACACGATCTCCCGCTGCTAGATCGCCAGATCGCCGATCCGCCGGTACAGCGATCTATTGATCGCGAACAACGCTCGGCACACACGGGGCACCGGCGGCTATCTCGCCGCTGCATCGATATGACTACGTTTCCATCGATGCGGAAGTGACAGCGAGGCGAAAAACGCACGAGAGACGCGTACGAGCTCTCGCGAGATCCTCTCGGCACGAAAATCCGCAGACCTTACGACTCCACCAAACAAATTGTAGTCCGAGATCAAATGTACCAAGAGATGGATGCAAACGATCGAATGCGAAATTGTAGAAATTTTCAGAGAATTTAAAAATAGTGTTGTACCATTTCCGAATCATCGAAATCATTCAGAAATGCAATCAATGCATACGTGGCTCCTGCATCTTGGAATTGTACAGACCATTTTTATTGTCCATAAAAATCCGCAGACCGATTATACCAGTTTCTTCCACTTTTAGTTGATAACTTTGTGAACGTGACTCAACGAAGTCCAGCGCCGCGTAAGACTTCGATTGAAAAATGAATTTGGATAAGTCTCAGCGTAATCGCAGGACAACGACTCGCGGAATGAAATGGTTACTTTTGACCCCGCTTAATTGGCATTCCCCGTTCGGATCGCGGGACGGTCGATCGGTCGTAACGAGCCGGTGCAATATGGGAATGGCATAAATGTACTAAATGTAGTAAATGAAAATTTACGTCGATTCAAACGGCCGCCCGCTGAAACCGCGACGGCGGAAAAGACGCGCAGCGGAACGGTTTGCCGGGAAACTTAATGATCGATTAAACGGATTACAACGGTCCGCGGTAAATCGCGGCTCGCTCGCCCCCGTCGAGGGGGGATTTATTAATCGAGGAATTTATGCGAAAGGAGAGAGAGAAGACGCGAGACCCATTCTGCCACGTGTTTTCCTTTAATTTGATGACGATCGGGATCCGACGCAACTCCAGCCGCGCGCCATCCACGACTGTCCAATGATATTGCTGTTTATCGTTGATTGCTCGCGTCGTTCCGCGCAGCCGATATCGTAGCCGCCTCGCGGGGAGCGTGATTAGCTGATGAATAACAGGCCCTTTTATGCATTATTAATACCAAATCGCCTGCGATTAATCCTCCCGGAAGATACGTCCGCGAGGCATCCTGGACGGTGAAGAATGGCCGAGCTTTTTACGGATTCTTTGCAATATTAACCCCTGCCACTGCGATACATTCGCTGGCGGTGATGCCTGGATCCTCAAACTCATTTTTATCCCATTTTTATAAATATTTCTGAAATTCTGTACACATTTAATGAGATACATTTTGGTGTACAATTTGGGAATATAACCCCCAAATATTCCAAAGTGATCAAAGCAAATGAATTTATGCTTTTTTCTGCAATAGAATAGTGAAAATTAATGCACAGAGATTTTGTCGAGATCATCTTAATAATTACTTAATAATAATAAAAGGGATAAATTAAAGCAATTCTAAATCAATTTTTACTTTTGATATGAAGCGGCACAAAGCAGACGAGTTTTAGTTGATACTTAAGAGTGTAGTATGAAAGCAGTAAAAATGTTAGTATTGCTACATATGTCCGTTGAATTTATGCGACCCCAGCCGCATTTTTATTCCTTCACTACCACTGTGATGCTCGTTTGCCATTCTCTGACTTAAAAATGGTTGTAGTCTTTAGAAATATCGGTGGCAATGTACCTATCTATGTATTTTTGTTTGTGTATTTTAGTCACATTCTCTGATAAACAAGATGACGTCGGTCGAGCAGCCTGGAGGATTGAATCAGATTAACTCCAGCACCAGGAGATCGAAAAATCTAAAACGATACTATGAGTTATCTCACCCGGGAAGTTTCAATCTTGATATTTGGTATTCAAATATTTAAATATGTTTGGGAAGAATTTCCAATTATTCGGATGGAAAGTTACCAGCACTCAAGGTCTCAGAACTCCTCCAAAGGTTCGAGAGCGCAAGTCTTCAATATTCAAAGAGACCATAAACCCGGGGAATACGAAATTGCACGAATAAACGCGTGCAGAGGCCAGGATGCAACGAACCCGAGCCCCGAGCCCCGAGCCCCGAGCCCGGGGAATCGCAAAATTCCTCTCCGCATGGAATCGCTCGCGTGCACGCCGGTCACGTACCCCGACGAACGCTAGCTGAATTTTTTCCCATTATCCTCGGTGTGTCTTGATCCAGACGAAATCGATCCTCGCCTCATTACCCTTACGTAAGCTGGCATCCGCGAGCTCGCTGCATAATTAAAATTGGACATCTCCCTTGCCCGGGGAGTGGCGTGTTGCAACACAACTCCGCGGCTCAATCTTGATCGCTCCCAACCGCGGACCGTTCTCGGATCCGCGTATTGCGTTCGCGGCCTACATGGACTCTCGATCCATCGCGAAATTGCTTGGAAATTCTTTTTTCTACCCTAAACTTGCCTGCAACAAAAGTCGCTAATTGTTCAATTATTTTATGCATTTAATGTTAACTATTCTCACGTTAACCGTGTTCAAGGGTTAATTGGACCCCGTACAATTTTGAATCTGTCTGCAGTTGTGAAATTTTCTTGATTTTTAAAAGATATCACAGACTGTATTCCCAGAGTGTTTTTAAAACTTTTTATTTTCAATTTTGTCTGTCTGGGATACATTTGCACCCTGTGCACAGAGAGAAGGTTCAATAACGATTTGAGTTGAAAGCTGATGGTAACAGGAAGAAAGAAGAAACGGGCCGAAGCTGCTTGTCCAGTTCTGAAGTAAAGCCGGAAATATTTGACCGATGCAAATTTCTTGATCGTTCCAAGAGCTCGAACGTTGAACCCTGTCTTAAAATCTGAGATCAACTGACCGACACGAGACGGTATAATTACCGGATGATCGAATGGCTAGCCGGTTGGGTTTCGATCGAGCTGGGATTGCTGGGAACGCTGCCGGGAGGAAGAGGATGGTTTCGTGCGAGAGTCGATCGGTCAGAGGTGTCGACGGGTAAAAGGAAGAGCCAAGGGAGTAGGCACGACATCAGCGTGGAGGACCTGTTGACTTAGGCGAGCGGATAATGCGAGCCGGAGAAAGGTCCTGGCACAAAAGGAGGGTGGCGGATTCGTGGCGGCTACCGCGCCGTGCCGGGATTCGAGGCACGATCGCGTCGCCTCTTTCCGGCGTTCCTCTTTTCTCCGTGGCTTCGTTTTCTTAAGATTCTCTCGTTTTACAATTCTTTTAGGCTCGCCGAGCGCTGTTTGCCCCGAATAAACAGAAGGCGAAAGGGCCGGTGGTCGTGGCCCGTAGTCTAATTGCGGGAGATCTCTTCGAGATCGTCTTTCGGTATCCCGAGACGTGCTCGGAATCGCTTGAACCCGCTCCGAGAAAACTGTGTCACCGTGTACCTGTCCAGCCGCGTGTTTCCCTTCGGCTCGGCCGTGCGAGAAGAAAGCGTCTCCGAAAACCGTTTTGTACACGCGGGAAGATTGATCGGCCCTCTGAAAAATGGTCGAGATACTAACGAGTACAAGCTTAATGAGACGTAATCGGGCGCAGCGTGACTTTTAACAGGTTCATTTACATCTTCCTTTCGACCAGCGAACCTCCTGTAATCCCTTAATCCGACATATTGATGGATCCCGCCGCGGCTTCGGAGCCGCTCGCTTAATATCCGGCCACCGGTGCCGTCTTCCTTTTTTTTCTTTTCTCTTTTTTCCCTCGTTTTTCTGGTTTGTCTCACTCGACGCCAATTAATCAGGCTCGGCCTTGTTCCAATCGCATTTACTTTACGAGCAGCAGATTCCGAACAATCGCCGCAGCATCATTCGTAACCCGTGTTTCCTAATAATAGACCTCGGGAAGCATTGACATTTTTATTACCTCGACGATAGGCGCCTTTCTAACGCTGATCGCGAATTAAACGGTGTTCACCGTGGAACTGACGCGGGACGCGAAGCGGACACGTCGGAATCCTATCAACGAGAGTCATTCCTCCACCGTGAAGCGATCGAGAAAACTCTATACACTTCTTGTGCGTCTCTGACCATATCAACTTGACGATGTTCGTTTTTCTGGAAGCTTTGCAGATGTGAATATTGCATGCGATTGCGTGGGATTTTTCTAAAGGGGTGGTTTTCAGATGAACGCGTTAACCCTTAAATGCATTGTGTTGCCGTTTGGCAAATAGATACTGCTTAATAGAATACATAGCCATAGATAGAAACTGTAAAGCAAATATCGTGCATTTAAGGGTTAAGTTAATCTTCGTTAATCACTTTTCGAAGCCGTCGATTCGAGACAAATAAAGTCCGCAGTCCAATCGTGACGAGCCTAACGACTCCACTCGCTGCACTCGACGGCTTAGCAATAAATAACGGAAAACAGTAACACTGTTCCAGCGGGACGGTTAAATGAACTATTCGTTCAATAACGTTCACGTCTCCCCCGAGTTCCAAGAAGCCCCGCTGTTTCTTCCGTCGAGATGAGCTAGAAAAATGGCTCCGGGGTGGATAGAGGGGACATAGCGAGAGAGGGAGAGAGAGAGAGAGAGAGAGAGAGAGAGAGAGAGAGGATGTGAAGAGAGGGGTTAGGGGGTCGTAGACGAGCCGAAGGTTAATGAGTTTGCTACTGCCTGTCACGAATAAAAGTACAGGCATGGGGCCAGTGTTGCGCCCGATGAAATAGGTATACGTATACCTCGTAGGTTATAGCAGCCGGTACATACGTGGTTTCCGGAATGCATCCCCATTGGTCGCGCACGAATTACCCGCTGGAAGGGGGCAAAGAGCAAACCGCTCGCCGGCAAGATGGCGCCTGTTCTAAATTCAAAACAAGACGCTGCTTAGCATATACATATCCCGGGCTCAGCCGCGGCGTGCACGCTATGACATTCGCAATTCAAATCCGTACATTTCTATTACCATTTTAATTCAAGGGCAGTCGGTCGCGACGCGTGCATCAGCCCCGCGAGGGTTATTTTGCATCCGGACGCTGCCGATCGGCGAAATTTCTTCGCAATTCTCCCCTCAGTCCTCGCGTCACTGCAAAAGAAAATTTGCGAATTATCGGGGCTGGAACAATTCATTCGTTTCTGGCGTGCTTAAGTTTAATTTCTGAAAATTTCAGTTTCCCTACGCATTTCTTTGTACCAGTTAGTAGAACTTAACGGAGAGAAGATAGTCCTGGCTTGAACAATTACTTAATGACTTATTGTCGGTATGCACGAATTTTTACCGCGAAAGGTCTCACTCGGAGAATAACAGTTCGCACATTAGTACAGAGAAAGCGTTTCGCTAAGTCTTTCAATAATACAGTAGATCGGAGAATTAACATAAAATCTGCGAGACAATTGAATCTGAACGGAGCTGGATGAGAATTGAAAACAGAAAACAGCGCGGTAAATGTTGAGGATGTCTTACTATTGCTACAGGCAGTCTCTATTTTACATAAAAAACAATTCAATCACAGCCCCATTTCGTATGAAATGTGTTGCGATTGCGCGTACCTGGCAGAAGTCGTCTGTTTCGCCATCGAATTTACTCCTTTCGCCGGGACGCGACAGTTCGCAATGGTTAACGCGATAAGAAGCCACAGTTTTCTATCGACGCTCGATCGGCAGTCCGCTATTACATTATTCATTCGACCGAATCACCCGCCAATTTTCTTACAGATTGTAACTCGTTCCGCGGCCGATCCCGAGTGCCGCGATCAGTCATTCCGTAATCGTCCGTCGCGTTTATCCAATTAAATACGTTTCTCGAATTAAAATCTCGACGCCGCGCGCCACCGATTCGGAATCCGGCTCCCGCGGACCTCCGCCGATCGTAAGCCTCCCAAGGATTTTGCAGGTTTTTTTTAATAATTACAAGAATCCGCCTCGGCGGCGAGGCGTGGCGGACGAATCATAACGCGTGTCACGCACGACTTACCCTTTAATGTACCTCGTTATGACCCGCGGATTCGCTGATTTCGTCTCGATACCATAATAAAACGGAAATTTTATGAAGGCCGGACAATATTAATTCGACCCTCTCGATCCACCGGCCCCGGGGGCCGAACGATTTTATGGCGTAGGAGAGATCCCGTTGTTTCTTTTCCTTTTCTCCTCCGTCGATTCTTTTCCGTCTGTCTCTCGAGTCGAGGAAACTGCGCGGCAATTTCCGAGACGACCGGATGGCTACGATCGCCGATAATCGTCTAGTCAGATCGGCCATGAGAATCGGAGACAGATCCGATCGAACATCTGGCGAAACCCTTTTAGACGCGGCACCCGGATTTGTGCTGCCGACGAAAACTGACTCGTTCCCGCGAATTTATGTGCCCCGTCAGATTAAGGGACCACCTTTCCCTTTCTTCTCGGGGGCGCCCCGGCATTGTACCACTTCCGTGTACTCGGTTACGCATAACGAGATCCTCAGGATTTCACGGACCTTCGAGGTGTCGCTCTTCCGTATTAATCACCCCGTCCGACTTCCAGAACAGATGTTTCCTGCGGCTCTTTTTAACACGCAGCTCGAAAAATCACGACGCATTTTTCTCCCCATTCTTCACTGTGTGTTTTCTCGTTCGGTAGACTCGACCCGATCCTTCGATATTTGACAGGGTTAAATAATCAATTATATCGATCGCAAATGTTGAATATTTTTTTTCAAATTAATCTTCTCGGCGCAACCGTTTCGATCAATTTTTAATCTAATAGCTATTTTGCAATAATGCTTGACGTTTCGGTTCTAGTCTGTACCTTTTTTAAAAAAGTCCAACAATTTTAAAACAACTGCTAATTATACCAAAGGGGTAAAATTGAAACTCGACATTCCTAAAGTAAGACCATTATCAATAAATGTGATTTTTATTATATGTGAGAGAACAGGTAGTAGTTACACTGGGTAAGACCCAATTATAAATATATGAAAGGAAACTTCATCATAACACATTACTGGTTCAGTAACGCTGCGTAATAATCATGTATCTTAGGCGTTTCGTACCTAAGATTGACGGTGTGCTGTTTAATCATGTGAATCGTTTGACAGGGTTGCTGGAATAGAATTGAAAATAAACTATAGCAAGGAAAAAGAATGAAAAGCACAACAGATGCAAGGTTTTATACGATGCGGTAATAAGTTCTTAATAATTTTAAATAGAAAATCAACGCAGAAATGATTTTGTGAATAGGAGCTTGGACAAAGTCCGTTGTTTACGATGTGGCAATCCGAATCGATCGGATCGCGGTGAATCCGATCCGCAGGATAAATCATTCCGCAAAACCGTCGGCATTCCTCGCGAACCGTCCCGCTCTTGGCAAGCATCGCATGTTGCTCGGTTATTAGCGGATCTCGCTCGACATATTTACCATCCTATCAGAGAACATTTATTTTCACGGTGGCGAGCGCTTAATCGGACGTAATTACCTCTTATTCCGCCGCGAGAGTGTACTGACGTAACCGGAGCGTGATTGACGCGGCCTTAAGCACGTCAGGCCCGTGTTTTTCCGTGATCGTACGTTATCGAGGATCGTCCCCGAGGTGTCTCGACATCGTGCCGTGGCTTACTTCCCAAACTGGGCTTTCTTTCTTATAGGAACGGTATATAAATATATAAAACGGTCCAGTTCGACGATCCAGTTCGTCCATACGATGCAGTGTGACGAGATTCAAAAGTAACTGGTGCCCACAAGTCACGGTTCGAGATAATTAAAAATAGTGAATACTGTACCAGACGAAGCGAGTACACAACTATATTTCACAAGTTCACTACTCCACAAGTTCATTGGTAAAAATTTGAAAATCATGGCGCAAACTTGTTGCATAAGGAATTGTGAAGAACGACAAAACCGTGATACAGATAGTTAGCCATATTTACAATAGTAAGAGTACAATAGAAATGAACGAGTAATAAAATAAAATACATGTATGTATATTACACAGTTACAGGTTCCATGAATATTTATATAGAATGACATGTGACGACGATTTCCCTTTCTTCTCTGTCACTTTAGCTTCTCGGTAGTGCGATTTCTCAAGGTACTATAGCACTGTGCCCACAAGAGTCGTCTGCTAGACGGTTTAATCTGGTAACGAGGCAGTTTTATCTCTCCGCGTCTATGGGTATATGTATATGGTCTAAGATTTGGACGCACCAGTACGTCATCGGGGGATTTGGCCAGAACTCGACGTACCGGTACGTCATCGGTTGCGAATGGGTTAATTGCGGGCATTGAGGGAGCTGGAAAGGGCGAGCGTTCCTTCTCGCGCGAGGGTTGATCGTCGCGATTAATCATGGCTGCCGGTCACAATCGGCCGCAATCTGTATCTCGCATGCGCTAGGCTCGCCACGATGCTCTCGAACGAACCGTTCCGCTTCTTCGCTTATTAAAGACATTCAGGTCGGTGCCAGTAGTCGACCCGGCGTCGATTCATAACAAGAAATTAACAAGCGCGTGATGAATGACTCGCGCGATCTCCCTCGAGCTTTTCGACCACTCGCTCGCCAGCCCCGGGAGTTCGTGGAAACGACGAATTACGACGATAGCGGCGCTCTAATTAATCAACGGGATTATATAACGGCGAACGTTTCAACGGGACCCCCTTCGGGAGATTGGCTACCCTCTCGATTCGGCGAAGACGAACTTCAACTTGTTAATAGACTGATTTTTCAACTCACGACGTCGGAGGCTACGACGAGGACGACATTCTTGGCGCACCGGTTCGATCAATTTAATTCAAAGCAATTTTGCAATATCTTTATTTCGACGTTTCGGTCTTTGTTTAGACCCTTTTCAAGAAAATAGTGATTGCATCTGTGAATTATTAAAAAAAACACAAAAGGTGATATTCTGTTGATGAGAACCTTGTTTAAATTAATTTTTAAAATATATCAACTTACTCGCTTAATATACTGATTTTTCTTGTGGATCAAATCTAACGTAGCTTCTAAATAGAGACGAAAGCGCCCGTTTGTTACCATCTTCGTCTTCCCGAACAGCGATCGGTAACATTTGTTAGAAACTTAATGCGTTGTTCATCGACTACCAGCCCCGCGAGATATAGACAAAAGGACATGTGCCACCGTGCTATTTCTCTATAACGTGATTAATCACCTCCCCGATGACTCCATATCGGTAAAGTTGATCGGTTCCACCGACTTTCTTATAAATCTCTTCTCCGCCGCTAAAACACATAATTTCGCAATTAAGCGACCACGGTACGTAACGGTTTCAAGCTCACGGATCACAAAGCGAATCATTAATTACCGTAGCCCTTTCATTGCATTTCAGTGCAATTACCGATCCCATCGTGGCTTTCTCTGTTCCTAGAAGACGGAATACGTTCGTGACGAACGAATCAATCGGTCCAGTGCGCGACACTGTTTGAAAGGCTGACGGGTCCGATGCACAGCCACACCTACGATTCACCCGGGAAAACCCTGGAGATTCTGAATAAGTGGAAATCGAGATAAATCGGCACCGTTAGGCGTCAGTGCAGTTAGCGATCGAGACGCGCGGCGATAATTCATCGATGCCGGGTGACGTTCTCGATCCGTCTTCCAGCGGTTTCCTTTCTTCGCAGCACAATCGGTAGCAAGAACACAGGAGCACGGGTAGACAATGGCGAACGGGAAAGAGGAGGAGATCTCGGTCCCGTGGTTGAAGGAGAAAAATCTCCGGAGGGAAGAAAAACGACTGGGCCGATCGAGACCGAGACCGGCCACTCGAAGGTGCCATCGGACGCATTCACGAAAACCAAAACATCCATTTCAGAGCAGCCTCGGGACAATGACGACCCCGTTGACCCGACTCGACAATAGAGTCGGCCGAGCCACTCGAAAGAGAGATGTCCATCGGCCCGGGATTGACCCACGGTCCAGATCGTCAGATAAATTTCGCATTTGTAAAAGATCGCCGAATCGACCGCGTGCGACGCACACGGCCCACCAGAGAAATCGCTTGATTTTTCTGCCGCGCACAATGCTCGAACTCGGCTCCCTTTTCGCTCGGTAATTGTCAAGCGATCCTGTCCGAAGGAACTACTCCGACGACGAACACGACGGCCACTTTTCACCGGACAAACGACCAACGAATAGAGGACTCGCTAAACGCGGTTCCACGCCGCCTCGAGAGACCCGACAAAATATTATTCCGAAGTACACCAGCGAGCACGACCGCGAGTATTATTCGCGGCCCGATGCTGCGATAATATTTTCTCTCGAAATAAAGACCACTTACGATACACTTGCTTCGCCGTGTGTGGTCCGTGTCCTGGAGAGTCCTGCGCCGCACAAGGAGGACGCGGACCCGCGGCCTTTATCCTCGTCAATCCGTTCTTCTTCTTTCCTCCTTCCGTTTTTGCCCGCACTTCGACGATTAATTCCGGACTCGTAATCAATCCGAGATTTCAAACGTTTCAGCGAACGCTTTTCTGTTAAGAAGACGGAATTCGATAGGAGATTCATTCCGAATGCCAGATTCCCCGAGGATATCAGGTTGTACTTTTATTTTACGAAAATCAAATAGAAAGATCTAAATGTTTCGGTCCGGACCAAAAAAAAAACAGAATCTCTTCTGTCCATTATTTTTAAACGATTGGAGCCATTACTATATTGGAGACGAACCTCTTTTAATCTCTCGGTAGCTGACGATGAAGACATAAATTTGCATAAGCACTCTCAGCCCAATAATTACGTCGAACACGGTAGCCCATCAGAGCACACTGGAATAGATCAGCAAAAAAATCGGCACAGATTCTCCGCCCATTTCGCAATGGGGATTTTGAGAAAGCTGAGAGGTTCGAGCGGTTCCAAAGCGATTGCACAACAGAAAGGTTAATGGGATCGTCAGGTGTGGAAAGATCGTAGCGACGGGTTCGCAAAAATGACGCGGTTACGGGGAAAATCCCGAAGCTCATCGCGCGATACAATCTCGCGCGAATCTCGATCCAATTACCGGATCATCGTTACGGTTTTCGCGGCGGCCGCGCACATTAGCTGCCGTAAATCGCCGATGATTTTCGCGTGATTGTAGCTGGACTCTGTGTATACGGTTTCTCCCACAAAACCGTATTCGCGATATCTCTTCGAAAATGAGAGAAACGTAGATTCTAGGTAGATCTAACACTTCAGGAACATTGCATCACCTTAGCATTGTAAAGCTACAATCATGAAGAATTAATCAATGATTTCTTTTGGGTAGACGTTACAATGAAGTTTGCTAAAATTCTGAACACTACTTGTTATTTTTATGAAGTAACTAAACTAAACTAAATTTCAACAGACGTCGATAATATAAATTTCTATTGAAATATTGATTAAAAGCTGCGACGTTCGTTTTATTATTGTATCGAAATATGATTCAAAACATTCGGACTATTACGTACATTTTCTTTTTAATTGGCCAAATCGGTCCAGCCATTCTCAAGTGATGCGCATTTGATTTTTATTTGTATAGATAGATGTTTGTTCACTGAACAGGTTACCCTATCGAGGGACTGTACGTTGAATTCTGTGGACACAGTACGGGATTCGGGGTTGATTGGTGTCGGTGTTCGCGAAGGGAATGACGATCGAGTGGAAACGGAATAAAAGTCAATCGGTCAGTGATTTAGTCAGGCTATAGGCGGCGCGCACGCGTTAACCTTAGCGCGAAATAACTCGCGTGTAACTCGTAACGCTCTGGCATTAGGTGCTGGCAAAAGCGAACTCGAGAGTCGAGTGCTCGAGAGCCGGCTGGCCGCGATGTTAATTGGAATTACACATGTGTGGTCACACGCGGATGCCTGATCTTGAGAGGCGTCCTGGCCGGCCTGGGCATGATGTACACGCTCTGCACCGCGCGGCGTCCAACCGAACAGACAAGGACGAGTCCTCCTCTCACTTGAAAGATCATCCTCGGCCAGGATACTCGCCGGTGGTTCCTTTTACGGTTCAGATGCAACGCGCGATGCTAATGCGTCCGTTCCGCGACGGCTAGAGCCGTGTTACCCGCGAGCTCGATTTATGGCAAGGGAATCATTGTTCAAGATTTTTCGCCGATCGACTGTGACTCGCGACCGATCGACAGCCACGTGCTGCGAGGCGCAGTAACTCCTGCAGTTTGTCCAACTTGACGTATATTCTTCAATGTACTTGATAGAATATGTGTATAATTTTATTTTTGATTCCTCTCAGGTTCACAATTCTCATACATAACTCCCCTTTCTTCCGTTTCGTTCCCTTTCACGCCGCTCTTAGCCTATCCTTAATCGAAATTAGCTTAATTACTATGTATTAACTTAACCTTAAACTTAACCTTAGACTTAAAATTACCTTATACTTTATACTATACTACCTTATACAAAAGTAGATTAGTGAATTTTTTAAAAGAGTTTCTTGAGGGTTAACTTTTATACGTTGCACTTTGAATGACTGGAAAATTCCAGGAATTTTCCAGCTTGTCGGGAACGTGTTTCCAGTGAGTTTCAGTAGACAAAGTGTTTCAGAAAACTGTTTAAACGCAGCGTCGTCTCCGGCGATGTTCCTCGCGCGGTGATTTCAATGCGCGGTGACGTGGGAGTAATTGCGACATACGGTGGTACACACGTACACACAGACACGTGGCCCGACCTTGCGCTCGTCTTCCCTGTGCGGCGCAATCGTATGCTTTGTGATCAATTACGCGATATCCAGTTTCGTCGCGCTCCTCGCCTAACGACATGGCCCAATTAAGGACGACGATTAATGCGTTCACCGGTCGCGAGACCTTTTCCTCCCGCTGCGACCGACTCTGACTCACCAGGCTTGTTACTTGTTAGTTTATCCGTGGCATCAGTAACCGAGTTTTCTGGAATTCACACCGCGCCGCGAACAGGTTCTCCGCTCTGTTTTATTTTCCTACCCTGAATTATGTCGTCCTCGTTTTTCACTTGGTTATTCAGTCTTTCGTTGAAAACATGCTGCATCAAAATTTAGATGTAAATTATGTTGTATCGATCGTAAATGTTAAATAAACAATGTGTGGTGGTGTCAGCGCACAGGTTTCAGATCCTTTCCAAGAGAAGAACTTTTTTATGCATCTGAAAAATTAATACCACTGCACCGTGTGTTTAACAGATCAAACAATATGAAAGTAACAAAAGAAACACTTTGCCTTACTTGCTTCAACAAAAGGTTATAGATGAAAAATTTCAGAAAATCTCTTCTCTTGAAAATGATCCATGTCAGGATCGAGTCGTTGGGATTTTGTTAATTGCAAGATTGCTTGTATTTTTGATTTTGATCGAACCTGTGAGCTGTCACTACCACACATTGTTTATCAAAATTTAGCCTTTGAGAAAAATTTTATGCTACAACCAGAAATTTCTGTTACAATGTTGTGTCCGATAGACTAAAAATTTTATAGTAACATTATGCCAAAGATTAAGAGCTGAAAAATCCAAGAGAGTTAAAGAACTAAATTTTCAATTTTGTTTTTAGTAGTAGCAATTTTTCCAATACTTTTATTCATCCAGTTCTTTGAGTGTTCAAAGAGCACTTTGGTTTTAGTAGTAGCAATGTTTCCAATACGTTAATTTACCCAGTTCTTTCATTGTTCAAATTTCGAGGACTTTTGAATCCATGAAACAGCGAAGATGACGGTTCTATTACTAACTTCGAACTTGCCGAGCCATATTTTCAGAGAGTTAACGTGTCCGTAGTGGGCGTCTCGAGGAGATCCGAAGAAGATCGCGATTCGCGCGACCTTTCGCAGCAAGCTCGCTCGCTCGGTCTCCTCACTGGGAGTGCGTAAGAACGGCTGCATCAGCTGGCGAATAATTATGAAAACACGGTGGAACGGAGAATGGGGTAGGCGCGACTGTTTCCAGGATCGAGGGTAACCTTAATGTCCCGGCTGGTTACATAAGACTGTATACATAGACTAGGTAGCTGCGAGCGGATGAGCCTCGTGATGAAATCCGCATCTCGCGAGAGCGATACCGTCCGAGCGGTCTTGTATCACCGGATGATCTTGAACTAACACCTTTCAGGGCATACTCCAGCATTTATTACGGACATGAGGTGTTCGAATAATTGCGCAAACGCCGCGGGATTGCCTGCATACGTGTCATCGGTAATCGCCTCGCGAGGAGCGCCCCTTCGGGTTATCCCCTCGGGGCCCCCTATCCGTGATCCGATCGACTATCATCGCTGAGAACCCCTCCTCCTCCCTCGGGCCCCGTGTTCGTTAAGAGAGCCGAGTATCCCGTGACGATACGCGCTTCTATTTGCTCGTCCGCGTTCGCAGCTGGTAGTAGGAGAAGATGAGAAAGGACGGGGACCACGGACGACCGACCGATGCGACCAGAGGAGAAAAACCAGGTACAACCGATACTCTCCGCTGGTACTTGTCATTTCCAGCCGGCGGATACCACGCTCGTGTCTATTATGGTTAACGCGACGATAAATTACGCGAATGGGTCTATCACGCCGCGGACGAGCGCGCCGGTGACCTCCTCCGTCGATAGGCACGCGGCTCTTCGTCGATCATACAGCCGATGGGAAAAACTCCGAGGATCCTCCGTTGCTCTGCAACGATCGACACCGATCGTTTCGCACACAACAACTTCCAGGATTCGCAAAAAATATCCTATTTCCATACGAGGTTTGTGCTAGATCATTTTTTGTTCACTACGGACGTCCGCTGTTGCTGCAGTTTGCCGGCTATCTAACGCGGATTTATGTTCGCAAGAAATACCAGAATCTTAGTCCAATTAAAGTCTAATTGATCCTTGATTAATAACTACAGGCATAAAAAGCATAATAATAGACGTGCAAATACAAAACCATGAAGCGATATGCAAGGCTCGATGCTGAATCTGTTTCAGGCTTACTTTCGGTTACGGTAGTTTCGTCGAGAGAACTGTGTTAAAAAATTCATTGATTTAACGAACGAGCAGCTGCTAACACAATAGAATTTACCTGACAGTCGTTGTTTCACTTAAGACATCGTATCGCGGAGTGTAACCGCGTAAATCCTCCACGTTTCAGCCTCGTCGCTGCGCCCTCGTGATCACTATTATTAATAACGATCGCGGGTATCGATATTATTGCGGCCAGCCTAGAGCTCAATTCGCCGCTCGATAAGGTCACGCGCGTTTACGTAACGAGCGTCCGTTCCATTATTGTTGAGCGAGGATCTCTCGACTCGCTCTCTCTCTCTCTCTCTCTCTCTCTCTCTCTCTCTCTCTCTCTCTCTCTCTCTCTCTCTCTCTCTCTCTCTCTCTGTCTGGCAGTGGGGCTCCTCTCGAGCGTGCCGCTGTTGCTCCCGGGGCATTGTTGGCCCCGCGGGGTCATGCTCGGTCCACCGGGGGAATCCGGCTGCGAATTCGCGCGCCGGATCCGTGCGAATCCGTAGCGGGGTATAACTCAGTGCGGTTGACTCTTGAATGGAGCTGGCTTCTTGTAAGGGCTTACGACGACGAGGACGCCGCGGCGTACAGCCCGACACGGCCCGTGCAAACCCGACTGAATGGCCGGCACTATATTCGTACGCGTGTAAAAAATCGAATTTATCGAGCTGGAATCCAGCCAGATATAAACAATCCTCCGGTGGTGGCGAGAGAGGCGCGTGCGTTCCGTTCCGTTCCATTCCGTTCGAACGCGCCGCGCCGTTCCGTTCTGTTCCGTTTAAATCCATTCTTCGTGTGCTCCACAATGCAAGTCTCTCTCCGGCCGAGGGTGAAACAATTGACCCTCTGATTAACGAAACCCGTCCAGCCGGCGACGACTATACCCGCGGACAATAATTGCACGATCACGCGGCGACCCAGGGGTTGTACCCGGGGAAATTGTTACATCCTCCGCCGCTCGATTTCTCCTACACCGGCTAGGACTACTTAAATGGCCATTTACACGGGCGGCGCATTGCGGCCACTCTTTTAATGATCTCATTGTGACCGGCCTTTATAGTCTGGTTACTCTTTAATTAACCCTCGAATCGCGGATGTTGGAACAACCTCGGCTGAATGCCGCGATTCACTTCCAATGAAAGTCCTCCTCCGGTGACACGATTTCGCTCGCTCGAGAATTATGGTTACTGATATTCGTCGAACACGACGATGCGTTAATTGGTCCGGGCTGATCAGGCTCGGAATATCATTCTCTCAGAAGGTTCAAATTAGAACCGAAACGTTAGGCACATTTGCAAAATAGCTGAGTGATTGAAAAACATTAATTTAAAAATTAGTGAAAGCAACCTTCGGAAAGTTAAAGAAGCTCGAGGAAGTAGCCAATTTGGCTGCCTGATCCGCATCCTCGTTGCCCTGAATACCATAGTGTGATGGGACCCAGAATTACTTGATGTAGCTCTTTTGTTTATTAGTAATAAAAAGGTTATACTTATTTCCTTTTAATCTCAAAAATGTGTGGATTGGTCTTTATGCTCACAGTGGGGGATTGTAAAGCCATTAGACAACTAAGAGAATCCTAAAAAAAGGAAGTTGTGGTTTTGGCATTCTGATATAATATCAAAGGCATCGCTTAGAGCTAAACATTCGGCAGTGTACATAGATAGAGGCGAGAGGGTTTATAGAACGCGTATGCCGGAATATTAACACATTACCGACCGGTTATTATTGTATAATTTTGAAGTATCTATGGTACATGGCTAAACACTTTTTAATGAAACCTTCAATAGCAACAGCAATTTTCGTTGCGAACCAACAAGTCACCCTCATTAACCTCATATAATAGTTTCATTTAAGATTGTAATGTAAAAGAAAATTTCTGTGCTTTTTTTAGTGCAGCAGAATTATTGAAAATCCTATTAATAGGCTTTCGGTAGGTAATGTGTTAATAGGAAATTAACGGAGAAAGTATATCAGTGGGGGGCTGGAATAGCGTACGCCGGCGACACAATAGACGCGGCAATAATCCCCGGACAGCTTCCGTACGCTTGATCCCGGGGTGGACCTTGTTCGAGGATCGTGGCTCGTTATTACAGAGGCGAATGGGTCGACCGCACGCACGTCGGGACGAGGCAAAAAGTCGTTTTCGCGTAAAACGATCGGCGTTGCTCGGCTTTCCGTCGTAAAGAAGCGCCCACACGCGCCGATGCTCTCCGCTCGCATCGGCCCCATAATCCCCGCGCCGCGCCGCCAAGAACGTGAGAATGTCCGCGGGACGATAAAAGTTACGCTCGTGAATTTTACGTCCCGTTCTCATGCGTCCCTGGTCGCGAATCCGCGCGAAAAGTCGCCGCCCGCGACCTGCGCCCGCCAGGGTCGTTCCCGTTGCCGCGGAATTTCCATTTTCTGTCAATTGTTACCAGTAAAATTACTCGTCAGCATCACCAACTTCTGACTTTTTATTTCGCAATTAATGGGATCACGAGACTGCGTGGTCTGAAGAGAATCAGTAAAACGAATAGACGAGGAATTAAACCTGTACATTTGTTCTTTGAATATTGAAAATTTTAATAACATTTGGCAGGATTGAAATAGCATACTGAATGGCGTTTCAAAAACTCTGAAAGCAGGCAACAGTTATTATCTCCAAAACGAATCTTACCCTCGCGATAAAAACGTGAAATCTGGATTAACTTTGGAGCGCGAAGTATAATTGATAGGCCGCGCTGTCAGAGAGGGATAAATGTGGCAAAGCGGATTATAATATCGGAATTAGAGTGATTCATGGCTACGGAACTTCCGCGTCCCGCTGCTCATTTCTGCGGCCACGATCGATTAATTTGAAGGAATGCCTCAGATTAAATAACAATGGCAAGTGCGTGACTCCGATACGTGTAACGAAGGGGTGCAGGAACGTTCGTTATTATTCTCGGTGAGCAGCTGCAGTCGTGCCTGTAATAATAACAATGTCTGACAAGTATATAATACAGAAAAGAGAGTGGCGGCAAACCTGGACGGCGGCGCGGCGGCGGCGCGACGCGAAGGTCCTTGAGCGCGAATAAGGATTTATCAGGAATGCAGCGTATCCACGAATAAATCCTCGATCCACGAGGAAATCGTACCACCGTGCAACGAACTGTGTCGAACATGCCGGATAACTTCTCGTTAATCCAGGAAATATCGAGCGTCAGATTACAACGACAGACAACCTCGTTAACTGTCTTCAATCTTGTTTAAATCATTCCCGGGTGAATTTGCAACTACGACTATTAGTCACGGGTGGTCATAAACGTTTAGCGAAACGCATTCGGAAATTAATGAAAGTCCATTTATACTGTCTAAACAGCATTTCCGTCGAACTAAAAAGTACTGGTTTTACTTTATCACTGTCTTTAGATAGTAAATCTTTTCTGTCGATCGCGTAATATTGTCTGCGTTATATGTTATCGTTGGATACCATCAATATTTTGGTGGCTACTGTCGTTGCGAGCAGTGTTGACAGGTACCAAATGAAATTATAGTGGAATTAACATTATTTAACAAGCGCAATTCAGTGTGAGTCTATTACATATATTATTTCATTCAATCATCGTGCACTGTCCAGCAAATTCAGACATTTATATTTTAATGATTAAATTGAATCGGAGAATAGTGTACAATGACAGCAATCAAATAGTGTATATCAAGGAAAAATCGTATGTTTGGAACACCTTTCAGCCATTTCGTTCGAAGTGTATCAGGTTGATCGGCAAACGACCGCAGTCTTCCCATGCTTAGAACGTTTCTATCCCGACACTTGATTTACACGTGGCAACACGAGATCTTCAATTATTTCAAACACCTCGTTTTATCGAGCATCTCGCTCACAAAAGGGGACGATTCAATAGAAACCCTTAGACGACCTCCGTCCGACGTATCGTTCTTTATTTTGAAAACACGTTACCGCACAAGCAAAGAAACATCGAATCGCAACAGATGTCTCGTCACCGTACCGCTAACAGAGGGGAAGAGCCAGAGCGAGAGAGTGGAAGCATTCCCGAGTATTCTTCATCGCGCGGCGTTATACGAGAATAATTTTATCGGTGGAAATCGAGAAGCGAGCAAACAGTTCGCGCCTGCCGGTCGGCAGCGCAGACGTTCCCGCAATCGGCCGCGCGTGTATAAGCGTTCGCGTCCAGTTGCGGTTTGCACAATGCGCCAGCCGTATCCCATAGAAAATCAACGGTACGATTCTGTCGAACAATGGCCCCGCCATTTGTGTCCCGTTAAAGCCGCGATTTTATCTAAATCGGGGATGGGGACCGGAAACGCGCGGCCGAAAACGAGTCGGTTGGGTAGGACGGTCGCGAAGGACGCCGCGGGATCCCGATGAGCTCCTTTCCGACCCACCTACGTCTTCAACGCTGAACTTAAGAAAAATCTAGTTAACGAATTCATTCCGTTTTTTCGAAGTGAAACTTCTTTTGGCAGGGTGTAAAATGCGAATTAGGTTTACACCCTGTTTCTCTCCGTTCATAGCAGTGAATAAGGCCACTTTTAATGTGCTAAAGTTCTACAGTTGATAATGGTAAAATTGTAAATTCGGAGAGATGCAAAACTGGGAAATGCTGACATTAAAAAATGGTGAAATTTTAAAATTGAAGAGTAGAAAATTGTGGAACTGTGAAATTTAGGAAAATTTGAAGATTCAATCGAGGGAAATGTAGAGTTTCAATTAAGGGAAATTTCAAGTTTCAATTTAAAGACATTTCAAGTTTACGTTGAGGAAAATGCCATGTTTAAATTGAGGGGAACATCAAGTCTAAATCGAGGGAAATGTCAAATTTAAATTTAGGGGAATTCAAGATTTGAATTGTGAGGAATGTGGGAAATGCTAAAATTGTACAATTTTAAAGTTGGAAAGTAGAAAATTGTAAAACGATGGAATTATAAAAAAAGAGACATACTTAGTTGATAGCATTTCCCATACGCTCTCTTTCTTCGCGTCGCAAATTTTGATCGTACATTACTGGACTGCAAGAAGTTTCACTACTGCTTTTTTTAAATATTATATTGAATATACAATTGAATCGAGGACCACAACAGGGTTAAGGCCGTCGACAGAGACCGTCGATCCGACGACCAGTTGAGCAATGCCGTGCAAAGGATACGAAGGATCGATTCATTCAGTCGGCGACGCATCGTGTATTCATCGCGCGCCACGGTGGCATTCGAAAGGTTGACTAGACGATACACGGGGAAACGTATCTCCCGGCGGACAGGTTGCAAACGCGGACGCGGCCTGACGATCGTTTTAACACCTGCGATAATTACCGGGAAAACACGGAGTAACATTTCAGGGAACAGCGCAGTATTTCTTCGTCGGGCAGCGCCGAGCGGAGCCCAGGCTCCGCTTCCCCGCGGCCTCTCCTTCGGAATTCTTCGGCCGACGATGCTGCTTTGAATGGAGAAGCGAATCCAGGAGAATGAATTCGGAAAAATTTTAAGCAACTCTGAAATACTTGGCTCGAGAGAGCTTGTTGGCTGGAGGCGATCCCGATAGTATCTTCGTTCCCATGGGCACGCGCTTAACCAAAGGATGTTGATGATTTTTACCATTAATTTCACAGATTTCTGCGTTCGATGTGGTCGCCGCGAGTCTCTGGATTAAAGGTTAAATCAGAGAGACTATGCTTTATTTCAATTACCGAGATCATACACAATAGACGAACTTATTGAATTGTCTGATTTCATAGCTTTCAATTTAGTAGTTCAAAGTTATTATTTCATGTCTTTCGACATGATAATTAATACGTTGTCAAAGCAAGAGGTACAGAAATAAAAGTATATTCAAGAAACACAGAACATTGTCGAATAACACGATCGAGCTCCTTCGAATTTGGAATATCTGAAATATTCATTGGCGTCTAGATATTCTGACAATATCGAAAGAGTTAAAGAAGCGGAGGTATGGGTCGAAGAAGAGCCCAGGAGCGCAGGGTGAAGAAATCCCGCGTGGTCGCGACGCGTCGCCGAGGCTCTGCCTCGAGGGTGAGTCATGTTTCGTCGCCAAATTCGGCGATGCCAGGAGTAGGACTATCATTTTTGCGTTTGAGCGTGGGACGGGGATCTGGTAGCTGTTCGGTAGCGTCGGGACGACGGTGGTTTCCTGAAGAATTGTCGTCCTTTTCTCTTGGCTACGACGACGTTGTGTTCACGACGCGACGCGACGGGCCCGTTAATTTGTAGGGCCGTCGAACCGCTTTTTACCGGCGACGCCGAGACCGCGAACTCGAGTTTTGACACATTTTGACACGAGGACCACACAGAGCGTCCGCTAGCCGCGCCAGAAAACATCACTCGCCCCCGACGAGCGACCCGAGGGACGGAACCGAGGCCCGGAGACGCCCGATAGACGCGCAAGAACCACGGCCACCGTCTACCGGATAAGTTATTAGCGGTGCCAGGGGAAAGAAACTGCAACGGGAATATCAATGCACCACTCGGAACCTACTACCCCGTTCCGCGATGTATTTATTACTGGCGATCGACTTTTTTCAAACGGCACCAACCCGCAAAAGATCACGACCGAGTTATTGCCTCTGTGTCGCGACCACGGGGGCGAACGAAACCCAGACCCCCGCACTTCCTTTTCTTCCGAGCGATCGCGTACCCGAGGACACGGACCGCGATCCGGTGAATATGGATCACTCTCGAGCGTGTCGTTTTGCGCCTCTCGTTAAATATTGGATGAGCCCTGGATGAGCATTTTTGCCCGCTGCGGATTTTTGACGGATCGTCGCGGGACACCGAACGCTCTCTTGATGCGGCGATCCAGAGATCGACGTTGAATATCGGAGATCATAATTTCACGATGTGGACCGTAACTGTTTGCTGAGAGTTTACCTCGACGAATATATGTAAAGAGACATATTCTCTTCAATTTTAGCGGGCTTAGTATGCTCCGCGCGCGCTCCTATCACCTGCTAGATTCGTCCCGTCAACCATTAAATGAATCGACAGCTAATGAAAGATAGAGGGAGAGACAAAGACAAAGATAGAAGAATGATAAGAGAGAGCACGTGCTAAGATAAAAATAATTAATAGTCATAAACAATACAAGTGAATAAAACAGAACTTAATTGTCGTTTCTCTTAATTACAAGTAACTTGTAATTTCTGTACATATTGTAAATAGTAATATCGGTTATAATATAAAAACTCTTAATTACAGAGAAACTAATTTGGTTTAGTTATTCTGACAACCCCAATCTCAGATATAAAAAAAGATATAATATATATATATATATATATATATATATCTCTTTGATTTTTACGGAATTTTCTATGCAGCTGACCAGCTCGAGACCAAAGGAATGTTCAACTGAAAATAGGAATTGTCCTGAGCGCGCGGCGATCGCCATTAGCGACCATTGTCGCGAGGGCCATTAAACGGCGATTTCATCTCGCCAAGGGCGTGCCATTAGTGTTTTACGGACTGGCTTCGTCCTCGGTTCGGCGAGGACGGTAAATCAGAATTTTCAAAGTGATCGAACGCGACGCGGAAACACACGTCGGGGCATTCTATCTATTTTTACGCGACCGCTGGGAGGAATTTAAATCTCCACCTCCGCGGCTCGCCGGAAGATCATTGAAATCTCGTTTCGAATAGAAAATTTCTCGTCATAAAGGGGTCTGGTATCCCGACCTTGATGACCTACCACGGTTTCACAGAAGTCACGGGGAGTCGGATACGCGGACGACCGGCGTGTATTCGTCGTCGAGGTACCTTGCCAAATAAACATAAATCATCGGACGTCTCAAGAAAGCGGCGGACTCGACGAGCTAGGCGAACGATGTCGCGGGGACGAGCCGTTTCGTCCGGACGTTTCAGAAGAGGATGAAGAGGAGGAAGGAGACGAAGAAGCAGAAGAAGAAGAAGAAGAAGAAGAAGAAGCATGAGAAGAAGAGGACGAAGAAGGAGAAGACGAAGAGAAGAGCCGTCGATCTGGCGTGGAACGTGGATCGTTGACCCCGGCCCGTGAATCGAACGCCGTTCCCGGGGACTCGTAACAGAATCGCGACTGACCTCAGCCAGGTACGAGGTGTTAGACAAACAGCTGGCCCGAGACCGCGCACAAAGACGCATTTTATACGCTCACGGTGCCTCGCCGGTATTACATACGGCTCTCACGAGGTCCCTACCAACACGCGCGCGTAACAACCGAGGATCGAGAGAAGGACGAACGCGCCGCACTCGGAACCAGAAAAAGCTAGAGAACAACGGGGGACAGAGAGAACCATCGAGAGAGAACGAGAGAGATAGAGAGGACCTACGATCGTCATGGACGAGAGAAGAGACGACGGGATGGGTGTATGTAGGAACGTCGAGTACGAGTCACGGAGCTTCTCTTCTATCGCTTCGCATAAGCTGCTAGCTTCTCCTCTACTCTTTCTCTCTCGCGTACCACCTTGCGCCGCATTCCAGCATGCTAAATCGCTCGGTGCGGCCGCCACGTGTCCCACGATCCAAAATTCCGTCCATTCGAAAATCTGGTGCTCCGTGGGCCCCCGTCTTAGTTGCACATGGTGGGCCTCGGAGTTCTTGCTGGAGATAGATGAGTAGAGAACTAACACTGTGGAAAAGGGATGAAAAAGAGTTTGATGTTCTTTTTTTATTATAGAAAATCTCATATGAGATTTACTTCAACATAATTGAAATACAGAAAACAATACATAAAATACAGAGAAAATAAAAATTTACAAAACAGAATAGGATACTGAAGATACATGAATATTATAATAAAGACAAAAGGTATATAAACCAAACACTTATACTTTAAGGCCGTAGTTCTTAAAAAATGATAACATGTAATGACAGGCTTTGATATTCGGTTTGGTTATTAACATTGAGACATCCATTGGAAGCTGGAAGTTAATTGTACGGTGTTTATTAATCAGTTTGAGCCTTTCCTCGTTGTACAAATTACATTCTCATAAAACATCGTCCCCCTCCCTGCAACTACACTTAGGATCGTCAATAAAGCCAATGCGAGCCAGAGAAAAAAAGAGTTTGATGTTTGGTGGCAAGTATGAAAATCTAGTTACTTGTTTATAGAAAGAGGAAATGTAGTTTGAATTATTGACGGTATTAATTGAGAATGGAGAGTACGGCTGGAGTAGATGATCGAAGGACCTTCGGGTTTTCAGCCGGGGCAAGTAACGCGTCCCCATTTCCCCGTTCTGGGACGCAACAATTAAAATACAATGGATCCGGTGAATGTATAACGAAGAGGACGTTACGCAGGATCACGTACTAACGTTGTACAAATGGCCGGCCAGGAAACAAGGAGGGAGACAGGAACGACGGACTGCAGGTTCCCATGACTCGCCCACGCCGCGAGGAAGGTGCTCGGCGATGTCGTCGTCGCTCGTCGTCGGGGGCATAAAAGTGTCCGGAGACCGAGACCCGAAGATCTCAAGTGCCCGGACCACCTTGCACGCTGCGTGGGCGATCGGCTCGCGAACAGTTAGCGGAGCTTGCGCAAGTTCGAGGTCCTCCGCGCCGACACCGCCGGAAACCTGTGAAAAGCTGCTTCGTTTCATCTGACGATTCCAAATAATGTTTATCGAAAATATCAAACAAAGAGGATAACGATCTGGTAAAAAGAAACTGCTTCTACGACGGCTAGATTCTCACGCAATCTTCTAGAACAAGAAATTCGACAACGTCGAAATTAATATATCGCAAAATTGCTTTCAATTAAATTGATCGAACCAGTGCGTCAAGAATGATCGACAAAACGAGAAGTTATTATATGAAAATTCTACAGAAAAATCGAAGAACAAAATTTATGAGGTACATTATATATTATTATAGTTGCGCAAGCGTGGCTTTTAATAGTAACAGTCAGACAGATAGTCTGTGATAGCATAGGCCGCAGGAATTTCATTTATTCCGCGGCGCAACGCAAGGCGACCGGCTGCAACCGGCGAACATAGTGTTACAGTGAAATCCATTCTGTTATCAGAGTGTAATCCTAAACACGGGCGTGCACACGGGTATTAATGAACAGCGCGGAGAGCCGGGCATTAATCTTGCCGCGAGATTCGTAATACAGCGTCGCGGCGGTTCACCACCCAGGTGATATCTGAAAGCGAAAATCCTGGCAGCGTGGACGACAGATAAACGAGTGATTAGTGTTTCGCGGGCCGGGCCGCGTTTCTAGAACACGCGACACGGTTCTGTTGTTGGCCCGGTGCTTGTGGGCGTCGAAAATGTTATCCACTGAAGACAATTAAGCACCTTGGACCCTTTCGAGAAAGAGTCGACGGTTACATCGTCGCTATTAACACTCTGAACGGCGCGGCGCATCTTCCAAAAGTGGCACAGAGAATTATTTGTACAGATGCAAAAATGAATTTCGGTGTTCGTGCATCCAGTGTATTAATCATATTTGTTCATATACAGGGTGATCCACCTAAATATCTCCTTTATTTCTGATGACATAACAAATGTTCTTAGTGCAATGTATTAATGCAATTTACAAGAAAAAAATATCCATCACCTTGAAAACTCCAGATTTTCATCTCGAGAAAAAAATATCATTTGCAAAGCGTTCACCTTGTGAGATACCATTTACATTGCATTAAAAATATTTGTTATGCCATCACAAATAAAAGAGATATGTAGTGATAAAAAAGTGTATGTGTATAATTTCAATTGATGTATCCTGTTTTTTTACAAGATAGAATATGTTTGTTGGCGAGAAAAAAAATAATTCAATTCTATTTTCTCTTGTATCTAGCTAGGATCTAACAGAATTTTGTTTTCACCACTGAACGAGGATCATAAGCACATAACTCGATAATATTGATTCGTGGGAGAGGCTCCAGTGACCGCACCCCTTTAACCCGGTAATTATACCCGAGAGGTAATTATGTTGATTGGATCTGCAACGTGTCGGATGTTCATTTATATTCTGAAACTTGCGTTTGATACATGACCGGTGAACACGTTGTCGTATCGAGCACACGTGGCGCTAATTAGGAGATTGAATCATCACGGCTGAAGCATTGGTTGGCAGGGGTATTTATTAATGATTTCTTTAAATGAGTTTGCAAAGCTGATGCATCGCACGGGTTACACGCTTCGTTGATTCGAAGTCGGCGATCAGTTTATCTCTACATACAGATTTTTCTCGTTAAAAGAGTACATACAATAAAAGAAAGAAATAAAAAATCTAAAATGAAGCTCATTGAAACCTAAAAATATGCGCTTTCATAAATCGTGTAGATTTTTCAAAAATAATAGAATAGAATCAATTTTCTTTTCCTCCAAGAAACGATGAAAAAAGAAACAGCTCTGATCCTTGTAACGGTGAAGCAACTTGTATGACAAGGGGCTAGAAAATGTTTCAAAATACGAGAAGATTGAAACCCTTTTACTTCTCACACGATTTACAACGTAACGAATAAATTTGTACCAGGCTAAACAGTTCGGTGGTTCTGTGACGATACAGTAATCACTGTCCAGAGGATTGAAGCAGAAAACGCGAAGGGTGCTCGACAAGAGGTTCGCGCCCTCTCCGCGTGAGGGTTTCATCGCCGCCAGTACTGAGACGCGATTCTCTTCTCGTAAGTAATTTATTGTTACTATTAAAATATACCCTGGTCGTCGTCGCGGTGGGTACGAGCAGTTATGGCCGAATATAACCATTTCTATGGGTGCACGAGGCGTCCACCGTGATTTACAATGCCCGGGGAGTTATGACGCGACGTGCCCACACTCGCGTTCTCATACGCTCCGTTCCCGTGCGGTCGGCTTCTTCCCGCGGAATTCCTTATCCCGATGGTCCTGTCAATCGAAACTTCCCTGACAAGCTTCTATTTCCACCATGAAAACCGAAGTGTCGCATTCACTCCTCTAAATCCTGTTCCGAACGGCCAACTCCACGGTATAGTTAAAACAGATGCGACGCAGCTTGCCAAAGGCTCAGACATTGACACGTATCGTATACGATATGTTTCTACAAAAATCTAGCTTTCATTCTTTAAGGATTGTACTCGATGAAACAGTACAAAAGTTATCGATGCTTTTATAAAACTCTGATTTTCTTTCTTTAAAGAGTAGATAAAGAAGAATAAATGGACGTAGGGGTTAGCATGAATCGAACTTGTCGACGTACATGTTTTCATAAAAATGTAGACTCCATGTTTCAATGGATTTTAAGAGATGATCGAGGTACATAACAGTTCCTTAAAAATCCAGTGTTCATTGTTTAAGGGTAGAACTTAAAGGATAGGTTTAATTTTCAGCCTGATTGGTTTCTATCTGTTCTTTTTTCGGAAGGACGACTATATGGCTTCTCGGCAGTGTCTCCATTGAAAGAAATTCATAAGAAAGCTCGCGTTCTTGTTCGATTTTTCTTCCATTCAGAGGTTCGACGGACGCGAGACAGGTATAGAGAAGAAACATCGATCGTCCAGATCGACGGTGTCCGTCGTGAATCGTCCGTCGTCGTTACGCTTGCGTTCACGAATGCAGAGGGGTGAAATACGGCCCAATAAAAGGGCACTTTGACACAGTCTCCCGAGCACTGGCTGCCCATTGTTCGGAAGAACGGAACGATCGCGACCGCAAAGTCGATCCGCACGCTGGCGTGCCGCGGCAGTTAACGCGAAGAGGGACGAGCAAAGGGAACAGCAAACTTCCAGGAGAACTTTTTCGCGCCCGTCGATCGTAAAATCGATCTTCGTGCCGTGCAAGGTCTTGTCGGTTCTTCCTCGCGATCGAACAAATTCGTGCGTCGTCCGATGGTCGACGGAAAAATCCAATTCCCTTAACGCGACCCTGGAAATCCTCGCGTAGATCCAGTTGAAATCGAAAACCTCTGCGCATTCTTCCTCTCCGATTCATCAAACAACGTATATATCAATTTACTTTTTTTTTTATTCAATGCAATTAGAATCTCAAAGTAGAGATTATTTTGCCATACATTATTATACATTATATAATACAATACTAATTATATATATAAATAATCGTTGGCTGGTAAACAAGCAGTTTTTAAACCTATCAAAATATCAATTTACTTCAAACTTCGTGGAAGAAGAATCGACCGCATCGTTGTTCCATTTATAAATTTAATTTTAAATAGTTAAAGACAAGAGACCTAGAATCCCACTTTCATATTTTTCTTCAGACACTCCAACAGCGATCTGCTATCTAAGAAGTCTTCCGAAAGGATCTATCGCTGAAAGGATCTATTCATATCGCGTCCCCATGAAATAATTCGGTGCAGTCAGCGTGATGCTACTAGCTAAAGTGTAGAAGCACAAGCTCGAAACACATAAACTCGTCGTCCTGTTTGCGAAGAGTCCCGCATCAACGACATTTCGATAGTTTACGTCGCGCGGATTATTGACGAGAGACCCGAGGACGCGAGTCAAAAATCCCGTCGGGACGAACGATTTCACTGGTCTCGTCGGCACGAGTTCAGGTGGATACTCGGTATCCATGGCGGACAACAGACTGTCGTCAACGGGGTGACGAGTTTTCACCTTTAGTGTCGATAAATATGGTGAAAGGAGGCGGCCGTGCACGCGCGAAGCAACTCGCACCGCCGATAAGCCACTTTTTTTCACCGACTCCCCAATAAATTTCTTTGACGTTGATCGCGCCGCGTCCCGCAATATGATCGTTTACTGTGCATCGATGGCTTCGCGATGGCGACAACCATCCTGCTTCGAACGCTTCCATCCAGCCAGTATCCCTGCCATCGCAGGATTCACGACTCGAGATAAAAAGAATGGTATGGAGTCTACTTCAGTCTACCGATTCGCTAGCCGTACCAAGAATTAACTTCTTCTACACTGGTTAAGAAATTGTTACTTTCGAATGGTGTGCATTAGGTGGCATCGAAATTGCCATTGAATTAAACGCTTCTTTTTAATTTAATATGTTCCCTGCAAACTGTTATACATCTACGGTATGAAAATAAATCATAAAAAAAATTAATAGTAAACGTAAAAAAAAGTTAAAGTTAAAGTTAAAGTTATTGACAAAGAATCTAATTTACAACAAAGATTATTACTGGAAACTATCTACATGATTAGACAAGAAAGCTTAAATCTTAGGTGCGAAACACTCAAGATTACTGAACCAGTAATGTTACTAATGATGAAGTTTCCTATATACATTATTTATTCTAGATTCAGCTTTACGAACCTGTGCGAACCTGTGCGCTGATACCACCAGGATCGATACAACATAATTTATAGTAAACACATGTATGTGAGTAAACCAGTTGACGAACACTCGAATCACCTGGAAGAGTCTGTAATTTTTCCGGTTCAGAGCCGTAGCATGGATTTTGAAAGAGCCTGTAGCCTGGAAGAGCGTGTCGTCAATCGGGGAATATAAGCGAGAGAGGTGTCTCTGCGTGGCAATCGCGCGTTCCTCTCCCACGGGACCGAGACGAATTCCTTGAAGCGGTGACGCGCGATTTCCACCAGAGTTGATGCGCCGGTCCCTGGTTGATGCGCTTGAGTCGATATCTATTGACTCTCGTGGTATATTCGTGGTCGGTTTGCGTGCAGATCGGTAGAATCCCGCGATTCCAGTCCCGCTTGTCCATCAAGAAGACAGCGCACGGTTATCGACGGATTGCGCGGCGATACGCGGCCCGGATCCTCGATCCACGATCAATCGATCGGCCGGTCGGTCGCGCCAGGAGAGATCCCCGTGGCGTGTTACGAATCCTGCCAATCACGGGAGTGTAATCGATATCGGGCCTGGAGGTGGGCATCGAGCCGATACGATCGGCTCCGCCCCGGGCGTGTCGCCGGCCTGCACGATTTATAATGTTAATATCCCGGAGCCAGGTTCGACGCTTTCCTCCCTTCCTTTTCCCTTACTCTTTTTATTTATTTCTGCCCTTGCCCACCAGGCCCTCTTCTCCCTTCCTGTCCGAAAGGTACGAACAGCAAGACGAACCCACAATCGTCCCGTGTATCTTCAATTCCGATTAATGAGACTCACTTTTGCGCGATGATACTCTCTACCTCGACACAATTAAACGATCGTTCTTTAATTGAATGAAACGATCGTTTCCTGAAGGCTCGGGTGTGGGGCGATTGTTGGGACAGTGGGATTGAACACCTGGACGGTTTCGATGATTTTTTTTTTTCGACCACTTTGTATCGAGCGGGAGGGATCGAAAAATCTCTTTCTGTCGCAGGGGGGTGAGTGGGGATCGTTGATCTTAATGCTAGACTTTCAGCTTTCGACAGTCTGTGTTGATTTATTGGATTTTTTAGTTGCTCCTTTGTATCATGTGTGCGCTTGATGATTGTATTACGGATTTTATGCTGTTACGACAAATATTACGAATGATTTATACATATCCTGTTATATTATTTTTACCTTCAGTTGTTTGCAATTGAGGTAGAAAATTTTTAGTTTGCAGAAAGACCCGGAGTCTATTAAGAAACGTTCAAAAATGCTAAACTAAACTGCTAAGGTTTACGTAAAATTACCAGTAATGGTTTACAAAATAAATTGATTTGCAGCAGAAAAACGATAAAACATTCAGTGTAATAAGAAGAACGAGTGAGAAAAGCGAATGATAACGGAGAATTTAGAAATCTCTTAACTCCGGTCGGCCGAGAAGGCAACCGTCGACGCCTCGGGATCACCGTATTTGTGTTTCTCACGATTCGGTCACGGAGTGACTTGCAAACGTCGCGTTACGAGTGCACTCGTCGTTGGCTCAATAGCGTAACGCCTTTTTAGCCGACCTGCCTCGGCCCGGATGAATGTTTATCCGCGTGTTCAACCGCGCTGGAAGCTCTCGTTCGACCTCCACTCTCGGCCACTTCAGGACACTGCGCCTACCGGAGAATGGAACACCGACGAAGGAATCTCTGAAAGGCTGAAGAGCTCTAAATTCGAGCCAATAGCGTGAGCCGCGCCGTGGGCGGCGGTGCTGAGTTCCAGATCGGCGAGCACAATGCTGAAACCACTTCGTACTCTCTTCGTGTCCTCGAAGAGATTACACGGATCACCTGGGAAATTTTACCAATTACACAACAGTACACGAATGTAAGTACAGTACTAGTATTTTCGATTCACTGTTCCCCGAGGAAGTTTCGATGAGTGCATTCTCTCAAGACAACAGCTGTGCATCGTACTGACTCGACAGAATATTTCTAAAGTTCTTTCGTGAGATCAATTTAATAGGTGTGCAGTTTAACCCTTTGCACTCGGAGCTATTTTAACTCGAAAATTAAACGTTTCTTCTGACCTGCAATATTTCCATTCTCTATGATTTTTTAAATTTGATAAATATGAAATTGATATAATACCTCATACAATACTTAAATGTGTAGCAATTGGTTAGATACCGACATATCTGATAGTGTGAACAATTATTTAAATAATAGTACAGTAATTTTTAGTGGCGCCTCAGAGGCGCCACTCGAGTGCTAAGCGTTACAATTAGTACTATTTCATTCCACGTAGCGAACACTTCTTGCAGCTGCATAAAAATCAAGATACCTCCAGACCTATCGTTTATTATGACTGGACTTTTCGCTTGCCAGTAGATTGAGCTAGTCATTTGAGGGGGTTAAGAAGGGCGAACCTCGGAGAATCACCGCACGATCGTCCGTATTCCTCGAGAGCAGCGCGCTGAAACGTCGCGGTCGCTTCAATAGGTTCTGCGCACCGATACGAATCTGGTATAATTAAGTACACCTGCGAGGCTGTTGCAAACAATGTCGAAAGTGCGAGCTTCACGCATGAATCATGTATCCCGAGCGATGCGATGCCTTCGAGGTCGAGTTACGTTAATCGCGAGGCCCCGATGCAGATCTCGATGCAGATGAACACCGCACACGCGCGCACGCGGCCCAGCGTTACATGCTCGCTATCAATTGCTTAGGCGGCCGCGGCGTGTGCGCACGCGAAACAGAAAAATCGCTGATTGCGAACCGGGCCCGGCCAATAACTTTCTATCTCACGACCCATTAGCCTTCCCACACTTGACTGGTACGCGTCCGCAGCGAACAATGCCAAGCATTGTCTCGCCGCGACTATAATTCGCAATTAGCCTCCTGATTAATTATCGATTTATCGGCCAATTATAATAATTATCCGTAGTCCCGCGAATCTCGTGCACCAGAGTGGCCCAGCTTATCTGATAGCCCGAAAGGTCTCTCCTCCCCCTCTGTCCCTCCCCTCCACTACCATAATTCCGTTCCGCGTCGTCAGCCTTATACAATCTTCGTAGCGCGAGCTTCTTTCGCGACTAGATACAGAGAGTCTCGTAGCCCGAGCCGACCTCCGCGAGATCCTCGGGACGAGGTTCGACCGTATACCCTTATACGCCCCGTAGCTTCATTTTACGACGCACCAGGAAACCCCGTTAAATCGCCGGAATCACCGAGGAACGAAGCGCCGCGGTGGATGCACCAGCTCTCCCTCTCGGATGCGCACTCGCGCGAACGAAGCGAAGGGTGCGCGCGCGCCTGTGTTGCCGAGGCGGCGCGCAGCATCGGGTTACACGGCAAATAATTTATCGAGCTAATACGCCGAGATAAATTACGCCGGATGATAATCGATGTCTACGCCTATGTCATCCGAAGTAATAAATGCACCGTGCAACGATCTACGATCCAGCGAGGTTTTATCGCGGCTAGACCCGCGTCTCTAACCCTCCTCGCTCTCTCTCTCACTACTATCCGCCGCGCCGCGCCGGTGGAATCTTCATGGTTCGCGAAATCCGCGTCGTAGATCGATCACGGACAGTCTCGAAAAATCATCGGTCTTGCGCCTAACGATCCCGTCTCGTCCCCTTTCCACGATGTTCCGCGGAGTTCCGGAGAATCGCGCGTCGTCGTAGCCGAGCGCAAGCGATGCACCACGCCGGGATGGCTCTCGATGCGAGAGCTGGACGGCTCGATCGGAGGAGTGGTTGATCCCAGATACGAGGGTCGACCTAACTTTATTGTATTTAATTAATTACTCCGTCCGATACCCGATCCTGCAATTTGTACCTTCCCATACCTCCGCGCAGCCTCTTCTACACCGTTCCTCCGAGAGCCCGGTCACCGCCTCCGCTCCGGACCGACCTACGGAATCCCTTTTCTTTTCGCGTCCGAGCGGGAGAACCGCGACGGAGCGGACTCACGGCTCTTCCGCAGCGATCCACGCTTGTATTCGCCCCGCGCCGAATCGCTGTAATCATGCGCAACGCGATTTTCGTTGCATTTACATCGATCACCTCTTCGATGTTCATAACTTCCTGGTGGGCAAAGAGAATTTACATTATTTATATTCCGATAATTTTATTTGCGAGATACGTTGACGCGGATCAAGTACATGCTCCGAATCGTGAGCGAAATGTGTGTCTCGTACCGCTGTGGGTCCCACAAGAAGTACTGCGAGTGGAATGCGGAGCTGATTGGTCAGAGTGAAACTCGTTTCGCACGCATTTTCCGCTCTAGCGACATGTTGGCTTAATAAAACGGTTACGCATACTATGTAGCGCACGGCGTGGGGCTATGGGAGCGTCAAAAGTGGGGATAGGCGGAACCAGCGAGGGCTGTCTCGCAAGATTTCTTGCGAGCCGCGAACAGTACTCTTCGTCCAGGAAGGCGATTCTACTCGGTCTCTCTTTCTTCCGAAGAACAATTTTATTTTGCACTGGCATTCCCCCGCTACGCGTTGCTGTGGCACAAAGCAACGAACAAAGGTAAACACTGAAACAACAATTATAGTTTACAATTATCACTTTCTATATTTATCCTAATCAATTTGGTTACAGTATCTTTCTTATTCTAAAATTTTACTTGTCTATATCTTGCACATGTGCTCCATTACGTAATGACTATATCTATCTATCCCTTACTCTGTATCGGTTTCTTTTTTTTCTTCCTTTCTTCCTATATCTTATTATTCTTCCTATAATCGTATTTCATTCCATCCTGCGGTAGTTGATTAAAAGGTGAGACAAAATTCAAATTAACGAAAGTATACTTTCGTTACATGTTAAAAAAAAAAAAAGTAAAAATGATATGAAGCCGTAACAATGGAAAAATAATGAACGTTTTTCAGGGACATGATCGGCCATCAAATATAGTACAAAATTCCGTGGGTTACGGTTCACGAAGGAGCTCGGAGCTGCTCGGTCGGCCTATAAAGCAGACGATCGAACTGAAAATACGATAGGGGCTGTCAGTGCGACATCGTAAATAACGCGTAACTCGGTGTCCTTTGGATAAGGAATAAGCAGTGTATATTGGCGTCGGTTGTCGCAGCGCGGAGCATAAATCAGAGTTAGAGCTAGCTGATCCTGCGCGGGTTTGCTCGTCCTGCCCGTGGATGATCCGCGAGCGTGTAAGGCGGCGTCACAACATCGGTAATGCGACCATAATGCTAATTTACCGTTCGTACCGAACGATTCCCTCCCTTTTGGCTCTGCTTGGGACACCCTCCCCGTCCGTTCTGCTCTTGGATCGCAGTCGCCCGGTGAACGTAGGTGGCAACGGCAGTTTCGCAGGCCGAGCCGCCTCAACCTTGACCCTAGGCCTCGACACGATTCGCGCTCGTGTAGGAACGCGACTCGCCGGATAGATAACAGCCCTAAGCTCCACTTGTAAATATCCAGGGACTATTTTCGTCGCCGTCGGGAGCAGCAGAGCCTTTCATCATTCGCGAATAGGGATTTGCCTCCATTAATGTATACGTGGGAAGCAGATAGAAGCTACCCCGAGCCGGAGGTGATGCATTGCTCGGCTGTAAGACCAGGGTTGTGTTTCATAATAAGACGAAGCACTGCGCGGCCAGCCGGCGTAATAGGGTAGAATTTATGGTCGCGTCGGTCGAATCACTCGCTGCAGGTTTAACCTACTTACATTGTATCTGGGAACTCTGCTTTTCATTCTGAATTTGGTAGTCCTTTGCGTCCATTGTGCCTAGCAAGACCCTTCTGAGTGGTTCGTTTACATGCAACTACATGCTGCCGAATAATACAAATTGTAACAATAACTTTTGCTTTTTGTCGATCGTATGTTTAAAGAAAGTTGATGTTTTTGGCGTACCGGTTCGATCAATTTAATTGAAAGCAATTTTGCAATATCTTTATTTCGACGTTTCGGTCTTTGTTTAGACCCTTTTCAAGAAAATAGTGATTGCGTCTGTGAATTATTAGAAAAAAACAAATGGTGATATTCTGTAGGACTCTTGAGGGAGACAGTGGTCTAAATTGATATTCCAATATTTGGTAATTTCACAGGTTCACTTGTGTGCTCCTCGTTCAGAACGCTTGAAGAGAATATAATAAAATTGATTTGGATCGTTGGGAAGAAGAGCGCCCCTTAGGCTGACGTTGAAATAAGGAAGAATATTTTCCACTAACTAGTACCAAAGAAATACCAAAGAATCATCACACGTTATCAGAAATAAAGAAGTGTAGGAAGCAGAAAAATTAAATGGATCAGCAGTGCGGCCGGGTATCGAAAGGCGAACGAGTTCCCGAGAACGATCATCCGGGTCGACCAAGAATAGCCTTCCCCGAAGCGGCGTTCAATCAAATAAATAATTTTTAGGGCGAACTGGGCGGCGCGGAACCGCCGCAGCATAAATTATCCGCCGACGCAACTCGGACATGGGGCTACGTGGCTGGCGTTGCGTTCGTAGACTGTTACATTTCGCCACGGCCACGGGTTCCCTCCCCTTTCTCTTTTTCGTTGCTACCTCCATGCCTGAAACCATAAACCTCGTGTCAGCCGCGCAACTCTTTTCCGCCGTGACCTACGAGCAAAAGCTGCTTAGGTACTCTATAAAGTCTCGCCTTCGAACGGCTTGGAAATCGCTGCGCGAGAGGGAACAGAGAGTCTCTCCACGCTTCCGGCTCCTCGTGAATCATCCACGCTTCCTTGTAACTCAAAACACTTATCGATTTCGCGGAATTTACATCCCTAAAGTGATATTAGAATCGATTGAGATTTGTTCGAGTTCTGCGGTTTATGGACGGCGATGTCTCTTGCCACGCGTTCGAGTCTCCTTTGTACAAGCAGAAGTAACTAGGAAATCTTTACTATAGGATTTTGTAAATGTCTGCTACAAATCTGCAAATTGATGAACCACGTCTTACAAATATATTTGTAAAATTTATATTTCTTTTCTTTATTTGACCGATATAGAAAAAATCTTTAATGTGTGATGTAGACGAAACTATAGGAGATTTATTTAAATGGTGGTTTATTCATTAATGGTTCATTACATTATGAAATTCGTTAAAGACTGTTATTTTGCAGTCGAATATCGGTTGTTAATGGCAAATCGATCGTCGGTTCGTAATGAAGACCAGCAGCAGAAATCAGCTGGTCACCGGCGATCGATTGACACCGACACATTAAAATATTTAAATAGACCAAACGAAGACTTGTTGGGTTATATAAAACATAAAACAGGATAGCGTATAGATCTGAACATTTTTGATATAGAATAAGAATCCAGAATCCCTCAAGAACCTCTACAATATGTAAGAAAATTTAGTAAAATAACGTTACGTAATAATTTTATAAGTAGAGAAACTGGTTGTCACTTTTGCACGTCACGATTGTTCACCGGAGCTCGGAGGGGCAGATGACTATAAATCGTGGATACAAATGGTTTCGATTCCGCGGTCAGCGGAGCATTAATTTCCTGTTACCGTGCGCGAGCTCGAAGACGACTATTCCTGGATTCCACGGGTACAAAGTGCTGGCGCAACGAGTCGCGATAGAATTGCAACCGAGAATGTTGCCCTAGGTCTACAGGGTTTCGCCTGGCGACGAGCAAAGGTATTGGTCGATGGTGGTGGTCGAAGCGGTCGCACGATGGACCAGAAAAGCCTCGCGGATCCGTGGGTAAAGCGCGTTCTTGCGTTCCTCATCGTGGATGACGAAGCAAAGGTGCATGCCGCATCCTCGGGTTCACGTCTCTCCTATAGTCATACGGTGCACCTAGGTATTAAGGTCGATTCACACTTAATAACACCGTGGCGAATGTAAAATTCGTATTTATAACGAGGTTTCGCGAAACGTCGAATTTATTAAATTTCAGCGTATCGGAAGCGGCGCGAGGGAAAAGGGGATGGCGACGAGCCGAAGCGCGCGAGAGAGAGAGAGAGAGAGAGAGAGAGAGGAGGGAAGAGAGAGGGAGTCCAGCATAATGGAATCACTTCTTCTTATTTCGCCGATCTCGTGTTACGCGGAATCCGCGGCAACGGATAACGCCATTAATCATTTCCCTTCACGGACGCTCGGTAGATCGATCTTTTATCTCCCTTCCCAGTCTCGCCGGTTCGGCCACGAACTCATAACGTTTCTTGTTCGCGTTAGAAACTCGCCTGAAATAGACGTCTTCATTATATCTCCTTTGAATCTGCTTTGCTCCGCGTTCCTCGCTTCGGAAATTCCATCCCCGTTGAATTCGAGCAACAAGTATTTTGTGTTCGCGTCGATTCGGAGTAGCGGAGAGGGAACACGCAGAGGGTCGCAGAATTCCGCGGACTCACGCGAGATAACGTTCAGAGGAGGGTCGTCGGGGCAGGAAGAAGAGAGACGAAGAGAGAGAGAGAGAGAGAGAGAGAGAGAGAGAGGATCGAGGAGAGAAAAAAGAGAGCCGGTCGTAGTTCAGCCCGTGGCCCATCAGATAGGCACCCGAGTCCTCTCTTTCCCTGCGAGGAGAGATATTGGGGGACGAAGAGGAGGATCGGAGGGAGACGAAGAGGCTGATGGGATCCAGCTGGTGAAGGAGAAGGACGAGGATGGAGGGGGTTAGACCTCGACGGGGGGAACGAGGGTTGAAAGGGGTACATTGTTTGCTGAGCAGAGCCGATAATTCAGTAATGAACGTAACCGACGCGCGCCCGCGTTCAGGGCTATAATTACCGATACCACGTCGGATAGCGGATACCTTAACTTCGGGTCCTGAAGCGCTACAGGAGGATCGCGAGGGCGCGAGTATAGTAAGAGCGAGCGAGTATAGCGTATAGTGTATCCCATCTCGGGGCCCGTACACGGCCGCGTCTTAGGAATGGGCAGCTCTAAATTAATAAATCAATAGCCGGGCCCTTATCCGATCCGCGGGTGGGTGGAGTTTGTTTGTTTAAGAGCAGGATTTATTAATTTTTCGCTGGGTGGTACGTTCCCTATGGTCCACGCACTCCCGACGGTTATCTTCCACCTTCGGTCTCGCGCGCTCGCTCTCGCTTCTATCTCTTCCTTCCGTGTTCTTTATGCGCCGGGGCTTCCCTATTTTATGGGCCGATTGCCGGGCGACGTGCCATGGCCTGCAGATCCGGAGACTCGCGCGAGATTCGCCTGGCCTCGCCGTGTTCCACGCACGAACACCGCCATTGCACGATCGATGGTCTGCGTCGAATCGTCCATTCATCAGAATTTATGCTTCGAATACGGAGAACTAACATCTAACGCAGCGCCAACACGTTAAAACACTTTGGCTTCTACGATTTTGCGTACTGCTCCGAAACGGAATTGTAGGGATCATCGAGGAAACTGAATTTTGTTAGCATCCGAGGAGCCTAATGAAGTTTTCATAAGATAATTATTGAGGAGAGGGTGAATAGTGATTTTATGGTAATTTTTTAGGTATTTATTCAGTAGTTAAGAACGACTTCTATGACGACGAGATCTTGTTTTCAGATATACACGTAATGTTCTACTTAAATTGAGTCACTTGTTTTCTATGGAAAAACAGGAGAATTTGCTGTCTACCCTCAATTTGTCTTAATAATGTAATAGTAAAAAATTAATATTGGTAAGGTATGCATTTTCCAACAACACAGGAGGATTTATTATTTACCCACAATTTGTAAGGGTCCTTGGAACCTGCCAAGCATGCAGCCAGTGCCATCTCTCTATCCAGGCAAGAAGCTTCGATGAAGAAGACCGCGAATCTCCTCAACATTTGTGAACACCACTTTTAAAACAATATTTTTCACATGGAAGGATAAAGTATATTAAAAAATTATTATTATTAAAATTTTCACGATCCATCGTGTACACCTTGAATTCATTAAAACTTACCAATTTATCATTTTTCGCAATGTACAACTTAAAACAGTGAAAAATTGAAAATTTTGAGAACATCTGTGTATTGTTTCGAATTTAATAGAGTAATTAACGAAGAAATGAAAGTTCTATTTGTCCCCTCTCTCTTACACTCGATACAGACAATTTTTAGTTTGCATAAATATCGGAATTCTATCTAAATCATTTATAAAAAATATTCTTGCAGTTGATTCCACATGAAAGAATGCTATTGCATAACAATGAAATGAAGTTAGAAAATGAATTGTTGAATAATACATATCGCTATTAAATAGTGATTGAAAATGGTAAAGATAATAATGGGATGTTGATGCAGGTTAGAGAGAATCCTAATAGAGACATATCCGAGCGAGTCGGTGGTTTAAGAGGCCAGTCTCGCGGATTAGAATCGATCCATCGATTTCGGTGCCTCGGGGGAGCTTAGAATAATTTGAATTCGATCGGCAGTCAGATAGTTGGATCGATCGGTCCCGCGGCGGCCGTTCTCCTCAGTGAAAGAAACATTCGTGCGGCACGCCGACATTTCTCCCGTTCAGATCCTCCCGGCTATCGTAATTCTCTTTCCGCTCGAATTCTCGCGATTCTCCTGCCGGTCTTCGTGCGATAATGCCCTGCCCGCGGTGAGGTCTCGTTTCCATGTACCGTCGAGCCTTCACGGAACGCCAAATGTATGATTGTATCGAGCTATACCTTTCCCCGCTCATTCTTTCCTGTTGCACGCTCCACGCTCGTAACAGTATATAAACTGGAACTAAACGGGAAACTGGAAATGCTAGAGGTTCCAGGCTATCTAAACACTGTTTACGTGTAACGAGATTCAAAATAGCCGTCTCACGAAATGAATTCGTCGATCATATTTCCTTGTAAGCACTCTGCATCCTTTACTTCTTCGAATCAAACTTGAAAAATATCAAATTTTTGTATATGTACAGGGAAGTCATTTCGAAACTAATAAAATTATACTGAATGATCCTGAAATCATCCATAGATAATCCTTAATCCTTTCAAGATTGCATTATATCAAAATCTTTTACTAAAATTTGTTTCGAATCGGTACGAATTATTCCATCCGACTGTTGTATAGGAAAAAGTAATCGATCATCGAAGTAGTTGCACTCTTGAACCGATCACGACCGTAGGAGAAATGCGTTGAACTGTGAATAAAAAATACGATTTCGCAGCGTCCTTCTGGCGGCAGATTGCCACGGCAAGAGGCTGCTCGCTAATTTAGTCAATCATTAACAGAATTCCAGCGCCGAAGCCCTCCTCGGAGCGAACCGGAAGTTACGGAGCAGGTCTCTCAGCCGGCGGTAGAAGACTCGTCACTCAGAGGCCATAGTAATGATCTTAGCTGGCTCGCGAGCGGTGGTACAGTAAATCGGATTATGCCAGAGACGAGCAACGAGAGCGGATTGCGCCCGTAGGCGGAAATTAGACTCGAATCTCGTCTCCGTGCTCCCCGTGTTTTCTGAACCGGCACGGCGCGCGGTGCGGCAGTAGTGGCGGCCTGATGATAATGACGGTAGCAGGTGCTCGAGTCGATGCCACCTTCGCACCTTGCTTCCCTGATCTTCTTGGCCGCGTACACGTAGACACACGCGCGCCGATCATCGTCCCCTTCCGTTGTCTCCGTCGTCGTCATCGTCGTGGTCGTCGGGTCATCCCGTAATTCGTTGCTCCGGGGACTCTTCGAGTTCTCCTACCTACCGTGGTACGCGGCCAGACGTGTGTGCATGCTTGTGTACCTGCATGCTGTTCTACCATCTCTCTCTCTCTCTCTTTCACTCACCTGTGCACCTCTCTCTCTTTCTCTATCTCTCCGTTTCTCCGCGCAACCGGCTTCGCATGTGTCCGTGCATGTACCAACACGCCGCGCTTAATATCGCGAGCCAATCTTAGAGCTTGCATTCAGTGGGTTAGTGCCGTAAATGCCAGTAACCATCCACCGGCAATGGCCACCGGTGGCTACCACTATAGGCGGGTAGCCAGGTATTCATTCCATTTGCAGTTATGACGAGTCCGAGTTCAGAGGCCGTGAGACTCCGCCGGCTTACCCCAGACCTTGCCCCGGCATCACCCTGCTCGCGAAACGCGTCTACGTGCCGCGCCGCAGCCGCGTTACACTTCCGCGCAACTATCGACTTTTTCAGAGACACCTCCTCGGAACTCATGCTTTATGGGCCACCGGCAGTTTGCTATTCCTTTGATTGACGTGTGACGGGACGCGCGCAGACGCCCAAAACACCCAACACACGCGGACAAACTGTTTCGCCCTTGCCGTGTATCCGACACCGTTTCCGTTTTCTTCAAAAGTTTTTCTACTTTATGACTTCGTCAACCGTCACAATGGAATCTTCCTAAAAATTCTCTACTTTAACTAGATACTTTCAGGTGTGTAGCTCGATTCTGTGGCAGCGAAGCGTTCGAAAGAAATTCCGCAATTGTATATAATTATCTACCATCGACGATAGGGAAATTGGTGTGCAGGAAATTTTAGATTCACGAGAGACACCGCTGAAGGGTTTCATTCGAGTCTGTGAACGGGTACATTTAGGTGTTTGCCGATTGATTGGAACTGTTCGTATTCTCTGTTAACAGTGGAACTACAGGGCCGATCAAAACAACGGGCTTCAAATTGATTTTTCATTATTGAGATTGTGCAAGGTTACTCAAAACGTCGTATTCTTTACTTTAAATCAAAACGTCGCACACATTTGTTAAAAAAACACGTATTGTACAAATCAATAAAAATATATACTATGGTCAAACATACGGTAGACATCCTTACAATTGCGAGCATACATTGATGACCCAGTATTAATTTCTAGCTAATTATAGTGTGCAATTGGCTAGAGAATATTCTTCTAACTATTTTTCAACTAATTTTAAACGAACTATACAGGGTGGTTCATTTAAGGCAGCCGCCACGAAGCTACCCTTGTCACCAATCTCTCTCTTCCACGTCTGCTTCCCAGCGAGAGTTTTCATCGCGCGAAAATAACCGCTCAGACAAGAAAGGCAAGCATCGGTTGAAGGTACAGAATCCGTGCGCGGAGCGAAGAGATCTCGACTATAAAGGCCCCGATGGATTTTTCTCTCCTTGCGGAACACCGTGGACAGCCAGTGGTCCGGCAATTACATCGTGGTCGCTAATCATATCGAGCGTACGCATCGACGGTGTGAATTATCGGCGGCAGAGGCTCTTTCCACTGTTAAAGGTTAACGGCCCTCGGTCGCGGCACGCAGAATAATTCCACGTTACGACGACAACGACGACGCAAGAAGAGAGAAGATAGAGAGAGGGAGAGAGAGAGAGAGAGTAAGAAAGAAAACGAGACGATGAAAAAAGCCGGACGAGGCTCTCGAGCAATATAATCACCAGCGCGATAGAAATAGGATGAATACTTTCGAGACGCGAGACATACTCTTTAGCGCTCCTTTGACTCTCTTACACGCGTCGCTCGATGCCGTGGCCCCCTGTTATTGCCGCAGCTTTTTCACCTTCGACTTTCTCGCGGATCCTAAACCTCCTCGGGACGATTCATCCCGAGGCGAGGAAGCCAGCGTCTCGGCAACCACCGTACACCGCAGCTCAGGCGCAATCGCAGTGGCCGGTAGTCGCAATTATAGAGTATGACTGCACAAGATTCGTTCGGTAATTTGTTATCATTGAATAAACACATCGGAAGGGACAAGTGGGTGGATGAGCAGCGGCAGTGGTATCCCAGTCGCCTTACAGCCAGCCAACGAGCCTCGAGGATCGTAATCTTCCGACGACCGCGAACCACTTTCCTCGCCCTTGTTCGCCGGCTCGGCGCTCATTGTCCCCGGTTCAGGCTCCCTTCATTTACACCAGACCGGCAAGGTAACGCTTATTGAACATCGTAGAATCGTTCGTGGAATCCCCCGGTGATTGGATTCGTCAAGGTGCAAGGCACCACCGCGCCGGCTATGTATTCCGCAGCGTGCCGCACTCATACAATTTCTGGTAGCCGCGATAATTAACGGACGCGCCGAGGAAGGATCATAGTGTACCGGCAGCCACGATAAAATCTTGATGGCCGACACGCTATCGAGGGACTCGCGCGAGTCATCGAGTCAACGGCAACGTGTAATCTCCCGGTTTCTGCGGAGAACGTCCCCTGTTCGACTGCATTTTCTCCACGGAAAGAATTCCCCGAGGAAAAGAATCGCTTACCAGGCGTCGTCAAAAAGAAACCGTCGCCCGATGCCTACGGCTTTTTGTCAGCTTTCTTGCGTAGGAACGAGGAATCACACCCTTGCGTATCAATTCACAACAGTTCATCGAGCTGTTCTTCATTGTCTGAATTGGTGTCACAAATAGATTGCGGATTTTTAAGGAAAATAAAAATTGTCTGCATCGTTTGCAACAAACAGAAACGCAATGTAATTATGTTGTAATTGGAATGGCTACTTTGAATTTCATCTGTGTTATACCATGCAATATACCTTGTAATACTCTCTACTAAGCATTATGTTGTAATAAATCTCATATGAGATTTCCTAATTAAAAAAAAAAAGGAAATTTCCCATAATCCAACGAATGGCAGCGAATCATCCGAAAAATTCTGCCGTCGAGATTTCGGTCGGAGAGGAACGGTCTCCGATGATTTCCCATCGGTCGAAGCCCGGCGCTAATTAATAACAAACATTTCTTCTGGACGCGACGGTGCCGATTAGGCTCGCCGATAAGCGTCCCGCTCGGTTCCCACAGCGCGTTCGTTAGAGCCGGTCTTAGGTACGTAATCATTACCGTTGTTATTATCGTTATCGTCATTATTATACCATGAATAACTAAAACGCACGGACGAATCGGCGAAGTCATTCTCGCTCTCATCTGTCCCGGCTCGGCGGTGAGGGGGTGGCAACGTCGAGTTGGAGGAACCGAGAGGAGAGCTAAGAGAGTCACAGCTGGAAGAAGGATGAAGAGGAAGGCCTCCGAAGGCCTTCGCGGCGCACGTTTTCATTCGCCCCCCGCCTCCCCCGCCCCCGATTCCCGCCTTAACGTACCCACTCTTCTTTTTCTCGCGCGAGCGTTCTCTATGCCGTCTCTATACACACACGTACGTACTCACACAGAGGCCCGGTATTCGCCAATTAAGCTCTATTGAAACGGTCAGGCACCGCAAGGTGGCCTCACGCCGGAGACCTCGCCGTTAAATCCAGATTAAGAGCGGCCCATGACACGTTGAATCCGCGGCTCGTCGATCCAGAAACATTTAATTTAGACGTTACCGCCTGTTGCCAGGAGAGATATCTCTTTATTCATGGGGCCTCTCACCTTGCCATCTCACTCGGCGGTCCGAAACCGTCCGAACGCGGACCAGACGTCGCGTTCTTACATTTTTTTAATCGGTACACAGACCGACCTTTATCTATACCTTTTTCTTTTATCTTCTTCTTCTATATAAATAAGAAGTTTAAGATAATTTATTTCTACAATGTTTCCATTGACGTTACAATGATACAAGTAAGATTTGAATAGATAGTCTACAATCTCTAAAATACCGATGGATACAAATACTAGCCTTAATATTAGGTTCCGCTATAATCATATCAATACTTAGAGGTATGTAGTTGGTAATCCATTTTCCATAGAGCCAGATCACATGGTTATATTTCCTTTTAATCTAAAAAATGGAGATCACTGTTCGTGCCCGTAAAGAAAATTTCAAATGTACCTCTCGTAGATCTATAAAAAGTATCGAAATCGACGTGACATTGCAATTGTTGCATTTGTTCGATGTCTTCTTCGACGTCCAGTGTTCGTGCGTGAATATCGTGCGGCTGGTTCATAAACAGTTGAATAGTTTATTAGTATGTTTTCGAGAAGTTTCAGTTTCCTCGTCGTAAATTCCATTTTTCATGTTCGCTGAAGGTGTCAGGGTATTGTTTATGAGCGGCGAGTCTGCGGCTAGTAAGTAACTATCGGTTTGATCTCGAGGAAGCGGGTAGCGCGGGTACACGGTAGCCGGGTATCCGCGCGTTCCGCGTGAACCAGATACACAGCCCGGAGGGCCCCGTCACAGTAAATTATCATTTTCATAACGGCGTGCCGGTAATTTTGAGGCGGCGAAGGCCTACGGCGCGAGCTCCACGGCCGAAGCTACTTACCCGAGCATGCCAGTAGGAAGAGGCTATAGTTCGCGGCTCGTTCGCTCGCGATAAGAAAATGGCGATACCTTCCGCGCGGTGACTTTCGCGCGAACCCGCGGATACCCATCGGCGCGATCGTAAATCAACGGGGAACGACAGAGAGGCCAGAGGGAAAAGAGAAGAAAGAACGCATCCAACGAGTGAAAACAGCCTCGTGGGTGAAAGATGGCCGGGGATTAGCTGATCGATACTCGATCTTTAAAGAACAGAACACCTTTAACGCTGGAAAATTGAATATTCTTATATTCCCCGAGAGAAAGTTACGTCATGCTGCCGGCGGATAATTAACTGGGATCGTTATGCAAATCGACATTTTTCCCGGCCGGTTTTATGGAAACAAGGATAACCGCGAGGTTCGTTTCGTTTGGTGAAAGATTGGTTTTTTTTGTATAAATCTCTTTTGTCTCGAGGAAAACGTCTTCTTGCGTGTCGTGAGTCCACAGGTGTCATAAATCGAGAAAGCAATTTGCACGTGACAGCTGTGTTACTGCGTAATACTATATTGAAGCGCGTTTAAATATTAGTTTGTTCCGAAAATTCGAATAGCGCATACATCAAAAGCGGTTTTTCAGGGGAACGAATAGCATAGTTTCAAATGTGTAGGGGTTTATGATGTAATAGAACGTTGCTTCTCTTTTTGCGGAATTCACTCTTCTGTTACAGGAAAAAACGAATTTTGAAAAATTATCAAGAGGCAAACTTTCACATTATGCAGCAATAAGAGGCAGCAATAAGTTCCTCCTTGTCGTTTCAACGTGGACAAAGATTAACATAGAGTCGAAACTATCCGAGTAGAAATTGGTAGCAAGTTCCGCCTTCGATCTGTCCGAACAATCGCATCTCGCCGGATTAGGTAAGTCAGTGGGCGTGATAGAAAAAAACATGTAGTGTCAGCCCGGAAGCGAGGTGACAATAAGTCGTCGAGCGGTCGGTCGTCGGATGCTAATCGAGTCGATGTCAGAGCTCGAGAGACGGTGATAGTGGATCGAGCGGCGTCTAGCTACCGATCGATAGACAACAACGGTACGGCCGCATGCGCTTAATGATCCCGCCGGTCGTTTAAATCAAAAAGCTTCGCGCCGCAGCGAAATTGTCATGCATTATGCATGTCGTACGCGACGCCGATCGCCGTCGCACTGGCATTACGCGTTCTTACGCAATTGTGTAATTAATTGCTTCGCTGAATTTGATATTTCACGGCGAGCCGGACTCGCGGGACCGGAGACAAACGCAGACGAGCGGAGACAAGCGCGTTCGAGGATTCCGCTCGCCGCGCCGCATCGCACCGCGTGAAACCTTTAACACCGATACCAACACCGTATCCATATTCCTTCGATCAAATTCACTGTGCCGCGCCGCGGGTGGTAGCAACATCTGTCGTTGCCGGAATGCGAGGCTAATTGAACGACGAGTGTTCGATGGTGACGCGGACTAGGATGCGCGGGGTGAAGCCTCGCGATGGGACTTGCTTCAGGATGGCCTCTGTCCGTCGCTCGTTCTACACGGTGGCCGATAACTGGTGGTACAATCGGAAAGGAACTGATTCCACATAGAAAACTATAGAATAGACATTTTTTCATACGGAGGTTTGTTTCCGAGAAAATCAACTTTGAGCCTGTCCGCCTAATTTTCAAATTCAGTTTCCTCGAAAATAAGGGGTCGTATGCAAACATATTATTTTACACTTTCGACTTATTTTTTTAAAATGTAGGATTAATAAATTTCAGATTGTGCCACCAGTTGCCGACAACCGCATTCAACGAATCATTTGACTCCTGCTTTCTGCGACAGATGCAGAACATTCTTTCATAACGATTCGCAATCTAGTTAAAACCATCCCCTCGAAGCAAGCGTCCTGTTCGTCCTGTATGATCGGGTTCTTTGCAGGGTGGTGGCCAAGGTGCAATACCCGACAATGATTTTTGACCTCCAGGTGAGAACTCCGGCGGCTAGAGTATTCCAATCGCGAGAGCCATTGTGGTTCCGCTAGTACCGGAGGGCTAACGTGGAAAATGAAGTAGTTTTCTTCTCTGACAACGACAATCGCTCGACTGCCCGGAGCGTACCACGGCAGTAACAGCAGCAGCACCGGCAATAGCAACGGTGCAGAGGCTGCAGAGCCGCAGCAGCTTCCTTTCGTCGTGCAGAAGGGATCGAGCAGTGCATTACCCGTTAGACATGGCCCCCGCGCTGATATATTGACTTGGACAAAAAAGCGACTGTTCTTCTGCTCGCTGGCACCGCGGTTGCTGCCGCCGCGCCGCAAAACTCCTGCCCCCGTCCCCCTTCGTCGGGGCCCCGACTCTCTTCCCTTCTCGTCTCGCTTCGCAACGCGATGCAACCGGCAGCCAAGTCGATGCACACACGACCCGCGAGACCAAGAACGATCTAACGTCTAATGGAGTTTTCTATACGGCCGCGTGGGTTCTTTCAGCGATTCGATACAACCTCCCTCGTCGGCTCAAATTGGTTTCCTGCCACGGAACTACCGGAGATGCTGACGGATCGGACTCGATTGCCTACTCGCGACCGGTTATTTAACTTTATTCGATTTTAATAGCCGGCGAATGAGCCCCGAGACTCTCCGCTGGGGTGGTTTCACTCGCATTTCCTTCCTGTGTTTCGCGTTTTCAATACCATACCTTTTTCTAATTAAACATTTTAAATCTCAAACGGGATCACGCACAATATCAACCTCGGTCAAAATAAATGTCACACTGCAAAAGACAATTTCAATTTTACTCGTAAATATTTCTAAACAAATTGCCGAGGGCGAGCATAGATCATATGTATTCACCAAGCCCGTCTCTCCGGAAAACCCATCTAGCAGAGCAAGTTGTCAAACTCCATATGAAATCGAATTACTCAGTTAACTGGTCCCGCCAGCAAAAACCCGAAAATTATACCGTTCACCGGTGTATAACACCTGGCCGTGCAACTACCCTCTTCGACCTCTGCCGATCACTGAAGATTACACATATCTTCTTCGGCCGAGTTAGGGTTCTAATAATAATGGTCGAGCGTGTCGGTTAAGACGGTTTTCATCGGTAGCACGTGTTATTCCGCGACCGGCCTGGAAAAAGGTAGTAGAGAACGTTGGTACGAAAGAAGTATAGTAGTATGTGGGGGGAAGAGGGGGTTGGGGGCAAGGATATAGGGGAGCAAGAAACATAATCGCGTAGCGAGTGGCGGCAGCGGTAGACCACGGGGACGAGGAACCTATTATACCAGCAGCAGCGAGAGTAAAAGAGTCCGGACAGGTGAGATAATCAACCTGCGCAGCCATAGCTGCGAGCAGCCTCGCAGTAATCACTATTCGCGCGCACGGTGTGTCTTTTAATGCTTCGTATGACTCGCCGCGCGTATTATGCCGGCGTAGCTGCCGGTTGCCATTGCGTTCGAAAGTTTCCTTGCGAACAGCCTTCGACCGATCCGCGCGGTTTTCCTTGGCAACGGACAGGACCCCGATCGGTTTGCAGTGCACCGATTCACCGCGGTGCAACTCTTCGCGAAGTAAAAGTCGCATCCGCGGAGTTTTCGAACGGAGCGCAACAATGCAGCGGAACGCAGTCGCCAGGGGAGCCGAGGCCTTGAACAGGAACCGATTATGCAGATTCTGGCGAAGTCTCCGCTTTCTTGATCTCTATCGAACGATCCACGAGAAATGCACCGATGCAGTTTTAATACGGAAGTCGCGAGCAGGTATATCGTCTCGCGCGAGTAGAAATCGATCGCAGATACCCGTTCGCAAGAAGCTCGACGAGTTTCCCGGAAAAATCATAAGTAATTCACGAGCCGGGGCCGAGCAGCATTATGATGACAATAGTCAGCGTGAGAAAGTCGGACGAAATGCACGTACATCGCGGTTACCGCGGCGGTGCATCGATAATCGGCCGCGAATCACGATTTCCGCGCGTTACGCGGCCTCTTTAGAAAACACGGCCGCGGCTAACCCACTGACATTATGGGAAAATCCGCGGAGAAGCGACCCTGCTACCTGGCTATAGTCCGATCATAATCCGCTGGCCTAACCGTTCCCGATTTTCTCGGTGAGAGGAGATCGATTCACCGTCCTTGGTCCCGATTTTTCCTATCGAATTTCGCACGTGTACAAAATATTCTGCAATCGGAACATTTGTTTTACAATTAATCTACAACACTATTAGGAGATTATAGACGCGTGGAAATCGATCGATTTCGGAACTAATGGGTTTCGTGTCGAATCGCCACGTTTTCGTTTACATTACGTAGTTGCAAGGGATATATAGGTAGTTGAGCTATGTACTTTTACAATGGATCTGTAATGTTATTAGGAGAGCATGGTCGTGTAGAAATTGATTGGCTGCGGAGGTTACTTTCGTAACTGAAATCCTAGTACGGGTTTGCGAGGTTTGCAACGTTGAATGCTTCAATGTATTGTTCACAGTATATTTATAACATATTGCAACTGGTATCTAGTTTATTTACCGTGTTTACATTACGGACGGGACTTAAATTTTTCACGAACCAGGAAGAAGGGTTTGCTGGTATTGAAAGAATTATTGTAGCAATCTAGAATTGTTTATAGACCGAAATGTCATTATCCGAAGGTATCCATTTGGAGAAGATAGGCGAGAAGGTGAGGGACGGAGGGAAGGGTGGCCTCTCGATTTTGCGTCGGCTACAGCGTTCCGGGTTTTTTTCCGTCTCCGGTTTTACCATCGCTGGTTACAATGGTGGTCGACGAGTTTTCTCACGCGTTTCCACGCGACGGCTCATTATTCCTATCCCGGGACGTATTTTATCCGCTGCTATTTGATATACGAGCGAGCCGAGCTTTTCTCCTCGGCGAGGAAGGACCACGAATATAATCCTCGGAGAGGTCTGTCGCTTTCGCCTTTCGCGGACGCGCGCGTGCACCCAATATTTTATTGACCAAGGCGTAACGTCCGGGACCGCAACAATGCCCGCACCACGGGCCCACCACGAGCCCACCGTGGGCCCCTGCGCATTGTACCGGAGCGCGAGTGTGGTCCGCTCGATCGCTGATTTACAGCTCGTCTAATTTGTAGGCGGCCGCCATTAAACAATCCATAAATGCGTGCGCGTAAAACACTCCTGAGTTCGGCCGAGCGTAGCAGCTCAGATTGCCGGGGATGTGCGTGTACCAGACCGAACCGACGCACGTACTTTATTCATATTCAAATGGACGAGCTTTACGAGCGCGCGAACGGGAGTGAGAACTCGCCGAGCGAGTTTCGACCCTGATCCTCGGGGATCGAGACGGAATCATTTCGTGCAGAGGATTCCACTTCATTTCCTGGAACGAATTGCTTTTTACAAGCGAAAATAATGATCGTCACGCTCGTTAGAAATTGCACGATCGATCCAGCTACAAATTCGCTGGGTAAAAGTGGTATTCCAGTCGTGGAACATCGTCGATACGTTTCCGGAATAAGCGGATCGAGCCGCGAGAGCTCGCCGTTTGCTACCAGCACCACGGTCAGCCGGGAATTGCCCATAAACACCATTACGACTAGCGGGGGCAACTTACAGCGTGCTTTGCCGGACTTATGACGCGGGCGTGCTTGAATTAGGTACTCGTTACCAGTATTACGTTTCAACCACCTCGTTCGCTCTCGAACGAACACTCGCGATATCTCCAACACCGTTTTGACCGCGTACCACGGTAGTGCAACCAGAGAATGATGGGGAGGGACGTATCGGATGAATCCTGAGACGTCCGGATGTCCATTCCCTTCTCCGATCGACCTTGGAGCCAGTATCGAACGTAGATCGTCGTGTCCGGTTAGCGTTAATGATTCTTCGAGGTGATTTTTAATTAACCAGCCACTATAGTTTTTACTATCGAGACGTTTGACTGTTAGACTTTTTAACTTTTGTGCGAATTTGCAATTATTTCAGATCCTATGTCACTATTTTCCTAAGCAGTAAAACTGTAGGTTTTAAGTTTTAAAGTTAAAGTTAAAAAGTTAAGTAAAGCAGTAAATCAGTAAAAAAAATATAGTAACATAGGATCGAACCTGTGTGCCGAAATTACAATTTCTATTTAAAATTGGCGATCGAGATAAAAGAAAACATTTATTTCAGCAATATTACGGAAGTATTGGAAGTAGTAAGTTTCATGCTTTTATCGTCAAAATGAGTTTTGAAAAACGTTCCAAAAAGATAACGCTTTCATCCGATAGACTGAACACTCGAGCTGTACATTACTGGACCGTATATGTAATTGTACGAATGTTCGAAATCTTCAAATAGCCAGGCGAAAAAGGCGTTGATGAATTATCGACGGCCGGGAAAAAAAGGACAGGATTAAAAAGTGGCTGTCAGCGGCGAGGGAACGTCGCGTTCTTGCTTGAACCCGGCAACCGTAGCTTGGCGAGGTATTTATGGACGAGGAAGAACGATAGGCTGATCATTTTAATACTGTTCCCAATTAATTACCGAGCCAGAGAGCCGTCGGGTCTTCGACCCAACGCGCGTCGACCTCGCGCTCCGAACCTGACCGTATGAAAATTAGAACAACGAACCTGCCGACGCGCCGCGCGCCAGTCTGGGTTAATGGACCTGGCAAAAAGTGCCGCGTCGCTTCCCCAGAGATCCTGACCCCTCGGAATCCTGCTGGATGGAATTGTAGATTTCTGTTTCGAAACTTCCGAACGGAATCCAGGTTCCCACGGACAATGGTGAGCGGCCAATTTCACTTCTAAGCAAACATAATATAATATTCAAATGAATTACAACGGGCTTGTCAAGTGGCGTTCAAATAACATCGATACAGATCATAAATTACAATAACTTCCCTATAAATCGGGAAGTTAATAAAATCGATACGATGTCTAATAGTCATAACAAATTGTATACTCCATTCTCGCCCACCAAGACTGCAACCACGCGTTCCAATTAACTGCGATAAATGCTCGAAGAACGAATACGCGAATTCAATCGTAAAACATCTTTTACTCCCTTCGGTATCCCAATACATGTTGACTGGACATATACAGCTGTTTCTAGAGCCAAGGATAGGTTAGGAACATTCGCAAAATTGCACGATTTTCTGAAATTCATTAGCATGAGCGAGATCGAACGAACCGGTTTCCCACGAACGTGAAAGAGAAACTACATAGTATAGAAGTCTACAGACTTTGTTAATTTTACATTTTTTCATTAGCGAGTTAAAAAAGCGATAGTTAATTATAATTAAATTTGAAATGAAAAGCGAAAAATTAGAATTTAAATGAACGAAAAGCTAAGTTAGAGTGGAATTTTATTTAAATTTTGTAAATAGACTTTAGACATAATTTTCTTTTACAGAGAGGAATATAAAAAGAAAAAGAAGGTATCCCAATACACGACAGGGCGTCTGGTGGCATACGACGCCCACGGCGCACGATTAGTACAATTCTCAAGGTAATTAACGAAACGATAGGTTCTTAGGAGGCCGGGGGGCCATTAAATAAGCGAGGTATCGCGCAAGAAACGTGAAATCGATCCGTCCGTGACTAGACGGAGCCCGGCGAGCAAGAGCTACCACATAGAAAACGTGTACCACACGCGACAATCCTAATTACGCATGGTATTATTTACTGCGTGGTTGCGAGGGTCCGGTAACCCTGTCCAAGGGTTGTCGTAAACGGAAACGCATCGCCGAGAACCATTTAGCCTCCCTCTTTCTGCGTTTTCACGCAATCCTCGCGTCGTCCGTTCTCGGACCTCGTTCTCCCGACTCGCATCTCCGGTTTTCTTTGCTGCTTGACGAAGGACTACAGCTCGGCGGTGGTGCATCCTGCAGGAAACCGCATATCGGGCTCCTCTCTGGCTCCCGCTTATGCGACTAGACGAGGAGTTTTAAGCCACGGTCCCTGAGTGGCCGGGACCATAGACAACTCGCAGCCGACGCGTAACGCGACGTGGCTTATTGCCAATGCATTTTAAGTAGTCTACCGTACGGGACTCTTCTCGCGCGCATTGTGCACCTGTGTTGCCCGTGACACCGGGCCCCGACAGCGAGTTACCCGCTGCCATCGGACTGCGCAGGATCCCCCGACACAAAAGCCCAGACACACCGAGCAAACGTCATGATACGACGGATTATGGACGGCCGATGGTATTATTATTGGACGGCGAGGCGATCGCGCCACTAGCAACGATAAACACGGGACCGCGAATGAAACGGCCCCGAAGAGAGGTTTACGAGGTGTGTAATTACGGAGAAAAATCACGGGACGAGAGACGCGACGCTGTTTTCTTTGCGTTTTCTAACGGCCAGTCTTTCCAGGAGGAACGACGTCGTCCAGGGGCTTTTTTATTCGGAACAAATTGGACGATGCCGGAGAAAATCCGTTTTATGGGACTTACTGCTGCTGTATGCTTGGGAAAGTGATCGGACTTTTAGTTCTCTCGTTTATTGGGATTGTTCTATGCGGGTTTTGGGCTTGGTAGGGTGTTCGACAGTTGCGATTTATTGGCAACGAATTTTTTGATTATTTTTCTTCATCACGATGATCACTAATGCGAAGGTACCAATACCCAATAGACAGTTGTCGAATCTTGAAAACGTTGACAATAATTACGATCAAATCCGTCCACGTATCAGTCCACCAGAATATTTGTAATATTATTGTAAAATGTCTGTGAGTCTTTCAGGATTGAAATAAAAATACCAGCGTGTTGTAGATGGGAAGTAAAGTGTGATTTTACTGGAAACATTTCGCTGTTTATTGTAGAGGGTCGGAAAAGAGTTTGGCGAGTGGTCTGTCGGTGAAGGAGTCGGAACGGAGTCGTATGCAAAACGGCCGGCCGATGAAGCCATTTTGCTGGTGGCTCTTAGAAATCGCGCGACGAAATCTCTGACTTTAAGTAAGCATTGTATGGTAACCAGCATAGAATAATTGTATGATGCTCGCGAAGCAAGCGAACGCCGCTTCACGAATGTTTTTATTTCCCGCGGCGTTGCTCTCCCGTGTCGCGATTGATGGTCCTCGGGCGCGATCCTGTAATCACGACGCTGCTAGTTTATGCAACTGGATTTTCATTGAAATCCGCGAACTGGGAACGGCCAGCGGCCACGGGAAAATATTACTATCGATATCTTTACAGAAAAATCGAAACACATCACTTTATGCAACGCTCTATCGTATGCGATGTTGTTAGCATGGAACAGCAACTTTACAACTTTTCTATTCAGTTCTGTTGCACTTACGAATTATACGATGGGAGGTTAAAATGGCTTCTGACGATCTTCTTACAAATTGTTTAGACCAGATTCTAATATGATCGAACATATTTCACGTGACAGAAATATTCTTCTAATACATATATATCTTTATTGATTAGGGTTACGATTCTTGTACAATCTTTCCTGCTTACCAACTCCCTTCGTTCTTACTATCTAGGCTTAATTCTATCTTACGATCTAACTTATAACTACCTTAACCTACTATAGATAGATAAAGAGAGAAACAATATTTAAAAAATTTTATTTGCCATATTTTTTATGCAACATACAATATTTACATTAATATTCTTCTAATATTAAAATTCAAAAGAATAAATAGACAGAATTTTCCTTTTGTACACTGTGGCACATGCGCCACAGTTTGGCCAGTAACAAATTCACCGGTGTCCCCTAAATTTCGACTCTCGAAGCAGCCGGAAAGATAGTCGTAACCCTAAGGACCACCAAATGGGGGCAACCGCTCGATTTTCAAGGTAAAATACCATCGACCTCCGACACGGGGCAATTTTTAATCCTCGGACTGCCCGCCGATGAATCACTCTACGATCTCCTCCGGACGCTGCTACCTCGGTCAGCCTCATTTCGTTCTCATCATCAGAATCCGTATGGCCGGGGGTCGTGAGCTCATATTTCTCGAGCATTATGCCCGGACAGCGCATGCACACACATCGCGCCACGTGTGTGGCTGCGACCGCGTAAGTAGGTAAATACCGTCGGCTACCGACGTATGTAGCTACCGTGAACCAAGGAACACGAGCTACATAGTAGAACGACGTCGGTGGAGCACAAAGGCAAACGGCACCACAAAAATTTCACCTTCGAAACCAAACGATAGACCGTGTAAACGCGCTCCCACTGCGAGGACCACAATGGCCGGACGAATGGTCGCCGCAATGGGCTTCCGTAACCTCTATGATGCATCTAAAAGTCGTGTCCGCTATTAATATTACAGTTTCGGTGGTATTGTGCCGTCACTGTTCTCTAATTGCAGTCTTTGTCAAACCTCCGTCGGGTTGGATGATGCTGGACCCTGGAGGAAGCCTTTTCAAGTAGTCGTGACCCAGATTCTGATGGAACTTCTTCTGTCACCTAAAACGATAATAGACTAGATGTAGAAATTAATATATAAGGTATATTGTTACAACTCTTAACATAGTGTTAGAATTAAGATTACTGTGACAATAACCATGTAAAGTTCCTTATGGGCTTCAATGGCCTAAAGCATTAATTATAATAAAAAAAAGGATTATTCTAAATGCAGTATTCATATTTCTATGAATTTTATTAATGATATATATTAGTAATTGTTCGGGATTCAAATCGAGGGGCTTACAAGTCGTTGCGAACCACTGACAAGCGCCGCGATTTCTTTTACATAGACTTCGAGTCGCGTGACAAACGCCGTATTATTGTCGCGACGCCTCACGCGCAACGGCTCGCTCTCGTGACCCGTAAGTCACCTCCGTTTGAATCCCGAAAAACACTCGATTCGGTACTCGATCGGAACGAATCGTGTAACTCCGCGTTCGGAGAATCGAGCTCCGATATAAGGAACCTCGCTCAGCGGAGCGAGGCATTCGCTACGAAAACCATTGTTACACGTTCACAACGTCTTTTTCCGCGCATCGTTTGTACTACTCTCATTAAAGTGACTTGTGCGATCTACATTGAAACCCACACATTCCGCGAGTGCATTTCTTTCCTCGAGCACCGTTTGCTTTCCTCGCGCGCTCAATTCTGAGCGATTCCGGCACTCCGGCAATTACGACCGTCGGTCGACGCCGAACAGTAATACATTTTAAAAAGTGTCAATATTTCCCATTAGGAGACTGTCGCATACTCAACCAGTTTTCTCTGACGCGGTGAAATCTGAACAAGATCAGCAAGAACTAGTGATCATACATTCTTGTATCGATTCTTGCGTAAATCGAAGAAATAGAACAGAACAGCCGAGGATATTTTAGCGCAAATGTCAATCAGGTACTAAATTTTACCGTCGCTCGCATAGGTAAAATAGAACCCGTTACCATTCACCTGAACGCGTGTTCAGCTCAATCAGAGACCATCTTCTAAACTTTCTATCACCCCTGCGGTGTCGGTGGATTGAAAATTTATAACCGGACGGCGGAATAAACATCCTCGAAATATGATAAAACATCAGATTTGAAAGCGTTGGTAGCCGCGAGCCGCGTGTAAATGAATTCATAAAGATCGCAGCTAAATAGAAATTTATATCCTTGATTAAGGGTTCTAATGTAGCACGTTTATTAATCTTAGTCAATTCTTTCGTACGGCGTTAGGTATAGGTCGTCGTCGCGGTTTTCTAATAATTACTAAATATCACCGCATATGTCGTTGACGTTTCGGCGCGACTCAATCCTTTCTACGCGTTAATAAATCTCCGGCGTAAACTGACAACCTTAATCCATCAGGCGTAACAGCGGAATAATGCTCGAGCGTATCGAAAATCGGGGTCCCCGTGGGAATTAGCTGGGAAGCGCATCAATCTCGCGTCACTTAGGAAAGAAAGTGCGACAAAAAGTACCGGGCCGAGGATGCCGGACCGTCCGATCGGAGAGGGTTTCTCGCGCTGCTCGTACCCGGTTCACGGTGATTTATTTATCAATTAAAAAGCACCCAGGTTCGTCCACACCCCTGTCCCCTAGCCGCGATCGGCCGGCTCGGGTATAGACCGGCATCAGCAGGAAGCCAGTTGTTAAAATGGCACGCGAATTTTACGACTCGCGCGTATAGTGTAATAAAATAATCGTAATCTTTGGGTAATGCATGCTCATGCATTGCCGACCGGCAGCCTTGCGCCGTATTCCTCTGCCGATCCTCCTCTTGCTCCCTCCCTGCTCCTCTCCCCTCGACCAACTGCCAGGATATCGTGCTCATAGTGACTATCACTGACAAAGTAACGCGGCGAAGAAATTCGATGTAAACGCAACGCTATCCTACCTGATCCCCCATAAACGTGTTATTACGCCCCAAGGTACCGTCGCGTCGCGTCGTTGGCATTCGCCTACGTCCACGTAAATAAGTTGACGTATGGGACGGCGCTGCCTGAGAACCAGGCTTTCATCGTACCACCGCAACGTCCAAAATGGCCCAACTTCTCCTCCGACTTAATCATTCCCTTTTTTCTTTTCATCATTCCCTTAACCACCACAAAAACCTTAGAAACGCGAATTATCGCCGAACACCGTTCCGCTGGAAATCACCGACTGCTATGTCCCCCGACGCCATTTTCCTCGCTCGCGAATAAACGCGCATCCGCCTCGCAGACTTTTCCGGTTCGTAATTGCACCGAGGATTTTATGCAGCTGTAACGCACGCCATTCTCTGAGCTGCAGTTAATAGTGCAGTATATTCAGCAAAGCTATTTATATTAACATCCGCAGAATTGAATTTGAATCAGCGTCTACAGCGAATCCTGTTATGATCTGTTACGACCCAGCTAATCGTTGCCTGATCGTAGTCAACACGATTCAGATGGTGCTCTAAAAAGTGTATTCTTTTCACTGAACACGGATGATGGACGTTTTGTTGGTGTGCTCGGCTAGATGAAAGGATTTCTTAGGCTACACCGCGATACAAACAGGGCCGGCTGAAAGCGCGGCAAGGCCAGTGGAATATATTATTAATCGTTAATTGCGCGAATTAATTGGTACGCGATTAGCTGCCGTCGGTTCGGGCCATTGTGTCGATCGATTTCGAACGGTCCGACGCGACGCGACGGCTAATTGGAATGTGGAGGGAACAGAAGTTGGTCGGTGAGTAAGCCCCGCGTTCTTCCCAGCGCAGCGAGCTGTTTGCGTAACAGACACGCGTGCAAAATCAGCGCGATCGACGGAAGATGGAACGGAAAGGTTTTCTCGGTGGCTGCGCCTCGGGTGACGTATCCTTTGTGGAATGAGCACCGCTCCGGGAGTAATTTCAAATCCCGAGGCACAGTTGATCGGTTCAATTTGTATGGAGATACGATTGTTGCCGGCCCGGTAAGAAAGACCGCTCTCGCTCCTCGCGACGCGAACTTCTCGTATGACAATTTCATAGGGAGCTTCCGTAAATGGCTCGCCTAGCTATACGGAAATTGTCACGGGTTTATGGTGCTGCCCGTATCGTGTGACGACCACTTTCTACGTGGGGGAGGACGCGTTGTTGGTTCAAGTATGCCAACGTTGATACGCCGCTCTTTTTCTGCCGAAGGATACGCGAATCTCTTGTCTTACAGTTGTCCTTGTTGTTACGATGGTTCGTGCAGTTTTCTTGGGAAAATAAAGTACTTTGACTTTTTAATCAAAATTATATATGAATTCCATTTTCCATTCATCTACCTTCTTCTTTTTCTGTTCTAGTAATTGATAGAAACGAAGTGAACAATTATTGCCTCGGTCGGAAGTGCTTCGATAAAATTGAGTTTCAGCTCTGACACTAACATTACTAATAATAAACTTGATATTCGAACGAAAACCTCCGCTTCCATTCTACACGCATATTAAACGAAAAGAATTATAGTAATAACTGGAGGGACCTTAAAGAGAAGTTATTTATAGTATCGTACGTCTGACTTAGACATTAACGAGACGAATCAATTCCCGTTTTATGAAACGATCTTGTTTAGCCGCGTTTTATGTAACCAGTCCTCATTGGTGAACCATGTCTTTCGATGTGGAGATTTGCACGTGGCGTAGCGATTTCGCGAATTAATTCTCATGTCCGACGATAACTGCTCTGAAAAGGCACGATTTACATTTCAATGCCGTTCAAGGGAGGATGTAAACGAGAGAAAGGCGAGAAAGAAAAATTGAACTGGCTGACAGAAGGTGGGGGGAGGGGGCTACTTTGAGGGTTTGACAAAGTGCAAAAACTTTTGGTGTTATAATTTGTATTCCTGAATATAATATTCTTAGATTTTTACTTGAAGTTAGAGATATGATTAAAATCAAAATTTCATTGACTATGTCTCTTTCTTTACAATTTCACAGTTTTACCATTTGCAACTTTGCAACTTTAGAATTTTACAGTTTAAGATTTGCTGCTTTGGAATTTTACAATTTCACCATTTCACAATTTTCTACTTTGCAACTTTAAAATTGCATCTTTCCGAATTCACAATTTTACCATTTTCAACTGTAGAACTTTATCATATTAACAGGGCTTAACCCCCACTTTTCACGGTTACGCTTTTTCATGTCGCGAATTCCGTGACGCGAATTAGGCTTACACCCTGCCAGAAGAAGTTTCACTTGAAAAATCGTCGAGCTCGGTTCTGGCGAGCATTCGCAAAGCAAATGGCGACAGAATGCTATAATTTTTGCACGGGCAAGGTGGCCGGACGGGCGAACAATCGGTGCAATGCCGAATCGTTCGGGCACAATTAGATGCGTGATATACGCATGCATAAATGTAATACGTGGCCCGAGCGGCACTCGCCGGCATTATCCTTTATGGCTCGACGAGCAAATCCATAAAACGGTACACACAGAGAAGTCAGGTTTATCCTATTCTCGGTTGAGAACGCGGTTCCGTGCGCCGCGGTGTCAACCCGACGTGGAAACGGGAGATACGACGAGGTCAGGGAGTAACGGCCGTTTACATTTGCGCGGTGCGCGTAACGTTCTCTGTTTAAAGAGTGTCCTTTCTGCCACGACGGCCCCCCAGGTGCACGTCGATTTCTGAAAGCCCGCTTAATTTCCCAGAAAGGAATTTCACCGCGCGCGAAACGATATCCAAGCGCGGACGACGACCGGGCATACGCGGGACGTTTTATCGAACCGTCGCGTCGGAACGACGGAAAAATCCGACGTCCGTTATCGGAACTGTTAACCCCAGAACTCCTGAGCCTCCAGCTGTCACGTAAATTCCTGCAGAATCGACAAAGTTTCCTGCATGTCGCGCCCTTCGTGGAAAAGTGACACGCCTGGAAGAAAATGATCATTTTCAGAAGACGTGGAAACTGTGTGAACAATAAATATTGCTCACAGAGTAGAACTAATGTATTCTTTCTTCATTTGTGTTTTTTATTAGTTTTATTGTAAATTTCATGTGGTCGTACATCAAATTTAGAAAATGGTACATCACTGATGGCAACGTTCGAGATGGCTGACTACTGGAATAATTATTCTACTGAATCACAGAGCAGACAGAGGAGTAGGGGTTCTTTTTACCTGAGTTTGTTGCAGGTCTGCAGGACAACGTGAACGAACCTAGGGCCCAGGGACAGTCAGTCCGCGTTAGCTTGTTGTGTCAACCACTTCGATAGTTTTGTCTATTTCTATATGCAACATTCAATAATATCTCACACTGTATACACGCAGATCCCTTAGTGGTGGAGTGTCAAATAAACAATAATTATCCAGAGTTATATGTGATTCCTCATACCTCGGTTTCCCAATAATTTTAATATTAATCGATTCGCGAGAACATACTTGGTTTAAAGCATTAAATAAATAATAATAATAATACTTCGGTCCAGAGCTAAAGGTGGAAGCCGAAGAGAGGAAGCCATGGGACGAATGTCTTTTTCTCTAATAACGTCTAACCAAGAGGCAGATGAAAGTGGTGATGGCGATGCGTCGCGTTTGCCGATCGATGATCGGGGAAGAGGGTTCAGAGGGGGTTGGCGAAAGAGAGGGGGGCAGAAGGACGTGACGAGCTACGACATCGGAATGAAGAATCGATAGCCGTTCTTCTTTTTGCGGTCGATCGTGCCGCGGATGGGTATAAATAGACCCACTGATTGATTTTAATTATAGATTCCGCGGCGGAAAGGACGTCTCGACGTTTGAAGGATTCCTATCCTTCCGAGATTTTCATCTAGCCGTGCGTGAAGCTGAGAAACGGCGGATCTCGGTGATACCGGTCCGACTCGACGATACGTCGAAGACAAATTCTCGATTGTTTATCGTTTAATCACTTCTGCGTGTGGATTGGATCTATAGGATTCGTGAAAGCGTTTGTGTTTTTCCGATTTCAGGTAAACTACCTTGGAATTGTTGAACGGATGTTTTACTTGCTGCTTCGAGAACGAGAAGTACAAACCCGTGAACAGTCTGAAGATCTTTATGCAGCTTTGAACTTTTCTAGATCATTTAATAAAAATCGGAATAACGAACAAGTTCAATTTATCAACCAAGGTAAGTGTCTCTAATTATTTGATCGGTACGAGGCGGTAGGACTAGGGTTAATAGAGCGCGTTCATCGAACCGCAGGAGGACAAGTCGCCGTGTTCCGGAGGGTACAAAAGAAGAAGAGGAATAAGAATAAGAAGAAGAGGAACGAGGAACGTCTTTCGTCTCGATCGGATAGGTGCGAGACGCAGAGTCGTAAGCGCGGGTATTACGACTCGGCTGCGAAACGCAAGACTCGATGGAGAGAAAGAACGAAAAAGAGAGAGAGAGGAAGAGAAAGGAAGACAGAGAGACAGAGAGAGATAGAGAGAGAGAGAGGGGAACGTTTAAGAAGCCCATCGGGATGCCGAGGGGGCCGCGATACATGTAGCAAAGGTCGGGCCAGCACTAAACGCCAGACAATGCCCGTCGGCACCCTTTATACCTTCCTCGATCAGGCCGGTGGATGGCTCGGGAACGGCTCTGCGCGGAGTTCCGCGAGGCCCCGTAAAATCGGCCTTTTATCTCGGCTCATGGACTCCCCTCTTGTAAAGTGGATCGAGCGAACGCCAATCAGGAGCACCACCGTTCCGCGAAACCTAACGAACGACCGCTCGAATCTTATTTCACGATCCACGCGGTCACGGGATCTCTCTCACTCTCTCTCTCTCTCTCTCTCTCTCTCTCTCTCTCTCTCTCTCTCTCTCTCTCTTGCGTTCTCTCTTTTTCTGTCTTCCCCGTAACACCGGTGGAAGAACACCGGGTCCTAATCTCGCGCGGTAATCGTGAACCCGGTAGAGAAGATGGACGCGAGCTGCACGCCTTCTCGCGGACCGACTGGTCAAGCAGGTAATTATGAGCCAGATCCTGGAAAGACTGGTCCCTTCGAGATCCTGTTCGACGTTGATCGTTATTGTTGTTCACCTTACCGGTGACCGATTTGTTTCCAGTTGCTCCTGTTAAGCTCACGCAAGAGTTCCATTCTCTACTGTCATCAACCATTCTCACCCAATGTTGTAAACACAGTTTCGACTATATTAGATTGTTCAAGTCTTAATTGGAACTATTGCTTTCGTTGGGACGTTACTTTACCCGAAATTCTCAATGAACGACTTGTCCAAATCATGATGAGCTAACACGAAAGTTATCTCTATATATAAAAATGATGTCCTGACTTATCCACCTATCAACGCCCAGGCTAAACCCTTGGACCTAGAAAGCTGAATTTTTTCACAGATGTTTCCTTTATGATCTATACAAGGGATAAGAAAGGATATTTCGAAATTCAACCCCTAAGGGGGTGAAAAGGGAGTTGCAACGTTTGTATGAGAAATATTTTATTTGTGGTCGGATTTGCTTGATACTTGGTCTTAATGCTCATTGATACAATCCGAATGGGGTGAATGGGGGGTTGAAAGGTTTTATGGAGAAACAATATCAATTTCCGAAGGCATTAAACAGTTTCCTGTGCGAGCGAAGCCGCGGGTAAAAGCTAGTATAACATAAAGATACCGTCGGTTATCTCGCAACGATCTGCAACATGGATCTCCAGCCTGGATCGCGATCTTTTTCCGAAATTGTAACGAGATCGGCGTCGGCGTCTGCGGCGCCGCATAGTTCCGCCCATCTTGCTCTTTATCTTAATATAATCCGGATCGGAAATTCACGCGAGCGGCCCTTGATCCTCAAAGCGTGCCGCTCGCGGTAAAATCGCGGATCGACTCGTTATCTGCTCCGATCGAGGATGATCCTCGACCTCTTCTCGTCGCGTATTGCCTGCGAATCGCTGTGTCCTTCGGTTGGAGCATCCTTTGTCCTACACAAAGTCGCCTAAGTGATCGAGACGCATCGGAGGACTCGTTGATTCGTCGCTCGAATGAATTCGATACGGAAGATCGATCCTGCGCGGTTGTATGAATCGCGAGAAAGCTTCGCGACGTGTAATGAAGACATCGGGACAATTATTAATCTTCGCGGCCGGACCGATGAGCGCTCGTCACGAAACTCGGGGAACATGTGCGAGAGGAGGATCGATGATCTAGGCTTTTGATTGGACCTGTGTTAACGCGACGGACTTTGTGACATCCTGCTTTCAACGGTTCTTCTGTGTTGTTAAATTATGCATTTAAATTTTCTCGTATAGATATTACACGTCTAATAGATGGCTCTAATACCATCAATGCATCACTGTTTTTAATTAACACTAAACAATATTTTTAAAATGTAGCCAAAAGAAAAAAATCATCGCGTAGAATACCACGCGCGGCAGAAGTGAAACTTTTTTGTAGTCTAGTAATGAACGATCAAAATTTGCAAAGCAAAGAAGCTTTCTTTACAATATCATTGTTTCACAATTTTCTACTTTGCAACATTGAAATTGTAAGATTTTGCAATGTCACAGTTTCACCATTTGCAACTTTGCAACTTTAGAGTTTTACAGTTTAAGATTTGCTGCTTTGGAATTTTACAATTGGAACTTTACTTACACCCTGCCAAAAGAAGTTTCACTTAAAAAATTCTTTCATCCAACACAAAAGCTCTTGTGAACTCACAATAATTGTACAGTCGTCTTTTACACGATCAGCCGGTGGCAGTTCTCGTGCTAAATTGTAACAGAAACTAATCTCGCGGTAATTGCAAACTATATGAAGTCAGCGGCGCTCTATTCTTCGCAACGTCGTGCAAAAGAAGGAAGTCGCCGCGCGCTCTCTCGCGGGTCGCAAATGTAAATTGCCGAGGACCGTTAACGGCCGGCTCTAAATCTTTAACAGCCTCGGTTTGCCTCTCCCAGGCCACTAACTTACAAGTCGTGAGAGTTGGCGGGATGTCCGCGAGCGGAGCGGGGCGGCACGCTGCAAAAACAAACCCCGTTACTAAATGAACTTCGTCCACGTTCTCGTTAATGGATTTATCGTTCGCCGGTTTTTCTCTTTTCTGCCGTCCGAATCGTTATTTAAGAGCCTTATCATCTCTCGAACACGCTTACAACGGGAGCGTCTCGGGAGTCAATTATACAAATTCAGCAACACGGTTACTTTTCCTACGAACTCCAATACTAGTACTCGCAGCTAGAATTAGACCGTCGATTTGATGAATTTTTTTTACAAAACTTCACATAATTCGAAGGTGAAATTTCGATCACTATTGTGGGACTGTGAGTGTGGACAAATGACACGATGCAGGCCTGTGTCTGGTTTGTCTCCAGCGACGGTTTAGTTTTAAGGGTGCAAATGAGAAAGAGAGAGAGAGAGAGAGAGAGAGAGAGAATGAAGACGAGAGCTAAAGGTTTCCCAGAGGACGAAGTCAGTGTGGTTTTACCCAGCGAAAGACTAAGGTCGTGGATAGTGTCAGCGTAGAGTAGTCGCGTCGGTTAATTGTTTTTACAATTGATATACATGAATTTGACTTTAGGAAATGGACGAAGTATGAATTTTAACACGGTTTTTCTTCCAATTCATCTTCACTGTCACTGACATCGGTAGTATCACTCAAATCACTACAACTGTTCAACTTTTCTTTTTCAATGTTTTCATTTAACAAAAATAACGTTAGTGCAGAGAACGTTTTGTCACCCATATAATCAGCTATTGTTGATTGATTTGCGTATTAACGAAACGGAACGATATCAATGCGCGCATCGCATTGAACGCGATGCATGCGGTTAATGCGTGAAACGGAATTGACCCTAGGAATAACGAAATGGAATCGATTGCATCGGGAATCTTAGCTCGATTCGCTAATTAAAATTTCGAAGACAATGGGCTTCGATTGGACAGGGGTACCAGGACCGTGTTGTACGTTGGGGCGCGTGAAACCGGCATCTCGAAATCGAGCGAAACCGAGCGATCGGCGGAGATCCACGGGGATCGACCGGATAACACCGTGGCGGTATAGTATGTCGGAAATTATAGGGTGTTATTCGCGGGGCACGGGTATGCGATTCGAGGGAGATAGCGTTCCCCGTTTGCGGCGTGCACTCGGGGGGGGCAGCCCCCTCCGGTCGCGCGGGGAGAGAAGCACGCGTTTATAAGGTCGATTTTAATAGGGGTTTGGTTACAATTATGAGGTCGGTAATGGAGGCCGGCGCTCATTACCTCGCTAAACTGGAACTAATTATTATGTTTCACGGCGCGTTGCGATAATTCCACGGCTGGGGCCCGGGAGAGGGAGACGGGACCGTTGCGTTTTCCATGGACGACCGGCTGGGCTCCGCGCGTGCACAAGTGTTCCCGTAAAAAAAATCTTGGAATGGGACTGGCAGAGCATGCTGCTACAGATAAGCGGTCTGCAATTAGTACTTACATTTTATGGCCGTACATCCTTGTAATTGATACATATTCCGTCGTATTTATCCTTTACGGAGTCCCGGTGAATTCCTCATCGCCGGATAAATAGCGACTAAGTAGCTTTTTCCGTCGAAGTAACCTGATCCTGTTTGCGAGTACGTGGTGATTAAATTACGCGTTTCTTCACAACTAGTTATTCGATCGAAGTTAATTACCTTGATAAGTGTACAGTGATATCGTCGTCAGATATGAATATTACAAGAAGCGTCACTTGCAATGTTAAATATTCCATCATTTTTACACTGTCTTCGAAAAGTAGTAGGCTACTCAATTCGAAATTTTTTAGATGCACATGTTTCGGAAATGTTTGCCTTTTCAAATAGCTCCAAGCACGATGCAGATCCGCAGACTTTGTGCACGGCCCTTTAAAAAATCGTTGAAAACCCGGGTCCATTAATTCGTCCAATGATCAACGGTAAATCAACGACTCGCTCGCGACGCTCGAAATAAAAGTCACGAGGGCCGAGAGCCGTTTCATTTCCCCGATACGCATTTCACGGGCAAATCGAAGTCAGAAGGGGCCCGCTCGAAGACAAATAAGGTGGACGTATCGCAAGGACAAAGGGCAGACGAGAAGGTCCCCGAGAGCGCGTCTCCGCGTGGGGGCCAGATCGGCGCGTAGCGAGAAAGAGCCGAAGAGTGTGCGAACGTATTAACACCTCGAAGGATTTATGATATTAGGCCAGGCCCCGGATGACGGGAGGGGGTCGTGGACGAGAAACACGTGGGTGGGGAGCGCATAAGGCCCGGTGTGGGTCCCCTGCGGTACAACGGGCCCCGGCTCTCACAGAGGCAACTGGAACAAATGGGCTCAATTTCATATTTTGTAACACCCTCGCTCCGACGCGTCCGGTGTGCGCGCCGACACCCACACGCACCTCCGATCTATTTCTTCCCCGTAGTTCTTGACTGTTCGCTGGTTAAAACGAGCCTACACTTTCTCCTCCTTGATTCTTTCAGACCCCGCTTCTACTTCTCCCATTTTAATGCGAAAAATTATTCCTGACGTTGGAGGAACCATTTATCTTATGTCGATCGCTGATACTTATATCTTACGGTGCTGTCCTTCATAAGTGATTGATTCAGATTGATTGAAACACGAAAATCTAAAGACTCAATACAAAGGATCACTTTATCTTTAAAACTAAAACGATCTTAATTCTGATGTTTTTTGATATTACAAAATGTAAGAATATGTAGGAAGTTTTATACGAACTTCTATAATTCATACAAAAATTTGTATAAAAAATAGACGCCTGTAAAATATAAAAAACAGTATACATTTTATCAGAATTTTTACAACAATTGTTATAAAGAGTTGAATCTGGTTACGAAGAAGATTGAATGAATCATTGTGGTGAAAATCGAGCAGCTGCACGGTTTCGTTATTCGAGAATACTAATGAGCAGCCGGAACCTCATATCCGAACCGATCTGTTTCAGGGCTAGACGAGAACTGGTCGCCCATAACTCGAAGCCTGTGATCGACGATTTAGCATCAGCGTTAACAGGATCCCTAGATCTAGACTGAAACAGGATCACAAAACGACTTTTGTTTCGATTCGTATTTTTCGAGGCCCTCACGAGTCCCGCAGCTATATACTCATGCTCCTTTTTCTTCCACGCCTTTGCGAACCCGGCCGAGTGATCTATGGCCCGAGAACACGCATGCAACGCGCCACCCCCGCAGACCTATCCGCTCTCGCGCCACTAACAAATTGATATAATTTGTTGTTAACGGGCTGCTCGCCCGTGGCCGGGGGCGGCCTCGGTTAAGATTCGTGTGAACCCGGAAAGTCGCGTGAACGGACGATCGAAAACTCTTCGGCCGTTTAGGCTGACGTTAACCCCTTCAGGCATGAATTTTGCGGGCACTAATTCGACGATTTTAATTCTTCTAAATTTAGCCACGCTTTAAAATAATTCTGAATCTGCGTTTTCAACAAACGACAAAATTGCCCGTTAGACAGTTTATAAAAAAATGTTCATTTTGCATAGAAATTCGCAGTTCAAAGTTCTGTAACAGATTAGTGATTTCGGCACAACGGTTCGATCAATTAATTGATTAATTGATTATTAATTTAATTGATCGAACCGTTGCGCCGAAATCACTAATACTTCTTCTGTTATAACAATCATGCGATCGATAATAATAATAACTAGTAATAATATGGAGTAATAAATCCTTTAAATCGCATTATTGATAGCTCGAACATATTTTACAATAATATAGATTTTTTTAATCCCACGTTACAGGCATTCAAAACAAAATTCCGCAATACTATTTGTTAATCATACCTATATTTGTTCAGTTTCGCGCGGTCCATTCTTTTGTAAATTTTAGTTACGACTTAGGTTAAGATTTAAAGTTAAGACTTTGTTTTTGTTTTTATCAGTTATACTGTAAAAACTGTATACATTTGTATAAAAGGACCTCGGTCCGTATATTATAATAATAATAATAATAACATCTCTAACAGATTGTTCAAATATTTCAGTTCGAAGCGAAAGCAACTCAAATATCGGCGAGTTGTTCGAGGCCACCTGTCCGCTGTCTGAAAAATGCTTAATCGCCTATAATCAGTGTACAAAGCGAAGAAAGTCAGAGCCTGGCGAAGAAGAAGAAGAAGAAGACGAAGAAGAAGAGCAAACCCGTTGTTCGTGTCAACAGAAATATCGTAGAACACCGATAGAAACGATCCGCGAGACACTTCGACACAAGCGCGAGTACAAACAGGTGACTCGGTCAGGTCGCGTCGTCGGATCGTTGACGGTTTTATCATTGGCATCCGTGAGATAGTCAAACAAGCGGAAGGAGATCTGTAACGGGCCTGTCTTTTGTCGTCCGGCCCGTGTGGTATATTGCCGTGTGAACGCGCGCTCCTCCGACTATTTGGTGAAACAGTTTGACGGGGTTACATAATTGCCGAGCAAACGTTGACTGTCTTCGACAACCCGGAGGACGTTAAAGGAGGGCAAACACGAGCAGAGAGAGAAGTATTCGAGACCAGTTCATCCTCCTCGCGAACTTATTGCTCGGCGATATTGTCTCTTTTTCGAAGTTGTCGACGGCGGTCTGGACCCGAAGATCGATCGGATCGAGAAATGATTTATCGGCCGGCGGAGGGACGTTCGCCCATCGGCGAGACGCCTCGGTACAACGAAACGAGACTGCGGACGAGATAACAAGCGAAACAGTTGTAAAACGTTCCCTGAACCGTTATCGGGGTCTCTCTTAATCTTCAATACAATGGTGGACCTCGAAGCTTGGTCGAAGCAGAAAATTCAATTCGAGGGATGCTCGAGTAAAAATGGTACACGGAGAGGTGCGTTTTCAATGAAAATCGTTCGTATTAACACTTGGCATGCGGGCTACGTACTTTTACGTTTTTCGCAGTCTCTCACTGGAACGCGGGTCACGTAAAAATACGCGTTTAGTAGATTTGTGGTGGATAGCAGGTATTGTGTAATTACATCGTGTGACATTGTACGTGTGTTGTTTGCGTTGCTAGGCAACGTTTCGCATTTTTTATTCTCACAAGTTGGCGACGAAGTATACCCGCATGCCAAGTGTTAATTGATAAACGTATACTATTATTTTGCTCGAAATTTTCTTCGATGAAAGTGATTTGAACCGCTGAAAAGTAGTATAGTATATACAACCGTGGCGGCACTGAAAACGTTCAATTTCAACTTTCGTCAGCTAGAACTGAAAGGTGATTTATTCCCATGGGAAAATCGGTCGGGAGACGGAAGGAGATTTTCATAATCCAGTGGAACAAATCAATTCCGGCATCGTGCATCTTCTGGCGAGGTCCGTGGCTCGTATACATCATCCGTATCTGAAGGGAATAATCGTACGTACAGGCTCGAGCCGTTCGTATCGTATACAAACGAGGTGTGACTGTATTAAATTATATCGTAATTATAATCCAAGCGGTCGGGCCTCGGCAAACACGGCTCTCTATGGGTATTCTCGTTCGACAGAATGGCGAACGGTCGTCCGAGAGAACTCGTATCGAGAGAGAGATAGAGAGAGAGAGAGAGAGAGAGAGAGAGAGAGAGAGAGAGAGAGAAGGAGGAAAAGAGAGACGGAGATAGAGAAAACGTCCGCGACGCGGCCCACGCGCTCGCGAACATCTCTCGTATGAAGACATAAATCAAACGCTTTCGTGGACGATGCTCGCAATTACATACGCGTAAGCGTAACGTAATATATAATGACGCACGCACGGCGTGGGGTACGTGGCCGGGGCTCGTTATAATACGCGACCGGCTTCGTTTCCGAGCGGATCTCGTTCGCCAGTTCCCTCCCTTTGCACGCGAGACAACCGATGATAGTGTGGGAGTCGTGCCAATTTGCTCGGTATTTGGACCGCCCTTCTACATAACGAGATACCCTTTCACCCTCTCGAGGAACAGCCGAGTTCCAACATATTCCGCTCGAACGATCCCTTCGTGCATCCTCCGTACAACGACTTTTCACGCGCCACCAATTTTCGCTCCTCCAGACGATTCATTTCGGGCCGGTTCGCAACCCTAAAAATTGTTAATCTAATCTGCGCGATTTTTTTTTTGCTGAAGAAACTACGCACCTGTACTCCCTGAAACTTGTAGGATCATTTCACGAGTAAAATAGTTTCGTAAAAAAATTTATTTCTGTTGGATTATCAATAAATTGCCAGCACAATGAACTTATTCTTCGTTATCAAAAATTAATCAACGATCTCCGTATCGGTTTAACAAACAGAGATTAACAATTAACAGAGAATAAACAGAGATTAAGTAAAGGATCCGGGTTTCCCTTTCGGGTTTTAACAATTTTCTTCTAAGAGTTAGTCAAAGCTGAGAGTTCAATAAAGACAAATTTTATTTTGCAAATGCCAGTGTGCATTTATTCACACCCATATCCAACAATTTCATTAAATCCATCATCAGCATCGGAATGACCTAACAGTACGAAGAAACTCTGAGCTGCTATTTCAAAGCCTAGGCGATGAAATTGGCCAAATTTCGCACGGCTCGGCTATTTTAAAACGCGATAATTTAAAAACACGTGTCTGCCGACGGTCCGAGGGGGATTATTGACATTGCCGCGGGCTAGGTGAGAAGAATCGGTCCGTTTGCCCTAAGTCGGCCGTGTTCGCGCGGGTTTTCGCTTTCCCGGATCCTTTACGTGAGCCGGCGGTGGTCCGCGTCAATTTGCGAGAGATCGCGAATGGGTTTAGCGGAAATCCGTAACTGCTCGACCGATAAACCAGTGGATGGGTCGGGAGGCTGAGTGAGAATCAGTGGAAGCGGCCGGTCGCGCGCCTAATTAGAGAGTCGTCGTCAATTTCGCCAGCAACATTTTAAGCGGCTCACGTAGCGCACGCCCACGCGATCCACCTCGAGGTGAAACGGACCCCCTGCGGCCACCTTCCGACCGCCTAATTACCGAACAAGCCTATCTCCGAGCGGGACCATGCCAGCCGTGCTTGTCAGGTATCTACGGGGTGTCCCAAATCCATTCGATACACGTCTCTCGTTACTCCTCCTCGAGGCGTACGCTGGTTATCTTTCCATCGTCGACATGACTCTCCTAACCTCCGAGTTCATAGTACACGGCTGTACACGGACGAATAGGCTTAGACACTTTCGTGGAATCCAACAGGTTCGAGTTGTCTTCGGGAGCCTCTAGCTCGCTCGTATTGAAGCTTCAATTAGCGAGAAATCATGTTCTTGTCTTTGTGCGTAGCCCGTTCCGCGCAAAAGTCTTCATTTTACCGAGTCAACCGGCTGATGTTGTGGCAGCTACATCTTCTAGTAATTGCACGCGATTTAAATCACGGAAAAACGATTGGACATTGTATCAACGTTTCGCAATCAACTAAGTGGAAGATCCCATTTTCTCACTGATATAGGGATTACAACGAAAAATCCACAAAATGGAGTTGCCTTTTGTCTAACTCTGCTCAGAATTGCTGAGGCTACAGTTCCAGTTAGTGTGCAACGATTGCCATCGAGCCTAACACGTCGCATTTTGTAAAGTAACCATCCTTGCTGTGTTTTTCTCATAAAGTTATACGCATTCAACAGTTTACACCTTTAACATTGTACACGCGGTATCGTAGGACTCCAATATATATATAATAAAGTCCATCAGTTCCAAGTGAACGAATTCGCAATTGGTCCTCTCCGGACCGAAATAATTGCCTCGGCAAACTAAAGACGCAGCGATTGGTTAAAGGTCGATTTAATTTAGCCCGGTCCGGCCAGTGCATCAATGCTTAAGAGGGTAACGTAACCCCTAAATATTACTAGAATATTACTAGATTTAAGGGTTACGAGCTGTGTGAGGGCTACTACTAAAGAGGACGGAAAGTAGGGAACAAATCGAGACACCAACCCTCAGATTCCCATTTATTTTTCTACTACAAAACGATTGTTTTTACTTAAATCATGAGCTGAGCGCCCTACGATCAATCTTCCTGTATCAAATGAACCTTTGTGCAGCTCAAAATATGCTCGTATAAGGACAAACAATTGTTTCCCGCAAACACTGTTTTTACCCTGAAATCTAGAATGATAATATTCAGGAGTTACGTTAGCCCCTTAAGTCGTCGCCAGTCCGGCCAGTTTAATTCATCTTGAAGGCCGACGTATCTCCGTCGTTTGCAACAGGTGAGCCGTTTACGGGCCAGTGCCAATTTCCGTATTTTCCCGAGGAAAGACGAGGCTCGATAATTGAAGAAGCCGTTCCCGCGGCTACGTAACCCCGTCGACCCTGCTGTCGTCGGCTTCAGGGACACCCTGTGCGAGCTGGTGCCCGGCCCCGCCGGATAAGACGCGGTTGTACGGTTCGGCGTGTACACGCGTGTACACGCGTGTACACCCGCTCCTTTCTCTCCCTGTCTGTTCGCGGAGTGGAGAGAGAGAGAGAGAGAGAAAGGCGGCTGGTCGCGTAATAACGTTACCGTGAAATAAGACCGGCCGTGCACCCAGCTGCGAAGCTCGCATAAACTCGGCCGATTGGATCCTAAATCGGTACGGTCGCTTGTCTTAAGCCGAGAGGGGAATGCCAACACAACCACCCCCTGAATCAGAGCCCGAGCCGCTAGCGAGCAGAGCCGAGAACGAACGCGCGCAACGATGATCACATCGCGTATTTATGCGGCACGCGTAAATTTCGTCGACACACGGCTTCCCGGAATTTCGCCGTGGCGCTGATGTAGCTTGTAGGCCTCTCGCTGCTAGCCCCGGCTGCCCGCCTCGGCTTTGCACAGCCTTTCGAGCTTGCCACAGCTTGCCAGGCCTGCCAGCCGGAGTCAGGATGATGGAGAGGGAGCGAGATAGCGGCGGAATTAATTTGTTAATGCATCCAGCTTCGTCCGATCGGCTCGCGAGCGGGTCCAGCCCGGTCCAGTCCGGGTACACGAGCGTCAGCCGGACCCGCGCGAGAGATCACGTTAGTAAGTCACGGAGGGGTACGCGCCAGCGAATGGTGGATGGGATACTTCGGATTTAGTGGACGGCCGATAGAGCCGTCTCAATTACCGGCACCGGGGCTCCAATTTATGGCGAGAGATTTTGCTCGACCACCAACAACATACTCGCCGTGAACCGCGTCGCGCGTCGCGTCGCGTCGCCTCGACTCGAAACGCACCGCTCGCGCTCTCGCCGCTTTCTAGGACACTCGAATAGAGTCGTCAACGACCGCGTGCCCGACCACCTCCGTTCCTCCCTCTTTCGAAAGTCCTTCGATCGAAAGAGCATTAAGCACTTAAGATTACTTAGATCGCCGCCAGTTCCCCCTCGTTCTTATATGTCTCGCTACACGTGTGCGTTTCAACTTGCATCATTCTGGACGCCGAACGCGTTCCAGCCTCTGCGCGAGCGCGTTCTACAACTTATCATCGCGGTCTGTTCGGTCAATAGGAAAAGTTTATGCAAAGGGTATCGTGGGTTGATAGAACGGAGAGACAATGGCGGTACCGAATACCAGACCTCGGTGAAAGAACTGACAGGGTGCCCGATGGAATGGGGTCGGCACGATGAAATCGGAACGAAGGGATTCCGATCTCGAGAGGCGGGACGGATAGGCGATGTACCTGTCGAAAGGTGATGCACTTGGCGCGAACCGACTCCCACGATGCCTGGATTCCTCGATGGATGATTCTGATCTGAGAGCCAGTGAGCGCTTTGTCACGGGTTTTTAGATCGAAACGGATCCGAGAGATCGTATCGGTGGTACGATGCGAGGGTACTCCAGTTTCTTCGATGGAAATTCGGAATGGATTATTGATTGCTACACCGAACTTCTTCCTAGACGTTTCAAAATTCTCGAGGATTTCCACGATTTTATTAGAAGGTTAGAATTGAATTGTCGATTGGTTGACTTGGAATTACTACAATAATTACTTCCAAGGACCATTTTGATACAATCATCCTTGCGATCACTGCCGTCCGGACAGTTTCACCAGCCTCCGTTGACCCTTAATTGATTTGACGCGATCATCCGCGGAGGGGTGATAATCTGGGCAGCCTCGAGCGAGTTCGATCTGTGGATCTCGGTGGCCAGGAGTGACACGGCTTGAAATTGAATCTATCGGGACAGAAGAGAGGAACGCGTTCCGGTATCCCGTGTAACCTTTGAAGGGCTGGCTCTACTGGTTCTCCGGCGCTTGGACAATGCGTTACGGGGTACCAGAAGGTCTGGCGTCCGGCGCGGAAGGGTCCGGGGAGCAGCGAGCCGCTGACGGGCCATCAGATAAGCTCGTGTTTGCCTAACCTCTCACCTCCCGCCGGGGTCCGGCACGCAGCGCACTCGGAAGAGAGTGGCCCCGAAGAAGTGGGTGCTGCTCATCTCCGCGGCGACGTGACGGACAGGTTCACCGTGTCTTCCGTTGCGGGCCCCGGCGCGATCGTTTAAAAGCTTTCGGAGAACCGGGCCGGGACGAGATCCTTTTTCCCCTCTAGTTGAATCACGGTTCGCGTTAATAGCTTCGGGGAACTCTGCTTCACTCCGCTTCCGATCGGGATCAAGCCCCGCGAGATCTACCAGCCGGCCTCTTCCTCTTCGCGCGTTATATAACCGAATGGCCCCCCGGGCGAATAATGCCCGGTAATCACGCCGATTGCAATCGATGTCGAGCGGATCACCGAACACGCTCATTCCGCCGGAGAGTGGATGCCGTGTAATTCGATCGGGAAGCTTCGTTATTCTCTCGTAAATCTATCGATGCTTCCAATTAACCTGGCCGTTCCACGGACCCGACGATGATTGCGCTCGCAGCTTACCTGCGACAGCAGCGGATGTGCCCTTCAAACTTCTTCGGATTAAATCACCGATCCTCGTCCACCTTCTATATCGTCTTCGCACATTTCTCGGCCCCCCTCTGTGTTCACTTTTACTTCGGCTCTGTGTTGTTTGATTATTTGTTGTTGGTGTGCTACGATTGCCACTTCCTGAAACCGTAGGTTTACAATCCTTTGGTATAAGAGATCCTTGTAGTAAGGAAAACTCGAGGACCGAAGTCAGTCGCAAGGAAACCATCGAGCCTAGCACGTCGCAATTTGTAAAGTAACCATCCTCGCTGTGTTTTTCTCATAAAGTTATACGCATTCAACAGTTTACACCTTTAACATTGTACACGCGATATTGAAGTTTTCCAATATATCGGTCCGGATAACTTAATAATATATTTTGTTCCGTCCGTTTTTTGGACGGGATTTGCCGGTGAGGACGATGGGACGAACTCGAGAGAAACTCCGAATATGGGCTTCACAGAGCAACGACTAATGCTTTATTAACACAATTACAAGCTGGTTACAAAACCCGTGAGTCGCAGGAGTCGCGTACGCTTCGCGTGGTTACGCAACAATGCGCTCGTCACTGTTTTGAATTCGAGATTCAAAGTCGACAGTCCGCGGGGGACATCTATATAGACGCGTCTACATGCGCGGGGAAGGGCGTCGCGGGGTTCGAGTTGCCGAACGATTCGACAACGAGCGGCAAAAACCGTCTGTATTTGTCGCCGTGCGTGCGACCGTTAGGCGATCGCGCCTGTTTGTTTGGGGACCGTGGCGGTCCTTTCGGTCGCTCGGTCGATGCTCCCGAAGTTGTCGGGCGCAGCCGACGGTTGAGCCCGAACATATTTAATAAAGTCCGTCACTTTGGTATACATTGCGATAGAAAATCATCGGGCGGGATTCCTCAAGTTTGTCCGTAACAGATGACAGACCCAGTAGCCGTAGACCACAGGTGAAGCTTCGGAAGTCCTCCACTGACAAGCGCGAAATGGCCAGCATCGAATTTCACTATCACCCGTACAGTCGCCGTCTCGAACCGCCAAACGGATATCCCCGCGTCGAACGCAGCCCCCACTTTTCCCGAACATGCTCGACGAAAAGTTTCCGAAGAGGTCTCGCGTGGATAAAAGAAGTTACAGAGCGTGAGTCGGTATCGATGAACAGCCCACGCGGACCCCGATAAATCTCCGAGGACGTGGAAACGAAGAAGTTTCTATTAGCCAATAAAGATGCCGAGAAGCGAATCCAGTTACACGACGCGTTGCTGGAACGGACGCGGAACGAGCGAGAGAGAAAAAGGAGGAAAGGAGGCGACGGTCACGTGAGTGGGAAAACGCTCGATCCGAGTGTGTTAGCGGTATCCAGGAAAAGATGTATAATCAGCCGGGCGACCGGTGGTCAATCGGGTAATAACTCTCGCGTAATTAGAGGAGGGAGTGAAGCGTACATTAATCAACATCGAATTGATTCGTTAGCACGGGGAAACCATTCGTGGCAGACAGACGGACCGAGGGAAAAGCGGCGTCGGGAGGAGAGAGAGAGACGTGGTACGGAGGAGGCTCGATCGAAGAAGAGACTCCTGAAGAAGATAGCGGACACAATGTACATACGGAAGAACCATTGGGGGGACACATTCGAGAAGAGACCCGTGGAACGGAATCACCATTAGCGGGAGAACCGTATCTCCGGGTTCGAAGTAATAAACCAATTCTCTCCCCCTTCGCCGGGCGGACCAAGAAACCCTCTTCTAATTGGACCGCATTCCAGTCGGCGTTTCCCTGCTATGTGTGTAGATGCCCCGCCGGAATTTTCATTAGCGCGGCACTCCGTCGTGACGGAACGCCTGCCTCTCGGATTAGTGTGTCTATACCGGCGACACCGATATACATACAAGAAGAAGACTCCGCCAAAGCGGAATCCCTATCGCGCCGCGACGGGCTTAACGACTCGCGCCAATACCGATCCTCGAGGATTCTAACAGGAACCAGCGCGGGAGGCTCTTTCGCGAGGATTCTTCCGCGAGCGGACGTCCGATGGGTAACACTGAAAACGAATCACTCGGAGAACGTTCCTCTGGCTCCGTTGGAATTTTAACTCGGAAAAGCAACGCGTCTCTTCGGTAGAGAAGCTTCGATAGGCCACTCGAGCGCTTTGATGCTAATTTTTTGGCGGCCACGAGGCGCCATTGCTGCAAGATTGCTTTAATCAACGGATAGAATGCGATTATTTTATGGCGTTCGCTGTATACTGTTATGTTAGCTGTGTGCAATAATTTTAGTCTATTTCAATCGTTCGAGCACGATTGTAGTTAGGCTGTGGATCAGTATGCAAAATAAAAATAGTTTGCATCAACTGCAAGAAACTGGATCTCATCCAGAAACACTAAATAACGATTTAGTACAATTTCGAAATAATGTCGTAGGTGCCACGGCCTGAATCATAATTAGGAAACATAAATTCGTCGAGGCAGTCGTAGCGACAACAAAGGGTCGTTGTTTCAGCGCGTCCACTTATTAGAATATCCGCGGCCGATCTCTGACCCCATCGCGCATAGAGGCACGTCCGGCAGATGATGGGACGTCGATGGTGTTTCTGCGTGGCTTTTGTTGCCGGGTCTATCGGCGTGTTCCTCGGGAACACGGTTCGTTTTCCGCGTGTGTCAGCCGGCCCCGCATCCGAAGACGACGACGACGAAAGAAGAAAAAGGAAACACGGCCGGACGACACCGATCGATGCCGATCCATGGACAATGGTTCATTAGAGCATTGTCGGTGCACAATATCGTACAATTAGCCCGTTCGAGCGTTCTCCGCGCGCTTTTAAAAGGCCAGGCCTCGCGCGATCGACCCGCCACCGCGCCGCGATCGGCATCGCCACCATGATCAAACGATCGGCATCGATCCCCTCGATCGGCCGTTACGTGGCTGCATTATGCGCCCGGCATAATGCTCTTCTTTATGCACGACGCTCTTACCGCTAAAATCTCCGTGGCATCTCGGCTTCGTTACATTGTGCGACCATACGACAGGAAGTCGGGCATCACTCGACGACAAAGCTTTCCACGCGACTGCTGCGATTAATAATTGCGCGAAAATTTTTCGCGATTCTGCTTCGGTACTGCCAATATGCCTGGGGCCTTTCTGCTTGATAGCCGGCATATTGATCCCGAGAAAAATATCCTGTAAACAGGAGCCAAGTTCTCTATGCCCGTAAAAAGTTGTGGGGTCAAACAAAATACGGGCAAGTTCGTTAGCTTAGAAATAAATCTTGCAATACTGAAAAAAGCGTTTGTAAAAAAGAGTTACATGGAAGGCTAAATTATTCAAACTTGGCCGTTACTTTTTAAACCAATGGCCATAGAAGGTGTTTGGTAGCAGGCAAGTTTCAATAATTTAGCCTTCCATGTAACTCTTTAAAAATTAAATAGCGTTCTTTTAAACTAATTTTTACAAATGTTCTTTTCAGTATTGCAACAGGTATTTCTAAGCTCACGAACTTGCCCGTATTTCGTTTGATATCACAACTTTTTACGGTCATAGTGTGTCCACGCCATTATCGGTTTGAGGGAAATTGATGTTAGTTATTAAAATTGATATTAGATTAAGTTCTTCATATTTTTTTCAAAACTGAATCGTTCTCTTAAAAAACTCTGGTCAAGTTCTGTCATTATCAAACTGATTTTGTAAGCAAAATTCGAAAGCAAATGGAGTTTTCCTCGAACTGTTCCGAAGATTGCGATGAGGCCTGACGAAAATGGCGTACTCGTGATTGCAGGGGTCGGCGAATAGCTTCTCACAGTAGCCGCGGACCGAGAGGCGCCTTCGCCCATGAATGAGGGGAATGGGGCCCCATGCGCCTCTCAGGGGTTTCGTTTTCATTAGCCGCGGTGGGCCCTCGCATGATCGGGACGCGAGAACTCTTCTCTCCACTGTACGGTGGCTCTCTCGCGATCTGCTCTCCAGCACCGCGGCCCTGGCATCCACCTTCATCATTCGCGGCAAAAGTTATAACTCGATTATGCGTCTAACTAGCAATTTCAATACTATTAAGAGGCCTGGACGCGGTGCGCACCAGGCCGATTCGAGGATGCCCGCGGCGGATGTTTCGACCGCCTACGGAAAGCTAGCGAGATTTCCGTGGACAATAGATGGCCGGCTTCTGCGTCCCTCCTATCTACGCATAATTCATACGAATCGTGCTCGTTGAATTTTGCGGTAGCGTTCTCATTGCCTCTCGCCGCCTGTGATTTCCATGGCTCGCAACAAAGTCTCCTGCCAGACTATCCTTGATCAGTGGCTGATCCGCGATTTATGATCGATGCTCCTTGAAAATTATACTGCGTTCACGTCAAGAGGAGTATGCACCTTTCATACGGGACGAGCTGATTTCTGTGGACTTACGGAACTTCTATCTACTTTTAAATAAATTACTCGTTTTAAAGAGAAAATTCCATTAATTTTCCTAAAAAAAAAAATGTTCGAAAGGTCACCTCTCTCTCTCTCATTGTTCACTTGGCATGATTTCTTACACATCCTCTCGAGTTCACGATCCATACGAACTGAAATTCACTACGATGCTTTTACGTCGTTCCAGATTTTTGATAGAATTGCTAACAGCCGATAAGATAAAAGGTAAGTTCGGTGTGTGAAAGAAAAATGAAAGGAGCTTGACAAGAACGAACGAATCGAAGGAACGAAACGCCGAACTATCATTACATATTCTACCACGGAAAAGCAACGCTTTGCTCCGGTCAATTTAAAGTCCTCGTCATTCTCGGCTAGCGTCGCGACGATAAACCAGCGATTCTGACCGGGGCAGGAGAGGGGGCATGGAATTCCAGGCATAGTATCCAGCACGTAACAACACGGAGCTCGGCGATTACGCAAGGTATCTCCAATAACTCCGTCACGCACGGCCAGATAAAATCAGCCCGGGAAAAGCCTCGGAAAAGAAAACTGTTGGGAAAAATCCGCAGAGAAACGGGCGGGGCGAGGGTGGCTGTGCCGTTGGATCGGGATATCAGTCCGTGGCGTAGTGAACAACGGCGCGTTTATCACGCGCGACTAATAGAAAATTATCTTTCTAATTTAAATCCCTCGTGGCTGGAGGAGTCTGGCCGTAGCAGGATGCGGCCGCTCGGATCGCTTAGAGGAACATCCCGTTGGTCGCTCCTCTCGGTTAACGGGCATAGATATATCCGCCTAGAAATAAAATCGGCGATAGTATCTTCGCTGAATGAACTCTCCCACGCCTATGTCTATTCGCGCTCATCCACCCGCTCTCTCTCTCTCTCTCTCTCTCTCTCTCTCTCTCTCTCTCTCTCTCTCTCTCTCCCTCTTATTGGTGGCTGGTACGCGCGCGTGCACGCTTGCGTGTGCCTCGTCCATGATCCAGGCTCACACTTGCGCACCGTTCGAGAGAGGCTTGTACGAGAGCCGGGGAGCTCGTGAGCCAACTCGTACGCGGCGCTGCGTGCGTTCACGGGCACGAAGATCCAGGTTCCAGGGGTCCAGGGGTCCAGGGGTCCATCGAGGCCCGACCCGCCGACCCCGGCACGTATTCGCCACACCCGCACACCGATGCTTAGGGGCCGCGTTCAGATGCTTAGGTGGGGTCCTCCTCCCAGGCCTATACCAACCTTTCCTCCTCTTCTTCCTCCTCCTCTCTCCGCTCTTTCTTCCTCACCGGTTCGTTTCCTTCTCGCTTCCCTCCTCCTCGTTCTTCGTGTTCCTCGTACTCTTCTTATTCACCCCGGTATTCTTCTTATTCCTCTTCCCCTTGGTCCGACGTTGCTGCCGCCGTCTGCGCACCTTCTTCTTCTTCCTTCTTCTCATTCTTTGCTGCTTCCCTCTTCTGCTTCGTCTTCCTCTTCCTTCCTCTACTTCATCGTCCGCGGCCCCGCATATGTGTACACCCGCGGAATTAATAGCCGGTCGCCGCGGAAAAATCACGGTAATGTGATTACGACGCTGTCTTTCGCTCGTTCGTGCCTGCTCGTGCCCGCCTCGACTCCACGTACGTGGCCTTACCTATTCCTCCTACTCAGGAGGAGCAGATATCTTCCTGTACCCGGCTTCACCCACCCCTTTCCGTACCCCCTGTCTGTGCTCCCCACCACCCCGTCCCCATCGCTGGCGATATGCATCGGGATGTGTTCCCGCGGCCAGGACACCGGCGCTCATTTCCGGGGATATAACGACGGAAACGACCGGCGAACGTGAATCATCCCGGTGAAGTTAATTGAACACTTGCGGACGACGGGCTTAAGCACTTCGGGGTGGTGTTGTTCAGATTTTATAATCTGCCAGGCTGGAATTCCTCAGCTCTGATAAGCCGATAGTCGCGAGGGGATACGCCGCGACCGGTATTATTCCTTTGGCCACGCGATACGAATGATTTAGCGCGAGAGATGGGAAGTCGACTGACCCGGAAGTATATTTCGGTAGAAATTGTATGGCCTGCTCGGATAGCGGTATTATAACAATAATTTGCTTTATTTCAGCCTTACAGTTAAGAAATGTGACTTGGTTTACATTAACCTATCTGTAGAAAACTATCTTGTTTCACACATTCGGTCCATACCTTGCGATTCATTGGATTAATTAAGTCATAAGTAGATTTCTTACCTGCACTATGAGCTTATTTCTGTCCCCTCTACCCTCCTTGCTCAGATAATCCGGTAGCATTCCTATTCTTATATTTTTGTATCTTTCATTGTATTTGGACTGCTCTATCCTCGTATGCCAGATAGCGGTATTAATTAATTATTTAAATGTCAAAATGATACACTTCGATAGATCCAGTTCCCCAAGAAAATAGTGTTAAACGTTTTAAACGATTCCAACCGAAACACGATTCGCGAAAAGGTTCTTCTAATTAATTCGTCGTTTACGAAATGACGTAAGAGTTTCAAGGCTGCCTCCCCCAATTCCTTAGTCGATATTGCAGCGGGAATAATTGCGAGCCGTCGGTGGGGCATTACGAGAGGCAAAAAACAGCGGATAATGAGTAATCAAATTTCCGTGGTCGTTCCGCCGGCCACCTCAATTAGCAGCAGTCTAGAGTACACCTCGATTTACACCGAAAAAAGTCAGTTTAAAGGACGGCGCAGTATATTCCGTGGTAATTCCGTGACTCGTAAAGCTACCCGTGACTTTACGGTTCCCAAATTAATGGAAATTACCGAGCGATACGGTTCCCGTTTCAGCGGGAACGAAGGGAATTAAGGGGACGCGTTTCGTCGGGATAATTTAATGCGACGGGACATCACGAGAGACCGCGTATGGCACGTCGAAGAACGATCGAAGAATTCGATCTGGAAGTCGATTCACCGAAGGTTTGGCCGTCTTTAACGCGACAGTCGGCCGATAAGTAAACACACTTTGCAAGAACGTAATGCGCGAGCGAAGAGCGCGACCGAGCGAATTTAAAGAGGTCGTTAAACGATGGATTTTAAGCGGATCGTTACTCGGCTCGTCCTAAAAGCGCCCCTAAACTACCGGGCACGCTCGACCAGGGCCCAAGTAAATCTATAAATCCCGGCAAGTATAACGATCCACGATGCGGCTCCGCCGCTATAAAAGTCCCCCTTTAACGTCCGTCGACCGTTCCCGGTGGGCCCACGGCCGCAAAGCTTATGGTGTTCTGCCTCGTTACACGCGCGTCGCGTCGCGGCATTACAATTTTATATAAATCTGGGCCCGCGACCGTTTCGTCGATGGTTCGGGCCCCCGCGCGGCCCGCAGCGGGCCGTTTCCTCGGAATTTGCGACAGTATAAATTTCGGGGCCGGCGATCGACCGGGCCCCAGGTGACACGCTCGACGGACGAGACGGGAGAGCTGGGAACAGCACAGGCCAAAGGAGAACAGGAAGATCGAGGAAGCTGGTTCGGGCAGACGTTTTGTAAGACCGACCAGGTCGAACGAGCGATTTTCGGGTGACTCGGGTCAAGCCGCGCGTATGCAAATCAACCGGGTTTGCAACGACGACGCGACGCGCGCGATGAAGCGAAAATCTCCACAACGAAAACCGCTCCGCAGGACTGCTGATCCCCGGAACGAGGACCCGTAGGTGTGGAAGAGCGAATTGCGTGTCGCCGGATGCGATTCTGGGGGCTCACAACGAATACGACAGATATTAATTGAAGAAGGCACGAGCACGCCACAGATACACACGCAAATTCTTATTTCTTCAGGCTACTTTATAACACGCTGAATAAACGAACAATTTGTTTCGTTTACCTTCAGAGTTCCTCGGAGTCCACGTAATCTACAGATGCCGTTCCAACTGGCTAATGAATTGCGGATCTATATGAAATAATAATGGCTTTAAAAACTGGAGACAGTGATCTTGGAGGGAAAGGTTGTTATCGGTGATTCTTCGTGGCGATGGCTTTGGCGAATGCAAAATCCATATCAAAGTGGGCACGGACAGAAGGATTTTATGTCCTCTGAAAGCAGGGTCGTGACGAAATCGTAAAAATAGTTGCTCGTAACACCGACGACTTTAAGCATCTCTAACCAGGGGACTGACAGTAAAACGGTTTTCCTACTTCTAGGATTTCCAGTGAAAACTCCTTACCGCCGATAGCCAATAAAATAATAGTAACAGCGGAATAAAATTAACGTTTTGCGGGATCGATGCAAGCAGAAGTATTTCCCAGTCGGGGGAGCGATTACGCGTTTTTCCCCCCCGGGCATAAAACGGAGGTTGAAACGGGTCGAAAATGGGCAGCCGAAGATTCCCCGCGTTTCTACGAATGCCCCCAGAGTCCCGTCCGGGTCAAAGGTAGATTCCGGAATGAAATCGCGGCATCCGAGCTCGTGCGAGCTCATTTGTTCCGGGAAAAAAAGGACGGGTTGAAGCGCGACGATCAGAAGCGGATAATAGGCGGGCTGCGGCGCGCGAGTTCCTTAAAAGGCAGTAAATTATCGACTTTAATGCCACCGCGGCCTGCTATCTTGCACCTCTGACGCCCATATGGACGCGAAATCCCCACTGAGAGAATACCTCTTTGATCCTCGCGAAGCTGAGGTCAAGTCCAAGCGCGAAACCGCGACCCTCGTTACCGTGAAAGCTTCGTCGTTCGAGAATCCGCGACAAGAAACTGAAACTATCCTGCAACGGAGAAGGAATTACTCCGGAGGTTGCCGGGGATACCTCGCCATAATCATTCGGCAAGCACCGAACGACCCGGTGGACACTTATTGCAACCTCGCACGACGATAGAAACTTGTTTTCGGTGTTAAGAGACGTGTCGATAGCGTACGCTTTCGCGTTAAGCCACACCGTCTAAATAATATTTCAGTTCTGCTCGCAAAATGGCCCTCGAAAGGACTTTGTTCTTTGTGAACTGGAAGCGAGTCCTCAACTGCTCTGCATATCTGGCTGGACAACGGTCATTTCAACGAGCCTCGTGAAACCTTTTCATGTTTAGTGCAAGCTACTGAAAGGTGAATCGAATATACTAAAGTGCATGGCTATTACAGTGGCCAGATCAATGTCACTTAATTGGTGATTGCAATGCCTGTATACTAGAGTCCTTTTAGTCCTTTTCATTGATTTAGCTGGATAAAAAACGATTTCAAAAATGTTACCTAAAGTATAAAATTTTGATTGCTTGCTATACTTTAACAGACAATGTACTAATATTATTTTTATCATTCAGGCACTCGTGAAGCGCTGTACTCCATCGAGAAAGTTAGAGATTTTCGTGGTACGTGTTTTGTTGCTAAAATTTGATGAGAAAGTCTTGCTTTCCAGTATGAAAGTTCGAAAAATGTTTTTAAAATACTAAAACAAAGGAAAAACGATATTATATGTGATTTGAAAACATTCTGAGACCTTTAAATACTATAAATAATTTTGGTCTGATAAATCAATGAAACGCACCACTGTGAAAAGCAATTCTCATACCCACAACCTGTCCTAGAGTTTTCCATGGTAGTTTCCACGAATTTTCCGGCAGTTTTTGCAGTGTTCGAAGACAGTCGGGTTTCACTGTTCCGTAAAGTGAAACCCGAATGAAGTGTTCGGTACGGACAAGAGAGACGAAACGCAACGTGTCCGACAGGCCGGGAACAACCATACAGAAACTGGGAGGCATGACACTACCCCCGGGAGGCACGGCCGTTCCATAAAAGGTAACCAGAGCTTAGAACTACATTCTCCACAATGTTCGAAATGAAACCAATTACGCTCGGCTGTCAGTGTCGGCCGGGGCGATCGCGCAAAAGCCTCTGATTCCACTCTTCAAGCGGCTCAACGTCCGAGAGGAGTCTGGCTCGTGAACAAGTCTCTTCCCAAGACGCCTAAAAGCAACAAGCTTCCCCGCCGTGTCACGCCAAGACCTGCAATTACTCCATTCACTGGCAAACGGCCGGCCACAAAGTAAGCTTCCGATACGTCCCATTCCCGGCTACAAATCCTCCGTAATCGAAGAGATCTATCCGATGGTCCCCGATATATCGAAACGCTCCCACGTTAACTGCACGGCCAGGCGTTAACTGCGCGTACGCCACCAATTTTTTCCGTTTCGACCCTCTCGACGCAACCGATGGGATTCTCTGTTCGACGGCGAAATTTTTAACGAGAAACCCCCGTTTTCGTGGCGTCGTAATTGGCAAGCAGCCTGTCTGGCTTATTTCAATCGTAGAAACGATCAGATTTATTAGCAAACGTTACACTAGAATTTAGTGCATTCTATGACGCTAAATTGATATTTAATGCTACTAGTATTACGGCAATCGTTCTTAAGCAAGTGAATAGCGCCGGTTCCTGGAGACTACCACTGTTAAAACGTGTTAAAACATTTCAGTACCATTGCTCATTTCATATTCTTGAATGTATAGTAAACAATAATAAAAGGACTCTGTGTCTGGTAGACGCGGTATAAGAAAATGCCAAAATGGATTGCGGTATGAGCTTACGGGATAATCTAGCGCGATAGGCAGTGCTCGGGGAGCTCGGTAGGCGAGGGATTAAAGGATCGTACAAAGTGATTCCGAAGGCCTGGAAACGATTCAGCGGCGATCGAGGAGATCTATCCGGCGAGGCCCGGCGCCCTCGGCTCCCACGTTAAGCGTCTGGTGGGGTCCTGTGGCTGGGACTCGCGCGGGCCCGTCTCTCTCTCTCGGGGAACACCTCGCGCGGCCATTTGCATTCTTATTTTCGCCGGCGAGCAGTTTCACGGGCAATATCGCGAAATTTATCGGGGTGCGATTTGCGATGATATTTTACGCGGCGGGGCCGGCGTGCTCGGCGCGGGGCCCACCCATGGCGGGGCCCCGACGTCACCCCATACATTCGGCCTCCGTGGAAGAACGTCCGAGCAGGCGTCGAAGGGGGTGGAGGACGCCGGAGATGTGCACCGTAACCTCGCTATTATTCTGGTATTTATACCAGCGCGCCCGCTGCTCTCGGCCACCTAAATCTTCTTAATACGCGCCGGTTAGTGCACTTTATTAAACCCCGCGTGCACGCGCACGATTCGCATCCCCACTACCCGGGCCCCGTCAGGCTCCGTCAGGCCCCGTATTCTCCCCCACTCTGCTTCCCCTGTTTTTCGACGCGCAGGGGGCCCGCGGAAGGGGGTGGAAGGGGAGCGCCGCGGGACGTCGAATTACTTACACGGTCCACGGAACTGGCCACGGGGCCCAATAAGAGACCGGGCCCCAGCGACATTTCTACCGATACGGTATATTAAATCGGACGTAATGACCTACGCGCGGAGGCGGGCACCGTTCTCCTCGTCCCCGTCGCGTGATTTCGGCCCTAATTGGTCGCAGGGCTGACGCGAAACCATTCATTCTATACGCGCGAGAATTATCCTCCGCTGATATAGACACCTGTATAAATGAATACGCGATGGAGGTACCGTACGCAAGAAAATACATTCGTGTTTTAATGGTGTAATTAGCGGTAGACGTGGCACGCAATAACTATCGCGACGTGGCAGGGTCGTGCGAAGTAAAATCAACGTTTCACTGGTAACAAATAAAGTTTGCCAATAACGTTTTCTCGTCTGTATAAATCAACACTCGGAAGGCGGACGGTTTTGACGATTCTATAGATAAATCGTTTTGCTCGTCGATTATTTTTAATAGATTTTTCAGGACATCCATTGAGTCGACTGTTACTTCCAGTTACGCAACCTTTAATTGAAATTAATCAGCATAAGCTGAGTAGATGACTTTCAGATGAACCCCGCATCCAAGTATTGCTGACAGAGTATCATACGCAGGAAAATACATTTGCGTTTCCATAATGTCATTAGTACCTGATACGGTGCGCGATAAGCTGCATCGGGGTTGTGCAAAGTAGAAGGGTTTATCTAGAAACAATAATAATGGCAGTCGACTTGTCATATAATTTCTCTTCGCTTGCGTAAGCGTACATTCGTTAGAGTGTCGCACGCTGGAAAATACATTTCGGATTTAATGATACAATTAGTACCTGATACGTCGGTACGAGAAATAGAATAAGGTTGTTCGATCAAATGCATGTTGAAATAAAGAAATGTATGATTATGAAATGATTTTACTTAGAAATAATTGATTTCCTTACTGGCCACACCAGATATGGATAAGCGTGTTGAGCATTTCCAGGCGTGTGTCCATTCAGGATGTTGATCCGATGGGGGTTTCAGCGTGCAGTGTCCGCAGAGAAGCGACGACAGAGGTCCATTTCGGGACCGTCGACGCCGTTCGTCGGCCCGTAGGCGTGCGCGGCGACCTAAGGGAATGCGTTCCCGTGTCTGCCAGATGTCTAAATGTTGACAAGCCTCGGCGAGCAGCTAATAGCCGTTTAATAAGATTACGTCTCCGGCTGGCCGGAGTTGACGTGGCCGAAACACGCTGAACCCCGGCCCGTTTGCACTCGACCGGCCTCGTTTTACGATCTCGCGGAACACACGTAACTCGTGGGTACACACTCGGGCCCCGTGTATAGCCGAGATGGGCCCGCCGCGTCGTCGTCTCGATACCTTGATCATTTTTCGCGGTGGATTGCAGTCCTCGCTGTGTCAACACCGCTCGACTGCTAATTCCTGCGCCTTTATAGTCCTGGTGTCTTCGTCGAGCTTGTACCATGATCAAGGAACGTATCGCGAACAATGTCCATCGAGCATCTGCTAGATCAAAGAATTTTCGCCTGGAATATCGGTTAGACGCTCCGAGGGTTACGTAAAGTTTAGACAGGACTTGCGCGGCGTCATCAGGAGTAGCGTTACATAAGACGGCCATCTTGATTGATTTTAATGGTGCTCGCCGAGCAATATGTAATCGCTTCGCCTCATTGTTCCGAGCGCCGTTGATTGCGTTCGTTTTTACTGCGAACGAACAACAGGGACGGTATATCCTACTACGGAGAAAAATAGATTTAACGTTGTTCACTGCCGCGAGCGCTCCTTCTACTCCCAAGGTTTCTTTATCAAGTATTTTGTTTATCTCGAGCAATCCTGGGGCTACGGGAAATTTATTGCGTATCCTATCGGGTGATAATTGTGCCGTTGAAACACTAATTTATTTCCCCGCGTGCGATATTCTAACTCGTATTAATTTATTCGAATTAATTTATACGGAGATGGTATCTCGATAATTCCCCCTACTTTGGACGCTCATATTATTATATATAAACATAATCTCGTTAAATCATGAGCTGAGCACCCTACGATCAACCTTCCTTTTTAGAATGAGCCGTCACACAGCTCGTAACGTGCTCGTATAAGGAGAAACAATTGTTTCCCCGCAAACACTGTTTTCACCCTTAAATCTAGAATGATAATATTCAGGTGTTACGTTACCCCCTTAAGCATGAGAGGGCCGGATTGATCGCTATGGTGGTCAGGGATAAACTCTGGAGTTCGTCTCCAGATGAGAACCCTCTGGGGAGGGTTGGCTCGGAGCAATCTCCAGAGATTCGTATGCATTAATTCCAATAAATTCCAGCAGTTTCGAGACCAACACAGCGAGCCTGCAGAATGCGCGTTGACCTCGAGGTAGCCGCGTATCGCGTTTGGTCAGCCGATTTTCGGATAAGCGGCGAGACGCACGATCGTTCTCCGGTGCTCTATCACGGTTCTCCACACCGGTACTTCTAGAGCAACGGTCGCCGGTTGTTTTCCTAGACACGCGGCGATACCATATTCCGATATGGCTCGTCTCTTTTTCTTTCAGTGTTCTGTTAAGATCGCGGAACAGCGGTGCGACCTGTGTTTCTCCGTTCTCCGTGCTCGGGAACAATCTCTGCCATCCCGGACAAGATTGGACCGCGCTTTCTGGTTGCCAGTTCGGCCGGACTGTCTCCTGTCTTCTGCTGGCGGATACCGCGCCGCCTCTCACCTCCCTTCCGCTCGGTTTCTTGTTGTTTCGGGCCGCGGGCGGGCGGGCGGGCCGAGAGACGGTCTGCCTGCCGGAGCAGAAAGATTCACCCACATCGGTCACTCGCACGATCCGGCCGACGACATTCGACAGCGGGGGGCCGCGATGTTTCCCGTCAGTACGTCAGTCATTTCGATCGTAACACACCGGCCACGTCCCAGCCATCCGCCAGGTGGGAAGAGCAAGAGCAAGAGGGGTACCCAGGCCGACCCCGATGGAATTCGGACGACCGGCCACCATACCACGGAAAGATCGTGGAACATCGCCAGTCCACCTCGACACACGTACACCAGCACATTGTAGACGGACCTATCCACCTCGAGGATATCGATAAATGTAGCAGGAGGATGTGTGTCCAGATTACGATCGCGCGGAACAACGGTACCGATTCGATTGCGCAAAAATTGGAGAACTGACGGATGATTCTGTTGATCGGAGGTATTTAGCCGGCGAACTGTACCGTGTAGATGGAGATTACATCGTGATGGGGTCTACGGGGTGTCCCGACAGTCTGCAACGTCGATACCGGGTTTGTGGGAAAGCTACGTTGGATGATCAGAGGCAGCGAGGCTCGTGTGGAACGTGTGATCGTTACTCTGATTGTGGCAAGCATTTTCATGTCTCTGGGAATCTTTAGAAAATTCCTCGTTTTCGATCAAACGTTTCAATTCCTCAGAAAATCCCGCGTTCTTCGAGGTAGATTGTCGGTGGACTATTATCTGCATTTTGCAAGAAGATGACTGAAGTTATAATAGCTGTCCACCCACTTCCATTACTTCGGACTTGCGACGTGGGAGTTGAATGGACTGTTATTACGACTTCAGCTATCTTCTTTTAAAAAACGGGCCACGGATTTTAGTATAAGGCAATGATACTTTCAGAAATACTTTCGCGAGACATAGACGATGCTAGAGACACGATCGTGTTGTCATCAGGATAAAATACAGACGTGAACAATCTTCGCCGTCGCATCGTGGAGCTACGGATTGCCCCGAGGGTAAGTGATGTCAGAGAATATGACAAACTTCAGCGATGGAAGGCTACATATATTACTTTCGCTATGTAGAACGTCCTGAGTAGGCGTGGTTTAATTGCCCTTGATGTCAACGATGTCGGAGCAGTGCCCTACATGACAACCTATGCTAATCGAGAATGCCGTTCAGTCCGATTCCCAAGACTTATATTTCCATCGAAACCAAAGGGTCCACAGCTCTCGATCTTATTACCGTCGAGAATCTACAATTTCGTTTGGGTCAAAAGGGCTCGGATGCCCGGAGGCAGGGACCAGCCAGCCTCTGTAGGGCCCGTTGGTTCGCGTAGTGGCCGGAAGTGCGATATAAGTCTGGAGGCGAAGATCGCGCGGGATCTCTGGCAGGAACGTGGTTGCGGTTGGGGTGAGAAGTCGCGCTATCTGGACCAGAATCTCGATCGAATTGGCTGCGGAGGTTCGCACGCTTTACAACGGGGCGAGTAAAAGGGCGAGCGAACGAACAAGAGAGAGAGAGAGAGAGAGAGGGAGAGAGGAAAGGAGATAAACAGACGGAGGAAGAGAGAGAAAGAGAAGCGAGGCGAAGGTGGAAGGACACGAGTTTGGGCGAGGAAGAGAAAGAAATCGAGAGGAGGAGGAGGAGGAGGAGGAGGAGGAGGAGGGAGAGGATCGAGAAAGGCTGAACGGAGGTCTCGTGTATCCGAACGAAGCACGGCCGACACCTTCTTGCTCTTGTTTGCCACCGACTGCGTGTAATTTCTTAGCAAAGGCGTTAATGAGGGGCTTGGCTCGGGACGGTAGATCACCGCGGACCTCGAGAGAGCCGCCGGGGCTCTCGTCTCTCCGTGGCCGTTCTCTCGCGCCGTATTCTCTCCTTTTTCTCGCTTCCTCTTCCTCTCTTTCCCACCCTCGCTTTTGTTCTCTTCTCTTTTCTTCTCGCTTCTCATCCCCCGTCCCTGTCTCCGCCGTTCGCGAACTCCCTACCTCTCCCTAACGTCCCCTATACACTCTCTCTCCTCTCTCTCTCTCTCTCTCGTTTTCTTTTTCTCTCTCTCTCTTCCCCTTTGGCCAGAGCCTCTCTCCACGGAGGTGGTGTTCACGAGCTGTGCGCCTCGAGGTAGTGCTACCGTGTACCTGAATTCCGATCTACGCTCAGATACGGGACTGAAGCTCGCCAAGGAAGTATCTAGATGCCGGTGTATCCAGGATACTGCTCCTTCCCGTACGCCACGGCCCTGAAGCACGTTCCCAAAGAAGAAACGACGCCTCACGGCCCTAACGTGTCCTTCCCACTCACACCTCCGGTCTTGAAAAATTAAGTGTCGCCGATCCGGCTCCTTTATCCTACACCTTCGGCACACCTCTCTCACCTGCAACTACGAAAAATTATGGTACCACCGAACACTAGATCGCGCTAGCTGTATAAATTAACTCGTGGTTCCAATTAATCAGCAACATTATTTCTAATCTGTTTGTACATTCGAGGCCAGCAATCTTCAAAATGAAAGATCATTGCGATAGCATTTCTGTCTTTTTAGCTTAACACTTTAGGTCGCCAACTTTCCTTTCATTTATAGTTCTGCATTTTAGAGAAATCTGTCTTAGAAATCAAAATTCACAGAAGGGTTGAGCAGAACTCGAGACATTCCAAAGTCTCGCTACACTTTAACTTCGAACTCTTTTTGTTCGTTCAGTTTGATTCACGCGCAAAGGTTGCAAAGTACTTCGACATTAAACACTCCGGTTCCCGCCGCTTTTCCTAGAACACGCGTTTACAGCATAGTTCGAGGACTCCCTTAACGATTCAATAACTCCCCGCAACGAGCCAGTAGCTATTCAACCTTCTTTAAATCCAGGAGTTAATGCTCGGCAGAATTAAGCGCTGCAGGGTCGCGGCTGAGTTTCGCATAAGGGAGAAAGATATCGATAGCCGGGTACGGAAAGCGAGAGAAGAAAGAGAGGCGAGGAAGAGCATGCCCGCGCAGTTTATTAACGCGGTGTCGCGTTGCCTGACCTTCTTCTGTTTATATTATTTTTAATTTATTCCTCCCACCGGCCTTACAAAAACACGATTGCCGAACATGGCCGACCTCCTCCCTCGCGTCTCGCCTTCCGCCGATTACGGCCGATTTATTAATAACCCGGTTTCCATTGGCATTTCGCGAGAAAAAAAATTGCGTTTACCGGGGCTCCGATCATGTTGACCCTTGACCCCGGCCGGCCCCGTATCGGTCGTGTAGGTGGCGCGACCAGTTTTTTCGCGAACGGTTCTTCCTTTTCGTGACTTCGCACGCTTCGTCGAAAGCCCACTGTCCAAAGAACTTTCGAGCTTTTCTTTGCTTTATTGTTCGGAGACCATGTATCGAAGATAGACTTGTAGTATTAAATACCAACATGAAAGTTGAATTATATAATAAATTTATTTTTGATTGATCATTGATTGATTCGTCGTTCCCATGCGCCGAAATCATAAATTTATTATATATTTCAAGTGCGATCGAGAAAAAATTGTACCTTTATGAAAGTTGAATATTTGATTTTTGACTCTTGTCGTGGCCTGTGCATCCTGGCGTGTCCTCTTGAACGCGTCCCGTCCAGTTTCCTCGTCGTGAGCAGGGGCAAGAAATCCTCCTCGATCTTTGTCTCTCTCCTCTCCTCTGTTTCGCGTTCTCCATCAGTCTTTCTCGTGGAAGAAGGGAATGGAATTCGGTCGTAAAGCAGCTGGAGAAAACGGTCCACCATTCATCGCGACCAGAGGTGGCGCGGCCTAGACGAGGAGCACGCAGAGAGGAGAACAAGCGGTAATACAAGCGAGGCGACACACTTCAACCTCCGCGGACGAACCAAACGCAAGAAACGACGTCTCGCGTCGCGGACCGCAAACGATTTTCAGTGAGAATGAGCTCGCTGCCACGGACACGATCGACCTCTCCGTTAACATTCTTCCGGGAAAATGACGGAAACGTGAATTTGCGTTGCGCAACCGAGGATTCGTTTGACAATGTCCATGCCAGACTGCTTCAGCAAGACAGCGGATCTTTATGCAAAATAAACATTTTCTACTTGAATTGGGACAAGCTGAAGTAAAATAATTAAATTCTTCTAACGTTTTTACTGTTTGAAATTACATCTACTCATTTTTTTCATTAATATATAAAATCCGGTGTCTATTCGTCAGTGTTCGTCAGCGAGAAAAACGTATTTAAAATTTACATTCTCCTACAATGGTCTTAACTTTGTTTTTTTTATGAATTTCAGATTAAAATTTTCTATATTAAACAAAGTTTTGGACCAGTTACACGAGAATGTCCCCTGAAACTGAACTTATGCTGCACTTCTGTATGACCAAACACATTGAAATATTCCACGCGTGGTTACGTTAAAATTATTAAAATATAATGTGCCACATAACCGTTGCCGATAAGACAAATTAACGACGATGATACAACAGTTCATAATTCTCCACTTCCGTCTCATTGTTACCCGACAGCTGTCTACCGACGATTTGGAAACGACGCACGATATTATATCGCCTCATAAAAGAAAGTGAAATTCGATCGTAAAGACCCGGAGAAAATCGTTGATCGTTAATTACACGCGATCCTTCCTTTCGGGAGTCTTAATTGCGACTCTGTTTGATTGATTGCTACGACTTTGTTGCTTGCAGGAGCCCAAGTACCGCAAACGACGATCATATGTTGCGTCTGCAAAATTAAAATTTATTTAATAATATCTCACGGACGAGCACCTTAATAAATTTCCCGGACGAATCATAAATAAACCACGTTTGAAAAATGTTCATTCGAGGAGAAACTCAAGCTAGGATCTTACCCCACGAACGACATTAGCCTGTAAATATCGGCTGAACATACTGCGAAACATCTTCGTGTACATTGTTTGGATAATAAAACGATGGTTGCATTAAACTTGAGCAGTTCAACAGCGATAAACAAAATTTTCATTGGTAGAGAAACTCGTGCTATAATCCAAAGACGAATTCTGTAGAAGATTTTGTGTGTGCATATATACATTGTTTCAACAAAGTTGATGTTCTTAGCGCAACGGTTCGATCAATTTAATTGAAAGTAAATTAATTTCGACGTTTCGCTCTGTGTTTAGACCCTTTTCAAGAAAACAGTGATTGCGCATGTGAATTATTAAAAAAAAACACAAAAGGTGATATTCTGTTAATGAGAACACGTTTAAAATAATTTTGTCCCAGTAGCTTACAAGTAAGACACGAGCACAGTACGTGGTTATGTTTTCCTATAATTCTTAAGTTATTTCATTAAGCAAGTAAGTTGACATATTTCAAAAATTATTTTAAACGTGTACTCATCAACAGAATATCATCTTATTTGTTTGCGAGTTAATATAATTGTTTGGAAATCTTCATCATAGAAACCATTACTGACTCAGTAATGTTGCGTAATATTCATGAATCTTAGGTGTTTCATATCAAAGATTTACGCTAGGATGTTTAACATCACTATTTTCTTGAAACGTCGAAATTCATATATTGCAAAATTTCTTTCAATTAAATTGATCGAACCGATGCGGCAAGAACATCAACTTTGTTTAAACATACGATCGGCAAATAGAAAAGTGAATATAAGTACATTGTTTCGATTGAAAAACGCTGGTCACAGTAAACTTCCGCGCAGCAGTGTACAAACTGGCTGGAGCACCGTGAAAAGGTCCAAAGATCGCGTTGCGTCGGGCAAACAAGAATCAATTATTCGAAAACTGATGAATCCTCGGCTCGGTTCCAGCACGGCGCGGCGCGGCGCGGCGTCACGCACTCGCTCGCAGAAGCGAGCGTGCGTTGCGTGCGCGCGAGCGGCACGGAATAAATCAATAGCGGTATGTAAATCGTGAAGTCACAATGGGCAGAGCGGCGGATCGGTGGAATCGGCGGAGATCGCTGCGGTAATTTTCCCACGTGTCCGTCGGTTATCTCGGGTCTCTCCTCTGCAGCATCGTTTAACCGATGTCGCTCAACGGCGCGGCGATCCGCGCGCGGCATTATAGTGGTGCGTGGTGCATAGTTTCAGCCGGCGCGGCGCAACTATGCGACCGAGGCACCTATGCGTCTCTGCGCGCATCGCTGCTCGCAATCAACATACCTGAAACCTGCGGAAAAACCGGCGTACGGCCTGATAGAATTCACTCTCGGCCCGATACGCGTGAGATCGTCCGCGAAAGCGTTGCGATCGCGCTGCGTCTCCGTGCCGTTTTCATGGGGCTACTAACCCTGTGACCATAAGCACCGACGCCCATAAACTTCAACTGTCCCGTTCTGCATTCCCCTCTTCTTTTGTCTTGCTGCTCGACAGTGCAACTATTCCGCGAGAGAAGGTACTCGCACCCTTTCACGTCCACGAGAATTTGGATCGTGGGGAGTTGCCTTCTAAAGAATTTTTACCACTTCCTATCGATTCATCAATTTTTACACCATCAGGCAAATCCGACGATCGTGTTCGCAATCGTATTAGTTAATATTTCTGATAACTCGGTTGTAATTTCTTATCGGCGCACAGGTTCGATCATTATGTTACATACTGGACTGGTTACATCTAGGACAAAACGTTCCTTTTATGGGTGACATCACATAAGTTAGAAATAACCCGCTAACTGTATGCAACAGGATATTAGCATCAAAATCGGTTCACACTTAGTGAAACACCGATGTATATCGCTGAGGAATAAGCATTTATAAAAAAATTACAGTATGTAACATAATGATCGAACCTGTGCGCCGATAAGAAATTACAACCGAGTTATCAAAAAAAAAACATTTACGATCGATAATTGAATACCTCTATGGTATTAGTTAATGAACAGCGAAGATACTGGTCACGTCGCGTTACGCATCGTCGATAGACACTTTCGACAGCTGAAGGTAATACCTCGGAGGTAGCTACGAACTTGAAACGAACCGCAAGCCAGTGCTTTGTCAAGCATACGCGTGACTACCAACAAATGAAGCGAGTTACGCGCGGCTGAAGCGTAAGCATCGCTCCGTGAAAACGTTGTCCCGGTGCCAATCGCGTTTAGCACGCGTTAGAAAAGGTTCTGCACTTTCTTCGCCGGTGGAATTGCCTCCCGACGTTCTTTACATTGTGCGGTGCCGACTTTCGAAAGCTCTTACAGTCTTCCGAGTCGAAGTATTGCTGGATATCGCCGAATTCGTTTTTATGAAACGAAAGGTGAGTTTTATCTTGCCATTCGTTAATTCGTTATTTTATACATTATTAGAACTTGGGGGAATCATTATTTGGATTATCAGGTTGTTAGAACTTCTAATGGATTTCCTGATTCTTCTCTTAGTGGACACTGTTCTCCAAATCTTTTCAAATTTTCTCTAAATCTGATGTAAAAGTATTAGAAGTTTGTTGAACTTTCGATCGAATTGGGCGTGCTAGTAAAAGTGCAGAAGTCAGAAATGTAAAAGCAGAATGAAGAGTGTTTACGGTCCAAGACGACAGGTTCCATGCAAACTCGGAGATTTCACGTCGGGAAATGGCGCTCGTCGAACTAACGAACTACGTCCTCAGGGAAGGGAGTGATCCCCACCCGATCTCATCGAGGATCGCGTTAGCAAGGACGAAGCGAAATCGCGCGAATCGGCTAACCCCGCGACCCACGCCTCGCGACAATGTTACACCCGACGCTTTCACCGGCCAACCGAAGTCGAACTATCGCCAATAGTTTTCAGACCGGTTGCACGATTATGCGATTCGATGGAATATCTCAGCTTTCATTGCTTCTTCAATTTCCATATCCCCTTTGGCTCGTTTAACCTTCGGAAGCGAATCTTCATCGATAAACAAACACTCCTCGTTCTTGGAAGCATACTACATCGCAATCTAATTTTCGAAAGAAGAGACCCGACTTTCTATAATGTACATCGACGCAGATGTACATTAGGGTGGACCTTAGTTATACTTGGTGAAAACTTTTTTGCGAGATTGTTTTTCACGCCTTCCCCTACAATTGTGCCATTTGGTAAGAAAATAATTCCTGCAAAAGATAAAGTTGATCGGACAATTTTATAGAAATATTACAGTAACTTCCCTATGAATCGGGAAGTTTAAAAATAAAAAAAAATTTTTTTTAGAAGTTTTTAGTATTGCTGCAGGGACCTCTAACCGTCTGCAGAATTCTTGAGGGGTTGTGATAAGATTTTTACACTGTTAACCCGAAACACGAGAGCAATTAGACAAGCTAATTAATGTGAAATAATCTTAATTCGTACAAAGTACACTTGTACTTGAAGGCGCGTAAGAAATTATGATATTTTTCGAGGTATAAAATATTTAACTTGAATTTTCAGTATACTCTTCACATGTAGCAAGCAGTTACTTCTATTTCAAAACTTTGCGCTCGATGCGGCATGCCTTCTCGACGTCCGATTCATCTAAAACTTTGGATTTATCATTTTTTCATGAAATGGAACAATATTGGGAGGAGGCGTGCCCAAAATTTCATGGTCGAAAAATAAGGTTCACCCTAATGTAATCTAGATCATGTACAGATCGATTAATAGCGTGTTAATTTATCAGCACGTATCTGCCAAACATCGTATACGCCATTTTTCTAAAAAGAATACACAGCAACCGCAATGACTGACAACGAAAACGAGCATTATTTAAAAGTAAGATTAAATAACAGCTCGCTGCAAGAACGAGTACCAGACACGGAAAACCGTGGCGCAGATCCATTAGCCGGGAGAGATTAAGTAGCATAAGGAAGTTGTTCGAAATCCACCGCTTACGAAATGCGAAGGTAGAGCCCGGCTGGTCAGGGAGTAGGAGGAAGAGGAGTTTAGGTTGACCATCGTGCGATCTAGGTGCACCTAATGGCCGAGAGGCGGGGTAGGGGCGGCAGGTGACCCGCGGTAGACTTTCACCCGCATTCGCTGCGACCTCACGCATACGAGCGGATTCTGCGGCTCGTAGCGGACTACGACATCGAAGAAAAGGAGGAAAGACGATTCGTGGGGGGACAAAGGGGGGTGGGGATCCGGATGAGAAGAAGAAGAAGAAGAAGAAGAAGAGGAGGAGAAGAGGAGGAGGTGGTGGAGGAGGAGAGGCAGCAGAACGTTGCCAGAGCCGAACGTAGACAACGTGAACGCGCAGGGAGGGACAAGGAGGTTTTTCAGCTGGAGGTGGAAGCGGACGGTGAAGAAGGAGGATAAACCGGCACCTGTACCCTCATAACGTATAGCCGTGCCCCTCTCCCCGGGGTCCAGGCGGACGTCTCTCCGATGCGATGGTACATACGGATCCGCGGGTGTTGGACCGTACGTTCGCCGTTTGTTTGACGGCGAGGAGGCGCAGGGCCGTCGCGCGACACGTATCCTCCTCTGCCCGCGTACAGATCCGCTCCGTACGCCGCGCGGAACACGCTCCGAGCCATCCGTCAGGGGTTCAAGATCTCGCGGCAGGATATACGGCCCTGCGGTGGATGCCCTCGCAAAGAGAACGTTCTCGCTGCGTCGCGCTATTTGTCTTCCTTGTCGTTGATATCCGATACGCCGGCTACCTTCTTCTTCTTCTCCTCTATTGGCCATACGTCAGCCATGGTATACGATGAAATCGGGTTGAGCCCTCACCGGGGAACGAGAACCCTACCACCGATGCCTCCGACCGTTTCCGAATACCCACCTCACTGCCTATCTTCGGATTGACTTCACGAGATTGCGCTTTTCCTGCGAATTTGTCGCGTATCAACGGATACACCGAGATACGTTCATATTTGGTGCCACGCTACGTTAGCGTCAGCGGTGAGAAGGGCCAGGTCAAGAACCCTTTTAGAACATTTTTCATTTAATTTCACTGATACTGTATGTGTTGGGAAACCGAGGTATCAGGAATCAAATATAACTCTAGATAATTATTGTTAAAGGAATCTGCGTGTATACAGTGTGACAAAACTATTGAAGTGGCTACGTCCGACCAAACATTAAAGCTTGTCTTCTTATATTTCATTTCGTAAAGAATTGTAAAATACGAATTTAATTTGATTTAATATTGTGTATGTATGTATGAATATGTATTTACATTTGTACAGCAGATATAGATCTCAGTTGAGATCTGAAATGCTTAATAAAAAAAAACTATTGAAGTGGCTGACACAACAGGCTAACTCGGACTGACTGTCCCTGGGCCCTAGGTTCGTTCACGTTGTCTTGCAGACCTGCAACAAACTCAGGTAAAAAGAACTCCTGCTCCTCCGTCTGCTCTGTGCACCTCAGTCTACACTCCAACAGTATCATTTTTAAGTGTTCAGCTATCGGAATGAAAAACGTATAGCGAGCTTGATAAGGATAGTTTGGAGGCAGGAAAAAATTGAGAGTAGACGAGGTCAGTACGGCCCTGAGCCCCACGAACACCGAGCATAGAACCGTTCGTCTATATATAAAGCGTAGGCGGCGCTCCTAGCAGGTGCTCATTAGATTACAGGGACGATGTTCGAGATGTTAGCCACCTTTTACTCACTGCTCGAGAGGCCTCCACGCAAGATTGGGATCTCCACGGTGTTCTCTCCTCGATGGCCGTTCGGGACCACCACCTTCCCTTATTCCCTTTCCCTGCGAATCGGTGTGCGTCTCCTCCGCGAGTCCCTTCACCTCCCTTCGTCGATGTTACCGATTTTTGCTGGAGCCTGAAATCCATACGCAGCTCACCCACTCGACACCGGGCCTGGTTTCAATGGCTCCTGACTCGCGGCCGGCTACCCTTTCGTGTAGATTTACCAGCCAGTAGTTGGTCCTCGCTAACGAAGTCTCTATTTAGCTTCTAGACTAATTACAACTCTCCCTGGCTCGCCATTTCGCTAACTAGGCGAATGGAAAACTGGTTCGTGCTCGAGTCCACTCGATTCGTACAAAAGTTCATCGAGCTGTTATAATCTTAACCATGTTTCTACTGAAAGATAAAGACACTTATCGAATGTAATTGTTTATCGACTTTACTTTCAACCAGGATTGACGACGTCGCATAAATATGTTTATTAAGAAATCACTAATGTTAAAAGCAAAAGGAACTTTTGATCTGCAGGAACCTCGCTAGAAACTAGCAAATACGCATTTATTTACAGAATGAAAACCACTCGTGATTTGTGAACACAATGTACTGCTGTGCACTGTTATGCTAGTAAGTCTCTCCCGACAGCGTATTGTTCACAGAAGTCTCGCAATCAGTTGCCAGGCCGTCGGCAAGTCAACGTCCACAGTCCACAGTCATATTTCCAGGAAGTTGGGGCTTCGGTACAGCGGCTTGGGTTACACAGTTAATAATTATCAACTATTGCGATAAAGAGCGTATATGGCAGTGTTCCTCGCGGAACGCACAATAAATAACTCGTTCGGTCGAATGCAAACGCTCGCAGGATCTTCCTTATCGCCAGGAGTCTCCTATAAATCCAAACCCGCATCTTCGACGCGATAAAATATGCCCGTCGCCCCTCGTGACGGTCCTCTGCTACCATGGGACCGAGAGAGGCTGATCCACATAAAAGCCTGGAGAGGATTCCCTTGGGATTCGCGTTCTGGATCGGTATCAGGGGTAGAAACCCGAGGGCAGGGCGCCGGTAGTGTGTTTATCGCAGCAGGAAGTCGCCATACAAATGATAATCTAGAAGCCTGCGTTCTGAAACGGACCACGCGCACTACAGGCCGTCGCAATGTTGCTAGGTCAGAAAAATCGCACGTAAAACGGTACAATTCATCCTGCACACATTCATCCAGGAGAAACTACCATTTCTGAATTTATTTTCTCTCATGTGAATCTGCATCTATGACATTATGAAGATAATTTCTAGAATTACTAACATTATATTCTAATAAATTGTGTTATATCGATCGTAATATTGAATAATTCTTTGTGGTGATATCAGCCCACAGGTTCGATCAAAATAAAGAACAAGCAATCTTGCAATTAAAAAATTCTCAACGTTTCGATCCCGATATAGATCATTTTCAAGAGAGAAACATTTTTTAATGCATGTGAACAATTAATATCTTTGTAATATGTGTTAAACAGATAAAGAATATGAAGGTAGAAAGAGTACTTAGTCTTACTTGCTTAAACAAAGTGTTGTTCTTTATTTTGATCGAACCTGTGCGCTGATATCACCACAAAGAATGATTATATTCTAACATTGTCCTGGTGTTACTGAAGTTCATCGATCTTTAAATTCAATTTCAAAAACAATTACTTCATTGTGTGTACACAAAGTTACAAAAGATAGCAAGCATGATATTGTTAACGCGGGCTCCGATTAAGTAAATTGTGTCTGACTGCAAACGGTATGCTTCTACTTGCAGCTTCCGCCCGCTTCGACCATCCTATAACGAGTTTCTACATTTTCCCAAGCTTCCAATTTTTCTGTACCAATGTTTCAAGGATCTTCCGACTTTAAAAAAAGCTAGAGTATTTCATGGTGTGTTCGTTTGTGAAGCATCCTGTAGCCAGAAAACGCAGGCGTGCTACCGTTCGTCCGCTCGGCGTGTGCATGCGATCTCACGACCCGGGCGCCGGGCCCAGCGACTTGAATTTGTCGCTCCATATCTCGTCCCGGAATTTATGAAAGCCGGCCTCACCATAATTTACGCGGCTAGAGTCGCAGGCAGTAAATAACGGCGGACAAAGCGACGCTGGAAGGTGCAGGCGGTGGCCTCCGGCGGCGTATCCTGCGGAATTCAGGGCCTCTGCCCTCGGCGAGAATTTGGTAACGTGCCCGACGCTAAATCACCGCTGTACAATTATTTAAACAGCCGCATTTATTAATGAAATCATGTTCGGCTACCACGAAACTCGTTACGCAGGATCACGCTCGATTCACGCGGCAGATTCAAAAGATCTCCTTAGATTAATGGTACGACTGATTAGACAAATACGTGCATTGTATTTCATGGTCTAAATTCAGACCGAAACGTTGAATTAAATTTCATGTGATATTTTGCAAATTTGCTTATTGTCTGCAATTGATCGAACCAGTGCGCCAATAACATTAATTGTAGTATTGTATTGTGGCGACTATAACCAACTTCAGACAACTCTCACCAATGTGAACTATCTCACAAATTGTGAAGCTGTCAAGTTAGTTAGTTTTGTTTTAAAACGAAGGAGTAGGGTCAAATAATTTAGTTCAAAAATTGTTATTTATACTATTATATTTTTAAAGTTACTTAATTATAAATAAACAAAGATAATTTCAACCAATATATATTTATTAGAGGATATTATTTAATAAATCCTCAAAGATCCTCCAAAGTATTTCATACATTGTCAACATGTTGACTGCCATGTGGGCCATACGTGGGTGACATATTTATTCGTCTACTTTGAAAAATTAATTTTCTTCATGATACGATTTCCTGGTAAACCCACGGCGACCGGGTCCATGTACCACGACCGATCGTCGCTGTTTCTACTCGTTCCATATTAGTTCGTTTAATTGTCGCGACGCGACGGTCTGTTTGGAACGGGGTCAGCCTACGAATTTCGTTTCGAGAGAGTCGCGACCGATATATCGACGTCGCGAGTCACTTCCGCGAGAAGGTCCACCGGGTAAGGTTCGATCCGCTTGTACCCGGTCGCGTCTCATGCCGGGTGCATGAGCTCGGATCACCGAACAGAATCTAATTACCGCCTAATTAGGACGATCGTGTATCGTCGGAGCGATTGCATCGAACAACGAGTTAAGGACCGGTGCACGGCTCGCCGATAGGCCATATTTCCTTTCCGCGAACGACTTTCGATACACGGTGAAAATGATTAGCGACAAAGCAGGGCAACCGATCGCGACTCGATCGTTAATTACCGCTACACCGTGTGATACCGTTCCTGGGATTTTTTTCACGTCGGGGACGTATGCACACGAGCGCCGGAACGGATCCTGGTCAGGACGTCTCGTAAAAATTCTGAGTGGACAGGCAACTACTGTTACCTCTATAAAGAACAAATCGTTGACTGTCGAGCGAAACAGTTAGCACAATTACGTCTCCGGTCCCCGTGCAATGGGTCGTTGCTTTTTTTTAAATCTTAGAAAAGATATATTACAACATTAGGTAATAATATACAAACAAAAATAGCGTATACATAGCGAGAAGTATTATCAATATAAACATAAAGATGGACAAATTACCATTTTTCTTTTTGATAACACCTAAACACGCAAATTACAATTGTTTAAAAAAGATATAATTAGACCCAGCCAGAAACATAGATACATTCAGAGGCAACTGAAATCTTAATTTGTAGTATACCCTCTATTGCACCAATAAAATTCTCGAGAAGTTCTGGAGGCTTCGACGCCTGGTTGAGCATCGTCGCGTCAGGATCCACTGATATACGCAACATGATTTTCAGAGTAGTCTTTCAAAAATATTCTAAATCTATATTTCAGAATAATCTTCCAACAATTTCAATGTACGCGCATGTTATCTAACAATTTTATACCCACATTTCAAGACAAGAATATCCGAGGCACTCTAACATCTTGTACCGGTCCAGAAAAACCGACGCACGGTCGGCCAAAAAATAAGCAGCCAGCTTGAGAAACGTTATTAACATAATTCGACAGACGAATCTAGCGCGTCCCCGCGAAATCTCGCCGATCGTGCACGCGCACGTCGGCTCCTGTAATGTCCACGGCCGAGAATTACTCGGAAGAGATAAAAGTTGCCGTTCGCAAACACGGTCGCGTCTGCATGAGATTCTGTGCCGTGTTCTAGGTGCCGATTCTGCAAAGAAGAACGAGAAACGACAGCTCGTCGCGTAAGATGGACAAGTTCGCAAGAGAGAGAGAGAGAGAGGAGAGTTAGGAAGGGTAAGAGGAGGAGGATGCATAAGAAGGCCCAGTAACTGGCGGCCGCACGGCTTAATGACGATGTTAATTAATATATTTGAAGCGTCGGCGACGCGGCGAGGTGGCACGAAACCGCTCGCACGGATTAGCATAAGCAAACCCGGCGAAGCGCGTCCTTTGAGCGCGCTGCTAGAAGTGTTAATTCCTTGCTAGGCTGCGCCGCGGTCAGGTGACTGACAGAGCCGGGCAAAAATCGTAGGGAAACGAAAAGGAACGAATCAATAGGTTATGGGAACCCTGCTGGACAGAGAACGAAATATTTTCGATACCGGAATGCGACTACATATATAAGACAATTTATCCAGGGTTTCAATTAATAATCAACTAGAAATTGGTTTCTCTATAAATCAAAGATTTTCCGTTATTTATTTATGCACATTGAATTATTCTTTACACTAAATTTAATTATTCTTTACAATTAAAGTTCATTAATTTATCCTTTTTCTATTTGCACCATTCACTTTTTTGCCAACGGTTCCTATCTGTCTAGTCTGCCTAAACTTTGCACACGTGCTCTATCATACATCCCTTTTCTCTCTATCTCAAACTCGGCACATTCAACTAAAGAAAGTACACTTTCTTTACACACATATTTCGGACCCGTTAAATTAACGATCATGATAATTAGAAGGCTTCTGTAACATGGTTTCGCAGTCTAAAGGTGGCGATCCATGCTCCATTAGTCGTCTAGAAAAAGACGCGCGTGTCGAGACACAAGCGATCACTTCTGATGAAGTTTGATGAATGGAGCGTAAGGATCGCGAAACGTCCAGTCGCGCTTAGGAGATCGAATCCGTTTTCTTGCATCCGAGTGAAAGCACGTTTCCCTCCGCAACGAAAGGGAGCGGTGATTTAAATGGAAGAATTTCGAGAAAACGCAGGATGGTGGCCGCGAGGAAACGGTACCATCGTGACGGACCGGTAAAAAAGGAGGCGAGAAGGCCCCGTCGAAGAAAAAGGCGGCCTTGTAGCACGGCAACGCGCGAAACAACGCGTGTGTCCATCGCGGCGTACCTCCTCTTAATGCTCCGCCGAGTGCTCGGCAAACAAAGTCGCATTAGTGCGCACCCGATCCATTAATGAAATCAAAACGAAGCCGAGAGAGAGGCCTGGACAGCGGCGTTCCTTTCGCCGGATTGCGTCATTAGACCTGGCCCTGTCTCGGTGTCGAGGATCCACACCGTGGGATCATCGCCGGGGCTACGAACACCGCGGGTTATGTCACACCATTATTTCATCCTTTACATCTTCATCTACACTGTTCTCCGTCCCCTCTCCCCATTGATTCGTGCCGCTCGGCGACTGAATAGTCCAGGAAAGAACGGCAAGATTCATTAAAGGCACCGTGCACAAAGCGATCGAAAGATCCTTACCGGTCCGCGTATACGGAGTGGACGTCTCGGACGGCACGAATCATTGTAGCGATCGTGTACATCCGCATATTTCGTCGGAGATGAAGGGATCATAGAGAGTATAGGTTCGCGCGCACTCGAGCGCATCATTAATGCGCGTAATAACAGCCACGAGCGACAGTCGACGGATATCGCGGATATAAATTACACCGGGAAGGGGGTATCGCCGGTTCGTTAGCCATAAATTACAGCCGGGTCCGGCTGAAATTCGTCTCGGTGGATTTTCGCGGGTCAACACGGCCCCTGTCTTCCTGACGGGGTCGCGAATGATGGTTGGCTGACACGAAATCACCCGCGGTAGTCTTCTGAAAATCATCTCCTCGTCGATCGTCGCGAAACAATAAGAGATTCTTCATACCGTTCGGTTTTCTTCCGAAGCAGAAATAATTGCATCGCTGTTCGAGGATCGAAAGAGAAAAGGCCGCGTTACTGCGTCCGCAACTTCCCTCGTAAGCTCGAAGCAACTCCTGCAGATGGTTGTTTCTGCAGTCGCTGTACCTCAGCCTCGCATGCTCGCCGAAAACCATAACACTGAATCACGGCGCGGCATCAGGATTCCGTTTTCTCCGACTGGCAATCGCGGAACAATAACGAGCCGGTCCGATAACGAGTCGAATCGCGCCACCTAGCACGCGCCTCCAATAATCTCATCGGCGCGCGCGCGCGCGCGCACGTCTGTACAAGTTACTCCAATGTTTCCGATTAGACAGCCATAATTCAGCCGGCGCGGGCCGTTAAGATTATTTTCCATATTTACGACGTTCCACGGCGAGGGAGCTCGCGAGTATGTTCTCTCTCTCTTTCTCTCTCGCTCTCTCGATCTCTCGGTGGGAGAGTCGGCTCGATAAGCGAGCCGATCGAGGGGATCGATCGCGACTCAATTTCCATTTGAAAGCGAGCGCAGCGGAGTCGATACGTCTTCGCGCGGTGCAATATTCCAGTGGGGATAATTTATCGCGTCGGAGAGTTCCTAAGTCAGCGTTTTAATAATTCAGGAGGAGAAGAGAGGCGAGAGAAGACGTTCGCTGTACCGCGCCGCGCGCTATCCCAGCCTCTAAAAGGCAGGAGCGGATAGGTGAGCGGGTAGGTGAGCCGAGGCGGGTCGCAAATCTCGGACGAGCTCCGAGAGAACGCGTCCGAGAGTATCCTTGCGATACATATACGGACGGGAGAGAACGAGTGAATAATACCGGCCGCCCGATTTGTACGCTATTAGCACCGAGACCGGAGGATCTCCGATCGCAGCGGCGCGGCGTAAGTCTCGATCGTACGACCGTTACTCCGTGAAAATCGCTCGTAAAAAGACGGTGGAGAGTCGCGCGCCCCGGTACACGCCGCACCGGCCTGCTTTTATTGCTCCATTCTTCCGACTTGCAAACCTTACTAACGACGACGACGACCTATCCCTATCGGCCACGAGTTATACACGCGTAAATCCCCTTATCTTCCTTAATACAACTTCTCTTTCTCCTTCTTTCTCTACCTTGCTCTCTTTCTCTCTGATCGTCCCACTCGATTTTTCCTCGGTCGTCCGCGACACTCAATTTCCCGGTTACGGAAGTCCGATAAACCGAAGCGTTTCTTAGGCGAGACGCTGACCAATCGCGATTTTTTCCTGTATCGTTCGTTTCCTACTCGAGAAAGTGGGCTAAACCACACTTTCGATGTGTTCCGAGGACTCCGGTTCCGTGATTACGTGGATACGGGTTTACGAGACACTTCGGTGTCCTTGCGTCCGGGTTTGGTTGCGCGATCGCATTTGTGGGTGGACTGAGCCGAGGGAAGAATGATCTGCGCGAGGTCAGCATTCGGAGCAGACGCTCTGTCGTTTCTTGACACGCTGACAAACTTACATTAGTACATTAACGAACATTAAAAAATTACACTTTGTTCTGAACATTTGATCACGATGATCTCAGCCTACATGAAATTGAAGAACGGTATCCGAAATTGCTCAAACATAAGTAACCTTTAGGACGTCTTGAAAACGAAGTCTCGAACTTTATCACGGCTTGTCAAAGAGTAAAGTTTCTCCGTCAAAAGTTCCGCAAAAGGAAGCAGCGGAACGTTGGCTAACTATGTCAATCAGAGGCTCGAAAGGTTATTCCTGGCAACGATCAATTATGAAAACTCAGCCATACCGTCACGGAACTTTTACGGAAAGCTTCCCGTGACGGACAGTCGCGTAAACTTCAGGCGTAATTAAATTTCCGAAAAGGAAAAGGACAATTGTCCGGCTCTCGGCCGGTAGGAGCTAGATCGAGGAAGATATCGGTAATAGGGTATCCCGAACATCCGTCAATTAGAAAATTCTTTCTGTAATGGTAATACCGGTGGACGATCCTGTAAAATCTCTCTCCCCCCCCCCCCCCCTCGGATGGAGCTTATTACTCAACCCGATACAAAGGAACAGTTGTTCCCCGAGTGAATTCACGTCGAACGGCGAATTAACCGCGTTCCCCCGTGCCGACGCGCCGGTTAGCGGGGATACTCGTGAAATTTTATCGTGATGCGATGTACACTTAATTATTGCGATCCGACGATCGTACGTTGCTAAGAGGACCCGCGATCCTCCGCATATACGGTAAACCCCTTTATTGCTCCATTCTTCGAAACGCGCCAAGCTACTAACGACAACTACGACGACCTATTCCTATCGGACGCGAGTTATGTGCGCGTAAATATCGTTATCTCCTTATTTCTACGGATACTCGGCCCAGGTACGCGACGTTTCCCCCCCCCCTCTCTCTCTCTCTCTCTGTCTCTCTCTCTTTCTCTCTCTCGTCCTGTAACCGCGTGCTTTTCCTGTATGTAATTCTTGGCTCGCCGATAAAGAATCTCCGGCGACGTTGTAATGTCAGCGGACATTAGAACGAGAATATCGAGCGCTACGGGCACTGTCTTATGGGATCCATGGGAAAAGATACTGTCTCCCCAGGCAATTGTTCCTTGGCCACATTTCTCCGATCCAAGCTGTCCCCGAAAATTACGGTGCCGATGCTAATTTACCTCAGAAACTATACCACTTGTTTTTGTAAAATCTAACAGAATTTTTTTTATATATTTATACAGGTCGCATCAACAATTAGGTCATTACCGATCACATATATAATATCATAAGATTACAATATTATGTCTTAGTACTTAGAAAAATCATTTATAGGTATACTGAGGGGAAACAGATTTGCAGTTGTTATATGTATACAAAATTACAGAGTATGGAAAATTTTTGTGGATTTTAGACATTTTCAAACTTGGACTATATTCCAACTAATATTGAAACAATCACTTAAATTGTTAGGGATAGCCAGCTACATATATACACATCCAACAAAAAGAGACAACATTCAATGCTCGTTCCAGTATGGTTCAGTACTGTTCCAACCACTGTCTTATACAATATACAAAAAGTCGATAATGATATAACCGTATCTTGAAATTCTTAAAAAGAATTTTTTATTGGCTTCTGCGTCTTAAAATCGCTATCGATTCGCGACAGCGAAAATACGTTTTACCAAAAGATCTTCTTTGGAGAGAAATTTCCGTGTCGGCGGTCGTTTCGAAATAATTGCAGGTACCGTTGGGAATTTTTAGTAATTGGAGTGGTCGAGTGAATGAAAGAGACATCGATCTCGACGTGATTGTCGCCGGCGAGGATCTATTTCGGTGCCAGAGCGATCATAGTCGGTACAGCACGGCGGAGCGCGTTTTTCGTAAGAGATAAATCATCGTGAGCGTCCACGGCGCTCGCACAATGCCGTACTAATCTTCCATCACGCACGCACGATATAACGACGCCCGCATGGCGTCCCGTGATTTACCATCCTGCGGCTAACCTCCATTATGTATGGCGCACGGTGGAAACTGTTGAGAATACCGTGCACCTTGCACTCGGATGGTTGCGTACATACAGTGCGTCTCGAAAGTGCGCCGGTACGCATTGATTTCGCAGCGCTGCGCAACGACGCGGAACATCTCGACTTCTCTCGCGAATCTGTTCCATCGTTACTTCGCCTTTAATGCATTACCGATGAATTCGAATACTCAGGATATTAACCATCGATGCTGGTGCGCCGCTTACTTCCTCAATTTTATGGAACAGCTGAACTGAAACGCTGCGAGATAAATTCCTACGACGATACCGAGAATCGGACTTAACCTAATCGGGACTGTAATACGAATCCCGTGAAATCTATTGAATTAACTTTCTACCGTAATCTCATATTCTCTATTACAATCTTTATGCAAAATACAAAATTATCATCGTCGATTCCGAAAGATTGAGATCCAATAAAAATTGATTTCCTCTCCTGATCGGTTCGATCAGTCGGAAACCAACAGAACAGTGTTCGTTAATTGCTCTATCATTTTCACTGTTTTGCATTTCATTCGCCCGTCTGACCATAAACGCATAAAACCAGCAGTCCAGTTATGGACTATACGGATAAAAGTAACAGTAAACGAGCGAAGTAAGTGACTCCGTTTAAACAGTACAGTCGGTTTCACCATGGAAAAGCAGAAGAATCGAGTTGCTCGATATCACGAGTCCTTTTTAAGGGGATTAGAAAATAAGCAGTCTGAATGGAGAAGTGAATTGCGTTGATAGACTCGAAATAAAGGGAATTAAGTGGACGACCGTCAAAGATAGAGACGTCGAGGGACTCGAGGCTGGAAGCGGATCGGCGTGCAAAGCGAATCGGCGCGGCGCGGCGCGGCGCGGCGGCTTGGTACGAGTGGAGGCGATTACTCGCGGGAAACGCGCGTTAGTTTAAAGTCACTTAGAATCTTGGAGGACCTCCGGCTCGCGAGAGCAACGAGCACACGTGGAAAGGTATACCCGAAGGGCGGCTCGGGGTACGAGACAAAACCGCACTACTGTAAATGGTAGCAGCCTGCAATCATCATATTTCTTGATGATGGCCGGCCGGGCTGGTCTGCGCGCCTATACAGGCAAAGGGACAAGGAAGATACAGTCTCAGAGTCCCCACGGCATGGCGCGGCGCGGCGCGGCGCGGCGCGGCGGTGCGGTCGAGAGAACCGCGCCAGCCCGAACCGCAAAACCGTTCTGTTCCTTATTGCTCGACCTCCGTGTTTCTTCTTTCCTCCACCCTGCACCACACCGTCTGGCCAGAACGATTGAGACCGCAGAACACTTAAGATACCTGTGCGTGAGCGTGCACGTGAAACAGCCGAACGACTTTCGAGCTGATTTCTCCATTGACCCCGGCCTGATAGGCGTTTGAACCGGATGATTCGGCCGAGCGACGCGTGCGCCCGTGAGAACCAATCCAGAACGATCCTGGATCACGTAAATTGGTCCGAGGTATTCGAAACTCATGGTTTCCCCAGCCGAAATCGTACCAGGTCATTCGTATGATTATAGCGGAACCTAATATTAAGGCTTGTATTTGTATCCATCGGTATTTCATACATTGTAAACTATTTATTTAAATCTTACTTGTATCATTGTAACATCAATGGAAATATTGTAGAAATAAATTGTTATGTGAAATAGACGTATCTAAGTGTCTAAAGAGCTTCAATAAAAAAAAACCGTAACAGGTAAATAGCGAGACAGTTGGCAAATTCGTTAATGTTGAAATTTTTACTCTAACTGATTAATATTTATATATTTTTAAGATGATTTATGCCAAAAGTTCTGACCTGAGCATTGCAAGAATCCTGGACCTTGTAAAAGTTTCTTTCAAATAAAGAAATAACGATTCGAGTTAAATTTTAGTATTTCCTATATTTAATTTAAAGCAAATATGTCGATAAAAGTAATATCAAATATCATCAGTGAGTAGCCGTTTGTTTTCTTTAATTATTGAAATAAATTTTATGGAATAACCCCTTTATTTTAAATAAAATCCCTTTTTGCTAACACGTCGATATATACAGACGAGGATGAGAGTGTTCGAGAGTAGGACTATTACTTTTGCGTGTTCGTATATTGAGAGATATGTGAAGTATTCGCAGATTTTGTCGAATGCATCAATAACGGGGCTCCAGAGGGGGGACGATAGCGACGATTCCCGAGGCAACTGGCGGAGAATACCATTAAGTAAGCTTACAGTCGCCACTAACACGACCGAACAATGCAATTTGTAGCCGCGAGGTGGTCCCGAGTCCCAGCGAGTTCCCGATTCCCCGCGTTACGTTTCTCCGGCGCGACAAGGGGCTTCTGGGCCGCGGTGGGGCACGAGGAAGGAGGCCCCCGAAACACCCACGAAATACTGCCAACATTCGCAATCCGCGAAATACTACACGGGCCACTGGGGGCCACGAACAACGGCGTGCCGCATTTTTTTCGTTTCCCAACATCTGATTTATGGCGGGAATTTCGTGCACGGTTACGAACCATTCAGCCGGATTCCGGGGGTCCAACCGCGGGGAAGGAAGTATGACCGACCCTGGTGACTTCCGATTCGGTCTCGTCGTTTTTTTTCGCCATTGTCGCGACCCGACATCGAGGATTTTCAATTGTAAATTATCATGGAGCTTCGTATCGGCTGGAGTTATTTGAACGTCTGCTGAGTTCGGGGAAGTATTGGATCACTGCAAAAGTCCGTTTCCTTGTTCGTCTAATAGTTCTAAAATTTAGTTTGCAGAGTCAGAACATTATAAATAATCAATTATATCGATCGTAATTGTTAAATATTTTTAAATTAATGTTTTCGGCGCAACCGATAGTGCCTAACGTTTCGGTTCTAGTTTGAACCTTTTTCAAAGGTAAATTGTGTCTAAAAACTAAAAAATATATATCTATTGAAAAGTATATAAAGTCACGTCCGGTGGTCCATGAATACTAATTAATAAAATCAATCACATATATATTATATAATCACTGAATTTCTTTTCGTATTTGTTCTTGTATTCGCTCGCATATTATATTTTGAATTATTTTGATTTCGTATACGATAATCCAATATCAATTATTAATTATAATATTCTATGTTATAGTTCTCGTGCAACATTAATAGAACAAATACGAAAAGAACTTAAGAGATTATATAATATATATGTGATTGATTTGACGTAACATATGTAAGAGAACAGGTTGTATTTATAATGGATAAGACACAATTACAATCATACGAAAGGAAAACATCGCTCGATCGAAACGGTTGCGTGAAAAACATTAATCAGAACATTATCTTCGGTCCTCGGCAACTCACTCGAAAAAGAAGAGACGTCGAAGCGAGGAAATTCCCAAGAAAAATCTGTCTGTATCCAGAGCGTGAGCGACCCAGTTTCCCAGCACGTGTGTCCTCTTCCGATCTCGATCGAGGGATTACCGAGAGCGAGCGAGCGAGCGAGCGAGCACGATCGACGCGCAATGACGAAATAATGTGGAGATTTACGGGGGCCTGTGGTTCGGAACGGGGCCGGTCTTTAATCAGGGCAAAGCAGGGTAGCCGGCGAGCAAGCGGGGAGCCCGGTGCCGAGGCCATGCGTCATTGGATTAAGATTGTAACCGAATTATTCATCCGGTAGACGCGGCGCGCGAGATAGCGGCATGGCAGCGGGAGCGCGCGCGAAGGCGTTGCTCTTCTGCGGTAAGCGATAGCACCGGCTGATATATGGGGACCACACAAACCGCGTAACGGGAACTTAAATCAGAATTAATAGCGCCCTACGCGGGACGTTTTCAGGCCTGTTTCGCGAGGCCGCGATACTCCGCGCGCGCGCGAGACCGATAAGACGACGCAACGCGACGGACTGAAACGGGATTAAAGCTCCCGGAGAAGGAACGAATGCCGGCGTGAATCGGGAATCCAGCCAGGATTACAAGCGGTCGTTCGCGCGTGCTAATCCTCGCGCTAAACATTCGTTTCCACCGGCGACCGATGATTTAACGGCCGTCCGCGGATCCCACGATTCGCGAACGGCTGCGTATTCGATTATAACGGCGGCTCCCGCGCGGCACCACCGTCCTCCGCCACCATGAGAAAATTACCAGCGACGAAATGTTGCTCGGCCATCATCGGCCCCCGAGGGAAATCAGCGACTACCAGCAGCCGGATACTTTGTCTCGATCTAAAACCGCTACTTTCGATCGACGCGGAGCGAAGATTATAAAGGACTGCGGGGATTCTGCTACCGAAGAACGGTCACGATCCGAGACGGGGGCAGAGATCCTGAACGATGTCTTCCACTGAACAGTTTTCAGTGATTGATGGAGGCGAATGCTGACTGTTTGATGAGTGGAGAGTTGCGTGTCCGAGACTATCTTTCGGAATCGAAAGTATAGGTCTGGGAGACATTTTTGCAGCCGGAGCTTTGATTTCGGTGCCTCCGAAGTCGCTAACGATCCACTGTGAGCAATAATCTAATAGCAGCAAAAGAAGTCAATAAATTCACCGACATTTTCAATGTTCTCTTGTCGGAATAAACTATTTGTTATTCGATAGCTTCGCTTTGAAAATTGTAAATGCTGATACCATCAGGAAATGCTGGAAGTGCTAAGGGCTAGTAGATAGAGTGTCGGATAAAAATGATCCTATAAGATGCCGTCGAGCGAAGCACTGCGTGGGCCGTATATAGATCAGAAAGCGAGAAGAGTTTCTAAGAAATTATCATAAGCTGTGATCCGAAGACGATACACTGCTTTGCATCGAGCACATCCTCTTCCAGTGGAACGATCAGACAATAAAAAAGAGGTCAAGCGGTGAACTAAATTCTTCACCGAATAAGATTCCTAGAAAGAACCATTAGCTACTTAATAGAAACGGAGATTCGACGAGTTCAATGAACAGAGAGGGCAAGAAGCTGAAGTAAGTTTTGAAGGCTGTAGCAGCAAAGCACGGATCGAAGAGGCATAAACGTAGACGGAACAGGGATCTTCACGGGCCGGGTTAAAAAAACGTGGACAAGTTTTGTGAAAGAGACAAGGAAGAAGGAAGTGGACGGCACCGGAGTTCTTCGGCTTGGAGTGCAGCGAAGAGAGATTTTCTCGTGCGCGGTCGCGCGGCGAACGTAAACCGATCCGCTCGAGATGGGAGCAAATGACAACGCGTGCTTTGCATGTCGAGGGCCCTTCTAGCGGATACCGCAAGTAAATAAGGCGGAATCTGCACGTCGCATTGTTTGACTTTCCGGACGGGCGTCTAGGGCGACGACGGTAAAGGGGCCGACTCGGCGAGCACGACAAGACCGAGAACAGAGACGATCCTCCGTTGATTTGCCAGACCCCGTTCTTAGAAAACTCCCTGAGAAATTTCGTCCCGCGGTTCACTTACAAGTGTGACGCTACACAGAAGGAGAAATCTATTGCGACAGCCGTCCGATTCAATACACGATTGTTAACAAAATGAAAACACGAGACGCGAACGGACGAACACGCAATAAACGCGGATACTCCGCGTACGCGGCGCTAAATCCTCGCGATATATGAAGTTCCGAGAGTCCGTTGGAAACTCTAGTTGCTAGAAAATGTCTACGATCACTTATGAAAGACAAACCTTTCCTAGAGATGATTCTACGTGTTCGGTGGAAGTTAGAGGATCAGAGACTTCTATAATTTCTTCGAGAGAGTCTGCCGTTGCTCGTCCAAGAAATTCCCTTTACTTTCCCGGAAAAAAATAATAAATACGTAAAGCGATTTGAAAAGGACCCGACTTTCTCTGCGTCATTGTAATCTTTTACTTGGCAAACGAGAATTTGAATGACAATTTAATCCTAATCCGCGTAAACGTTGCCGGCGAGGTACAGGATCGGTATCCGTGTTTTACTGTGTAATAGAACGCATCGACGACTATAATAACGCCGCAATAACACTCGAACGCAAGCCCGAGGATTCTTTCAGCGCGCCAATGACGCAGTAGTATCTCTCGTTCGTCCGGGGGAATCTAGACTCGCAACAACAGTTCGTGCAGCAGGTGAGTCGTTCATCGTTCGGCGGTGATTATTTTTTTTTCCGCTTAGCTGCCATCTTCTTCGAAGTCGCACCTGTTTATTCGTTGACGATCGGGCAGCACGACGTTCCTCGATGCCAGTCGGAAAAATCCCCAGGTGAACGCACCTGCGCGCCCACGGATCGTGACCCGAGCCCAGACTTATCCTGTGTAATACCGATAGTACTGTTTGCGCTAGCCGAGAAAGTTTCTTTACAACCAGCGGTTATAATGGGCGCGCGCGGATTTCTCCCGTGGCTACTTCGCACGTTCCAACGTCGATGTCATCCAACTGAGAAGATCACCGCTAGCCAGCCTCTACGTAAATCCCCTCGTAGCGCGGTGTCTCCGACTTCGACCAGTTTCGGTACATCGAACGCAACCTCTCCTTCTGGCTGCCATAAAGTCGCCGCGCTCAGAACACTTATCCTTTAATCTCTAATTTTAATTCACGCCGGAAATATCGTTCTCAGCCGCGATACTTTCACCCTCGACCGTTGCATGCGGCCGACACGTGACAGGGATGCTCCTGAAAACCAGTAGTGAAAGGAAAATTGCGGAAGCCGCCGAGTTATTCGCTAATTGCACTTTGAATTTCGTTTTTGAGCGTCTACGGGCGCTCTACTACTGTACAGCGTTCGGTGGAAATTGATGTAAGGAAGCTGCGGCAAAATTTGACCTGAAATTTCAAAGTCAAAAGATGAAACTTATTTTTGTATGGATATAATGTGCAAAGTTTTTTGGTATATTTTTTTTAATTATCAAACCAAGAGAATTCGTTTCTCAGTCAGGTGGAGTTTAGCTGTATAGAAACTGCAAATGCATCACGGACTTCTTCGCGAATCCTTCTAGACCATATTCACCGTAAAGAAGGGTACAACAGCGACGCCCAAGAATTGCAGGTCGCCGCACAAGTTCTAGAAGAAGGAAGCTTGATCGAGGAGCAAACTGTCCGCGTACTTTCTCGCGTTTTCCCTGAAACGACGAACCGGAAGGCGCAGCGATCGGCAGATGCGCGTCTCTCCTTAGCTTTCTCAGGCATTCCGGTAGGTCACGGTTAAGGAGGGTCTCTCGGACAGCCGAGCAAGATGGATCTCGCTGATCTCGTTGAAGATCCGCGAGAGGCTCAGCCGTCAAACCGCATAGGGACGGCACGCACGAGAATGGAGAGATAGGCCGCGATGTGCCGGTCGGGACCCTTTCTCGATTGTGCGTACACGCCGCGTATGGGTCGGGAACCCGTGAGTCGAACGAGCCAGCCCCAGAAGGGACCACGGCCGAGAAGAGGGCCTTCTCTCCCGATGTGTATGAAGCTATAAATCTTGCGCGACAAATCGCTAGCTCTCTCGTTCGTTCTCAGGCTAATTGTTGGGACGCGAGCGAATACCGCGCGGCCAGCTTCCTTCCCCGAGCGACGACGACGACGACGACGACGACGACGTTCGGACCCGTCCGGGTTCTCTTCTCCACGTCCCCCGAGGCCCGGCTTAGCCATCGATGACCGCACAATCGATTAATCGATTATCCGCTCCCGAGGGCCCGTGGCAGCGCGTTCCGCACCTGCGGATCCGCTGTCGAGCAACGTCACGCCGCGCGGATTATTCTGTCCTCTCACTCATCCCCCAGTCTGCTACCTGTGCCCTTGATCCTTGATCCTCTAGCTATCTATTGAAATATTTTAATGTGTTGGTGTCAATCGATCGACGGTGACCAGCTGATCGTCTGCTGCTGCTCGTCATTACGAACCGACGACCGATTCGCCATTAACAACCAATATTCGACTGTAAAATAACGTCATCGTCGTAGTACATAATCCTAATCGTACGCGTCTATGACGCGACGCTTCGTGGACAGAGGGCCTACAGATCACAAAAAATCACGTTGCACTATGAAATCTTGCAGATCCTACGAGTCCTTGTTAAACATCGATTTGCAAAGGATCGTGTTAAGTGTTTGTTAGAGTGGTCCCCGAAGCAGGTAAATCGCGTGAATTTCTCGAGACTCGAATCACGTTTCGGGGATAATTGTAGCGAATCGTCGGTTCGATAAGCGAGAAACGGCGCGGCGCGGCGCGGCGGCGATATTCGCCGGGACGTTGCAGTCGCCTTTTAATAAGCGCGGAAAGTTCAGCGTCGGCGGTAACGCGAATCTAATCTACCTTTTACACCGGTACACCTACACGCCTAACAGGAAGTATACCTTTCCTACGGTGCATTATCCTTATTTACGCCGCTCTTGATACTATATTGCCGATAGGTCTTTATCTACGCCCGTCGCTGGCGCGGGAGAACGCTCGCCGACCGGAATAAAAAGCCCGAGACCGAGAGCCCCAGAGAGAGCCCGACCGGATTTATACCGCGAAGCGTACGCGGCGAATTCTCTCCTACGATCTCCGGTTACACAGATGCAGAGGTAGATACAGTGGTGAAGAAACAAGTGTAAAGACCGCTGTAAACCGTAGTAATTATGCGATACACCGAGGGGGCCACGAGCCTGTGCTCCGCGAGTCGACGTGCACTCGTCAAATCCGTTCGGGATGTACTCGAAGATGGATCCATGCACTTTTCGCTCTCTTTTCTGATCTATTAAAAAATATAATCTAGTTCTGTGTATTATCGCTTCTTTCATCGACACACGACACTCATAATCCTTCTACGACGCTATTCCCCCACGCTTCAGCCATAGCCCGGCCAAGTGACGCGTTTCGTCTCTGTCGTCTATACGTCACAATGTCACGTGAACAATCCGATACTGACACAGAGAGGGTAACTCCTTCCCTCGATTCGAATTGATTCGAATCTAAGGCGACTCTACACTCCACACAGTTCGTTCGAGTCTCCAGCGGTCGGAACGAGAAGAAAAAGCACATTGGCTATCCACAGGGGAAAAGGAGACGGGCGACGCGACGTCGGACGGCAGAGGCAAGCGACGCGATTTAATTGCGAAGACATTTCTTATATGGAAGTTATCGGTCGAGCGCACGTGCCGGGGCGGTGCGGCGCGGTGCGGCGCGGGCCGAAGCGGACCGGAGCGCATCGCTTAATGGGGCCCCCTCTCGCGTCGCCGGATTCGAATATTTTCAATGGGCCCTTCCGCGCTTCTTATCTAAATGCGATTCCCCGTTATCTAACCGTTGTCTGGACTCATCACTGAGCCGGCGTCTCTCTTATTTATCCCACCGACCAAAGAAAGCTGCAGTGCCCGATCAAGCGGAAGAAGAAGAAGAAGAACGAGAAGAAAGAGGAAGAGGAGTCAGAGAGTTGGGAGAGGAAGAGGTGGTGGAGGAAGAAGAAAGAAGACAAAGAAGAAGCGAGCTAGAGCCCACGGCCGGAGAGACTTTTCTTCGTGGTCCCCGGGAACGTATACCTACGTAGGCACATATCCCGGTTGGTTCTCCACTTTAACGTCCGCTCTGTCTTCTCCTCCTTGGTTCTCCTCTGTTCTCTGTTCCGCAGCCCGCAGTCCGTACGTTGTACGTTCCAGCGTGTATACAGGGGCCCCCGCGTACGTCCCCGGTGCCGCGGAGATCGAGATGCAAAGGAGACCCGCGCCGCTTTTAAACTCGCCGCCACGAAGCGGATAAATTCGCCCGGGTCCCTCGATCTATTAATTCGAGCCGCCGTTGCATTCCTGCGGGGTCTCGACCGCTGCGCCGAGGCTCCTCGACTCCGCGCGACCTTCCTGCTTTCTCGCTTTCTCGCTTCGAGCTTCGAGCTTCGAGCTTCGAGCTTCGAACGGCCCAGGACTACGTACGCGTCTCGAACGGACCCTCTACGCAACGATTACACGGGACAGCTCTCCGACCGCACTTTTAACCAGCGACCCAGACCCCAGGATTCTCTCGCGAAACGACGATCGAATCGGGAGCAGCTACTCGCCTCGTACACCACACTATTCCTCCCCTTGCCACGTTTGCTTTATTGTACTGTCGACGTAGACACTCGTACAGCTCGCGAACCTAAGCCTTTACGGACTGGAAATACTTTAGATTGCATTTAGTTAGGTGGAAGATCGAATGTGATCCTATTTGTATGGACATTTTCATTTTAAAGTGGCCTCAGTGTGCCTTATGTTCCCACAGGGCTAGGATCTGTTCAAGATTCGAATGTAATATTTCTCTGGTAAAATAATGTGTACGGTGTTAAGAAAAAGTTTCCACGTTTCCATACTGTCCGCAATGTCGAGAAAGACATCATAACGAAAGCGAGAACGCAACATTGGCACACGCAACGCTCGGAGACTTCAATGCGTGGTGAGCACTCTACTGCTGCACGAGCTCTTGCAACGAAACGATTTCTACCTTCCAGAAATAACTTACACCGGTAGAAATTTGCATTGCAATGTTCCAGACGATTCGTAGCATACTAATGTCCACCGATTTTTACAAAATTTCCGGAACCCCGTACACGAAAATTGTATATAAAACTGAATTATAGTACAAGAAGAAATTCATTCAAGATATAATTGCAACAAAAATATACGTACTTTATAAAATATTTCTTACTTGAAGCTTGCAACTGATCAGTTCTTCCTTGCGTGCATACTACGTTTCAGTATCGTAAAATATGTCTCAGTAGACTGATGCTTAAAAAGTACTTCGAGCAAGTTTGATGGTACCCGTATGCGAATATAATAAGCGGACAACAACGTTCAAGTACATAATACAGAAGCAATTATTTTGGACAATCGGACAGGTGCACGCGTCGAACCTTTAACGCCCGTCGTTTCACTACAGTAATATTATTTTACGATGCTTCGAGTCGTTTTCAGAGTGCACACAAGATTCTGATACACGATCTAACTCTTTAAGAAAAATATTTTTCCTTCGGAAAGCCGGATAATCGTTCTTGACTGGTAGATATGCATTTTGAGCTTCGCTCCAATTTCGACCGAGCCGGTCCGACGAAACCGGTTAGAAACGTTGTTGGTTTTAAGAGAGAACATGATTGCAAGGCGGTTAGGCAGTCGATCGGAAGAAACTGTCCGTGTAGAGGTGGTCCTCGGTGACGGCAGTCGGCGTGGACGTGAACGAGGCCGTGAAAAATGGTGTAATTTAATCGAGCGATTCGACACGGCATCGCCGTGACGTTCTTACCTGCCTAAGCTCTAAGAGGTGAGAAATGTTGCTCGTCCCGTGACCGATGTCTACACACCGCGCTGTCACGCACTGACATATCGCTCTGATAAAACCACGACCCGGCCAACGGTTTCTCCCTCAGCCGCGCCGAGTCCTCGACATTTAAGTATTTCTTACACGGGGCAACGATTCGATAGCTAATGTCCCGGACGTTGCCAGGAACGGCAGAACGGACGTCGTCGTCGTAGTCGTCGTCTTTGTCGTCGCGACGACGACCTCGCGAACCGTTCAACCGGAGGATTCTACCGTTCAGCTGAACCCTGACCCGACGCCGGAACGATTAATAATCCACGGTCTGTTCCCCAGACGGTTTCCACCACGTCCAGCCGGAAACGATCCACGGATCCCTCGGATCGATGCTCCACAGACGAAAGTGGAAAATCCTCGTGCAACCCTACGGCGAGGACTTTCGCTTATTAATAACGTTATTAATTCGATGCTGGTCGCACGCGACAAGAATTGCTTAAATCTAAAATCTACCGGAAAACTATAAATCTACCGGGACCTGGGAAATATTTATTAACCTCTTTCTGCGTGATCCTTTTGACGATTGGATTTGATGGTAACACCTGTCTAACATCGTGCTTGCACAACTTGATTCACGAATTCGAGCAATCCTCATCTATTCTGTTAAGGAGGGACCTCCTTTACGCATCTGGACATTTTATTATCCACAAAATAAATGGTGCAAAAACCATTTTGTTCGAACAACAACATTTTGAGTGGATACTCTTATGTTTTCAATGTAAGCTCCTAAAACTTCATTTCTATCGGTTTGTGAGTTCTAGTTTTACAATTTAATGGAAAACGGTTGACAAGTTTTTTACAACTCTGTAAAATCAAGCATTTTTAAGAGACCTAGAGACTAGGACATATTTAAATTTGAACAAAATCCGAAATTTTACTCGAAAAAGCTGTCTGTTTTCGCATGAGTCGGTAAATTGTAATATTTAGAAAGCCCCATGGGATATTGTTTTTAATTTGAATAATATTGATTTTATCCTGAGTACCGCACGTCTCATTAAATGAAGTTTTCGAAATTAACTTGATACTTGTTTTGCAATAAAAGGTTAAGGAAACATTGTTCAGCATAATAAATATCGTAATGATAGCAGACGCAGATTACAACGTGCGAACACGAGATCCGACTTGCGGTCGTAACGTTAACAAGCGGTTAATAATATATGAAATCACTCTGTGCTCGTTGTAAATGCACTTTTACGTAGCCGTGAGTCCGACTCGTTGTTAGACGAGGATTTAACCGCGAGATCGACGAATAAATGAAGCGTTCAGAGAATGAAGGTGTTACGTTACAAATATGAAGTTTCAAGTAAATTGAGCATGAAGCTACACCATAACATGTGTAACTTATGCAACGTACGCCTTCGTTCTCTCGACATTTCTTTGTGGATAAAATGAAATGAGGGGTTTTACGAAATAGTACACCACGCTTGCGAACACCGTATTCAGCTAACTACAAAGTACGGTTGATGGAAAACTAGACGATTTACAGGAAACTGTTTGTACTTGGTCAAAAATGAATATGCACGAGTCCACTATTCAAAGAAGGCATTAACTTCGAGTTTTATCGTTGGATTAGCTGAAGACCAAGGGGACGAATTAAATTGGATAACGCGGGATGCGAGTGAGTTAGAATATTAATCCTTGTTCGAAAGGTTGCGGGGTGATAGAGGATCCCGTGATCGGGGTGGGAGCAAGATTTTTCGCGGGTGGAACCTACGCGGTCAATAGCATTTCCGGCTCGATCCCGTTTGAAACACTAGACGGGCCGGCGGTGTAGCATTGAGTAATGCGGTGCGGAGTGGCAGTAATGAGGGGCATTAATATGCAATGAAAATGTCCCTACGCGGGCCGTGTTATTCGAGTGCGTGGGGAGTGTGAAACGCGCGATACCGGCGAGATAGTGAGCCAATATTAATAGCGGCCCTTCATTGTTCTACGATACGAGCGGAGGGTCGGAAACGAATCTCCCGGTTTCTCGGCGCTGTGTTCCCCTCCGGTGGAATAGAGAGGGATTTAAATTAAGCACCGGAGTCACCGGCGACCGGGGGAAGCAGACTTGTGAGCAATGATCCGGCAGAGATTTGTCGACTGGGTGTTCTTTCTCTCTTTTCTCTCTCTCTCTCCCTCTCTCTCTCTCTCTTTCTCTCTCTTTCTACGTCGTGGAAACCAGCGCCGGATGCAGAACTGCTCGATTTTGATTAATACTGATATCGATTTCATTGCTGCGTGGACATTAACCCCGAGACAGTGCGATTTAATAGATAGAGATCATCGGAGATTAACGACCCCGACTAGAATCAGGAGTACGTTACGCGGTTTAATCTGCTTGTTCTGTTAATGTGCTCGGGAGGCAGATACGTCGTATTTCATTGGTCGTGATTACGGTATATGCCTCGCGTGACCATTGATTATTGACGGTTTTGTTACTGTCGGAAGGTACATCAGCTCTACTAATTAATACTGGAGTGTAGTGTGCCCGGTAAAAGAGAAATACTTAAGTGTTAGCTATTAGTGGGATTAGAATTGGGTTGAATTCTCGAACCGATTTCAATTAGAGTAATTTAGTTTTAGTGCTTGCATTCGATGAAACTAGTTAACTTTTAAATAGGCTCTCGAGATGGATGTTCAAGGTCGGTTTTCAAAATGGGCTTTCAAGATATCCTTTCAAGCTGGCCTCTCAAGATGCGGTTTCAAAATAGGCTTGCGAGATTGCTAGACTAGTAACTTCTTACAAAACGGTGCATTCAGAGACAAGTCGTCGTGCTAACTAAGCTCGTGCTGACGTTCCAGGTTTAAAGTGTTAAAATGAACTTTTCGAGTTATCAGAACTACCACCGCCGCACAGTGGGCAATCGGACGAAATTTGTTTAAAAATCATAGAACTATCGATAGTACATAATCGTACAAGTTAAACCAATTTGATCAAGGTTAAAAAACGTTCGTACCATAATCTCCCTATTTTTTCCATATTCTACAAAGTTTCAGCTTCAATTTGAAAGAAATTTCATCGCTCTATCTCATTTCTATCGAAAGTTCTTTGATATTCATGAAACCCAAGCTTCGCCATGGGGATCATGCACGAAAATCAGCGAAGGTCGAAGGACCCCTGAGACTGCCGCCTATCGAGAACCGCTCGAGATGTCCCGCCTCCTCTTGAAACGTACTCGGAGCGCAATTAATCCGCCACCGCTTTTCTATTACCCCCGGCACGTCCATCATGCCTGCCGGCTAAAAATGCCCGTAGCGCATCTTGCTGACGTCCGGATCTGCCGCGCCTGTCTCTCTCTCTCTCTCTCTCTCTCTCTCTTTCTCTGTTTCTCTGTTTCTGTTCCGTGCTCTCCTCGAGCTTGCTCACAATTAGGAAATGGCGTTCATGCGCCGCGACAGGCATGTAATTAGCGGAGGGGCTCTCGCGGGTGTGCACATTTCGATGGTTGCATCTGGCTCCGCGTTTCAACCTCCTCCGGCTACCACGTCCCTACGAGGGGGAGGAAAACCCAGAGGGAGGAAGAGGCGGAGGTGTATACGATCCACGGATGCTCGATCCGCTTCTTCCTCGCGCGGAACTTCGGGCCGTCCGGTCGCTTCTCTCAGCGTGGCGCATACCAGCCGCATCATACAAATAACATGAGAAAGAGGGCGGCAGCGCGGCTCGGAGCCGCGAAGCCGAGGGATTTGGCACGACTCGGTCTCGCCTCTAAATTAGTAATTGCAGCCTCCGTGACGTGGCGCCCCGATAAAAAGGCGGCTGTAATGCCTGGCGATACGAGGTCACGAACCGGGGCTAAAGTGAATACTTATCCGCGGCTATGGTCGCTCGCTGGCTGGCCGACGAACGCGCGTGTACACGGTGTCGGGAAAGCATCCTCCTTCCTGGGGATATGATCCTTAGTAATCTGCTGCAAGCCGCTATTAAACGCTCTAACGCAAAATTAACCCTTAAAGCGTTTCAACCGTGTCAACTATAGACGAGAAAACCACTTTACACGTGTTCAGCATTCACACACTCGAATTCGGTGTCCACCGTCGATACAGGTGATCGCGTCCTCATCCGTTATTACAGCCTGTGTAAACACGCGGATACGTCGCAAATCGACGCCGCTTACCAACATCAAACGCTCTCATTGGCCGAATTCCACTGCGCGAATCCTTCCAATTTACCTTAACATCGATCATGCGATGGCTGAGCACCAATCAGGTTTCCTCTTTTTGGTTTATCCCAGTTATATAATGCTCCTGCGGTGCCCTCTTCGGATAGATTCGCTCGATCAATTCGCTCTCAAACGGTCGCTTCTCATTCTGGCCAAATCACTGTTACGCACAATTCTCACGTTTGTTTCATACTCTGGCAAACGTACTGATACGCGCCATTTATCATACTCGCGTTGGATTAAAGTGCAACGCGCCCGTGGAAGAGGATTCGACCAATGCGCTTCAAAAATCACGTTTCTCAACTCGTCTGTGCGCTGTGTGAGTGTCTCATCGTGCTCATTGTCCATGAGGTATTCAAACTGTGAACGTCGTACAGCTCGCTCGATCAAAAACGCGAGCATTCAATAAACTGGAGTGCCTTGTGCACGTGTGAATGCTTCAACTATCGTGTTAAACACTTTCAACGTTGCCTCTACCTTGTCCCGCGAAGCAGTTCTACGTGCACTCAAATCTGAGTGGTTCCAGCAACTGGCAGTATTTTCACCCTCTTCGACTCTGCCGAAACAACACGATTTTCACTTTATTGTAGAATCTCGGTTATCCGAATCTCTGATATCTGAAGTCCCTCGCTATTTCAACGCGTCGCACGTGTGAATGTTGCTCCGAAGAAATTGGCACGTTTGTAATAATTTCGTCTGGGATTATAACGTTAACCCTCATCTGTCCCTCGTGCCAATTTAACACAGTTTTCCCGAAATAAGTTATATTGTTCTGTTATTTGTAAGTAAATTTGTCCAAAACTTGGTGACTTTTATTTTTTTTCATGCGAAACATATAACCGCAAAAACCTAACATGTGAATGTTAACTCGTCAATTTGAATGAGAAATACATCAAAAAGTAACTGTTTGACTTGTTATTTTATGTTTTTCTTTTATCACTGTGTCAATTTGACACCGAGGGACAAAATGTTAAGGAAGGAAATCTTTTATGTTTGCTCCAGAAGTTTTATTCTGCATGAAATTGCGCAGTCTATTCACGATCTTACAGGGAGATCGTTTGACAAGAACCCTCCGTGTGTCCAGTCCCGGATAGGACCCATTACTTTCTCGCCACCCTGTACTCTTTGAACGGACGGGCGTACATGCACGAGATAACACGCGGTTCACGTGAACGCTGGCTAGCAGCTCGGCCCGCTTCTCGTGAGCTCTCGGCCCGCGCGAGCAGCCGAGCCACGAACCCGAAGAGGGGGCGTAATCCGCGGCGACGTGTATTCCCACGTCGTGCTTTCTCCGCTTGCCAGGCCCGAGAGAACGGTCCGTGAATCGATCCGGGCCACGGCCTCCGCTGACCGCGAGCAGTCCGATCGCTAATCCCGCGGAAGCGGCGATCCACCGTCGATCCACCATCGATCGCCTCGAATCGATCGATCCACGGGGGTTGCTCGCTGTCCCCAACACTGACAACCGTTTATCGGGCCGGGCCTATTCAAACGAATGCGCCACGACCCCCGTATTTAATGTTCGATTACGCGTCGCCCGGTCGGAGGTCATGGGAAAACAGTGGGGGAGCTTTGGACCACGGTTATCGCGATTCCTCTGCCATGGATCTGTTGTTTATTGTGTTACCCGTCTGTACAAATGCGCTGCACTGCCCAGATCTTGTCGACCCACGCCTCATCGATATTAAGTCGGGCGTACCCCCAACGGAATGATAAATGAAGCACCTTGGCGAATTTGATGATCTCTCGCAGGATACTTGAATTACACTGTCCAACAAATTCCAACTTTTTTCATGTTTCCATATAACTGTTGGCTGGATCTTATAGAGTTTTTCGCGCTGATTCTGAATCTGGCCTTAATTTTTCTCCTACACGCACAGTTTTTGAGAAAGTTCAATTTAAAGAAAAGACGTATTTTTAGACTTTTAACAAATATTGTGATGTTATTATATAAGATATTTTCTTAAGCTCTTCGGGCTTTGAATATTTTTTGAAAGTGACAGCAAATGATTTTATAAGGAACGTTAGGGATTGAAAAAATGAATGTTTAAATGCTTAAAATGTTTTTGTATGCTCGCTTGAACGATTCCGGTACGGCGGTATCGCTTACCACGCGTTAAAGTCACCAGCGCGCGACTGGCGTCACCTACTTACCACGCATTGAAATCACCGAAACTATTACGTTCGCGTAGCATGCACGGTGCTCTTACACAAAAATGATACACCTTACCAAACCACCCTCAGTTTTAACTAAATTATTGTTCACTCGTATAATTAAATCCTAAATTTAATGCACTAATTCTGCCGAAATAATATTAAACCAAAATTATATAATTTAATTATTAAAATTACTTAATCCTTTTGTACAAAAATATTATAATTTTTTAAAGATAGAAACCGATCTGGCTTACACCGATCTGAACTCAAATCATGTAAGATTTGAAAAGTTGAACAGACTTAATATTTAAACTTCTGCATTTAAAATTTATCTTAATTGATTCGTAGATCATCAAGTTCAGAGTAGTGGGTCTAGGTATGTCAGTTTTTCCATGTTGATGATTCTTTGCTCTGTCCTAAAGATCACTTTGACCGCAGTACAGTTCCAACCACTGTCTCATACAATTCATATCATCTCAGTTCAATGGTTAAATTACATTAGTAAAATTAATAGCAAGTATGTAATAATATTTTCTTCATCTTCCATTCATGTATATTACATATTTTTCATTATATATAGTTGTTCTTTGGTTTGTTCTTTTTGTAGACGCAATTTACCTTTGAAAAAGGTTCAAACTAGAACCGAAACGTTAGGCATATTTGCAAAATAGCTAATTGATTAAAAATTGATCGAAACTGTTGCGGCGAAAGCATTAATTTATAAAATTTACATTCGCTACAAAGCCAGAATTCGAGATCCAGCAACAAGAGAGATTTCTCGCGCAGCTGAAAGGTAAAAAGTAATTAAATGCTCGCCGATGGTATCAACTGTTTATCTCGACGACTATAATTCACACGCCAATCCACGCGACTCCCGGCGTTATCTCGACACCGTGGTCGTGCGGTATCGGCGTCTCGCTGTTCGCTGTGCGACGAAAAGAAAAGTCAAGTGTTAATTAATACCGAAGCGGTGGCGCGGTGGTATCTTGCGCGCGCGGCACGCTCGGAATGCGGCACTATTCCACTGTTCGGGGAACAGATCTAGAAATATCCCTTAACGGGAATGCAAATCTGGACTTATGGGACGGTTGTATCTGGCGGGGCACGGAGGACGTAAACTCGAGCGTCACCTTACGCTCACGGATCGTTAAACGTACAGTCACGTTCGCGTGCACGACTCTAAATATGTAGATCCCCGATGATTCTAGCCGCGGGGGCCGCGTTTCTGAATATTCCGCAGGCATCGCCGAATTCCAACCTTACCCAGGAGAAGCTTTACGATGCACGAGCGAAACCCGGCTCGACTCTGTTCACCGGTGTTGCTTAACAGCTCGCGCTGCATCTGATATTCGCGAACAAATGCGAGCCCTCGCAGCCCGATAGCAAACGGAACAGTTAGTCGCGCACACGTTCGATCGTGACCCGCGATTCTTGTTCACGCGTCGCCGAAATAGGCGTGACAAGACCTTGGAAACGTGCATTTTTCAACTTCAAGATCGAAACGTCCTCATTCCAAAAATACAGATACAGTTCAATTAAAGTGAGTCCTGAAAATGTCGAAATTACATTGTTCGAAGCTGACACACGGAGCACCCTCCGCGGTTAGATAGAGACCTCGGAAAAAAAACGAAGTGACTATTCACGATAGAGGTAATCAACGAACAATCTAAATGTCTCCTTTAGGGTATTCTTAATGAAAGTGATCAGAAGAGGAGATACAGAGCCCGGCAGGCTGTCCGGTCTTAATAGTTGGGCCATTCCGATAGGAGATCCATCAGGAATATCTCGCCGGTGTGAAAAAACGACGAGAACTGCATCGCGTTCTATGCTCTGTCCGCGGCTGGATGCCTGCACTTTGTCCGCGTCGACTGTTCGCACGTGCCTGGCGAGATACAAGCCTTCGAGCGGTCGCCGCGCCGCCGCGCCGATCGGCCCGAAGCGCTTTGCGCGAGGATTGCTCGGCTGACGTATTGCCACGGGCTTGTCGCAATTTTCCGATAGTTAATGTGTCCCGTGCTCGTCGAAGAATTCCACTATTACCTCAATCGCGTTAATTATACCGCGTCGAGCGGACGCGTTGCGCCTTCTGTCCACGATGCGTCAGACGCGTACGCGTAACGCATGAAATGCGCACACCTTCTCTTTCCGATTGTTGCTGGAAAGTGTGCGGGAAGCAGCGATGTGTTCACGGGGTCGCGTGTCGTGTACAAATGATCGCAACTCGTCGAAATTCATAGAACTCGTTGACATTATTCAAGGAAAAATGAAATGTCTGTCTGGCTCTAGATATACTGACGTTAATATTTTAACTGATTTGATTTGATTTGTATGAGAGGCTGGTTGGAAACGTACTATAGTAGTATATTATTATATTAGTAGTATATTAGTATGGAAACGTACTACAGTACTATAGTAGTATATTAGTATAATACTACAGTACATATCAGTTCAATGTTTAAATTACATAAGTAAAGCTAATAGCAAACGCAATTTACCTTTGAAAAAGTTTCAAAGTAGAACCAAAACGTTAGGCATATTTGCAAAACAACTATTATGATTAAAAATTGATCGAAACGGTTGCGCCGAAAGCATTAATTTAAAAATATTAAATATTTGCGATCGATATAATTGATTACTTATACTAACGTTAGTTCATCCATTTATCAAAACTGATATGTGTTCGGTCTCAAAAAGACCGATCGTGAGAATTAGACTGAGAAATTAATCGTTGCGAGCAAGCGACACGGGATTTATAATATGCAAATAGCTTAAACAATCTGAATAAGACAGCAGCTTCTTGCATCTCCATTGTGAGTATTTGATTCTGGGATCTGAGAATGGTGACTTATCAGCGAGCAGGTTACCGTTTTACGGATGCTAGGGGTCAACGAATTGCATCGGCGTAGTCGGACAGATAACCTTTGCTCCCGATGACGACCATAATTACGAGCACCGCGTCCGCGTCTAACCGGAGTCGATTCCCCGTCGATAAAATCCCGTCCGAGAGATTAAGGCAATCGCGCATCAACATCCCCTCGGAAGTGCGGGTACGAGAAGCGAGATGACGAGCACGGTGCATCAGCGCGAAGTGCAACGAGCGCGTGCAACGAGCCGACCGAGGGGCGAAGCAGTGCAACAACACCGAGTGGGAGGGGTCGGGACGTCAGTTTCGCGCGCGGGCACGTTTTAAACCGGCGATCTGGCCCGTCAAAGCCGGCAACGAGCGGCGGAAGGGGCTGATTTCAATAACCGTGCCGTGGCTCGTCTTTTATTCACTTTTTCCCGGCCCACGGAGAAGCCGGCCGGCTTCGGAACTCGACGGGACACGGGATCGTCGAGGGGGTGGAGAGGACCCTACGCCGCCCCTCTGCCGCGTTAGAACGCTGGACACCGTACCATTATTTCGTCTCGAGCACGTTGCTCGACCGCGAGGGAGTGCGAGGATGACGACGATGCCGGATCAACGGATACGGGATCGCGACGCCGAGTTATTGCGGCCCCCGAGCGCCGCGCCGCGCCGCGCCGGTTCGGTCGAAGATCACGCTAGATCTCTCGCTACCGACAGGCCTTCTTGCTCGTCCTCTGCTCTGGGAACTTCGCAATCTAAATTTGCTAGATAATAATCAATTATATCGATCGCAGATATTTAATAATTTTTAAATTTGCTAGATTTGCAACGTTCACCGATTTTTCGAGAAGTTTTCGGAATCTATATAATCCATGCAGATCTACGAAACGTATTTATTAAATTTTCAATAGATAGATAGAATGCTTTATTTTTAACCTTCCGACCATACAAAGGAACTCGGTTTACAATTTTATCTTACTCTCTCATCCCTCTATACAACTCCGAGCCCACTCGTACACTTTGCTTTGCACTATCCTTCCCCTAACATTCTCTCTTCCCTTTTCTTTTATTTTCTTTTCTTTCCTTTTTTTCCCCTAGCTTCCTCAGCCATTCTATCGCTTCCTGTGACCCCCTCTCGCTCACTATTTCTTGTATGAACAGCCCCCTTTCAAGTTCCCTACATTCCCTTACCATATGTTCTAGATTCCCAAAGGTATCGTCGCAAAACGGCCGAACCAGGATACTGAGCTTTCATTAAAGAACTTTTGAAAGTATTTATTTCCCTTCAAGAGACCTTGATTCTTTATTACTCCAAAAGTACGATCTTTAGCTTGTTTTTTTTTTTAAACTTCTCGAACAAATCAATGTAGGGAATCGGAGGAATATTTACAGTATTCATTGACGTCGCCGATTTGGCTATCGTCTTGTTAAAAGTGTCCGAATGTTACTGTAGAATCGAAGCGAATAGAAACATCAAGGGAGCTCAGCTAAATAGTCCGAAAGCGATTCGCAGGCGCGCAGTGCCGAAAGATCGCGCTCCTCCTGACTCAGTTCGACTGAACTGGATCCGGGCTGGCAAAAGGTTAACCCGGTGTACGGTGTGCACGGTGTGCACAGGCTGTTTGCATCGGCGGGTATGCAAAAGGGCAGACCATCCGCCATAATTCGTAGAGAGAGCACGACCGAATTGGAATCTCGAACGCGCTTTTGTCCGCTTCCTCCTTCTGGCCTGGCGCACGAGCGAGGTGAGAAACGAGCCTGGTAATAGGCGCCGGTGTTTCTTCCTAGGAGCGATCCACTTAGATCGGATCGGCTGCTCGAACAGATTGAATTTTCGATCGACAACACGGGAAGAGAGAGAACAGCTTAGGCTTGCCTCGGATCGGCTTGTTCGGATCGTTGAATCGCAGCTCGCGGGCGTCCCGATTTCAATAGCAGGCGGGAACCGGACTGGTGCGTTCGATCCGCGTGTGAAACGAATCTCTTTTTACAACGCGTAGACAGACAGTGGGAGAGTGAAATGCTCGGGGAACATTTTCCTTATTACGATCCGGAACACCGTTGATTCCAGGTTACGTTCCGATCGCTTTCTATGCGCGCACCGCACGCTATTCTTTCATACTCCATGGCTTTCCAAACACGTCGGACAGCCAACTTGTTTAACCCTTTAGTGGACTTTCATAGTGAACGATGAAAGTGCAATAACTCGTTCTATTACGTTGAATGCCGTGAACTGTGAAAAATCTTTCTCGTAAAATTAGACTGCATATTATCGCATTTTACTCTGGAAACAACCGGAGACTTTCATTGATTGATATTGTTGCTCCTTGTAACGTAATAACTAGACTGCGAATCGTCGATTGCAGGAAATAGAAACCAAATTGGTTGTTATTTCTTCTCTTAAAAATTTTCCAACAATATTGAATTTCATCTACTCAATTTTACTGTAAATGCATAAAGATCCCCAGACTAATAGTAACTTTAGATTGTACTCGATCGATGTATCATCACAATTCACTTATACTACTTACTTATCACATTAATTTACTTGTCATGTGAGAACGTGTGATTTTATACGCTCGACTATGTGCAGGTAGCTATGTGTTGAACTCGTGTTAGCAACGTTAATTATACTGTATAATCGCCGGTATTAGTATAAAGAAAGAGGAATCGGTTAATTATTGTAGACCACCGATAAATCTCGGTAAGGAACTTCTTTCCTCGCGAGTCTGCCAAGATCGGTATCTCAACGGCTCTCTATCCGGCGCACTTTAATATTTAATTTACAACTAGGAACACGGTAAAAAGCCCACCGACAACTTGTAACTTATGTAACGCGTCACTATCCTCGCACGCTCGCCTCGATAAATTACACCCTCTGGTCGCCGCGGTGAGTTCCGCTCGAACAGGTGCTCAGGCCGGCCACTAAATTCTCCACGGTTTTCCCTCGAAAATTCGCTGAAAGCGTGTCTGCCGATCGGCGCGCGGTTCGAAGATCGAATGCGACACGTCTTCTGTCAATTTTTTTCCTGTAAATCATCCAATGTCCCGAAACCGGAAACCCAGCAGACGGTAGACACGCAGACTTCTAGCCCGCGGACGTTTGCCAGCTGGTTTTCCACAGTTCCGACGTGATAACTCTACCACTTTTCTATACAGGGTGTTTCCGACACCACGATACAAGCGGGAATAACATTTTTAAGTAACTTTTCTTTTTCTCGATCGTATGTTTAAACAAAGTTGATGTTCTTGGCCCACCTGTTTTTTTAAAAGATAGCAAACATTTCCGTTTACGAGAGACTGGATTTTGGTGTAATCAAGATTAATGTAATTGATCGAACCATGCGCCGAAATCATTTTATTATATATTTCAAGTGCGATCGAAAAAAAATTTTACCTTTATTAATGTAATTGTTTGGAAATTTTCATCATAGAAACCATTCATGTTCTTTAATCGTATGAATTGTTTCCAACAATATCCTCTGATTTAAATCTGTCTCTGTGTCAAATTAACTTTGCATTTTCAAAATCAAACGTGTGATTGAACTGAATCAAATTTTTTTGTCAAGGCAGTGTGTTGTGTTGGATGTAAAATAATGTTACGCTTGTGTTCTCTGATGCGTGCTTCAGCAACTAGCAACATGTGTTTTTGAATAACAAGATAAGTTAGCTGGTTATTTAAAATACAAGAGAACTTTCGGTTGAACATGCCCGTTCGCTTGTACCAGTATTTCGGAAACACCGTGTATGACCCGTTGCCGGATTCCGCGTTCGTTTCCCTCGTTGGTTTTCCAGCCAGAAAATTGGTTAAACGCGGGGCGCGTCGGGGTTGCGGGAGAGTTTGGTTCGAAGGTTGTAAGGTTCGAGGTGTCAGGCGCCGTAGGGGGCCCGTGCCTAGCCGGTGCTACATCATCCGCGGGGACAGCGTATCCACTTGTTAGCGAAGCGGGCACAGCCACTGCCTACAAATACGTTTCCGCCGTGATAAATGGACTGCAACTCTCGAAATACGAAGGCATTCCGACTCCGGGCGTTGCTTGATTAATGAACTACGGGATTTCTACGGTAAGTCCGCGCGCGGTACTGATTCGACCCCGGGTTCCCTCAGCCGCGTGGAACATCCTCCTCTCTCGCGGGACGATACACTCGGCGCGGCGGAACAACCGTCGCGGTTTTTCCGCGAGCACACGCCGCGCGCACCACCGCGGGACCTTGCTTCCGCTTTCGGACGGATTTGATGGATCTCGTCGATCCTAGGGCGCCGATACTCCGATGGATCATCGAGAGCTCCACACGATCGTATCTGGATTTCCTGACAGGGGAGATTAGGCGGCTTGGAAATCGCGCGCGGACTTCTTAGCCAGGAACGAAACAAAGGATCGGTGTTTCGCGAAAGGGGGTGAGCTTAATTTTCTCGCGGCGCACTCCCCCGCCAGGAGCGTACCGCGGAGAAGATGGGGCCCGCTCTCTTCGTGGTCGGCCAACCGTAACGATAAATCAATAGCGGAGGCCCCGCGGTATTCTCGGTGGTGCCCATAATAAATTCATGAATTGTAAAACTGCTGCTCTCGCGCGGGACGAACCGTGGCGTATTGGATTTATTGGTCGACTTGACCCCGCGCTAAGACGCCTTCGGTGTAAGGCCTGCCAGGGCCCGAGTTGCTCGATCCACCCGCGGTACGAAAAAAATAAAGAAAGAAAGAAAGAAAGAAAGAGATAGAAACGTCCGTGGGCCCGAGAAGGGGGCCCCCTTCCTCGGACACGGGAGAGTCTCTCTCTCCGAACGCGGGTGATGTATGAACGAGTTAACGGGTCGCAATCGATCACCCGTATTACCAAATAATTTTCAATTACTCTGTATGAGCCGAGTGACTGCTGGGACGACCAGGAGACAGAGTATCGACGGCTCGATATCGATCCATCCTGCGCACCAACCACGCAAAACCACAGGGTCTACCAGCCCGGCTGCAGTGACGCGTTTCGCGTTGATCGCCGGCGACCCCTGAACGAGCTTCGTTTCGCCAATGGGGACTGTCAAGCGTACGGTAATTTAATGAATAGACAGGTGGATTGCAGGCTACACGCTTAGACGCGTACCGGCACGGTGAACATAAGAACGGAGGAGGGGCCGACAGCTTTTCATAGACCGAACGACCTGGGAGGGTAAATCTGGAACGGGATTAATTGATGACGCGAGACTGTCACCTGAACCGTAATTTAGTGGGAGAACCTGGACACCGTCGATCCCTGCTTCGACACGTTGCTCTTCTCACTGCTCGATGCTTTTTTTACTACTGGAACCTTTACCGAAATGGCAGTCGCGTGAAACAGATGTTCATTCGTTCGAGTGTACACCGAAATGCACGGAATATGCGGAGGGGGAAATGTACTTTTTTGACCTGCCATTTATTGCACCTCAAGCGTCGCCATTTTTTCCGCAGTAAAGGACCTACGAACGAATGGGTCAGTCTTCATTTTTCTAACCGTCGGTATTTCTATTTCAATGTAACAGTCATAAAGTACGATATTGTGTCACAATATGCATACATAAAACGATGTATGCAAAAAAGCGTAAAGCTGAATCAGAATAAATAATGTATATAGTGTAAGAATGTTGAATATTTGTGTTTGACCGTTATATATACTTTTATTGATTTATACGTTATATATATTTTTATCGATTTGTATAATACGTGTTTTGTTAACAATTGCGTGACGTTTTAGTTCTGTTTTAAATAAATGTTGCTGACAGTTCCAAATCAGCAAAGAACGAATACAGACGTGTTGAGGTTACAATGGGAAACATATATTTGATTTTGATCGAACCTGTGCGCTGATACCACCACACATTGTTTAGTAAACGATAAAATGTATGAAGCAATGCTGCAAGTGCTCTAAATATCAGACGCACCGGCAAGGATGCAGGAAAGCTGAACGTTGAATCGTACGGCGACACAAGCATGGAATGTGCAGGCCCGAGCTTAGACATCCACGACCGGTCGCCGCTAAAGGGACACCATGCTACACATTAAAGCGTTCTCCATGGAAATTCAGGAACGGGCATTACTCACTGGAGCCAGAAGCCGCGACGTAGATAACGAGCACAAATAGCGTACAAAAGAGACATTCCAACGAACAGTGCCTAATAACCGGCAGTTAAATCGTATACTTAGCCGGCTGCCGGACGCGGAATAATTAATCTTAACGATACCGGGCTCGCGTAAATCGAGGCGAGATAAACGGGGAAAAGAGGCCGCCCAATGGCACACCGTGTAAATACAGCAAAATCACGGTGTCGCCTTTTATCTGGCGATCTACGCGAGTCGTCTCGTGGCGGGTCGCGAGAGAGGAGTATCGTTCGCGATTATGCGGACGCCATTTATCGAATACGGCGATACCGACGGTGTAAAGAGGGCTGTGGTAAGCGTGAAGGGGTGAGGAGCGGGGGAGAACGGAGCCTCCTCGAGGAAGAAAGAGAGAGATTACACTGTCGGGCAGTTAGAAGTGGTTTAGCGATAATTTAAACGCGCTAAATCAGAAACGCATTTACGAAATCGGCGTGAAATTTATAAATTAGCCGGCTGGCAGATTTGTGGCTGGTATTTATACATTTACACCGCCATGGGGCCCGCGCCGGGGCCCCGGTGCCCTGCTGGCAACGGAAAACCTCCGCGTGGCCCGGTGATTTACGCCGGAGCATCGGCGCCCCGGCGCGGAGCGGTGCCGAGCGGAGCCAAACGGGTAGACAGAACGAAAATCGCGTTTCCAGCTGATGGATCGCGATAACGGGCATACGGACGCATGGTTTTCCCCCGGGAAACCGAAATTCCCGGCGGGCGTTGACATCGTGCCGGGAAAAGGGTTGAAATAAATCCCGGCGACGAACGGCAGGATAACATTACAGCACCGTAAATCGACTCTAATTTACCGTGTGTTTCGAATTTTTATATTTACGGAATTATCGCGCCGGGATCTCGGCCCCTGGTATTCGGTAATGAATTTCGACAGTGGCCCGTGTGTCGAACAATATGTGGACATCGTTTCTCGGATGAGTTAGGGACACGGCAGCGAACGGGGGCACTGCACACGATACTTTGGCTTTCGGGATTATCGTTCGTAAATCTGTAAATTTAATTGGCCGTGTCGTTGCTCCTATTAACCTTCTGTCTGTGCACTGCTATTCGAATGTTAAGCGTGTATAAACGGATAATTGAATCCCATATATTTTTCGGGCAGAATAAAAGAAAAACTTTGTCTGCATAAGTATTTATCGGAATTTCATTGACTTCTAAAAGATAAGTATTTGCATTTGTACCGCTTACACGAAGAGAAGATTAAATAACCTTCGTATAGTTAAATAACCATCGAAAGAGCCTGATCTCTCATCTAGTGAACTGTTTTTACGGAAGTGTCGAGTACAGTGTCAACTATATTTTTTTGTGAATACCTTAGAATTCAAGACCAAGTGAGAGCAACATGTAATTGTCAAGACTATCAGGATCCGTGAAGAGTGACTCTGTCAACAATTACCAACTACGAGAACAATTTGTAAACCGAGACACCGAGTCTCGTGCACGCTTCTGGAACACGTTGAAAAAAAAGAAGAAGAAGTTTGAAAAGATGATGTGCGAGTCGGCGATTCTCCGTTGCGCAACTAATTGCCTGTAAACTGATACAGTGATCGGCAGAAAAATAGTGTCAGCGATAAATCTCGGTGGTCCGGTGTGATTCGCAGCAGAGCAGGTTACGTAACAGGATATTTAAGAAGGGACAGCCGAGAAGAAGGATTACGAACGATGGTGAAACATAGTAACGACGCGTACCCTGGCGACAAAAGAGTATTAATCACAATATTTCACGAGATTCCGCAACGAGTGACAGAACGTGTGCAACCGCACGTTAAATCACGAACGCCGACAAGTGGATTAACCTGGGCGAAAGGCTCGTCGACCCTGCGTCACATTGTCGCGTAAATCGACGGGCTTTCCGTCGACGACGCGACTAAGGGACCTTTCCAGAGAACGATTATGCTTTTTGCGCCGTTCGCCTACTGATGGATGAGGTGCGACCGCCCGGTTATGAACGTGTCTTTACGAACGCGACTTTAATTGAAGCAGCTAATATCAAAACATCAAAAGAATATTCATTTGTCACCGCGTCCCCGCCAACCGCGTGAAAATTATTTTATCACGCAGTCGCGCCATTAATGGTATCGCGTGAGCTGTTATCAACTGCAAAAAAAGGCACAGAGATTAATTGGTCGGCGACGTCAACGAATACTGCAAATATTCCTGCGATCCCCTACACTGACTTGTTCGAAAAGTTTAAAAAACCAGCTAAAGATCGTACTTTCGGAGTAATAAAAAATCAAGGTCTCTTTAAGGGACAAAAAATGTAAAGCAAAATAAACCCAGAAGGGTTTCAAATGCTTACGAATAAAAAAAAGAGATTAATTGCGATTTTCAGCGTTGGTGGAAATTGATTCTGCTTAGAAAATAATAATAAAATAAAAATTAATGTAATCTCTCATCGATCGTTCATAAACTTTGAACAGGTTGAACAGCTTGTTTCTGAAAGATTGCTCCCTAAAGAGCTTAATAACAATCAAGCTATTGTTCTTTTGAATCAGAGTTCCAAATGCAGAGGATTGGTTGCCCAGTTCATCCAAAATCTGGCGAAACACGCCGAGTCTCGTACACGGGCATTACGCTTAAGGACGATGTTGCGAGCGTTCATTATAAGGATGGAACTCGGTATGGGGTCCCCATGGAGTCGACACTCATCCCTGGGACGCTGTATTTAATTTCTCCTTGAGCCGGCACTAAGAAACTAAAGAGACACGCGCTACAGTTACCGGAAGTGGACATAGCGAATTTATTCGTTGCTCCTCTCGCTTCTTTCCTGTCGGACCTCTTTATTCCTCCAACACCGCACGTGCTCGTCGTCGTCGATGATACAAAAAGAACTGTCGCGTCATTCGTCCCACTTGTTTCAAGAATTCAACCTTTCCTCGTAATATCTATGTCGGTAAGAAAAAATCGCTGCACGTCGCAATTTTAAAAAATACGAGTTTATACATTAATTAAGCTTTAGAGTATAGGACTTACATATCTCCTCAAATTACTAAAAAAAATAATGCAATTTTACCGATGTCCGGTGTGAAGAATTAGTGATAAAAACATTAAACGGCAATATCTCGAAAGTGAAAGTACATGACATGCGGCGTTCTTCCTTGCAATCACTGTATAAAACATATGCCCAACCATTTTTGTCTGGATCCTTTTGATTCCTGGAAGAAAATCAAAACCAATGAGAACCACCTCACGGCCCCAGCATCTTCGAGCCCGTCTCTTCAGCGTCGTCGTAGGTAATCAAACACGCGGAGAAAAGGAGGGTGGGGGGGGGAGGGGAGGAGAACGAAATAAAATTCTGTCGCCGCGAGTAACCATTCATCGAGGCGATCGAAAACGAAGCGACTCTTCACGCAGCCGGCGCTCACGGGTCAATTAAAAAAGTTGCGCGCTGGTGTACACGCGATCCGACCGCTATTAATCTTCCAGTTAACCTTTATGATTACGTTTTTGACGTTCCGCGATGAGACCTGAGCCGATTGCTCGAAGGCGAACACACGCGGCGACGCGCGTCGATGGAAACGCGACTGCGCCGCGCCGCTCCGTGCGTGTGTAACGTGTGTATATCGTGAGAAAATTATGGAATCTCATCTCGCGGGAATTCCGATGGAACGGCAGGTGCGGGTCCGACGGTGCCAATCATGATCCACGAGGCTCGGCGATCGGCGATCGAGCCGGCGGGGTCGCCGTCGCCGTATCGCGGCCGAGTTTAGCTCAATATCAATCTAATTTGACCGGGGATTTCGCGCGTCTAACGGTCCCTGTACCATGGGAATCGTGTCGAGATCGGGACAGGCGTGAACCACCAACAGACAGAATCACCAACAGCTGGACAGAATTAGATTCATCAAACAAAAATAGATCCCGGGGGACCGCGGAGTCCTGCGGGATTAAAGGATTAAGATTTATAATTCTCCAAACTAATATATAGTTTAGTAAACCTAACATTTATATATTTAATAAAGAAACAAATTTTACAATTTCGTCAAAATTTATTTGAGAATAAATTTATTAAACGAAATATAAATCTACATAAATCTACTATAATTTAAACATATACATATATATTTATGTAACTTATTTATGTAATTTATGTATATACATTCATATCCCTTTATGTAATAGGTATATCAATATACGTATAATAATATAAAATATATAATGTAATAATTATATATACTGATTCGCTACATCTAATAATTATTAAAAGAAGGTATTTAACCTTAAAGACGCGGGATTCCAAACCTTGTTTCTGAGAAAAATGAACAGGTGAAATTTAAAACAGTGATAAGATGGAAAACATTTTCAACGGATAGAAATGATTGTAGAAAGAAAAAAAATTTATGTGATTACTGATGCAATGAATGAGAAGAATTTTTATTTTCCATAAAAATCCGCAGTCTAATCCTAGTCCAATATAAAGAATATCTAATGTTATTTGATGTGAAAATGTTTTAATTAATTCCATCTAATTTATAGAAACGGTGTGCACCGCTGCACAACGCCCAGTTTATGATCGTTCGAGTATGCTGCTCAAACTGGTCCACCGGGCTCGGCCGAGCGTAGTTAGCGATCGAGATATGAATCCGTAAATTGAATCCGTGCCGGAAGCTTGCAAATACCGAGTCGAAGGTGAAAATGATAGGATTATAGACGTTGCTAGAAATGACTTTCACATGGCTCTATGGAATTTCAGCGGTTCGTTTGATTGCTCCAGTTCTGCGAGGAGTTCAGCTATCAGGAAGGCGTCGATGGCTGGAATTTATAAGCTATTAATTCGTACGGTTGACTTTGAGGTAATCTGTTAATGAGGTTGGATATTAGAATTCCTGAGATACCGGTAACAACCATTCTTATCGCAGGAAGCTCTTTACGGTAAAACCGTACTGGGAAATTAGACTTCTGATTTGTGAGATCAACGAACTACTTGAGGTGTTATCATTAGACAGCGGATCCTTTTGCGACATAAACATTATTTGCCCAAATTGCAACAAACCGGAGTGAATCATAAATTTATTATTATTAATTAGATGTACTCGTCGTTCAGTTTCAATGTTCCAATTTGATATATATACGTACACATTTGTGCCAGCGAAGTTTGAAAATGTCTTTTTCATCTTGACATCTAGTGAAGTGAATTCACTCATTGAAGTATACTTTCGTTTCATTTTTCGTATTGATTGTGGATGATTCACCTGCGATGTACATTCATGGAATTGTAAATCCGCCTTAAGTAACAAACCGAGGATTGCTTTCGGAAGAGTCTCCCTCCGCTTGAATATACTGCGCGATTACACGTAATAGTATAATCTTCGTTAAAGAGGTTCACTAAGATAGAATGTTGGTAAAATACGAGCGAGCAACTAAGCGCGAATCCGAGAGAAGGTCCTCGCGAGGAGGCTCGTATCTTAAGGATTTCCTCCACGAAAGTATTAAACGTACCACCGATCTCGGGAGCAGTATCGATAACTTTGCCGTGTTCTTCATCCCCACCGGTCTCCGCTCGACTCCCAGGATCATTGAAATTCTTCGCGGAGGCCGTTTCAATTAATTAGTCGCCGTTTAAATTCGAGCTAAGTACGCGTAACGGACAGGTCTCTCCCGTTGATCCGCGATATTGAGTCCAGCGATCGTTAAAGCTCGCTGGGCGGAACGTCCGATCGGACGTTGCATTCGGATGAAATTTATGCGACTGAGAAACGTTTCTCTTGACCCCTTTCACGGCCAATTGAAATTCCGGAATTGATCCTCGAAGTCCGCGTCAAATTATGTTCATACAACTGTCTCTGTTCTTTAACCCTTAAATGCAATGGGGTTGCCATTTGGCAACATACGATAATTTTGTAGTAAAAAATATTTTCACAAAGATGTGGTGTTTTTTCCTTAATGTACACTCTTTTTTTAGTAATGTTTGATGAATAGAAACTGTAAACAAAATATCGTGCATTTAAGGGTTAATGCCGAGGATTTCTTATACATATTCAAAACATATTTCCTAATTTTTCGCACAGACAAAAAATGTTCCGAACAACGACTATGACTATTTCGGAATTTTTCCAAAACTTATATTACACAGAAAAAGCAAAGTCGATTGGTTTAAAATTAGATAGATAAGAAATTAGTTAGAAGCCTAACGCCAAGAGATGGACACCCTTTTACGATCGTATCAGAAAATATCGAAGCCACCTCTCGCTTTTAATTCCTCCTCGGACGATTTTCAGTGGCCTCTCTAGGGGGTCGACCGCCCCCACCTGTGCTCACCGTTCCCTGTTCCTTCTCTCTCTCTGGATTTACAGGGGAACCGCTTATCCGGCGCTGATCTCTTCGGGAACGCAAGCTCATTTAAAACAATAAACCGGGACAATTTCATAAATTTCGCCGCGGAAATCTCGCCGGATCTCGGCAGAGTAATTTTAATCAGGAGTGCCGGGCCTCGCCGCGGGACGTCCGACGGGGAGCATAGAAACCCACCGAGGGCACACCGTTGCCAGGGTCCAGGTACACCCCCGTCTCCCCCGTCGGACGTCCCCCATGACTCCTTTTAGTCGCGGTCGAAATTCGGGGCCCTACGCTACTAATTTACCGCTACCTGGGACACATGCGCGCTTACGGGCGTTGTTTTCTAAGTTGAGTTACGGCGGCGATGGCCCGGGAGCGGCAGCTACGACGGTCCCCCCTGTTCCTAGGGACGGTATAAATAATTCTCGTGGTTGGACCGTGCCCAGCAGTGGGCACCGGAGGCGGTCAGGTGGTCCATATTCGTTTCTTTTGCTTCCCCTAACCGAAAACACTGGCCGAGTGTCGATTGCGTTACTCGCGGGGTTGCTACGAGTGTCAGCCAAATACGTGGTGGCCCAGTTCGAACTGCGTTAAGGGGGTAACGTCACCGCTAATTCTATAACCTCGTTAAATCGTGAGTTGAGCGCCCTACGATCAACCTTCCTCTATCAAATGAACCTTTGTGCAGCTCCAGGCAAGTATGCTCGTATAAGAACAAACAATTATTCCCGCAAACACTGATTTCATCAACAAAACAGTGTTTTAAAAGGTTTTGTAGTGTTTGTAAAGGTTCGTTTGATAGAGGAAGGTTGATCGTAGGGCGATCAGCTCATGATTTAAGTTAAAAAAAATCATTTTGTATTAGAAAAATACATGGAAACCTGAGGGTGGTTGTCTCGATTTTTTCCCCACTTTGAACGCTCATATTATCAGAGATTAAACATAATCTAGTTAAATTATGAGCTGAGTAACATGCTCGTATAAGGACAAACAATCGTTTCCCGCAAACGCTGTTTTTGCCCTTAAATCTAGAATGATAATATTCAGGGGTTACGTTACCCCCTTAACCCGGTATTGATCGGTCAGAAAACGATCCTCGGCTATCGAACCGATCGGCCGTCTAGCATTTTAAAACTTTCACCCACGATTTCCTACGTAACGACGTCAGAATCGTCACTCCCGCGCCGCCGCGCCGGCTGAACGGCCGCCTGTCGATTGCTCAATGACTTATCGTTACCGTGTTTAAATACGGAGACGTTCACGGCGCGCGGAATTAATAGCTACGATTCCTCGTGGATATGTCGTGATGCGTAGGCCAAGTAAGAGCGGTTCGCGTGAAATGTGACCGGGCCCGGGGAGCCTTTGAAATCGGGACGGCGCGGCGCGACGCGGCGGCCGTTTACCGATCGCCCCGGGCAACGAATTTTTCAGATCGTGATCTGTCGAAAAAACGCGCCTCGAGACGCTCGCTATTCCGCGTTATTTAAACGGACGTTGATATACGCGGTACGGGTTTCCAGAATATTATTGTCGTCGAATATAAATTCGATATTAGTAATAAGCACCGTCCGTGCACGTGCCTCGCTCCTTCCAGGTTCGGTGGCTACTTTTACGATTTACGAGCGAATTAACATTTTGCCGCGGATCAAAAATGGCCGGCCTCGGGTCACTCTTGTGCGTCGAACCAGTTCCGACGATCTGGAGAAAAACGTTTGCCCTTACACGAAGAACGTCTTCCATCATGAACAGAAACAGACCGAAGCTTTTACACTACCGACGAGGAGAAACACGTAATGACCGATTGATGCGCAACGGACGAGGGTAAATTATAAAAGAATTGCTAATTCGCATAAAATCCTCAAATAATCCATTATTAGCGCTGAAAGATTTTCATTTGCACGCCGCGGCAAGCAATCAGGGGGGAATTACGAGGACTTTGTTTCTATCAATAAAATATCCAGCTGGTGAGCGTTGTTTTTCGGGCCGTTCGGTGCACGTAACCCCGTAAGGGGTTCCCCTTGTTGTTGGCTGGAGAGCGTTCACGACAACGTTGCTCACGTACGGCAACGTGCGCGGTATCGTAGAAATTGCTGTAACACCACACCGATCACGTAGCACCACGGATGGTCCCTCGACCTCATCCTGGCGATGATGATGGTGTCCGGAACGGTGCCGTGGTCTCGCTCGGCTCGGCTCCGGCCCGGTGTGAATGAAGAGGACCGTGGATTACGAAGCGTCGCAAATTGCTGTCAATTTTGGCGATTTTTTCGCGAGGGCGCAGCCGGCGTAAAACGATCCGCACTTATCGGGGGTGGGGGAAGGGGGCCTGGGGTAAGTACACCGAACGGAAACACACATCGGCGGAGCCCCGTGATGGACGGTAACGGAATCAGGTAGGTGATGATTTAGCCCGGCCCCGACGCTTCCACGGAATTTATAATTGTCTGATTACCATAGACCCGTGACGGTGTGTTATCTTTATTCGGTAAATTAATACCTGCCATCGTAAAGCGTGTTCGCTCTCGCTCCCGACGACGATCCCGCACGCTTCATCTATATGTATTCCTCTTATAATTTCTCGTGTTTCTTTTTTTCTTTCTCGTATCTTGGCCCCCATGAATATTTAAACCGTTGCGAATAATCGCGAATCCCGGAATGAGATGCGATCGGTTTCGCGGTGGAATCCTTTTTATTGCCCGGAATCCGAATGTAATGTCGCGCGGAGATCCGCTCGAGGAAAACACAAGTCGAGGTCGAGATCGGTCGACATATGATAATTTCGCCACACGATACTGACCCTGTAACAGGTGCTCGATAAATAATGGCTCTCGGTGCGACGTAACGCGACGAGACCAGTTGGGATTCTCTAAACGCCTCGATATTCAATTTCACCGGGTATTTCACGGTTGAAAATGATCATGGTTATTAATACCAGCGGCGGTATCGCGGATGGACGTGCGGAGGAGAGAATTCGAGAGCCGAACGCGCCATATGTAAAAGTGGCTCTAATTGATTGAAGAGACCTCGACCTGCGGGAATCGGGAACTGGTACCGGTCTCGGTCGATTCGGATTTCGACCTTTCCATAGGGATCTGGAACATCGAGACTTTTTCGAGTTCTCAAATTATTTGGCGACTCTTGGGAACCAAATCTTTCGCATAGGGTTTCTGTCAAGGTAAAACATCTGGCCTTTTACCTTACTTTGCGAAAACCCAACATCTAGGTATTGGAAGGAATAGCCGTTTTTATTATAAGCAATCGTTGACAGACGTGTTTATCACGGGCCCGTTCGTTTCGATCTTCGTCTTCTTTTTCTAATTCGTTGGCGATCGTAATTTTACAATTCTGTTGTTATTTCTGATTTTCTACTTTTATAAATTTCACTATATAAAGGGTTGTCTGCTAATACTCATACATACATTCAACCGTATAGTATATTGGGAAACACCAGGTTCCCCTTCAGTTTTCTAACATGCTGTCCTCCGCGTTTAGGGAGTTAGTTCTAATCTTGCGCCCGTCTCGTAGACACCTCCGGCAACGTTTATATTATATTATATTATATTTCTTCCACCGTCCTAGTATCTGATTATTTACACGCAATCTCTCAACAGTTTCTATAAATCGTGGAACCAAATGAACCACGTCCCAGGAGGGTAGACTGTTTTCCTCCTGAAAGCCCTACGACCCAGCCCTCTGACTTCGCAGACCAACAGTCAATCCTCTTTCGCGCAACAGAATTGCAAGTAGTCAATCACGGACAAAGAACGACGGAGCGCTATCAGCAGCAAATAAATACAGCATCGTGTTCTAACAGCGATCAGCCTGTTCCAGGAAGCCTGGCGAGCTTCTCACGAAAGAACCGCCATGATCATCACGTACTCCTCCGCCTGGCGGTGGATTTGCATCGGTATCATTACCGTCCGCGAGCCAGCGACGTATCAATTGATTAAACAATCCGCTGTTGGCCCTCGCCCAGTGTGAGAAAGAGAGAGAGGGTTCTTCAATTTCAATTCTCCTCGGATCGTATCCAGCAACCACCTGGGATTTTTCTTCACCTGCCGCGAGGGCGCACTCTTGTCCTGTTCGTGGTCGGTGTGTGTTTTGCGCACACCCACCGTGGCCCCGGCGTGAAATCAATGCACGTGTAGGCGCGTGCACCGCGCCGCACAAACATTCCCGGCGAGTTCGCCCGTAAACACAGCCGACGGGCTTTTCCGTTTAGCCGATGATTTACGGCGCGAACGTGTCTCGGAAGGTGTCGATCGCATAATGGCGAGTCCTGTCGCCGTCGATCGCCGGCCGATACGGTAATCACGGGGTGGCATCTACCTGGCCGTGATCATAACGATAATGGCCGCTTCGCGGGGAAGACTTCATCCCACACGCCGGCTACGTGGCGATCCGCTCTCCCAGCCCTCTTGCTCCCATCGATCTGTTCACCTGTGCTGGGGCATCCACGAAACAGGGTCCACCGTGGCCCTTCGACCTGGAACACTCTGCGACCAGTTCACCAAACTGCGCTGCTTTCTTCCTCGGTACCTTCCACCGGAGACTTCTTGCCGAAGAACGTAGGCACTTGTTTCTTTTTTTTTTTTATTGAGCCACTGAAACCTATTGTAGGTTTATTTCGGCTTTAACAAAGATACACTAGTTTTACAGTTTGAGTACTGTTCGCGCCGTTCAACGGCTGTTGCCGATAGCGCCGAGCGTCGCAACGAACAATTCCTAGTTGTTGTGTATAGAAGGTCGTATCGCGGATTTCGCGTTTTTCTGTACGCGTCGTCCTACTTTGGTTTTGCTCGTACATTCCTACGAAGTAGTTAGTCGTTGCCGAACAGTCGCTTGAAGCAGTCGAAATAAAGTTAAGTTTAAATCTAACACGTGTTGGGTGTATTGCCCTATCATTGCTCCTCAGACTTCTGAGTTCTGTCCAAAGTACATTTATCGTTTAAAAACTGAAAGACAAATTCACATTAGATATTCAGGTAGAGTAACATAACGTTTTGGTTTATTTGTTTTTATAAAATAATATAATAGTATAAAAATTCTGGAAATATCAAAAATCCATTCCGTTCGCCGTTCGGCGCGCTGTTTAGGTCTGTACGAAGCATTGGGATTGATACTAAACAGCTACTGAAAAACCCGATCTTTGCATCATTGAGAAATGAGAAGGCGCATCCCGGAGCAGAAAAACAACAGGAATGAAAACACGATCCTCGGTGTTGAGGGTCCGTGTTTGGGTCTCTCCGGAAACAAGGTCGGTCCACGGTCCGTCCGGTGAAACCGGAGCTAGATCGGTCCGTCAAGGATACAGATGTCTCGTTCATTATGACGCGAAACGAGCGAAAGAAAAGCAAGAGGTGGATAGGGACCTGTCGTGACGGGAAAGGCATGAAATTCCCGCCATTCATGATGTCAGCTATTAACGGACGTACGGCGTCTACGTCCTTTACAAGTCAGCTGCTTTGTAGCCGGTCGCGGTCTATGGAGCCGGGGCGCTCTTTAACCGCATAATCATTCGCCGGGGCTGGGAACCGACGCGTTATAATAACGTTAACACGTCGAATTACACGTTAAGGGCCGGCTGATTCCTGGGCCCGGCCCGCGCATGAAAGATGTACGACTTTCCATTGGCGATAACGATTCGCGTGAATGCCGGCTCGCGGGACGCGTAATCAGCGGCCCGCCTCGCGATCGTTATTAAATTCATTCCGGGGCTTTTGTTAACACACACTTTTTCCGTTTCATTGTCTTGCGACCGAGACGAGCACAAGAGCTTTATTTATAGGCGAACGCGTGCAGATACGCGAGTACCACTCGGCACGAGAGGCCGCTTCGCCGTCGACGCTTTTCATCGTGACCGCTTCCCTAGAATTTATTAATTACCATGTGTCACGACCAGCTCTCGCCGAGAACGATAGACGAGACACGCCAGCACCCGGCTCGACGACGTGGGTTGGTGCAAGAGTACGCGCGATCTGCCAGTCGCGTACCTACTATGGATTTGAATAACAGATTCGACGTCGCAGGTGGAGCATCGGTGTGGTGGAAACGTTAGACACCGATTGATTCGAACGTAATAAAGCGATTACGAGATTGTAGCAATTCTAGGCGGAGCTCTCACCGATCGGTGCTGCGATGGAAAAATTTGGAGGAGGGAGAGGAAGTATCTCTGAATAACAGTTTTATCGTGTTCTTGGAAATTGACTGGGTAATCGCAATTACGTTCGTGTTGATAAACCAATACCGTGATAAAAAAATATGTATGAACTAGCTGTACCCGCGACTTTGTCCACGTGCAATAACAAATCCTGGTTGATTATTAACGTAATTAAATTTCCAATCGCCAAAGTGCTCTCGGATAGAGATAGAAATTTCTTTTTTTCGACAAGAAAATTTAACGAAACTGATTAAAAAATGATTCGAAAAAATATATTTATTACGGTAAGCGAGTAGGAATAATTTTGTTAATGAATTTTAGTGTAATAGAATAATAGAGATATTAGTAATAGAATCTCCTAATTAAATTACCCGCAACATTTCCCCCACCTAAATCCCCCACCTAAATTGGATATAAGTCCAAGGATATAAGTGATGCGGTCACCAACGAACAGCATTTAATTTTGATTTACATATTTTTATATATAGAGATATGGCGAAGTATCGTAAATAAATAAATCTTCGTGAAAGATTAGAAATCCAGAGATAAACGTAACTCTAATTAACAAATAGCCGTACCTAACCCAGACCTCGCAATCCTCGATGGTCGAAGAAAGTAACTACGTGTAATTAATAAAATTCACGAACTAATCATACGTTCCAGCAGGCATAGATCATAGCGAAAGAGTACAGAGATCCACGCAAAAGATAATTTAACCGGTCTCCGATTAAGAAACAGCCACACAGACAGCCGATCGCAGAATGAGAGATGCTCGAAGACTTCCAGTTCTAATTCATTGTTGTTTGCATCGATCCCAGGACGTCGGCATCCGCGGAATCCAGCTGTAGCAGGCTCGCGATTTATTCGGAAAGGGAAACGACGGAAATCGATCGACGAAGGTCGCCGAGGATCGCGTAACAGCTCTAAAATAGCCTCGATGGATCGGTTAGATCGCGAGACCGGCTTGCCCGACGCGGTCCACCGTTTCGGGGCTCGCATCGTGAAATTGTGAAACCCACGAATGGGGACAATCGAGGCTGGTGATCGAGAGCTGGCTGCCGGTGATCTTCGGACGGTTCAGCTCGGGCCAGCGACGTCCGTTCAGTCCCAGGGTACCAGTTGAAAACTGGGCGGATCGTAAAAAACTAAGCAAACGCGCGTAAACTTCTGAATTTATGGAGATGCCCGGCGAGCACCGCAAACGAGGAATTAGAAATCGACCTCCATCTCTCGACTACGACGGAGGTCATTATGATAATTCGGTGAAACTGGAATTGGAGTATCTCCATGTCGTGCTCACCGACACGGGATCGCTCTCTCGCGTGTGCGCATCTACAGGCTGCTCCATCGGGATTCCTCGTGGCGAAATAAAATCGAGAGGACGGGGACCTTCTTCCTACTTAGGCAAGCTGCTCGTCCGACGCTTCGTTTATTGACGGCCAGATGCAATTAAGATTATAGAATGGACCCTCGGCTTGCTATCCGAAAGAATATTATTACAGACGATTAGGTACAACCGTGCTAAAAACATCTTTATGCTCGAGAAGGTTTCGTTATTTCGAAACTGGGAAAAGGTGGCTTAGAGGGGTTGATACGTTTTTGGGAGAAATAGAGCCTGTACACGACGATAAATAATATTTTAATGGTCCCCTGATACAATTAGAGTCGCTATTAAAAATTTCAATTTGCACGAGTTAGAACACAATATAAAATGTTTCAACCCTCCCCATCTGTGTGAGGAAAACAAAACATTTTATCTTCTAAAAAGACAAAGTTATGATAAAGATTTAAATGGTACAAAAAGTTTTGATTGAAAGTATGAAGCAAAGAGAGTCCACGGGCGAAGGTTAAAAATGATCGAACGAACTCGGAGCGTCCCGAAGAATTTAAATAGTTGGTCTCGGCTAGAGAGGATAATTTTATCGGCGCCATTACGAGATTCGTGGATCATCCTGTACCGTGTAAGATGAGCCCGGTCGTGGATACTCTAGTTTACGCGCGTAGACGAGCCAGCTGATTTGTGAAGGACCATTTCTGGACCACGTTAAAAGCCACGGGGCGCAGCCCGTCCACAAAGATGGAAAAAACGAAGGAGGACGATACCGATGAAATTTATGCTTCTGCTTACATTAGGCTAAGATCGGGAACGGACAGCCCTCGGCCGGGACGAGAGGACGAAGTCGAGAGCGAGGACACGGGTCTCGTAATTCGTGTGGCCCGGAACGCCCACAGCGACGATCTTGATGTCGGAGCAAATTCTTGTCGATTAAACGGAGCTTCGTCGATTTTACGCGTGTATTTCTCTCTACGTCCGTGGTGGCTAACGATTTCTGGCTCCGGAGAGAAACGAGACAGGATTAGGCTCTCGTAATCCCGTGAGTTACCGCGGTCTGGTCCGGCCTCGCGTTTAATCAGAACATCGAGACAGAGATAATTGGAATTTCTCCCCCTCCCACACGAAAATACTTCGCGCTCGAAATCTGGATGAAAAATTTCGACGGACAATCAAGATACGCCGCGCCGCGCCGCGCGATGAATATTTCCGAAAGTCGACCGGAGAAATCCTCCGAAACGGACGAAAACGGTGGTTAGACCTCGGGCCCCCGACGATATTAATCGTTTCCGAGACGGCGAACGTTGCGGCCTGTCGTAAATTAACTTGATCGAGATATCGCGAGGTGGAAGCCACTCCTCGATTCGTCGGATCCCCTTGAATAGAGAATTAAACACACATCCGCACACACGCTCGGTCGACCACGATTTTTCGTAAACCGAGCCACGTGGGCGGATGATTACCCATCCGACTACACCGCTCGTTCGATTCAGATTAATAGACCTGTCTATCGATCCTGAGACGCGACAAATCTCTCAGAGCGGACTTCGTTCCAGGGCCACTTGCCACAAGGTCGGTGCCGTGAGAAGTACACTCGGCTCGCAACATGTTGCCACGATAGAACTTGCTTTCGCCAGTGTTCAGCCGATTTTCTACACGAGTTTTCTGATACTAGACTTTCGTAATTGAACACATTAAAAGAGGAACTCGTGTAGCTGCGTGTAAAAAGATCTCGAAATATTCTGTCTCCTGTCCACCCTTTAAAGGATGCTTTATCATTTTCTTGTTGCGCATCTTGAATTATTTTAATACCGATGAAAAATCGCAGATCAATTTTCGTGCAGTGTTTAAACAAAAGTGTTTAAACACGGAGGAGGACGCAGCGTATCGAGTACAATACCTCGGCAAAAGGTCGGTCGTTTATCAGAGACCTCCTCTAGATCCACGATAGATCCCCACGAGCATCAGGAGCATCGTCGTGAACGCAGCCGCGATCATCGGGCGGATCTTCTGCGAGCGTTATCGTTCAAATGTGTATTAGCGTCGCGGCGTAATAGAAAATTTATCGTCGGGAGGGCACAATAGCAGTGTCCGGCTCGCAATCACGTTCCTCTCGGTGTCTCAAGGTGTATAGAGCGTCCTCTGCGCGTAATTCCGACGGTGACCAGGTGGGTGAACGAGGGGAACAGGAGGCGGCAGATCGTCCGCAAGTTCTTTCAGCGAGCAATTTATGGTTCCGCGCGAGGGCCGCGCAGCGCCGCGCACCGCCGCGCACCGCACCGGTGACATAACCGAGGATCATTTTTCTTCCGGTGTGACAGCGTCGCGTCCCGGGGAAACTAATCTGCCAGCGCGATCGAGATGAATCGAATTTCTCGGCGAGTCGGTGTAATTATCCGGAGAACCGGGCGACGGTGTAAAAATCAAACGAACAACAAGGAAACTTGGAAAAGAGAATCAGCCGATCGCAGGCTTCTCCGCGCGCAGTGACATTTTCCCCTGCTGCGTCGATGGATCGCCGATAATTGCCCAACGAACGAGACTGCGAGATCCCCGGACAGATAACTGAAGCACCGACGGTGATACAATCTGATTTATATTGAACACGGCCAGGATACACACGCGGGAGCTTTTCTGCCGGCCTCGCAACCGGCGTTAATTGATATTTTATTTAAATCGTCCGGCCGACTGGACGTTGCGACACGGCGAATATTCTTCGCGAATCCACGGGGAGGTTGTCCATTCTGTTCAGCAGTGCTTCGAATCCTTTTTTTCAAATGGATCGACAAATTTCTGATTCACCTAGCGCGCTGGTTTGGCTGCCCTCGGTTTTCATACTTTTTTGATACTTAAACGATGTCTGGTGGTATCAGCGCATAGGTTCGATCGAAATCAAAAAAACAAGCAATCTTGCAATTAACAAAATCCCAACGTTTCGCGCACAGATTCGATCAAAATAACAAAAAACAAGTAATCTTGCAATTAACATAATCCCAACGTTTCGATCCTGATATGGATCATTTTCAAGAGAAATTTTTGTTGTGCGTCTAAAAGATTAATATCACTGTAATATGTGTTAAACAGATCAAGGAGGAGGACGATTCTCTGGGGCAGTAAAAGATGAAAACCAGAAGAATTTGCTATCGCTTTTTGACAAGTAAGGATTCAGGCGATTTTTATCGATCAGGGTGGAAAAATTTAATTTTGTAATATCTTGAAGACGAACTTGATATTGGAGTTCCTTCGTTCTCGATTCTCGAATCATCACTGAGAGTTACGATATTATAATTTGAAATAATTTCGTAACTCGATGGTACGAGTGAATGCTGGACAATATGGGAGAATCTAGTTGTACAATATATTATTTCATTTTTGACAGGGGACATCGTCCAAGCGAATTTTAGCGAAAGGTCAGCGGAGTGTTTCTAACGAGACCGAAGCCGCTCGTTAAAACAAATTGTGAATGACTCACGGCTACACCTGATACCGAGGTCCAGACTTTCGAATTAAGAAATTCCCCCCATCGATCATAGGTTTCACTGAACAAGACGTCACAGCTCCATCGCGAAATCGTTCCGCAGCGAGTTTCTCCATTATCATTCGAAAGCCGCTGCGTTTCAGTTTGAACGAGGTGCTTCGCTATTCCAGAACCTCTCTCGGGGGATTCCCAACGCTGCTGGAATTCGTCCAAACAATAAATCAATTAAATTCGTCGGTCAGGAGGTAATGAATTCAGAGCGAGTTCGAATGTACGTGTGACGCGGAAAGTATCCGAAAGAAACTTTTCAATTATCATCTTAGAGTATTTATTAGGACTACAATGCCACAATCTGTAATTTATTTTTAAAATTTCTGGTAAGTGTCTTACTCTTAACGTTAAACTAGAGACCCTTAGTGGATGATCAAAGTATTAGAGTCGTTATACGACAAATATATTTACTTACAATTATCGTTTAAGAATTGAATGTTACGATGTAAAATCGTTGTCTTATAAGTGGTTGTAATAATTTGACCATCCACTACAATCGACGTGAATCTTGCCAGAGAGGAAATAGTCTTTAACGATCATTTTTTCCGTAACAGAAGCCTGATTTCGACCACGGTATAACTCGCGAAGGAATGATCTGCATGATGAAATGATCGATGATCTCGCTTCCCTAAAATCGAGCGCGTGGGGTGAATGGAGGAAACGGTGATGAAGAAACCGGATAAAAGTTCGCGGGAAAGGGACGAGGGATAGAAAGGGAGAACGATAGAGAGATAGAGAGGAACGAGGAGGAGCGTCTAGGGCGGAGTGTACTTTCTCCTGTGGTCGGTCATAGGGCGTGAGAAGGTACGGTCGGTGACGTCACCGGAGTGCAACGTGCCGCAAAATAATTGCAGGCTCGTGGCAAGTGCCGTGTCATTAGGCACCGCGATCATAGAATTTCGTGTCGTTCGCGTACGAAATGGTCATTAAATCATTATGTTTATCCGTCAACCCCGCGTGCCGGCAGCCTCTTGACCTCCTCCGCCGCTTCTTCTTCCTCTTTGTCGCGCAACAAGCGGAGGATGACCCCGGGCACACCGATAGGTGTCATTGCTATCCGCATTTCTCGATCGTCCCCCTTGCATCGACACGTTCCCCCCCTTTACGTCCCGTTCCTTCGCCAACGTGTTCTCCATCTCTTCAGCTCGATTCATCCGTGTTCCGCTCGGTCCACCTTCTCGTTAGCGAGGCCTTTTTTCCGGTCCGCCCCGGTAAGGTGACCGGACCTCTCGAGATTATAAAAACCGATCCTGCACGCGGCTCTAGCCTTTAGGCCTGCTTGCTGAACGCCGCGGCGACGAAACCACGATCGCGATGACGCGAGCTTCGATATGCCGCCTGTCTTTTATGACAGTCAGCTGCCGTATAAATTTGTTTAATACGCCGCGACCCTGAAACAGCTGAGCCGGTAATGGAATCTCCATATATGCGATTCTTTATTACGTCGAAAAATTGCGGACCGGCTGGTTCCACGATCGCCGTTCGAAAGATCCCCCGGGTGAACGATCGTCGACGATCGTTTCGATACTCGTCGACCGATTCCGCGGTCTGCTACTCAATTTTTTACCACTTGCCCAGAAACGGGAACCGAACCAACTGAACAAAATCGGCAGAAAAGAAGTAGCTCTCTCGGTAGATACGCTCAGACTAATTCCACAGTCTGATAATCAATTTTTTACCATTTTAGAGACGGTTCGATGAAACTCGACGAAAGAAATTATTCCATGTCCCGAATATTTCGCGAATATAAAAATAGTTTCGAGCGGTCCATTCTTTTGTAAATTTTAGTTAAGACTTAGTTTAAGATTTTCTTTTTTTTAACTTCTCGATTCATAGGGAAGTTACTGTAATTGTTTTTTGTTATGTCTTCTTTTTGTTTTTATCAGTTATACTGTAAAAACTGTAATATAATAATAATAATAATAATAATATTTCAGTTTCTTCGATTTCATATTAGTCGGTATTTTCACTGGCAACGGTGGGATACGGTTTCCTCGATTCGTACGGATTTCCAATACTTCCTATCATAGTTACTCGACTCGTTAAAATCCTAGCTCTCGGCTGGAATGTCTCGTAATCAAGGAGTTCTTCGAGGATCTATCGAGATAACGAGAACCGGTCTGCCACGTAGTCCAAATGATTTTTGACCGTAACGCCGGCTACGCATCTGGCTGTCGTTCGCATTCGCAAGGACACTATGGATATCAGGATCTATCCTCTTTCTTACTGGAAATTGCGAATCGGCGAGCACTGTGCGCTTTAATAAACCCCAGGTATCTTGCCTTTTTTAACCGGCATCAACTTAACCAGATACCTCGGAATATCAGGTGTTGATTAACTCGATGAGTGAGGTATGAACATACTCGGATTCCTCGGCAGTGAGGGAATCGTCGCAAACGTCTGGAACCTTTGATCCGCGATATTTACAAGCAGTTGTTGCGGAGATTCGAGCAGAGAGCTCGGTAATCGATTGTTTTCGGTTTGTAGAGGCGTTTCTGTTTTATTGCCGCTGTCACGGGCGATCACCTTGTCGAAAATATTCCCGAACACCAGAGTGGACGGGCAAATGATGGCAATTTGTCACTCGAATGACGACTATTAAGCAGACTCGACTTAATAAGCCGCGATTCTTTTAAAGAGGTGCTTGTAAAGTTAAACTTTCATTTCCTGGGGAGCCAGAGGACTCGAATTACCATATGGGCAGAATTTGCCGAAATGGAATTGGGGTCCGACGTTGATACATTCTGTGAGAACAGGTGACCGCATTCTGTATTTTGAAGTGTTACTAACTAAATGGTGCTTGTTTACAAATCATCAAAAATAGTATTAAAGTCTTAATAAGTAATCAACAGTACCGAAAAAAATGTCTATAATTTTTTGCACTTTTTGTTGGTCAATAAATCATGCAGAAAGAATATATTTAATTCTGATTACATTAGATAACTTCGTGCAATACATTCGCGCGGTTGTGCCTCTTCTGTCTCATGATTGACGACACTTTTTCTTTGAGTAAACCGCGTTACAATTTTAGGAGAATAGCTAGCAAAATGCAATTCGAAAAGGAATGAGCATCTACATGAAAAATGAACGGAAAACTAACTTCCTGTAACCAGTGTGGTATTCAATGATAGCGTCCGGGAGCTCTCAAAATTCGCGTTATCAGCGTATAAATCTCGCGAGAAGAGGATCGTCCGGAAGAATGTCCGCGACGCGCATCTTCTCGCGATGCATCGCGATGCAGCCGAGCCGGGGCGGCGGCTGGGACTTCTTTCTCACGAATAATCACGCTCAATTCGATAACGAACACCCGGCTAATCCCCGTTTATCGCTGCGTGCCCGTGGTCCGGCACGTTTCACGCTCGGCGATCTCGATAAGAGGCAGCGAGCGCTGCCACGGCAGCGCCGCCTTCTAAATACTGGTAATGGCGCTTAATATATCGCCGGCAGATAACAATCGTCGGAGAAACGCGGCGATACGCGCCTCCGGACTTTTACCGGGCTTTATCTCTCCCGCAACGGGCCCCTCGTATAAAGGATCGCGCGAGAAAACGAGCGAGCACAGCACACCCTGCGTTCCCCATCGTTTCCCCTTTCGTGTCCCCTTCCCTTGGTTCCCCGTTCCCTCGTGTTCGTTCCTGCCCGTTTCAGCTTCAGCTCCCTTGCCGAGGATCTCTTATCCTATCCCGTTCACCTCCGCGCCCTTCAAGACAGATCCGTCTCGCGTGCGAATCGCGAGATCCGACCGCGATACCCTGACAACCAACGCAGAACCGCGTCGAAGTCGGCAATTAAACGTTTCGGGAGATTTTAATCCGACCGTCAGCCCTGCCCGGTCTTCGCGAGCGGAAGACGCCGAGGCTGATTTGAATAATCGATACCGGCCACCACGCCAACAAACCGATTCTACGGACGGAATTATCCAACCAGGAAAAATGACCCACTTCGGATCTGCTGCGTTCCTCTTAACCAGCTGATTCGGCTGTTTCTGCTGAAACAGAAATTACTTCACGAAACTTTGTCTTCATCCGCACCTTCTAATCTGGATCTTTGTGAGAGCAGTCTTGTAATTTTTGTTCGCGTATATCATGATTAAAGTGTTCACTCGATTGGTACATAATCGATCCATCGCGTCGGAAAATACTGTAGAAAACCCGGCGGAAATAACGAAAGCGTCTGACTCTCTGCTGGTACAATCTACTTGAAGAAATTAAACCTCCAGAACAGGACTTTTCCGACAGATCAAGAATTATTTATTAAACATATATGCTCAACACGAACCATCATTACTGCACAGCCAATTTTATGCATTTATCACGAAAATGTGTAACTAAAATACAAAACAGTAGTCTGAACGGTTTCGCCACTCTTGTAGATCGGTATCGAGCTAGTAGTTTATCGGCTAAAGATGTCAAAGATGATGCTTGGCGAGACTGATCTTTTTAATGGTGGAATTCGGTAAAAAAAAATGTACTTTACATCTGACAGTTTTTCTTATCATGAATAAACATATGGAGTTGCAATAGCGAGATATATACAAATTATTTAAACCCTTCGCTGCATAGTGTATCATATTTGATACAGTTAACAAATCTGATATATTGTAAACTAAGAATGTGTTATCTTACTATGTTTATTTATGTTTATTTATTCAGCAAATGTTGGTTTACTTTTTTTAAATATTTTTCCCTTAAATGAAACTGTCACGTCCGGTGGTTCAGCCATTATTAATAATTGATGAAATCAATCGTGTATACATTATATTTCTTTCCGAATTTCTTTTTGTATTTACTCTGATAATGATGCACGGGCTAATGATGACATCAAATATCATAATTAGTATTTAATATTGAATTATCATATATTATACCACATTACTACATGCGATTGCTAACTCGTGTGATTTATTTGAAACTTAAACTTATCTTTAATTAAGAGCTTCATCGAACAAATTATAAATACAGCGAAATCTATTTTATTAAATAAATATATTATGCGAGCGAATAATGAAATGAAACATTCATTGAAATTTATTCATTCGCTCGCATAATATATTTAATAAAATAGATTTCGCTGTGTTCATAATTTGTTCGATGAAGCTCTTTAATTATTAAAGATAAGTTTAAGTATAAGTAAGCAATCCTATGTAGTAATGTGGTATAATATATGATAATTCAATATTAAATACTAATTAGCATTAAATATCATTATCAGAGTAAATACAAAAATAAATTCGGAAGAAATATAATATACATGATTGAATTTATCAATTATTAATACTAGCTGAACCACCGGACAAAACAAAACATAAGAACTGACCTTCTTTCAATTTTTTCGTCCGAATTAAAAAGAATCATGCAGTGAAGGGTTAATAGGATGAAACTGGAACGATCTTTGTGGTTTCTAGGAGGAATCGGCCGCGTTGCCGAAAAGTCGACATTCGGAACGGTTTCGCCACTCTTGTAGATCGGTATCGCGGTTCATCAATCCGCTGGAAATGTCAACGATGCAATCTGCTGTTATGTAATGCGGCGTGTCCGGTTTGTTTGAATTCCTCGATCCGTTTCACGGGACACAGAGCAAAAGGCTGCCCCCGACTCGTCGTCGCGTCTCGGGGAGGCTCTTCACTCGGTCCACCGTCATGCATCGGTGTATCAGCACGTCGTCCAGGCCCGCGATATCGGTTCGCCGATCTCCGGACGATTTGTCAGCGGTCGACCGGCCGTGTAGCAGCTTATCAAATATATATCGAACACCGCTCCCATCGTGTATTTACTGCGAGCCCCGATGGGCTTACGTGTACGCGTGCACGTGCTCCCGGCCCCGATTCCGATCAATCGACGCCGAAGTATCGGTGCACGCTCTATAACCGACGACACGTACCCCGCCATCTTGAACCCCATGCCCGAACCCATTAATTAACATAGTTACGCAACACGAAAAGTTCGCCAATTCTCACTCCCAATCTAAACGCGATCGGACAATGCTCGAACGACGAACAATTTCCGAACAATCTGACGTTTCTAACATTAGAAAGAATTCGAGATATTCAACTTGAAGAAGTAGAAATAACACCAAATATAGAATGTATAATACAATGAATAGAAAATGAGTAAGAGAAAGTTTGATTCTCCGAATTGATGAAGGCGTCGCGCATATAAAATCACGATTAGAAATAATTAACAGGTATCTGTGTCTTACGATCTTCGAAATGTCATCATTTTATGTTCGTCCGCTTTCCCTTACTTTTATAGGAATGTACAAGAAGTGTAATGAAGAGACGGCGGTGCTTCGTGTAAATTGCAATGTTTGTCGAGTGTTCGATAAAAGCTGAGTTAGAGCAATATTTTCCACTTTCAGTCAGAAGATTTCTAACTGTAAAAATGCTATAAAAACGTCCTTAACTGTTATTAATAAACGCGTTTCCCAATACTTATACATTTCTGCGCGTGCCGTAAATGCATAAAAATCCACAGATCCAAAGGTCTCGCTGGACGTTCAAAACAGGAATATAAAAATCGTACGACTGAAAGATTTGTTCGGTGAACGATTAGCTTGTAGGAACTGCGGGTCCATTAACGATCGAGATCGTTTTATTGTGTTTCGCGTATCATGCATGAAAATCGCATTTGAATGATTGCTTATTAGACTCTGTGAATTATGCAAAGACAAGAAGGCGAAGCTAAGCAATCGAGAGAGACCAAAGGTAGAAAAGTTTGCTCACAAGGGAACGTGTTCAAGTTACACAAGCCGATCTTAAAGAAACTTATGTGAGAGCTAGTGGATTTCTCCAGTGGGAAATTTCGATAAAATTCATTGAAACTCTTTTGCAATTTTCTCGTATCCGTGATCTATAAATCAGAATATGGGACACGTGTTGTTAGATTATTTTTTGATATTTAACAATAATTATTAAATTCACTTAATTGTTGTTCGTATCATCTATTTTATAGATAAAATCTTTCATTTGCAACCATAATATATATATTATTGATTCCCCTTGGGGTTACAAATCTTTATGTCTACTTCCCTTCTTATTCGCTGCTTTCCATATCACCTTAACTTAACTTAACTTAATTTAACTTAAAACTGTCTTAATCTTACTCCTAACCTACATATAAATAAATAGAGAGAGGTAGAAACTATATTTAGAAAATGCAACCATAATAATGTAATAGATTAATTGTTTCTCTCATAGTTAGAGAAGGTACTCTGGGTAGTTGTATAAGGAGGAACCGATCGAATCGATCGACCTGCTCCATGAAAGCGAGTATGGTCGATCGAGTGCGTCTACTTAGAAATCGATCCGCGATGATCGCGGGAGAAGATTTGTGCGAAATAGGAGGGAAAGGGACCGCGATCATGCTGGAAGATCGTAATGGAGCGACCGGTCGCGGCCCTACTCTACCACCGCGAGAAAGATCCTCGATCGTTCGCGCGATCGTATCTCGGGGTGAGATCTTAGGATCGTGCGCGATAGAGCAAGATAATGGAGATAATCTTCGACGCGGCTCCGCTCAAAAGATCGCACACCCACGCGCCCCTTCGAACCGGAGATCAGTTCCAACGCGATATCGATCCGCTTGCTAAGGAACTGTCGATTTTCGGCTCGACCTCTCCTCCCTGCGATCCCATGGGAACTAATTCGACTTATTACCAACTAATATTGACAGCTCACACCCCCATAAACACAATAATTTATAACACAAAGGCACCCTACCTCGATCCATTGAAAAACTTTATAATCATCGTTGAATACTTGATTTTTAACTAGTACGAAGCCCCTCCGTCCACGGAGCGTCGCATCATATACGCGTACGCGACAAAATATCGATTCCTGTAACATCTCGTTCGCTTTCACGATTTCGGAAACCATAGAAATTCATTCGTGGAAACGAAATATCTCGTTTAGAATTATCTTCTAATCCTTCTTTTGCAGATATAAACGTTCTGCAATCAATATTTCTATGTACAAGGCGTCAACCTAGAATTTCCTTCTGTTTCGAATAATATTATATAGAATTAGCACGTCCACATCGTCACTCAACATTCTCGTAACCATGCGAAATTTGCTGTACGTTTAGTGAATAAAAGAAGCATGTGCAAAATGTGTAAAATTATCAAGTACTAAAACTAAGGCTTCTAAAAAGTATTATAAAATTAACAGGATCACGATAATTGTATAATGGAAACTTTATAGCGTTAAAATACACACAATTATTTAACCAGGGCAAAACGTTTGCATAAGCAGGAAAATTTAGTGTTATTTAGTTTCGACAATTCCGCAGCTATATCAATGACACGTTGTACTGCGATTTCGGATATTTAGATCGAAATTATTCCCCACCAGTAAAGAAAGGCGGAAACATATAAAACCGTTCGGATAGCCGGGGTTAGAATGTAAAGGAGGAGCCGAAGCTGTTTTCAACCGACAGAGAGAAACAGTAAAACGGCGCGGGGAACGCGCGAATCACTAAGAAAGAAGCGGCGGGTCTCGAGGTTTAGAAGTTACAAGCGTATCGTGTTCAGCGTACGAAGAATCGAAATGACGTTCGTGGCACTCGATTCTTTCTCTTCGTGGCTGTCCATTAAACAGCCGCCGCGGCGTGCGTGCGTGGCCACGCAGTACTTGCAAAAAGCAATTCTTAATAAACAATAACAGATTTCACGACTTCGAAACAGTTACTTCCCATTACGAGTTCTTGCGGCTTGGATGTTGCGTCCGAGGACTTCCGGTTTGCGGAGAAGCCTCTGCCACCCAGACACTAGCGATTTTCTTTCGAAATATAGCTTCTATTCACTCACAGGTAATTTCTGCCTCGTTTAATTGCTTTCTCATTAAATGTTCTTAAATTGCTACCTCATTAAACTGCGCACACCCTATTACACGTGACAACGCTCTGCTATCTTGCAGTGTTTTTATTGTATGACAATTTTTAGTGGCGGCTTAATGTAGTCGTTCGAGTGCGAATGGTTAATTATGGATTTTCAGGTATTCTTAGACTAAATTTGATCGTATCAAAATTTCTGTCCACTTTTTTAGGGAACATTCAACACTGATTGGATTTTGTGTGGCTCGGCGAGGGGAACTCGACGGTAGTGTTTACAATGTAAGATCGTTCGACGATCGAAGACGTTCTCGTTTTGTACCTAGACAGACTTCTTTCACCGGTTCTTTCGCCACGTGCAATACCGCGGGGTCTAGTTTATACGGTTCTCGTTGTATCGACGCGTCTATCGGCAATCTTTCAACACTTTTTACGACCGTACGGAAATGAATCAAGCTCGTCGGTGAATTGGCCGCGGCTTGAATTATTCATGGTCTGCGGCAATTAGTTGTGCCTCTTTTCAATGGGACGATCGACGACCGTCGTGGACGGCCTGCTACGGGTTTTTGCGCCGATTAATTATCGATCGTTCGCAATTGGATTGCATTCGCCCCTCCTGTTTTCCATTGACTTCTACTTTGATTCCTAAAGCCGGACGAAGTATCGTTCCGATAGAAATATGATCCATCAAATTAACGATCTTAAAACAAATCGTAAAGGAACGTTTTTCATTATTGGAAGTAGCAATAAAGAACTTAGGAAACATGGCTCTCAGCGCGCTCCAGGCTTTGGAAAGGCCACATTACTATATTTACTTATATTATTCATGCAAAGCAAAATAAACCCAGAATTCTTTCAAATGCTTAGAAATTAAAAAAAAAATGTAAGAAACATTCTCGGGTATTTTATATTCTTCAAGATCTGTATTCGAGATACGGTAAAGTCTTGATCGAAGAAAAACACTCGGGTCCGTGTTGCTTCTTAGCTCGTGCAGGTCTATTATTTTTTTGTAAAATGTCTCAACTATCGGGAGCTTGTGGAAAATCTGGTATAACGTTCTGCATCAAGTAGGATCATCCAGGATCGATCGGAAGTGGTATCCTCGCGTCAGTTCTCATAGGATCGTTCGTCCCAGGTGGCAGCGTGATGGCTGTGACCTGACGAACCTTGAGAAATCGTCTGCAGCTCTACGACTGACAGAAACAATATGTTCCGAGGCCCCTTCCGTTTCAATTTTAACGAGCTCGACGGGACGGCGTGGCGCGAGCCCGCGAATTCGGATTTTTGCGAGGCCGATGATGGATAGATGCCGGTGAGATTTAATTTCGACGATTGGGATTGAATAATTGGCGGTGGATGCGAGAGGGAAGGCGCGTCGAGTCCGTTTTTTCTCAATTAGCGATTCAACCTATCTGGAATGAATGAGATCCTAGTGGAAGCTAGTCTCCTCTCGAGGAGGCGAACAGGCGAGGATCGTCGGCGGATCGGAAGATCCATCAGGCAGCATCCGCGAAAAATGCATCGGTTCGCGCGCAATGGTACTTGTTACCACGAATTCTCCCACGTCCCTCAGAGGCTGGCGCGGGTTTCCCTCCGAAGAGCTCCATCATCGGCTTCAATTATCCGGAACCGCGATGAAATATTACAATCGAATAATACAGGCGGTCGATCGGCTGCGCGGAACGACGGCGTTAATGACGATCCTCCCCGCTCGCTTGTCCACGTTTAATTACGATCAACGGCAACTGGCCAACGATTATCATCACCGTGTTCGAACCCGTGGATCTTGTACGCCGACGAGCACCGCTTTTAACGCCACAAAAGGGTGGCCGATGAAAGGGTTGCTGGCGGCCCCGCAGAACCGGATGCTGATTAACGGTTAGACCGAGACACTAACGATCCCCCGTGTTACCGACCGTATAAATGATGATATTAACAATCTTATAAACTGCATCGTGGGAGTCGGTCGGAGGTGAAACGGAGGTGAAACGCTCCTCCAGCCGGGGGTAATTAAGATCTTAATTAGGTATTCACCGTGCACACCGTCTTGACCTTCTCTCGCCGACAGTGGCGTACACACGGAGCCGCTGCGCTGGTACCGCTTCCTCTCGACGCGACGGTGACGCTTGTCCACGCCGCTTGAAATTTCTATAAATCCCGATACTGCCCGAGCGGACACCGTGAATTACGCCTGATACAGGATCCGCTCGTCGATCGATCGGCAGCGATTGGCTAATTTGCCTGCAATTAATTCCGCCGGCTGTCGACGTCCGCGCATCCCGTCGCGCCGCGCGCCGCCGCGCGCCGCCGCGTTTCTAGCCAACACCGCCTTCAGGTTTCTCAACAATCGTTTAGATTTCTGTCGACGCCGGGACTTGGAGCTCCGTGATGCATCGAATCGAGCTACGGCGACGCGCTATCGGGGGCGCATCTCTGGCATACTTTTCGGAAGATCCACCGCGAGATTAACGGAAAAAAGGTGACTTCTTCTCGCCGGCTACCAACCGAGACCGGCAAGAATCCCAGCGATTTGATTGTCCCCTGAGCGACAATGGCCGCGAACCTTGGACCGTGTATCGTCGATCAAAAAAAGCCCACGGTCCGGCTCGCGTAATTTCCAGACGAGGCGCCTCGGAATAATTAAAATATTTAGCCGGGGACTCGGAGAGACGGCGCGCGCGCCTCCTTGTTTCAGGACTCGCAGCAGCCCGGACGATAAAGAACGGCCCGGAATGCCGTACGATCGTATCACCGCGACTTTTATGCTTTCTTATGTCGACCACACACCGGTGGCCGCGGACGAACGTCACGGAACCGTCCCGCGTCCAACCTCAGGCACGCATTATTCCCAGAGGATAGAGACACTTTAGGGGTAACGCGATACAGGGACCCGGGAAATCGAGATCAACGAATAGCGGGAGGTCCTCCGCTTAGAGCGCTCATCGACCGACCGACCGACATAGTGATCCTGACGCTCCGATAGCGTCGGATGTTTCGACAGTGTTCAGTCTGTCTGGAAGATCCGTTGCAACCCACTGATTTATATGTCTCTGTGGCTTTTCTGATTTTTTTAAGCGATGCTTCTTATGGCAGGGTGTAAGCCTAATTCGCGTCACGGAATTCGCGACATGAAAATGCGTAACAGTGGAAAGTGGGGGTTAAGCCCTCTTCTCTCCGTTCAGAGTGGTGAGCAAGACCATTTTTAATATCCTAAAGTTCTACGGTCTTAAAACTGGGAAATGCTGAAATTGAAAAAGTGTCAAATTTTATAGTTGAAAAGTAGAAAATTGTGAAACTGTAAAATTTAGGGAAATTTCAAGTTTAAATTGAGGGAAATGTCAAGTTTAAATTGAGGGAAATTTCAAGTTTAAATTGAAGGAATTTTCAAGTTTAAATCGAGGGAAATTTCAAGTTTAAATTGCAGAAATTTTCAAGTTTAAATTTAGGGGAATTCAAGTGCTGAATTGTGAGAAATGTGGGAAATGCTAAAATTGTACAATTTTAAAGTTGCACAGTAGAAAATTGTGAAACTGTGAAATTGTAAAGAAAGAGACATAGTTGATAGTATTTCCCATACGTTCTCCTTCTTTGCTTTGCAAATTGTGATCGTACATTACTAGACTGCAAGAAGTTTCACTTCTGTCGCGCGTGGTTTTCTACGCGGTGATATTTTTTGCTGGAAGTAGACGCTGCTAAAGCTTGGAATGTTAATATTTGAGCAAGAAGGAATCTTGAATAATTTTGTATTTTCGTTTCGATCCAACGAAAAGATATTTTCCGAAGGAAACAGGAACACCCTCAGAGGATACGTCAAAGCAGGATAAAAATGCACAAAGTCGCGATTCACGAACGGTATACACACAATCAGTGGGACGTGACGTTCCTCAACACTCCCCTCGATCTTCCAAATCGGGTATGACTGGCAGCATCGAAGCCTGGAACGCGGCTAAACACAGACACAGTCTGCAATTCATCTCCTCGATGGATATCCGTTCTGGAGCTTGATGAAATTCAATTTCCGACACTTGGAACATTTTGAATCGCATTCATTAGGCATCGCATTCTCCTCTACACCGCCTTCTATACGTCACCCAAAGTGGAAAACGAAAGGATAGAGGAACGTATAATACAGATGAAGCAATGCGAATGGCAAGTATAACCAAAGGAACTATTTCAAGATTGTGCGTGATACATACAATCCTTAATCGTCTTGATAAAAGCTGTATGTACACCATGCTGTGCTTGTCAATAGACGATAATCGTCGTTCATTGTAATTTTTGCAATGAAATTTTTAATGATTCGTATTCCGTTTGATCCTAAGGTCGCCCTGGTATTTTTCAAGTCCTCGTTGTAATTTTAGCGCTATCGTAAAGCATGCGTTTGAAAATTCCAACTGTAGAATCCGCTTCCAACGAATTGGTCATAGAACCTATACGAATGTTTTATAATTGCCCGCAACTACGAAGGAATTTGAAATCCATTAAAAATTCGTGATCCTATCAGAGACGAGAAGGATCACGAAGAGCGGGAGCTCGATTAAATGATCGGTAGAGTCAAGAGAGCAGCACAAGCTCGTGGAACTGAATAGCCGGTCGAGCAGTCCCAAAGCCGTGAGCATTTATTTCCTCTTATAAGTCTATTCCTGCGAGCGTGAATTTTTCCGAATCCCGCAATCGCTTCGGAATTAATTTTCCCGACAGGACGCTAAACTTCCGCGTTCGTCTTCCCCTCTGGCAGCTGGTAATCCAACAAACCAGCCACCCCAACGCCACGGAACCCGCGAACGTGCGGAGCTTAACGCTTTAAGTGGTACAAAGCTGTCCGCGATTGACGCCGCGTTCACACCCGCCAGGCGTTCGCGCACCGGTAAATGCAGCCGATTCATCACGGAATCATTCGCGCCAGGAGAATTCATTTATATTAATGAATGACTTATTAATCACGGCTGACGAGTGCCCGTGCCGCGGCTGGCCCCTCGACCAGGGGTATCGGTTATTATTCGCGGGAATCGCTGCCGGGCAGGTGTCCCTTTGCTGCACCGCTCTGCAAAGTCAATGGGAAGTGCAACGCGGACTGCATTTCATTCTCGTTTAATCGCACTTGCATTCAGATTCATCGCAATACCAGAAAGATTGCGATCGGGTCAATTATATTGGCCGAGCGATTGCAAATTAATGGAAAATTGAACGTGAGTTAATTATAAGTACTAGACAGCGGATCATTATGCGAAATAAACATTTTCTGCTTGAATCGCAACAAACTCGAATGAAATAGAAATTTATTTTCCTTCCTAATATGTTTAATACGTTCAAAATAATACAACAGTATTTTTCAAAAATTTTCTAATGATCTCTTACTGTTTTAAATTACACGTAATATCCGCTGTCTGATTGCTTTAATTGCATAAACTGTGAAGAAATTAAAAGAGTTTAAAGGAATTATTACACAAATTTCAACCTATTCAAATTACCAAAAGAACAAGTTTATTTTTACCCAATTTCTGTTTCTTACAATTGAGTTGGACAATGTTAACGAGGCATAAATAAATTCTAACGTACAGTGCAGTCGTGGCACTTGAAGCTTTCCTTGAAAAACGATCTAGGATTTTTCTCGAGCGAATAGCCACGCGCGAGATCTACCCGGTTTCGTTGGATCGTCCCCTTATGTTTAGGGAAAGAAGAGGCCTGACGCGTATCAATGACGTCTAATTTAATTATCGACAACCGTGCAGGACGAATTACTTCACGGGAGATTAATGTAATGACGACTCGCGCGGAGAAACGATCGATCACCGTGGATCGGGTATCGAGCGTGTTCGTTTCGAGATTTTTGTTTCGAATGCCACGAGTCACCCCGCGTCTAGCAGTCGGAGATTATGCACGCATCGCAAATGCGAATGAGCCGCGCGGCCTCGGTACCCGATGCTTGCTTGTACACTTGTCCAGAATCTGCCAGGAATATCGTGGCTCATTGGCGTAGACATTTTGATCCTCCTCGATCATCTATCAACGGCCGCTTTAACGGGAGAAAATTAATCACGGGGTTCGAATTATACTCGCGAGAAAAATGCCGCAACACAGAAAAATTCTTAATAGAATTTACTGTGGAAATAGAAAATCTATGTGTGCCAACTCGGAATTCTCGCGACATCCGTAATGATCTTCGTGGCAGGACGTATGTTAACCCGAGGCGGAAGTTGGGATCATATCTTCCGCTATACTCTCGGAATAACGTCTATTACAAAGGCACATTAGAGGTAAAATCAGTCCGAGAGGACTCTTCAAATTTTCTTTATTGTCCAACAATTTTTAGTGCTACTCGATTTGACAGTTTATAACAGGACACGCGTAATCATCGAAAACATTCTAATATTTTTAAAATATCCTGTCTTCCGTGCCCAATCGACCGAGAACATTCTTTATTTTGCATAAAAACCTACAGCAAATTAGATTCGTATCCAGGAACATTTTTATGAGCCACTGTACACGATAAATAAAATATGGTCCGTCGTCTTCTCTGGACTTTGCATTACTTCGTTGCGCAGTACTCTTTTTTTAGTTTTTTTGTTTATAATTATTTATGGGATACTATTAGATTTAATAGTATCGATGGAATTAATATATTTTTGGGTAAATGATTATTTTTTCATTTTTATAATGGGGACTTCTTTTGTTAAAATTCCTATTTATATATTTCATGGGTGGTTATTAAAGGCTCACGTAGAGGCTCCAGTATTTGGGTCTATAATTTTGGCTTCTATTTTATTAAAACTAGGTACTTATGGGTTATTACAAATAATAATACGCAGTACCTCGAGGAACAAATACGTATTGCGTTATTAGTCCTAAAAGATGGCATTAAGGTTCAGACGAAATTATCATGGTGATCGATCACCCGCGCCAAAATGGAAGGATCGTTCTCGAAGGAGATGGGGAGCCCGAAGAATTTCAGTAGTATCTTTCCGTCGCGGTCAGACACGCCGGCCGAGGGGCCCGGATTTACGCCACTGCCGCGCCGGTGCATGCCGGTTGTATGCAAATAAGACAGGATAAAAATTGATCAACGTCAGCCACCCGATGAATCTCCGAAGCCAATCAGCGTGTCTCATTAACCCCCGCCCCCGACGAGCAGTGTCTGTCAGTTTCGAGACGAGCCGCGTAATCGTGTTCGACCGAGGAATCGCTCCGTTTCACGAGCACCGTGTCGTTAGCATGAGAATCACTGCGTCCCAATTGATCCTAGGGTCAATGAAGCTGTTGAATGATGACCACTGACAGGTGCATTCACAGGATTGCGCTTCGTGCCTCGTGGGTTGTCTGCCTGGTTTTTAGCCGGGCCTGTTCTTGCCCCTCTTTGTTGCTCTCGCGTCTTTCCACGAGAAGAATTCTCTCTTTCGGACTAACATTTGGAAATCATAATCTTCCGCGATGTTCCTAGAACTTTTCCTTCAGAAGTACACATGAAACAGAATAGGAGAATAAGTTCATTTTCTATTACACATTCCATGCACTGTCTTCCTTCTAATTTCTCAAATTTCTGTCGAATGAACACCGGCTAAGTTTCTCGACACTGGAGACATTATCTTCAGGGTACTTCGAGACTTTACTTTGTACAACAGTAAACCCATCCTCCTTTTTACAAAGAAAGGGGGTCTGCAAAGCTTGAAACGCGAATTGCACGAGAAGCAATTTAAAATATAAAAATACATTCGCTAGAAATACTTTTGCACAATAAACGCGTAAAGGGAAAGTTATTGCGTCGAGGAAAACAAATAAAAGTTATATTTTTTCGAAAAACCGACATTTCGTTCATCCTTAACGTCTATTACAGTATAACGAATACGTCTTCTCACCGCTGCAATAAAATTTTGTAAGAAAGCCGCGGCAGCGCGAATAAAGCCTTTTCGAAGAAACCATACGAACGTGTCGTAAAAACCGTGTAACTGTGAATCACGTGAAAATTCACCGTGTGAGAAGAATTCTAGGAGATCCACTTCGCTCGATCCGAAGCATTATTTCAGAGAAAAATGACAGCAGAATGTATTCCTAGGTTTAATCGTCGCACCAAGAATCGTATACACGTATGGCAAATAATTTTTATTATATCGGACTTCATTTCATTAGATAAACTTTTTTTATGAAACGAACTATATGGGATTTTTCGCGGTGGTTTGGCGTTCAGTACTCGATCACTGTATAATGTTGTATCATTCTTTTTATGGTTAGGATTAACACATCAACTCAACTCTATTGCGTTACTCTGTAAACAAAGTTTTTTATTTCATTATTTTGCACATCTCTCTCTCTCTCTCTCTCTCTCTTATTTACACTATTTACAATTTACAACATCCTTACCTGTAAACAAAGAAACTACATTAAAGTTTATTATTTAAGATGTCAATTCCCCCTTTATAATCTTAGCTATAATTCAGCTTCCTTCTACTTTCTTCTACTTTCTCCCTCTACCAGGTAAGACGGTCACTACTCTAATTTTTATCCAAATTCAAATCTAAAGAAATATATTTTCTTTACAACTATAATAAGTTCGAGAGAGCGCAAGGAGAGGATCGATCGAGGTGTTCAGCGTTTAAATATCCGAATTACGAAGAGGCAGCGCAGCGGCTAGAGAAGAGGACATTGTCACGGCCGTGACCAGCATCGGTGAGGAGAAGCGTCCGGCACGGAAGAAATCGTTGGTAATACGCGCACGGCCGACCATAAACTCCGAGACGTATTATAAACGCAAGTACTATAAACCTGCAGCACTCCCGCACGCATCGCGGAATTGCAAAAATTGTCAGGGAACCAGGCGGGCGCGAATGGACGGGGCTAGGCTCGTCGTCGTAAAGATAAGGGGGCGGCCGTTCTGCGAAACCAGCGTTGACGTCGACGATTAACTAAACGCTGCCGCTTCCATCATTGTTCGTCTTCCCTGTAAGCTCATATTCCTCCTCTCCTGCTTTCTCCTGCGCTTTCTTTCGAGCTCCATTAACCCCCATAAGCATTATCTTCCTCGTTTTAACAGCACCATACTTTTTATTCTAACCTTCTGCTCTCCGATTTGACGCGTCACAAGCATTTCGTTTGTTGCTCGTCTCCCTCGTTCAAATGTTTCCTTAAATGCAAGTTACGTTTACGAAACCTTCTGCACTCCGATTTAACGCATCACAAACATTTCATTTGCTGTTGGCCTTCCTCGTTCAAACGTTTTCTTAAATGCAAGCTACTTTTACGAAATATTAAATTAATTTAGCAGAAGGTAGTCGTCGATTCTTCTCGACGTCTGGATATGGAAAATAGCTGGCTCGACAACCAGTCGCAAGAGACTGAGATCGTCTGGCAGAAGAAAAGGTACCAAGACACGTAATAAAGAACAGAAATTGTAGCGTGTGCAGTCTTTCAGATTTCGGGGTCTGATCTGGAATTAAATAACCCTCGAATTCCCGGTGTTTAAGAGAAAGTATCCTTTTACTTTCCGATGGTCGGAGATACGTGCGCAGCCAGCGAGGTGAGTCTTCTATAATTTAGGAAGCCGTGTAAAGATAAATATCATCTTACTTCATATTCTCTCCTGTTTTCTGTAATATACGAACATTGTCTCCGATTTTTATTCTTGTGCATCAGCTCCCTCCGGTCTGTGGAAATTAATGACAGTCATGATTTTCATACGAGGTAATCCCACGTATCGAATTTGACAATCTGTTACACCATCGGTACCCGATTACATACTTTCCATAAGACGTATCCCGTATAACGAATTTGATAATCTCTTACATCGTCCACACCGATAATATTTCTGTGCGGGTTAATAGGTTGGATAAATTGTGAGCGTGTGTAGAAACTCGACGTACAGTGCGGTACCCTGTGGACAAAAATCTAAAAATTCATTGTCTAAAATCCACTGGACTCTATCTTGAAACTATGTTTTAACATCTAAATTACCATGTTTATCAAGAGAAAATTCAAATAAATCTTACTCTTCTACTCGGCTATGAATACTTGTTTTTTATCGATATTTATTTATCCGTTTTCTACACGTAATATATGTACTATTTGTTCAGATTTCAGTTTTACATTATACATAAAACATGCCTCTTATTAACTTCCCGATTCATAGGGAAGTTATTGTAATTATTGTTTCTTTCAAATCTATGTAGTGTAAAATATGGAAAATTCTAAAATAGTATTCCAAATCTTCGATTAGCGCATTTAAAACGATTCCGAACAAAAAATATAAATTATTGCTACGCTATACGAATTTTTGTATTTTTCTCCCAAATTCCTATGAAAGTACCGCACTGTGCGACGCGACGGTCCGAGCGTGTCCATATTGAAGAGGGGCTTTTCGATCGATCTGGGATCGCGTCGGCCGGTGCGTCTACTATCCGGAACGATCTCCTTCCCGTCGATCGAGAGATTTCCCGCGGCAGAATGGATCCGAGGGGTCGACGGCGAGAGATCTCGAAAGGCCGCGTCGGAAACGCGATACGCCGATAAAACGACGCAGAGGCGGTGCTCCGCGCGAGAAAGGCAGCACAGACAGGGACCCGGCGCGGCGCGGCGCGGCGCGGCGCGGCCCCGGAATAAAATAAAATAAAATAATCGATCAGCCGGCCCGTAAAGTTTCCCGGGGACACAAATGAGTCGTTAAAAGACCGGCGCGCACCCCTGCTGAGACACGGGCTCTCGTCTCGTCCCGGCGTTGTCCCATTTATGAAAGTTTAACCAAATTAGAATACGTCGTTCCGGGTCGCGTTTCGTTCCCGGCCGACCTTCGCCGCACGGGGCGCCGTAAATCACGCAGGATATATAAAATTGTGCCGGTCCTGCCTGGTTGGAATTCGACAATTTTTCTGCACATAGTCCGCCGAATCGGCCCGATCGCTTGCGAAACGGTAGGCGGAATGGCGCAACATTGTTTCAAACACTGCCGTATCTAGACGGAAGATCGCTATGCTAACTCAAAATTATTTGCATCGGTTGTAAAACACAGGAGCCAAACAGCAACTTGATTCTCTCTTTAACAAATTTATCTAGTCACGAATAGACTGCGTATCTTTATGCGAAATTAAAATCGACTGCATTAATTATATGATACCGAGGCTGAATATGTAAATGTGTTTCTTCTGTTAACGAAAGTAACGTCACCGTATTCGTCGATTCTTACGTTTTCACTGGATCGTGTTTCGCCCAATGATTTTTATAAAAATGCATGAAATTCCCTGTCTAGGTATATGTTATTTGTTTTCTTAATTTACTCGTTCGGAGACTTCTAAATGTATCAGTCTTATTGAAAATACAGCTTTTCGAATGAACTCATCAAACCTGCTATTTTTATTATCGTTCAGTAGTTGGCGACGTCGATATCACTCGATCAAAATTTTTAAAGAACGAACAACCCACGTAACCTTTGGCTCGTGACGTGAGTTCTGACGTATTCCGATTTCTTCCTTTAGGCTGTAAAGTCTTGACATTTTGCAGCTAATGTAATGAAATAATTAACGCCACTGAAATTTTATTTGTCATAAATTCAGCCGGAGAACTTTATCTTTCTCTGTATCGAAGACATCGACTGGTTGATAGTTAAAATATACCGTACAGGAATAGACGCACCGTCACGCTTCTAATTAGTTTCAACCACGATACATATAAAAATGATAACACGAATTAATTTGACACGATCTCTGCTACCGTTACACATACGTGACGTCCAGAACTTTTTTATCGAAACAATTTTTTACAGGATGCTACAGGAGTAATAAAATAGGACAATCTTTGATCATAATCTTTTGGAGTAGATCCTCGGAGTTGTGCGAATCCTGGCGATAGGGGGACGGTCGGTGGAAACGCAATCAGCGTACAAAGGATCGAAGAAAAGATGCCACGCGCAGATAGAAGGTGGAAGGAGTGTCTACAGTTACAGGATACGGGCCGGAGGATTTTTCAGCGAGGGTTTATTAACATTACAGCTAAGAACGTTCACGTTCGAAAGAAACTTGGACGACGGAACCGCCGCGCCAGTCGCAGGGCCGAACGGTTCGACGCGAATCGCATACGACCTACGACCTCCCATCGACTCAACTCGGCAGTGTCACGCGAAGTCACGTGGCCGACATAAAACGTGACACGCCGTGAAATACCTTCCTAATGGGCGAATGAGATGCGACCACGCACGCGGCCACCGTCGTCAAGTTCGTGTTTTCGTGTTCGAATTTCATCGCCGCGCCGTTAATAACTTTCCGCGTGTCGCATTCTTCGACGAACGGCCACGTGGTCGCCGTGAAATTTCATTGGCGACGCGCCGCGCCAAAGAATTTGCTTTCTTCCCTGCACAAGTATTTACTTTACACGGGCCTCCAGACGAGCCAATCTCCTACTCCCTGATACGATTTCACCTCCTCCCCAGTTTTCACCTTCCCGTGACAATTTATCCCCTAGCATTTCTCTGACGTTTTCTTATCTCTCTGTTATCTTAATACTCGTTTATTACAATACTAGCTCACCCGACAGACGTTGTTCTGTCCAAATTTCAAGCAACTCTTCCAATTTTTCTTTCCTCAAAAATCTTATGCGGACTATCACGAACATTTTTTTTTTTTTAAATTAGCTAAATCGATCAAGTGATGCGCTTACCAACGAACAGCATTTAATTTTTATTTATATAGATAGATACTATATTTATTTATATAGTGTGTTTTCTCTGTAACGCTTTACTCAACTATAACGCGAGGCACACACGTAAGTATGCTACTATTACAATTTCCTCGGTTTTAACAATTTCACAGAGAAGGAAAAAAAATTTCTGGGTAAAAGGAACCACGAGAAGTTCTCTTAATTTGTTGAATTTGTTTAGGAAAACGTATTGAAGGTAAAGATGGGGCAAGATCATTTCCCAGAAGAAGATTCAGTCGGAACTGTCACGAATAATGAAACGGATGACAGATTGCCGTTTTTTTACCGACTCCGCCGAGCAGTAGAGGTGCAAGAAGCGCATTTCTGTCGTTTAGTGTGGAGACTTTTTTCCGTGGCTGGTGAGAAACGCGCGCGGATGCCACGCGGCCTTGTCCATTACTGTGCAAATGCAATTAGTACCGTTCCGGGCAAACACGCCTGTAAAACGTCGCAAGAAACGCGGTACGTTTGTTCGGTTGCGTGCACGAAGCACCAAGAATGCCTCAATTATACACTGTCCTTACGCCGGTCGTTTAACAGTGTGGTGTTGAATGTCGGCTGGAAGCAGCTCCGTATTGATAGAAGCAGATCAACTTGAGAATATTTTACTTCGACCGAGCATAATAGAGACAGTTGTTCCCGATCCGAGTGCTTTCAATTTGCACAGTCCTTATAAACAGACCTAACCGTAAGTCCTAGAAATAATCTGGTTGAATAAGCAACTTGATCAAAATCGCCGTTTAGTCTTTTAACCAGAGACAACCACTATGCGCTGATACTACCACATATTATTTAATCAAGATTTACGATCGATACAACAGAATTTATAAAGGAATCACATTGGATCTTGAATCCCAAAAACAAGATGAATAACAAAATGACCTCAAGACAAATCTATGCGAAGACAACATAAGAAACGTCCTCCTCTTGTTTAAATCCATCGATTTATATAAACTGTTACAAATCTACCTTTGTTACTACCTATAACGATATAACCATTAACTGTATCCCTCACCACAAGTTACATGTAAAACACTTTTGATTGTAAATCATGTGGTCGCTAATGAGCTAGCTGTTAATGCGACCACATTGAATAAACAATAAATAGATAAATAAGATGAATAACTGACACATGGTGAGATGAATGAGGAATCGAGATAAAAGACCAGACTGCGAATCCTTGTGAATTCATGTAGAAATTCATAAAATTCAAGTAAATAGACTGTTTACTGTTTCGTTTATCTGCCTCGAGTCTTCTCTTTGGACGAAGTATAGTTTATTTAGGTTGCTTGGTAGATAGCAGGTGTCGCAGGGACTCTCGTTCTCCGTGTTTCGGAGTGAACGATCACGTTCGGATCACGTCGAACCGTGCGTCTGTCGGTCGATCGGACCTTGGGTCGCACTAATTCCATCCGTGACCCGTGTAAACGGTCTGCGGCGAACCATCCATCGGGATCCTCCGCAGTATACTTCTTAATGGCCGTTTCACGCATGCACGATTCCGCGGGCGCCCGGCAATTACATTATTAATAGAGATATTACTGGCCGCGCTCGGGGCATTACGACACCGCGGCGTCGTAAGGGAACGCGTTACCACGAGATTGGTCCGAAGACCGATGAAGGGTTTGCGGGAGAAGGCATTAAGACGCGATGGAAATAGAGGAGGAAGAAAGCAGATGGCCAGAGAGCCAGCGAGAGAAGAACGAGGGAGAGAGAAGGACAGAACGGGGAGAGAGATAAAGAGGGCCGGCCGCGAAAACGGGGGAGTAGGATCACCGGGGCAGATTGATCGCTCTAATCTGTTCCTGCCGGACCACACATGACGCGTGGCAGAAATTTTTAGTACGCTTAATCCGACCTCGGATTATGCGCTAATATCGCGACGGGGAATTGTCGGCTACAGGTGGACGAGCGTGGGCGTCGGGCCACGAGGAAGACCCCGGGAATCGGACTCGAGTGTGTTTGTATTGTTCACTGTGTTCCCAGTGTACACAAGCCAGTGACAAGTATTTGTCCGGATGTAATTATTAAACTCCCCTGAGTGGATCGTTTTGGATCCTCGAGAGCCGCATCCTGTTATCAATGTTAATTTAAAAGTGTTACGGTAATCACGAGACTCTCTGATAAGAGACTCTGTTATATCATTTTCTATTAAATAAATTGAGGAAAGGAGCACATTTCTCGCTTCGCTTTCCTACAATTATTGTACATTGGACACTGTGCGCTGATACCATCACATATTGTTTGTTTTCTTTATATCCTGTTTGGAAAACTCTGTATCAGCCTCTCGCGTCTTCGTTGGAATTACAACGAGTATCGTTTTGCAATTTAATTACCTTGTTTCTATTTTACATTCAGAGTCTCCGTCTTGCTGCTTTTAATTAACCTCGTAAGCCACTTCGTCGATCTTACTTCGTCGACGGCGTGAACGTTTTGAGTTTTCAAGTTTTATTGTATTCTATTTTCGTTGATTAGTCAATTGAATTGAGTAATCATGGACAGCTTCGAGTATTCGTTATTCTAGCTCCGACGATATCGCTAATGCACGCATCGAAGTCACCCGCAAGTCACTGCGAACGTCGCGCTCTCTGCGACGCTGTTCCAACTCAAAGCAGCTCAAGTACGGTATCTCACAGCCAGCGTAAAAGTAATAAATCTGTCCGTGGAACAACTCCGCACTAATCATATGGAAAATGATATACATATGATCTACTAAAGAAAAGATGTAATGGACACGAAGCTCAATAATGGACAGTTATCGAGTTACAATCAGTGAAACAAGAGAAATTCGAACTGCCGAATAATCAAATCTCGGAAAGTATTTATTTTTTGGAAAAATGTTTCAAAGAAAAATAGTAAGGTATCGCAAAATCTGTTAGGTGGTGTGATTATTTTTGAATTTTGAATCACCTTGAAAAGGTCTGTGAACAGAAATCTTTCTGAGATAAGGACCCCACGGTTCGTCACTTCCGTAGTATTTATTTACTCCAAACCCTCTCTGCTCTGTGTGTGAGTGGATTAATAAAAAAATGATCTTATTATGTATTACTCATTTGGATTCTGCTGTGGTAGTCTCTGAGTGGCATCTAATATTGCGTTTAATAATGATAAAGAAGGATAACGAACATTGGTCTTCCGTCGTTCCCGACACCCCCGCAGAATTACGCTCAGTCCATAGGTCCGTGTGAAAATCGAAGGAGTGTGGTCGCTGGAGTGGGGATGCGGCAAGCGTGTAAAGTAAATATACTTCCCTCGATTTGAGTATTCGGCAGTTCGAATTTCTCATGTTTCACTGTCCATTATTGAGCTTCGTGCCCATTGCATCTTTTGTTCAGTAGATCGTATTCTACATCATATGAAAAATCCAACTATGGTAGATTTTCCAGACGATTAGTGCGGGGTTGTTTGGCGAGCAGCAAGCATAAAAATTCGAGTGTTCGTGGAGCTAGGAATCCGGAGTTCCTGGATTAGATTCCCGGCGACACAGGTGGCCGGTGGGGTGGTCGCGCGGTCTCGGGTAGGGGAAGGGAGTGTGCAGCGACACAGTGCGGATTATGGAAAGGAATGGAAAGGCAAGGAAAGGAAAGGAAAGGCAAGGTAAGGTAAGGAAAGGTAAGAATAAACTAGGCGCGGTGGGAGTGGGTCAGGATGGCCTCCATTCTCGTCACTGGCTGCGAAGAGGACGGCGCCGACCAATCGGCAAACGCCGCCTCCGGCCTCACCTCCCCTTGTCCTCCAGCGTTCTATACGGATATATCTGCGGCGCGTGTGTACACGGGAACGGGAAAGACCGTTTCAAAAATTCGCGCCTCACCTGCGTACCCGGGCCGGGGGTCGGAGGTCAGCCTCGGGTGCCCGTTCAAGGCGATACATACCTGACGGTCAGGCCCATACGAGCGTTCTATTCGCCCGGGGACCGACGACGAAGACGACGACGAATACGACGAGCCGGGATACGCAGCAAGATCGAACACGAGGAAGGCAGACTGTAACTCACCTGTCTCCGCGAGGAAAACAGGTAACAAGCGTACACGCCTCGACGCGACGTCGACGCGCAGTTTCGCGGCGACTCTGCCGGAAAACGTCGCGATCTCTATTCTTTCTTGAATCATCCTTCCTGTTTCATTCTCCTCGAAAATTGAACAGCTCGCTGCTTGATAACACAAGCTTTCCCCAAGTCCTACAGGTAAACAAAATTCATGCTCTTTGGCGCACTGGTACGATCAATTTAATTCAAAGCAATTTTGCAATATATTCATTTCAACGTTTCGGTCATTGTTTAGACCCTTTTGTAGTGATTGCGTCTGTGAATTATTAAAAAAACACAAAAGGTGATATTCTGTTGACGAGAACACGTTTAGAAATAATTTTTGAAGTATGTCATTATTATTTTTAAACGTGTTCTCATCACCTTTTGTGTTTTTTAATAATTCACAGATGCAATCACTATTATCTTGAAAAGGGTCTAAACACTGACCGAAACGTCGAAATTAACGTATTACCAAATTGCTATCAATTTAATTGATCGATCCGGTGCGCCAAGAACATCGACTTTGTTTAAACATACGATCGACAAGAAGAAAAGTTATTCCTACAGGTAAGTTGCTACTTGAACAATGTTTCATCGTTTTAGTAAACGTTCGCTAATAGTCGGATTTATATTTGACCGAGCCTCGTATACTTGAAGACTCAATCTTTCATTACCGTAGTAAATTAGTTTGTACGCCGAGCATGATCATGACGTGCTAAATTGGGCAAAGTAACCTGATCCTATCGTACTATCTGCGAACCCCTAGTGGAAAGGGACCGAGAACGGTTCTCTTAACTGATCTACTATTAAAGTATACGCTTGGAAAAGGTTAAAGCAACTTTTATCTACCCGGTGAACTGCTCTTGGAATGCAACGACGAGGCAGATACCTTTAAAAGGTGCGCTCAGACTTTCCCAAGGGCTTTTTCACGCAACTCGAGCATTCTCAGGATTTAAATTATGTTGTATAGATCGTAAATGTTAAATAAACAATGTTTGGCGGTATCAGCGCACAGGTTCGATCAAAATAAAAAAAAAAAGCAATCTTGCAATTAACAAAATCCAAACGTTTCAGATCCTTTGCAAGAGAAGAATTTTTTTATGCGTCTGAAAAATTAGCATCACTGTAATATGTGTAAAACAGATCTTCTTTTGTTACTTTCATAGCGTTTGATCTGTTTAACACATATTACATTGAGATTTTGTTAATTGCAAGATTGCTTGCTTTTTGATTTTGATTGAACCCGTGCGCTGATACCAGCACACATTGTTTATTCTCAGGATTGTTAGGAAACCGCCGCGTCCATAAGATATTTTTGCTGTAACTATCGTTAGCCGAGCTCACGCAAATTGCGCTCGGTCCCTGAACCGGCTCGGAGTGAAATCGGAAGAGGGAATCTCTTCGATCGTAATGATATTCGATCGGCGAGTTCGATGCGCCTACGGTTGATCTCGGATTAAGGACGCCTTGATTATTTCGTAACGTCTCGAATCACGATCGGCTAAAACAAAAACCTGCACGTTAATGAGACCACGTTCGATTACCTTTCACTCGGATGCCTCGTCGCTAACACATTCGTTTCTAATCACCGACAATTTCCCTCTCGTCCGATTAAATCTCTCGCCGCGGCGCGGCGGCGCGGCGGTCTTCGCGAGTTTGGTAATCGCCTCTGATAAATCCTCGGCCAATTCCCATCTCCATAAACCACGGAAAAGAGTATCCTTTAATTTCTCCGATTATATCCGCTGCGCCGGCATCTCGGTTCGCTCTCTCGTTTTCTGCCTTCGTCGAAGCGATCGCGCCCACACTTTGCACCTGCTCGCCGCGTTTCCGCGAGGTTCATCAACGCGAGCCCCGCGATCCGGCCACGGAAGAGGCTGTCGATTGCATCCTGATAGGGGGAAAATTGAAGTTATCTAGCCGCGGTGGTCGGCAATTTGCGAACTTCACCGTGGGGGGATGAAGACCGATAATATCCGCGCGTTTACCTGCGCGAACTGAACGTTCGCCAACTCGGGTACAACCTTTGCCCGTCTCTATCGGCGATCGGCGACGCTTCTGTCCCGATTTCGCGCGCCGTCTAATTAATTCGTGGATAATAAATCAATCTTATCGGGCAGCGGACCGCTCGAATCGTTCGCGCTCGACGATTCGACACGATCTCGCCTGGAAATTCGATTGAACGTCGTCGGTCTCGCGGATCCCGTCGATTTCCTTTTATAAAGCTGAATTTTGAATATATTATGTAATTGATGACTTCGGTGGCAGGTTCGATCATTTACAGAGAACAACAAGTGTGCAATTATTTAAACATGTTTCTCGACGTTTCGATCCCTGTGTGGATCTTTCTCAAAGAGACATTTGTTTGCGTCTGAAAAGTAGTATATGTATAATATTTTTTGAAAAACCATATTGTGACACAGCCGCTTGAACCAATAACTTTCTTTTTCGCGTTTGCTAGCACATGCTTTGGTTACATATCTGCCACCATGAGGTAGAGTTCTGATAGTCGTAACTCACCAATATTTGTTTAAATGTTTTGTTACTTTTTGCCACAGCAAGTACGTATATTAATTTTCTTTTCGTTTATTGGTTCAAGCGGCTGTGTCACAATATGGTTTTTCAAGAAATATTATACATATACTATTTTTCAGACGCAAACAAACGTCTCTTTGAGAAAGATCCACACAGGGATCGAAACGTCGAGAAACATGTTTAAATAATTGCACACTTGTTGTTCTCTGTAAATGCTCGAACCTGCCGCCGAAATCATCAAACTCATAAGATTTCCTTTTATGTTCGCGGGCATTGTCCGGTGCGCGCACCATTGTGCCTTCGAAAAGCGGAAAATGGAACCGCTAACGGCCACACGTCCGTCCGTCGAACTGCGCAGCGGCCGAGAGTGTTACAACAGAGAGATGCCGGGTTGCACTGTGTCGTGGTTTAAATGTCAGCGCCGCGACGTCTATTACCCCATCCACAATGCGAGCATCGCTAATTTATCTGTCGTTGCCGCGGCGCGGTAAGTGTCCCGCCGTTTGGTGTTAGTTAATCCCTGCGCACCATTACCTTGTCAAGTACGTGACGAAGGAAATGTAATGGCGATTGCCTCGATATTCTGACTTTCTAGAGAGTGTTAAAAACCCCGAGACAACTGTAGGTACGCGAGCGAGCCGGCGCGGCGCGGCGCGCGCACGCGCACACCGAATGAATCACTTCGCGTTGAATTATTTATACGCGGCCGCGGCCGCGGACTCTCAATTAAGCCCCCGGTCGGTCGGTTAGGCAGACACCAGTCACCCGGGAATTAAATTTCTTCCCCTCCTCCCACCCCCCTGCACCGAGAGAAAGAAACTCGGAATTATTCGTTTGCCGGATAGATTACTTGCAAAAGCTGCTCGTCATGGTAACCGGGGCATCACTGGCTCTCGAGAAAGATGGCCGCGCTACACGAAAACAATTCGCGATATGGGAGAACCTCGTTCGATCCAGGGAATCCTTTCGTTCGTTGGACAGAGAAGTGGAGAAGGATTTGCGTAGAGGGTAGAAATAGGAGACATCGAGGCTTTGATGGTTTACAGTAATTAATAGTTTTAATCTATTCCCTGCCAGCTATTACCTTATCATTATTAAGAGCCCATGAAGCTAATGAATTTTTAGACGGCGTTACCGAAAAGACATAACAAGCGGATCTACATATACAAATTGGCATGACACCGGGATTCGAAACGCGATTCCGTCAGTCGACTGTATGAGCTCCAAAAGCGAACTATGTATGCGTGCTAGATACACAGCAAAGTAAATGTAAAGACGAGCATAGTTAATGTGAAATATAAGCCGGTTTATTCCATGACTACATAAGTGTCTTGTTTAATACATAACAAGGCGAATGGTTCTGTATGCAACGGTTAAACTAATTATTTCTTTTTCGGCTGATTATACGTTGTACGTTGTACGTTGTACGTTATACCTAATACATTGTACGTTGTGCGTTGTACGTTATACCTAATACGTTGTACGTTGTACGTCGTACCTAATACGTTGTGCGTTGTACGTTCTACCTAATACGTTGTGCGTTGTACGTTCTACCTAATACGTTGTGCGTTGTACGTTATACCTAATACGTTGTATGTTATACGATAGCAGCGTCGAGAAAGAGCAGCTTGGCCAATACGCGACACGACGACTGCCTCCGCCGCGGAAGAACCACTTCTGCGAGCGTAATCGCGCATTCAATTAACCGAAATAGTCGGTCCCATCCTCCGAACGGCCATCAAACCGTTCCGCCGCCGCCAGGACCGTAATTAAACACCACACCCCCGCAAAACGGTACCCGACAAGAAGCCCGTACCTAAACTATGATTTAACGCGGAAGAGGAGCCGAGCCGCGGGGACATTTCGACGGATATCGGTGGATCTCTCCCGTGGGAATCTCAAAGACGATCATGGCCGTCGGTCGTCCCACCCGCGGTGATCCCTCGGTGACAGGAGTTTCGTGTTTTCCCTTTTTCTATCTTTTCTCGGTGTCACTCGCGGAGGATGGGGTCGCGAAACCCCCGTGGAGCCTCTTGCTTTTTCTCTCTCCCTTTCTCTCTTTTACTCTCTGCTATGTCGCGGCTCGTCCTTTCCTCTCGCCTATCCACTTCTCTATGCAGATTAATGGAGGGTATAAGACTTTAATTGCCGACATCATCGAGGGAAGCCGGCTGCGAGGAATCATCGTAACGAGCCGGAGGAACTATCGGAATTCCACCCACCAATTCGTAGTTTCTCGTGGCCGCGCGGCGGGACAAGATATAAACGTTTTTCCGGCGAAATTAATTGCCGGACTTTTTACCCGGGGACGGAGGAGCGACGTGACCGAGCGTAATGGCCGGCGCACGAACTTTCGCCCCGTGAACCGCGTGTCAGATCGAGAAGATAGCTTCGATGGCTCCGAGCCTGAACCTTCGGATCGAAATTGGTATCTAAATTGGTCATCGATACAGTCGGAACGTTACTCCCCGCTTCGCTCCGTCCTCCTCTCCTCTCGATCGCGATGCTTTTATTAAATTAGCGACGGCCGTCAGGCACACGTCACGTTTCGGTCCAGCTGCCAGCCAGAAGAAAGAGGCGATGAATAGTCCCATCGACCTGCTATCCCCTCGGAAATGTCTCGCGTACCCTTAATTCTTTTCGAACGATCGATTCGTCCCGATCAGCCTTCTTCCACGTATACGCGCCTCTCTTTTTAATCACTCTCTCTCCCTCTCTCTCTCTCTGCTTCTCGTTTGGTTCCCCGAGATATCTGTCGTTTGATTTGTACGTCGGTGCGACCGAGTCGCCAAAGAAGTCGCCTAGGTATTCGAGGCATCCGAGCCGCGCCAGGCACTCGATAATTGTCGATCGTTACCGCGGACGATCTTGTCAACGCGATTGAAGACCGACGGCGCATGCATTTTCATGGGTGTTCGGCTGTGTCGCGTGTTTAACGGTTTTGTTCTCGCCGTGGAACATCGACGAGACTACGGGTACATGCCCGATCTGCCGCGGGGCACGGGCTCCGGAATTTATTTCTGGACAATGTAGCCGACGCGACGCTGCATCGCATCGTGCCGTGCATAGCCAGCACGCGAGAATTACACAGCGAAATATGAGATATTAAATCCACGGGGACCGGCGAACGTCTTCGAAGTGCAAATTGTTTCTTCAACCGACTACATTTTAGACACGTAACGTCTTTAAGACAAACGCGCCTTTTCATAACTAATTGCTGAATGTATCAGGGATTGTTAGATCTACCTTTTCACACGGGAATATTCAAATCTGGAATGTAACGTTCGAGTGGTCGAAGATCGAATACGAACTACTACGACGTAAACAAGATTGTACGAGACAGACGTTCAAGGAACATGTATTGATTCTATTAAACATTGTAACGCTTTTACAGTTTCTTGGTCTGTGTTGGATAAGCAATTATTTACTTTATGATAAATAGCGACTAAAGTGTTTTATAGGAACCTACTTTAATAAACTTCGCGACGTTAAATAAATGTAAAGAAAATATATTTCTTTAGATTTGGATTTGGATGGAAATTAGAGTAGTGACTGTCTTACCCGGTAGAGGGAGAAGGTAAAGGGGAATCGATATCTTAAATAATAAAATTTAATGTCGTTTCTTTGTTTACAGGTAAGGATGTTGTAAGTTGGAAATAGTATAAATAAGAGAGAGAGAGAGAGATGTGTAAAATAATGAAATAAAAAACTTTAAATATAAAAAAGCCTCTCCCTTTAAAGATCTGCTATTGAAGTTCATGAAACAAACCGAAACTAGCATTATAGAAAATACTGAATTCCTGTTATCATAAATTGCCAGACTTTCAACGAATTATACTTTGTTACGCACTTTTCTTACCTTGTGACCGGAGTTATAATCGAGGAGTTTTATTAATAAACTAGTGTGACATTTACAAAACCTGCAATGTTTATTAACCGCTCATTCGAAATATTAGATTTGTTTAATTAGTTCTACCTCGAACACAGAAAATCTGCCATCTAATTATCGTAATTTTATCATTTTTAATACAATTCGTTACACCGTGCATACGAGCTGGTCATATGTAGTTTAGCATGACAAACTAGGCAAAATACGACGCAATAGAAAGTTCTAATAAAATCACGATTTGATGCGTGCAATTTGTAAGAATTTGACGTAAAAGATTAATGAACAGTGGTTTAAATAAACATAAGCTTTTTGTTGGACATTAATATTGACATTTGCACAAACGCTGAAAGAATATTACATAGTGGTTTCAAAGAATAACGTACACGATGTTAGATGGTACATTTGTCACTTTACCATGCAATGATTCATGCGGTTTATAACTTATGTCTTTTGCATTAAGGAATCGAGCAAATGAGAGTGGTCGCACGATGCTTTTCTAACTGCATCGCACGATTTATTAAAGTGCAATGTTCGACGAACTACTGTGACACGTTGATTGCCAAGTCAGCGTTCTGAACAGTTCTACAAAAGCAAAGGAATGTATGTATCTCGTTAAACTAAAACTACAGAATAAAACTGAATCGGATTAAGTAATTACATTTGTTCCGAAGACATTTCAACGTCGTACTTTTCGTACAAGTACTCTTCGGTTGCGATACGTTCTCAAGAATTTCAACAATTCTTTAAATCATACTGCTAGTTTTTGGAGCGACTAGCGTCATCGATTAAAGCGAGGGTAATGAAATTTAGGGTCTCGATAAACGGGTAAATTAATTATCAGCCGTGGCATTCGGAGGACACGGGAATGGCGGGTACGCGGTTCGAATGGCTTCGGATTCCGTGACGTGTTTCCTGTTCGAAGGATCGCCGTCGAAGGGTTAGAAGGTGGAGGGTCGATTCTACTTCAAATACGAGCCACGCCCATTTAACTCTGGCCCTTTTTCTTTCCGTTGTACGGCACCTGACCTCTGACCCGGCGCGGTAACCCGTGCTGTGTACGCGCTCACGCGTTCAGGTCCACGCAACCACGCCAACGGGTAGATAGATAGATGCACACGCATATCCGCAACGAGCCACGGTACTTGGAGGAAGAAAAGGGTTACAACGGGGAGGAAGAAGAGCGACGGGAAGGAATAAAAGAGGAGGGGAACCGCGCGAGGGAAGAAGAGAACGCGAAAGGGACGGAACGATAAAACCGCGGGAACGTATACTGTACGTAGAAAGGAGACGAGCGGTAATTGAAGAATAGCGGATTTCAGCGTATATTATAGGCGGACGGGGGAGCCTCGATTTTTTTTTCCTCATCGTAAATAAGTTACGCAGGAATCCCATAAGCCGTTAATGCGAGTGAACGTCCTCCCGCTGAAACTCATGCGCGCCGCGAACACGCGCACACGCTCGAACACGCGCGCGTCCCTGTTGATTCTTGTAGGGGAACAAGTCCTATCCACGATAAATTCATCGCGATTCATCTTGATCGTATTAATTGGCATCGCTACCCCTCCTCCCGGACTCTGCCCCCTGATGAACGCTCGATAACGATGACGCCTTCGACGTTGATTGGACGTCGTTTATCACCGCAAACCCGAACGCTTAAATCGTTGCAGCCGACGCGACGGTGCTCAAAGATTAGGCGGGATTAGAATTGGTTTGGTTACGACACTACGTTGCACTCCAACTTTTCCCCTTTCTCCTTAATAGTCCTGAAATATTTGGGAAACGGTACCGTATTATTTCCAGCGATGTACGAGTCCTGTATCTCTGATCTATTAGTCTAAAGACGGACGAGATGTTTTCCCCCAGTTTAAAAAAGGACATTGTTCTTTTTATAAATTGTGTTGTATCGATCGTAGTATTGAATAATTCTTTGCGGTGATATCAGCGCACAGGTTCGATCAAATTTGTTCTTTTTAATATAATTTCTTGTTGAGGATGCGACCTATGTGGGGACAAGTATGGAAACCTAGAGCATTTGACAAGGGATTGCAGGATAATGGGGGAAAGGAACAGGCTCCAGGAAGTAGCGAACGGGAAAAAGAGAAAAGAGAGCATAAATAAACCAAAGAGAATACCAAATTAAAAATGCAAAAGTAATGGAATTGGGAGGGAAGTTATAAGTATGGAATTAAGTGGGTTAGTGATAATTAGGATATTGAAAGAGTAGGAATGTGTGAGACATAGAAACGAATGAGAGAAGGTATGGACCGAATGTGTGAAATAAGATAGTTTTCTACAGATAGGTTAATGGAAACCAAGTCACATTTCTTAGCTGTAAGGCTGAAATAAAGCAAAGTATTATTATTATTATTATTATTATTATAAATATAATTTCTTGTAGCAAGCATGATTGTTTCGAACATAGAAAATGGTAACTTTTGCAGACGAGGTAGAGCCTAGCCGCTCTTATTGAGGTGATTTTTCTATTTTGCCAAATAGGAAAGAGGATTGGTTGAAGTATGTGGAGATCCGATCTTTAAGAGGTCACCGAGGATCGTTGGGGTCCGCAGATCCCGTTGCCATATAAGCTGTGACATTATTTAACCTGCTGTCTGGTCGCGTTTGACAATGGAACCTTCGCCGTGGCAGATAATAAGAGACTGCGAAAACCATATAAAGCTGCGACCGAGTCCTTTCACATTTCGCAATGATTGAAAAGTACGGTACCCCGGGATAGGTCGCGGAAGGCGGCATTATGGATTTCCAGCGCGTCTGATAAAGCCAGAAAACCCTATCGATCTTCCAGCGGCGGCGGCGGCGGCAAGATGGGACGTTTTGTAACGAGATAAATGTCGTGGCCGGCCGATTGGGTGAGGAGGATCCAACGGATATCTTCTCCCTACGGGAAATCTATGTTTATGTTCTTGCGGTGCCGCTGCCGGGTCAAGTTGTGTTAAGAAATTGAACTCCGCCGAACAAGAAATCCGCACGCATACAACGCGTTCCACGGTACTACCACTGACAGCAACAACACTTTTTCAGGCTCCGCAGACTACTCTGTTCCCATGTATTAAACGGCTCGTATCTTCGACTACCATTAGACTCTTGCCACATGTAACGTCAAAACTGGAAGGCTGTCAGTGGTCCATCAATTTGCGCGGTGACTGACGAGGCGATCGATAGTTCACTGAGACGAACCTCAATTCTTACGACAAGCTCTTGTGTACGAGCTTTACTTGCTTGAACGTTAACCCCCGGCACGTTCCTCGGAAATAGTTCCATGAAACAACCTAACATAATGTTTCACCAATTTGTCTTTTAACTCCGACATATTATGTTTCATTCGTCACGACAAATTTTTAAGAACTACGTCTCAAGTGTCAATATGGAGTTTATCAGACAACTACGAAAACTCAATCTTTTTCTTCTGCTCTCGTGCAATGCCTTATTATCCAGGCCTACGGTGGAAATATATAAAATAACTGTGAGTTAAATATTTAAAAAAAACTGTATACGTTTAAAAAACTGCTTGTTTACGATGTTTCAATTTCGAGATATTTAAACTATGGACACTTCTTACAGCGAACTCTGCCCTTTTCAATTGACGGAACAGTTTTCGTAAGTACTTAAAAAAACTATAAAAAGAGACTTCTTTTGAGTTTATTTCGGTTTCTGAACAAACCGCGAATTGAAAAAATTTGCATGCTTGGCAAAAGTATAAGAAATGCCAGTACAGAGTTTAAGATTACTTGGTCACACCCTTCCGATATTTTTTACTGAGAAAGAAAAGTTCCTCCGTGAAGCAAGTTGTCGATTAAATGGCATTGGAACAGTGTGTAATTATGGGGCTGGAGACACTGTCGGAGCAATAAACATTTGCGGGTTTCTGGGAGCGACACGCGTACGGAGAAGTGAAGGGCGAGAGAGTTTCGCGGAAAAGGGCAGGAAGAAGGACGAATCGCGCGGCGTAAGAAGCGTGGCTACGTTTATTACGGGTAAATCGTCGAGACCCTCGGAAGTACGGCCGTTAATCTCGGCACGTCCGACGTGGCCGTCGATGGGGCCATACCTGGTGCACCTTCTCATCCCTGTTCCTCTCTCGTGCCTCCCGCTCTTTGCCGGCTCTCCGAGACGTTCTTCTCTCCCCTGCGCGCCGGACCTTTTCCATCCTCGCTCACGCGCTTTGCTCCGCTCGAGCGAGCGCCGCGAAAATTAGCTTATTAAAATAACAATTATGGAGTCCCGTCCAGCCATTGTACCTCGTGTCAGGGGTTAAGCGCCAGTCGTTGTAACTTAACGGAGAGACGCAGGTACCGGCCCCTGCCTCGCCGGATCCTCCGGTTTCTTCAGGGAAATCGCGAATCGTTTCACGGTGTTTGCTAAACGCTGCAGATTATTCTCTCGCGATCAGTCTTTCTCCAATTGCTATTTATTCGCAGCCAATAACGGCCGGACATAAAGCTTCGTCTTCCTTTATTTTATAGAGTATAGAGCAGCGAGAATAATTCGCGATGATTGGATGCTAATGCTCTTCGTGCCACAACTAAAAATTGTCCGCGTCGACACGAAGATACCGAAACCGAATAGACATTTGTTTCTTCCTCGAATAATTCTGATAAGCAGCTTGTTCGGAGATAAATCATGAATAGCCAATTACAGCGGGTACGCGATCGAGGTTCGAAGCGTCCAGTCTTTTTTTCCAGTTTTGTAATATACCCAATAACAAGCAATGAAAGCCTTTTTCGTAGCACGCCGAGTACAAATCTGCCGGCACTTAACAGACGAGAATGTCGGACAGTCAGTTAACCGTAAAGGATTCCTTAAATATTATCTCCGTGCCGGAGACCGTCTGAATGGAGGCAGGCTTTATTCAAAAGGTCCTTGTCACTTTTAAACAGATTTACGGTTCATCACGGTGGACCGGTAGCAGAAGCTGGCAGATGCGCGGGAGGTATTAAACGCAAACGAATTACGACGTTAAGATACCTCAATGTCGTCCGTGCTCGCCGCGCATCGAGTTTCATGACGTACGATGAACCCGCTTTCTAAAAGAGATTACAAGAATGACGCTCATAATTCCCCGCTTTATCTTCTCCGGCAGAGGACCGCTCGTAGGATCGCCGAGAAACGACGGCCATATTTTTCCATTTTATTCCCTTACAGGAGCACGACGTCCTTGCCGCGCAGCGAATAAATTAAAATCTTCGAACGGCAACGAACGTGTAACCAGCGCGATAAGTTTAAATCAATATCTCATCCGATACCTCGATCGATCGATACCATACGATACGCCGAGCATCCGTTAAAACAATTCACCTGAGACTCGATCGATACCCCACACGATAAAAGCGATAAGGCCCAATATATAAGACCGATGAACCACTGTAAAACAACTAATAAAAGTTTGTCTTTAGCCACGAGTACACCTAATGTTCAGTTCACCTCTCCTTATTAATCGTAAGATATATTTCTTCACGAGTCATTCTATCTTTTATTTCATTCGCGGTAAAGTACGAGTGTTAGTCTTTTCTTGTGCCCCGTGACAAACGACACGGCTTCCGCGTGGTGTCGCGACGCGCACGGACAGTGGAAAAACAATACCAGCTACAAGAACGCGGGAGGAGGCTGTAAATTACAAGCTACGCCGCCGATAGATATCCCGGATGTGACGATCCAATTACGTTCGCGTATTTATATTCATTCGCTTCACGCCCGGTCCGACGTTTATCCTTGGTCGCGTGCGCGGGTTAATGAGCACGGATCGCTCGCGGCGCGCGAAAAATATCCGCAGAATTTATATGGGGAGCTGGCCGGACCCTTGATCATGGTATCAAACTAGCGAACGCTATCGAGAGCCAGAAAGAAACGCACAGACATCTTAATGATCCTCTCTGAAAAGCTTGCTTTCGATTCTAACTGGCCCTAAGACGGCCGCAGACGCGTCGATGATATATTGCGGATTTTGTGCATTTACGATGAGAACGAATAGGTCTGATACAGAAAAGTGAAAGAACGTTAGAGCAGTGGTGGGGACGGGTGGGAGAAGGAAAGATGGGACTTCTTTGTGGAGAGGGGTTGGTCGGAGGAGGAGACCATGAAAATACTGGAGGAGAGGCAGGATTTTATAAGTGAAGAAATAGTAAGGAGGGTGTTACGTCCTAAGATGGACGTTTTGAGATGGAAATAGTAAATTCCGAGTATATATTAATAGTACAATTAATGTTATTGGCGCACTTATTGAGGGTGACTTAGTTAGTTCATACTAAATGCTAAACGAAAATTTAGCCATGTACCATACATTTTTCAAAAAAATGCAATAATTAATTACCGGTCGGTAATGTGTTAATAGTAAATAGAATAGTAAAAACTGAATTCATCTTCATACTTTCAACGCACGAGTGCTCTCAGTTAAATTCATAGAGCCTTCTTACCAATTAATTTCTTTGTTTGCATCGTTAACCGAAATCTTCAGGAATTTATTGAATATAGATCTGTGTGCCTAAATAAACGTAATCTAAGTGAAACGGTTGAAGCATTGTTCGGTGGCTATTCAGATCGCGGTGTATACATATGTTCGAGGCCAGGCGTTTCCTATCGGAAAGATTGAAAGGACTCGAGCAGTTCGATGCTCGAGGATGATGAAAGGTGTCCCGGTAGCGATCCGGAGGGTGCTTTCACGCGTCGAGAACAGGATGCTCATACATCGGAGACGGGCAGGCGCTAACGGGCGTAAAATGAATTATCATTTATACGCGCGCGGCCGGTCGCGTGTAAATTTGCGTTGACGGTGTCGCGCGGCGGCCGCTGCCCGTTGTTCGAGCCCCACTTCGCACCTACCGCGTAAACGGTGCCCACTGTCGGGATATATACCCGCTTATTTATTCCGATACGAACCGGTGGCTTTATGGCGGAAAATTAGCGAGAGTTACGCCGGTTGAATGCCGGCGTCATCACTTAGACTGGCCGGTGCATTCAACGCTTTTTTAATGGCCGGCGACACACCCTCCTTAGCGTCCTTTAACACCTCACGACCTCCTTTAAAGAGCGCCTTTTGGCCAGACGATCTTTGAACACGGACCGCAAACCACCGCGCGAAAATTCGCGGACAACTGGTTTGCCCTACGTGCTAAAGAGCAGAAGAGCGCTCTCTGCCAACCGGCTGCTGCCTTCCGCCGGCATCGATGTCTCCGGAATGCTTCGACATGTGTAACATTATTTTACGAAAATTCTACGTTAGCCCGAATTCGATCCTGACCCATCTAGGGGTCCGTTTCACGCATTGTGCGCATAGACTCCATAGAGAACCGTTCCGTTTCATTCAATGCGCGATCGGAATTAGACCGTCGATTTTATGAATTTTTTTACAAAACTTCACATGATTCGAAGGTGAAATTTCGATTATTATTTTCAAGAAGGGATGGTTATTTAGGGGTTCGTTCTGTTTCACGAATGATGCGCATAGACTGCATAGAGCACCGTTCCGTTTCATTCAATGCGCGCATCAGAGTGCACAGAATTCCCCAGCTTCCCACCACTTCTCGCGCATTAACCGTGCATCAGCTACCACAGCTCAGAAGTGAAGCGTTTGATGCGTAGTCGATGCATCAGCGGTAAATTTGAAAAAAGTAGATTCACGTATCTTCACATTGTGAAACAAAGCAGAATTTGTGAAGATGGACAAAATTGAATTCCCTGTTATTTTGGAAGAAAGCAAAATGTGATTTTTTTATTTAAGAACATCCTTTATAAAAAAATTTTCAATTGATATACATGCATTTGACTTTAGGAAATGGGCAAAGTATTAATTTTAACACGGTTTTTCTTCCAATTCATCTTTGCTGTCACTCTTTACTTTATACTCGTATAAAGACATTTGCAACAACAATGTTTTATGTCCAGCTAAGAAAGAAGAAGAAATTCTCGTGAAGGAAGCGAGAATGTAATTTGATCGACAAGACTTCTTTCTCACAGCGTTTGGATAAACGTTCTCGACTAGAACGAAAGAGAAAATAGGAGTCACCGCGAACAATAAAATAAAGGTTACCTTTTCCCTAGTCGAGGTACAACGTGTCCGTAACTACCGCTCAAAGCCGCGAACTGGAAAAAGAGTGTGAACCAGCGGTACACGAGGTTATACCTGTATGGAGGACCGGGCGGCACTCTGCCAGCCACTTCCAGATATGATCGTCGTAAAATAAATTGCCGGCGTGTAAGGGCCGCGTGGGAGTAAATTACGAGAATAAATAAGGCGTAAACGACCACGGAGGGAACTTTGAACCTCTTTAAGCCTAGGAACCCGAGTGTGGGCGCCGAGGACTTTTAGATCCGAGCAGGGGGGCATAGGTGTCACGAAGACAGGGCCGTAGCGGATGCTGCTTCGCCGACAGGTGAACCGTGTACTGCCTCTGAAAAACTCGTAGACTCTACGGTGGCGAAAACTGTCAGCCAACTTAAAATATCTAATTGCTAGCAGAATCGTGAACACTTCCAACTAACAAGATTGAATTTGAATTTGTTCAGACGTGATCGCAGAAGTTTATTAAGACAATTGCACGTGGAAACATTTTTATAGTTTCGATGCTTGTGAGCAACAAGATTATTCATAGCAGAAAACGTCATTTCATTTTGATACTGAGCAATTCGAAAAAGAGTTTCTGAAAAACTGGTACACTCTACGGTGGCTAAAACTGTCAACCAACTTAAAATATCTAATTGCTAGCAGAATCGTTAACACTTCTAACAAAACAAGATTGAATTTGTTCAGACTTCATACGATTTATAACGTGGACGTGATCGGAGAAGTTTTTTAAGACAATTTCACGTGGAAACATTTTTATAGTTTCGATGCTTGTGAGCAACAAGATTATTCATAGCAGAAAACGTCATTTCATTTTGACACTGAGCAATTCGAGAAAAAGTTTCTGAAAACTGGTACATTTTACAGTGGCTAAAACTGTCAACCAACTTAAAACATTTAATTGCTAGCAGAATCGTGAACACTTCCAAGTAACAAGATTGGATTTGTTCAGACTTCATACGATTTATAACGTGGACGTGATCCGAGAAGTTTATTAAGACAATTTCACTTGGAAACATTATTATTATTCCTGGTTGAAAATGTCACGCATTTCGTTTTGACATTCGGGAATTCTAAAAAGTGTATTGTCTGAGTCAGTAGATAGCCTTGTCGCTTTGTCGCAGCTCCATCGTGCCGCCAATAGCGAAGCGATCAGAAAGAGGCGGATGTGGACGATTTCATTGGAGTCGGTCGTGTCATAGTCAACCATTATGTGCAAAACTCGAGCTGTACCGTATAGAAAAGGAGCAGCATGTAGGTATCACGGCCGGTCTGTGTGCAAGAATAAATTCGAGGAAGGAGGCTGGGTCGCCTAAACCTGTAATCGACGACCCACGTCTAATCTACACCCAATATAACGATCAAGACCGTTCCTTTCATTCCGCCGCCGTGAAAAAGGACCGGCTAAAAAGTCTGTTGGACAGACAAGACCGGCGTCACCGGTGTCGATACGCGTTCCCTCCTCTTTTATCGGGGCGAACGGAGTTACATATTTTCGGGTGATACAACAAATCGTGGATCGAAACGAACCTCTCGGCAAAAAGAGAAACCGAAAGGAGTAGCGGCGAACGAGAGTGACAGAGAGGAACGAAAGTGGTAGAAGAACACACGCGTGTCGGTGGTGAAAGGTTTCACGGCTGGAAATAAACGCCGAAAGTCTGGTATCGTGGAGAACGGGAAGTGTCGGGACCTGAACCGAAAGCGTTCGTTCGGGGTCGAAGTGGACCGGCCCTGTCCCGTCGATAAAACCACGGTTGATCCGCGTAATCCGAAGATCCGCGGCTGCGTGCGAGAAGGGAACGGAACGTCCGTGGAATCGGAATCGAGGCTGTCGGAGCGAGCCGGTCGAGAAAGAGAAAAGGAGGGCGGCGATAAGAGGACCAAGAGAGAAGGTTTCGTAGAGTAGGGGATCCGGAGAGTCGTCCTCCAAGGTGTCGGCAAACAGGGCCGTTCGACGAGTGGTTCGACGCCGGTGGTCCACGACGGTAATGCCTTAGTTTCCATGCAAACTGGCCGTACGCCTCCATACCTTACGCATAACCGGATATTAACATGGGAAGTGGCCGCCGAGACTCTCCGAGCTCTCCGAGCTCTTCGTTCGCGTCCTCTCTTCTCCTTTCAAAGACGGCAAGGGACCGTGTCTCTTTCCCAGCCCCGATGTCCCTCCTCGCGCGTCACCGACGGGGTGGAAGGTGGGAAAAATATATGGTAGATCGTGATCTCGATCGAGCCTATAAAACGTGTCCCTGCCGCTCGCGGAACTATCCTCTCTCGATCGGCCGCGGGGATCGCTGGCTCGCAGATCTATTCCAGAGATAAGCCGGGGCCCCGATTCTTTCGATCGCGGTTTAATCGATGGTACCGCGGCGGCGAGCCGCACGGATCGATTAAGCCGATGGCTGACGCGTGAAACGACGCTGGAAAGCAGTCCACCGGCTGCCACGACCTTCGTTCGCCGGCTTGCTTTTCCATCTGCCCTCCCCCCGGATGGTTTTTCAGCCTGAAGTTCATGGCGTTCTCACGTGCCACAATTTCGACGCGATCTGCCCGCGAAAATCACCATCGAAACGATCGACGCAGCTGGACAGTCGTCGGATTCCGTTCGAGAACACTGTTCGGACCGCGAATGCATTTTCAAGCTTCTTTTTTAATCGGTACTACAGTCGGCCGCAGAGTTGCCGGATTCAAACTTGCTCGCACCGAACCATTCCCCTTCTACGATGCTATTCCCCCGCATTTCCGCCATGGCCCGGTCACGTGACTGATCCGGTACTAGCAGAGAGAGAGAGGGAAACTTTTTCTTCCGAGAGAGAAATATATGACTGTTTATTGAATTATTTTGAAGGTGGTTCGAAACCCACCATAAACAGTAGGTCCCGCTGAAAAGGCGATTGTGAGAATAGAAAGTGGGGGAAGGAAGATTGGTAAATGAATTTGAAACCCTGAGGGACCAAATATCATGTTACATACATTGAATTATTTTGACAGAAAGGAATTTTTGGTTAGAAAAATCGGCCGTTTCACCGTGCAACACTATAGATCGGTAATATACATATATAGCTCGCGGTAATTTGGCAGGGATTGATAGTCTCGGATAACAGGACTGCGCATGCAACAAGCAGGTAGCCAAACCGGACGAAAGAAAGCGGCAATGTATGCAACGAGTGCGTGACTGCGGATCCATCCCCGTCGTTGCGATTTCTTTCGCAAATTGCAGGCGTATCGGATCGGAACGCGATCGAATCATCGTCGAACTCAATTTGTTGCCTCGGCCGGGATCGTTCGCCTTCTCAGCGATCTAGATCGTGGATCGGTGTACGTGTGTTCTTCTCGTTGAGGGCTCTTGACGAGCCGTCGGAGTGCATGCTCTCGTACGTGAGGGAAACCGGCCATTTCGAGCCCCGCACGTCAGAGACAAACGACGATCACGTAAGAGTCATGGTGTTTTCGAGGGAACGCGGTGGTTAGCGTTGATTACACCTGGCGAACGATTTCGCCGGCTCGATCCGACTACGGGTTCGGTGACGTGACGTCGAACGTGATCGATGAGATCCGCGAGAGTCAATGTCGACTTTCGTCTGACGTACCGAGAGCGATCCGCGTAATGCGAGGGAACTGTTAACACCTAAAGTTTCACAATTTCTTCGCTTACGCATTTACCTAGAATTCTGATACGGGTATATTAATTTCCGTAAGAATAAGAAATTAATATCCGTAACACAATTATTAAATATATATTATATATCTTTATTGATTCCCCTTAGGGTTACAATTCTTGTACAAACTTTCCTCCTTACCCACTCCCTTCGCTCTTACTATCTAGGCTTAATTCCATCTTACAATCTATCTTATAACTACCTTAACCTACTACAGATAGAAACAGAGAGAGCAACAATATTTACAAAGTCTTATTTGCCATATTTTTTATCACATATACAATATTTACATTATAGTATCGTCTTTGTACAGAAATCACAAAATTGATGCTCAACCGATCGAATACATCGCATTACTTGAAATGTATTATATTTTTAATAAACAACGAACCAAGGTATTGCTAACGTCAACACGCATGCCTGTAAAAGTTAAAATCGAAAATTTCACTTGTCAAATAAATTCTTATTAAACGTGGCAAAGGTTGACAGTAGTATACAGACAGTAGTAGAAACTGTAGAAAGGTTGATAGTAGTATTTGACAGTAGTAGTATGAAAAATATCATCGAAATAAAGGACATTAAATACTAAATTTTTAACGATTACACGAAATGAATAACATTTGCATTGAGGATATCGGGAATTCTAAATAAAGGACATCCTTCTCACGTGTTATTCATTGTTCAGATCGTTAACATAGATTCTAATTGTAATAGCCGTGTTCAGAAGCATTATTAGTAGCGTTTTGAATTTTGCACTCTTAAATTGGCCGTTTTCCCCACTGTGCGCTGCTATGAATCAAACCTACGTAGATTTGAAGAAAAAACTGAAGAGAACCGTGCTCGTTTAAACCGGAAGAGGGTGCAGCGAGGTGATCACGGGCTCCGAGCGGATTCGCGATCGGTACTATTATAAAACACCTGATCGCGAAAGGGCACAGCTTGACGTGGACGCCTCGATAGACGGAGGAAAAGAACGCACTGAATAATGATAATTGTTCGAGCAATCCCCGCTTTCCGTACAGGGGCCCGGCAATATTTTCTTCCCAAGATCCCGCGGCGATCGCGTGCATCGCGATAGAACATAACGCGGCGCAATAAAAACTTCAAGCACACCGTAATTAAACGAGCCCAGAAACCTTTCGGTCACGCTAGTTCTTACGCGAGGCGATCATACAATAACTCACCGGGGAAGTTCGGCCCCCTAAACAACACGTTGTTTACGAGCATGCAGGTGGGAAGGTTCTTATATCCCATCAAACGTAAACAATGTTCCTTATCCGTCCGTTCGTTCGTTCGATTTCTGGTTTGCCGCGGACTGGTCTAATGAAAATGTTGTTGGCTGGCATCTAACGATCTCCTGAAACCGGTAGCGATACGGGGAATTACTCGCGACGACGACATTTCACACGATGTCCGCTGACTGAGCCCCGTCACGGATTAGATAACGTCCGCGGAAATATATTAGCGAAACGGCTGCACCATTTTTCAAAGCGGACAGTCCGCCGTTTAGAAGTCTCAATTAATAGCACCGGCATCTCGAAGGTCTACAGCTTCGAGGCAGACCTTTCCCGAGCCTGATCAAGGAAGAAATTCACGCTAATGAGAAAAAGGTTTAACGCGCTGGTGGACTCGAAGGATTTCATGTAACGAATCGATCAGAGCTCTCGCTGTCCGCGTAGTCGCATCCTGCGTTATCAGTCAGAGATTATAACCTATTACCAAAAACATTTCGCTGCTAACGCACGACCATATGTACACTTCGTGTTTAAACGCTACAAAATGGTGACATTACAGTCGAACAAGATACAGCTTTCGAATCCTCCTCGGTTAGCCTTCGTCTTCGAAGTCTCTGGGGTCTCTCTTCCATGAAACTATGTGTTCTTTGAACTTCCTAACTACGTTTCAAAGATAGAATGGAAATAATTTTCAATTAATGTTTTCGGCGCAACCGTTTCGATCAATTTTTAATCAATTAGCTATTTTGCAATAGTGCCTAACGTTTCAGTTCTAGTTTGAACCTTTTTCAAATGTAAGTTGCGTCTGAAAACCAAAAAATATATATATATTGAAAAGTATGTAACATAGATGGATTGAAAATGAAGAAACTACCAGCAAAAACAAAAAAGAAAGAAAAAAAATGTGATTTCTATTATATGTGAGAGAACAGGTTGTATATATGTATAATGGGTAAGACTCAATTATAAATATATGAAAGGAAACATAGAGTGGAAACGAGGAATAAGACAGACAATGCGAGAACAGTCCGGAAGAGAGATTTGTGGAAAGAAAGATTGGCGAACGATGACGACGAGGATCCTCGGCGTGTAACGCAGGATTCCCATCGTCGTTCACCGAATCCGTTCTATCAACAAATTTCTCGGGTCTGTCCCGGCATTCCCACGTTACCGATTCGCGGATCCGCGTCGCACGATTATCGTAATGGCAGCCGGACAAGACGCGCAGGGGTCGCGCGAGAAGGAACCGATCGATCGACCGACGGGGGACGTTTAATGCCAGACGCATTCCTGTCCGCGGTGGATTCTGAAACAGGAAAGGCGATTGGTTCATCCCGGTAATCTCTGATCTATGGACGTATCTGCCGCGGCGGCGGCCGTGAGACGAACACGGGGACGGGAACGGAACGGGACGGGAGCCGTTGCCATAAACATACACACAGCCTCGGCGAGGACACCGGCGCGGACCGGCGCGGCGCGGCCCGGTGCGGCATGGCAGCGCGTCTCCTGGCCACATGGTAGTGAGTTCAACAGGTTCCCTCTTTCCCTATTGCGCGCAGTTGCGACAGTTATTAGTCAAGATTAGCTCCGGTACGTGGGAGCATCGGCCCTAACGGCGGTGCCTGTATTTTGACAGGGCTCATCTCGGAATTAATCGGCACTCGTTCCCGAGCCTCCTGGGATTACGATTTGTCTGTATTATCCTCGTATAACCAACGGGCGTTACGAGGTACCTCTCTCTCTCTCCCTCTCTCTCTCTCTCTCTCTCTATTTATCCCTCTTCCTCTCGATCGCACGAACCCCCTCGCCCCTCTTTGCCAACAGCTCCGTGCATCGCACCGTGTCTTTGCCCCTTTTCTTCGTCGTCCCCGGCTTTCTATCGGGGCCCGGTGTTACTCTTCCGAGAATTAAGATTTCTGCAAGAGCGTCGCGTGAAATCCTCCTCCCAGGTTTCACCGTTAGAGCGCACAGGTCGAAGGTATTGTGTGTACACGTCGGGGCCTGTTGAAGCTGCGAGAAACTCGCGGGTACACGCACCGAACGACCCCGGCCAGACGCCTATCACCGTTCATTTCTTTTAACCCTTTCCACTACGTTCGTTTCGCGGTTACGGTGATTACGATTTCTTTGTAATTCACCGTTTCCTAGAAGAAGAAAATTTATATCTAGTGTATGCCAAGACGATATATTGCAAAGGGTTGATCCTAATGTTTCAACTTTACTAATAACAATCGAAGTCGGGTTTCCAGTCACTGGAGCATTCCGAAACGCAGGAAGAACTTGTGGAGAGAACCTAATTTTAACGAAGGGTCATTAATTCGGAGAATCGAGGAACACGCATCCAAGCCGATGGGTAAACGTGAAACGGGCCCTAAACGACGGTCGTGTCATCTGGTCTGTGGTTTTCGTGTACACAGAACTCCGTTTGATTTTGTAATCCATGATACGGTTCGATCGGCGCCGTTAATTGCATTCGAAACGCCAGTCCCAGCTATCAACGGGACTTCACCGACAGCCATTTGCATTTACTCGCCGGACGGATCGTGAAAGATTCTGATTAGGTGGTGAGATGATGGACCAGCGTCCGATTCACCGTGTCTGGAAACGTGTTCTCAGAATAGGAGACACGGACCTGCTTAATGAGCGATTCGTAGGAGGGATACCCGGTTCGTAAAAGTATTGGAAATAACCTCCTCTTTCTTCTGTTTTTTTTCCCGCCTCTCCTCCTCTAGTATTTTTTCACCGACGAGCTTGATTACCGTTGATTGTGATCGGCGAAGCTGCCTCCTCAGGAATGCGCACAATGTTCTTAATTGTTCTCTCTCTTTCTCTCTCTCTCTCTCTCTCCTTCTTTCCTAATCTATGTCTCTCGTGCGTGGTTGCGGGACCGTGCGTTTGCTCGAGAGAAGAAGAAGAAGACGTAAGATTACGTTACCAGGTAACAAGCTTTCGACGACACGCGATTACTCAACAGTTCAGAGGTAGTCCCAGCTGTTTACCAGCTCCCTCGAAAACGCATCCCGCTCACTTTCGCAGCCGATGAAAACTCTATCGAGCGAATTACGCTAGGAATTTTTTTTCCAGCGAACGCGATTGCGACTGCGTAACTCCTGAAGAAATATCGCTGCTGGTACGAGACCGCGAAACGATACGAGAAGTGGAAGCATACGCTTTCAGGAAGTGTTTCGTTGACCCGTCAAATTCAATTAGATTCGATCGTACCGCGAGATCCGTGGAAATATTAAATTTCGACACGATCGCAACACGTTTTGAACATCCTGATTCGCAACCGAGTTCTTAATCAATCTTCCAATCGCCGTGATAATTTTCGCTGCGAATCAACCAGGTAACGCGATAGAATGGTTTCTTTCGCTGAAAACTGCAATTGGTCGGAATCACCGAGAGGATACTAAAAGTTGTTTCTTACAACTGCGTGACTATATCGAGAATTTAAAAAATACGTTTCCTAGATCCTCGTCCATTATAGGTATTCTGAAAGTTTCAAAAGTATTCCATTAGTAAACCAGTTGTTAAGAGTGTACAGGGTGGACGATTTATGTGAAGCCATTGAAATATCCCGAGAACTATGCATCGGATGAAAACAAGTGGGTAATGAAAGTTGTTCGTCACGAAGGGGGACATCCACTGATGACAAACTCGACCCGAAGATAAAACACTTAAATGGGAACCCTCATTTTGCATTGCAGATTTGGATTCTCCAGAAAAGAATACACAAATTTGACCTAGGAGTTTTAGCATTTTGGTTCACAAATGGCGCTGTAATGGACAAAAATCAAAATGGGTAAAAAAATCGTTGAAAATTGGGGATATCTCGAGAAATACACATCAGATCAGAAAAATAAAAGTAGACGTATTTGATATTTTTAAAAATGCTATTATAATGCCCCAGAGGGTGGCGTTACCTACTTGTTTCGATCCGATGCATAGTTCTCGAGATATTTCAATGTCTTCAGATAAATCGTCCACCCTGTATATTGATAAGAGTCACTGTAAATCTCCAATTTCGAACATACTTGATAGGATTATCGGGTAGCCTAACCCGGATCTAAATACTAGAAAGCAGCGACTCTGAAAGAAGGAGAAACAAAGTTGGCAGTCGTAGTACTCGAGATAACAACTGAAACCGTCTGCGTCGAAGAAAAGGATTTTCCCTGGCGATGCTCCGACTATAATTTCCGCGGGATTTTTGCGGGAAAGCAGACCTGGGAACGGTAGCTTCGTGTCGAATAACTGGCGAGCCAGTGAGGCGTATTGCACGCGAAAGAAAGGGTGATTTGGTTCGGCTCGGAAGAAAGGTATCCGCGCTAAATAGGATCCCCTCGGGGAAGCGGTTTTAACGAGGCGTCGGGAATTCGTCGAAATTCGATAAGAACGTGCCGGAGGCTGACAGCCGCGAGTAGGTAGCCACGCGAGAGAAGAGAACCGCAGGTAATGCATAGGTGTGTATTGCCAGGTAGGAAGATCGCCGGCAAAAGGGACGTCGAATACGTAGCCGGCGTTGCGTATAACGGGGACCGTGATTAGCAGCTGGTTTCCATCGGCAGAAGAGCGGACCACCCCCGTGGACACGCGCACGCATATCCACGGATGACGATCCTGCACCCGGTACGCATCGTCACGTTCACAAGGGGATTCATAACCTATGCCAGATTATGGCTGTCGCGTTTTGCAAGGCGTCGTTTCTCATCTGCCGTTCCGAGACGTTCGAAATTTTTAGCCTTCACGATTATGCTCGATCTCGAAAGCCTGCGACCTCTTGCACTGCTCGAGCAATAGCAATAAAATATACTGCATGTTTCGTTATTGTTAATCCGTAGCTATAATAATCCTTTATCGGCCAGTTTTGTTCAAATTGTTTTAAAAATTTATGAAAATCGCTGTCTACAGGCTGTCCGAATAATTTCAGAGAACATATAAAAATGGATCTTTCTGGCGTTCGTGATTAATCGTTCAAAACATTATAGGGTTAAAGTACAAATGATGTGTGTGTGTGTATTGTATTGTATGTATGTACGTGTGTGTATTAACAGACAACCCTATGTATAGTTAAATTTATAAAATAGAGAATCAGAACAGAAGAATTCTAAAATTGTAATTGCCAACGAATTGTAAAAAGAAGATCTGGTTTTACAAATAAATACGGCTTATTCCTTACAACATTGTCGAACAAGGAACCTGGCAAAAGCTTGATTACGCAGTGGTAAAAACGTCGTATCGATTTGGCTTAATCTTTTCGCTTTGATTAAGACTAAATGATTAAGACCAGAGCAAGGATTAGCATATCTGCGGCGGACTGAGAGTTATGGGAACGATTTATGGATAGCACGGTGGCCAATGCGTTGAAGCTTCCTGCAGCCTCGGTTTCTCGCAACAGGGCACACGGGAAGAGTAAATCATAACGTCGCGGCGAGCGGGTTAGGAAAGGCAGGATTTTCCACGGACTAATGAAACCATTGAATCGTCGAAGTGAAAGTGACAGATTTAGATCTGACAGCGCTAATTGCGTTCGGAGATACGGGTCGCAACCCGCACCGCGGTGCTCCCCCCGTAACGGCTCGAAAGTGAGTGCTCAAAGAGCGAGAGCGTTCCGCGATTTGCACGCATGACACGCCTATCGCAAATACGGATTAATGAACTGCATACGCCCCGGCGGAGCAATGCGAGTGATCTAAACCTGATAAAGGCGAGACTATATCTTCTGGGTAACGGCAATTCATAATGCACCGGGTGAGTAACCGGCGAACCCGGAGAACCTTAATTTATATCGGTCGGCGCGGGCAACCGACGCGACGTGCTTTCATCCACGGTATTACAGACACGGGCATTCGAACCGTAAATTATTCATCCCCGACCGTATTACGATCTATAGTTACGACCGTTTACAATTGGAACAATCGTTTCGATTTTTTAAGTGAAACTTCTTTTGGCAGGGTGTAAGCCTAATTCGCGTCAAAGGAATTAATATGCAAAGGATTAATAAGAAAGATGCAAAACTGGAAAATGCTGAAATTGAAAAATTGTCAAATTTTTAAGTTGAAAAATTTACGCTTGGGCAATATCTCTCGAGGAAACAATTGGGACCTTCGATTAATTCATTCGTCAATTCGATTCGATATTGATTAAATTGTAGAGTCACGTGCATATATTATGAATGATATGTCGATAGTTCTGAAAGAGAAATTTATGAGCGAAATCATTTAAACACACTCGCAGTATCTTTCAAGTAAACTATTACGTTTCTAATTAATTTATACATCAATCCGTCGGGATATTGAATTAGACAGTCACATGAATTTAAATTTAATATTATTATTCATCGTAATCGTATATATATCAAGAAATATACAATAGTAACATTCTTCGGTAAAACATTTTAGTTGAACATTTTACAATTTATGATCGAAGCGATTTATAATCGAATCTGCGTTTTTAAACAAACAAAAAATCAATCCTCCTTGACATCGACAAAATTAGAACCGCATGACTTTAAATTAATTTTCGTTAACACGTATCCTGATAATTACATGTCACGACATATATAAAAAAGTCTCCAAAAATTTATAACTGACACGCACACACGAAAAATGACACGGCGGTGTTAATTTTCGAGAATAATTCATTATTCCCTGTTACGAATCACGGAGTTATTTTAATATCTCGACTAAATACAATCGAGATTCCGATGTACGGAACAAGATGGCTCGCCGCTATAAATTATTTCAATTAGAAAAATTTGTTTGGCCACATTTCATCCGACATTCCAGCCACAGGGCCAGCTAGTCGACGGTGCATCGAGCCGTGGTTGTTCACACGCCTCGAATTAGCATGATCAAAAATCCCTGACGGATATTAGGGGAGCCACATCCGATATGCACGAGTGTAGGTTACCACCCTTGTACCTCATTTGTTTCCAGATCTTTTACACCCCCATCCCGGACTGCTGAACAACCTCGGCCACGTACCGGGTGCAAAATTCGCAGCCAACCTTTTTTCCAACGATCGGATCACCACAATTAATCATCTACACTGTGCCGTGTCCGAAACAACACCTTCGCCGAACACTTTTTATTCCCTCGTACGACGCGGTCGAATATTTCGTAGGTGCAGCTACAATTAATCACGATTTCCTCGCGTCGCGTCGTCACGACGGGACGAAACGGGAACGGATAAATCACGATACGCAAAAATCCGGGTGCCAAGGTTCATCGTTTCGAGGCTGTCCCGGTGCCATATTGCCACGTAAAAGCAGCTCGAGGCGATGCTCCGTTCTCGCGATGTGAAAAACATAACAATTATCGTCGAACACTAGAGTTTCGATTCATTCGGATATCTGAAATAATTTTAGAGAAAGCACATCTAAAAACAGAGGGCTTGTTTAAAGTCTCCCACTGAAAATAAGATTTCATTTACTTTCATTTTCTGAAAATTTGCTTGGCAAATATTGAAAATTCGATAAACATCCACAGTCTAGTTAACCCACAGTGGGTTGCGATTAGATAGTGGAAATACCATGTAACATGATATTTAGTCCCCTCAGGGTTCCAAATTCATTTACCAATCTTCTTCCCCCTCTTTCCATTCCTCACTATCGCCTTTTTCAGCGGGACCTATTGTTTATGGTTGGTTCCGAACCACCTTAGATAGTGGAAATAATAAAACTGTTTTTTCTTTCGTAAAAATCTATCCCTTGATGTCAATCGACGCAATGGTAAAAAAAATCAATATTATGGAAACAAATATCATTCCAGAAGGGTTAAACCTTTCGGAGGAGTGTTAGCCTGCCGAGACTGTATCCGAGAGTCTCGCGAGCCTCGAAATTTGTCGTCCGGGCTCGTCGAACGAGGGAAACGATGAATTCACGGTAAATTACAGTATCGAGCCGACCGAATCCGCCGATTCGTGATTTTTCTCGCGCGAGCTACCAGTCGACGCGACGGGTAGTTCCGCGGTAAGGAACGATGCCATAAAACACCCGGCAACGGGGAATCGTAAACGCGGTACCCGGTGACTCGTTCGATCGCCGTTAACCCGTCCCTCTGTAGCAACCGTGTGTCGCTATAGTCTTCTCCGTTCGGTTCTCCCTCCTGTTCGGGCGCCGATTAACATTGGTTACGTTCGAGACACCGGGTAGCCTCCGACGAGAGTAGGGTTACAGCACACGTACCCGCGGCCGAGACCACCCACAGGTTGAATCGATCAGCAACTGATACCCCTGAGGAGAGAGCGAGAGGCCGGGGGAAGAGATAAAGAAGAGGAGTTACAGGTGTACCGGGGCTGCTCATGCGGTCGCGGAACGCGCTCAATTCACGATAACACCGCTCGCTCGCTCATTCTCGCTCGTCCCCCCCTCCCCGCTTTCGGGACTATCGACAAAAGCGGGAGCTTTTTAATGTCGATTTTATCGCGACCGAGAGCTACAGCCAGAGCTACGGCGCACAGTACTCCGGATCGAGAAATTCAATGACCATTCGTTTCTAATTGTAGATTTTCTGGAATTAGTCATTGTTTTACACTCCTTGTAGTCATATACAATTTATAAATGAGAAATAATCATATTGTTAAAATAAAATCATTATCATTTTTTGTTTAATCTATTTGTAACTGAACATCTTCGGAAAACGAATTTACAATTCAATAAATCGTTTGACAAATATTTTGAAAGTTCTAGGTTCAAAGCAACATATACAGTAAAATAAGTATAGTATTTCAGAGATCCGAGTTTTAATCAAATAAATCGAGCAGTTGACAAAATATATCATGGATGACGAAGCATTTACCCAGAATACAAGTTTAAAAAGATTCTTCTCTTGAAAATGATTCATATCAGGATCGAAACGTTGGAGTTTCGTTAATTGCAAGATTGCTTGTTTTTTGATTTTGATCTAACCTGTGCGCTGACACCACCACACATTGTTTAGTTGACAAAATATTTGAAAATCTAGATCGAAAATTGGCTAGCCGAAGGCATCGCCAGCGAAAGAATTTGAGAGTTGGGCATCCGTCGTGCCATAAAAAGTGAAGGTCTCTGGCCGAGGTTGAAAGCGAGTCGGAGTATACGACGGTAAAAATAAAAATTATAGTACAGGGACACGTCGCACGGGTCGAGCAGCAGAGCAAAAGCGAGCCAGCCCGCGGGACGACATGCGGGAACTCGCGAAATCTCGGCGATATCGTAAATTCCGGCAATTATCCTTAATTAATAAGTATTCAGTTAGCCGTGGCGAGGACGCGAGCGGGCGTGCGCGCGCGCGCGCGCGCATACGATCGAGCTCTCGAGGTTGCCCCAGCACGAATTTAATGCCGACTGTGGGAAATTTAGGTGAGGAGCTCGAGTCCCGGAGTCCGCGCACCGTAAAACAGCCTGTTTATTGGTGAAGCGGCGAAACGCGCTATTCGACTGGCACTTTCATTACCGTCTTTCTAATTGCCCGCCATTTAGGTAAACGTATATAAGCGCCGTAATCCGGGACTCGTCGTTTGCTCGCCCGCGATCTCGCGTCACCGCGCTTGAATCCCTCGAATGTCCAACGGCCTCGAACAGTTCGAACGAAAGAAAATAAGCCGAGAGCAACCGTGCACCCGGCTCCTCGTACCAGCTCTCAGACCGAGCACCTGGTTTTCTGTGTTCGAACGGCCGCGCGAGTTCAATAATTCATCGATAGCAAACACCGCGGAGAAACCGAGACCAAGCTGCTGCCATTTTCTGTAATTTCTCTCTCGAGGAAAATACGCTTGCGCTTCGCGATGCACTCGAGAAAATTGGAGGCTCGGATAACGAATTAATTTCCGTACCGCATCCCGCAACCGATTCGAATCGCGATAGAATAAATTTACAAGTCGATCTACGATCCACCGAATTACTTTCATCAAATAGGCTGTCGCAATGTTTTCGAAGGCTACCTAGTTCGGAGGCTCTTCAGGGGCCGCGCGTACGTCTTCGGTGGACTTATTTGCGCGAGTCCTCGTTGCCCGGGCCCCGGTGTCAAGTGTGCAGAGGGAGCAGCACCGCCGAATCAGCCCGGCCGCGTTTTAAAGGCCCGAGAGAGGCCCCGTGTCCACGGAGATTCCGAGAGCGTGGTTATAAAACAACATTGACAAGACGAACGCAGCCTTGGAACTCGAGATCCTCGCCGGGCAGAATTCGAGAGCAAACATGGGCGCGATCCGGCGACCGTTTTCGACATCACGACACGAAAAGCACTCTGCATTCACCTCCACGGCCCCTCCGCTCCTCCGGCTCGTTAGTATATATGCTCGCACTCTCGAGATTGACATTTGAATTTCAATGAGCAGCCGCGCGTCCTCTTCTTCCCGGCAATCTCCTCTCCTCGTCTTTCGAAACGACCGGGGAGGAGCGTGCACGGGTCGCGCTCGCGGCCATTAGTCGCCTCCAACGACACTCGTGAATTTTAGATGAAACGAAAATTACTGCTCATTCAGCCGATTCCACGGAAACCGATATTTGTTGTCCGAGATCGGACAGGTGGGTCGGACACCAGCAGGAACGACGACGCGACGGCGTGTTAATCGTGCTAAACGCATCGACCGTCCTGTCCTCGGTACCCTTTTTTTCCCGTCGAACACTATTCTACTCACGCTTCCGACTTAGTTCCCGGCCCCTTAAGCTTCACCCGTGTTAATTCGATCACGCTACTCACCGGGAATGTGTCACAGCCAGCTAATGATGTGTGAATCAGATAACTGCCGTGTAAATACCACGCGGAACCACATCAAAGAGATCTTCTTCTCGACTTCAGACCATTCAGCGTGATATTGTAAGTTTTCAAATTGTTACACACGTTAATTCCATCTCCGAGAAGATTGTACAAAAACTGCAGGATTTTGAAGAAGTCTGCTTTACCAGGTGTACATTCGCTTTAAAGAGGAGGCCATTTTAGAGAGTCACCGTCTTGTGGTTTTATGTACATTGGTGTGGTACTCGACGTGTCAATGAAAATGGTCGTGCTTCCTTCAATCAGATTATATGATTTTGCAAAACGAACGTTGTGCCAAAGCATCTTCTTGCAGCGGATCCTTCAATAGCTGCGGTGAAATAACCCTAAAAAGGATCTATAAGACGAAGAGACAACGAAAACTCTGTGAGAAAGTGTGCTGGTACAGTGGCATAAATAACCCGGTAAGGATGTTGGTACGGAAGACAATTTATTCGCGACGTACGGTTCCTAAAGGACGAATTTGGTGAAGGAGCAAACTGGGGTCCTTAATTTGGCAGGAGTGCCCGTAGCATTCAATATTTCACATGGGCTCTGTCCGGTGGATTTTGATTTACAGGTTGGCCGGTATTAAAAAAACCCGATGGCTCCCGGAAAGTATCGCGACCGGCGCGGCGCGGCGTCGTGGCTTCGGTACCCCGCCAGCCCGAGAATTCGCCGAGTGCACGGTATAACGATCGCTGCGGAACGGCGTTTCCTCGAGGGGAACGGCGGGGAAGTCGCGCATAAACGAATAATAAAGCCGGCCGGCGTAATATTTCAAGATGGCGCGGTACGTGCTCGGTAGATGGCACAGCTCGATATTATTTAGCGTCCTGGGGTCGCACCCACTTAACCCTATCCCGCGGCCCGAGCGAGCGCGCAAAAAGGGCGCCCACAAAGACAGAGAATAAGTTACCTTAGTCCGCGCGAAAGGACGTGCCACGGCATTCCCGCCGCGCAGGACCACGGATCCTTAACGGCGCACGGTTCCTTGCGGCACGCGGGAGGGTCCTTATCGTGGCCGGTCGCGCCGCTTTATTAATGGTCCCGTTTCCAGGACGACACCACGCGAACGCGTCCTTCCACATGAATTTTTCAACGATCGGCGCACGCGGCTCTGTCAACGATCAAAGGACCTGCGAGGAGCACGTCCCTAATCGCGAACATGTTTCCATTCGTTCAACGCGTGTTCCGTTCGCGTTGAAAAACACCGCAAGCATTTACATAATCGTTGTGTCGATATCTCCGTGAGTTTCTTCCACGTTCTCGTTGACGAACTGTAAATCTGTCGAAGATTCATACCCTCACAAAACTCTTTACTGTTTTCACAGATATTTCATGATGTTACATTTGGTAATTGCAACGCATATATTTTATACATTAGATACCAATCGGTCTGAGATTACACGATAACCTAAAAATCATTACGCAGTTATTGTCGTAGGGGTTGAACAGACAACGAGTATTAAACGAACGAACTAAGTGGAAAAGACCATCTATTATCAGACGATAAGCACATGACGGGTGAACCAGTGGTAGCTCTGGAATTCGAGGACCACGAGAACGGTACTTCTAAGGACACGACTGCGGATCCAATTTGAGCCGAACTTATTTATGAGATTTAACTTATTGTAATCCTAGATTTACGTTCACAGGTTTCTCTTGCCGCTGGTGGTGTTCCAAAGAAATTTTCAGTCCGAGTAATTTCTCTTTTCGGTTCGGATTAAATTGACAGCTGTGAAATATGATGTTCCGTGACGCTTAATTTAACACCGGAATGGATTAAACCGTTTCAGGCTCTTTTTCCCCCTCTATCTCGTCTATTCGTCGTGCGTGATTGCGCAACTTCGAAAGAAAATGGTGTCGAATTAGACGAGAGGATGCGAGGGAAGAACCTTATTTTGCTGCTACGAAAACATTCCTACAGTTGGTGTACAAAGTATTCGTACATCTTTGAAAAACGAATAACTTTTCCAAAATTGGACTCGACAGCTGGAGTGTCGTTGAGACGTTGCAGTTTGTTGCTGAATTCAATGGAGCGATTTTAATTACGCCGGACCTGAATTGAGGAGACACTGCCGATTAAAATTGTACGAACACTTCCCTCTTTATGAAAACGGATTAAAAAATATCATAACTGATTTATTCAGATTTGTGAGAAAAGGAATACATTTTCATTTAATTACGCTTCCCGACTATTGAATTGGAGAGTTTTTATTCTGCATAAAGATCTGCATCGATTCTGTTCTTACTTTTAAAAAAAAGGAGAAATAACTTGTCCCAGTTGCCAGAATCACCCCGGTCACGTATAGTGTTCTTATGGCGATTTCGTCTACTGTAAAGCTAAGCTCCACCCTAGGCGACACCACGCCGCGCCGCGAAGAAGAAAGTGTAATCGGAGATTTTCCCCCGGGGACCGTTCCCGTGAGTGAGCGTTATTCCCACGGAATTGGATTCCGTTTCGATCCGCTGTTCCTCCGTCGCGGCTCGCATAATGAAACGCACGCGAGCTTCGAAAAATATGCATTCTCGACGCGCATCGCTTACCACAGAATTCCCTTATCGCGGCCGACCCCTCCGCCTTTATAAATGGCCACGATTCAGGAACAAGAATTCACAGATACGCGGCTCTCGCCGTCCATCCGAACGATTTCTTCAAGTCCCTCGCGGGGCCTGCGAGAACCCGACATCGGCGTGTAACACGATCGTCAATTAATTACCGGCGCAACAATGCAAAAGCGCACGCGCGATCACGCTCACGCCGCGCCGCGCCGCGCCGGTTCTAGCGATTTCCTCCGCGTAATTGCCCGCGATACGTTCCGGGTACCCGAGAGACCACGAGGAGGAATAAGAGGGAAGACGGAGGAGGGAAAAAAACGAGACAAGAAAAGCAAAGAAACGAAGATATTTGTCAAGTGTCACGGGGGCCGGCTGGTCACGCCGCGCGATGATGCGGCTTTTATTAATGATCGTCCGCGCGATTTCTCGAAAGCGGGCCCCGCGCCTACGCAGCAACTTTCGATCAAGAAAGTCCCGATGACACAGCTGAACGGATCATTGCGCGCCGCGATAATTAAAAGGCCGCCGTTTTCGTGAGGATCGGATCCGATCTCACGCTCTTTGCTTTAGCTAACTCCTTATCGACGAGGATTAGCGAAAATTATCGGAATATGCAGTTCTTCTACCTCTTGAAAAACAATTTCACAGTTTCACAATTTTCTACTTTACAACTTTAAAATTGTACAGTTTTCGCATTTCCCATATTACTCACAATTCAAAACTTGAATTTCGCTAAATTTATACTTGACATTTCCTCGATTTAAACTTCAATAATTCCTTCAATTTAAACTTGAAATTTCCATCAGTTTAAACTTGAAGGTTCCTTCAATTTAAACTTGAAATTTCCCTAAATTTCACCCGTTCAAAATGTTCTACTCTGCAACATTAAAATTTGACAATTTTTCAGCACTTCCTAGTTTCGTATCTTTCCGAATTTACAATTTTACCATTTTCAACTGTAGAACTTTAGCATATTAAAAGTGGCCTTACTCACCGCTCTGAACGGAACGAAGAGAATAGGACTTAACCCCCACTTTTGACCGTTACGCTTTTTCATGTCGCGAATTCCAAGCCGCGAATTAAGCTTACACCCTGCCAAAAAAAGTTTCACTTCTAAAAGATTTCACGCTTCAGCAATTAGTATATCGATTCGTAGTCACGTTCAAAATTCAACTACAGCTATGCTTCCGTTACTTTGTTGAACCTACTGCCTGTACATGCAATTTTAAAACGGTGTCAAATTTTTTCAACAAAGTTGCCAACGAAATAAGACAAATCGTGCGGACATCGACAGTATGGCCACCGTTAACTTCATTCGTCTCTGCAGCCGCGCAACCGTCGATAATAGGTTTAGCGGACCTTTCGGCAGAACCTGTTCTCGCTCTTTTCATTAATCTTTCTTATTATCGTCCCCTGACGCATTAACGATTGTAATACATAGCCATAATGGCTCGAACATTTTTGTTCTCTATAGACACGTTCCGCGAATGTCAGTGTCAAGCCTGGAGGCGCGAACGCTTCTCCGAAACACGAATTTGAACGGTGATCCGAAACGTTACTAACAACTCGTCAACCGGGTTCTAAAATTACTCCAAAACATTTAACTGTCTGTATACCACGTTATTGTGGTAATTTGGAGGAACATGCAAAATTCGATTGATAAAAGAGAGACTGGATTTTGATGTTGTGGTGTAATCAAGATTAATGTAATTGTTTGGAAATTTTCATCATAGAAATCATTACTTATTCTGAATCTTCGGTGTTTCGTATCTAAGATTTACGCTAGGATGCTTAATCGTATGAATTGTTTCCAACAATATCCTTTCGTCTTACTTGTAAGCTACTGGGAACAAACTTTGAATAATTCGAAAATAAATTCGCCATAGGAAAATCGTGATCGTTAACGTCGTTAACGTTCGTTTTAAGTAGTCTTGTCGGCGGACACCCTGTATGCAGCAACATTTAGTATCTCCGTGGAAAAAAGTGTGCGCCGCGGCGCGGCGAGGCGCGTCAGGCGGAGTCCTCATCATCTGGCCGCGACAGCATCCCTTTCCCGTCCAGCGGCGATATTAGGTTTACGTCCACTCGAGGATCCTCTTACTTGGGTGCGTGTGCAACGTACCCAATTAGCGAGACCGCAAGAGAGCAACTTCTCTCCCTTTCTCCGTCTCTTCCGCCTCTCCTTGTACCCGCGCTCACCCGGCGCACACTTACTTAGGGTCAAACGCTCGTAAACGTCCGGCGAAACGCTCGCCTCGACCCAACCCGGCTTCAGCACCGACACGTCGCGACGCACAGTGGTCGGAAAAAGGAAAAAACCCAAAATTATGAAAGTCCTTATTTCAAATATCGACTACTATTTCCTGATAGGCCATGAACCTTTTTTTTTCTTTAATAACGGAGAAAAATAGATCTAAAGTAGAGCTCTCAGATTCTAGTCTGAAGAATCTAGGATTCTTACAGAATTCTAACCACACGTTCGACATTATTCATTCATTTTTGGGGACATTTATAACCATATATGCTATATATTATAAATGTAAATTATATTGGTGACTTTTATTTTTTAAATGCGAAACATATAACCGCAAAAACCTAACATGTGAATGTTAACTCATCAATTTGAATGAAAAAAAATATCGAAAATCAATTTGACACCGAGGGACAGATTCAGTTCGCGAAATGAGGGACGGATGAGGGTGAATAATATGAGAAGTGATATAAAAGAAAGTATTATTAAAAAATATTGAGAAATGTCGAAGTTATGAGTTTTTTGTCCATTATTTCTATAGGTACCGACCACTGTGCGACGCCTCGCGTCGGTTACCACGTGAAAACACGCGTTTCGAATCGGACAGAATTTCCCGACAGCCAATCGCAACGTGTTCTCGACGTGACCCCGAATTGTCAACTTTAAGGCCACGGCCTCTCTCTTTTACCGTGGCTTTTCACCAGAATTTTCTATCGCGGGCCCCGCTAACGGCTTGATTGGCCAAGCCCACAGGCCACAGGTGTAGTAAACCTCCTTACCTCACGCACTCGCAGGTAATGGGCCCGCTTACGCTCGTGCCGCGCATCTGCCGACCTCGTGCAGGGTGTACGCGTTACTATTCCCCGGCGATTTCTTTGCAAACAGATTGCTTCGAGAAAGGCGGCACAGGTGAAAGTTCCAGTGTATTTTGTTTGGAATCGCTCGCAGCGATTTTCCAGGTTTCACCTCTGGTGTACCGGCTACGAATTTGTCCGCTCCTACGAACGATTGTAAAAAAAGGAAATGAGAAATCCTGCTTCGAGGACGCTCCCTGCCGTCCGAAGAGAAAAGCTCCTATACCCGGAACAGTCCCATCTTCCGCCAACACCTTCGAACAGCACATTTTGAGGAGCACATCGTTCGTATTCCGCGTTATCCTTAACACTTTGCACTCGGAGCTACTTTAACTAACAATTCACCGTTCAGTGACAGCTTGTAGAAGGATAAAGTGTTGGAGCGTACACCGAGGTGCACAGAGCAGACGGAGGAGCAGGGGTTCTTTTTACCTGAGTTTGTTGCAGGTGCATTGTCAGTTTGCTGCATAGTCACTCCTAGTTAGCCTGTTGTGTCAGCCACTTCAATAGTTTTGTCTATATTTCTATGTGCAACATTCAATAATATCTCACACTGTATACACGCAGATTCCTTAGTGGTGGAGTGTCAAATGATCAATAATTATCTACTATGCAAAGATAATAAACATAAAGTATGCCTGCATTCGAAATTTTTAGAATTATCTCCGAAATTAATGTTGACCTTGATTACATATGCAAAGACGAAGGTCATCGGAGCTGGGTCCCCTTTTGACAATGTTTACCGCAATTTATGGTTTATAGAAGAAAAAGAAAATTTCACTGGGTCTCTACAAGCAACAGAATTGTCATTACATGTTGTCATTTTTTAAGAGCTGCGGCCTTAAAGTATAAGTGTTTGGTTTATACCTTTTGTCTTTATTATAATATTCATGTATCTTCAGTATCCTATTCTGTTTTGTAAATCTTTATTTTGTCTGTATTGTATTCTGCATTTCAATTATGTTGAAACAAATCTCATATGAGATTTTCTATAATAAAAAAAAAGTAACTGAATTACCGCTAATTCGTCGCCATTATCGCCGAAGATTGTTCAAGATGTCGCTACTCATCGGCGTGAATCCTCGCCTCTGGGAATAGTAAACTGACGTAATTTCTCGTACTTGCTTGACAAGACAATCATAATGAGTCGAAGAAGCAGCCGGCTATTGAGATGTACAATTGATAATGTGATCAATGCACGGAATGCAAATCAAGATTGACTAATTAAGCTGGACGGACACCGAGGAGCTTCCACCAGGAGCCTAAAGCCATTCATGAATCCGAGCCTAACCATCTTCACTGGCCCCTCTAGTACTTCCGGTCTCTGTCTTCCTCTGACACCCCGAATTCGTGTCCGTTGTCCTCGAACAGGAAGTTTATTTCAAGATTTACATAACGCGCAAAGAATGCACGACGAAAGAAGGACGCACAAGGAAAACAATGTGTCGTAAAAAGCATGTGTGTCTATAATTTATCAAAGTGGTCTAAGTCATATATTTCTTGTTCCTAGATATTTAAAGGAAAATGATATTAACACTAAATGAATTCCATATAATGTTGAAATAACAAGCACTATCTAACTGTTCATTTTTGACAATATCGTAAAAACTGCACATTTAGTTTGAAATAATGTGATGTAAAATGTTTAATTGATAAACTCATTCTTTTTTTAAATTTTCACTTAGACCAGTTTGTTAATTATAGGCACACGCAAACGTGGAGATTTATGTATTTCGTTTCCTCCTGCATCGGAACAGTGAAGTTTTCATTTTTCACTCCCGAGGAATCTTCCGATATGGTGTAAAGCAATCTGGTCTTTCAATTTCGACATTAATAACAGTCGCGTGAGACTTCAGCCGCGTAAACATCGTAAATCACCCGGGGATGTATTACGTAGGCGGGATGTATAGAATCGCGTCTGGCTCGTAACAAACTCTACACCAGCGTTCGATAAGGTCTGTGAATCTTTGAAAAATTGTTCAGTATACTTCTTTATTTTAGTACATGTCACCATAAAAGTCCTATGAAATCTGAACCAATTCAATCCTGTTGTTATCATAAAGGAATGCAACAAAGTTGATGTTCATGACGCACCGATTCGATCAATTTAATTGAAAGAAATTTTGCAATATATTAATTTCGACGTATCGGTATTTGTTTAGACCCTTTTCAAGAAAATAGTGATTGCGTCTGTGAATTATTTAAAAAAAACACAACAGGTGATATCCTATCTTCTTCTATTCTATTTTCTTGAAAAAGGTCTAAACAAAGAACGAAACGTCGAAATGAATATATTGGAAAATTGCTTTCAATTAAATTGATCGAACCGGTGCGCCAAGAACATCAACTTTCTTTAAACATACGATCGACAAAAAGAAAAGTTATAAAGGAATGTACGTCAGTCTCGCTTAGAGCTCGGTAGTTCTAGTGTAAACAATGTCCAGGAGCCATTGAATAGCTTGTAACAGGAAAAAGTATTATCCAAGAAATTGCGTAACTGGTTCCGACGATGCTCGGCTTCAGCGTAGTCGTGTCGATATCATCCCCAAAAAAGCGTTGGTGTTTGGCAACTTTACGTAATCTAGGAACACGACCTGTCTCCCGAAGAAGGTCCCCGCAGATGCACACGTCATCGTGCGTTGGCAGCGTTTTTTTCCGATACATGTGGACCCAGAACCTCGGAAACCTGAAACGTCGGACCCAAGAAGCCACTAGAGCTCGTTCGCCGGACATCGAGTGGCCGGGTCCTCCCTGCCTCGTCCCACCTAAGCAAACATAACAGTGGTCCCAGCCCGTTTTACCGTCCGGGGTTACGGGCCCCGAGTACTTTGTCGTGAACGCACGCAGGTGCGCGCAGGTGAACGCCGCCGATTCTGTCACTTCTCGCGAACTCGCACGGAAATCCTCTAACTCGCCGATTCAAGATTTTACTGCGAGCAATATCGTCGAGTTCTCGTTCCGTCGGGCTGCCTCGGGAACAGCCAAGAAAAAAAAACACTCTCGGCGAACGAACCGCAATAAATGCGATCATAAATCCAATCGGTCGTTAATTTTCTACTCGGAATTGCGTTACAGAAATGCCAATAAATGATCCACGGTATTCATTCTAATTTAGCGCAGTAACAGTACCGAGTTCATTTTTGTTAATTCTTAGTAAATTACGACCACCGTTGCGGGAATGATATCATACCCAGTTTTTTCCTGTCCTCTTTCTAACGAAATGTACGTATCAATCAGCCATAAAGTTCGCGAGAATAATTAAAGAAGCTAGGAATAGAAGATGAAGTCACGTTAGAAATACGATGTCGCTGCAGAGCTGTATGCGGAAAGAAAAGTTCCTCGACAATTCTAACGCGATGAAAATAATATATCGATATCTTTCGCGATTTTCGTAAAGATCACATTTGATGGGTAAGAAATACTGGGGCTTGAGAAGGAGAGGAAGAAAAAAACGAGAGAGGTATGCGATACTAGTTTTCGTTTATAATAGACGGTCGGGTAATTTCTGCAACGATCACAGCAACGATATCGATCGAATATTTCCTGCCAGGGGTGGTATACAGCTCGAAGACCGTGAAATTCTCGCGATTGGAGAGACCAGCGGTAATTAGCAGTAAAAGCTCCGCCCAAGGACTTCTCGGGTCAGCTTCTCTGTCACTGGATCCACGGTAAGGACGCGTCCAAGGCGTTCCTTCAAATTCCCTTTTCCCTTCACCGTTCGAGCGCGCACTCGCGCCTCGAAACGGTTTTGCGTTAACCTAAGGTCGCCACGGCAGGCCTATTAGCGGCGTTTCAACGCGGACATCGTCGGAAACGGTACGTTTTCTCGCAGTGCATCACGCACGGACAAATTTATTATCGAATAAATAAACCGATAGACAGGGTGAGGTTCTCTCTCTGTCGCTTGGATGTGTGCGACGCGCTCTTCGCGGCCGACGGCTTGGAATGCGAAAGACGCGCGAGACGAAAGTAATCGAATACCATCTCGAGTTCGAGGCACGTGATTACGGACGCTCGCGTAAGGGAAACGATGATCGAGGAGAGATTTAATGAACGACGATCAAGGCGCCACATATTGGCTACACAATATTCTTTATTTTACTTGGTATCCTCTCCGAACACTTGGCGGGCTTGCGCCGCGTATCGTTCGATCGCGATCGCCGCCTCTCTCCGCCTCCACCTCCTCCTACTCTCGCTTCTCCATTCTTTTTTTTCCTCTTCGATCGTTCTCTACCGGTCGCTCAGCCGCGTAAGAAAATATTTCTAGAAACCGTACGATTTTCGAGCGAACCCGAAAACAAGAAGAACGATCGATATCTGTCGACGATACCCCGATCGCGAGTACGACTCGATCTCGTTAACACTAGAACTACCGAGCACTAAACGCAGTTGGCAAACAATGCCTTATAATAACGACAATATAACATTTATTTCGATTTCGTGCAAGTTTTATTTAAATATGTACTCCAACAGACAAGTTGACTAAAGAAATTCCTCGGAAAAACACATTTACACTTTTAATATTTCGAATCGAAAACAGTTCGCACCAGTGATTCTGACTTGTCCGGTAGTTCTAGTGTTAAACGAGACCGGACTCGGTTTATAAATAAAACGCGAATAATCGCGCGCGAAACGATCAACGAAAAACACTGGCCATTCCCGAGCGTCGGGAGACTTCCGGTCGCCGCGCTACCGTCCCGATCGGTTTCGGATCCTCGCGCACAAATCTGTATATTGTAAATCTGTTTATTTGTAATCTATGCATATAAGTGCGACACACGCGGTTATCGTTTAACGTTAAACTATCACGTGGTATTTACTGGCACTCTCTACCCGGTTGGGAGAGCTCAAAGGCACCGGCCAAGGCACAATCGTCCGTCGTACATCGCGCGCGCAAGGGAAGGCTGTAGGTACCTATAGCCGATCTTCTTCGACCGCTTCGACGAGCACCTGGCAAGCCTGACCAAAGAGGCTGTGCGCCGATGCCGAGGACTTGAGCAATTTTAAGCGTCGATCCGATCGCTGATCCTACAGTCATTCTTCACGTCCACTTCCTGCCGCTGAACGTCTCCTATCTATCCTCCAGACACGCTTTTCCATTGAACTAAAAAAATCCTGCACTCCTCTGAAGAATCCTTCACGTTTCTCGCTTGCTACCAAATTATCCTCCGATCTTCCACTTCTTTATCCGCTTCGTCTTCTTCTTCTTCTTCTTCTTCTCCATTCTCTTCAGCTCCGATCGAAAATGTTTTCGTTTCGCGAGAACCGCTCGTTCGCGCGATCTCACCTCGCTCGAAGGATCACTCTTTCCCCGAGTCACTTCAGTCGTAACTCATCTCCCAGTCTCCGCGGAAGGCCAACAATGTGACTCTCTGTGCGTGGACCGGCGACGTCTCGACGATGATCCCAGACGAGCCACTCTCGCCGGAGCAAGTCCCGTTTTCCTATCGAGTGCCGTCGTGGCTCCGGGGTCATGTCTTCCTGGTGAGATCGAGCGGCGGCCCCGTGTCCTGTAGAAGCTCGTTGTCCTCGCTGTCCGACGACCTCTCCTCTTCGGAACTAGCGTTCTCGACCTCCTTCCCCTCCGTCAGGCCCGGCTTCGTGGTCAGGTCGATGGGCTCGTCCTGTTCCGGGCCCAGAGACCGTAGGAACGCCAGACTCTTGTTGTACGCGACCTCCATCTGGCTTCTCTGACAAGCCCCGTCATCCTTGCACTCGTCCCGGCCGCTTCTGTTCTCCTCGTCCTTCTTCGGCGACGGTGTCGACCGGGGACTGACGCTGTCGCTCGATGAACTGGTCAGGCTCGCTACCATCTGGGATGCTCCGACCTGGTTCACGTAGGGTACCATGAATCGCTGCTGGAACGGGAAGAACGGCGCGTTCAGTAGCTGCATGTGCGTCAGGGCTGGATGAAAGAACGGCGGGCCCCTCCACATCGGGAACCTGGACACCTCCGGCCTGAGCAACTCGTGAGACCCTCGCACCAGGTCCACCGGCCTCAGCAAAGGGTCCTGGCCAGGTCTTGACGGTATATCGTGCGTTCTTAATTGCGCGGACAACTCCTGTGGCCTCAGTACCGACTCCTCTCGCTTCGGAAACCTATCCTGTTGATGGTGATGGTAACTGTTCGCTGTCGTGGTGGTTGTCGTAACCATGCCGACTACGTTCGACGAGCTCGTCGTGCCCGCGTTCTCGTTATTGTTCGCGTTATTGTTCGCCACGTCCAACGAGCCGAACGCCTTCTCGTACGCAGACTTCGGGTCCTTGATCAGACGCGTCTGAGCCTGGTGCGACTGCTCCTGTAGCAAACAATGGATCTTGAACCAGTTCGAACGACGCCCGTATCGGGAACCAGACTTCGACATCCCGACCATCACGCACTTCCGCAGACGGCACGCCTTGCACGCGGTGCGGTTCTTCTTATTGATTACGCACACTCCGCCGTTCTTGCATTCGGAGATGCTGCCTAGATTGTTGTAGGTGCGGCCGAAGAACGACTGCGGGGCAGAAAACAGGTGTGATTCGCTGACACTGCCAATGTCCAACATCACCAATTAATTTCTACACCTGATTACCTAGGGGAGAGTCGTACTGTACGAGCTAGTATAGTGTATTAACTATTCTTTTTGTCGATCGTATGTTTAAAGAAAGTTGATGTTCTTGGCGCACCGGTTCGATCAATTTAATTGAAAGCAATTTTGCAATATATTGATTTTGACGTTCCGGTCTTCGTTTAGACCCTTTTCAAGAAAATAGTGATTGCTTCTGTGAATTATTTAAAAAAAAAAACAAATGGTGATATTCTGTTGATGAGAACACGTTTAGAAATAATTTTTGAAATATGTCAACTTACTTGCTTAATGAAATAATTTAAAAATTATAGAAAAACAACACCACGTACTGTGCTCGTGTCTTACTTGTAAGCTACAATATCTTTATATCCTTTTGTGCCATGTATACTTGGTTTCAACCATTACAGGGAATAGAATAAACTATATTCGAACTTTCTGAAAGTGGTACTTTGTCTTTAATTTGTGGGAAAAATTTTGTTTAAGTAATGTGGTATTTTAAAGATTGTGTGCATACCTGCTTTTCTAAAGATCCTTTTAATATCTATGGAAATGTTTCAAAATATATTTCATTAAGCAAGTAAGTTGGCATATTTCAAAAATTATTTTAAACGTGTTCTCATCAACAGAATATCACCTTTTGTGTTATTTCTTTTAAGACTAAACGTCGAAATTAATATATAACAAAAGTGCGCCAAGAACATCAACTTCGTATAGTATATTGTACTGGAACGTTTCGGAAAAGCGATTAGTATTATTTCACGGAGTGACAAGTCCAGGATAAATCATTTTCTCGAATGATCACACCGACTCTCCCCTACTAGTGAGGCAGAAGATGACGCAAAAGTGGAAATTGGTAATTTCACCCGAGTCACTTCCTGCAGCAGCTACCGAAACTAGCGTTAGCTAGTCTTCGAGGCAAGTAGATGATTATTAAATTATTCAGTTTTTGCGATAGGTGTGGCGACCGAGAAGAAGCAACGGGAGCTCGATGGATACTGACCTTGCAACCTTCACACGTGAAGGCTCCGAAGTGAAAACCCGCGGCCGGCTCCCCGCAGACCCTGCACAGCTGATTCATCTGCAACAAAAAGACGCGACACGTGGTTACGCTTCAGCTAAGAAACCGAAGACGCTCTCGGTACGCGGCGAGGATCACGCTCAAATACGTGCCAATCACGGCAGACAGTTTCTTGTCCAATCACGACAACAAAAATATCCCCACTCCCAATGCTATACATATACAAATTATGTTGTATCGATCGTAAATGTTAAATAAACAATGTGTGGTGGCATCAGCGTACAGGTTCGATCAAAATAAAAATAAAAACACAAGCAATCTTGCAATTAACAAAATCCCAACATTTCGGAACGTTTGATATGGACCATTTTTAGAGAAGAATTTTTTATGCGTCTAAAAAATTAATATCACTGTAGTATGTGTTAAACAGATCAAACAATACGAAAGTAACAAAAGAAACTATACATATACTAGACACAGGTGTAAAGTAAGTGTTCCTGCTGCCAACGCTATTTATTTCACTGACGATCGCGGGAGGCGTTTAGTAACGTCGGATTAATCATTGAGTACTTAACAAGCTCCTCCGTAACGACACATATCTACCTAGCAAAGCGGTTTTCTCGTGTCTCGCAACACCGAAACGATTAAAACCGCCGCCGGACACTTTACCGTGCCGTGGAAACCGAAAAAAAAACTATCGATGATTTTACATGATTTATAGGCGATCGGACGAATAGATCCGTGAATGATGGCGATTCGCGTCGATATCGCAACATGGCGGTTCCGCTCGAATCGAGCGCAACTCGGCCGCTAGTCATCGACAGTCATTAACTTGCGTATTCGAGTACCTGTTTATTTAAAACGTAATATCGTTTCAACGTGAAAACTCAGAGTCTTTCGTATCGGCTGCAATTTATTTGCAGACTGGTGTTCGTAAGCATTCTACGGACATTCTCAAATTAATTTGATGAAGAAGGAATACACTGAGTGGAGAAGTTGATAAAGCTACGTTTTCACTCGAAACAGATAGTGAAACGTTTGTGCATTAACGCGTTAGTAGACTGCGGATCTTTATGCAAAATAATAGAGGAGAAATCGTATATTGTCATATTGAATTTTTTAAATTTTCCAACAATTTTATAAATGTATGAAGATCCGCAGTCTACTCTTTAGATCACTCGCTATTCTCAGCACAGGATGCGCAAAAATGGCGGACTCAACGTTGCATTCTAGCATGTGCTATACTGTACAACGTAACCAACTTTTTAATTGACTTTTGCCTGTTTGAGTCTGGACTATTAATAATTATCAAATAGAAGATTTATAGGATGCACCGTGAGCTAAATGTCACTGAAGTTTCAAGTCACCGAAGAACATCCTTCGAGGATCTGCGGTTGTCGTTCGAATCGAGCGCAACTCGGTCGCTAGTCATCGACAGTCATTAACTTGCGTATTCGAGTACCTGTTTATTTAAACCGTAATATCGTTTAAACATGAAAACTCAGAGTCTTTCGTATCGGCAGCAAATTAATTGCAGACTGGTGTTCGGACCCATTCTACGGACATTCTCAAATTAATTTGATGAAGAAGGAATACACTGCATGGAGAAGTTGTTAAAGCTACGTTTTCACTCGAAACAGACAGTGAAACGTTAGTGCATTAACTCGTTAATAGACTGCGGATCTGTATGCAAAATAATAGAGGAGAAATCATATATTGACATCTTGAAGTTTTTAAATATTCCAACAATTTTATAAATGTATGAAGATCCGCGGTCTACTCCAACATCCTTCGAGGATCTGTCGCTCGAATCGATTGCAACTCGGAACACGAGTGTCTCCGGCTGTCTGTTTATTTAAGTAATATTATTCCAGTTCCAACATTGAAATTCTCATTCCTAGCCGACACGAATTAAACGAGTTATTTTTCTACGGACCAGATGACTCGACGTGGAGTGTTATCGTAGGTTGAGAATCCTCGGGTGAACGCTACGCGCTCGTTCGCTCTCGAAAACGGTAAAAAGGTCCTTTTCTTGCGTTCTCCCGGCCAGGCAAGAACCGTCGGTGATTCGGTTGCGAGACCGTGTTCCTATTAAAACCTAGTTAGCTAGTCATTACCGGCGAACCAGGCTGCGGCCTCCGCGGATCGCGACGATCAAATGAGAAAGGATGACCGAACGGGAAAGGTAAATCGTGGACGAGAGAGCGTGCGGATTCATCGGAGATGTTGTTCGATTCACCGGCGCAAGAAGGGTGTATCGATTCTAGTTTGCGATTTCGTAACGAAAGTAATCGCCGATGTAAGGGGCGTTCGTCGACCGACGGAATCATGTTACGTCAGCCAGATAGACGAACCTTTCGCGCTTCTCTGGGGACTAAGCTGGCTTCGGCATTATTCAAATAATATGTTTGGAAATGCAGCAACTGTGCGCGAAGATATTTCCTCTAGATTGCTTCATTATCTGTCTACCACGAACAATCTCTTATTTCAGTTTTTATCCTTTGTTCGAATGCATTTTTACTTACCTAAAATAACGTTAGCAAGCTCAAAACATATTATCGCATTTCTTCGAAATGTGAAAGGTGTCAAACAAAGTCTAACAAATATGTTACGCCTGTCTTTTCAAATGAAATAAAATTTGATTCGTTCGACAACGTTTATCAATAAATTTTCGTTTCTCTTCTACGATATTTTTTAGGAATAAACACGTTTTAATCGCTGTAACTGTGAAGAGAATGTTACAGCAAGGGATCAAATGATTCTTCACTCAGCAAGATGTTTGAGGTCAGAATAATTTTCAGGGTAGATATGATTGCATTACGAAATTCACAGAACTTGTAGTTATTAATACAGCTCGAGAAACGCCGTTATAGTATCGAAGCATTAAGCGTACGGTTTAATATCAAAAGACTGGAACACTCCAACCACCATTTTCACGAAAGGTTAGTTACGCATTGAAGGTCCGGTGAGTCATCAAAGATTCGAAGACCACTGTAAAATAACATCGCGAAGGCACTCGTCCGCGTTGCCTTCAGACATCCTTATTCGATTTTAATTATTCTCGGAGGAACGACGAAAAGAATCGCCGGGTCAACGGGTTGAATCCTCGTTTCGCGATTGGGCTCCCAGAAAAAAAAAATCGATGGACAGTGGTAAAACCGGGCTGCGGCGTTGGCAAAAGGCGAATCATCGGCCGTGTAACGCAAGGAAAAAGATCCCCGGTTGGCACGGTACTTTCATTTCTTCGTCGAGTGCCATTCGTCATCGGCATTACCTTCGCGCGTTACTCAATGAGACGTCTCCTTGGTTGCGGGTGTGCGATTAAGCGGCCCGAGAAGGGTCGAATCGCGGTGGCCGAGGAGAGAAGGTGGAACAAGAGAGATGAACGCGATAGGTTGCCAGTGTCGATGGGAAAACGAGAGAGAGAGAGAGAGAGACCCATCGGGACACCCGGAACCATTATTTAGTTCCGTTCGAGAGGGCAGGGGATTAAAACCGAGGTGACACAGCGCGTCTTTTTTTTTTTAAATCTTAGAAAAGATTTATTACATCGTTAGGTAATAATATACAAACAAAAATAGCATATACATAATGAGAAGTATTATCAATATGAACATAAAGGTGTACAAATTACCAATTTTCTTTTTGAAAAATATTGTATATAATACGATGACATGCCCCGATATTAGGCACAGCCAGAGACATAGAAACATCCAAAGGAGACTGTTGCGCCGAAAACATTAATTTAAAAATTGTTAATGCTTAAATACTGATTATACTGGACTGCGGAAGTTTATGTAATTTGAAATTTTTCGTGACGATTTTTAAGAAGGGAGACCAAATGAAATACTATTTTCTGTGGTAGCTGCCATTGTAGATCAAAAATATATCAAAAGACTAAATTCTGACGAAGGATATATTCTATCATTTGTTTTAAATTTTCAGATGCCATAAATACATAAAGATCCACTGATCACAAACGAATCAAATTTTATTTCATCTAAAAAGACACTAACTGGTTACGATACGACAAGGGGTTGTCGAATCTTACTGTACCATACATGAAATGGTAGATTCGCATGTTTGAATCGCTTGGAAAAAATCGCGGAAGATAATCGATGAAGTTGTTCCCGAATCCCGTACGAATTCGGTGGAAAGGGGACCAAGGTGTGTTGTCGATAGTAAAAAGATATAAGAGGAACTCACCACGTCGGTGTTGGCCGCTGCCGAGGCGATCGTCGACGTAGGCGTCCACCACCCTGCGGTGGCGGATGTCGTACTTGTAATGATACCAACACCCGTTGCACCAGGGATGGATCCGCTCCCAGCCAATCCTGCCGAGCTCGACAAATCGCCCACGTCCATTCGATGTTCTTTAATCTCTCGGTGTAAACGGTTCGCGCCGAGCCCTCGAGCCGTCTGTTCCGTGTTCGATGCCGCGGGCCGACATTTTCGCGCGTGTCCTACAACCTCCGCAGCCGTTCGAAATATCCTCGGCTGCTACGGATTCACTGGATCGCGGTGAACCGGGACCACCGGCCTCTTCTTCGCTCCTTACGGGACCCCGTGCGAACTGGAACCATAAACGGTCAGTCGAATAATCAGGAAATAGCCGAATTCATTTCTCCGTGACGATTACACCACAGATTTACCCTAAAAAATACCGGAGTCAGACAAAAATTTGTTTCCTCCTTTGAAAGCTCTAATGCAACGAAAGGACTAGATTGGCAGTGTCAACGAAAGGACTGTATCAATATTCTTTTAAGAATTATTTTAAGAAGACTTTAGTCTTATATTCCACCTTATTCGTCTACTATTTAATATTGTATAAATGAACCCTTTGCACTCCGAGCTATTTTAACTGGAAATATCTAGAATATTTCCATACCTTATGTTTTTGCAATTTTATGGATATGAAATTGGTGCATTACCTTATACAGTACCTAAATGTTTAGTAATTGATTAGATACCGATATATTTAATAATGTAAACAATATTCTGAAGAATGGTACAGCAATTTTTAGTGGTGCCTCAGAGGGGGCAGCCGAGTGCTAAGGGTTAAAGGTCTATAGATGGTATTATAGTTCTGAATACGCAGTTTCGAATCTAAATTGCCTTCTAATCATACACCTCCGAAGTTTTTTCCGGAGATTAATTAAATGCATTGTGTTGCCGTTTGGCAAATAGATGCTCATTAATAGAATACATAGGCGTAAATAGAAACTGTGAACAAACTATCGTGCATTTGAAGGTTGACAGGTGAGAATGTCAGTTGATTTTGCAGGGAAGTCCCCCGAAAAACCGAGGCGTTCAGAAACCGCCATTTCTTGCGCGGATCTCGCTGGGATCGGTCGAGATAACATGTCGTGTTTACAGCGGTGTAACGCCATTACCATGTTAACGGAGCCCGCCTCGCGAGAGGCGCATAAATACGAGCGCTAATTACGGCGCCGGCCACGTATTAATTTCATCCGCGCGCGGGAACCGAACCCGTGTACGCCCGGTGAACCCCGACGCGTGTAAACGTGTCCGCTTCCGAGTAACGAGGTTCCGTTTTTGATGCGTTCGAAATAATAAGCGCCGCCCTTTGCATGCCACCATTTTGTTCGTAACTTGTCCGGCACGCGAAATCGTTTCGCACGAACCTGTCACGCTCGGAGAATTATCACCGTGCAATCCCCAGTGAAAACGTTATCAGAAATCCTTTTAAAAAAGCGAATTGCTCGAGGGGAAAATAAAAACCATCCGTGCATTAAGTAATTTAATCTTTTTATATGATCCTGGGATGAAAATTCACCCATTTTCTGTTTAACCTACCGTCTATTCTTGTTCCTTGAGTTAGAGTTAAATTAGTAGTTTTATCATGTAGGAAATTTGTTCGAACTCCTAATCTCCGATATGGTAATTAAACGTACTCTGAAGTTACTGTGACGATTGCAAGGAACGATAAAGCAATATCTGGAATACCTGTTTGCACTTTCAAAAATGAATGAAGCCTCTGGATCGCACACATATTTAATTGAATGTAAAACCGAAGATGGACGTTTGTTTGCATCGATCGCGACCAAGCTCAGACTTCAAATGATGAATGAATCGGGAAGAAGTGTTCTCCTTTTTTTCCCGTGTTCGTCGGGTTCCACTTGTTCGATTGTCCGATATCGATACGTGTGAAGGATGACCGACAGGCGAGAAATACGAGGAGGCTCGCGTTGCCACGGGCTCGGTAAATTTTACCGCGGGATGTCTTCCTTAAATAATGACAAATTAATTAAGAGTCGTGTACCCGCGGAAGACCGGTTCGGTTGGATGTATCGTCCGCTCGCCGCGGATCCTATAAATCGTTATTCCTGCGGGCAAACTCTTCGGTGTAGGAAATACGAACTTCTACGGCCGCGTCGATCAGAGAATAAGATCAAGCTGACCGAGGCACAGGAAACATTGACAAAAAAAAGAAGGATACGCTATCTTAACTCGATAACAGCGAAACGAAAGACTCTTAAAAAGGTTGGTTCGATAATACATAGAACGCGGACTGGTCCAATTGAGAATTAATTTCGGTATTAAACCATTCAGATAAATGTTATCTACCACGGCTCTCGAGTCCCGCAAAATTCTATAGAAGGAGGAGCCTCGGACGATACCGGTTTTCTAAAATTTCGGCGCAATTATGGTTTTAACATTTATTATCGGCGTGAGTGGCTAGAGCGTTTTCACGCCGAAAGTAGCTTTTAAACCGATAAGTGCCGTTACCGTGGCAGGAATTGAGCCGTAATCGGAGCCGGACTCCCAAACGGCTTGCTTGACGAGCAACGCCCGTCTCGGGACATCGCGTCCGCGGGAAATCACATGATCGGGATTCTTCGGTGATGCTGCATTTAATTTAGCAATTAATATTCCCAACGTTCGCAGCGGATCACCTGCCGTCGGAAGCTGTCAAAGCGTCTGCGTGTCGCGACATTAGAGAACAACAGCCAGAGAGAACGGAAAAGGGGGAAGACGAGGAAACGTACCTGCCGCGAGCACGATTATATTCCCTCGTTGATATTTTCGAGCCGACCGGCCGCGAAACCGCCGAGAAACGAAGAGAACGAGAGTTGCGCGGCCGCAACAAGTTTGCAGTCCTTGAAATAATCGCTCTTTTACCTGCGCGCGCGTTATACCGCGTGTATGCAAACGTAATACATCGCGTCACTCTTCAGGAGACTGGATTAGCGGCACGCACCGAGTATTCTACATAGAACCTGAAGACGAAGCCCTGTCGACAGCGACTTATTCCGCCCGCACGCCGCCACACCGAACACCTCAATTGAAACTTCAAACTCGAGAGGGATTCTCGCTAAACAAGCTCCTCTCTTCTCTACAGACTATTCTACGACAATACGGTTTTCACGTTTTAATAATTAATCACCAGATAGTCGAATGAACCGTCGAGGGAAACCACTGCAGTGGCGTACGGTTGCTAAGTAGTTAATAAAACTATTTAAATTGGGTTTTTTATTTCTGGCAGCGGCAGGCATAAAGAACCGAGTATCCTGATACACACTTAGACATTCCACTCGAGCAGTTTAAATGTCAACGGAGTTATTTGCAAATTGAAACGAACGAAGTGGAAGCTAATTCCTGGTTCCTTCCTGGTGCGCCTCCGAAATTAGGCTTCCTCCGAGCTGCTCTAACGATCGTACAAATATTTTAAGCAAATACTCGAGGCAATCGTCCTACTGTGCCGTTCGATATTCTCTCGAAAAATAGCCGGCCAATTGGCGATCGTCAGGACACAAAAATCGAGTGTATACATACATTGTTGAGGCGCGAGCATCGGTGCCCGCGGCTCGCACGGCTTTTTTCGACTTTCCCAGGCCGTCACGCATCATTAATATCCTAATTGTCCGTCAACTCGTTTGGACCGGGCACCGGACCGTCCTCCGAGGCGATCGGCGTTCGCAATAATAATGATTGAAAGGTGAAACACTCGCGTCAAAAGTATCGCTCCGCGCGGCGCGATGTCGGTTCTCTTCCCTTCTTTTTCTCCCTCCCCCCTATCCGATCGTCTCTCCTCCTTTTTTTTTCTATCGCAAACATCACGATCGCTGGCAACCCGTGGCAGCCAATGAGTGACGAGCGGCTGCAGCATTAATGAACCGGTTGTGAGCGGCACGTCACACGGATATCATGGCACGACTGCGGACAGTTGAAATTGTTGTGCCCGGACGTCGTGACAAATTAATCGTCGGCGCCGCGAATCGGTGCGAAAGAAAGACAGAGGGGGATAGAGAGAGAGAGAGAGAGAGAGAGAGAGAGCAATTCGAATTGGTTTTTCGTACGGCTGCGTAGCCAGCGGCTAGCTGCCTCGTTAAACTAGCTACGAAACCGCGGATCTCGTTGTTCGACGATTCGCGAGAAATTTCGTCGACGTTCCTCGAATTCTGGTCCACGCTAATCTGTTCCTTAGTCGCGGCGAACTGGATATTCAGTGGCTGACATAGTCACGTAGTTTTTTTTTCACTTCGCGAGACGTAGTAAGTGAACGATGAAAACTGCCGATTTAGAAACGTGCTGTTGTAGTTTTTCCTCGAACGTCCGTTATATAGCCATTGGTTGACGAGACTTTAAAAAATACGTGTCAACAGCGAAAGATAGAAACTGGAGATTTATAGACTTGCTTTTCAAGTTTTTCCTGGAGGATCTGTCAGGTATTCATTGACGACACCGGAACGTATTTGAGATTCCGAAAAGTGTTCGGCGACAGTTAATGACACAGATGATAAGGATTTACAGACGTGCTTTTCCAGTTTTCATCTCGAGGATCGTGCTTTACGAAAGACAGCAATCATATTTTAACTGATTAAATTAAGAAGTTCTTGTATCGATCACCCGCGCGTTGCAGGGTAGCGAACTCTATTTACCTTTTGCGATTAGACGATAATCGAAGTTCCTCGCCTATTGGCATCTTCCTTAAGCAATTTCAGAGTACCGATCATTCCCGTTTCGTGGAATCCACACTGTACACACTGCTTCGCACTCCGAAACGAACTTCAATATCCATCAAACTCCGAAGCCTCTTGGCAACCACCGTCAAAGTGTTCACGTCGACGGAACTTTTTTAGGAACAGACAACTATCGGCGCACAATGTGCTGGAATCACTGTTACGTAGAACACTCTTGATCAAGAATTAGTGGAGAACTCTGAACAAACATGTGATCGTCGTCCACACGAGACGAGGTTTCAAAGGTTTCGCAATTGAATCCAAGATCCTGTGTTAATTGCTCGCTTCCGTCACCGTGGAACCAGGACACTTCGCGAAACACAGGAACTCGAGAGAGTCGATTCGTGGTCCCAGCAATTCCGCGATCGATCCCGAGATGGAGATGACGCACTAACGAGGCTAGTCAGTTGTTCTTCGAGCAGCATCCAAGCACACGCTTTTCGCGTCGGAAACGTGGTTTCGAGCGGAACAGCACCACGTACCCGCGATTTCCCGGGCCGCGAGACGCGCTCGCGCGGCGTCCACGGAATCCGCTTTGCGCGCGGCGGAATCGCGCAAAGAAAGACACACGCTCAGGTGGGAAACGGACTGGTCGGAAGCGCGGAGACGAAAGAGAGAGAGAGAGAGAGAGAGAGCAAGAGGGAGAGAGAGAAAGGAAAAAAAAAGAGCAGCAGAGAGGAACACAGGTCGGTGTAGAAAAGAAGAATGGAAGGGAGAAGGAGGAACCGGGAAGCGTGGGACAAAACGGGACGAAGAAGAAGAGGACGGAGACGTGGCTGGACCACCGGCCGGCTCGGGGCGTGCGCTCGTGTAGCACGTGGCCGCGAGACTGAGTATCCCCTACCTCGGCCACCTTCGTCAGTCCGTTTGTCCGCCTTGTCCTTATCTTACCTAGTCGACCGAGAAAGACTACCGCGGCCTTCTCTCGATCTCTCTCTCCTCCCCCCACCTCGATCCCTCTCCTTCTCGCTACGTGGATCCTCTTCTTCCTCTGATTCTTCCTTCTTCTCCGTTTCCTCTTCGTCTTCTTCTTCTTCTTCTTATTCTTCTTCTTCTTCTTCTTCTTCTTCCTCGCCGTCGTCGTCGTGGTTGTCGTGGTCCTCTTCCTCCTCCGCAACTTCTTCTTCTGCTTCGTCCGAGGATTCATCCGCCTCCCCTGGCCTTCGGCCGAGCTTGTCGATCTCTCCCCGCAACCAGCATTCATCTCAAGCGTAAGCGCGTCTTCGTCTCCCTTTCCGTGTGCACAGTGTGCGTGGTCGCGCGAACGATCCCAGGATACGCTCGACGTTCCGCTTCGTACCCGCAACCTGCTTGCAAACGCGCCTCCCGCCGGCGACACATACGACGCACAGTCAGATCGGACGATCCACAATCGTCGATTTCTCGAAAATCTCAGACAAAAATAGATATAAATTATGGGTCCGTTCTGTTTCACGCATTAAGAGGGTAACGTAACCGCTGAATATTACTAGATTTAAGGGTAACAACAGTGTTTCCGGGAAACAATTGTTTCCTTATACGAGCATGTAACGAGCTATGTGAGGGCTCATTCTAAAGAGGAAGGTTGATCGTAGGGCGCTCAACTCATGATTTTAGTAAAAGAAATCGTTTTGTATTAGAAAAAAATACATAGGAACCTAAGGGTGGTATCTAGATTTTTTTTTCAGATTTACAGATTCTTACAATTCTCGATTTACAGATTGTAGGTAAAGCTACTAAGAATCGATAAACATGTACCAGTTTCAATAAAATACAAAGTTCATTTTGACGACTGACAGCAACGGTTTTATCGTTGATTAACATATAAATATGTAATTGATTATGCGTTAACAGGAGTAGCTGTCGTCCTAAAATATTCGCTGAATAATTAGTATTCTCTGCGCGGTACTTCCTTCTTTCAACTTTCTCTTAAATCCACAAATCCGTGGAGGATCTGCAACGACAGATACGACCAGAACTCACAGAAGTCTCCGACAATAATTTTCTGGTTATGCGAACGTTATCCTCGTTTCAACGGATTCGGTATTGATGTTTTCGTTATCTGATACAAGGCTGTCGTTACACGATAATCCGTGACTTTTCTTTCAAGCGGAAGTCAACCGGTGATGACGGTCGTTTATACCGGCGGACACTTTTTAGCTGGAGGGGAAATGACAACGTTGGAGTTGTCCGTGGAGCGTGGAACAGTGACAAATTTCTCCAATAAAAACGGTTGACGCGTGTATACGTCATTTTGCACCGTATCGATTGCGGGACTCCGACCACCGGCGCGGCGCGTCGAACCGTTTGAGCCGCGAAACACGAACCATGACCGGGCAATGAAAATTATAAACTTTCCACGTCGGCGGCGAAAACATTTCCCAACCTTTGTAACAAGTCGACGGTTCATAAAACTCTGTCGGAGTACATTTTCCCGGGTTCGGTGCCGGCGTAAGTATCGAGATAACCATCTATATTTAGTGAGCCGTTCAGCCGGACGCGGACGCCGCGATTTCCCTGGCGTCGAATGCCGAAGCACGTGCGGAAAAGCGGCCCACTATTAAACTCGCCGCGATGGACACGCTTTTCCCCCCCGCGTCGGTGCGGTGATTCGCGTAAGTATAGCAGCCCTCCGACTCGTAAACGTAATCGTGGAAAGCGCTGCCGTGTCGTTTATCACGATATTTTATTGGCCAAGGCCTTTTTCTTACGTCGCCGCTCGCCAGCACGAGCCCGCACGAACCGCCGCGCCGCCGCACCGCGGACACGATTGTGATCGAGCAAAACCTCGTTTACTGCCTCGTTCCTAGCCTTTCGCACTTTTACGCGAATTTCCTCAGCAATAAAACTGCGAATAATGGACGGGGAGTGGAATTATCGCGAAAACAGTATTTGTAACTATGAGTTACTGGAAAACGGTGATTATCAGCTTGGTATAATTGAGCGTGGAAACCTTTTTAAATACGTGTATCTGTCCTGATCAGTTGTACAGCACGTCACGGTTAAATTTCACGGAATTTCGCTCGATTCAATGTCCATTCAATATCCTACTGCCTCGATTTAACCTATTTTTAGCATATAAAAACATGAATTTAAGAAACAGCAGGAAATCACAGTTGTACTGTGGAGACTTCAACGCCTGCCAATCTCCTCGGTGATTTCGATGCTCGGACAAGCGGCCACGTTTCCAATACATATGGACAATTGTAGAAATTATATTCGCATGCTGTTTGCGATTATGCTAAGATTATTTGCAGACGATAACTACTCTTTGTGATGTTTGTGTTTATCCATTTTGACGGCTACAAAACGATTCCGGTGAAATAGCCTAGCAAACGCAGATGCATATTTTATTTTAATACTTCGTTCTTCGATTAGAAGACTTAATTATTCGTATAGAACGATTGTACATTTTCTTCGAAAAATAGAAGAATTTTGTTCTCTTACGGAAATCCTCTTAACCCTCCACACAACATTCCATAGAAAATTCCTCACTTGCGCTTTCAATAATGAATGAGTAACGAGATCGTCGGTTTATCAGAAAACACACTACTATACAAACAAAGGAAGCGAATACATCTTAGCTACTAAGTAATTTCAAGAGGTGAAGTAAACAACAATTTTTGTCAAGGGTCCCATCTTGGGGGGTCAGGGGTTAATATTACAAGCGCACTCGCAGCATCGAAATTCTTAAATAAGCGAACGACCTCGCGAAAACCAACAACAAAATAATCCAAGTGATGTAGCAAGTATATAACTGTAAAAAGACGTAAGCTATCTCGTCTCTATGTTACTCCGAGGCTTATGTAATTATGTTGGAGTGTTCATCGGGCCGAGTGGCGTTGTAAAACGTAAGCGACGGTACGGCGCGATGCATTATTAAAAATCGCATCGTGCAGGCTGCGCCTTTGTTGAGCATCGGAGATCCGCGAATGTATTTCAATTACACCCATCCGCCGTTCCCTTGCCAGCTCATTGAAAACGAGACAAATGGTATATATCGTGGTATCACAGCTGAGTGGAATAAACCAGGAGAAGGTTACATCGTTCGAAGTGGGAGGCGCCCGATCAGCAACCAATAGAAAGAGCCGCCACCCACGAAGCTATAAAAATTAATTTATCACATGGATCGCCGCCTACGCCATTGCTCCGTTCGCAAACTCGTGATTTCGCAGCATCCCGCCAGATAGCGTAATCTGTCGGGTCTCCTTTGATCTCGGTATCTCGCGTATCCAATTATACTTTTACTTCGAAAATAAAATGTAGAACGAAACCGAATATGTGCACTATAATTTAGAAAATCATTCTAAACCACAACCCGAATGATTCCCGTATATGTATTAAAGTATTTTATTAAATATTTGTTCCATGGAAAGGTTCAAATATTAATACGAATGTTTTTCAATTTTTTTCAAATGCTATTATAATGTTGAAGGCATCTACAGCGTGAACTAGACACAGAACATACCATTTCGGTGTCGTGCCCAATGTTACCGACAGCTCGCGGCTTTAGGCGTATCAGCAAGAACTGAATATGTATTTTGTATACTTCATCTTTACTACTTTCGACGCTACGATACAAATGCACTCATGCACATGACTCGGGTATTTTAACGGTGGAAATAGAGTTTATGCGGTATGTATTACAACAATACGAAATATAGTTATATATGTAATACTATCTTTATTATGTTAGGCACACCACGTGACATAACTAGCAAGTAACTAGAATCTTACTAGATTTTGTGTCGAAAGATGGGTTTGCAGGCTTCTGTTATTTGTCCTTATACGTGGAATCATAGCAAAACTGAAGCGTTAGGCTGATACATATGTATGGTTATCAGTGTTACCACAAAAAAAACTTTGTTTCCACGCGGAGATTGGTGACACTGATAAATAGCCTAGGAACAGGTGTGTCTATCATGGACCTAAATGACTGAGAGTAAGGCAGGCTTCTGGGCGAATCTGTGGCCAGTTGTGTTCGGTAGAGATCCTGGCCTCCCCCCTTACATTAGCTTAGGTGGGAGTGCGGTTTTAGTCGGTAGGCTGGTTGGAGGGTCCTCTGGACAGCCCCACATAACCCCGGTCTCTCCCAGGGGGGCTGGGGTATGCGTAAAGCATTTCCGCACTATAAAAAAAAGGCTTATGTTCCGTCCTTTAGGTCCATGGTGTCTATACCCTTAAAGATTTAGATCTTAGATAAAAAATAAGATCCCTATAAAGTAAAATAAAAATACTCTATTAGTAGGCAGTAATAATTCATATAGGTTTTTCTATATTTTTATTAAATAAGAAATATACATTTATGTCTGATCACCATGGGGCATAGATTTCATGATGTCAGAGTTTCCAGGGTCTGTGATAGAAAGAGTACATACCCTGAAGTATTTCCCACAAGCAGTACCTAATTCTATGTTGTTTCCTATATAGTGGTGTAGATCAATCTTAGCCAACATGGCATAATATTCGATCTCAGATTTCCTGAAGAAAAATGCAAAAGCTTATAGACACTGATCTATTATTTTGTACAGAAATTGTCTCTGCACTCACGGGCAGAGACGTGAGACTACTCCGCAGAACTCCCATGACGAATAGACGAATTATTATCATCGTTAAAAATGTAAAATCTACACAATATGATTTTTAAAACTTGTAGATACGATTTCAAATTTTTCTAATCGTCTCATTATTTTTAGGGGAGTACTACATCTCAGTCTCACCGTAGAGGAGGTGTGTTGTTAGCAATGATGATCAATTTCGCTTTGCCTTGCCAAAGGGACTTCAGTGTCTGTTTATAACCCAGGACACATTTTCCTGACTTCATAACCAAGGCCAATCTGGCGTTGATACCATCCTGGGACTTCTTCTGTTGAATTGAAAAAGAATTCATGAAATCACTGTGCAACACAGAAATAACAGAAGTGACAACATAAGTAATAAAGCCGATTCTAAATCCCCGTAAATACATTTCATAATAGGAATTACTCGTAACATTATGAATAAATAATGGAATTGGCAATAGATGAAGTTAATTACTTGTTTCTTCTTGGCTACCATTTTTGTGTTTAATTTATATTTATAAATAACTTAGCATCGTTCGAATCATTTGTTAGCACGCGTAAGTACTGCCATAGAACATCCCAGATGTGAAAGGTAAAAGTGTGAAAATCTCGAAACGAGGTCGAGCCATGAAATACAAAATATATAGAGAAGGAAACTCGCGTTACAAATAGAAGTGTTGCATGGTTCACAGCCTACTAAAGTAGAAAAGAATTATTTTTATCATAAACCGAACTGTCACACGTTATGAGTCCGCTTCAACTGTACCAAGTGATCGATAACATTTGTGTAAATATGATTTCTGTAGAACTGTACAAATATATAAATTTGTGACGAATTAGATATCACGTACACGTATTATAATTACTATACTCACAAATTGAATGAAAAACCTGAAAAGGAATGCAGTAAAGTTGAGAAATAATTAGGAAATCAATGCGGTTCATAAAAAATGAACGAGAAAGCAAAATGAAATTACAAAGTTGTAATATCATTTATACAAACGAATTATTGCAGGTGTTATCAGTGGGAATGATAACAAACGTACACTTGGTGACTCTTGGTGCCTCACAAGTTGTCTCGTGGCAGGAATTTGAAAGGAATGCGGCAGTAAGCCGTCCGATTGGATCATTCCGTCCGCGCTGTCAGTTCTAGCCGACTTATTGGCTGTGGTGTGTGACGTCACGAGCTAACTATTGGCTGCGAGTGAGGATCCCCTGTACCCCTGTGCCGTCTCGGGAGACAACTTGTGTGGCGCGGAGAATATGTACACAGCCTGTTCACTTGTTCTTTACCTTCCTTAGTTTTATGTAAACGTTAGCAAAGTATATTAGTATATATTTGTAAGTATAAATATAAATTAGGAATTAAACGCATATGTTTTTAAATTAAATATATGATTGATTCAAATATTTCTATTAGAAACGTGTGTAACAATTATGTGAAAATGTATAAGTGTGTAAGTGAAAATTCATTTCATATTGTATACCGGATGATTCAAGAGACAGACCACCTAAGTAGCTCCGTTAGGCTTGAAGATAGAAGAAAATGTCAGAGAAAAGTAAATATAATTATACAAAATAATGTTCTGGTTGTTGTCATTTTCAAGGTTTTTTGAAAGTCATCGATGATTTCAAAATAGTCTCATATATTTTTAACTTCACAGTACTGTAACTGATGTCAATACGAGTTCGATGATGCGGTGCACTGATCGTAAAAATTATATAAAATGTAATTATTCTAGGTCGAAAGAAATGATTTTCGAATTAAAATAGCTCCAAGTGCAAAGGATTAACGGAACAACTATTTTTCTCCAATATTTTCTTCTATCTTCAGGTCATATTTAGGTGGCCTGTTTCTTGTGGATCACCCGGTATAAAAATTTCATATATCAATATCCTGCTATCTATTACAGATATATTTATACAATGGAACTTAAATGTAACGTACAAACGTATGATTGGGGAAGACTCGGAATAGATAGTACAGTTGCAGCATTAGTAAAATCTGCCAATTCTGAGTTCATGTTAGATGATAAAAAGCCATATGCTGAGCTATGGATGGGTACACATCCCAATGGCCCTTCGCATATGAAGGATTTAAATATCTCCTTGGACAAATATATAAAAGACAATAGCGATGTTTTGGGCAGCGATGTTAGAAAAATATTTGGAGAAAATTTACCATTTCTTTTTAAGGTTTTATCTGTGAACAAAGCATTGTCAATTCAGGTCCATCCGAATAAGGTATATATGTTAACTGAAACAATATTACTTTGTGCACTATACTGTTCACTACAACATATAATTCTAGGAAAAAGCAGAAGAATTACATCAGCAATATCCTACTATTTATAAAGATGCAAATCACAAGCCTGAGATTGCAATAGCTTTGACACCGTTTGAAGCTCTCTGTGGCTTCCGTCCAGTTAGGGAGATAAAAGAATTTTTGAAGGTTCTTCCAGAGTTGCGTGCTATAATAGGAGAAGATAAAGTATCTAAGTTTATGACTGCAAATGAAGGGAACACTAGAACAGCTTTGAAAACATGTTTCCATAGTCTCATGATCTGTGATCCTGGTTTAGTAGAATTACAGATTAGAAAGTTATTTGATAGATTATCTAGTTCAGGTAAATTTAATCATCCTATTTAGTTAAGCCTTGTAACCAACAAAATCCTTTTATTTTAGACGAGTCTGTAAGACAGTCTTTACATGCCAGTTTGTTAGAAAGACTATACTTGGATTATCCAGGAGATGTTGGCTGTTTTGGCATTTATTTTTTTAATCTTATAATAATGCAGCCTGGCGAGTCTATTTATCTTGGTCCAAATGAACCCCATGCATATTTGTCGGGTGGTTAAGTATTTGATCGTATTTTGTACACCACGTATTCACTGTAGCACATAGTTTTTAAAGTATATTTACAGATTGCATAGAATGTATGGCATGCTCTGATAATGTAGTACGTGCAGGATTAACGCCCAAGTTGAAAGATGTGCCAACATTGATCGAAATGTTAACGTACAACTGCGAACCCGCTTCCGCGAAAAAATTTCAACCTTCTCGCGAAGACGAATGCACGGAACTATTTCGTCCTCCTGTGTTGGATTTTGCAATTGCTAAAATTACAGTGGGTTTTTTTATAATATAATTTTTCCTATGGTTCTATACATGTATTGCCATGCATATACATTTTAGATACCTCCAGGAAGGTCCTCTTACGATATCATCCCTAGGAGTACAGCTAGTATTTTAATTATTATAAACGGGAAAGGCGAGATTTCATCATCAAAAGTTCTGTACAGAGGATCGGTCATATTTATTCCGGCAAATGAAAAAATCGGAATTAAAGTTTTATGTGGATGTCATCCGATGTTAATGTTCCAAGCTTTTGTAAACGTTTAAAGAAAGTATCCAGGTGCACCGAAGATGTGATAAACGGTAAAAGTAATATTGCACTTATTCGAATATGCAACATCTTCTATCGTATGAGGCCAATATTGTATTAAACGTGATTGTTCTGTGTACATCACAGTCTTTCATATTTTGAAAGATCACATCACAGCAAAAGAATAATTATTTCAACAGTACTTTTACATGCTTCTCAGTTTAAAGATTTTATTAATCTTTGATGATATACCAGTAGATATAAGTATCCATTATCAACATCAATTTATACAATAGACAATTGATTAGTAACTTATATATTAGGGACTCGACTAGTTCACAAAAGAAGTTGCTCGCCTGCTCGAATGCCTCCTCCGCTCGGTCATAGTGTCCCTTCCGGACGTACGGCCTCTTCTCCTAGTCCAGCGCGGCGGCCTTGAACTCCAGGCGTAGATGCTCCTTAGCTTGTTCTTGTAGTCAGGCAGGATGTGGGAAATGCCGTGGATGACCAGCTCCTGCTTCTTCAGGAGTTCCTCCATTGTGATGAGGACGTCTGATTCGGCTACTAGCAGCAGGTACAGTTAAGCAATCGGCTTCGTGCTCGGGTAGTGTTCGGTGGAAGCGGTCTGGTAACCCACGAAACGTGCAGACGTGTGGGGAACGAGGCTCTCTTGTCCGTCTTCGTTAATCCGGCTCGAAAGACCAAAAATGTTCCGTCTTTCATGGAACGTGAATGCCGGTGACAACAATGAGACGGACACGAGAAGATTAGACACAACGGTTTCACAAACACGACTATTTACAATTATATTTACAAGATCTATATATACTATAGAGTCGATGCGTGTATTGTATGTGTGAAGATCAGATCGAAAAGAACGCCGCGACAAGAAACACGTCTGTCGCCACGAATGGTTATCCGTGTATCCTTACGGCTTTTCCTTACAACACTTATGTACAATTTCGCGTAGGCGTGGAATGCACATTCACGAGTCATTTTATAAAAATTACGGCCAGTGCGAGCGGTCGTTTGGCAGGCGTTATTGTTTGGGGACGTTATTGTTGTCGGGCACAGCCGACGGTTAAGTCCGAATACCATAAATGTAAAATTTTGTATTTTTATCAATAGACTGTGAACATTTTCTTAGTAAGGCATAGGTCACATTATAAACAATATAAGATAGAGTTGATTTGTGTGTATAATATTTTTAATATTAACGCACAGTTTGCTATTTCTGTCGTAACATTTTTGTATGTATGTCAAAAAAGTTATTAGTCTTTGTTTTAGAATATTTATATTGTAAAAGAGTATGTAAAAAATAGTGTACTTCCGTAATATTTTGATATAACAGTTGAAGACAATGTGCAATCAACTCTAGTCAATTTTTGTGTGCTAGTAAATGCTCTCTTAATTTTGTTATATATACAGGAAGATTAGAGAGTTTCCTATTTTATTACATTTTATTATGTGCCATTTAAACGTACTATTAAATGAAGCAATAAAATTTTATCATACGAATAGTCTTACGAAAGTAGCATTTTTAAATAATTATTCCATATTGCTTTGTTTTTGGAAAAAAACGTCAATTTATTTTTCAGATCGTATGTAAAGTTTGTGTTTAAAACATTTGAATGAATGTGTTATTGTTCATGCACAATCTAAGCAATATTAAAAAATTATACAATCCATTTTCTTATAAAATATAAATATACATTTTATAAATTTACAGTTTTCACTTATGTAACAATAAAAGATTTATACTGTTACTATGGTACAGTAAGTTATTCGAATTGCAAATTGTATGTATTTAAGAAGAAACAGTAAAGGAATAAATTGTTACAATCATAATGTTTACCAAGAATTGTGTACAACCCAGAGAAAAATAGTTGTAAATGTATAAAATTTTTAAATTGTCAGAATTATATATACATATATTCTGCACAGCCTTGATTCCAAGATTATATAAAATATTCTATTTTCGTCTATGCTTCAAATAATCAAATGTATGAGAAAAAATGTATGTACAAGTACCATAAATTAATCGTCATCGGAATCATCTTTCTTTTGAGCATTCTCAGCAGCTCTATCCTCATCCTTGTAATGTCGGTATTCCGGTTTCAATTCCCACATATTTCTATGAGGATTTTTTAGATTATAATTACATACTTCATTTAATATTTCCTTCAGATATACCTGAAAGATAAAAATTAATATTTACAATAAACAGATATAAATAAGTATATATATACATGTTCAACTATTTAAAATAAACTAACAATTGGTTGTCTCGTAATTTTCACAAGATCTCTTATATTATAATACTGATGCTTCTCAAAGGCAGCAAACAACATATCTAATACTGCATCCTTGTCATCTCGCATCTTTTTGCCTTCAGCCTTCTTTTTCTCTGCATATTCAATCTATAAATCATATAATTACATTAATATACAAGCAAATATACTAGATAAACTACTATAAATACAATACTGACATTATGTTTGTGATCAGAAACAGGTTTGAAGTTTTGAACTACTCTATCCAATTGCTGAACTTGTCTTTGTGGCACAGAAGCTCTTTTGATACTTTGTAATTTCAATTTCATATAACAATTGTCAGCTGAAAGTAAAATAAACATATGAATAACGTGCTTTTTAACGTCAAAGGATGTATAAGTATTATATAAAAAAGTCATTACCATATGGTCGACATTCTAATTTCTGTACAATTCTCCCTTCCATATAAAGTTTTTCGATCTCAGGAACAATGGCATCTGAATTATTCGATGCTACGAAATATGTACAATTTAAAAATACACATTTGAATGAAATTTAATAGTAAGGTAATATGAAAGTACTGGTCAAGTTTAGAGACTTACGTGTGACATGCGAAAATACACCTAACATCTGTTTCGTTACAGTTGTAACATCTAATCTATGTTGTTTGGGGATTTCTTCCTCTCCTGGCTCCTTCAAAGCTAAAACTGCTTCTGATAGTTTGAGAGATACTTCTGCTTTTTGACCAGGATTTCTAACATAAACCAGACACATGAAATTTAACGTTACCATAAAATTAATAAGATATAACAGAACAATTTCAAGACTGAAACCTACTTAGTTATCTTTAATTTTCCAACTTCTATGTTGCCAGGTGCTTTCTCCCATTTATTAGCTATGTATTTTGGTACTTTGACTAACCAAACACCTCTGCCAGCATTGCTTAAATCTAACTCTTTTTCTGTGTGCGAAGTATTTGCTGACATAGTACTTATCTCGATCGAACAATTCTCTAAAAAATTAGCTACAGTATTCGTAAAACGAATCAAATTGTTATTTGTAAATTCGTAACACTTGATGCATTTGCATGTCATCAATTTCTTTCTGTATGTATATATCAGTGTATATTCGAACAATGATCAACAATTGTCAAGACTGAATATGTACGATGCATTGTGCGTGGCTATACTTATAAAGAAGGCAACCGGAAGGAACGCTGGTCTGATTGGTTCTTAGACTCTAAGGAACAGAACCATTTCATTTTTCTGAGTACTCTGTGCTCTATGGTGAAACCATAATGCTACCTAGCGTTCAATCTATGGTACTATAAGCACCGTGATCTTATGTTTTGCGAAGCAGCTATTTTTTGTAGTGTAGTGCAACAAACATTAATAAACAGATATAAACAAAATAGTAATTTATGGTAAATTCAATGAATTACTGATTAAGTTTTAAACAATTTGTGAGACAGTAATAATTTGAGAAATACATGTCATACTTCGTAATTCTAATCTTACATGTTTCCAGTGATATCATTTTTGCAGAGATTTTCATTTGAAATATTTCCTATTTGATTTAATGATAGATCATTATACGCTATGTTTATAGATAATAGCGTGTTAAGAATATAAAATCTGAATATAATTACAATCAGAAGGATCAGATTTCGATAGAAAATAACCTATGTAGCACTCGCTACATTAGAATAAATATTTTAATAAAAGACGTAGCAATCGATCATTTCATAATTATATGAATAACTTGTGTTATCTGTATCTTTCAGAAATTACAATGTCGTCGGCGTGTATGGTTCTAAGTCGAGGAATTTCGACTTCGTCTGCTTGTTACGGCAAGCGAAATTTTCGAAAATTTCTATTATACAACAAGCGAGGCAGTCGTTCATTTAAACAGGAACAAGCAACCAATCCGAATTGCGACATTCCAATCGATAGTAAGTTATTTTTCTTTTAACCATTACATGTTTATTGAATGCATTAAAATAAAGTCTCATATTTGTAAATAGAAGATAGGTTATATTGTACTATTTAATTCTTTTTAGAGAGAGGGGTAAGATCAACGGGACTGCGTATAGGGGGTAAATTCATTAATATACCAGAAATGATACCAGAGATTATTGTGCCTTCACTGAAGGATTTTGATTTAAAGCCATACGTTTCTTATAAAGTTCAAGATGTGCAAAATCATGAATTCACAGCTAAAGACTTATTCAACTTAGTATATGCAAAGAAAATTAAAGCAGATTTTGAAGCGAACCAATTGGATACAAACGGTGAACCGTTAAATCCCAGTGAATACGAAAAGTTAACGCCCAAGGAAGCAAAACTGAGGGCAGAACAAACTGGTACAGACATTTTTACTGAAAAGAGTTGAATTAGAAATGTAATTATGTTACATGTAAATATAAGTTAAGCAATGGATAAAGATGAAAGTTCATGGTACTTGAGTAACTTTAATATCCTGTAGACAAAGAAGTAGCATTTCATTTTGCAGTCTGCATATGGTTTTATTTAGTATCTTCATACACGCAATGTATACACTTGCTGACAGTTTTTCAGTTGATAAATAGTAATTACTTACTATCATACGTGACAGCAAGGAAACAATAAAACAAATAATTCCTTGCAAATGTAAAAACGGATATTTTGGTTAGCAACGTTTCTTCCCTATTTTGTTCTTCGTTTAATTCGTATTGCCGTATTCTAATACAATATGTTCGAACAAGTCAGTGAAACACTCGTTCTCGTGGTCGGATAACATATCGCCAAACGATAGTAATATGTCATTGTCGGTGATGGTGTTTCGCTTTTGAAAAGATTTGTTTTGGTATTAAAATTGTGTTCTTAGAATTAATCATGAAACTAATTTACGCGCTAATCAATAGAATGTCATACATTTTACAAATGATATTTGTTGCATGCAACGTGAAAGTATTAGTTTAACAAAGACATGAACGCTGAACGGTGCCAAAACCGATTTTCAATTCCTGAGTTTTTGTTCGCACATTTATGGGAGGGTCTTTTGAGAATTATATGCCAGAACAAGATCCCGGTCTGATTATGCTAACTTAACAGCTATCGTTTTTTTTTACTTATCAAAAGACTTTGAGCGAAGTTTGATTGTTTTTTTTTGTTGGGTAAAAAATGGCGGAAAATTTGAATATTAAAGTCGTTGTCAGTTGTGCGCGGCCGGTATTGCTTTCTACTGACTAGACTACTAGAATCTAATATATATTTGCCTTGGAAAGTGCTGTATTCGTATCAAAATGTACAAATTGATTTTTTTTTTAGTTATGTCACCGATTCATTCCCCTTTCCATCTCAATTTTCAATCATACAAAAAGCTCGTGAAGCAGAACTGCTCGTTTATTTCGTTTCAAGTGAAATGATAACTTTGTACTAACATTTATGCGCGGTAATAGTACCCAGTAACTATATGAATGCGACTTGCATTCTTTGTAGAAAACCAGAACGCATACAAAATTTATAATTTAACATGTAAACAATCATTTTCATTAAAGATCGTGTATACAACAGTTTTATTTAAACATCTTTACAGAATGCAGCACTTTATTTTCCTTTTTTTTTTTCAACAGCAGCTACTATTTATCGCTATTTATTATTGTATTTATTATTTCCTAACTCACTATAACCATCATAACGAAGAGTGGAATGATAAAACAGCTAAATTTTGTACAACATTATCGCACTAATCGTTTAACGGAAATGTATAACAAAAATGTTCAACGTAGTTCCCTTAATTCCACTCCTCAATTAATTGCATAGAAAAGCAGAAGTGGCATAATTCTTGCATCTGGTTCTAAATAAATCTCGTTTCAGTCATTCCTGTGAAGGAAAGATTATTGCACCCCTACACCTTATGCTATGTATAATTACTTGTCTTTTGTTTGAGTACTGATACTTATTTTTATTCTGTGACAGTGCACTGAACTATTCCCGTAACGAACAGTTTATTAAATGGAAGTTACCAAAAAAACCAATGAATCGACCGAGTTTTATTTTTCGATTATTGTAGACCGGAATAGCTTGGAAACAATAAAAGTGACAGGATAAATACATAAGCAATACCATAATCGTATGATAATTTGCTGAAATGTATTCAGGAAGCACATCAAAAGCACTCTTGTTATTCGTCATTAAAATATGCATGACTATACACGTTGTACTTCCAACTAAACATAGTCATTGTAAAGCAAGACATATGCCACTCGCTTATGAATATAAACTTGGTTGGTGTTTTTTTTTCTTGTTAATTATCAGTCTATGATATAATTGGATATTCGACTGATAAAAATCAGCCAGTCGATAGGTATGCTACTACATGACAAAGATTTCTTTTTTCTGTTTTAATAATGTTCATCTCGGTACACCTATATATGGCATGTATGTAATTGTTCCGTGAATGAAACATTTGTGTACGTATATAAATATAGGTGATCAAGTTTTACGCTCGACACAGAATGTTGTAAAATAAAATTATGCGAGAACAGGAAATCTTTGACATGCAGCAACCATGTACCTTCCATCTAATCAAAGATTTTGTGTATGAAAGCTAGATGGAGGAAACGGTTCTACAAAGAAATTTATACAAAGTCATTCTTGGACACTTAGAAAATAGATACGATAATATATGTAATTATATAAATAAAGATACTGATATGGAAAGACTAGGAAGGCAATACTGCTTATTGTATCTGGTATGTAGAATCTAGTCTTTCAGACTCAAAATCTCCAATTGAACGCTAAAAGTACAACAGGGTAGATGTTCATTCCATTGGATCTCCAACGTTTTCGAAGATGGTTGAATGAGGGTTGCTTCCAGTGGCCCATAAAAAGCCACCCACACTGCCAGGTGGCAAGTATGATGCTCCTCCACTGAGACCCACCTGATATATTTTCTTCTTTAAATTATTTACATTTCGTATCATTTTTGTGCTCAATATTTTCATCAAGTTGTCTCAAAAGAAAATAAAATAAGATCTAGGAAGCGAAATAAGGAAAGGTACTACAAATGATATGCATTTCTCAAGCTTCATGTTTAGGTGTTGTTATCACTGTATTGTTCAGGGTCCTTCATCGCAGTTGTGCTAAAATATAGCGGACTATCATTCTCTGTATAGCGTCGGTGTATCGGTGCATAAATCATGTGTTTTTGTTTGAATGAGTGTATTTAACAGGCAAACATATCTATATAAATTAACATTGCACAGTTATCAAAAGAAAATTTCGTTTTTGTAATTTTGCGATGCAGGAGAACCGCAATCCAATTTGTTTTTGAAGGTCGACACGTTTCCTTTTTCGTTTTTGTTAACTGTACAGTAAACGTTAGGTCGGGAATTAGTTACATGCACGAAGTAAGGCAAATCAGAGTGAACAATAAACTGCCAAATTAAAGAAAAATAATTATTTATTTGCATCTAACACAAATAATTGTGCTATCGTATCACAAGTAACATCTAGTCACTAATGTCATAAACAACGCTAATAATATTTACATCGAATCATCATTGTGAACATGATACACGCTCACAACAATGTTGACACTATAAAAGGAACTGTAATATAATACTCTGTGTTTGAGTTTGAGTATAAGTACACAATTCTGTCACGATTTGAATTTGCTCCAAAAAGCAATGACGTCACACGATCGTTGAACAGATACAAACGAGTTATTTTCCGTTCTTTTTTTATTTCGACCCGATAACGTTCTCTTTTTTTTATTATTAGTCGGCTCAACCCAAACGGTGTTTTTTTTTTAAACTTCTATTTATAGAATTACCTGTTGACTCCACAGCAATGTCCTTTCTGCTAACTGACAATCTGCTGCTAGTCGGGACGGCAGGCTTTTCCATCTTTCCTCGTCCCGTTTTCTTTCTCTATCAAAGTCCCTGTCAACGTGTCCCTGAGATAAAGGTGGTAAGATTTGAGTCCTCTGAGCTAGTTTATAACTATCCTGTCTCGGTACATGGTCAGTACGCCTGCCTGCACCGCTCGTCGACACAGATATTGGTGTTGGGCTTCCTCCGCCTCTATGTCTATGATAGAGGTTTCGTTTTTGTTGCAACATTCGCTGTTGCACTAACAACTGCAATTGCGTACTGAAGTCACCGCGAAGTTTGAATTGTTGTTGGTTCTCAGGTGGTGTAGACGGTGGTCTTAAATGAACAAGGTCCAAGTGACCCCTTGCTTTGCCCGAATCTACGAAGACAGACAAATATTCCTTTTTAGATTTATAAGATTCTAATTTCAACCTCATTATAGATACAGTGCAATAATTCGGCACTGCCGAGGTCCCCAGCATGCCGGATTACACGGTCCAACAAATTGAAACTTTTTTTTTGTTGATGTTTCAATACTCATAAGATCTATCCAACAGTTATATGGAAACGCGAAAAAAAGTTGAAATTTGTTGGACAGTGTTATCGGAATTCTACTGTAACAGGCAATTGATATACCTTGAATACTTCGCTGCTTGGTCGGTCTGTCTCCGCCACCCTGCTGACAGAATAGTAGTCTGGGTCCACCATCAGAGGCTCTGCGACCTTGAGACACTCTGGATATTCTGCCGGTTATTGGTGATGGACTCAAAGTTGGCGGGGGCGTGCAGGACGGCAAACTGCTCGTGAACGAGTTTGCCCCGGAGTAATCTGGCGGGCAACCAGAATCAAAACTGGATTCAAAAAGTTCGGACGACGAACTACCACTACCGCCGGCAGTGAACAATGTTGTTCGACTAGGAGGATCAATAGGATCCATAAGTGGGGTATCAAAATGGTGTTGATAATCACTTAATCGTCGATTGACTATCTGACTGTCAATTCGTTGACTGATATCGTGATCTAGGCCTAGTCTATGTTCTTCGAGCTTGATCTGAGCTTCTCTCAGTTCATCGCCGCTCGGACCCTCTTCCAGGTCACCTTCCGCGCTGCAGCATCCTTCGTCGGTCGAAGAACTGGTCGAACTAAACCTTTTGCCACCTCGAGTCGCGTCTTCTCTTGTTCTAGAGCAACGAAAATGTAACACACGTTACGAATATCGAACAACACGGATATTACGATTGTTTAGCGCGCAAATGGTGCATATCCACTTATGAAGATTCATGACACTCTTGCTTGATCTTGCTCGATGCGTTAATCGCTATAATACTTTTAAAAAATGTTTCAAACTGCGTATACAATTTCATGAATTCAAGTACAACGAAGCAGGTAGGAAATGTTAAATATAAATAAAAGGCAATTCTAATTGAGTTGCGTGAAATGAAATCTTAATGGTAAAACAGAAAGCAATAAAAGAAAATGGGGATTTACCAAAACTAAAGCGACACCGAAGTGTTTCCAATCCGACCTGTCTCGATTAAATCTCCAATTATGCGTCACCGACACTAAAGATCAACGTCCCACTAAGCTATCGCTGGAAACAGAAATGATACGATTAAAATTCAATTCTATTTTTCTTTTTTGGTTGTTTTCGAAACTATTTCTGACTGGCAGGATTGGAAGTTGTACAACAAAGTTACGTCATTGCGTCACGTTAATTCAAATAAAAGGTAGGGAACGATAAAGTGCAATAAAAGAATTTATTTGCCACTTACCTTGATTTGAATTTGTCCTCCTTTGTTCTTGCTACACTAGGCCAGCAACTATTGTTTGTCGAGCTACTAATACGATGTTGCTTCAGCCTCTCCAGTAGCAAGAAGTAAATGGCAGCGTGATGATCATAACTGCTCTTTCTTAAAGACTGTTAAAATAGAAAACATGTTATCTTAAAATACATTTTCTTGTTTAAATTTGCTAGCACGCGGATACACATTGCAGACGTAGAAAATACCTCTCTGGTCCGTGTAATATCTATGCCTAAGCCATGCATAAGTCGCAGTATTTGCTCGTTTGGTTCTTGGATGGACGAGGATGGTCTTGTTATGATCATTGAACAAATAGTGTCTGCAGATCCTGCCATCCAGCGATGACGCTTTATTTGTGGAATGGTGTATCGTTTTGATGGTTCCAGAACCAACATTTTGCGAATTAAACTTTCGCAATCTGCAACGAGAATTCAACACGTATTTTTCTACATATACTAAAAAAGAAATCTATAGTTGCGAGGGGAAAAAACGTACCTGTGCTCATGAAGTATGGAATTCGAAATCTTCCACTGAGAACACGGTCTCTCAAAGACTGAAGGGTAGAACCATCAAAGGGCAGTGCTCCGCATACTAATACATACAGTACTACACCTAAACTCTGTAATAACAATGGAAAAGCACGTTAACGTATTTGCGTCGGTTATTGTGCGTCAAACGAATTTGTAAAAGTGCTTACCCACACATCAATTTCAGGGCCAGCATAATGTTTCCCTCGAAAGACTTCAGGTGCCGCGTAAGGGGGGCTACCACACCACGTGCTTAATCTTTCGCCGGGCGAGAATCTATTGCTAAATCCAAAGTCAGCAATTTTCACGTTCATCTGAGCGTCTAAGAGTAAATTTTCAGCTTTGAGATCACGATGCGCTACACCCGTCGCGTGGCAGTATTCAACCGCAGAGAGTATTTGAGCAAACGTTGCACGAGCTCTGGGTTCTCCCATTCGTCCGTATCGTGCAATATAGTCAAATATTTCACCTTTGCTCGCATATTCGCACACCTAAGAAAGGTATACTGCTATACTCCGTTTTTGAAATTCTATAAATCTATTTAAAACATCTTCTATACAAGCCTACCATATATATCATATTTGTTGTTTCCATAACTTGATATAATTTCACAATATGCGGGTGTTCCAGTTGCTTCATTATTTCTACTTCTCTATAAACTTTTTCAAGATTGGTGGGATCCAATTGGGATTTATCAATTATTTTAATGGCTACCTAAAAAGAGACACAACGTTCAATTATTTTTATTCGATTTTCAGTTAAGATACCTTCGATACTGTGCATATAGATTATATTTACCTCTGTCTTAGTGATACGATGTCTAGCTAATTTTACCACAGCAAAGTTCCCTTTGCCAATGGTGCCTTCAATGTCATAAAATCCGACACGAATTTGGATCTTGCTTTGCCCCACTCCAGAATCCATTTTTTTGGTAAAAATTGTTCTCTCACCAGTCTCTGAATGATTGTTTCTTTTTTATTGTGTCTTAAAAATGCCTGTAATTGATATAAAAGGAACGAGATCAATTCAAAATGTCCACAATAAAACAACAATTAGCTTCTAGGTTTAAAACCATCTTTTCTTTCTACAGATTAATGTATATCAACTACCGTTGTATCCTATTGTATAACATATAGCATAATGAGTCACGAATGCATCATTGAATCAACTATCTGACAAGCTTTCTTATCAACGCAAGACCCGTGTAAAATTTTCAGCTAACGTATTTTAAATATAACACAATTTCGTTTCATTCAAAGTCGCTCCAAATGAAAAAATAAATATCATCAAATGTTCGTATCAAAATATTTAATTATAAACAAGCATCACAGTTCCAAAGAAAGCACGGACGAAGGAAACATATTCCTCGAACGATCAGAGAAAATATTCTTATTTCCGAAGTTTTCATGGACCGTTGACATCACAGTTCCCCTTGACGTCAACTACTCGAATTATTTCGATGAACATTTCAAATAACGAACGATCATGCAGCAGAAAGAAATTACTCCAAACAAGCCGACGTTTACAATCGTCGCGGCGATCGGAACCAAGCCGACGTCGTTTCGATCGCTATCGTTGCCACCAATAAAACAGGTCGTTCACTGTTTACCATCCGAAACGTATCAGTACGTCCGGACCCGATCGAAAATTGACATGCTTCGAAATTAAAACGCCGTCGTCTCGCGACAATACGCGATCCGTGCACGGAAAAAAAGCGACGACATTGTTCCGAGGGCAAAAATTGCCGAACACTTGCGGGAAAACGTCCGTGCGAGAGAAAGACAGGGATGAAGACGGGGCGGGGGGGGGGGGGAGGAGGAGGAGAGAAGCTTCTTCGCAAAAGTGTAAAAGCTTCCTGCAACAAGTACAATAGGTATTCTCGACTGACGTCACGGATCGACAACGACCTCTTGCTCATCGACGGGTCCAGGATCGATACCCGTCGATAGTCTTCGATAAGACGATAAAAGGAGAAAGAGAAGGAGGAGGAGAGACAGGGAAAGAAAGAGAACATGGAACGAGGAACGTCGAAGCGGTCGATGATCGTCCTTGGTGTCGAAGAATCCACGGACACGGAAGCGAGCAGGGGAGCACCGCACGGGTAACGTTGTTTGACAAGTTACTCGGCTACTTACACGTTCGATCCTGGCCCGAATTACCGGGCGCTGCACGTTCCGGACCGGCAGAACCGTTTCTGAACCGAGGGAAACGCGTTGTCGCTACCGACCTCGACGGGTGCGTAAGGTCGGGGAGCCCGTGCCATCGGTGAGAAGTCGTCCTTCGCGTTCACGAGATTCCGTGTCTCGTCCCGGAGCGGCGGCGTTCCTACCGCGCGAGTCGTAGGAGCTTCGCGTAACGCGACGGTTCGATACCGACTGACCGACAGCCATGTTGCTACCCCCCTGCCTACGCCAGAGTCGCCGGCCCCGTCCCCACCCCCTCCGTCCCCTCTCCACCCCCGCGTCCATGTCTCAGCCATTCTTAGCGAACATCACCGCTACCACCACCACCGCTACCACCCTTTCCTCCTCGGTTCTTTCCCTCTACCCCGCACTCGATGTCGCACCACCACCACACCAGCTCCGCGTCACCACGGAGCGTCGGACGCGAACGCGCGCGCACGTTATCTTCGAGAATTGACGTCAACGTATGCGCTACTATCGTCTCATCGTTAATTGTTTTCTGGCTGTAATTGCAAGGCAAATAGCCAGTGTGCCACCACGTGGTCGAACCGTACACCGACCGACTGTGGCCTCTCTCTCTCTCTCTCTCTCTCTCTCTCTCTCTCTCTCTCACACACACACACACACACTCTCTTTCTCTCTCTCTCCACCCCCCCCACCTCTCTCTCTCTCTCTCTCTCCATCTTCTTCTTCTGTGTCTGCGACTGCTTCTTCTTCTTCTTCTTCTTCTTTTCTGTTACGTCGTTCGAACGATTCCCCGTTCCCCTTGCGACCGGCTCCACAGTACTAGCAACAGCCAGCCGACACTATTCGATCCGTCGTACCACAGTGTTTCGTTTCAATTGACGAAAATCAAATATTCCACGTGTACGATCTCCCCGAAACCGCCTCCCGGGAAATGTTAGCTACGAAATGCAGCTCGTAACGTTACCTATAACCTTTAACAATTGTATCCCGGGCTGTTTCCTTAGCCTGAACTTTCGCGGCGAGCTTAACGCTTTGGTATCCTGATCGTTGGTGAGTGATTTTGTCAGTTGTTTCGAGCAATTTTGTTTCATCCTTTCTATTACGTGCTTGGTATACGAGATTTCAAGAATTAAGTGTTTCGAAGTACCGCCGTACCCTTTTTTTACGCGAGTTTTTGGTATATCGAACTCACGATGACCTTTCGGTAGGCAAACTGTACGTGCGAATAGTTTTAAGACTTTGCTAATCGAGAGTTTGTGTAGCTTTTTTTTTATTTTGAAGGTTTGATATATTTGAGGATGTAATTGCTATTTAATCGATATTTGGAGCGGTGTTGGGACGCTCTTAGAATATAAAAAATTGTTGAAGGAAATGGGTAAAAACGTGAAAGTAGTTATTGAAATGACGGTTTAGACAAAATCGTATGAAGTATGAAATAACACACGATCTAGATAATATTTTAGAAATTATTTCGACAGCTCGGAAAAGTAACACTTTCTTAACCCGCATTCCTCCCTCGTGTCAATTTGACACAGTTTTCTCGAAATAAATTATTCTGTTTCCTTATTTGTAGATAAGTTTACGTAAGATGTAACTGTTAACTCATCAATTTCAATAAAAAATTACAGTAACTTCCCTATGAATCGGGAAGTTAAAAAGAATCGAAAAATAAATGTTTACCTTGTTATTACATCGATCTTTTACCGCTGTGTCAATTTGACACCGAGGGACAGATTCGGTTCGTGAAACGAGGGACGGATGATGGTTAAATTATTGCACGAAATAAGAACTTTCTACTGAACAAGCGAAAACCAATTCGGTATAACATGCCCGAGCTGTTAATACGTGGAACAGATATTATTTCAAAAGACACAGCACCAATCAGAAAGTTATCTTAGCCTTGGAAGCGCGTCATGAAGAGATACGAGATATTCAAGAACACTGTATACTAGAGAAGAGTCAAGAGTTAAAACTACAGAAAAGTACATGTATACGACCAGTAGAGATGTACAGGGAAAACCCGTTCAATTCGATAAAGATATGAAAGCCCGTTGAACTCTGTAACTACGATGTCCGGGTCTATTGTCACCCAGGCTGGAAGAACGTTCCAAAAGTTTGCAGCCATACAATTAAATTGGTGATCAATATGTATCAGATAAATGAATTTATTAACAAAACTCTGTGTAAACCTGAACATGAACAACTGTGCAGCAAAGACGAACCACGTTCTGCGGAATCATCAAACACGAACACCAACACATGTTCTGGCACTGATTATGACTTATTGTTAGCATAACGGATACATATGATTCCATGTTTCAGCGGATCTGTTTGCATTTATGGCATATGTATTATTATAAGCAAAATTGATAAATTTTTCATTTTATTGCGACTCGAAAGAGTTTCTTAGCGAACAGAAAAAACTGCCAACTTGTACAACAATAATAAAGAAAAAAATGTTGTATGAATACGAATTTCTGGTTATTGTCCTGAAGTCCCTACGCACTATGTATCGTTTTAATCGCGCTGGAGGAATGGAAGTTAGCGTGGCCAGAATTTTAACCGCGAAACGAAGCAGAAATTGCAAGTTTAAAAATTCACGTGAAATGCGAGAGGGTACAATATTACCGAGATGCTACAACAAACAGGTAATAGAATAATTTTTTCCACCTGGTGAAACTTATAAGTAAAAGTAGAAACTTTCGGTAAATGATAAAATGCAAAGTTTAATGAGATTAAACACAGTCTTCAGTTACTCCACATGAATTATTGCTGAGGGAACTAATTTATTTTTGAAATTGCAGATGATACTCCCAATAAGAAGTAGAAAACGTACTTCTTTTGCAGAGTCTCTCTCATGCATTTATAATAACACCGAGGATCACTGTGCATTTACAGAAAAATCGGAGAAAATAGAAAATCGCAATCTAGTAATCAACTGTAAATTAGCCGAAACTAGAATATTGAAATTGATCATAAATGTGGTAGATGCAGAGAATTTTTATTTTGTTGAAAAATCTCCGCAGTCTCGTAGCGTAGCAAAAATGAATGTATGAACGTCATAAAAAAATTAGTAATCGACCGGAGGTGCTGGTAGCGTAGCTAGAATGACGAAGAAATTTCGTATGAAGAGGAGGTCGCGATTTTTCCTCCGAACGTCGATGTACTCGCGAAACACGGTGCGTCGTTTTAACGAGATGCTCCTGTAAATTGCGACCGGGAGAAAATGGAATACGGTTACGTGACGGAGGCGATGCACCGTTGCTTGGCTCGGAGACACCGGACCTCGTCCCTCTCCTCCACCCCCGCGTCGCCTCCGAGCACAGTTTTGATAAGATTTCATGCGCGATCACGAGCCACTTCGCCGCGATCTATTTCGCGTTCTACGACGATCGAGAAGCCTCTGGGCATCGTTGCCTAAATTGACGATCCTCAGAAGCTCGATCGACCATTCATAGAAATTATATGTACGTATATACCATTTTTTCCTCCACGTTACATTTTTTCTTCTTACGCTCGCGTTATCGATAAGAATGTGATTCGCTCGGCAACGTCAGCGGTTCGACGGTCGGTGTACCCGTCATCGACGATCGCAGATACTCGATTCCGGTAAATACTGGTAAATTTTTTCATTCTTTTTTGAGGAATTGACGTCAAATCCGCGCTCTCGAACCGTAAGCGCTTTTTAACTGGCTGTTCCGTAAATCACGGAGTCCGACGCTTTCTATGGATCGACGGAATGAAAACCGGCCTGTAGGCTGCATTTCTTGCCGTAGGTCAACAGGCACCTCCGTTATCCTATTCGTTATCACGACCGATAAACACGCAGGATGAATCGTCGAATTTGTTGGAATAATTAACACTTTGTTTACCGGTTACTTAACGCTAGGACTCCAAACAGGTTAAATGAATTATCTAAACTTTTTGTTAATTTAGAAGTACTAAACTGACGATGCTTTTAGGTCTTAGACCATATTAGAACTCGTAGAACATACTCTATACCTGCGCACGTAATTGTTAAATAAATTCATTCTTTCTTGCGTATATTACGTCAGACGTTGCGTGTTTCGACTAGTATGTTCTCGTGATTTTTCCAAGACAATAAAAACTGATCAGAGTATCAAATCAATAACTACGGAACTGTTAAATGTTTCTAAGCTACGTAGGCTTTGGTCAGAGCCTCGGACGCGTTAATAAAAATCGGATTTTCGTTGCCTACGCTGGTCGGTCACGTGGCTTCGGCGCGGCGTTACATATGCGAGATATCGGAACACGGAAACAGAGTCTACAATTTATTTCGCGATGCAATGTCATCTGTACCGCAAATATGTGTGTAACTTATACGTACAGTCGCTCGCGAAAATGTTCGTCTACGAAAGCAACTTTTCTTGTAAGGACAGTAGAACGAGTTCGTGTAATTGGAGGAGTACATATTGCACATGTAAGTCAATAATGATCGTTTATCAATACTGGATACTATACCGTGTAATAATTGCTTGGTTGTGCGGGAAACGAATTTGACAGTGACGTCCCACTGTAAAATGTACGAGCACTTCCTTAAGTGACTGTAGCTATCATATGTTGCCGTGCATGATGTATGTATTGTAGATCCGCATCGTGATCGTTTCACACGACGTCCGCGATTTTGTTGTTTACGATGAAAATCGCGTTATCGACGGAAACGTTCGACTGTGTAGAATTAAATTTACCAGTACGCGTGTTGGTTTTGTTCGCGTTCGCAAGAAACGCTGACGAGACCAGCGAGCCGATTACATAGAACCTTAATTTATACGTACGCGATGAAATTTAAATAAGGCGACCGCGATTAGAGAAATGAAAATATAGAAGGATACGTAACCGCAGAATCGTATGCACACAACGGAATAAATAATGCGAGTGCAGTGCATTTGTTGTAAAGTGGTCGCCTCTTGGTACTGTGAATTTTCCTAAACATTTTATGATCTGATATTCGTAAAAAATTAGGTACGACTGAAATTTTTATGCGAACTGGAAAACCGATTGAAATTTTCGTGATATTTCATGCATTTACGTTTATCAAGAAGTTATCGATTTGAACTATCGTGGTAGAATTTAGTCACAAGAATCAGGAAGAGATTTAAACATTTTAAAATTTAATCAAGAAGAAGTTATCGATTTGAACTATCGTGGTAGAATTTAGTCACAAGAATCAGGAAGAGATTTAAACATTTTAAACTTTAATCAAGAAGAAGTTATCGATTTGAACTATCGTGGTAGAATTTAATCGCAATGATTGAAAGAATTCTGATATTTTAAAGTTCAGCCACCGAAATATTCGTGGGTACGCTCGATACAGCTGATTCGCCGCGTGTTGGGTAAAGGTTACACGAGAGACTTCCCACACACAGGGATGCAATAGGTAATGGCATTATGCTATAAAGTTACATGCACGTCAGTCGCGGCTTGTGTTGCACCGTTACACATTTACGAGCATTATTACGTTGTTAATAATTTAAGCGCATCGGCCGTGAATTAATGGATTCAGTTACGCTCCTAATCAGAGAGCCGCGGGAAAATCTTCGGGAACATGCTCGTCCTGTGAATTAACGCGATTCCTGTAAATGATCAATCGCCCGACATCTACGGAACCGAGCACAATTTTATTCCTGCAACACGTGTGTACTAACTAAAGAGTACCCTAAATTTTGTTTTATTTGATTTGATTCAATATCGTTATTCAATTCTGTTTTTGTTAGAATTTTCAAGAGGTGTAGAAATGGGAAATGGTTTTATTGTCTTTTTTAATTGGAAAACCGTATTTTCGCTGAACCAAGTAAAAAGATGAAAAAGAGAGGTTAATTGCCCACACGGACAGAAATGCTATTTAGTATTGAAATGCAGCCTGCGTCGTCGATTGCATGAAAAAGAGCAATTAGTTCTTGATCCTTTATTCGTTACACAATACCTTTTATCCAGATGCTACAATTAAAATAATCATTGCACTCGGTCGGCGAAGTGCATAAATAAAAAGCCGTCTGCGTAGCCGGCCGATCGAATGAAAATTTATTCATCGGTAATAGTAATAATGAGTGGATTCGTCAATTGACTGCGTCATTACTTACTTTTTATTCAAACGTTCACCGCTAAGAATAATGCTGTTACCGTCTATGCAGGAATGGCGATAAGTGTAAGTGAACGATACGGATTGGCACGGTTTGCCTTTAATAGGATTGATAAGAAATTCAAAGACGTTCGTTTTCTGTTTAATCTTCTCCGAACGAAGGTCTGACGTTGACGTAATTTAACCCTGAATGAAAACGATAAAAATAGTTGAATCATGCGAATCTCTCGGTACGCGACGTCTCGTGTAGTGATAGGTCTGGGTTAAAATTTCTAATTCGGCTTTTGGCATTCGGAAATTTTATCTCTCGCTACGTGTCATTCGAGGTATAGTCGAATCTAGAATTTAACTTGGGCATAAATATTTGTTTCGCAACTCAAATGCGAAGATAATTAGTACATAAACTGAACAACGAAGAATACATTTGTCACTTACGTGAACGTCAGAAACAGCGAAGGTTAATCGTGCACCATTACTGTCTGGCCATGATCGGGCCATTTCTCCTTATTAAGGAGTCTGCAATAGTGTTCATGAAAGCCGTAAGGCTGAGCAAACGCCAAGGTGCTTTTGAATACATTTTTTGATCGAATACACCGTTTTAGTACTACTTTACGATTGGATATATTTCAAGAAAATATCTTTTACCCCGTATATGTCATGCTATGTATAATTGGAACGTGCTCCGATCTTCATAATGTCTTTGCAAAATAATACCTAATTACTATTTATAATCCTATGAACAGTTTTTTGGCTTATGGTTAGCTTTTTATTTCAATTTTGTACATGTTTTACGAGAAGTAATCACAGTGGATAGTTTATGCTCGCTTTCGGTCATGTAACAGGCTTCTTAGAACGAGTGGTTAACGGTCAAGAACTCATTAATTAAGTTTTTAATTCCACCGGCGTGATGCGATTATTAAATCAATATGGCAACGCGAATAACGCAATGTAACAATCTCGAGTTTAATTCGTGTCTTCGGTCGGATTAATGGGATTCTCGTTGAGAGTCACCAACAAAAAATGAATTCCACTTAAGACTTGCTTCACTTCTAATTTGTTGTTAAGATTTCCTGAATGTTCTTGCTGGTAAATATGATGAATTGCTGGAGACTCGTACTTTTTTGTATAATTATTATGTCGTAATATAAATTCATATATCTTTCCTCATCCTTTGTGAAAACAAAGTCGATAATCAATTACAAAATCTTTGACTGTATTTGTATTTTACATACCCAGGCAACGCAATTGTATGTTCATGTTTATGAGGATGTTTTCTAATGTGTTGACTGTGAATGAATCGACTGAATTTCGACTTGGGAGGTAATTGAATAGAATGTAATTGAATTACTTTGTAAGTATAATTCATGAAGTAATTCAATTGCAATTCAACGCAACTCTTGCTGAGGAAAATATGTCTAGTATTTAAAAAAGCTCGCGAAGGGTTGGAAACGTTAGTTCTCGACACCGGATCGAAGTTATTTCGATATTTTCTTTCCCTGCGCATTTGTTGATTCTTTCCCGCGACGCAATAAAGCCGCTCTATTATTGTTGCTATCGCTTGGCATGGGGACGAGTTAATTGTCGGGCGAGGAATTCGCGACTAGCGTCAGCGCGGATCTAGCCGGGCGAAGTGTTCGCAATTTATCCAAGTTATTCGAAATGTAATCCCGTTGGCCGGCCAGTTTCGAGCGTCATCGCGCGAGTCTTTCATCGACGTATTTTCGGCATCGTGCCATGGACGCCCTGGCGTAATATGCTCGAAGTGCGTCATAATTAAAACAGCCCGAACATGCCGCGCGGGTGTGATGCACTCGTCGAAAGCTCGTGATGACGATCCCGGAAGGAAGTCGTAACCGCGTCGGATCCGGCAAATTTTGTCGCGACACGCGCAAATTTCCCTCGGCAAACATTTCTCCTTCTACATTTTTTCTTCTCTTCTCCCTCTCTCCTTTCGCACGATGCCCGCAAGCATTCTTATTTTTCTGCTCCTCTACTCTTTCTTTTTTTTTATTTCAATAATAAAGTCTTGTGCGTCAGACGGGTTTCGCGGCGCGATTTAAAATATCGCTGCCTCTTTGATCCTGTTTTCAGCGTGACGATAATTAACAGCTCGTTCGTGACGGCCCGCGAATCGCACGACTCATCGTCATTAACTTACTCTAGCTCGAAATGAAAGTTACACCTGCGCCACGCTACTAGACTCGCACAGGTAAAGGACAGTTTCGGTCTGCTGGAAAAATAGAAGGTGTCGAAGGAAAGTGATAGTCACTTGGAAGTAATTATACAGTGTGCTGAAGTTGGGGGTCGCACATAAGTCTTACATAAGACCTTAACCCTTGAGAAAGTGCAACTCGAAAATTTGTAAGACTTTAAAAAAGCATATGTATGGAATATCCTGCAAAATAATCTATGTATAATTAATAAGCAATAAGTTCCGCAAGTTAAACAACACACACGCGCATTTTTCGCTAATAATAAGTAGATAGGAATAATTTTTTTAATGAATTTTCCCACATTAAATTCTTTTCTACAAGCACATGAGTCGAAGTTATATCGTGCGCGTGTTTATCTGTATTCTTTATCTGTTACCTCGAATAGATACTCGTGCAGTCTCCTTCGTTACGTTCCTATCTTTTTCGTCTTATTTGAATGTTCGTCAGGTGTACGTAAGCCAGGTGATTTATACTCTACATTTCAGCGTAATAAACAGCGGAGTAACAGTAACAAAATATTTTACGTTTTTTAACTCGTTTTAACGCGTAGAAGAAGTCGGAAAGGAGAAGAAAAAACGTTTTAACGTTATTATTATTCTCGTGTATCCAGAAACCGAGATTTTCGTCGAAATCAAGGTCTGTGAACTGTAAATCGAAAGGTCGATCCGCAGAACCAAAACTGTTCGGTTCGTCAAATAATAAAGAATGCAACGAAAGGCAAAAATACAGACACGCAAGGGGTAACGAGTGGCTATTTGAAGCGGTGACCAAACCAGAAAGTAGAATATAGCAAATTCGAATAATAGGATCATAGAATAATAGGATTAGAAAAATTGGTTTTAAACCACGGTAGCTGGAAGCGGAGCGTTGAACGGGGAAAACTGGAGCTGCCGGCGCAGATTTGTCAGTGACGGCACGTTAATTTATTTGTTGATAATTTTAAATAAGTGGTGGTCAGCCCCTGTTAATTCGCCTGTTGACGCGGTCGGAAATGCCGTTGCACCGCCGATATTCGTTTCCGAAATAAATAATTGCACGTGTCATCACGTCTCGCGTTCTTTCTTCATTCAGCGAATTCGTTCGGTCATTTCGTTGGGAATCTTGTGTGCGGCAATACTTCAAACGCACAGCGGAATCAAGGACCGTGAAAGGGTTGCTACAAGCGTTCTTTCCTAGAGAACTCAAGCACCGTCTCAAAGTCGACCATTACTTCCTTCCATTTCCTGGCAGCTCCCTGCCGACGAACTTCGGCGTAATTTCTGCAAATTTTTGCTCACCTTCTGCTACACAGATTTCTACTTCTTATCCGCGCGTTGTCGTCGCTTTATTTACGTTTCTCGAGCGAGCCGAACTTGATTCGTTGCTCCTCTTCGCTTCAACTGTTTTTATTCGCGACCATCAAACGGGTGCAGAACCATTTTTATGATCATTATCGATCTGCAAACTGTACTTTTAATTTCAAGAATGTATGGGTTAGTTTTAATGCCTACTTTGGTCCGAGTTACTGCTAGTTGAAAATATCGACTTTTTAATTTTTCATTTCCCTGAATTCCGCTGACAGTGTTAGTGTATGCGTGATAAACTTGTTCCCAGAAAAGGACATCAGTTTCCTCGAATATCACCTGACCAGTCGCAGAACGAAATTAATATCGTTAGTCTATCACGCGAGCACGACTTTGCTTTCCGCGGTTCCACGATAAACAAACTTCTTTCGCGAGGAAATCCGCTTTTCCTTCGGTCTCGCCAACTTTCCATCTTTTTATAAGGATTGTCCTCGTCGCAGTGATACGATCGCGTTTCCCACTCTGCGAATACTTACAGGCTTCTGTGGTTTTCAGAACTGTAATCGGAATTATGGTGAACAGAAACGCGCTTTCAACAGTTTAATGTATTAATTAACAGGATTGTGTTTTTAGCGAATTTGTCTGATCGTATCCGTTATGCTCTACAGTCTTGCTCTCTTCCTTTATTTATTCCCACGTGTTTCTGAACTCGCCGGGAAACTGTCTTGCTCGCGCCTACACGTTCTACTTCGGCGAACAGTGAAACTATTGCTTCTACCCTTCCGAGGGAGCACTTCAGTTTGATATGGCCAGGAGGTCGTGGATACCTTTTTTCTCGGAGTCTTGCGACGTCTGACATAAAAACGCAGTTACAGTTCTATCTGGGATGCAGTTCCGTCTGCGAGGAATGTTTCATATCAGAGAAATCCTCGTAACGGTTCCCTGAAATAGTGACAGTCCGGAATGAAAATTTGTAGCTCAAGAATAATTGTTTTCCGAGTTCCGGTAATTGTGATTATTCTCTGTAAGAAGTATATTGTTCCCTGTAAAAATTTGTGGCTCGAGAACAATCGAGTTTTGACCTCGGATAATGGCGGATCGTTCTCCGTGATTAACGCTTAATCGTAATTCATGGCCAGGAATTTTAGGGATTGCTGACACGAAAAAAAAGTGTTAATGAACGCGCGCAGGGTAATAGTTTCGAAGATATTCAGCCGTCTAATTTGCGAGTCAATCGCGTCGGCTATATGTACTCTAGGTCACGCGTAACGCTCCCGGTTTTCGTATTAAGTGCTCAAAACCAATGACCGTGCTGTTGAAGACGTAAACTGAAATAATCCGTAACATGGCACGTTCACGCTGAGGTCGACCATTAATCGTCTGAGATATCATTCGGTCTATAAAACCTGTTATCGTACGCAGCGCAAATGATTCTTGCCGTTGAGCTCGCTCACTGACCTGTATCTCTCGGCAGGAATCATGCGAACTGTCACCCAAGGTTTTGCAATTTAACAAATTGATTATACATGACTTACAAATTTATAACATGCGTATTTTCAGCTTGTCTGTGCCTGCGTGACCTGCGATAATTTATGTAGATCGGTCTAGCGATTGGTAGTTTTATATGTTCGTTTATTTTTCCGAGAGATATAGAAGCGTTTTATTGATTGACATGTTTGTGAAAATATTCAATGAAGAAAACTTGTAGTTAATAGCCGGGAATAGTGTTAGGGATAGACTAATTTCATTTTTAATAGAAAACTAGAATATAGCTAATTGGCTAATTTAATACTTAACTTTTAATGCTTAAATATTGATTACAAACGAATCAAGCGTTGTTTCATTTAAAATGAAAGACGCGACACCCATATATTTGTTAGACTTTGCTTAACATCTTCATCACGAGTGTTACTCGTTAAAATACGACAAGGGATTAATGATGGAATAAATTTTATACGCGGAATTGAATGAATACATGAGAGATTGATCTAAGACTACGTTAAAAAATATTAGCCGTCAAGATGTTTCAGAGAATACTTATCCGGATCTTAAGTTCGTTAGGTAACGAGCAGAAGAACCTTCATCTTGATTTATGAGCATCTGTCATCATTCTACCGAAGGTTCTATAATCTTAACGTACTGAAACAGTAACATCGTAGCTTTCATGCAGAATATTATTCAACAATTTTTCATGCTGGCTTCTATCAACAACGTGAGCTATTGTAATAGGTACTAACAATTACGTTTTCCTAACGAGTATCCAAATAAAAACAATTATTGATTTCTGACGAGTTAAAGAAATCGGATAACGAATATGCATACTTCTGTACATTTTTTCAAAGAATGTATTTTGATACATTTGTAATTTTTGCAGAATATATTTTAGACTTCGAGCGGTTTCATTTTCTGCGCAGATAACCACGAAGCAGCTATACAATTTACAAATAGCGCGAACAGGCTTTAAATTACAGGTAAGCGCACACAAATTGAGTTTCAAATGCCATAAGCACCGCGCGATTAGAGTGAGTCATTTTTAATTTCCTTTAAATACGTCAAGACCGCGTAAATGTCTGACGCGACGTTTACTACGACAGATTTTCGAGCAAATCAACATATTTTCCCTTCAATACTGTAAGAAGTATTTTCATTTTCATTGTACGTGACGTTACAATAAAATCGGAGTGAAATCTAAACGAATTCAATCTTGGCGTACTGATAAAGCAACACATGTCAGTCGCTTCTAGTGCTTCTGCCAAGCTTAGCGTTGAATTAGAATGTAGTCTTCCGTAGTCAGACCACTAACTTTCTCAGCACCGTACGTTTCAAAATAGCGTGAAAACCGAAACCACGTCGAATGTGGTTACATGACAGTTGCACTCTTTTCGATAACAGGTGCGATCCTTGCGGCGAAAGGCAAAAAGACAGGATGAGAAAAAATAAAGGAAAAGAATAATGAGATAGTATAAATTACGAGTAAAGGAAAGAGAAAACGGTACGATAAATCTACGAAATATTAATCATAAATTGAAGAATTGAGTATGACGGGTTCTGGCGTTAACGAAGGGATCGGCGACACCTGAGCATCAGCTGTATTGTCACCTGTGGGAGGTCGGGGCACAGGGGCTGCGGAAATAGATCCTTTTGTTCCGTTTTTCGGAGAGGCGCGGAACGAAGCGGAGCAGAGCAGAACGAAGGTACGGCGACTAGGTCACGTAGGAAGGATATTAGCCGGCGGTGAACGTGGTTCCTGGGCGCTTTCGGCACGGTCCTGCTTGACGTCATTGAATGACGTCAATCCCGGGCCCCACCAGATCCCCCGCCCCCGCCAGAGGCTTGCTTTATCGCGCCAACGTAAGAAGACGCAGCCGCCGCGCAGCCGGAGCGTCACCTCAGCCCTCAAAGACTCCTACGACGCCCGATACGGTTAAACCGGGAGAGATTTACGAAATGCCACCGCTATGTTCTCGCGTCGGCCATCTGCAAATAGAACTGGAATCAACCTGAAATAACAGGGCCACCAAGGGGACAACAAGGGGCAGGGGGCGCGGGATCAGCTGGCGAAAGGGGTGCTAGATGTCAGCCAGAGTAATCTTAACGCAACAACCCCGACGCATTGTGATTTGTCAGTGAGAACTACGAAATAACTTGGTCATCGAATCAACCCTTGGCCTCTTCCACCCACGTCACTCGTCAAGACATTTGCCCTTTCACATTCTCGTCCACACGCCAACCATTCTATCCTCCACTGTAGTATTAAAAAAATTCACTGCCTATCATTGCAATCAATTAGACTAAGTTCTATCTTTATGTAGAATAAACAAAGTTGATGTTCTTGGCGAACCGGTTCGATCACATTTAATTGAAAGCAATTTTCTTTAGACCCTTTTCAAGAAAATAGTGATTGCGTCTGTGAATTATTTAAAAAAAAAAACACAAAAGGTGATATTCTGTTGATGAGAACACGTTTAAAATAACTTAAGAATTATAGAAAAACAACACCACGTACTGTGCTCGTGTCTTACTACCTTGTAAGCTACTGAGAATTTATTTAATTTTATACTGAAAATTTTATGTAGAATGTGTGCATCCCTTAATTTAATAATTTTAATACTTCGCAACCCGGAATCCAACAGGGGTGTGTGGGGGCGGAGAGAAGATTTTCCGCGCGAAATTGCCGGGAAGTAACTCCTGTGTTCGTAGCCTTTTTCCCTTTTTTAACGAAAATCCCACGATAGGGAACATACCTCCCTGAATGATCGTTAACGCGTTCGGGGTTTCACGCCCACGCAACCAGCACGAAACCTTGCCGCAGTTTTTGGCGTACGTTTAATCGGATCTTTAGATTGCTTTCTGCCCCCTGGAATCGTTTGTGGAGGGATTACGCTTCTGTTTGGCCTTCGTTTGTGGACATTGCTTTGACGGGCCGTGATTCTGACGAGAGATACGAGGTTCATCTACGATTGTAATCAGATTTTTCGGGGAAATTGGGATTTTCGGAGGTGGGTCGATTCATTGATCGACCATGGACTTTTTTCTTGTGAATTATTTTATAGAGAGCTGACTAACTCAGGCTAACCATTTGTAGTAGGAAATTATTAACGAATCTGTTTAGATTTATTGTGGATCAGTACTGCAGGATTAAATCAAACGAAATTCTGTTTGAAGAGTTTAACTCCAGGATAAAGTTCATTGTTCGAGTGCTTCGGATAATCAAGCACGTTCAGAATTGAAATTTTAAAGGAGTTTAAAGCAGCAAACATCCCTGATTTTTCGAGAAACCCTGAAAGTTAGTTTCCCTGTATACGAGAGCAACCTTTGATAGTGTTCAATTGTATTCAAGATTCATTGCGGTGGATCCGGCTGGAATTAGACCGGGTTCTCGAACAAGTGAATAAATAGGAAATGACATAAAATCGATGACCATTCACGTCGGGCATATTACTGCAACGGGTTAAATAAAACAAACGCGTTTGAAATCCGCGAGATCTCATTCGATCGGGCCTCGTATATTTACCGACAGTGAAGTTTTCATGATAAGTTCGTCTCTTAATTTAGATACACGGTAGTTCGACCATTATCGATTCGTTAAATTGCGAATAATGTATACACGCGTTCGATACTCTAATTATCGGAGAATGAATTTCCTTAATTTGCCGTAGCTCGGGGATAGTGTGCGAAGGTTAACGAGGAAATGATTTTTCGTCACTGATGTTTTATTGATTCGGGGGCTGGTCGTGTCGTGTACCTAACCCTTTCAGTGGCGAGCTGCGATATATCGATACCCGTATGCATATTTGAGAAATGCCAAGAACGATACGCCCCTGCTCCTTTTATACGACCTCTTATAAAGTTGTATCTACACTGTACAACTTTATACTATTTACTTCATCCTATTAATAGATAAATGTTTTGTAAGAGAACTACACCAATTATAACCAAAAGGAACGATTTGTTAACTTCTTCAAATTCTTCTTTTGTCTCTTAATTTTGAACAATTATGACACGACTTGCAATTTATCAAAATGATTGAAGAAAGAAACAAAATTCTACACCTTTTATTTCTGTATTCTGCAATCGATGCAGAACATATTTATTTCACGAATTAATTTCATGAAAATCCACAGTCTATTTGCAATCGACTTTAATAAAAATCGAAATCGCAATACCGAGAATCGGGACCAGTCTAGAATACCTACGCGTTAATTATAGATTGTATTTTGTCCGGAGAGTCGCAAAGAAGTCGTATCTAAATATTTTTGGACGATGGAGGAACTGGAAATAGCTCTAGCGTTTAAACTGTAGCTAAATCCTCTATTTTATGAATACCACCTTTTTTTTTTAGAACGTCAGATATTTATTGTATGCTAACTCCAGACGGCCGAGAGAAAAAAAAGAGAGATTAACATAAATCAACGAGACAATCCTTTATAATACGCTAATAAAAAATGAATATGTTCCGTTAATGTCACCAACAGTTATCTCGCTTCTAAAAAATCCGGGTACTTATCAAAACTGAAACAGACGGGGCCTAATCAAATAATATTTATTAGAATGATCCTTTTCGTAGACCTGTTATCCCCGTCGTAGGAGCGTCTGGGAAGACGAATAATTTTGAAGTATGCGAATGGTTGCAGCCGAACGGAAATGCTTCAGAGAGTTCAGATTGTTCGTGTAGTTTCTTGTGAAATTACCAGGATACTACGAAGTCTTGAGCATCTCGATTCAAATTCGATATTCCAAATATTCGCACACGTTTAGTTCTCACGCCTATGCCACATCACGACTCGCTCTCTCTCTCTCTCTCTCTCTCTCTCTCTCTCTCTCTCTCTCTCTCTCTCATATTCCTCAAGTGTGTCCCATGATTTATTTCGGTCTAGCATTATCCAACTTTATGTCACAATCGTGTCTCGTTGGTATTCTGGATCGCACCCATCGGGGGTGGATTCGAATTTGTAAATGAATAACCGCTACGTCAGCGAGGAACACATGGCCACCGAATCAATTTTTCAAGTGCTGCTCGTAGCTGCCTCTGTATTTTTATTTTCTATATTTTCTTTCTGAAATAATGGGACACGCATAATCTTTCTAACAAAAAAATATGTAAGATTAGGATTTAACGTCCACCATTTATAATAATTTCATTTAATATTGTATATTTATGTTACATCTATATGTATAATATGATGTGTGCTATATTTATCAAACTAGGTTTACGGCATTAATAAATATATAAATCTTTCTAACAACTACAACGACGATTTCGGTCGAAATATTCGTTATCTCGCTAAAGTTATTTCTAGAAATAATATTCGTGGAAACTGCCAACAGGAAAAAGGGCTGCCGCTATCGGAATAAATAATTTCGCAGCGATTACGTTTACAGGAGATCGCAGAAACGATCAGTTCGAACGACTCTCGAGTCCAAACAACTGTCGCGAGCCATTAGCTGGGTGTCCGTATTTTTAGAGACTGTAGTTGAGCGTATGACGCGCGAAATTTACAACCCTCCGAATTTTCCCAGACGTTTATTGCTATTCCGCGATCAGTGTCGTCAATGAGAAAAGGGGTCGGGTGATTTCGCTGACTCACGCGATCATGAAAATTAAATGATGAAAAAACAGAAAAGAACATGTGCGACGATCTCCGATAATCGTAATACCGCGACGACGATGCGAGAACAGTTTCTTTCCCAATGAATCGGAACGCCTTGACGCGACAATCGTTCTCATCCTTGACTATCAAGCCGTTCACGCGAGGCTGTGGACCAAATCCAATTCCCAGCTTCCGATGCTAGCGACCTGCGTCATTACGCTTGCGTAATTAGTAAAAATTCTCTGTTACGATCCAGCTGACGCACGGTGCAAAACCAGCAGGAAAAAAACAGGACATCGGTCATCGAGTTCCGGCATTTACTTACGTTTCTCGAAAGCGAACAATAGCACGTCTACTTCTTCGATCAGGAAATTGTCACCTTCGGCGAAATCTTACGCAACGCGCGGCACGTTTCTCTTTTCTCTTTACATAGAATTTATTGTAATTATTCGGTGAGATCGAGTATAGTACCACCGGTTGACCACTTCTTTTTTCTCTATCGAGCCAAAGATCGAGCTCGACGAGGTCACTAGTAGCTGTTCGCCATCGCCAAAGGAATTGAACGCTTCTAAACAAGGCGTAACGACTCCAGCGATGTTAATCTTTTAGAGAGTTCTAGCGTGTGACGAAGGTGGACTGACGTCAAAGTTCAAAATTAGGCAATCGACTCTGTGAAATTCCACAGAATTTTCTCCTAATTTGTACACGAGCAGAGACGTTGCATGTTTGTGCAATTCGCTCGATAATCGTGAGCAATGTACGTACGCACGTACATTGTCGGGCACGAGTTTCGAATTACCCACTCGGTGCTGTCAGTCAAGCAGAAAATACAATTCGCTGTGTACTTATTGATATAATGGTGTTTCGACGGTGCTGCGAGCTCTTGCGGTCTCTAAGCACCTCGGGACAATTTAATAAAAACCACTTGAACGTACCATTTGAAAATTGCTAACGAGTCAGAGGTTAGGAGTATTTCAATCGTCACAACGGAAAATTCTTTTGACAGAATTGCCACGCAGAAGGGTTCAAAACTCCGAAGATATTCCGTCTTTGAGGTGAACGGTTTTCTGGAACTCTACCTCGACCCTTCACTTTCTTCGGCCACTTGTGGCCATCAGCTTTGACCAGCCTCGGCCAAACCCTTGACCCTCTGACCACTGTCCACCTTACCTTTCGTCAATGCCGCGTTTCACGAATTTCGCTCCTTCTTTCTCCCAACCCATCGATCCCGATTCCCCTTTGTCTGGTCGTTGACTTCTCCAGTTTCCAGGACTCGAATTTTTCACTCTGTTCTATATTCATCAGAATACTATATTCTACGAGTTTCGGTTTCAGCGTCGATAATCGTTTACCCGTCAAATGTCCGGTGAAACGTTGATACTACGTTCGCTGGAACTCGACGGAACATCGGTTGCACGTATTTATTATTATTATTATTTATTATAGACCAATATCAAAGAAAAGAAAAAAAAGAGAAAGATACAATACTCGTGTAATAACAAAGAAGGGACATGCACAAAAAGAAAAATTTAATAATAATGGTACAATCGATATGGTACTATCATATATCAAATTCAGACCGAAACGTTGAATTAAATTTCATGTGATATTGTGGAAATTTGTTTATTGTCTACAATTGATCGAACCAGTGCGCCAATAACATTAATTTTAGTTTTGAACAATTGTCGATCGAGATACAGAGAACTATTGTAACTGGTAGACTGGGAATTTATAATTAAACGTCTGACAAATGTTCTATTGTCCTAAATCAAGAGACCAAATCGTTTATATAATTTTTAACAGAATACTGTAAGTGACTTTTCATTCATCGTGTACTGAAATATACATAGAATGCGTTCTTATGTTTCCTGGCAAGCACACAGCCATGGATCAAAAAGGATTAATCTTTTTGTCGGACAATCATTCATTCGACTATCGCGCGTCAATTTAAAAAATTCGTCATACCTCCCGAGCACAGAGCGAACAGCCACTCGAACTGACCTCGGACATGGGCAATGACCTCGCGACCACCACAACAGGAATCAAGTGGTTAAGGAGAACGAAACCGACAGATTAAAAGCACGATATAATGAACTTTCCATCATACCGTTAATTCGGTGGAAGCCCTAACGAGTTTTCATTTCATCCGTCAAACTCGCCGATCTTTCCGTCACTCTCTCGAAACCGGTTGCGAACGTCAAGAAAGAGACGGACTAACATCGATGCAATTCTTTCGATGTTTTTAATATTTTGTTTTACGTACCGACTTTTTAAATCTCTATCTCTATCTATCTATATAAATAAAAATAAAATGCTGTTCGTTGGTAACCGTATCACTTGAGAACGGCTGGATCGGTTTGGCTAATTTTTTTATAAAAATGTTCGTAATACTCCGAATAACGTTTTTGGGGAAAGAAAAGTTGAAAAAGTTGCCCGGAAAAATGGAAAATTCGAGAAAGAATGAAAGTGCTTTTTTCTATGGGATTTTTGTATGAACTCAAGACCATGACTATCGATTCGAACGATGGATATGCGTAATTCTGTTTTTGTTTTGTTCGTCCTGGTCCTGGAAAAGTTTTCAGAAAAAAAATATTCCAGACAATTACAAAGAAAAGTCGGAAAATTCAGTCAAACTGCAGAAATCATGATTTTAAATTGAATATCCATGGCCACAATCGTTAATAGATACAATGATCACTCAGAACTACGTTCTTTCTCATTTTTACTTTCACGATCACAAACACGTTTAGCACGTACATGCTTTTGAAAGAATACTGTGCCACAGCAACGCGTGGCGGGGGAAAGCTAGTATATACATAAATCCGCAGTCTATTTATAATTTTGTCCATCAGCAACTTTGAACGAAACTATCTCGTACTGTGCATCTAGTCTGCGAACGTACTTGACTGCAAACAAATGGTTTCACAATTTCCCACAAACTCGTCGCGAGTCACTTACTCCGGTAACTTTCGGTTTGCCTTACGATTTTGTCCAGCAGTGTACGTAATTCTCTGTAGCCAATGGTGTTGCGGCAGTCCTCGATTTAGCAGGAAAGATCAATCTGCACGTTCGAGCAGAACCAAAGAACAAGCAATCCGTGTCTACGTCGTAAACCTAGATACCTTGAAACGGTTCGCATAACTTCGTCGGGCCTCGGGGCGGTCGACAAAGCGAGCGAGAGAGAGAGAGAGAGGGGGGGGGGGATAGATAGAGAAAAAAGAGAAAGAGAACAGTCGACGTCATTAAGAGAGACCGTCCGTAGGAGGATGGTCGTTCGATTCGATGGTTTACAGTTTCGGAATATTAATCCGATCGATTCTGCTCCGGTTCACGCGTGTACACGTGCGCTGAATGAATCGGTGTGCGAGTCATGGGTCGAGTCGGGTCGAGACGGGCTGAGTCGGGCTTGCGAGCGTGACAGCCACGAACTATTACAATGCTGCGATGATTCCTATGCCGTTTTCCTTTCTGGCCGAGACCTGTGCGCGAAATATACAGCAGACCCCCGTACAACGCGACCAGAAACTTGCTTAGAAAGACTGTATTACACGTATTGTAAAGTAACACAAAACAGTAAACGTATAGTACGTAAGACGACTATACACTCACTGCCACAGCAGATGCAGATACACAGTAATTGTAAACAATTTTTTCATCGCGTTATACGAGGGAGTCTAACGAACGCGTTGCGTATAGCCCGTAACTTCTGACCCAGTAGGAAGGATACTTAATGAAAATAAAGTTGATGTTCTTGGCGCACATGTTTTTTGCTCTTTGTTTAGATCCTTTTCAAGAACGTGTTCTCATCAACAGAATATCACTTTTTGTGTTTTTTTTTAAATAATTCTCAGAGGCAATCACTATTTTCTTGAAAAGGGTCTAAACGTCGAGATTAATATATTGCAAAATTGCTTTCAATTAAATTGATCGAACCGGTGCGCTAAGAATGTCAACTTTGTTTAAACATACGATCGACAAAAAGAAAAGATACTTAATGAAAATGTAAGAAAATCGATTTTTCGAAAATGCAGAATCAGAACAGGCTGTTATTGCGATCGATCGTGCGCCGGTTCACGCGTGTACACGCGCGCTGAATGAATCCGTGTGGTTGCCGCGGGCCGGGTCGGGCAGCTAGCGTGACAGCAGCGGACTATTACTATGCCGCGATCGTTACGACGTATGACATTATAGTGGTATCACGTGAGACCATTCGTGAAAAGATGCGATCTCTCGAGCACCTCGAGCATGCACCGCGCGCCGCGCCGCGCCGCGCCGCGGGTTCGATCCACTCCGCGTTAAGGGGATTGTACCAAGAGAGAAACCGAGACGAAACCCTTTTTCTACCTCGAGTACCCCGAGTACGAAAAGGTTTCCTCGAGCGTGACGGCGATTTATTCAATTCGGATCCACCGGGGGCAACGTCTCGCGATTCTTAATCGTCGCAGATCCGCCAAGAACGTTGCACCTCGCTCACCTTTATCAACAACTTCGCGCCGTTTTCCTGGTTCATCGGTTCTTTTTTTCTGTTGCTCCAGCGAAACCGGTAACACGCTTAATCCTTCGAGACACGTGGATGCTGGTTTCGCCGGGATTTTCTGTGTTCAAGATCCAGGTGTACTTGTAATCTTCACCTTGGATTGATGTCGTTTTTTTACGAACTCGTTTGAAGGCGAAGGAAAAGCGTTTTATCGAAAAACATGAGACTAGTAGAACGATTTTCTGTAAAGAATTCAATTTATAAATACGAGAAGAAAATTTTAGCTGAAACGACTCGAGATAATTTCTCAAAAAGATTTTAATCGTTTGGTAGTAATGTTAATGCGTCAATGTTCATTAAATGATTTCCGAAAATAGAGAAATAATAACGACACAAGGTAGAAACTGCTGGAACGTATAACTTATTCCTGAATCAGGAAATTTTATTATTTCAGGTTGCGAAAGGATTGCAGAACTGGCGGGTGTCGATCCGAAGCAATTAGCAGAACAATCCTAATACGAAGACAAAGCGGCCGAGAATCGTTGAATGTCGTTTTCCTAGTAGAAGAAAAAATATTTTGTAAGAATGGTCAGTTACCGTGGACTGGAGAGGAGGGGAACAAAAACACGAGAATCATTGTGCAAGAAGCGCGGTTTCTGTTCGAGGTTTTATTTTTCTTTTTTGCTGTATGTCTTTTAGGAAATCTGTTCGAAGAACTCGGTTTCACTTTAATGCACAGTAGTCACATGATGTGTTTCAGCCTCGTGCGTTTTTCCTTTGCGGAGCATGAAGTATTTGCGCAAATAGAGAGCAGATAAGGGTGTTACATAATTTCTTGTGAATTTTCGAAAGTTCGCTCTTTTAAATGTTATCAATATTCTTACACAATTGTTCCGATATCTTTAGACACACGTTACGAGTCGTAAAAAAGTAATGCGCTGTCACAGACACGTGGGCTATTACGAGCAAAACATCCAAAGCGTTTCTAATAGCATTCACTCCAGTTGGCCTTGTATTTCGAAAGAATAGCTTGATCAAAATTTTATTTCGCCCAAAATGTATAATTTCTTCTATTTCTTTAAATCGTCACTATTAAATGACAGTTTCTTGAATAATTTTTAGACGGCGACATTGTATAATGAAACCGGCATCGTACGTGTACAAATTAATCATCTGGAAAAGATGGTACACAAAACAATTGGTTTCAACGATGGATATGAACGTCGCGCCTCACTTATCGACGTGAACCTTTTTTAGTTAACTAAAAGTAAGTAATTACTATACTAAATACCGTAAACATCAACAGAGGAACGTAAAAGTATTTATCTCTAATAGTTCCTTTATATTATGAAATGCATACTTATATGTATAACTATCCTCCGCGGAACGTCGAATTTATCATCACTAAATTAGTAGACGTCAAGTCTAATTAAAGGATGGCCAAAGCTCGTATTAACTATAAAAAGTCAGTGGGTAGAGCGCGGACGCCGCACAGTGGGCAATTCGAACGAAAGTTTAAAAATCAAAGAACTTTCGATAGAACTGAGATAGAGCGATGGAATTTTTTAAAATTAAAGCTGAAACTTTGTAGAATATGGGAAAAATAGGGAGATTATGGTACGAACGTCAAGAATTTCATCAAGGTTAAAAAACGTTCGCACTATAATCTCCCTATTTTTCCCATATTCTACAAAGTTTCAGCTTCAATTGCAAAAAAATTTCATCGCTCTATCTCATTTCTATCGATAGTTCTTTGATTTTTAAACAAATTTCGTACGAATTGCCCACTGTGCGCCGTGGTCGCGGGTTCGATCCTACCGCCGGCACCTCTGGAAATATTCCATGTGCCATGTAACACTGTGATGTCCAAGAAGGTTCGGAACCTACCTTTAAACTAAACTGTAGCTCCCTGTCGCAAAATAATTCTCAAATTGAATTCAAAAAGCGACGTTAAATAAGGAAAAAATAAACTATAAAAAGGCTGTGCACCCGTAGCATAAATTCCACTTTCGTCTACGTGACATTACTCGTGAGAGGAACATATTGCGAGAGGTACAATTAATCTTGCGAAATAAATAGTTTCCCGAACGGTGTCCAATATCTGTGTTATCAGGGAGAAAGGTCTGCCGCGACAAAGGGTAGTAATGCTCTCAGCAACAACGGGCTGCTATTCTCAATGACTTGAATCTCTGCGAGAGCCTTTCACGGTCTTGCCTGCTTCAACCCTGTTCCTGCCAGTGTAAAATACGCTCGCCTTTGTAACGGCGAATTTACAAGGGCAAGATATTTCTAAAGAAGGAGGGCCTTTATTGCAGCCGGGAGTCCGGCACCCGTGTGTGCGATCTGCAACGGTTACACGTTAAATGACGAAAATGCTCTGGGACTCGTTACATTCGCACCTATCCGCGTCTACGAACCTCGACGAAACACCGTTGCTACCGCCATCTGCCAATGGATCTTCTCACGGATCGTTTTATCATCCAATAAAAACCGAAGCGACCATTATCCGAGTTTTCGTTGAATCAATCCACTATTTTATAGTTTCTCTGGAATTCCTCAAAGCGCAGTGATCAGCGCTCGAAATGCTAATAGCAGATCGTCTCGAACGGATCGATCAACGAGCTTTACTATACACAGATCGATAGAAATGATTTTTTCATTCGTAACCGGACTGCAGAATTTTAAGCAGAATAAAAATGTTCAATTGCAACAAAACGGAGGTCAGTGAAAATTGATGAATATTTATAAGCGGTAGATAAAATTATTTTCTTTCGATATAAGTCAATGTGGGCATTATAGGATTTCTATTTTTTAATTGAGTTTTTCAGAAATTGTCACTTTATGTATTAAAAGTGCGAAGAATGGACTTTTCTAATTCCGAGAAGGGTGTCTGTAACTTCGCCGATCAATTTGCAGTCGATAATGAGGGTAATAAGAGAAACGTCGCTTACAGAAGGGTTTTAATTAAGCGAACGAAGGCTGGAGGAACTATGGGCTAGTAATTGTGATATTAATTTTGTTTCATGTTTTAATTGATGCTCAAGAAGAATGTGTGTTATCGACCAGTGTTGCACGAGCTGCTTCGCACAGTTCTCGCTGGCAGCATTTACACGAGCGCGTTCCGATTCAAACCGAATGGCGGGAAGTGTTGGTGTATGAGATATGGGTACGTTCACTTTCCTTTTATTACTTAATTAATCTCTAGTCGCAGAATTAATCGCGATTCGAAGGTGGAGCGAAAGTATCGACTACCAGAGATGCGATTATTCACAGGTAAAAAATGTTGGATTACTGTAACTTGGAAATATCCTTAGCAACGTGCTATTTTTTATGGAGATGTATATTTGTATCACTTTGTTTAATTTGTTCGAGTATTTCAGCGGTTTCAAACATTTTAAATCGTTAGACATAGTCTAAATGATTTTTGAAGGAGGATAAAACCAACAAAAGTTTGCTTCTGTAAGTTTATCTAATTAGTCACGATACGATTCAAAGAATCATAGTTAACTCTCGGAGCTAAAAATCTTCAAAGTTTCGCGGAAACCATAATTTTCACAGGTTTTACTACTTGAAAACACAACGTTTCCGTAACGTACAACCATGACGTTCTCCACGAAAGCGTTTATTTGTTTCAACGGAAGTAGCAGTGTGTCTGCAGCTAAAGTTTTACAAACTCTGACGTGCTTTTAGAATTCGTAAATCCGCAGCACGCTAGTGAAATAATTAACAAGATCTCGGGTAGATTCTTTAAATATCATGTATAGACATTTTCAAATTGTCAGTTCTCTCTTTGAATATAGCAGTGAACATGTGAGGAGTTGTTCGGTCTGAATATTATTGAAAAAAATTCGCCGTGCAAAGGGTTTAATTACCGTGCGTTGTTACCTGGTGGTCGTCGAGCAAACACGCCGAGCTATCTACGGTAGATAACAATGTCCGGAGACTCGCCGGGTAGAGCGTTTGCCGAACAAGTATGGGGAAAGATCGATATTATCCAGGTTTGCCGCGAGCGAGCGAGCCCTTGCCGGAACGTTATATTTAGATAGACCCTTCCCTCGTCATCAAGTAGCAAGGTACAACGGCGGACCTTGCTCGATTGCCCCTGGAAAGCTCTGTGAACGCGTTACGGTGCCCCATTGGCCATCGTGGTCCCCGGGGCCTCCGGAGGAACGGTGTGTTCCCATGAAACACAATACCAGAATCCAATTCCCTGCAGGTTCAGATATCGCGACAGCCCGTCTACCATCGGCGTGCCATCCACGGTCCGCTGGATCATCGGTTGTATCTTAACGAACCATTGTCCCCGGTTTTTCCTCCGTGCAACCCTTTTCCCGTGTTCCCTTATCATCTCGTATCTCTGCGATCCTCTGCGAGGTTACGGCATTTCCGGCAACCATGTTCGCTTCCGGCGACTGGCTTTTGTCGACATTCACGCGGACGGAATATGCACAACCGTTCGAAAATATTTGATCGCCGACAATGCGCACTACGCGCACTGTTTACCCCGGGAAACTGTAGAATGGATAACGCGACTCATTGTTTTTTGATCGATGGCCCGAGCGGGTCTATCGAGCCGAAATTTTTCTGTCATGGCGCCGCGTAGTGCACTCTGCGCCGCACAGTGGGGAAACTTGACCTAACTCGATTAATAAAGGAATAACTTTCGATAGAAATGAGGTAGAGCGATTAATTTTTTTTTTAAATTAAAGCTGAACCAATGTAGAATATGGGAAAAATAGGGAGATTACAGTACGAATGGTTTTTAACCTTGAGAAAATTCGTCAAACTTGCACAATTTCAAGACAATATGGTTTTCCGTTACCACGAGCAGAAAAAAATTTTCTTTTACATGCTATGTATCATTTCCCGTAGATTTTTTCACGCTGTTTTCAAATCTGGCCTGAAAATTTTTCTAGGACCTCTAGTTTTAAAAAAAAATCGAATTATAGTTAAACAGTTGAACTTTTATTTTTTCAAGGTTAAAAACCATACGTACTGTAATCTCCCTATTGTCCCATATTCTGCAAAGATTCAGCTTTCATTTTAAAAAAATTCATCGCTCTCCTCATATCTATCGAAAGTTATTCCTTTTTGAATCGAGTTAGGTCGAGTTTCCCCACTGTGCGCCGCACACTGGCCAATTCGGACGATATTTGTTTAAAAATCCAAGTACTTTCGATAGAAATGAGATAGAGCGATGAAATTTTTTTTCAATTGAAGCTGAAACTTTGTAGAATATAGGTAAAATAGGGAGATTATGGTACGAACGTTTTTAACCTTGATCAAATTCGTTGAACTTGTACAATTTTTCCCATATTCATTTCTATCATATATCCCATACTCATTTCTATCGAAAGTTCTTTGATTTTGAAACAAATTTCGTTCGAATTGCCCACTATGCCCCGCGTCGTTCGTTTAGGTAGTTCTCGAAACTATTCACTACTACCGGACCTCAAAACACCATTAAAGAGTTAAATGCATTTCGTAAAAAAATTGAAATTATGTGCGTCAATTTTTACGAGATTATTGTAGTAAGTTTGACGTATTGAATTAACAGTTTCATAGCCATTTTGTATTTTTCTATTGAATTTGCAGAAAGAACAGAGGAGGTTTAGTGGGTTTGTTTAGTACATTTCTGAAAATATCATCCCAACGAAATTCATGTTGCGAACTTACATTCACGTGCAGCATACGGTGACGTTTTATTATTTCAACGGTTGCGGAGTTACAATAATGGACTACGGATTTTATACATTTTTATCGGACACGAACACGAGAAATACGATAGGACGAAACTTTCAACAAAGTTCGAAAAGTTTTTCAATTTATTTGTAACTCTGGAGGGAGTTAACCGTGGAATTCTAGAGAGAGGAGAAATCATTTTTTATTTAATACTTGTCTCTGTAAAAACTGTCCCGAAAGAATGTATCTTAAAAATTTATATTAAGTTTGATCAAAGTCATTCTTTTCGTTGATCTAATCTTAGTAAACGTTTTCTATATTTTCTTACCAGATAAGAATATGCAGAACGTTCTCTGTTACACAATTTCGATTGTTTAATTTCCGTTGAATTATTCGGAAGATCCTATAAATTCTTCAAAATTGATGTTTTTGGAGTCAAGATTGTTTTCTCGAGAACACAGATTGTCCCAGATAGATTTTAAGTATTCCGTTACCTCGGGAGAATAAGAAGTGCATTAGAGACATTCATGGTTGTCGTTTTCCGCGGTATCATCCGTGACTGACATTAGAATCTCGCAGTATAAAGAGCCGAGTGCGTGCGTTTCCATCGCTAAAGCAGGATATTGTGCAGCTCTATTCCGTATCCTACCTTCGATACCGCGAGCATCGTATATCGCAATAGTGAATATTCGCTTTCACACGTGCGCACGTGGACGTCTCTGCGGTCCCGTGACATACGGGAATCGTGATCGACGTAGTGTGCGATTTACGTTCTTTATATCTCTTTATATCTATACGCGTCCTCTGATCGAACCTTTAAATCGCAAATTCAAGACTGCGAACCAAATCGCAATTACCGTTCGTATGAATATTTCCTTATGTTGTATAAGCATTTGAGGGCTACGAATTTCTTTTTTTTTTATTCAGAACACATCATTTTTCCATAAAATTCTTACACATATTATTTCATGATAAATTTGGAATAATATCAAAAGAAAGTACGATCGCAGCAGGGTAGCCGATATTCTCAGAACGAATATTTACTCTATTTTCTTCAGCCTCATCGATATGAAATGGAACTTAATTGAACTCCGAACAACTAAATTTTCGTAAAAATGTGTATTGCAATGTTTCCGATATCAAATGACGCACCACCAAGTGTTTTAATTAACAAGTTTAATACCAAGTCACACTGTTTCACTTCATTGCTCCACGGTTTTACAGAATACCTTTTTCGAAAACTATTTTCCGAACAGTACTTTTTTTAAATATTAAAATATTTTTCTCGGTTTAGAGAATGTGTCCGATTTGAATATTCATGGAAAACGCATGTTTGCAAATACGACCAGCCAACGTGCCCGTGCAATATTGTTTTTACATGCGCGTTTTTATCGAGCCATTGTTTACCATTCATATGAAGCTTTTATGTAAAACAAGTAATACTGTGTACTAATTGATACGAGTAAATACGATCGATAATTAAAATAAAGCCGTAGCCTCGATTTGAAAAACAAAAAGCGGCTGCACAGCGGGACAAGTAGTGTTCATTTCACACTGATTTGTTTATTCTACAAATTACACCTGACCCGGTGCCTTTAATATTCTCTGTTTCATTAGCAGCCGCATCCATGCTGCTTGTTTGTTTCATAGTTTGTTATTTCAACGTCAACATTTGCAAATCGATCTCCTTACGACACGTCAAATATGCTCAATAAAATATGTTATCGTTGAGATCCATCGAAACTGACTGCAAATTGACATTCGCGCGGCTATACACACTAACTGAAACAATAACCCCACCACTTCTCTTTCTCTCTCTCTCCCTCCCGCTTTGTTTGTTGATACGCACAGTCAGACATTTCAGAACACGGCCGCAACCAAGTTAGACGGTTTATTATACTTTTATACCGCGCATGTTTAAACGCTCTTTTTTTAACGCATCGATCACCAACGACGTTTCTGCAACAAATCCAGCTGCTTTCAACATTATATGAGCCCGGTGTTTTTTTCTCCACGTTGCTTTTCGTGGCCTATATTCGCAACGCATCGAACATCGATTTATATTGCATCCTGCACACCGGGTGGCTCGCGCAAGAACTGCACCACATGCACCTCAAAACATTAGTAATTAATACGACCATATTAGTTCTATTTCATTTTGACAATCCTGAAAACACTTCCTATAAAAGTATATCACTTTTTCTTATTTCGTGTTTCTTGAACGATATATGCGACGTATAGATTGAATGCAATGTAGCGAAGCAGATAAGCTCTAATTATATTCGTTGCAGTATTTATCACATTATAGTATTGTATATTAGTAGTAATGTAAGGAGATCGGCGAAGCTGCATGTTCTTTTGCTTTAGATGGTACTCCGTTTTCGAGGAAGCTGTTCTATTTGTGCTTTAACTTTACAATTATCGGAAAATGCATTAAAGCTGCAGAACAGGTTCTTAGTTCCGTTTCAGTTCCCGTTACTTTTATTTCGGCCCTTCTTATGATTGCGTTTGTACGCATACAAATTTCATAAGCGGAGATCGCGTTAGCAACTGCGCTTTTGAAGTTCCCTTGCTTTGCGGAGGCGGCAGAGTTGTCAGCGGGGGCGGCACATGACATTTGAACGCTTATTTTTAGGTGTCTTGCTATAAAATCTGAAACTGGAAATGCATAATGTTATCGAGACGAGAATTACGCGGTGCGATAAAGTCTAGAAAATAATTACAAGCATAATTAGAAGTTGCTAAGCAACCGAGATAATTGAATAAATGGAAAATAATTGTACCGTGGTTCTTTATGCACTTGTAGTATTCATAAATTTTTGAAATATCAGAGAACGTTTTCCTGGAATAAACATCGATGACATTTCGATTTTATTCATAGTACAAAGAATTTTCCAGTCGAAGAAGTAAATTTTTGTAGTTCGTTTAAAAAAATGTATGAATATGGAGATTTTAATATCTATATCAATCGTATAAAATTAAAGCGACCGAAACATTTATATATGACGAAAGACTTGTAATTTTAGTAAATATATAAACAGGTTAACAAGCGTAAATATTAATACTATGGTGCGAATAAACGAATGTAAAATTCTATTCGATCCCCCGCAAAACGAAAGTCGCTGCAGCCGGAAATGAATAAAGATGAACCGATGCAATTTGTCCCTGGGTACATTTAAATGCGACTTAACATATTTGATGAACACGATAAATCACACTGAATTCTTATCATATATGAAGTAAATTACTACGGCAGATATTACATCGTAATGGAATAGAAATTACAGGAAGAAAGAAAAACCTGAAAGATTAATGAAAGATAAATACATCCACGGGTCACTTCTGGATGCTGAATTTAATGAAGATATAATTTGTTAATGCTCCCTCGCATTCACTATGCAACTCGAACAATATTCTTCGAAAGCCATTAGCGATTCCAAAGTATTCGTGAAATTAATTTACATTTTTAATTCCACCCTCGTTATCCAAGGATTTCACCATAAGAAACAACGTTTACGAGATGAACCATTATCCCCATTCCAGCAATAATTCCCAATAACATATTCTGAACTTCCCGCCAACATCAAAACGGCATTACCATAGAAAAGAAGATTCATTGTTCACGATCGAAAGCAAGAGAATTAATTACCACAAAAGCGAATATAATCCGATCTGTCAGGCTGCGCAGGGTAAGTGTTTGAATACAACTATTAATTGGACGCAAACTTCAGAGACATTGTGCTGCTTCAAACATTATCGATTTCATTCGTTCCGATTTAATGAATAGATATCCAAGTTTAAATCTAAAGCTATGTTGAAACTATAAATTATCAGAAATAGATAAATATGTTGTGAAAACGAGTTTGTTTGCAGTCTCCGGATCGATTGAGGGGACGAGATCTAAAGGTGTCCATCGTGGGGAAATTCGCAAGGCGGCCCTCGGGGGTTGCAAACGCGCTGACACGCGCGTTGTCCTAATATTCGGTCCAGCTGATTGCTGGTTGCAGCCAGGCTGCACATTGATTTACCGGGAGACTCGAATATAGATCATCCGTATCTCGAGTGGCAGAAGGCGATACCGATATAGGGGGTGCCGGACGGGCGTCGCGACGCCTCTCTTGTCCCGCTGTTCGATACATCAAAGCGTAGCCGCCGCGATCGTCGTCGTCGGGGGTGGCTTGAAATCGGAGCAGAGGACTCCGATCGAATCATGTGCTGCCGGTGCGGCAGCAACAGGCGACTTCTGGCTCGCCGGAACAGGTCGCTCCTATATGCAGAGCTACGTGTGTGTATATACACATTGCTACCTGGAAAGCTGCACGATATGCCTCTGTGATGTATTGATTGGAAGCTGGGGCTACAGGTGGCTTTCCGGCGCTTGCGCCATGAGGGGATATGAATAAGCTCTCGTTTCCTTATTAAAATCCCCCATGAGCTCGCCGGAGTAATCGTTACCTCAGGCCGAATGTGTATATCTCTCGCCTCCTCTTTTCTTCCACGTTCCTTCGTGTTCGTTTCACTTTCCGGATCAACATGCTTTTACATCCTGGCTAGACACTATTATACATAGACGAAATTGATCATTCGTTCGTTCATCAATTTTCTTTCTTTTTACTTATTACATTTCGTCCTGAAGCATTCATCAATATATTCGTAACATTTTCCTGATTAAAATGTCTCCAAACACGACACAATTCCGGTCCCGTTTACTCGTTTAATCCACGATATAGTAGATCCTCGATTATCCGAACTAGTCGATAAAACCTGAGCGTTCACTGATCGAATGTTTACCGATCCGTACAGTAGATCTCTGTGGAACTGTTTGCACGTTCGAATAATACAGAATTTAGCTATCGTCAGTTCGGAAAATGGAGGTTACACCGAATCGTAAATTGAATAATTAAATGTGTTGTAATCAGAAATATGTCGCGAATATGTTAGCGATGGTTTTATCAAAATTATGTTACCTTTCAATTACGTAGAATTTGATAATGCTACACCACGCTTGTGTGCTCTGTAGTGGGAATTTTTTGCAAAAATCGTGCACCTTACTTTCACACATATCGAGGAATTACGGTATACTTTTTCCTGGTCAATGAAACCCACGTTAATTTCTTCATCCTCTTCTGCGTATTCCCAGATTCCCTCTTAGGCTGCGTCAGCGCGTTCCATCAGTGAAAGTAAGGAAGATAAGTTTCTATGGGTTGGGAAGTTGGGGTGCGAGCGAGCGCTAGTTGATTCATGTAAAAATGAAAGGAAAGTGCTAAGCTGAATAGTTTCCTGTCGGACTTCGTCTTCGAGGAAATCGATTTCGAAAGTTCCTGCGGCCGGGGAACGCGTGTTCGTTGTTCGTGTTGTATTTATTCCGATTTGCTGAGTTTCTATCGCCGAAGAACCGTTAATGGGGAAACTGTCGAGCTTTGTGTTCAATCGAATGTTCGATGTAATTTCTTTTATTAACCGTCGGACGGTGCCTTGTTAGTTTAGACACACGTTATCGACAGCAATGGATTGGACCATCGTCGAACACGAATGTAAACTTCGAAAAAAAGCTTTCACGAATAATTGTTGAAGTTATTCATCTTCGGCTTCGCAAAATGACCAAAAGTTTTGTTTTCTATGGTTCCCATATTTGTCAATTTGTCTCCCAGCGTCCAGCAGCCATATGTTTTTATTTTTTGAAGGATTAGAGTCGCGATAAGAGAATGTTGTGCACGCAGATGGGCATTGACGCCTATCGAAATGAAAAATGTCGTTTCGAATCCCGACGGTCCGATATCCCATCGATCTTCCGGTTCCTCGAACCACGTTCGCGACCGTTCGGTGACACGGCTGCTTCGTTTTCCCGTGGATGCTTGCTTTTTTCGTGACACCATCGGGGGAGCAGGTGGAGAACCTTGCGTCCTAATGATCTGTATCCGGAAGCGTATGAAAGATTCACAAACGCCCTGAAGGCGTCACGCCATTTTGTCGCTGGCAACTTCTTAATTCGATGATTGAAACCGACTATTCATCGGTATCGCCGACAACCCAGCCATTGTGCGCGATAAAACGGGATGAATGTTGCATACGTTTCGCTGGTAATCGATTGTTGATGGTGATGGATCAGTATTGATAGTAGGCTCGTTTGGCATTTCGAATTTTGATTGTGTTCTTTGCCGGCTTTCCTGAACCGATGCGACCAATATCGAATACTAAACAATCAATTATATCGATCGCAAATATTTAATAATTTTTTAATTAATTAAAGTAATGTTTTCGGCGCAACAGTTTCGATAACAGCTCGTTTGCTTAACAAAATTTCAATATTGAATGATGAAATTCACTTCTTGATTCCTCAACATGTAATTGAAAAGTTCTTTAAGCTTGAAAAAAAAAAATTATAAAAATGATCGAAACTATTGCACCGAAAACTTTAATTTAAAAGATATCGAATACTATTCGGTTACTTTGGAATTCTTCTATGTTAATCCAGAGAAATTTTCTATAATATTATTGATAATTAACATGTTCAGTAAGATTGCTCCGATCGAGGAAGTAATTGGTTTTTTCTTCTTCCGCGGCTTCCCTCTTTCTACACCCTTATCGATTAACATAGTCACGCCTCACAAATCTAACAATAAAATTTATAAATCGAATCATTTTCAAGGAAGTTCTACGCATATTTCTTTTATTTATTGTTTTAATACATATCGAGCGTGTTAGTGGTTAGTTTTCGAATATTTCGTGTTTTGCATCGCAGTGAACAGAATCATATACGCTGCAGGTTGCATCGTGTCTGGGAACACTTGAGTTACGAATCCTTCTCGCGGAAAATACAATTTCGAGGAGGGAAATATCCTAAACTCCTACTCGTGTGCTAAAATATACTCAGATAGTACCTCGGCAGCATTACTCCATTTTTGTCTATATTAAACGCGTCGGGAAATAATTCTCATCGGTGTGGAAATTCATTTTATTGGGAACACTAAAATTCATAATATAAAACAATGCTAGTGGAAAATACAACGAACACTATTAACAGTTCTATTTTAAGAGAAAGAGTTGGAACTCCAATCAATTCGTTTTTTCTGGAAAATGTTTCAATAATTCGATTCTCGTTGCCATCGACCAGATGGTCCATTTTTTGAGAACTTGTCTCATGGGGAACTTGAAGCTTGCACTTTTGCGAATTCATTACAGTGTAATGGATGAAACATTGTGGATCATTTTGTAGAACGAGGTGGAGAAATAGAAAGAGAAACGATTCGGCAGATTTGTTGTTTCCCTCGCGGTTGCTCGGGGAAATCGCAGGCAAGGAAAATTTGAATGAACGTCATGGAATCGGAACACGACGCTTTAAACGCGGTTCCGGCTCTAGAATCCTTTCCTGGGAGTCTAGAAAATATCAGACCAAATGGAAATTCGCCGAACGGCTTCGGCTGGAATGAATTCTCTCCTTGAACGTGATTCGTGAAATGTTTTAGAACGTTAAAAACAACCGAGGCTCTTACGTATTCTAATTGTATAAATTAAGTGGATGGCAGGTGAGCCTGGGAAAAATGCATGAAATATTCAACCGGGCTGATCGTTCATAAATTAGATCCGGAAGTTTCCTAATCGGGAAAAGTTCTGCCCCTTCGTACGTGACCGAAAACCGTCGGGAAAAACTGGGGTGCAAGTTCCCGGTGAAATGTCAGCAACACAATCTCCGAACTACCATTTTTTGGTTTCCTGCCGGCGTAATTTATTACTCGTATGTTTCGCATTTAATAACGATCCGTGCCGTTCGGAATTTTCAACGGAAATGGAACGAATTTTTCAAGCTTCTTTCTGCAACGAAAATATTCACGCTGCGTAGGACGTTAATAACAATTCTTTTGTTTGTTTGGTTCATGAGGATTCGGACTTCTCTCGGTTAGTTTCATAGATTTTCGGAGATGAAAAAATTGCAATAAAAGTATGTTGATAGATTAAAAGAGAGACGGTTGTTCCAATTGCAATATTTGGTACAATCATATCTCGTTTTCCCCTTTTTATCCGAGTATAATTAAAAATATAAAAATTATTGGTATATAAATAGTGACGTCAAACGTAGTATTTAAAGATTCGGAAAAACAAGGCAATATTTTCACGTGTATTGTAATTCCATGAAATTCTCGCTTTAATTATTAATATTTCCTCGACGCTTTCGCAAATGTAGGGCAAAATAAAATACGTTCTCATAAATTTACAGATTTGACGATTGAAAATTTTCGATATGGATCTTTTTATCAATTTTGGTATTATTATAAGATATTCTTGTCTGGAGGGACACGTTTCTTTGCGATGTTTTTATGTATTCAAGAAGAACGACTAATTTTCTGTATCTGGCCGGTCATCTGATATAAAATTTTATGAAAATGTAATTTACATACCGTAAAGTCTCGAATATAAAGCGGTCGTTTCACTTTGCTTGAAAGTCCGCGTAAAATTTACGTTCGTAAATAGGATACTGTAACTTTCGTAATATTTGTCAAGAAAAGTCACAGGAATTATAAAGAAATTCCGAGTGAAAATTGAAAATCGTCTGTCGGAAAGGTGGACATTCTTAGTAATCTTGTGACACTATTTTCTATCCAACAACTTCTGTCTGAAACATTTTTTGTCAGCTGTGATTTTCGATAACATATATCCGTGTTTTCAGCGCACTGGTTCGATCAAATACTACTACTTAAGCAATTTTGCAAATTAACACAAAAATTTTTCAACGTTTCGGTCAACTATTTAGACCATTTTCAAGAAAAATGATTTTTCGTATAATTGCGTCTGTAAAAAGTTATTGAATTAATATAAATTATGTTCAACCCGATACCAAATAATTCAGAATGTTTTTAGTACAAAAGACCAACATGCTTGCTAAGTGAATGAACTATTTAGAAACTTTTAAAACTTTAAGACACATGTGATTTTTGAGTAACGGAATTTTCTGGAGAAGTCGGGCTTTCCGGTACAGTGTGCCAGCGGTTGCATGCGTAGTTGCAGCTCATCAGTGGCATTGATTATGAAACAGTCTGTATCGGTGTCGGTTTACCAGAGGGGGTTCCCGGTGACACGGTTACAAGCCGATCCCTTCTGCATCCCTCCCGGCCCTTTCCGCGAGGCGCTATCGGCCACGGGGAAAACCGCCAGCAATCTTCCTTTCTACCCCCGTTTATCGTTCGCCGTGTGTACCAGGGGGCTGTAAGGGAGGGTGGGGGTTTGATGGGACACGAGCACGTCTGCGCGATGCGCGACTCAAGAGAGGAGCGAGCCTCTTTCGCGGCCGGTCCGACGTGCTTTTCCACCCTCGTCGACAGTCCTGCCGCACCACCGAAACGTGCCACACAATCGTGAGTAAATTTTCCTCAACACTGGCTGTTGACCACACATTCTCTCTCTCTCTCTCTCTCTCTCTCTCTTTTTCTTTCTTTCTCTGTCCCCCTGACACCCCCGTGTTCTCTATCTACCGTGCCCTTGATCCACTCTCAAACCGAAACTCTTTATCTACCTTAAGCAACCCTTAAGCAACGTCTTCGTGGATTTTCTTTCTCTGTGAAAGTTCCAGTGGGATTGCTGATGATATTTTTTTGACACTTTCGTGGCTCCATGGCTATTTTTTGAGGTTGTGATTAGGGGTGTTGGATATTGTGGATGAGTGAATTTTTAGAGCCAATCGCGTAAGTTGATTAGTTTAGATTTGTAAGTGGTTTGGTTACCTCTTGACGAAATAAAGATTCTTGGATTTCCTTTGTTCTTTTAATTATTTTAATGAGCTCGTCTGGACCTGGACTCTTATTATTTTGTTGCGAGGTATTGATGTTTTTAAATTATAATATAAATATGCACAGTAAATATGTTTTTCGTATTGTGGCTCTAATCATTTGATCATCCACGGTTTGTATCGTTTTCTTTGATTTTTTAGTTTGATCAAATGCTGAGGTTATCAAGTTCGTTAGTTGTTAAAGGTGTTAGGAAGTTTTAGTGGCAATGTAGTCTCTTTTGATTAGCTGTGATACCATATTTTTTTAGTTATTCTTTATTAAATCGTGCCCTCGTTTTTTTACGGATGGTTTAATGTTCGAGAAAATTATAAGGAAATTACAGCCATTGCACATGTTTTTCTTTTTCTGAATATTCTTTCGAAGATCCGATTTAATTCAGGTTTGTAGCAGGGTTAATTGTAATTCCTCCCTTTTAACAAAGTGATCGTGCAGGTGAAGTATTCATTATCTTTGACAATTTGGCGCGCTTCGCAGTAGTATCGCGTCGAAGCAGCTTCTCAAACCTGTAGGAATGGCGGAGTACCCTCAGCTTTTACGGTTTCGAGTAGTTTAATTCGAGGAAGTATGTCTATTATTTAATTAAACCCTGTACAAGGCAAACCCTGGTACAATATTGTACCAGACTCGTGATGAAGATTTCAATTAAAATCGACTAAATATTACGCATTCGTAAATATTCTAAATTCTATTTCTCCGTCATTGATATATAATTATTGGTAAAAATATAAAATTATAATTAATATAAATTTTTTTATGTACCTTCGAATTTTGAAATCTACAACAGCCAAAAGAGTTAAAAAACGAACCCCTTCCCTTTTTGTGCAATTCTTATGCTGATTAATTCAACGTTCAACGTGCCAAAAATATCTTTCTTTCAAAACCGACCGAAGCTACGAAAGTGTCGATACAGTGGCTCACCACACAGTCACGCACGTTATTCTCTTAAGGGTTGTTTAACGTGTCGCTTCTTTATTTCGAAGTGTTTCGGCTCGTCGTTTAGAGAGCTCGCTCTGTCGAGAGAGTAGTTTCTTTCCCTTTTCGCGGATTGATGCGCCTGGGTGAAGTATATTCAACGATCACCGACGAGATACGTATCTCGGCTTAAGGGTTGATTCAGTGGCACTTTATCCGGTCGTTCTTTTTTTTTGAGTGTTCGCGGAAGATCTCGTGGAACGACGGGGAAAAAACTCGCTGTGCATGGATGAATAAAGGGCTGCGAACGAATATTAATCGTCCCCTTTGTCATTTTCGAGGACCAACATCAAACGATGACCTCGAGGACCTCGATCGGATCGAGTGTATTATTTACTAACGATCTCGCGAACTCGGAAGTGACACGTGCGTTTCTCTCAAAACAACCCCCTTAATAATCAACACTGCTCGAACCTTCTTCAGTATACTTAAGCTCGTAATCCGTATCTTAATTTTTCCGCGACGGAGAGTTCGCGTGGGTAAAAACCGCAATGAGTCTCCCAGAGCAGAACTCGGCCGAGTTTTTATCGATTTATTTCTCCGACGATATTATTATTACGAGCGCTATTATTAAACGATTTCGAGGAGCTGGTTAATGATTCAGTCGACGGAAGCCTCTGGTAGTCTATGGTAAAACGCGCTGGTTATGATTCAAAGTTACCATTTATTAACTGTTGCATTTTAGAAACTTGCAACAAATACATAAAGAGCCGCAGCCTAGTAATAACTTTTGATACACCTGTTAAGACCAGTTCCGTTTACAGGCGCCGTCGCTGAAGGCTCTTTCACAGTTCCTCGAGTTGCGAGATTTTTTACGCGTACGTCCCGCGCTTCTTTGACGCGGGATGAGCCGGTTTAACGAGGGAAATTACGAGAACGAAACGCGGTGTGGAGACGAGAAGAATCGGGAAACGCGGTTTCGCTAACCGGCCCGTAGCCGTTCCTAAACGATCCGGGGGAAATGTGGTTAGCGGAACGAGATTACGAGCGACGGTGTCGCGTTGGATACTGATCTAGTTTGATACAAAGCAAATACCGGTGTTGGAGGCTGCCCTTTTGCACCCAGGGCCACCCCGTCTTCCACGAGATTTACCCTTCGCTGCGTGGCTCGGCTCGAGAACCCTCGACGCGCGAAATTTTAAAACTAGATTTACGGACGCCCGAGAATTGCGCGTTCGAACACGTAATTGCTGCCGTGCGTTTGAACCAGGCTGTAGAACCCGGTTGCCATTCCACTCCGACTCTCGAACCGATTCATACCGAAGGATCATTATAAAAGTAATTTAAACGCCGCGCTGCTTAGTGTTTCTGTTCCAATCCTAATTGGAATATTGCTCGATCGTTCGAAACGGTCTCTGCTGAGCTTCACCTTCGGTTTTCAATTGCAATTGATCTGATTCGATGGAATTGCTCGGGTTTCCTATGTAGTAAGAAACGACGCGCACCACCGTATCTTTCGCAAAGCGCAAAAGCTGCTAATTCGGCAAACGGAATCAGTGGTTCCATTAACATTTGGCTTACGGACAACTGAAAATTACTATTTTCCATTACCTTATAGAAATAACGAATACATTTAATTTTGCAGAAACATTGTTATTTTTCTGCTTGCCTGTAATAAACTGAACGGCCAACAGTGACGCGCTCGATTAAAGGTTGATACACGGTATTCAAGTATAATTGCATTTTCCGTTTCGTTTTGTTAGTTATTAGCGACTACAAAGGAGAGGCAATTTTAAACGAATATTTACAAAGCTGATGCAATTAAGAGTTTAACTGCGTCCAGTTGTTCTCGACGTTACACGAGAGTATCGATCATTCAATAAAATTTTGCAACTGTGCCGATGGCTTTGTTATTGCTCGATATAATGAATTGCAACATGGTTCTCCGATTTTGTATCGAACGATATACCTGCGTATGCCTATTCGATATTCTATTAATTCAACATCGATTCGCGAGCCGAGCCACATCAATCTGATAATTAACATGTATGGAATTTTATCTCGCAAGGTGTTACACATACATACACGCACACGAACACGAACGGACGAGAAGTCCTGACAGCGCACACGCCCTCAGCCCTGTTTTCATGAATGTGAATCACGACAACCGACCCAGCACAAACACCGTTCTGTGTGTATCTGTGTAACGATTAATGTAACTCCCTGGAAAGAATAGCGAGCACACCTACGTGTCTCTCGTGAAACGTTTTATACGTGATCGCTATGAATGAGGTATGAAACAAAACCTGACAGCGCTGTCAGCGAGAGCGCATCGGTGTCTAGAGGATTTTATTGCACACTGATGTGATTGGTTTTGTTCCACCGAGCATCCACGTAGTTTAACAATGAACTTCCGTGTCGTAGGCCAGAAATGGTGGAAATCTCGTTCAAATAATCGTCCACCGACAATTTCATTCGGATCGCTAACTTTTTCACCCGACACGAACCAAAAAACCAAATTCTGTGATACATGATACAAAACAGTCCATACTTGCTAATATTATTTGCTGTTCTGTGTATAGTAATTACAGGAAACAGAACTTAACTCTTAAATGCACGATATTTTGTTTGCAATTTCTATTTATCAAACATTACTACAAAAGAGTGTATATTAAGGGAAAAATAAGAAAAAAAACATCACATCTTTACAGTTTCTATTTATCAAACATTACTAAAACAAAAGAGTGTATATTAAGGGAAAAATAAGGAAAAAAACATCTTTTTTATTACTAAATTATCGTATGTTGCCAAATGGCAACACAATGCATTTAAGGGTTAAATGAAACTGTTAAATTGATGATAGGCTTTTTTAGTAGTCGAAAGCGCTGGATAAAAGATCAATCTAGACCGTAGTCGCCCCTAAATTCCCTATCTTTACGTTTACGAGGCGTAATTTGCATTATTCGTTATTATTATTGTATATGCTGCCGAATAATGCAAATTATTCCTCGTAAACGGAAAAATAAGACTTTTGAGGGCGACTGCTGCCTAGATTGATCTTTTATCTAGTGCTTTGGACTACTGAAACACCCCATCTTTGCGTTATGGAGATATCCCGTTAAAGTTCTCCTAACATTTTAGCAGTCTCGCATTCCGTTTGCTCATTGTTATAAATGTATAAACTCAGACTGTATATGAAAATGGATATATACATACATACAATATTTTTTAAAGAAGGTCAACATCGAGTAATGAATGTTTAAAGTACACTTGTTGCTGGACACATTTTATTTGAATGAAGATTTTACCCGTCTCTGGCTGAATTGCTGCGAAGCTGTCTCTGTGCTAACTCGTGTACAATTTTCGGGGAATCTTTCAGCGGAAAGGTACGGGAAGAGTGTTCCGTGACGAGCTCGTCGAACGAAATACGAAATTGCATAAACTCGACTTATTTGAGATAGAATATTCGGACGACTGAACCGGGGGATTATCCTCCGCGGCAGATACGGATCTCATTGTTCGGATTCAATACTACTGTTCCGACGCAAGCCGCGATTCCTTCAATTATTATTATATTTCGGCCGGCTTCGGAGGATATTACGAGCTGCTTTATTATCGGCCGTGACAGTCGTCGAAATAGCTCGATGCTGAAATATGTGTTTCTGTGGCATCGATTGTACAAGTCCGAACATTACGATTTGTTGTGCCACCATTCAATATGGCGTCCTTTAATTGTCGTCTGCTGAACTGCACAACTTTTTTCGCAGTAATTCACAGAATTTTGTTTTAATTTCACAATATTATTGTGAAATTTGGTAAAGAATAGGATCTCCTCCTCCAGATGGGTCAAAAAATGAAGTATTTAAATTTCGATCTGTTAAAAGTATAGTGATAGCTCCGGCTAGTACAGGCAGGGATAATAGTAATAAAATAGCAGTAATTTTTACTGATCAGGGGAATAGGGGGACTTGGTCATAATTAATTGAAATATTTTTTATTAATATAATGGATACAATAAAATTAATAGCTCCTATAATAGATAAATTTCCTGTGATATGTAATGACAAGATTGTGCAATCTACGGAAACGGATGAGTGGTATATAATAGAAGATAATGGGGTTTAATTGTTTTACTTTTAAACAGCTATCTCGGTTGGTAGAATTGCAAAAATGTCGTGTTTTATTTTATAAAGGGAAGATTGACGTATTTCCAATATGGCGGCTCCGGAACTATCCGGATCAGTGAAGCACGGTTTCAATTCTTGTTGCGAGCTGTAGACTTCGATGATATTTTACGAAAGGATTTGAATGGGACACGTTGTATGTAGGATTACAAGCATTTAGCTTCTCTTTTTTTTTATCGCTCTCCGATATCTAGTAGTTCCCCCGCTTTTCCTACGGAAATAGACTGCTATTCATTTTCCAGTTTACGACCGAATGACAAGTAAAATACGGCTAGTTCCGATGAAAAATACCTAAAAATATGTTAGAGTTACTGACATCTGCGGAACGTCTATATGATTCACGCACTTCTTCATAAATGGCCTCGAATGTTTCCTGCGTCACGCGACGGTATAGATAGGATCTGAATTCGACGTAGCGTTGTTTCGGGCATCATAAATGTGGTTTTTGAATGATTCGAAATTTTAACTCGACCAAAATTGATGTTCTTGGCGCACCGGTTCGATCAATTTAATTCAAAGCAATTTTGCAATATATTGATTTCGACGTATCGGTATTTGTTTAGACCCTTTTCAAGAAAATAGTGATTGCGTCTGTGAATTATTTAAAAAAACACAAAAGGGGATATTTGTGGAATGCTTTACAAGATTAAATAGCTACAACTTTAATGGTAACGATAATAGACAGTATAAGTATTTGGTAAATACTTGAAAATTCTCCTGACATACATAAAATGAACAACAAGAGAGCAGCAGAAAAACGCACCACAAGAACATTCGCGTATCGCGCACAAATATCAGCAATGAATTAATATTTATTCCCACACGTGTCAACGAAAGCAGAACACACGAACGAACTCTCTAATCAAAACAGAAGCTTCGCGTCGCTCCCGTATTTCGGATCCAAACAAAATATTTTCCATTTTCGCGAGTCCGCCAAAATTCCAAAGGACGTTCCATTTTCGCGTGGTCTTCGAAAAATGTCATCCGAAAGACCGTCAATTCTGCTGGTGTGGACATCGGGCGCGAGTGGAAAGTAAATATTTAATTTACTGGGAGAAAGAGGGGGAGGGAAAGAGACAGAGAGGGAGAGAGAGAGAGAGAATAGCCACGCGAAATAAGGACACAATTTCGGGGCGGGAGCAGTTGCTTATTGGCTTTTTATTATTTTCATTTCGCGTCACTTCGATGAAAACTATTTCCTATTTTCGCCAACCCCCTGGCGGTTTCCCTTGTCGCACGCGCCCATAAATATAGCAAACGGCACTTTCTACCCGGTGAGACGAACTAGATTCATCGTTGGAGAGAGTGAGAGAGCGCGAAGTTACGTCGCGCGCAGGTATCATAAACAGCCGAGTGTTTCGCGAGTGGGTCCATTGTTCCCGGTGAAAAGCAGGCGTGAACGCGCGCGTTCTGATTTCGAGCAGTTCCGAACTGTTTTGTCGTTAGTTCGTTCGAAACGCGTGGCTCATATTAAACAATAAGACCGGGCGGCTTCAAAGCGCGCGACAGACGGCCAACGGTATAACAAGGCCGCGTTTAGGCTCGGTTTTTAACGCACCAAGAAGGGTGAGCCAAACACGCAACTGGGTCAAAGTTTTTCGATCAATCCGGACCCACCGGGGTTCGATGTCGCATACGGAAAGGGGAGAAACTCGGGGGAAAACCTGTTGGAAGGTCGTCAAGGACTTTTCGAGATGTTTCGAGACAACTGCGTGCCCGAGTAGTCACTCGTATGCTCCTTTTAACGGATTTTGTATTTTTATTAAAATATTAAAGAGTCGCTGAAGATTCCCATCAGGTTTACGTAAAACAGCTCTTGAGATCGATGCTGCACTGGATCAATCGAATCAGCCCTTGTGTGGGCAACTGGACTCTGATAATGAAGCACGGGCTAACGATCACATAAAATATCATAATTAGTATTTAATATGGAATTATCGTATATTATACCACATCACTACATGAGATTTATTTAATAAAATAGATTTCGCTGTGGTCATAATTTGTTCGATGAAGCTCTTAATTAAAGATTAGAAAAGTTTAAGTTTGAAATAAATCACACGAGTTAGCAATCCCATATAGTAATGTGGTATTAGATATGATAATTCAATATTAAATACTAATTATCATTAAATATCATTATCAGAGTAAATACAAAAACAAATTCGGAGAAATTATAATATACCTGATAGAATATATCAATTATATTATTAATAATGGCTGAACCACCGGACGTGAAAACAGCAACTGGACGTCCGAGTAGCAACTCGTATGTTCCTCTTAACGAGTCCTATCTTTCTTTCTTTTCTATTATATAAAATAGTTCTGTCACGCTAAAACGCCGAGCGGGTTGCCTTCCCTAAGGGAACCGAAAATTGACAAGCGGGTTGCCTGTCTAAGGGGAACTGAAAATTGAAGAGCGGGTTGCCTTCCGAAGGGGAACCGAAAATTGAAGAGCGGGTTGCCTTCCGAAGGGGAATCGAAAATTGAAGAGCGGGTTGTCTCCCGAAGGGGAACCAAAAATTGAACAGCGGTTTGCCTCCTGAAGGGGAACCGAAAAGTGAAGAGCGGGTTGCCTTCAGAAGGGGAACTGAAATTGACGAGCGGGTTGCCTTCAGAAGGGGAACCGAAAATTGAGCGACGTGACAGTGTGTATTTTTCAGAGAGAGAGAGTGAGAGAGAGAGAGAGCGGGAGAGAGGGGGAGCGGGAGAGAGAGGGGGAGCGGGAGAGAGGGAGAGAGAGCGAGGCGCCGCGGGGGTTGGCGAGCGAAGCGAATAGGGGGCGGAGGCCCCTAGTATTTTTATAAAAATATTTTCCCCCCCGATTTATGTAAAACAGACAGTCGTGTGCTTGGTCCGGGGATTAACGATGTATAGGATCAATTGATTCGTCTCTTGCGCGAGCGATATTTTGTACGAGTATCGATTTCTCTGTTTTTCCAAAACATCCTACTGGCGCAAAACGATCGCGAGAACGTAGAAAATCGTCGAAGCACATGCTTCCCGTAACAGGATTCCGGTTCGGTGTACATTCGATATAACATTTCGTCGAGCTCTCGCGTTACGCAGCTCGCAATCTCGGACGAAAAATCGCTGCGAATCCCGACGGTGCTATTCCGCGGACAGTTTCCGCAGGACTTTACCTTCCGGGGCAATCGTGTTCCCCTTGATTGGAGACTTGGAGTGCATATGCTAATTCTCCGGATCTCCTTTTCCGCGGTCGGCGGACCCCTTCGGCTTGTGGAAGGTGGAGGAGATATTCATCGATTTTCCAAAGCGCGCCCGCCCCGGCGAAATCTGCTTTGAATCCGGTGGTGAGAACCGAGAATCGCGTTACTCAACTCCCGGTGACCTCGTCGATGCCGTCGTTCAATCGCTATGGCGGCTAAACTCGGCCAATTTCATTCGCACAGTCACCTCGACACATGATTTTCTTTAAATTAACCGCTCGTTGCACGGTTCATTATCGCTGTGAGTGATGTAACGCGCGCATCACGCTGAACAACCCTCAAATGGTGATTATCAACCTTTGAGGGGTTTGCTACTATCATTAGTCCTGATTGATAATAAGTCAAACAGTATTTATTAATTACATTAATTCTGAATGAATTGTTTGCGCAAATGACGAGCCAATTAAAAACATGGACATCATTAAACTCCTCTTTTTTAAAATACGTTGCACCTTACAAAGGAGCAAGATTAACTCAGTGAAATTATTTCTGGATATAATCAGTATAATATTTCAGGAAACTAGAAATGGTGGTATATAATCAATTACTAAACATTTAAGTATTGTACGAGGTATTATATTAATTTTATATTCATACAAAGAAAGGAAATCATATAGAATGGAATTATTCCCGGTCGCGAAAGAAACGTTTAATTCTCGAGTTTCGAGCAAGGTGCAACGAGATGTTTCACTTCAAAAATGAACAAGCTAACAAGTTTCGTAAGTAGTGCATCTTCCAGTAAGACAGTTTAACACCGCGATAATTTGTATCAGCACTCCGAATTTATTTCTGCCGTATTCAACCCTTAAATTTCGAGCTTTTGCCAGTTTGCTACCATCAAAAACGACCCGAACTATTAATTGAGGCAGTTAGACTACCGTTGGAAAAAGGGACGTCGAAATATCGTAAAACAGAGACCGTCGAGGCGAGTCCTGTCATAAACTTCGAAGGTGGAGGACCGAAAACTTGCGCAGACCTCTTCCACCTTCCTCAATTACTACATTTCTTATGTACTCTAAATTCCGGGGTAGACAGTAATGCTCCTCGAGGGTTTGGGAACGCAACTTCGAATGTATATGTATACATCAGCTCGGCAACGGAACCGGGGTGAGCCTGTCAGGTTCGAAATGGGGAACGATTTACGTGACCGTGGAATGAACGTGTAGTTACAATCGTAGAGATCCGAGGAACGTGTCCGATTGCGCATGGAAAAGAATTATTAAAACCTGGTGCATTAAATTTCAGATGCGTTCGAGAATGATGCGATCGCTCATGCTACATCCGTGGAAGCGTATTTACTCGTATATGTGCCGGTGCAACTTGTTAAAAACTCTGTTTGGAATTTAAACCGTGTGCTGCGGAATTTCGGTCGCCGTACTTTAAGCATTTATAGAAGCTTTCAATTCGAAAAGTAAATTTTGCTTTTATCCGGATCGAAAAATCTTCAAACGAAATTCTCAAATTCTTCAAACATTTTCAGCGCTGTGTACCTTTTTTTGAAAATGGTTAATAGTCTTCATATGTTACCCTGTAATAAGTTGTTACACTTAATATTTATTTCTGTGAAGAACGAATTCCTTTACGTTAAAGAATTATCACGAACCTGTGGTATCTCCATTTCAACATTTTTTTTAAACCATTAACGCTAATCAATCTTCCAATTGGTGGAACGAAATCAAACGTTCCGAATGAAATGAAGCAGGATGAATGAACGAAAGTTCACGCTTTGATTCGTCGAATCGTTTACCAGAGAAGCTTCGGAATATGAAAAATCGCTTGCCAATATGGCGTGAGCCCGATAGCCCACGGTTTCAACTCCTTATCTATTACAGGCGAGCGAGTCGGCGCAGTATTTTAATCAATCAAGATGTAAATGTGAACCGATAGCTCATCCATCACGGTGGCCGAGCTAAACGATTCAATTCCAATTAATCAAGGCATTCGCCGGACGCGAAACAAAACTCGAAATCGTTCGAAACGAGAAACATTCCATTTCTCCCACGGAAACTCTCAGATTTTCCCAGCAGTTTCATCGGTGTGCTTGTCACGTTGTTACCAATCATCCTCTTCTACGCGGAGGTTTGTCGATCGTTAATTTTAACGCAGAACCCGATACCGTCGCCGATAAATCGTATTTCCGGCTGTAATTCACTTAACGATCTCCCGGCGCGTCGTTAATTAACGACGGTCAAAATATCGAGACCGGGGAGAGAGCACCGTGATGAAATTGAATAGCCGCTGCGCACATTTTCACCCTCGATCTTCATCGTTCACCGGGGAAACTTGCCAGTTAAGATATTTTTCCTCCTTAGGGGAAAGGATTTTCAGAAAAACGTGTGGGTTGAATGAGTGGGTCACATGTCGTTCCAATATTTCACGAAAACAATCAATTTATAATAGCACATCATTTATATGTTTTTCAGAATTTTTCTACATTTTGAAATTGCCCAAAAAGTTTGATTTTGAAGATCTACAAGCTACCAAGTTCTTAAAATTTGACCAGAGTCAATAATTGTACAAAAACGATTTATGAAACCGTACAATGAATATACATTTCAGAAAATCTTCGTTGCCTTCGGAAATATTAAATTGCAAAATGAATATTCATATACTGTGCAAGGAATGCATAAGTAAAATATAATTTTTATTAATGTACGTACAAGTGAATATGTATATGCAAAACATTTCTTATCATACAGTAGATAGAAGTTGCATCAGTTGTTCCCCGAGTGAGAAAACATTACCCTCTTTCTGTCAGTAGCGGGTGGAATAGCGTCGTAGAAGGAGAAGTGCTTTCAATTGAATTTCGAGAGTACAAAACAACAAATTGTTATCAATTTATTAAAATTATCAAGAGCATTTAACGTAGACAATTTTTCTCTTACGTAAAGATTCATAGTTTAATGAAAGGTTTTTGTTTAGGTGAGCAGCGTGCATTTGGCACCAATTCCCCTAATTCCACCGCCAAGCCCCTTAAATTAATCGCTCGCAATTTCTTCTATTCGCGACTTCGCTTCCGGTTTCTCGCGTCTTTGTGACCGCGGTGACGATTGTCCCGGGACGGTAGAAAAAGTTTTTCCATCGGTTTTTCCCGCCGTTCGGGAAGCAAGTTTGCGACGGATAATGTTATTAGGTTCTTGTTACGATTACGTTATGATTACTCGCAAGAAATTCCACGGCCGCGGACTAAGTTGTGGAAGTACGAGTAGTGCGATCTTCCCCCTTCCGGTTCTAATAGTCTACGAATGGAAGAGAAGTTTATTGAACCTCGTTTCGTATACCACGATACGTTGCGATGTATTTCTTTCAACTTCCCGAGTGAATCGGAGTTCTTCTCTTCGGTTTAGTTTCGCGAAGCAAGAACCTCCGTTTCGAAATTCGTTAAACGAATCTCGTGCTGTTCTCGGCACACAATTTACTTGCTGATCCGCTTTGTAGAATTGACTTTCGGTTTTTCTTTCGAGAAATTAAACGAATTTCTCGATCGAATGATTTGTGTACGATTACTAGGTGTGTAATATTTTATTAATGGTATCCCCGAGCGTAAAACAGTAAACCCAAATGAGGCAGTATAACACGCTTACTATCGATAGCGTCGACGGCAGAAACAAATTATGCCGCAAATTTACACAAAGCTGTGGATTTACATAATCGATGGAAATCTGTGCCACGATGCACGCTGGACGCTTTAATCGACATCAAGATGAATCGTTTAATTATCATCGAATGGAGTGACTCACTGCGTTACGTACCGCATGCGAATGCGTTTTGGTAGCGCTGCAGCCTGTGTCTTACGAAATGAAAAAAGGATATTCGCGGTAAGACAGAGTTTCTCCATAATGCAATTAACGTCATTCCCTTTTCTTAAGAGAAAATGAAAGCGAATTTTTTACCATTTAGAAAAAGTTTAATTCTAGATATATTTTAGAAAAATCTCTGATACTTAAAATAAATGTTTATCGTATTATAGACACTGTATATGTATGCAAATGAGATCAGTGACTATTTTCCTCCTTCAGGTGTAGCAATTACGGTTCGCCTGAGTTTGCATAGTTCCGCGATTCTTTATCGGCGAGAACGTACTTAATTGATTGTAGTTGAAATCGCTCGGAAACCAAAGCAATTCCGGCAAATTACTGGAAAAAAAGCCGATTAAGCGATCTCTCCGTTCGCGATAGCAAAATATTCGATCCACGTAACCGAATCAATGGCGCGAGGCGGGACGAACTACTCCGGCGGACCTTAATTACGCTATTACAATAATACGCCTAATTGGAAGTAATTAATACTGAGATCGGACCGCCGATTATCCGTGTCGAGTGCCGTTCGTTTGAATCGTAGAACGCGCAGATGCGATATCGATGGGGGTTTAACAACGGTGCGTGTATGTGTGCGTCGACGTTAATCGTTAGGTGTGCACTTTAGACGCGGTCCATTGCTTCAATATACTAATCGGAGAACGGTTCTACGTACTCTACTAATTCCGACGAATATTTCGAGAAAATGTTGATAAACCATTACGTTTTAATGTCTTTAATTAATAATAAATTCTTGGGTCTAAATTTTGGATCTGACAGTAGGATTGCACGGTCAATCAAACCTTTAATAAGACCTACTTTTTGTTGTATAGGGTGGAAGAAGTAGAAATTAATATATCTATTATTAAATAAAGTTAAATTATAATACATCGTTATCGACTTTGTATGATATGTAGATAGCTGTATAGAAAAAATATAAAAAAGCCGAAATTTTCAACAGATTTAATAGTTAACTCACGTGTGACTAGAGCAGATGGAAAGTGAGTTGTGAATAATTCTAGCGGTCTCCGGTTACCATTATACTTCCGTGGACACCTGATAGTATAGCATGTTTGCCCAGGTTGGTCTGTTTGGATAATTTAGTGGAGGGAGACTATATTCCAGGCTTAATCTAGGTATAATGTTGCTTTTGTTGAATCATCACCACTGTAAGCAACAGTCCAAATTGGGAGTGTCCAGAGTGCTTTTAATTCGATTCGAGACGATACAGAATTCAGAGATTTGCGTCGAGAAGTTCGAGACTGTAGAACCGACATTGATTTAAAATTGGAGGATCTAAATCTCGTTCATACTATATTATAATCAATCCGACAAGGGATCCACAATTTTGGGACTCAATTTTACTTAATTCGAGGTCCGAGGATTCAAATCCAAGCGGTCACAGGCAAAAAGATCCAAATTGAATCGGTCAAAGGCGAATCGATCCAAATTGAATCGATTCAAAGTTGTAGGACCCAAGTTCAATCAACCAGAAACTAAAGGTCTGAAGTCCAATCAATTCAAGGTTAAAGCATACAAATTCAATCAATTCAAAGCTAAAGGGCTCGGCATCGGAAGGGATCTAGTTCAATTAAGTCAAAGTCAAAGGACGTAAGTCGAGTCCACTCCGCGCTAAGGAATCTGAGTTTAGCACAACCAAGCTTGAAAGATCAAAGTTCAACATTCAGGATCGAAGATCCTAATTTAACTAATCCATCCGTGAAAGAGATTCCAATCAAATCGAATCACAGGATCAACTACTCGCACAATTTCTGAAATATTTAGTGTTAGACAACGATCAGTCCACATTTCAAAATTGGAACTTTTTAAGAATCTTTTTAAGAAACATAGTTGGTTTATTTGAATTTTCTTTTCAACAATTAACCGCGTAAGTCGAAGACTTACTGCACTCTTTAATTATTTACATCGATTTTCTTGATATAAAACTGTTCTACAAAAAATTCACATTTTTCAAGAGACGTATCCGAAGGTTTCCCTGCAGTAACAGTAACACAGTAGATTTTTCGAAAGTCCGTGCATGCTCGGAGTTTCCGTCGTTCGCTCGTCCTTTGGTATACTTTATCTTCGTTCGAACTTATTTATTTCGTTGTAGTAATTGGAAACTGGACGCGTTCGGGAAAGAATGCATCGGCACGAGCGTTCAGCAGAGGAAATGCGTCGGGATTCAATTAGTCGGAGAGAACGCGGGATGCTTTTACGGGAGAATGAACGGCCGCGCAGTATCCAGCTGAAATCGGACATCGTCGATGTCTCTTCGATAAAACTTGAAACTCTGACGTATCGTTTTCGAGGGAGCATTTCTCCGGCCAGCCAAGCAGTCTCGAAGCTTGGAATTCCTCTTGGTTGAACGGTCGTCGCCGCCGCGTGTTTTCCGTGATTTTTTTCCACGACACAGGCTCCGTTCTGAATTTTTCATGAGCGGCTGACGGTGGCAAGTTGCGAACCGCTTTTATTTATTAATAAAACGTTGAAGGAATCGCGGGATGAATACGATCCGTTGTAACTTTTATACGAGCCACGTACACAGGTTTTCCCGGACGCTTTATTTTCTCCGCCAGTGCCGCGTTGCATAAATTACTCTTATCAAATACAATTTATACCGGAGTGAATCGTAAACAATATCATCGTTGTTGTTAATTTCAATAGTGCGCGGTAGAATCTCGCACAGTCACGTTGGAGCTCTGCGTAATTGGGTGCTTCTAATTAGATTGTGCGATTGTTGCTCTTCTTGTATGGTTTCAGAATTAATTCATTAACGCAAGGTGATGAACATAATTAGTCGGACGCGAGCTTCGTCAATCGTAGTGGGGCTTAGTTAAAATTCGTATCTTTTCGATAACGGAGTTTTATTCCGAATGCTTGTCCGGGGTTGACTGATTTCATTATTGCATAAGGACTGTTACTTCTTTAACTCACGGACGGTGGACTATTTTTATGGCCACAGAGTTGATATTTCTTTGTGCAACTTCTTCTTAGTCGCGAACTACGCTAGTCGCCACCATCAATCAGTCCGTTGCCCCACTACGCAAGCCATCAGCTAATGCCATGCACTTCTGGTGGTACGACCATCGACCGTGTGAAATAGTGGGGGAACGTCACCTCCCACCATAGCGGAACGAACAAGTAAGAAAATAGGTCAACTGTGGCTCGCGGGCCGTGTGTTGGACAATACTGATTTACAGTGTTACGTCCGGTGGTTCAGCCATTATTAATAATTGATAAATTCAATCATGTATATCATATTTCCTCCGAATTTCTTTTTGTATTTACTCTGATAATGAATACTAATTATCATTAAATATCATTATCAGAGTAAATACAAAAAGAAATTCGGAGAAAATATAATATACATGATTGAATTTATCAATTATTAATAATGGTTGAACCACCGGACGTAAAAACAGCGTTGACAAAATTTTTTGAACCATAGTTTTCAAGGCACTTTGTTTAGAGTGGTAACTTGTTTAGAGTCCCAGGATAATTGATTGTATAAAGACCATTATTTCTTCAAGATTTATTACATAAAGACTATTACTTCCTTTAAATTGGAATTTTATTTTATGAAGGAACAATTGATTTTAAGTGAACGTTTCCACGAGAAGGAGGAAGAAGAGCCCAGTAACATAATCTAGGAGAGGGTCAAAGAGCACGGCGTGCGAAGAACAGCGCTTAATTTGTGACCGTCGAAGTATCTCGTTTAATTAAATTTTTAACGAACCAAGGTAATTTCTCGCTAATAGACCCTGTAACTGCTCTGCTCTAGCCTGTCTTCAGACTGTTTGAGCGTTCAAAGATTCCCGGATTTTCTCACGAATTTGATATTTCTCCTGGCTTTTCCGCGAGCATTTTAATCGGCACAAGAACTGTTTAATGAACCAGCGAAACGTTCGATAACGGAATAATTCCGCGATGTTTAGGAAATCTATTGTCCGGAGTGTTCCATTAAGAACACATGCAGTACAAAATAGAAAAGAAAGACCGTGTCGGCCGGACATGGCGTATAAAATCAAGGAAAATGGTTCCGACAAAAGTTTCGCCAAGGGAAACTTCCGCGGAAGTTAAATCCACCGGTGCTTGTTGACTAGATTACGTAGTTTTATGCAAAACCACATTTTTGTGGTCGAATTCTACAAAATGAAAACTGAAATGAAATCGGACAACTTCGATGCTGGAACAACAATTTTTATTAAAGGATTAAAGATCAGCTCTATACTTAAAAAAATATATTTTCTCTGTGATTATACTCTTTCGAATTCATGCTCATATTTCCTCTTATTTTTACATCGAAACTAGTCTACCCTTAGCGACTACTCTTTTTCACATTTCCTCGGTCCATACTATTTTTCCAAACTCTCTTTTTCGTTTATCTTTTCCCTTGGTTTTCGAAGTCCCTGCTTGGCCGAACTATATTTTTTCAGCTCCGTCCACTTCGGTTGCTCCCCTATTCAATTACTATTCCCCTGAACCTCTTTCTTTAAAGTATTCTCTGTAAACATTTGTTTTCTACGCGTCCTTTTAAACCGTTCATCTCTCTTTGTCGTCTGTTCTCCAACGAAATTCATCTTTTCTTTCGGATATAACGTCGAGTTACTCGGAACTATTTTTCTTCGATATAATACGATCAATCGAAGAGTAACTTTCTTTCGAATATTTTATAATAGTTGATTGCTCCTTTCACACTGTGTGTGCTCCGAAGTATTTCCTCGAACATTTCGTTCAGCTCTCTTTTCAATCATTCCTCTAGGAGAGCTTCCTTTCTCCGTGGATGTGCTTTTTATAACTATCTTCAATTCGAAACGCTTCTCCTCCACCATTTTCCAGCCGCTCCACTCATTTATTTCTCGCGGAACTACATTTTTATGTTATTCTTCCGCTGGCTGTTTCCAATTTAAACTTCTCGCAGAAAATCTCCGCTGCAGTTCGTGGTCATTCTATTTACACGATTCTTGTACCGCGCGCCAAACGATATTAGTGCCCGAATATCGATTTATTAGTGTTTATTCCCAACGGATTTGCCACACGATTTATTCGATTATTCGACACGAGAATCTATTCCTTCAATAATTTTGATAAATCCAGAACAATGTCTCGATCGCAAGGGACAGCCCACTGGAGTAATATCGATTACTTCATTCTTTTCTTTCTCTCCTTCCACCCGAATGCTGCTCGAGTCGGCCGTGCAGGATGACGAGTCATCAAAGGTGTGTTGAACGGGAAATGCAGCGTTCGGCAATACCCAATCAACACCTCGCCTTGCATTTTTTATGAAACGTCATTGAAATCAGCCATAAACTGATTAGAAGCCTTCTTCACGACAAAAGAAGGTTCCCCCACAAATCAGGAACAAATAACAAATGTTCCCCCCCACCCAAAAAAAAACAGTTACGATCGATGTAACAAGAAAAATATTTTCACAACTTCACAGGTGTAAGGAATAGCCGTATTTGTTATAAGTAATCGTTGACAGATGTGTTTGTCACGGGCGCGTTCGTTTCGATCTATCTTCTTTTTCTAATTCGTTGGCGATCGTAATTTTACAATTCTCTTGTTATTTTCGATTTTCTACTTTTATAAATTTCACTATACAGGGTGTCCCAAAACTACCCTAGGAGCCGAAAATAGGAGATTCCTTGGGTCATTTGAAGTGACATTTTCCTTAGCAAAAATGTCATCCGCGACTTTGTTTAGGAGTTATTAACGAAAAATACGGACCAATCAGAGCGCGACCTAGACGCGAGTTGGCACAGTCGGCCAATGGACAGTTGGCGCGCCGAGCCGATTTTACCAACTCGCGTCTAGGTCGCGCTCTGATTGGTCCGTGTTTTTCGTTAATAACTCCTAAACAAAGCCGCGGATAACATTTTTGTTAAGGAAAATGTCGCTTCAAATGACCCAAGGAACCTCCCATTTTCGGCTCCTAGGGTAGTTTTGGGACACCCTGTATATATAGGGTTGTTTGTTAATACGCATACATACATACATATATTCAACCGTATACAGGTAAACGTCGCGCATGCATTACCATGCGTTCAAGGCAGAGTCTGTCAGAATAGCCTTGCTGACGAGTCCTTGTGACAGACTGGGGACGAAACGCGGTTTCTAAATTCAAAATTAATCATCGAAAATTAATTTAGCGGACAATAATCGTGAACAAAACAACAATGTTACCAAGCGTTGCTTTAATCGTTTTGTCAAGCCTTTCAACGTTTCCCGAACCATTAGAACGATCGATAAATAATATTCTCTATATTCCTAATTGAATGACCAGTGTCTATTATGAAAGTGATCAATGATTCCCGGGCGGGCATCTTGGTCCATAGTGAGTTCCAGTCGCGTTTCCGGCAATCGGTTTCCCGGCGGTCTGTTTGAATTCCCGATTAGACGAAACGCGGTTTCTAAATTCAAACTTAATCATCGAAAATTAATTTAGCGGACGATAATAGTGAACAAAACAACAATGTTACCAAGCATTGCTATAATCGTTTTGTCAAGGCTTTCAACGTTTCCCGAACCATTAGAACGATCGATAAATAATATTCTCTATATTCCTAATTGAATGACCAATGTCTATTATGAAAGTGATCAATGATTGCTGGGCATCTTGGTCCATAGTGAGTTCCAGTCGCGTTTCCGGCAATCGGTTTCCCGGCGGTCTGTTTGAATTCCCGATTAGACGAACCGCAACGCGGCTCGTCCTTCCGCCGAAATTCCCAGCCGGCTCTAATTGGGATCAGGTGTGCTACGCCTGAGCTTATCGACGGCGTGTGACAACGGCACGCATCTCTCGACGGGTCCAGCGGATCTCGTTCGCCGTTTCCGCTGGCACCGTCTGTTTATCGATTAAACTTTCTTGCGGCAGTGTCAGCTTTAGCGATGCGGTGGCCGTCGGTGTTTTCCCAGACAAAATGGAAACAGCCGCTTTCCCGCACCGACAAATCCCCGAGCGAGCATTAATTTTACATGACCAAGTCTCGGCTAATCACACGAGACACCTACGAGAAAGTACTGTTCCATTTGCGGCGAGCCGCAGCGAACAGGGCCGTTCGCGATTGTCGCTGTTTCGCCGAGATCGCGTGTTGAGGGGCGATCGACGCGAGAAACGATAAATTGCTTCGTTACCGATCCCCCGAAACAGTGTCTGAAAATTTCATCGCGAGAAATACAGTAAAGATCCGAATACATACTTTCCCGGGTTCGAGTTTCTAATTCTTGTCCAAGCGATTGTTGTCGGCTCGGGTATATCGGTGTGAAACCACTTAAATGACACAACGAATCGAATGTTCAAACATCTTAATTTTCATTACTTTTTTTATGGGACTTTTGCGCTGATATCACCACACAGTGTTTATTGTTGCTTGTGTTGGTAAGTAATGTGTACCGTTTTTATTTATTTATTTATTAATTGTTACATTTCATCTGCAACTTTTTGTAAACTAGATACGCAAATGTCACTTTCTATTGTGCAAAACGGTTATTAGATGAAACATCGAAAATTGTTAATATTTTGCTCATTATTTCGCTAATCTTTTTAATATGAGCCCTCACACAGCTCGTAACATGCTCGTATACGGACAAACAATTGTTTCTCGCAAACATTGTTTTTACCCTTAAATCTAGTAATATTCAGGGGTTACGTTACCCTCTTAATATCGTGTATTAACTATCTACAGTCACTTGTCGTTGCACCCGCGTCTTCAGAGATTGGTCGGGTATCTCTGTTGCACCACGCACGAGGAACTTAACTACCACCTGTTGAGAGAGAAAACTTGTCCACGAGGTTCTTCGACGCTCGAGCACTCGGCAGCTAAGGTCTCGTTCGTTGAATGCCATGGTGAAATGATCCGTCGAAGATCTCTGCACCGGAATTACGAATTATGTCATCCCGAGAGGAAAAGGAAGAACCGCGAGTGGCTACTGTACGTCCCAAAGTTCGAGGTCTAGTATTTCAATATAAAATTTCATTTTATAATTAACGGAAGTATAAAGAGTCCTCTGAAGAAAATTATTGCGTAAATGTGAGTCGCTTCTGTCTATCCTATAACAATCGTCTCTATTTCTGGAATGTTACGTTCTTAAAAAACATTTTTAATATTGTACTTTAAGAACAACGAGAAACTGCTACGAAGACTGTCGATCTGCACATTTCTCTTAATTTCGTATCGGAATGGTCTGCTTCTAATAGCAGAAAAATCCTTACCACGATAATTTGAGTATTCAAAGATCCTTCCATGTTCTAGCGTCCGCTATTTTATTAATATTACCGTGTGTATAAATATATTCATTCGTTTTCAAGTGCGTTGTGATTGTCGTAATTATTGCAAAATTTATTCGTAACTAATTGACGCTGTAATGGGTGACACAAGTACGGTGTTGTTAATTCTAATTCCTTTCTCATGCATAAAGAACCGGAAAGTAGAGACTAATTAATAGTGAGAGAACGATTAAACGATCATCAGTTAATTTCTGTATAAAACACTCGGCAGATTAAATCAGATATCGAACGCACTTAATATATTTTCATTTGAAATTTTGATTGGACGGTGACACCGATCAATTCACAAAATTACTTGTAACGTTAGAACAAACCACGCCGTTTGTCAACCATTTCAATCGGCTTACATTTCATAGAAAGTAATTTCGCGGAAAGTGACACGCACTTGCCTCGTGATGTGCCTTTGAGTTCACCCGCAGTACCTCATTAGCCAGTTTTTAACAGTGAAATTCTGGGACGGGTTAACGTCACAAGATTTTCATTCTCGATGATCAAAGCAGTCACTACAGGCCCGCCAAGAATGAAATTTCGCGGAGACTAGCGTGAAAATGCGCTTGGTCGGTTATATCACCTACTAGCTGACTCGACAGACGTTGTCCTGTCTAAACTTCAATTTTATTTGTGATCGTTTCTAATACTTCTTTAAAAAAAACAGCAACCGGCAATTTACTCGAATCGATCATAGTTATTCGTGTAGCAGTGAGCGTTAGAAGTTTCCGGTCATATTATTTCTTATAATTTCGACTTAACTCTGTACGGATAAAAAGTTACGAGTACAAGATGTCCAATTTTCCTACAGAGAGTAACGGGCCTCCATTTTAGAGCTGCTCGCAGCAAAATTCGTCCACTCTATTGTCCCCCCAAAACAAAGTTAGCTCCCTGACAGAGATCGCGATGTGATTCGAGTATCTTCGTCAGCAGCCACGGAAACAGGGGGATTGAAAGGGATCGAGGGATCAAAGAAGCGTAACAAGGAATTTGGGAATATCACATCAAAGGAGTCTCTTTTGAATGCGAAAAAGTCCGGTTCCATTGCTCGCTGGACAGTTTATTTTTCGTGTAACAAATAATCGATTTATCTTTGATGCCTCGACCGCGAACGAGGATTTCAAAAGTTGTGAAATAATAACGAATGCTTTTTCACTATACCACCGTGCAAAGGATTCCTTTATTTTAGAAATTTTAACGATGTAAGATTCTTTTACGGATAAAACGAGGTGAAACGCGAATCAAGAGATGTACAGACGAGAAGGAAATTGTTTAGTCGACGGAGAATTTCGCGGACGAACGTTTTCGTCTATCCAGTCGACAATATGGCGGCGTCGCGACGCCGTTTTCCAGCCGATTCGATACACCGATTAGAAAGCAAATTCATTCCCATGCGGGGCTATCGAAAACCGATACACCTCTGTCCCTTTATGCGAATTCTTCGCCAATGTAATCGACTAAGCTGCCGCATGCCAGCTTATTCGGTCACGCGAAATTTATGAGCGTTATCTGATCGAAGGAATTCCGGCAGCTCTTTCGAGGGTGGAAAAAAATCGATTACCTTCAAGATATATCTGTTCCCTGCGTCCACAAACGCCATTCTACCGATACATTCATTACCCGATTTTATTCGTTGTCGATAAAGATTCCTAAACGAGAAAACGTTCTACGTGACGGCGCATCAATTAGAATGATACACGTTATGTTACAGATATTTTAATCGAAAAAACGTCCACGGTGATTCTATGCTCCAAGATATATTTCGTTTTATGTGCGTTACAATTTTTCGAATTACTGTCGGATAAATAATCAATTATATCGATCGCAAATCTTCTATCTTCTATATAAATAAAAATCTTTGGCTAATTTTTTTTTAAATGTTCGCAATAGTTCGAATAAGGTTTTAAGGTAAGAAAAATTGGCAAAATAGCTCGGAAAAATGGAAAATTCGGGAAAAACTAAAAGTGCTTTTTGAATCATATTTCAACACAACAAAAAAACGAACGTCGCAGCTTTTAATCAATATTTCACTAGGAATTTACATTGTCGACAACAAATATTGCACAAATTCACAAAACGATCACAAACAAATTAATTGAAATTTCGACAGGACAACGTTTGTCGGGTCAGCTAGTATTTAATAAATTTTAAATTAATGTTTTCGGCGCTACAGTTTCGATCAATCAAATATGAAAAACTGAGTTTCCATGTTTTCTGTTCTTTGCTTTGTCCTAAAGATCACTTTGATCGCAGTACGTTTTCAACCAGTCTCTCATACAATTCAAATCAACTCGGTTCAATGTTTAAATTATATAAGTAAAGTTAATAGCAAATGCAATTTATCTTTGATAAAGGTTTAAACTAGAACCGAAACGTTATTCATATTTGCAAAATAGCTATTTGATTAAAAATTGATCGAAACTGTAGCGCCGAAAACATTAACTTAAAATTTATTACTGTCGGATGTTTGTAATGGCTATTACAATTTTTTTATCGATGCTAGCAATAAAATGGTGGGCAGTAAAAATCGGGACAGTAAACGTAAGTTTTGTAGAAATGGTTTTATGGATTCTTCCTGACGTGTACGAATATTTCCGCTCGGCAAAAACTGTGTTTTTTAAAAATTTGTTTCATGATAATATTTTTACAATTTCACGAATTGTCGAAGAAAAAAATTTGAAATCTGTCATTTTTGAAAATAATTATGTCTGTGAATGCAATAGCATTTCCGAAGACACATTGTTGGGAGAAGGACGCGTATTTCTCGATTACATTTAATAAGAAGAAAAGATTTTATTCGATGCAACGTAGTATTATCTTGAATATACAGTAACTGTCCGAGTGTAATAAAGTGATGTTATTATTATGAGAAGGCTTTCTCTGGAGGGCAGGTTCCCTTAAAGATGCGGAAGGGAAACAGCGGTTTCCCGGGTTCGGGAGGATCCCTTCTCGGAGATCTGGGGCTCCCGAGGGTCTGCGGATCGAATAAAAACGCCGGTGCGCCGGAAATAATCGTGAACAGTTCTTTCCCGAAGACTTAACTACACGGCCCCGAATTTTTCAACGAGGGAGAGATCCACCGAGGGAAAAGAGATCGCGGAAGATTCGCGCGTCGCTTATCGGCCATTTATCTTGATTTCAGGCGCGGACGATAATCGGGAACAGAAACGAACGCCCCTTTCTCGCGTGATGGCCGCCATTGCGGATCGAAGGGATTCATGCTAATCCAATTTGCATGCGTCTCACGTAAACGCGCGACTAATCTTTCTGGAACTATTTATGCAAAAACCGGGACGATTATGCAGATCCTAGAGCGGCAGAGATCGTTCAAAGACCGGCGTAAAATCAAAGTTATTTTATCGGACTTTCATAACCGAATCTTAAAGTAAGTAACATGGGTTACATAAAATATTTTATTCTCATATCTGAATCATTTTTAAAAAATCCAGAGAATATTGAATTCTTCGTAAATTTTTACTGGTTTGTGTATCCACTGCTAATGATTGTTGAAATAAATTATTATTCTTGGTCATATTTGATTTGGCTACAGAACGCTCGTATACATTAATATCGTATAAATTGAATGTCCATTAAGTTATTATAATGTTACAACTCGTTTGCATGTTAATTCTGTCCTGTTTATCCGGCGTTAGCTTCAATTCAATTTCCAATGATCAAATGTTTACTGCAAATTACTGTTACATCATTTTAATATAACATAGCTGCTGCGATACAATGGCTTTGTGAAATTAAAAAAAAGAATGGTGGAACACAATTTCCTGTTAAAATGTGACACGACATGAATTTGAAAGTATCGTTGCACATGAAAAGCCGAAGGTAAAAATAAACAGAGTACCAAAGATTTGTTGCATGTTTGAAATAGAAAACTCCGGAAATGAATTTCTGCAGAATTTTTCTACAGTATAGAATCGCTCTCCACTGTCAAATATTTTGTACGTTTTCCAGTATTTGCACTCGCGCAAACGAAGTTGCAAATAAAGTCTGCACGATGCGAGCGCCGCTCCTAGTCTGAATGAAGTGCAATTAAGTGATTTAAAGTGCGGAATGCGGAACACATTATTGTAGAGCCTCTACTTGAGGTAAGCGCAGCGATACATACAGGAAAGTAATTAAAATGTTTCGAGTTTTTTTTCGAGACAAAGTGTTTAACCCGTTCCTCGAATAAATTGCGAACCTTTGTACACGCGTGTTTGCGAACGCTCTCGTTGCTTTGGAGTCTGTGGGGAACAACGGAGAATTATAATGGAACTAAAATGAGAATTAAATACGCCGGCGAACTGATCGTCCACGCTTTTTTTTTCGAGTGTAACAATTAGTATCGAATATGAAATTAAAATTTACCAACGCGTGTATTTCTTTAATAATTCCTCGTTACTAGACTGCGAAACTCTGCGCATTCGCAAGATTCAACAGAGTTTCATGCAGTTTCGTTTCGTGTGTAATTTAAGGAAAGCAAATGTGCGAACGAAAAAGAATTTCATTTAATTTTAATCTATTAGTAACGTATTAGTAACATTTCCTGGTTTTTCTACAAGATTCATTGCGGAAATGGACTATCTCCATGTCCGTTTTCCCCCGCTCGAGAAGTTTCTCCGTCTCTCTCTCTCTCTCTCTCTCTCTCTCTCTCTGAGACACTATACTGGATGTCCCAAAACTCCTGCGAATCCCGGAAATAGGAGGTTCGTGAGGTCATTTCAAGCGATTTTCCTTTACAAAAATGGCTTGCGCTGCTTCGGTTAGGAGTTAGGTTAGGTTAGGTTAGTTTGTTTTTGAGTCAAACTACACGTACCATGCTACATACCTCATAAATTCTGGCACCACTTCTTTTAGATCGATAAGCCGATCAGTTATTAAGACGCATTCTAAACAGCCGTTTGCCATTTTCCATTCGGAAAAAAGTCTGTATACGGGCGACCTCAATAATCTAGACACGCATCCACGCCAGTTTCCGAATTCCAAGCGTTCCTGGAGAGGTCAAGTGCCACGGAGGAGAACATTATCGTGGAAACGCGAGGTGAAGATGTCAGGGTCGTATTACGGTAGTTGCAGGCCCTGGGCACTTGTGTTACACCACAACATTGCGCTCGTTTACCTTTGAATTCAGTATTCCCACAGCTCTAGTCTTAACACCACATTTCCATAAACTCCTTCAGACTTCCAATATTCGTTAAATATTTACCAGTCCAAATTTTTTGTGTCCCCTCCCTCTTTTTTTTACTCACTCGACGATCGTTAGAAATTCATTCGGAATCCATTCAGAAACTGTAACGTTATGAACTAGTTATGTGTATAGATTGCTCTCTTTGGAGCATTATTCTGGCTCCCTCAGCAGTCGGAGCATCGAAGCCACGCCTACTCGGAGCATTCCACGCAAAGAAGTAGCAAGTAGACTGTTTTAATGAAACTCCTAAAATATTCTTCTGAATTCGTGCGCTACAGACAAGCTAAATGCATAGATCGATGTTCGGAGCACTGTTCTCTGGCTCCTTCAAAATCCAGAACATCGAAGCCACGCCCATTCAGGTCATTCTATACGGAGAAAGAGCAAAATAAGTCTTTTATCGATGCTAAGAGAATCTCTTCCTTCTCCGACGTCGTTTGCCTCAAAGCGTTGCCTCGAGGGGCAATTCAAAGCGCTCCCAGGGCAAACAACGCTTCGTGTATACGCCGACTCACGAAAATACTTAAAATCTTATCGTAGAAAAGTTCTACGGAAGTAATATGAGTGACGTTCGCGAAGTGTATGTTTTTAATAAACTTTTGACAACTCTTACATGTATAAGATTCTCGAATGCGTTGCAAACGTAGAGTGTAGCAATATTTCAGAAAGTTTTCTGTAACACCAGTTTTGGGCCAGCCGGTATTATTTACAGTCGAGCTAAACGAACAATTTGTAATTTCCAAACAATGCCTTAGCAAAACGTTACAAGATTCAGCGTAACCATTTACCATTTTTTATTAAATAAATAACATACGATTTTCTAATAACTTTTTATATTTATTTAGTAATATGAAAAATTATATTTCAAATTGCCTAATGTAACAAAATGATATATTATTTCATGTATTATTTTTCAATTTTTTCGATAATTACAAAATCTTCTTCGTACTCGTTACTACCGGGCATTTTATTTCTCAAGAGACGGCCCTGGCGAACGCATGCGAGCGTTCTGCATCGGTCCTTGATGATTGAATCATTTCACGAATTCCGCGGACAAGGTGTGCGTCGCTCGGACGGAATTTCATGGAATTGCAACGGGAAGCGAAAGCCGCGCCGCGCCGTTTGCGTCATATTCCGGGGGAGAAGAGACTGCTCGTGTTTCTCGTTCGACTTCTATAAATCGAAGGCCAAAGCTGTGCCGCTGCGATTTCCGCTCGCAGACCGTTCCCGGAATCGATGGGAAAATTCTCGTCTCTATTTGTACCGAGTATTTTTCCCTCGATTTTTCCCGAAGTGTTCGGCGACGAGTCCAGGGCACAAGGTGGTTCTCGATATCAATCTTTTGGGGGATGGAACTGTGTTTGCCAGGAGAAAAACCGGTCTTCCCTGTCGTGAGACGGTTCTTTTTGTGGTTGGTGAAAGATGCTGGTCTCTTTGCCGTTGGAAACGACGACGACACCCTTACCAAAGCCTTTGACCACCTTTTTGGTACTCGGCTCATCGCAGACCCCATATCTCCACGCGTTTCTGCCGCTCGTAAGTCTGCAAGGCACAAGGAAACGCACAAGTTAACAAATGATAATGACTAGACCGTAGATCTTTATGAAACGTGTAGATCTTTTTATAAAAATCAGGGTAAAATGGATATTCGTCTTTTAAATCTATATATAAATAAAAATCAAATGCTGTTCGTTGGTAAGCGCATCAATTGAGAACGGCTGGACCGATTTGCTAATTTCTTTTTTAAATGTTCGTAATAGTACGCATAAGGTTTTAGAGAAAGACTAATTGGAAAAGTTGCCCGGAAAAATGGTAAATTCGGGAAAAACTAAAAGTGATTTTTCAATCATATCTCAATACAACAAAAAAAACGAACATCGCAGCTTTTAATCAATATTTCAATAGCAATTTACATTATCGACGTCTGTTTGCATTATCGACATTATCAGAAAATTCGAGAGAACTACAAAGGAATAATTTTTCGATAATAGATACAATGATCACTCAGAAATACGTTTTTTTTTTATTTTTACTTTGTTTACACAGTTCCAATAGCTTTTCACACATTTACAAAACGATCGTAAACAAATTTATTGAAATTTGGATAGGACGAGGTCTGTCCAGTCAGCTAGTCTGAAATACGGTTGGTGATCAAATTAGTAGAGCCACAGTACAAAATAAACTGACTTATACACGAATCTAAATTATTTCTGATGAATGTATATTCACTATTTGGACTTTATAAAATAATAATAAAAGTTTAGGGTAGCAATGTTGCTTAGGGTAGTTGTCGTTTATAAACTCAAGGCTTTGTTACAATTTCATTTTATTATCATCGTATAGAATTTTTGAAATTGTTGAGTACTTTAGACACACTTTCCCGAGATCTTGTTAGATTTACTGTACGAAATTCTAGTAAGACAGGAATTGCAACCATACCGACTATAGTGACCAGTAATCCGGTCTACAATATGTCAGGTTACTGGCTACTGGATGACACAGAGTAACTTTAGAACGGGTAAGTGCGGGTTACAATGTTTCCTTAAGATCGGCGATTGTAGTTACTAGCTTAGGTGTCTGAAAATCCTGGTTGCGAACACGAAGTTATTATAATCTGTAGTAACAAGTGACCCGATATCCAGTATTTGTAGAGTGTTACACAAAGCGGACTTAACATGTTTGAGATTAGATTAGGTATTGTAACATCGTCTTTTCCGATTAACAGCAAGCCAGTTAGAGAATCTATTTGTTTCTGGGAATCTAACTGAGCAGGACTAATGAAAGTGTAATAAATTTTTTATCCTCTTTAGAACGGGGCGAAACTCTAAATCGATTAAAGATATATTTTTCCGATTTGTTTTTCCTCCCACTAACTTGTTCACAAAGATTCGTTAACGAATTACAAATATATAAACCGTGGTCCATGCTCCAAATTCATATCTTCGCATAGCCAATCTTATTTAACTAGTCTCCCCTGTGGAACTAGATAACCATAAATTACGAATAAAGCAGCGAGCAGCGCAGAAATATTTTACTACGGTACGGCCATCGATAGTGAACATATTTGCATAATCCGCATCATGAATATTTACAGTGGATGCGGTTAGATAAATACAATAACTCCATAAACTGGTTCAGAGTTCGGGAACCAGAATAATGAGTTCAACGATACTGATTACTGGCTCACTTGTTGCCAGGCGAGTCGTGTTACTTTACATCATCTGTTAGACAGTTACCCAGCTTACTCTCTGTTATCCAGAACGGAATCTGATTCGAGGTATGGTTACAATCCCCTGTATTCGCTAATTGGGAAACACGCGGTCGAAATTTCCCTCTGTACAGTGCGCAAGCTTGCGATTTTCTACGTTTTCTCGTAAACTGTAACAATGCCGGCTGTTAAGGATTCTTTTTGAGCGGTTATCGATGCGGTTTCGATCTGGAGCAATCAATCAGTTAATTAGTGGCAATTGTGGTTTCCAACGACGGACCTTTGTGGTTGGAAATGTCGAGCGGCGATCTTCTGACGTGTAAAAGCCATTGCTTCGTATGTGTAGATATAACCATCGACCTCGTGATAGCAGAATATGGACTTATCAATCAAAGCTGCTGTCAGCCGAGTAGAAAAGTTTATTAGAGTGGCACTGACGCTTGAATTTATTATTCTTAGACTGCGGATATTTTGTCGCATTTGTGGCTTCTCGTGACGATTGAATAAATTGTGGACTTTTCGAAAAATACTAAAGTTTCGGTGAAATGAATCCGTTCTTGCTTTTGTAAGTTTTGTAAATCCGAAATAATGAATTTGTGTAAAAATATTCGTCAAAGAATATTGACTCGCTAAAATGACTAGGTGCACAAAATAATTCGTAAGTTGCAACTTTGCGTTCTCATACGAAATTGTTATACGGGTTGTCAATTATCTCTAGGATAGAGTGAATATATGAAAATTATCGGAATTATTTTTCCGACTAAAACACAGCTTGATGAGGTAAATTAGAACGAAAGGAAATTCGAATTACGAGCACTTAGAAGTAGTCAAGGATGCCTGTAGTCAGACTGTCGAAACTCCCCACAGTCGTTCTTTCAAGTAGTCTGTCAATTTGCTCTTTCATTCTCGAGTTTGTCCAACGTAGTTACGTAGAACTCTTCGAAGTTACTTTATTAGTAGACACTGCACTACAATAGCCTGAAAAAACATTATTGTTCACACTTCGCATAAAAGATAAAATAATTTCATTATCTTTCGCAAGGAAATTCAAAGGGAACTTCTAACTGTTCATTAAAAACACCACGAAACGTTCTATCAAAATGCATGACTTATGGCAACGAATTTCGAATAGATTAAAACGAAATTCTCACTAATTCTGGATAGAAATTGCACAATTTCTAACGACCGATGGAGAGGTTGTTGATGAAAAATTAATTAAATTTCAATCAAATTGCCTAAACCATGCCGCTAACTGTTTGCGTACAGCGAAATGCATTTAATCAAAGCTGTACCGGAATGTTCGCATTCCGAAAACAAATTAATTCCCTAGTGAAATAAACTGCAATAAATCGTGAACGGATATTCTACTTCGAGATCGTTCATTACAATCACAAACGAGCCTTTGAAAAAAATACGAAAGCAATATCGTCCGTAAACCATACCGACAAACTTTTCTCAAACATATTCACAGAATTAAGTACATTTGGAATATATTTAAAAAATACGAAATTAGAAAATTTTGAAGCCAAAATATTAAGAAATCCATTTTAAGCACATTTCCTTATTATCTGCGAAGTTTGCGGACGTTGGAAAAAATTTCAGAAGCATTCATTAAGTTACACCATGATCGAGCGACAATCTTTTTTCATAATGTTGATGATCATCGCACCCCTAATTTTTCATCGCCCTCCGCGTTGCCACCTTCTGTCTGTTCGGCTCTGGGAAACGCACTAATGGAGTTCCCCGTTCAATGGACGCATTGTACAAGCTCCGCAGTCTCTCTTCTTGTTTTCCGTCTTCCGCTCCTCAATCTCTCGGTTTCTCGCGCCTTCCCTTGTTCGAGCTGTTTGTTGGCGAACACTTGGATGCGTGTCGACCCCCTTCCAGCCGCGCAATACAATATCGAACGATAGTTCCGTAGCTTTCAATCGACGGTCTAATATTGTGAACGTGGGAGATTATGTTCCCTTCATTGGGTCTCGTGTTACGAGGACTCCGCAGGATTTATCGATAACTATCGTAAGAGTCACGTTCCAGTTACGCAAACAAGACACGAGAGCATGATCTCTCGTCTGTTTCTCCACATTGATCGTTGATCGAATTCTTCTTAGTAGCTACACAATCATGTCACGATTACATGTTTAAACAATTAATACTCCGCAAACGTTATCTCTAGAAGTATATATTTTCTGTCTCAGTCTTTACGACCTGATTTTTAACATTGATTGATAACAATTAGCGTCAATTTTTTGCATTTTAGTTTGAGTACTTTTTCTACCTTCATACGTTCATTGTTGGGGTTGGAAAATAGGGATAGGGGTAGGATCTGTTTCGCTTAGAGTTGGGAAAGGGATAACTGAATCACGAAACTAAATTAATTACGCCAGTTCAAAAGATACACGTTTATTGGAGCCTTCTATTGAAAGCTGTAAAAAAATTCGACGAACTGTTATGAAACTGTTATGAAAACCAGTTATGGCGCCTACTTAAAAAGAACAAGTATAGGCGCAAGGATCCAATGCGCTACATACTGACCAACCCTTTTTTTTTTTAACGAGGAGAGGAAAAAATACATTTCCTCCATGTCTTTTTTTTTTATTGTTACGCGGGAGGATTGCATGTCTCGAGCATTTACAGAGTACAAGAGATTCCGAAGACGTTAAACGCGCTCGCATTCGTTTAATTAGATGTAAATGACAGTGCTGTTAATAGCGGTCGGCGATGCGCGTTGCGTCGCCGGTCCCGCGGCGTTTATTATTCCGCGCGCGCGTTATTTTTATGAAAGCCCGGCCACGCAAATTGGATTCGAAGTGTTTTTAATGAATGCCGAGACTCGAGCGAGCCGCGTTTACCATCCACCATCCCTCGCGGTGAAATTGTTTATTTGCACATAGTTCGCCGAGCACGGTAAGAGTCGGCACGTGCGAGCGCGAAATCGTTTGGCGAAATTGATTTACTTTCTCCGGGGGAACAGCTTCCACATCGAAAAAACCCCGTGCCGTACCGCGCGATACAATTTTCTGTTCGATTAAACGTCGGTTTTCCTTAATAAAATTTTCTTCCCCGCGGGCGACTTCTTTTCCGACAATTAAACGTCGTTTATTAACGAGCGCGATCAAAGCCGGATCAACTGGGATCCTGTCGGTGGCAGGAATTTTTGAAGTTATCGCAAATAACAGTCTCTAGTTTATTTGTATTTTTCTTATTTGTTTCTGTATTTGTTATCTTTTTGACTTTAGCGATTCGCGATCTTTAAGATGGACAATTATCTATCTACATTTATAAATCAACTACTTTATTATTACATGGTATGTACGAAATGTAATTAGGATCTATTATCAGCCGCTGCGAATTTCAAATTCTCAATTTATCTTCCCGCAGATAAATTCGACTTTATGGCATTTTTATATTTCGTCGTTCCACGTGTTAATGGCGATACTTGTGCTCTCTTAACATCCACGATGTCCACGGCGCGGCGTAAGCAGTATCTCGTGTAAAAAGTTGGCACACGCTATTCCGTCGCGAGACGAACTAATAATTAATGAATTATGAGACCCCGGTGATTGAAAGCTATTAATTAAAATTGATTATCTCCGGACCCGTTGCTCACGAACCTGCCTTTCTTCGAACATCCACCCTCCCCAACAAGTTCCTCGACGCCAGACAGAAACTTTCTCTATCAAATTACTTAGGGGTGCGCGCTCGGGCGCGCAGACGCGTTTGCCGGTTGCTGGTTACGCTTGCTCGGTCTGTGATTCGTAGTTCGGTAAATAGTGTTTCGACGCGTCGTTCGTAAATTGTCGGGTACCCGGGCATCCTCGCACCGAGTATGTTTAAACTTACATAGGGAAGGAGAATAAGCTAGATGATTGTCGCGGAGACACTTGATCATTGTTTCTGGTTAGCATAATCGTATGGTATGACGCTGGGATAATTTCAGTTTACACTGTTTGTCTGATTATAGAGAGACTCGTTTTACTCGTCTGACAAGGGGCATATTCCACTGATTTGACCAGGAACAAGCGTAGCTTGTTCTATTTGTTTAGCCAATCAAATTTTTCTGCAACGTACGCCGACCGTGTTTGTTCAACTAGCCAGTCTATTTGCTGGACTACAGTCAGTCCTATTCCACTGACTATTATAAAATGCAACCTTACACAACTTTCGCCCCGCGGCAGCAGTTTTCACAAACCGGGCAAAAGTCAAAATTGGAAAGCGTTCATCGAACGGAATAAATTGGTTTTTCTTCTTCGTGGGGAGCGAAACAACCCCGACGACAATGGCGTTTATCAGAAATAGAGTTCGCGGAACGCAATCCCGCGCGTCTAAATGTCACAGTAAATTAAAGTTACTCGATGCCGTGTAATCGAATCCATCATCGGCGAGTTTATAACGCAAAATACAATATCTGACAAAGCATCGGCCGCAAACACGGTATCGATTTCACAACAAAACCGAGTCCCATCTCCTCGCGTCGTCGGCCGGCTGTTTAACAAACGAATTCCATTCAGCTTTGCTGGATTCCGCGAAACGATTCGCCGCGCGCAACACAGCGTCGTTCGTTTTTGTTTCTGCTGTTTTGTTTGAACACGTACAGCTCTTATTCGATGGCCCTTTAGAAACGAGGAAGACGAGGAAAATTTGTCCATAAAGGGAAGTTCGATTTTCAGAGAAATTGTTCCAGAAATTTATTTTTCGTGTGTACAGTTGAAAGAATGGCTAAAGAATTTAGGCGCACACCTTCTTGTTATTTGCGTATAGTTGCTGTTAGTGGTCTGTAAACCGTTAACACTAGAACTACCGAGCACTAAACGCAGTTGGCAAACATTGCCTTATAATAACGACAATATAACATCTATTTCGATATCGTGCAAGTTTTATTTAAATATGTACTCCAACAGACAAGTTGACTAAAGAAATTTCTCGGAAAACCACATTTATACTTTTAATATTTTGAATCGAAAACAGTTCGCACCAGTCATTCTGACTTGTCCGGTAGTTCTAGTGTTAATAAAGCACGCGTACCGAGGAACGAATATTTGACATGCCGCACCGGAGTATTGTCTTTTTCTCCGTTCGCGTTTTTAATCCCGTGTCGCGGCTGTCAACGTGGACGTTCTACTTTGTTTAGCATCGGTCACGTGACGGTTTCGCCATTCAGGAAACGAGTCGGTGTGTCGCGCGGAAGAATGGCCGCGCGATGCAAAAATGTGTCGGTCACGTATTATTAAAGCGGTGGAAGGCCGCGACGCGTCCTTCACGCCTATTCTCATCGAAGAATCAACCTCAAAGTAGGCGCGGGATGCACTAACGATCACACCACCGTTAAATATGTACGAGCACCGACCCATCCGACCGGCGAAACCGATTCCGTTTCGTAACTCGCCGCGGCGAACAATTTATGACGATAATCATGGCCCTGCTGCGTCAAATGTAATCGTTCCCAGCGGCGCAGAGAGCTCCGATAAATAATTCAGCGCGCTCTGTTGTTGACGCTTTGTTACCAGCTGCAGACTAAATAGACAAAAATGCTACGACTACAGAATGATTTATACGGCTTGACAATTTTCTGTAATTACTCGAACGGAAACTTTGCTCCGAGGAATATAGTTTCTGCTTTCCGACTTGTTTCTCCCGTTCAAGGGATTCGATGTTGCGGCATCAATTATAAGGCACTGTTGTCAGCCGAATAGAAAATTTTAGTATCAAACAGAAATTTACATTCAATTTCACCTTATATATATATTTTTTTTATTTGTAAGCATTTGAAACCCTTCTGGGTTTATTTTGCTTTAAATGAATAATATAAGTAAATACAGTAATGCGGAATACAGGAATAACACAATAAGAATTCTATAATAGTACAAGTGAATATAACAGTATTTTCTGTTAACGCTAAATATGTAGGTTAAAATTTTGGAAAAAGGAGTGGATGCTAATACAAGCTTTGATATTTGGCTTTGCTATAATTGTGTCTATATTGAGGGACAGTTGGAGGGACATTTACCACCGATCTCGCGAATCAGTAAATAGAGCAACAGAGTTCTGTCTGGGATAAGAGCGTGCAGGTCTATGATATCTTCCGGCAGCCAGACGCGCCATCAGAATCATCTAGCATCTCGTTTTGGTTAAAGCGGTAACGTAACCCCTGGACATTACTATATTTAAGGGTAAAAACAGTGTTTGCGGGAAACAATTGTTTGTCCTTATTCGAGCATGTTACGAGCTGTGCGAGGGCTCATTCTAAAGAAGAAGGTTGATCGTAGGGTGCTCAGCTCATGATTTAACGAGATTATTTTTATATCTAATAATATGAGCGTCCAAAGTAGGGGGAAAAATCGAGAAAAAAATCGAGACACCACCCTCAGGTTCCCATGTATTTTTCTAATACAAAACGATGTTTTTTTTACTTAAATCATGAGCTGAGCTCCCTAGAGTGATCCTTCCTCTTTAGAATGAGCCGTCACACAGCTCGTAACATGCTCGTATAGGGAGAAACAATTGTTTCCCGCAAACACTGTTTTTACCCTTAAATCTAGTAATATTCAGGGGTTACGTTACCCCCTTAAAGCGGAGTGTTGTCGGTGTTGGTAGCGGCTAGTTGACCCAGTTTCGCGGAGCCGGTGACCCAGTTCCAGCTTTATCCGTCGTCGATCCGCTTTGTCCCGTCTACGTGTGGCCGCGCATACCGAGGCTACAAGCATCCCCTGTTGCGCGGAGGCAACGGTAGCAACGCCGGCAAAAGCAGCGACGGTAACAGCGGTGGCAGTGGCTGCCGACAGCCACCCCAGCCAGCTCGTGAATGCTGCCTCGAGTGTATAGAGGTGACGTGCGCCCTACTGTACACAGCCAACAGGTAGCTGCGCCGGTTCCCTGGCCCGTATAAATAGACACAGCCGGGATCATCCCTGGACCGACGCGGTTGCCAGCCCCTCCTACCCCTATACCCTACCTTTGCCACCCTATACCCTACCAGCCTCTCCTCCTCGTCCGTTTTCTCCTCCGCATCTATTTCCCTGCGTTCTCCGCCGCGTGCTCGCTTCATTCCCACCGCCATCGCTTTGGATTTTCATCTGGCCCTCTCAACCCTTTCTACCCTACGCGATTTCATTCGGAATCTGCAAGCATTTCACGCGTTTTTCGAAACGTGCGACGTTCGAAACGAGAAATATTTAATATGTTTAAATTAATGCTTACGGCGCTACACTTGCGATCAATTTTTAATCAAATAGCTGTTTTGAAAATATGCTTAACGTTTTCGGTTCTAGTTTGAAACTTTTTCAAAGGTAAATTGCATCTAAAAACCAAAAAATATATATATTGAAAAGTATCTATGTTTTCATCTAGGTAAACGTATAGCCTATCCCGAGACGAAGTCACTTGCCTATAACACTTCCGTCTTTCATTGTCATTCAGTGTCGTTTAAAATTTAGCTTTGCTAGGTGGAAGCGTGTCGACTTAGAGAAGATTTGTGGCCACCGTAAGTAGTCTCCCCTGAAACATAGTAAGTTTGATTAATAATTGTGAAATTAGGCATCTAAAGCTCTGAAGTGCTTCGACTTGTAGAGAGTCGTTGAGAATTCAGCGAAAGTAAACGGCGAAGTTTCACGAGCGACGCCGATCCATATTAGTTGCCAGTAAAGTAACATTCGGTATGCGCGATGACAATGGCGACTTGAACGGGACACGACTTTCGAAGAGCTCGTTCGCCGAATGAATTGTTCGCCGGTCGGCATTGTTCTCCGAAATACGCTTTTTCCCATTACTCCCGCCGCTCTTTTATTTCTATCTTTTATTGCGTTTTGTTTTTCAGCGGCGCGCGGCCCAGTTTTCGCATTCTGACGTTGCCGGGCTGCGTTTGCTCACTTCGGGAATCCACTTTCGTTCGTTCTGCCGGTTGAGGTTCAGAAAAGGCTGCGAAACCCTTCGGTATAATGCGATCGGGCCGTTGTCGAGTAGCCGGGGAAAAGGATCTCTTTGTCGTAATGAGTTTTCCTTGGCCGGATACTCCTTCGGAGCAATATCGAATCTACTCTTTGTTAGCCGCTGTTTGCGCCTGACGACAAACCATTTCTCGCTTGGATATCCCATTTTCGTGATTCCCGCCGGTTTCCTACCGGGAACCGTTCCACCGTCTGTAACCACGGAATTATCGTTCTTTTCAATTAGAAGCGGAACGATCACGCGGCTGTAAGCCGCATCCGACCAGCTAACAGCTTACCGAGAACAAATTTCAGTTTCTAGAATGCTACCGAATCAGCGACGCAGTAACTTACATGTATTAATCGATCTTTGATATTTAATTCAAGAGCAACATAATTACAAAAGTGGTCTCGGTCAAATGTAATAGTTCCCAATTGAAATTCCACTGAGCTTTCCTTGAAGCTGTATCTTTGGTGTGTTCTGCGAAACGATCAGATGGTTGTAATCCACTTTAATCTGCTTCCTGATATTAAAGAACATGGTGTAATTCTCTTTTCAAAATATTATTTGCACTAGTGGTGTAATTAGGTCACGATCGTTGGGTCTTCAAAATACAAATCCAAATTATTAGAAATTGTAACTTTATTGAAATAGGTTTTTCAGATTTCACTCGGAGCAATTGTTTCTTGAAGTTGTATCTTTAAGCAAGCGTGCACCAGTGAACTGTTGGCTCGAGCGGTTCGAGTCGGAAAACTTATTTTCGTTCTTGTCAAGCATCACTCTCGGTGAATGCTCGGGAAACAAGGTTTAAATGGTTGACAAAAGCATGATCCCCGGACAGGTTTGTTGGAATGCCAGATGTTCTAGAAATAAATTATATCGATCGGTAAAGAGACGTTCGCAGTTTCCGTTCTCCCTATCTGTTCGTATCACGGAGCGAATGAACGCGTGTCCAATAACTTCAGCTGCCAGCCAACGCTATTTCTTCGTTGCAATCCAGAGGATGTAGACTCTCGCTTTCTTCTCATTATTGGCTTGTCAACGGGGAGACGAAACGAACGGCCCCTACTATATTTTCCAATAGAGCGTTCTTCTAGCTTCTACTGTGCCTCGTGTTTCTCCGCCGTGACACCAATTATCATTTCAAGCAACTTCGAGACGTTACCTTCCCTTACTTTATCACAACTTCAAAGCAATAATTCTATTAGCACTCTTCATATTTTTCCGGGTCATCGAACATACCTTATCTTTAGAAACACGTTCGGAAAAGTACTATAGACTCGTTTCCAGGATTGCAAGAGTGCGGGTTGCGCATTCTCATTTCTCGATATTGCAAAGATGGGATTTTTTCTGAAGTCAAAAGCGCTAGATAATAGATCAATCTAAGCCTCAGTCGCCCTCATAAATCCTGTTTTAACGTTTACGAGGTGTAATTTAAAAAAAATAGCTAAAAGAATGGTTTTTTCGATTTACCTCGATAACTACAGTTACAGATGAGATATAGGGCGAATTTTACTGCCAGACTGGTATAGCCTTTGACGAAAGTCATAAATAGTCCTAATATGCTTGTTTGAGTAGAACATATTTATTTATTTATTTAATTAAAAGTCCAATTAAGAGATATTTTGTTCTACCAGTCTGACTAGTAACCGGCTTATTCTACTTACCCAAGTAACGAACGCTTATTATATTTTTATCACAACTTCAAAGTTATAATTCTTTGACGAAAGTCATAAATAATTCTAATATGCTTGTTTGAATAGAACATATTTATTTATTTATTTAACTAAACACGTTTTTATGCTTACAGTCCAATTAAGGAAGATTTTGTTCTACCTGTCTGACTAGTAACCGGCTTATTCTACTTACCCAAGTAACGAACTCTCGTTATATTTTTTCCCCTGATCAATACTTTCCAGGTCAGTGATTGTTTTACATTGCTCCTTTAACTAATGATCGACCTATACAACCATACGAAAAAATGTCTGACTATAGACAGCCTAATTCTACTTGTCCGTGAGAAATATTTCAATTTTTGACTGTACTCCACGTGAGAACAGGTCACGAAAATAGTTTCGGCGGCCGTAATGAAACCGCAAACACGTTTTTCCGTAGTTTCCCACGATTAGTTTCGGCGTGGTCCAACATCTCTCAGCACAGTAAAACGGTATACGTCCGCTCGAAGTGTTTTCCAAGCTTTGCTCGAGCCGCCGTGCGCACCGGTGGCAAAGAGTTCCCCGTTTAATTATTCAACGATACCTCACCGAGGGTAACATTTGATTTTACCGGCGACCATTGAAATTGTTTCCGAACTGCGAGCTAAAGGCCACGCGTTTCACCGGCGCTTTGGCGCGAAATTCACGCTTTCTCGGTGGCCTTTTTCTGAAAATCATTCCCAATCCTGAATTCGCGCCACTTCTCACGCAATGAGGTTTGTCGTTCGCAAAGAGATACGCAGCATTATAACGAACTCCGTTCGTTCGGGTATAGCACGTGAAATATCCTTTTAGAGCCGGAGTGCCGAATTGAGAATCTAACTTGCAAATCTGATCGATGATATTTTAGCAAATCCAGGGAAACCCAGTAGAGGAAATTATATTCGGTGCCTCGACGTCTAAATATTATTCAAGCTATGCTTCGTTTCTGTCAGAGGTAAGCTAAATTAAATGTTCTCCGTTAGTTGTAGAAGAAATACATTCTCCGAGATATTGCCTACAAAGGCTATAGCCGGATTTGGTGGTCAAATTCGCCCCCAGCGGGATTTTAATCGAGCTTGGACCATTCGATAGCCTACCCAAAAAAAACCCCTCTGTGCCAAGTTTCAGCCCCCTATCTCATCTGTAAGGGTAGTTATCGAGAAAAATCGAAAAACCAGTTTTTGGCCCATTTTCCCTATTTATTGACAATTAAAAATTCTGAAAAAAATCTGACACATTTCGGATATCAAGCCACATATTAGGTATCATTTCCAGATTTTTCCGCTGCAAGCTCTGCTTGTAAAAAATGAAAAACACGAAAAAAATCGAAAAAATGCAGATTTCATATAGAAATCTAAAAGGTGCTACTCCAGATTTAATTTAGCAATGAGATATTATCAAAAGTATTATGCTCAATTTTTTTCAGATTTTTGTGAGTGGTGCGTCATAGTTAAAAAAAATAAAAACCGCTTTTTTCGGCGTTTTTCCTAAGTTATACTTATATTTTCACAGTCATAAAAATATATTATGTGATATTAAACGTTCCTACGTTCAGAAAAACATCTCTCAGACTTTAAAACTTGCCTAATACGAAAAACGAAATAATACTGTGTACGATATATTCGAATATTTCGAAGGTGATTCCAACGGCGCCGGATGGTGCAGCGGCTATGGTCCCCGACTGCGGAACCGCTGAAGACTTTTTGGACCAGGTACGAATCTCGGTCAAGTCAATTTTTTTTCCATCATATTATTTTTTATAAACCATTGTAAAAACATTTTTTAACTATGTTTAGACTATTTTATAATAATTTTTCGGAAAAATATTTTTGAAGTACTTTTGCCTCTAGTCAGTCGCCAATGGGAATCGCACTATTGGATGTTGCTCACATGTTGCTGCTATTAGTTATTATTTATCTCATGCTCGATTCGATATGGACATAGTTCGGCCAGCAGAGATATTCACTAAGATTTTTGATACTGATCAAATAACACCGACAATTGATGAAGATAGCGATGAAGTCTGAAACGGCCTTACACGATTCCACCGCATACCAATCCTCCTACAATTATTAAAGATAAGTATTCCTAATAATACTTCAGGTGATCATTTTGTGTCACGGAACTAATCAATCTTATTTACAAGATACACAAACGATGCACAATTCCACGTGAAAAATGTTAAGTGGAGCTGTAATACAGTCGGCGAATGACTAGAGGCAAAAGTATTTCAAAAATATTTTTCCGAAAAATTATTATAAAATAGTCTAAACATAGTTAAAAAATGTTTTTACAATGGTTTATAAAAAATAATATGATGGAAAAAAAATTGACTTGACCGAGATTCGTACCTGGTCCAAAAAGTCTTCAGCGGTTCCGCAGTCGGGGACCATAGCCGCTGCACCATCCGGCGCCGTTGGAATCACCTTCGAAATATTCGAATATATCGTACACAGTATTATTTCGTTTTTCGTATTAGGCAAGTTTTAAAGTCTGAGAGATGTTTTTCTGAACGTAGGAACGTTTAATATCACATAATATATTTTTATGACTGTGAAAATATAAGTATAACTTAGGAAAAACGCCGAAAAAAGCGGTCTTTATTTTTTTTAACTATGACGCACCACTCACAAAAATCTGAAAAAAATTGAGCATAATACTTTTGATAATATCTCATTGCTAAATTAAATCTGGAGTAGCACCTTTTAGATTTCTATATGAAATCTGCATTTTTTCGATTTTTTTCGTGTTTTTCATTTTTTACAAGCAGAGCTTGCAGCGGAAAAATCTGGAAATGATACCTAATATGTGGCTTGATATCCGAAATGTGTCAGATTTTTTTCAGAATTTTTAATTGTCAATAAATAGGGAAAATGGGCCAAAAACTGGTTTTTCGATTTTTCTCGATAACTACCCTTACAGATGAGATAGGGGGCTGAAACTTGGCACAGAGGGGTTTTTTTGGGTAGGCTATCGAATGGTCCAAGCTCGATTAAAATCCTGCTGGGGGCGAATTTGACCACCAAACCCGGCTATAGCCTTTGTCGAGAAAAATGAACGATCTTCTACGTAATGCCTTGTTGTACTTGAGTTACAGGCTAGTTTAATTAAATATGTTGCTATTAGCTTGGAAAGGAGACACGTCTCTGAGAAATTGTTCGCAAGTTTCTCAAGAAAAATTAACGACCACTTAATAGCCACTTTGAAATATTCGTTTCTTATTTTACTAAATAATACTACGATGGACATTATTGATTTTCTCCTAGGCACAAACACGTTCTTGTACTTATCCTTTCTTAATAAAGCAAACATTTCTCGTTTCACTCAGAGCAAGAAATCATCTCGGTTGCAAAAGTGTCTGAAGAACGGATCTCTTACCCGGTCAGTACTCGTGCAAAGTGGAAAGTACCGTTTCTTGTAGCTCTCCGAAGGATTCTTCCCATTACAAAGGATTCCATTTACAAAGGAACTCTTCGTTGCGATTACAGTTCTGAATGAATACAGTATTTCAATTAACTATTAGTTCATTTTAATGGAATACCCGCTTGGTGCTGGCAGGTTAAAGCAAACTTAGATTATATAATTATTTGGGTGTCTGTAAAATAGGAAAAATGCAATTGCATTTACATGAAATGGTACGGTATAAGAAGTAATAAACGATCAATCTGTGCGCCGGAAACATTAACTATTCTTTATTATTGACTAGCTGTACCCGCGGCTTTGTCCACGTGCAATAACAAATCCTGGTTGATTATTAACGTAATTAAATTTACAATCGCCAAGATGGTCTTGGATAGAGATAGAGATATTATTTTTCGACAAGAAAATTTAACGAGATAAATTAAAAAATGATTAGAAAAAATATATTTATTACGATAAGTGGGTAGGAATAATTTTGTTAATGAATTTTAGTGTAATAGAGTAATAGAGATATTAGTAATAGAATCTGCTAATTAAATTACCCGCAACATTTCCCCCACCTAAATCCCACCCTTAACCATTCACGAAAAACCAAGGTGACAACGGCAGTACTATTTTTACCGTGGTCGGAGTAACTTCGCTCCGTTCGTTGTCACGATTTTGGATTATGTGTTTTGTGCTTCACACTTATTCAGACGTGCAAATGGCAGTGTTCTGTTTATCCGACGGAGAAACATAAGATTCTATAAAAATTGTAAGTACTTACCTATATTTGACATTAGTATTTTATAACCCAGAATCCATATTCTTATGTATAAAAATGGATATAAGATATTCATAAAAATAATAATTAAATATAATGAAAATAATTTTCCATTTTTCCGAGCATCTTTTCGAATTTTTCTTTCCCCAAAAACCTTATTCGAACTATTACGAACATTTTTTTTTAAATTAAACAAATCGATCCAGCTGTTCTCAAGTGATGCGGTTACCAACGAACATTAATTTTTATTTATATAAATAGAGATAAATACATTGAATTGATTCAATTGTAATATGTAAATCAGTCTTCCGGAGTGCAAGGAACGTGCCACGTGGATTCGGATAAGAAGGACCATTTTAAAGTTGCGCACGAGAGCGGCCGTGTTAATTCTCGTGTCCTCTCAAAGCGCCCATTTACCTGATTGCGTCGGGTATTTACGGTACCGTGAAAATGTCACGGTCTGAGCGCGCCGCGCCGAAAGAATCTCTGGGAAATGTCAAGCACGACTTCGCTGCGCGATTTTGTTCGGCAGGCCGATTCTCGGAATTTTTGCAGCCGACGCAACCATCAAAACAGCCAATTTCGTCGAGAATTCGCAGTACGACTATGGGTTTTACGCGCGTATCGCAGGATTTAATAAAAATGTACAGGCGAACAATAGATTTGCTTCCATAAACGGCTTTTAGGTAGTTAAAGGATTTTAGGATAAATTTTTATTCGAATCTCGATACCGTACCTACAAATATAACACGGTATTTTTTGGTGTAATTTCCATTTTTCACATTATTTTGTAGGGATAATTGAAAAATTCGTGAAAATTGAAAATACCATTTCACGTGCGCACGCCATGATCGACGGATAAAAATCTGTAGTTCAGTTGTAATAAATGTTGGTTTCACGTGCCAGATTGTAACTCGAAAGGTTGCAGCAATTATGAGATTACGATGACTAAGATTAACGATGTTCCGTGGCGAAGTAGATGGGGCGTAGCGATCCTTTTCACGAATCCAAGGTAAAATCGCTATCGCTGAACGTGCCAGATTGAAGTAGCTAGTTTGAGAGTCCCTCAAGATGTTGCTGACAGTGCATGCCGCCGAGCAAAACCAATTCACCCTTGAAGAACTTTAATTTTCCCTTATGGGACCCTCGAGATTTCCTCCTTTCTTACAGCAATCTTCTTATCAGGACACGATCAACTGTTCTTCTCTCCTTTCATCTGCAAAATCGAGAAAGATTCTCTTAAAGATACCCGAAATATTTCTTCTCTTTCGGCGACGCAATGTATCATCGAAATTTAAAAAGGAACATATTCTCCCGACGTGTTTTCCTCGGTGAAGAAATCTTCCAGAAATACAGAGAGCTTTTCTGTGTTTTCGAAAATGCACTTCCTCCTGTTGCAGTGAAAATATTTCGAAACAACTTCCGGATGCGCGGATAATTTTTTAATTGTCTCTGCTCATGTTCGGGTGTAATCAGTGCTTTTATTTTAGCGAAACAAAGACGGGGCTATTCTCGGCCGCGTGGAACTCGAACCTGATTGAATTTCAATTCCATCTATCACTGATTGCAGCCCTTCTGCGAAATAAATGATTCAACAAGCTAGACACGCAAACAGAAACTGATTACCAACATTCATTTCAAAATTAAACATTCACTACAAACAATGAACGATCGATAGCCCGGGAGCAAAGCGAAATCGAGGTTAAATTGTTAATTCCCGGTGTTTTAGTGAAATTTGAACCTAAAACGTCTGACACTTTCATTTGCGCGTGTTAACAGTGATATTTCGTCTACTGGGAAACCAGGATAAAAATTCATTATTTGTGGAAAATGGGCAGTAGCGAGCGAACCTTGCGTAAATACAAGCAACAATAGAACGTCGAAGTAAATTCCTTTTATTAGCCTCTTAATGTTCAATAGCACATTTTCCTCCTCTCGAGTTTCCTCCTCGACACCGATCGCTACCAAAGATTACACTCGCCGTTATTTGCTCGGCGAGAAGTGGATGATTCTCGTTCTTGAAAGATTCTTGTCAGGGGCTCGATAATTTCCGGTGCTATCGACGTTCTGTCAGTGGCAGGCGATTTCCAGATCGACTGACACCAGCCTACGAACACTGTTTCGTTCAGCAACTAAAGTGTAAACGAGAAGGTCTTCTCCCAACTTGTTGCACGGCGTTTCTCCGTTCCAGGGGCCGGAGCGTCTCGGAAACGCGTAACGAGCTGCACTTTTTGTCCGGAGAATGTGACAGAAATTTCAGATTTGGTCTAAAAGCTTCGTCATAGAAACGGTCGTATTATAAAAATTGTTCAGATCGATTTTCTTTCGATACAATGTAAATTAATAATAATATTAGCTCAGTTCTCTGTATCTCGATCGACAATTGTTCAAAACTACAATTAATTCCAAAGCAAACTTGCAAAATATCACATGAAATTTAATTCAACGTTTCGGTCTAAATTTAGACCATTTTCAAGAATATAAATTTTCTGTATTGCGTCTGTAAGAATTTATCAATTAATTAATATATGGTTAGGCAAACGCATTCCCGAACAAGCAGAAAACACTCAGGTATTAAAAATACCTGAAAATGAAAACACTCAGTGCGCCAATAACATTAATTGTAGTTATAATATTAGCTCGTTCAGAAAATAATTTCATTGTTCTTATAGAGATGGCATCGTTTTCATTTGTAATAACTAGACTGCGGATTTTCATGCAATATTTAATTGTTGCAGGAAAATTTCAAGAAAGTGGAAACAAATAAAATGGTTAACACACCACCCTGTCAATCTAGTACATCCGACGTTAACGAAATTCTCAATATTTTAATTTTTCACTGAGCCCAGTGAAACGTTCGCTGGAAATTTTATTCACGAATATCGAGTCCCACCGTTATCCGGTTTCTTTGGGACCGGAGAAAACGTGTTCGTCAATTGTCATTCCGTTTCCATGGACCACTTTGTCCGCGCGAAGAGAATCGGACGGAGTTCCTATTCAAAAGTTTCTTATTACCATGGGGGCGAAATGTAGTTACCCAAATCGATTAAGTACTGAAAAACTGAATTTCGATTGATCTGATAACTTTCCGACCTATTCGAGGCCTCGAGAATTTTGTAGCTCGATTTGCAACCGACTGGAGTGAAATGAAATTTTTTAAAAATTAATTTCCTTCGTAGTCTGTCATTTTTGTCATAAATAGATCAAATCCGCTGTCTACTAATCGCTAATCATCGTTAATAGCTTTTAGATTACAATCTCGAACGATAAAAATACTTTCCTTTCAGGTCGACATTTTTTTCAATCGTGGAGCAATTTCCCTTGAAATAATTTCTAATATTTCTGCAACGGAAAAGAGAATAGGCGAGGGAAAAAGTGTACTTCGCTTTTCGATTTTCAAGCTCTAGTTTCCAGTTTTATTAACAGGATGGCCAGTTCTCTAGCGACTCGTTGAAGCCTCTGACGAGATGCGTTCGTCTGGAAATTGGTTCTCCCTGTCAAAATTCCGGCTAGTTGCATTAGAGGTTCGAGGACGCATCGATACGGAAGTTGACCAATCGAATATGAGACTGTAACTTCGCTATCAGTCTCGGCCTTGCTTCATCGCGTTCTCGGAGCTTTGACGAAGTTACGTTAAATGATCTGCGATGTTGGGGAAACCAGTTTCCTAATGGAGATGCTTCGCATTCAAAGGACTCCATTATCTTTCTACGGAATCGGAAAAATCTTCTCAAACATCCTTGAATTTCTATACTAATCGCTAGCCAACTGATCTTCACACAAAGTAAGAAAAGCTCTTCATTAGTTGTAAAACATGAGAGATACATTTTTAATTTGTTCCTTGGTTTTAACGAGTTCCGCCAACTCATTTTTGTCACGAAGCAATCTTATATCGTATAAATTATTTAATCTCACTGTTGCTTCCGCACAGTAAAAAGTTTGATGAAAATTAATAACGCTTTTCTCGGAAGAATATGAAGTATTTCTATCAATTTCAACTGACTAATAAATTATATGAATTGAATAGGTACTTTACATTTCAATATTCATATTGCCAATGCTGACGACGGCATTCTCGGGATTTTCAGAAGCTATGAATGTATTTCCCCGATTTAATATCCTTTCGAGTGACAACCACGACACGCTGAGGGAAGTTTTTCCGAGTCATCTTTGAAAACCAGCCCTCCACGCTAGTCTACGCATAATACGTCGAGGGTGACACGGCCGTCTGTCAAACACAATGCAGGGAAACAGTGAACTTTCGTGTTTCAGGTTTGAGCGATTTTTGAAAGGCCGGGTGACGGATGGCGGAAAATTACAGTGATTGTGGCGGACAGTATTTGTCCGTGACAGACACGCCGCGCCACGCCGGTCGAATTTCCTTCGTTGGAAACGCGCGGAATGTTCGATCGGGAAACGGGGCTCCCCGAGGAAACGGGAAATGTAAAAAGTTCCTGGCCTTTAAAAGTTTCCTTGTTTATCAACCTCGCGAGAAGCCAATCGATCGCTCGAAAATATATCAACGCACCGTCGGGAACATTGTTATTCCCTGAGAAGAATATTCAAGGCTTGCGAATCAACAATAACGCGATTTAGACGAATCCTGAATTAAACACTGGCTTGAAAAAAATTATTCACGTAACCAGTTTTATACTTTTTGCAGTGTTTAAAGAATCTGAAAACGTACATGTTAATATCTCCATGAATCGTAATGAATTCGATATAAAATGAAACTGTGTATGAGGCCGTATTAGAATTTTATGTGCGCAATTTTATGGACATTTTTGGGGTCCGTACATGCAGAGAATTCCGCAGTCTATTCAGATTTAGAACTGTATAAAATGAAACTGTATCCGATTATTAGACCGCGAATCTTTGTGCATTTACGATGAAATTGGTTGGATGGAAGCAGTAAAAGATTTTAAAAATTCAGGACTGCTGTAATGTTGCTTTTAATGTAACAAAGTCGTTAAGGGATGAAATCAATTTTTATGTTATTACCGTTTCCCACGCAATCAATGGAAAGTATTCTTATTTCGCATAAAGATCCGCAGTCTAGTAATTATATTACTCTATGTATTGAACATTTTGATCACAAAAACTGACTGTACGAACTGATTTTCAGATATCTGAATCTTGTAGAGGTTTTGGTTTTATCAGAACGTATGCTTCGCTAATAAAAATTCAATAATTTCCCACGAATGAGACTTTACGATTCGAGTGACTCTAAAATGGAAAATCATGGTAGGTCGTTAATAAGTAGACCTCCATCCAGTCTAGTGTGTACGAGCAGAGATGTAAATTGGATGATTTAATACAGTCGGTTGCGGTATCAAAGAGAATTCAATTTCCGCGGTTGGAATGTGCCAGTCAAGATAATTCGAAAGGAGGAACGGTGAACGATAAAGTTATATAATTCATTTTCGTAATGAAAGGCAGGAACGATATAGCGAGTCGATGCGATTCAACAGCTGCGGAATACTTTTGATTGTAAGCGTTGTCGGAAAGGCAAGCTTTAAAGTTTCGTTTTCTTCTGGAGGGGCGGCTTCTGAAATTCCCACGACCTACTCTGCCGTAGATAGCTGTGTCATCCTGAATGTGGCACTCCGGCCAAGCCACGACTCGCCCTCCTTTCACTTCCGGCAACTCCTCTACCGGAACTTACCCCCGAATTTATTTGCCGAATATACGACAGAGACCGGATTTAATGAAATTCTCTAATTGAACAATATTATCAGGCCGCGCTTTATTGCTCCGCGAAGCCCCAGCTGCGCACAAATGTTTGCTATATATTAATTTAATCAATTATTGTTTAATACCCTGTACACACTCGTGTCAATTTGCATTTCGTACTCCGGTATTCGCTTTTTCGTAATTTTTAACAACGGCAAAATTTAAATACATCCCCGATTGAATTGCTCCCCGAGTTTAAACAAATTTCCCGGGACGCGTGGCTTTCTGCGAACACAAAAAGAAGCGGCTTTTTATTCATCGAACGGCCCACGTCACGCTACCCACGCGCACGCGACAAAGAATTTTTTATTTGACGCGAAAAATTAATCTTCCCGGTTTGATATCGAACAAAACAAGGTTTATTGGAGTTTATGATTAAATCCGGAATTTGCCTACGCGTACATAAAATTCACTGGCTGTAATTTGCAAGATTCGAGTGGAACTGTTTCCTCTCCGATGATTCGAATTTTTTTAAAATGTTTTATACATATTTTGTTTCTCATTCAGGTTTCAATATACGAGAAACACTAGCGAATTTCATTGATATATATATACGATATTAAGATTTTTAATATTTTTAAAAATCATCGACTTCAAAATGGTAATATAAACTCGCCAATTCATGTGAAGTGATTCCAAGACTTTAATCACAAAACTGCAACGGAATTGAATTATGTGGAAAAACAAGTTTCCTTTCATATATTTCTAATTGGGTCTTACTATCAAACTAGAACCTATTAGATTAGAAATTGATCGAAACGGTTGCGCCGAAAACATTAATTTAAAAATACTTAACAATTACGATGGATATACTTGATTATTTATATGGAAAAATGTTTGGAACAGAAGCGAGCGCTTTTGGACCGCAAAGGTCTGTCGCAAGAGCATCGCGAAGCCCTTAGTCCGGTAATTTTCAGGGTGTCTTACATTTTAGTCGAGTGGTGTAGTAGTATTTAGTCGATACTAGTTTTCGTTAGGACAGGTGTGTAGGGAGTAGTAAAAGGAGCAGTCTGGTCGCGAGAGTCGCAGGGACAGCAAATCGGATTTTACGGTCGAGGTCCGCGAGAACCTCAATTACGGTACTAATCCCTGAAATACGTTCAGCCTACCAACAGAGCCGGCTCCTCTGTTTTATTCTCTTGCCTTTTAGCTCGGCCACCGGCAGTCGCTCGGTTAATTTCGACACTCGACCGTCGCTTCCGGTTCGATCGTTGGATCATTTATCCAGGTTTAAGGCGATAAATCCTCGACTTCCAACGAAGAAAATGGGACAATCGTGCACACGCTCGATCTTTTTCATTTGACCCTTCACACCTCGGAGCTATTTTAGCAATTTCGAGGGGCGCAGAAATTTTTCGGGTCTCCGAAATCTCATGTTTATTTGATCATACACAATATCAATTTTTATGTGCCAGAACGTGAACTGAGAACAAGAGTGGCTTTTCAAACACTTAAAGCGAAATCTACTTATGGAGTAATTAATCCAATGAATCGCATTATCACAAAATCATGCTCTATTTATAATCGTATTGATTTTTTCAGTGATTCTTTACAAAATTTTCAAATGCAACTACGCAGGATTATATGATAATACCATATCGATTATACCATTAATAAATTTTTGGTGTTGCGAATGTCCCATCTTTGTTGTTACACGAGTAGTATTGTATCTTTCTCTTTTTTTTCCTTTTCTGTACACTTATGTAAAAGGGCTCCAGTCCGTCTATAATAAATAATAATAATAATAATATTCGGGGTCAGAAGCTATAATTAAAATGATTTTTAAAGAGCTATAAATCGGTGAACAATTCTCACAAATTCTCCTGTAAAATCGCGTTTTTAGTCGCTCGTCTTACATTTTGAGTACTTTTACTAAAAATCCTTTTGTTGAGTTCTCGTACACAGGCTACACAGTTCTGCCATAAATGCATAAAATCCTCAGCATATATATCAAACATTTGTGGTCTAATACTTTAATCCGCAAAACTTTTAATTTAGTTCTCGTTCCACCGATCTTTGTCATTAATAATCTGTACCTTCGACGGAGGCAAACATTTGGGTCAGCGGATATTTAAATTGCGTTTCGATATCTATTTTTAACGCATAAAATCAGTGGAAAATAATTCTGTCGCGAACGTTAATAATTATTTCAAGCGGCCGACAGTATCGCATTTTCTGATCATTATCAGAATTTATGATCTACCGTAATTTCGAGACTTGAATTATTTTCGTCCCCTCGACGTTTATACCATTTCGGGACACCCTGTTGACATGTAGAGTAAAATAGTTTACGACACTTTACAGGTATTTTTTCTAAGAGAACGGTTTGCTTGAACCTATAGTTCCTTTGAGATTTTTGTTCTTCGCAATGAGTACTATATATAGGATGCAATAAAAAAATGTTTAACGTTGAAAACAGGGTGGAGACCATGTAAATAGGTCATTAAATATGTTTGAGTTCCACTTTTTCAAGGATTAAGGTCTTATTTCAGTGGATTTTTCGAATCGAAGTTGTTTCCTTGATCCCATGAGAAAGTGGAATTAAAAAAATTTTAAGACTTTAGAAACAAAATATATATCGAATCTCTGTCAAAAAAATCTGCAAGTAAAAAAAGAGGTTCCGCAAGTTTAAAAATAAAAGCAATTTTCAAATATGAGCGATCCTACTGTACACAAAAAATTATTATGGATCTGAATGAAATCTGTAATACGTAGAGGTCCTAAATAAAATGTATGATTACAGTTTACAGTGGGCTTGACCAACCGAAACGGCAAGTACGCGGGTAAACGGTGTTTTTTCTCGGAGCAATCAATAGTTACGCGCAAAAGCGCGTATTTGCATAAACGCGCGCAGTCTAGAGAGTCAAGCAATTTGAAAAATTGCTCGAAGAAATTCTCGGAAAAGTCGAGAGCTCTGTTCGAGGAGGAAAGCCTTTGAGCTGTCCCTTTCAAAGAAAGAATCTTCACCTCAGGCCGCGTTCTCGTGCATCGAAATGATATTTGCCTGGCGGAAAATTGTGAGTTAGCTTTAAAGTAGATGGGTCTTCAGTGTGTCTGCGTCGGGTTCTACAACGGCGACGACCTATTCTATTCTATCTGAATAGGAGCGTAGACTCGCGTGCGACCGATTCAACGCACTTGCGAGCCATTGAAAGGAAATTCCGTGATTCTGTTGAATCGGCGCAGACGAGACTCCGCGCTCGATTCGTGACAATTATTACGCTTTTAACGGCTCGCGCCGCGCGCCCGGACAACGATTCGCTCTTCGATCGGCTGAGCACTTCCTTCGGGAACATTCTCTGTTTCTCTCACTTTCTATCTTTCTGTCACGTCCAACTATTTTCTGCGAGACCGGGTTTTAATTAAACGCGTACTCCGTCGTGTCTCGGCATCGTCGCGGCGAAATTGTACCGAGAAAAAATTATTCGGTAAACAGTTTATGTTTAAAGTGTCTCCGTTTGCTCGGTAAAAGCGCCTTCGTTTTGTGTCAGGCTGTTGCCTCTTTTATTTGACGAACGACGAACCACCTAAAATGAATCGCATTAATTAATTCGTTCTATGTCTTCTACAATGTCTAATTACTTTTATTTGATATTGACGATTTCTAATGGTAAGCGGACTAAGAATATTACGGGGCCCAGGAATACCATATGTTCCGTCGCACCGGAACCCTACACGTGGGTTCTTTCTTGCGAACGATATTTATGATATTTACGTGTCTAGAAAGCCTTGTGGAGGATTACCCAAACAATTAGCTGATTCTGCGATTGCCCAAATGAGTTTCTTTCCGTTGTTAAATTTACAACGTGCCATAAATCAGGTCCCGGCAAAAGGGTCCTGTTTCGTTCCGTCGACAAGTCAACAATGAGCTCACTCTTTCTCCGAAATAGGCGTCACGCGGAGCCATGGGAAAAGAGCTAAATATTATTGAGAATGCTGATTGGTAAATGCAACTTTCGGCAGGAACCAATCAGCGCATTTTCTTCCTGCTCGCGTTCGGACAGGAAGTCGAGCTCCGACAGTTCGTTATTAGCTTTCGGACAAGCACCATTGAATCCGCGGATAGACAAGTACAACGCACTGTACTCCAGAAAAAAATTCAAGATAAGGGAAAACTGTGGAAGAGAAACCGACGCATGATAAAGACAGAAGGAAGTATCCCTCTAACACGAGTACGTGTCCCGAGGACGTTATTGGTTCCTCAAGTGACGCAATTGGTTTTGTTGATAACGAACGGGAAGTTGTAGAGGAACTAGCAAAAGAGCGATTTAAATTTTAGTGGCAGTGTCTTATCTACTTCTTCAGAGTGCAGAAGATAATTTGAAAGTTTCTCGCATCGAGAATGGTTCTTCTTGGCTGTTTTTCTTCGCGTTGCTCGTTTATAAGGGTAACGTAGAAGGATCGAGGATTAAGGATAAAAATATAGAAGTGATATCGCGGATTTCGTTCTCCTCCGGAGAAGGACAGTTTGTTGTCTTCTCGTTTGCTGCTTAATGGTTCCTTTCGCGTCCAAGGATTTCCGACCGGTGCGGTTGTTTGCCACAATTTGCGGTACAAAAATGAAATGTTTGCTTAACGCGCGACAGGGGATTCCTTCGAGCATCCTTGCTTGCCAGTATAGTCACGCTTCAGCCCTGTTTCGTAGGCACACGTCGCCTCGACTAATCGATAGAGCAAACTGTTGATTCTGCCCCAGAATGCTGACTCGAGCGATACCGGATTTTCGTGGCTCGTCGACTATAACTGGTGACCATTGCGTTGTTGCTTGCGATCTTGTCGAAAAGAAACCCTGCTAGATACGGTTCGGAAATATTTACTTTCAATCCTACTCTATTCACAATGCTAACCCAATAAAAATAATGGAAAATTATTTATGTTGCGGTGACCAAGCTGGCTCTCGAAGAAACAGCGTCCTTCGGACGCGAATCCTTGGTCCTGGCGACTTTCGCGGCTCGTGAAAACTGAAAGCATCGTCGGCAGGACGAAGCCTTCCGGATAGCGAACGGAAACTTTTTAATGAAACGGCCGCCGTTCGGTTGGCAATTGTGATGATTACGTCTTGCCTTGTTGCCTCAAGATGCTTTCACCTTCTTCTCTGTGACCGGACACGTGTGTGTGTGTGTGTGTGTGTGTGTGTGTGTGTTTGAAGGCTTCGAGAACTCCGTGTTCTAAACTCTCCGAACCTGTTTGGTGAAACTTGGAGCAGTTTGCATTGGAGATAGAAGCGACGGAGGAAATTCAGCTTGGTCTAAAACGGGCATAAAAGAGGAGGAAATGATTCTATGCGCGAATCCACGGCTCAACGGAATAACAGTTGTTCGCGATTCCATTTCTTGCGGACAATTGAATTTTTATTGAAAACGTTTACCTTAATCTTTCGATGCCGATGCTTGAGTTTTTCTCGAGTTCACGTTCAAATGTATGTTTTTACTTGAATCGATATATTTCTAACTTTTAATTGGTGCTTCTAAATCGAGCAACACGCACATTTAGTAAACAACGTATACGAAATCCCTACGTCTATCTATTCCATTTCTCGCGTGCATCTTACGAGGTATTCTCTGATAAAATAATTTGTTGTGGAAATTATTATAAAAAGCAAAGACTGTTCCTTAATTCTTAAATGCACGATATTTTGTTTACAGTTTCTACGTATGCCTGTGTATTCTATTAACACATTACTGACCGGCAATTATTGCATAATTTTGAAAAATCATGGTACATGGCTAAACACTTTTTAATGACACCTTTAATAGCAACAGCAATTTTCATTAGAGACTAACAAGTCACCCTCAACAACGTCATCTAATACTTTCATTTAAGATTGCAATATAAAAGAAAATTTCTATGCTTTCTTTCGGTGCAGCAGAATTATTGAAAATCCTATTAATAGGCTATCGGTAGGTAAAATGTTAAGCAGTATCTTAATATTAACGCTAAATGGGAAAATGGTTATTTCAGCCGAAGGTTCAAAGTCCACTTGCGAACTACTCTTCACGAAATAGTTACTGTTAAAGTCAATAAATACTGCGCGTTAGTTGGCACGGGAACTGTTATCGACACCCGTGAAATTGATTATGACATATCGATGGCACATTGATTATTGTTTGCGGCCGCATACAATTAGAACCGTGCAGGGTTCGAGGTTCAAGCAGCCAGTTTCTCGCTTAGAACCGATGTTCGGCCCATCGATCTTTCGGCCCGGAATTCGCGGCTCCGACGATCTCCCCTTCCGAAGCTGGCACAGTTTCCCATTTCATAACACAGTCACCCGTGTCCTTTTCTCGCCGTCAATCTCACGGTCTCCCTTTTCTCGAGACACGGAAACCCTCGTGCAACGACGACATGGGGGCTGATAGCATGGCGGAACCAACCCCCATGAGGAATCGATGAAGCTTAAGTCCCTGGACAACAAGGGGCCGACGGGACCTCGTGGCTGTTGCTGCGATCGTTACGCTGCTAGATATATAGTTTTTCGGTGGTTAAGCCTAGAACACGTGTCCAGAGGAACTTGGATTAATGGCATGGGATAAGTTTAGCTGTGTTTTCGGACGGAACGCGTTGGGTTTCGGTTCGGAAGCTAATCTGTTGGAAGGAAACGGTGGTATTGATCATGACTTACCATTTTCTTCGTTCCTCAGAAATACTGACCGTGTTGGTTGATTAATTTTCTTCGTTGAAACTCGCTTCGTGCTTACATATTCGATGGTGAAGGTTTGCATGCAGATATTGATTTTGGATGCGAAATATTTATTAATAACATTTTCTATAATTAGGCCTTGATATACCTCGGAATTACTGGACTGGTCGAAATAACATGATATTCTGACTTCTTCGTTTAACACTTAACATTTCAATGTTTGAATCAATCAAATCTTGGTATTAATAGAAAGCTATGTATGTCAACTGCGATTAGTGCTCGGTGGTTCCAGTATTAATATTTGATTAATCCTATTTTATTGTTAATTATAAATGCAAAAGATTTTATTCTGTAAATTTTAAGTTTCTGAATCGTGAATGGTTTTATGAGGGGAACAACGAAGATTTTCGTCCGCATTTAAATTGCTTAAAAGCTTGTGTTCTTTAATTACCATTTTGATTTATGGACGGGAATGTATGCATAGAAATTTTTTCATTCATTTTACTCGCAAAATGTATGACGTCCAATTACCATTCACAGAGATAAGGTTAAGCTAAATTTTTGGAGTTTGTCTTTTCGATTTCGATGCGCCGGTATATTACATCGACAGCGACCCAGCAATGTTACCTGATCGATTGGAACCGTAGCAACGGCGAATGCAAAGCACGTATCAAGGTGAAGCGGTAGTATCGGCGGAAAAATCTTCTTTGAACGGCGGGAAAACTGTTCCGAACCGATCTGCGGTAATTCCTAGAGATTGCGGTTTTACGTTCGGCATGTTGCATTTTCTGCGAGTGCTGTGGCCGCGCCGTTGCTGCAACATGATTTATGATATTCAAAACTTTTCGTTCCTATCTCCCCGTTTTACGATGCTGTTGCAGTTACGCTGGTGTATATGCGACGTTTTATAGCATGCGGACATTCTCTGAACACCTATTCTGCAGATTAAAACGGTTTGCGAAAAGCAGTGTCGAACAACGTGCTCCAATTACGAAAGAATTTATATGAACTTCCAAATGCAATTCGTTAATGACATCGTTGAAAATTTTTTTAGTTATCATACTGCTATAACTTTTATACATTTATTTCATACTGTTTGCCGATGATATAACAAGGTCCATTTCTATCTGTCCGTTTCTCGCATATTTTAACAAATGGAAATAAGCTTTTGAAATATCCTTGTTCACGAAGTATCGCAATTAAATCTGTATTTCCATAAAAGTCTGTACTCCAGTGTCAATATTAAATAATTCATATTTTAAATTGTAGGATTTGCTGAAACTTCATGTTTGTTAACTTAAATTGCCAGCAAAAGGGGTTTGGAAAAAACGAGGTTCGCGATAAAATATTTAGCAATATTGACAATTTCGTGAATTTTCAAATCGACGAATTTTTGACGAACACACTCCTGGCTTGTGCACACGACGGCAGCATAATCATCGAATCAGTATCGACGAAATCGTTATTGGACCTGTTCTCGCAAATAATAACGGAACCGTGTGTTCTCGCAAATAGCAATGATTGTGTACACAGGAGTATTGATGAAGACGATCGCGTGCTCTAGAAAAGCCGCAGTGGCTTTTCTTTGCTCGTCGGATTATACTATCCTCCCACCATCTCGTCAGCAGCATATACAGGGTGATCTACCTAATTTCAATCTCAGGAAAAGGCTTCGGAGAAGTAAAATTCGTTGTCTCCGAAGACGAACATGTTAATACAGAGGAACAAGTTCATTCGAGTTCATATTTTTCGCAGTACTTATCACTCTCGAGCTTTAGGTGTGCACGGTTTGATCATCTCGTCCTGTTGTTTCGGACGACACAAAGTAACGACTTTGTTCGTAATCCCATTTTGCGAAATCACAGAAGAAAAAAGTTCTGTGTTCCTAAAAATAAAAATTGTGCCGCATAGGAAGATTTCATGATCCCACGAATTTGAGAATGCTGTTATTTTTGTATCTTTTTTGATAAATTATCTAAAAGAGAATGTTTAATCCTTCTTTCTTTAAATTACTACTTAAAATTCCTACTTTAAATTAACTAAATTACTAACTAGACTATTCTGAACGTGTTTACTTAAGACCTTCTGTCATTTTTAATGAAGTATGTATTTTGTCAATGCTTCCCATTACGGAGACGTTCAGGATGTTGACAATGTGAGTCACCCTGTGCAACTGTCATTATTAGGAAATTCTGAGCCTATCGCTGAGGAAAACTGATTGGTTATTACTGCACAGGAAAGGAAAGCTGATACGTTTTAATTGGCAGTCGTTAGAGCTATTATTCTTCTCGATTTGACGAGGTACAATCCTGCTACCAATAACATTCTCTGAATCAGAACAAATTAATCGATAAGCAGATGGACTATTCAAGGATACAGGAATGGTCGAGTGATTATAATGCATGTACAGCTTTAAATTTCGAGAGGAACTTAATTCACTATTTTGTGGAATTAACGAGGAAGTATAAATACGAATTAACACGAACGAGATAACGAGTCCCGTAATATATGTGACGACTCGTGAAATTCTGTATATTATTATTATTATTACAACTAAAAAGTATTTTAATAACACGGTATATTTGACTGGCAGTCGAGTAAATAATTCTTTTTAATACTTTACGATATTAATATCCATGTTTAAGAAGATATTCGTGTTTAAAGAAATTAAGAATAATACGTAACCGTCGTGTAACTTTTCTGTTGTAGCTCTGATGCATCGGATGCAAAGAAGAAATTTAATTCAAGTCACGGTTGCCTTTGCGAACAATATCGCGAATAGAAAATCAAAAGCCTCGCTCATTTGGAAAATTGATACGCTCGCGGGAATGTAAAAATAGAGTCGAAGATAATTGACACGGCAACGAAGCATCAGATATTATTCCGACCGAGCACGAACGAAGCCGGTACAACGTTTGCTCGGAAATTAATGAAAATCTTCCTCGACCCGGACGAATTTCATACGGGAATAAATACCGTGCATGGAAATTTTACGAAACGGCGAACCAGTGTGCGGAACGTTACCTCGGCAATGATCACAGTAATGGAAAATATTTATCATGGATTCGGAAATAACCCGCGCAATATTATGTCTGACATTTGCACATCTTCAACGTTTGCTCAGTGTTCCTTCGACGAGTATTACAACAAATATCCTGTACAGTTATCCAAATATCGTCGAATGAACCGGTCAAATTATATTTGCTTTACGCGGTATCAGCAAATTCATATACCGAACGCAGGTTTCGATCTCGTGGATTCACGAGTGTTCTACATCGTTCTTTTTTTTTTTATTTTTAATAAAGTACATCACAATATTGGGATCTTTTCAAAATTCTGTATAAATTTTATACCTTTGTGTATAGAACTTACATCTTATAACTATCGTGCAAAACAGTAGCGAAAATATGTAGCAATTTCGTTGGGCTTATGAAAGTCCCCAGTGTAACAATTAAGGGGTTGATCGTAGCAGTATATCAGAATTAAATTGGAGCTAATGATTTACCATGAGAAATTTTATTTTGTACATGTGTACAGGTCAGTGGATGTATAAAATATACGTGAATTATTAGTATGATTTCATTACTGTTTGTACATCGATTTGTCACATGGTAGATAATCATGCACCGTTCGTTTGCAGTATGCTATACAAAGATGTTCGCGTGAATCAAGTTTTGTTAGAATTTTGGAGGTAGTTCCGCGTAAATGCGTATTCGTCACTATCAGCGCATTAGTCCGTGAATCGGTGATCGATTTTCGATTCAGCGTATGGTAATGTAATGTTTCCGAATAAATTTTCGAATAAACGCCGCTCGATAAATCAATACTTTCTGTTTAGAAGCTGAGTTCACGACAGAATGTAATTACTCTTCGGAAACTTTCGAGTTTATTAATCGACCAAGCTTTTGAAGTAATTTAAACTGTGGGGAGGAAGCGCCGTCGAATAATGCCGCGAAATTTGAATGGAGCCTGCCACTGCGAAAGCTTGACAGACGATTTAAGACGGTTCTCATTAATCAATAGACGTCGTTAGCTGTTCTTCTTATGTATTCCCCGATAACGTGATCCAGCTGATCCACGAACAAGTATTCTAGTTTTATTATAAAGAAAAGTAACTCACTGTACGCATTCTTATAAAATAGTGTGAACATGCTTTGTTGTTCAATTGAAAATATAAAACGTGAAATATTTGCCAAGCACCTTGTACAACGAATTGTGAAGAAATTGGTATAAAATTATCAGTAAATAAATGTTTCATCAATCTTCCCAATTAAGTCTTTTAACGTTTGGAATAGATTTCAAATATACTGGTTTCTATCGAAATTTATCTTGCCGGATTATGCACACTTTATAAATACATATAATGACCCCCTTGATGGCACATGTTTCTGATACGTACTACTTTCTAAACCGTTACTTTTTCTCGGGCTGGTCGTCCAGAAGACATTAATCAAAAAGAGGAGGATGTCCCCTGTGCGAAAGCGCTGCCGGTATTTTCATGAGAACATTTTTATTCGCCCTAATTTCTTTTCCAATTTCCTCATACATCTTTCACTTTGCTACGCTAACTTCTAAAAAAAAAAAATAATAACCGGTGACTTGGCAGTGCGGAAAAAGGTTAATGTCAAGACCTTATGCAAAATGACACTTACTTCCTACTGTTTCTAATTTTGTCTGACTGTTTCTATTGATAAATAGAGCAGCCTTTCTCCAGAAGCTTTTTAAAATGTAAATATGCATGTAAAATAAAAACTTCGCGATGAAGACAATTTCATTAAAAAATTGTAATATCCGGTCTGAAAGTTCTGTACGGTTGTGGTTCATTTGAATGCAAGGGGAGCGAGTAAAATAAAAATGAAAAAACAAGATCTGTTGTCCAGTTACTACATTTTTCAGGGCAGACGTTGCAGAAGGAAATTGAAGCGCGGGAAACCTGATACGGGCAAGGACGAAATTGCTTACGATGACCTAATATTTCACTGGGCCGATATTAAGATAATAGTGATACATGCGCGCGCGCGCAAGAGAGAGAGAGAGAGCAGGATTTTCGTAGGTGCCGTTGGAAATCATAAATGAACGATGATTATTGGGTGTCGGTTGGCACGTACAGTTTCCGGTCGCGGCTTCGCATCGGAATACGCGACGGGATTTAATTCCGGCCTTAATTAGTCCAGTGTCATCGCCGCGGTGCAGCGGGCACGGGCGTCTCTGGAAAATCGAAATTCGACCGGCGCGCGTCGATTATTCGATTTTCTTCGGAACACATTTCCGATATATAATCGTTTCAACCGAGATGAAACGGCGCGCTCGTGGACGACGACTTTTCCACTGAAGATGTAATTAAATTGCGGCTTTTGACCGGGTCCGAATGAAATCGCTTGAAAAGACGTTCGATTCTAGTTGCCGCGGGCTTGAAATTCATCGCGTCAAATGATTCGGCCCGGATAGTAATTAGCGGGCATCGATTTCGTATTATTGGCGGGGGCTTCAAGGATGACGTTTCAGCAAGTTCTGGCCGATTTTATGGGAGACTCTAACGAGCGTCGCTACTCACCCTGCTATAGTTCTCCGATAATTAAGAGAAACGTTGATGTTATTATGAATTTTCACCTGGATGTCGCATCGATTAGTTCCAAGGTAGTTCGACTATATTTAGTAACGTTTATTACCACGTAGTTGCAAAATCAATAAATTGTTTTTAATTTGGCTTATTGCATAAAACAATTTATTAAATAATATTAACACTTTGGTAATATTCACATGTCCACGGAAGCTACTTTGTACTTCCCTTTCACGCAGGTAGAGCGTGTTCCGCTTTGTTGACTGATCTTTATTCTCTACAAAATGAAAAACTGCATACTCGTGACAGTTGCGCGTTCTCTTTCCTCTGAAAGTTAGATTAAATTCGTTCGCGAGTTTTAGATAATTGGGCACCGTGAATAGCTTCGTTAATAAATGTCAGAGTCCGACGTATGTGTTTATGCGAAATAAAAATGTTCTACTTGATTTGAAATCAACCGGAGTGAAATGAAAATTTATTTTCTTTCTTAGTATTTAATTGGTCGAAAATAATATAACAGTATTTTGAAGTTCTTCTAATTTTTTCATTGTTTCGAATTACGCCTACTCATTTTTGTCATAAATAAATAAAATCCGCTGTCTATTTTAATTATATTTCGATTAAATTCATATAGAATTCCAGATGCCGTTCATTTAGGATAATTCTTCGATTGGTTCGTTTATGGTTGATTCTACTGTCTACATTTTTCAATTGGTTTGCACCGATTTCCTTGTAACATTGTCCTTAACACTCTCGTATGATAAAATCGTATTGTTACTCAGCATCTACAGTTCTCTAATCTACTGTCTCTGCTTTCTCTTCGTTATAGTCTACTCCGTTGTCTGATTAGAACCGACTCGTGCCACTGTCCGATTAATACCGACTCGTTCCACTGTCCGATTAATACCGACTCGTTCCACTGTCCGATTAGTACTGGCTCATTCCACTGGTCGAGCACTTACATTTTTATCTACTATTTCTACGTTAATTGATTCTCGTCTCTGCTTACACGCCATTTCTGCTTTCCCGAGGACTTCGTTCTACTGTCTGATTAGCACCAACTTGTTCTACTTTCTCTTCAGATAGAACTGATTCCGATCCTACTATTAGTTTACTCCTCTTTTACCGTGAAATTTCATACGTTCCACTCTATTCAATTATGCTGCGGGTTTCTCTGATACGATTCTACATTGCCATTGTTTGTATTATTATATAGTGATAGTGAAAAAACTTTATCATAAAAACTTTATCTTATTTCTCAAATCATTACTTTCGAGTTTCTGGATATTAAAGCGTTAACACGAGTCGCCGATTAACGCGATCACGAATTTCAGGCATCCTGGACAATGGTTTCTATTGTTCACCGTAGAATCAACAGACAAAGGGCAACGTGTCGCACGGTATTGACAAGTTCACACGCAATCGACAGACTCGGTTAAAATTTTCTTTGTATCCGGCAAGCTAGCCCTGCAGTTTGCTCGTTCTTTGTCGGTGAGCCGCGCGTCTGCTCTGTCGTTTGTAGTCAGGCTACCTTGTTCACAGGACTGTAAACGCTTTGCACACTGTGGTGGCAACCATTTATGCGAAAAGCTGATCAAATCGCAACTAATGTCAAATCTGACGAAAATAAAGTCTTCCTGGTTCGAACAATAGGAAATTCGTCAACCGTCTTGGCAAGCACGAGAACAAATGTTGCTGTCAAGCCCAGTTTTCATTTGTGGTCACTCCACAAAATTCTTGCAGAATATATTCCCTTCGTTTTAACTTCAAAACCACAAGTTCGATCAACTAGTTTCATTTAACATTCTCGAACCGACTAAAAATGTAGAAAAAAATCAATAATATTGATTAAAATGTTTATTGGTGCAAATCTATTGAAGACGTGTTCGTCCACTCTCTCGAATCGTCTTTTTATCGCCTGCTACTCGTTTCATAGAAACGTCAAAAAGCATGAAAAAATGATTCAATATCTGTCATGCGAAAGCGTGACATGTGAAGTATTGTAGAATAAAAAAAAAATATAGAATGGAATGTATTTTTGATCACGTTGCTCGGGATCCGTAGAACTCTGGCGTCGAGCAATATAACGAAGAAGTTGTATTCGTTGTTTTTCGAAATCGAGACTTTTCAATTATCGACAGACGATGGACGGTCACGCGTTGTCACGGTTTTAAACGGCGTCCTGCGTCAGCTGCCTTTCAATCCACCTCTTTCTCGTTCCTTGTGTTGCGAAAACGCGAGGCACAAATTCGACACTGTGACAGGCAACGTGTAAAAACTCGTTGCAACAATTTAATCGAATCGCTCTCTTTGTACAAACATTTACGTATGTCTAAATATCGCGCGCGCGTTCGGCGCAGCTTTCGTAGACGTTTTCCCTTCGATTTCCACAATTTCTGTGATCAACGTTTTCTTAAACGAACGAAGGAGCAAATATTCGTAAAGAAATTTTATATAATTTATATAAAAGGACGAATCATTGTCCATATAATTTTATTCCAATAATCGGACCGAATAAAAATGTTTTCGAGGCACGCGATTATTCGTAATAAGAAATATAGTGTTCCGGAGGTTACAGTAAAAGCATTGGTTAAACCCAGAGTTTACTGATCTGTCTTGCAATTAGCCAATAAACATTCCTGGCAGTGTTCCGCGTCGTCAGACGAGAAATATTTCTTCGAGTACCGCCACGTGTAAACATCGCTTGGAATAAATTGCTTCGGTAAAAACGCGACGGTAGGAATAATATCCAATGTTTATAAAAATGCGAGAATCGCGTGGCTTCTGTTGACGTGGGCGCTTCGGATATTGAATAAATAATGATTTCGAGAAATCTACTCGTCAATTTCGAAATTTCAGTGGGCGTATTGTATCATTTGTACGAACGCCCGCGCGAGTTTTACGCTTCCCGATCGCGTCGTTGTCAATCCATCATGTTGTAAAACTGTATCCGGCACTCTGATCGTATTAGCATTGGTCGGATTTGATTAAACCTGGAAACAACGAATGCCGAAGATAAATAATTGCTACGTTAAAAATAAATAAACCGATTTGCGAACGCGAGAATTTATTTGAAGATGCGCTATTAATTTTATTGCAGGGGAATACGCAGTATAAGAATTATAATGTTAATGATAAATATATTTTAACGAAATTCAGTACATTGTTATATTTGATATTAGTACGTCGTGTTATAATTGAGTACATTATTATACGTGTACGAATATGTTAACCAGTACTAATTTAAAAATAAAACATAAAGGGAACAAATAATTACTGTAATGAGAATATAAATTGCGATCGAGGTGGAATTACGAAATCTGATCCAAAAACGTGGAAAAACCAATTTTCAGATTTCGAAACACGTATCGAGACTTTCGAATAAATTTTCGGAAGGATTTCCGTAGGAATTTTTCGACTTCCGAGTAGCCAAATTGAAGTTGAAAGATTGAACTTTAAAATAGCGTCGTTCAAATCTAGCTGGTTACAAGGAAACCAAATTTCGTGTGAATGAAATGCGATCCCAGAATATTCCTCCTAATTTGAATATTATACAAAATCTGCTGTGTTCTTACATAAAACAAAGCAGCAAGGATAAGAAATAGAATGAAAATGATTATTCGCATTGATCTCTATTTGGAGAACGAACCGGACCGTATCTCACTGGCCACGATTCGTTTAAACATCAGACGTTATTTGAACTTGTATAATAAACTACAAAGCCGGTTATGTAGTTTTTTATTCCGCTTGGATTCCGCATACAAAGCAACAGTTATGCGACTTTGTTCTCAAATTGGGTCAGGAATAATTATTACAGGAAACACCGGCGTCTATATCATCCTGACTATCCGAAGGATACTGTAAGTCTGCTTCCGAGAGATATTTTCACCGTGTAAAATTTTGAACGAAGTACAACGTTATCCGATACATTTAATTTTCCAGTTGAGAACGAAGGCTGAAAGACCGCGTGGAAAATTCGAGTTATTAACTTCCCGATTTATAGGGAAGTTATTGTTTTAATTAGCGAAGTATACGCTGTACAATAGAAACTTCAAACCGCGGTTTACAGCGCTAACGAGCGAAAATGAGACGAACGCATGTTCCCATGAAAAAATACGAGACTGAATTATGGTAGTATCAAAGAAATATCAATACGGTAGTGTCTCTCGATCTGAAATACCGTCGTCTTTTCAGCGGGACCTTTTTTATGGTGGATTCCGAGGGACCTTTTGCCAACAACACGTGAAAAACACCCGAGTAGAAACAGCAAGCATTAGTCAGACACGCGGAAAACTGTTCGTTGAATTTCTGAGTGGAATTTGGTCTGAACGGAGATATGGGAAGTGTTATAATTGGGATGCGGATCTTTATGCGAAATGAAAACACACCGATTCAATTGTGGAGAAGCGAAATTAAATGAAAATCTATTCCTGTTTTTCACTAATCTGAATAAGTCGATAATGTAATAGCATACTGAAGATCCGCAGTACAGTTATGATATTTTGTTAATCCGTTTTCATAAATAGGGAACTGTGTGTGTTCCTATTCCGAAACATTCGTAACGACCGATCACATGTAATCTCGAGTTCTAATCAATGTTAATCGGCAGCGTCTCCTCGAAACCAGGTCCGGCGTAATTAAAAGCGCTCCACTGAATTTAGCAACGAACTATCCGATTCATTGGAAAATTTATGAACGTATAATAACGGGGCTGGGCGAGCCCCCGATATTGGATATCGGCATCTCAGCAACTAATTGAAATATTTGCCGATATTTGACCAAGCCGACGCGGCGACTATGCACCGGATCGAGTTTAAAAGTTCTGCGGTCGGATCGCACAACCCGGCGGCATGCTCTTTATTATTCGCCGATACGAACTGCATTGCTCGCACCTCGTATCAGTTTCTTTCACCTTGGTTTTCGCCCGCCTTGAACCAGAAAAAAAAACGACAAATAGCTCTGAGGATGAGAACGAGGTTACGAAATAATAAAAATAATACTTTCCTATGCGAGTTTCCGTTCCCGAGAGAATCGATTTTCAGTTTAAACACATGCAACTCGTTTTTCACCTGATTTCGAAATAACACGATCCAAATGAAATATACTGTTGCCTATATAATAATTGTGGTCCACCTAAATGTACCCACATGTATCTACTTTACTTGTGATGACATATCAAATGTTTTTAACCCTTCATTGCCTGTTTTTTTTTTAAATTAGGATGAAAGAATTGAAAGAAGTTCAGTTTTTGTGTTTTATTTAATTGAAAAATATTTTAAAAAATTAGAACAACATTTGCAGAAAAATAAACACAAATAGACATAGTAAGAAAACACATTCTTAGTTTACTAAAGTAAATTTTTACAGGAGTAAAATTTAATTCATTTTTACAGGAGTTTTCCAGGTCATCGATATTTCTTTTCTTGTAAATATATATTTGTTACCTAACATATTCTAGTTGACATTAAAACGCATTCAGAGATATTAATAACAGGACCTTGAAGTGAACTCTGACTTCCATCGAAAGATCATTAGAATCTGGCATCCATCATACCGTTATCATAAAAAACAAAGGAGATATTTAGATGGCTACGTTTAGGTAAACCACCTTGCACTATAATGTGTCGACGCACTACGAGGTTTAGTTAACTTTCGCGGGTAGCGTCGATACATGAGCTCTATAAACTATCATTACGACGATGCCGCGAGCAGAATTCAAGTGGACATTGAATTATTTCGCGAACTATGTATCCAGGAAGCATTTAATATGGGTCAGACGTAACGAGGTTCTCCGCTGGGTCAGCTTAACGAGTTGCAAAAAGCTTTCCGTTTGTCGACGATATTTCCTCTGAAGGACATAAACGTTTTAAAGAGATTGATCCGGCTAGAGGAGACAATCGCCGACGAAATCAGAGCACGAGCTGCTGTCTAATGCAGAACTGCTATGTAAGTTAACAATCTGGAACACTCGCGTCGGCGAGGCTTTAATCGAATTAACGATTTATCAGAAAGTCTTCAAGAAAGATTTAAACTATATAGAATCTCACTAAGATGCTCTATAAATCTTCCGTATATTACGAACGTGTCGAAAGTAGCACGTTCCCAAAGTTTCGAAAGTTCGTTGAAGAGCCAAAGAAGTTTTGTCTAGTCCTGGAATATTGTCAAACGTTTCCGGTAATCTTTTGACAAGTCTTTTCGAGAGTTTGTACGTTTTCTAGCAGCTTCGAAAGCCTTTCCAGAGTATCTTCAGCGCTTTGACAGTTGCCGAAGTATTTTGCGTGTCTTGGAAATTCTTTGATGATTTTCGGAGCTTCTCAACATGGAGAGGTTCGGTGGATTAGAGAGCTTATTCACAATCTCGAAGATCTTCGATGATTTAGGAGTCTCGCGATAATCTTGGCAGCTCATTGATCATGTCGGATCCTTCTGACAACTTCATAGCTTCTCGATACTTCCGAAAAATTTTCAACAATTTTTAAAGCATCGAAAACCTATTTTAAGATCCTTAGAAACTTTTCGACAGTCTTCATAATCTGTTCGTAGACTTGAAAAGCTGTTCATAAAATTCAAATCCAGTTGATGGACTGGAAATCTATTAACACCATCGAAAAACTTTTGAAAGCCTCTGCAATTTGTTAACAGATCGGAAAATCTTTTGGTAGATTCGAGTATTAGAACATTCGAAAACCATTTGATACACTCAAAGAGCTATTAACAGCGTTTCAAAGGAGTCTATAGGATCCTAAAACCCTTTGCCAGGCACCAATACCGTTCGATACATTCGACCATCAAATTTAATAGATTCAGTCTTTACCCTTTAACAGTTAAGTTTGATCATTAACGAAATTGACTGTTGGACAGTGTATTTAAAAAAAAATCAGAAAAGTGAATTTCATAAAATAGCTTGGAGGTTAATAAGAGAAGCGCGTACCATTTAATAGAGCGGCGTAAAAGTAAGAAGAGTAAGAAGAGTGTCGGCGAAGTTAATTCGAGAGTATCTTCGTTAAACTGGCGCGGAACGATTGTTCGACAGGCTTCATCGACAAGTTCCTCGTGGCTCGGTTCCTGGAAAATAAATCCCCGGTCGAGTCCTCGTTCCCCGGGTAGCCCAGACAACGAGGTCTTCGGTATTTTAATTTTAATCCACCTTCCCGTTTAATAGACGTTCGTGGCTCAAAGCACCGCCGCCAGGGGCAGACCGTATAAAACGGAACGATGGCCCATTGTGAGCCACAGAGTAATTCCGGCCGGGGCCGGGACCGAGAAAAGAATAAATTCGAAACCGGGGAAACCGACGTTAACTGGCCGGCATGCGGGCTTTTTTGAAGCTGTCCCATTGTTTCCGCCGCTTCCACTGTTTTTCCCTTCTCGCCGGCGACAGCCACGTGGACGCGAAATCCGCCACAAAGACCGGACACCCCTGCTCGCTACACTTTAGACGGACAAAAAATCTGCAAAGCGCGATCTTCTTTGCCCCGTTTCCGCGGGTTTCTTCCTGCCGACGCTGAACCTGACTGCCCGTGATCACCGACGAGATACTGTTGAAGACTGCCAGCCCCCGTGCTATTCCAGAGGGACGGTAAATGGGCGAAATGGACGCGAGGATAACGCTGGAAATTACAGTGATCTGAAACCACATCGGTAAAAGTTGTATCACTAGTATAAAAGTGCAGAAAAATTACAGTATGTTCACGTATGTATATGCGTTAGAATATAAGTTAAGTTAAGTTATGTACATGTACAATATCAACATTTTATGTACGCATATACAATGAATAAATAAAGACAGTATCATAAAGAACCGCATATATTTATTGCATCACCTATTCTTCCTGAATCTCTGACTCGACTGAGGTGCACTAGTGAATTTTCGAAATTTTTCGACCGTCTGACTTGCCGTAGATTAGTACTACTGAATTTCGGATACCTCCTTCGACATCATGTTCTCCTAATACCGAGTTCAATTTTCGACGTTTTCGGAATTTTTCTCCAATTTTCGACCGTCTGACTTGACGTTGATTTGTACTACTGAATTTCGAATACCTCCTGCGACATCATGTTCTCCTAATACCGAGTTCAAAAATCGAGGTTTTCGGAAATTTTCACCAATTTTCGACCGTCTGACTTGACGTTGATTTGTACTACTGAAATTAGGATACCTCCTTCGACATCATGTTCTCCTAATACCAAGTTCAATTTTCGACGTTTTCGGAATTTTCTCCAATTTTCGACCGTCTGACTTGACGTTGATTTGTACTACTGAATTTCGAATACCTCCTGCGACATCATGTTCTCCTAATACCGAGTTCAATTTTCGACGTTTTCGGAATTTTTCCCCAATTTTCGACCGTCTGACTTGACATTGATTTGTACTACTGAAATTCGGATACCTCCTCGGATATCATGTTCTCCTAATACCGAGTTCAAAAATCGAGGTTTTCGGAAATTTTCTCCAATTTTCGACCGTCTGACTTGACGTTGATTTGTACTACTGAATTTCGAATACCTCCTTCGACATCATGTTCTCCTAATACCGAGTTCAATTTTCGAGGAAATTTTCGAAAAACTCGATTTTTCGACCGTCTGACTTGTCGTTGACTTGTACTACTGAAAATCGGATACCTCCTTCGACATCATGTTCTCCTAATACCGAGTTCAAAAATCAAGGAAATTTTCGAAAACCTCGAAAATTGAACTCGGTATTAGGAGAACATGATGTCGAAGGAGGTATCCGATTTTCAGTAGTACAGGTCAACGACAAGTCAGACGGTCGAAAAATCGAGTTTTTCGAAAATTTCCTCGAAAATTGAACTCGGTATTAGGAGAACATGATGTCGAAGGAGGTATCCGATTTTCAGTAGTACAGGTCAACGACAAGTCAGACGGTCGAAAATTGAGGTTTTCGAAAATTTCCTCGATTTTTGAACTCGCTATTAGGAGAACATGATGTCGAAGGAGGTATCCTAATTTCAGTAGTAGAACTCGGTGACAAGTCAGACGGTCGAAAATTTTTTGAAACTTATAGCTCTTATTACAAAACTCTAGTTTTTTCGAATTTAAATAATTTTGCTTTAATGCAAATTTTCGAAGATGTTAATCTAATGCTACTATCACACATTAAGGTACAGGGTAGGAAAGAAAGAACACATTAATTGTTGTAAGGATTATTTTTTATTTTTCACCACAAGCGTATACAGTATTATTATTATTAAATTACATGTTTATCGCGACGAGATGAGACGAAGGTGTCTAGCATGGTGCGGTGATGTAGGTACGAATGTCCACGCTGATACGAATGTGGATGGCTGCTCGCGAGAGACAAGTGTAACTTACTACGTACCGAATTGCTAGGAACAGAAAGGAACACAATTAGCACACGATGGTTACATAGAGATTGGGGAAAGTGATAGAACGATAGATAGTAGCTCAAGGCTCGAAGCAATATTATTCGCATTGATAGCAAAACCAAATGTACAAGCTTGAATAATAAATTTTGTTCTGAGGGAATGTGACGATGCAAAGTGTTATGGAAAGTAATAGATTTAAAATAATCGTGGATATTAATTTACACTCTAGTATGCGATACTAACGAAAATTCAAAGTGTGCAGCTATTAGCTCGGTATTATCCTATATTCGTAAGATTCTTGAAGTTCTTACGAATAGAGGATAATACCGATTGGCCAGGTCTCACCACGAGGAGGTTGCTGCACAAGAGACCCGAAAAGGGGAGTCAGAACGAATGCGATATTCCTTCTGGCTCCCTATCTTACAACACCAGACTTATACCAAATACCAAGTTACGCAATTACGTCAAGTAATTATCGAGAAATTAGATAGGGAAAAGTGCGAATTTGATGAACAGAAGCAAGAGGAAAAACACAAGTCCAACATCAGAAATGTAAAAATGTTTCGAACACTGAACTGTCAAAGTTTCTCCTCCGATGGGAATTACAATAAGAATATTGGAGATAAACATTGAAAATGATTGTTTAGTGAAAACAATCAGGTGAAAGTGGACATAGCAACAAGGTTAGAAGAATATTTGAATTAAAACTCACCAGGGAACCCCTGGTCACTCCTGGTCCACTGGTCCACCCCTAGTCACCCACCCCTAGCACACACCCTATTGCTATCACACGCACTACCACAACCCGTCTTTCCCTGTCAACTTTGCCGGCACGATCAGGCCCGACTGACTGACAGTGACTGAGCGCTCTCGCGTAGCTGTCTCTCCCCACTCCTCTATCATCAACCGATTCGATCGCCGAGGCAGTAATTATTGATAAATTTCTTATTTCTCGCTGTTCACTGTTTATAACAATTCCTTTCGCCAACGATCCCACAACCACTCCCCAGACCATCTGACCACCTAGTATTTTTGTAAAAATATGCAATAAAATTCGAATAATAAATACTACGATAAATTTATTGATTCTATCTGTTCAATGTATAGAATAATTCTTTTGCCATTCTAATTGTTTACAATAAACTCTCTTTTACTCTGTTCTTCAACATATTTCCTTTTCCCCAGATCGATTCTTCTAAGATTTATGTATGAAAAAGTGTAAGGTAATAATTCTCGTTTATGAAATACTTTGAAAGTACAAACTGAGATATGTCATATAAAATTTAAAGTCGAAATCGTTGATGGTTCTTAAAATTATGCTTCAACACTTTCTTAATATTTCTAGGAATCTTTTGTCCGTGAGTTTTGATTTTAATATTGTAATACGAAATACGTTCGGTGCAGAATGTAACAATTCATGATAAACGATTTTACCGAGGAAATACTAACAGTCTCTCGTAGGTGTCAAGATGGTTGTGGTGGCAATTTGTCTTCTCACTGCTTCTCACCGACGAAAATCTCCTCGGTGGCCTTCTGTTCTTTACTCCAGTCGAAGTCGTAAGAAAACACCGGATTATTCGAGTGACACGATCTCCCATAAGGCTGGCAGTCTTTAATAGTATCTCGTCGGTGCCGTGATCAACTAGGATTAATGTAGTACGAAATGCACGCGACGATTCACGATTAAGTCACACGTTTCATGATACTATAGTGGGTGCATTCCTCGAAATGTTTATCTTGTAAGTTGCAAAGCTTAAGATGTTTTAATGAGGATTTCGTTCGATTTCGTAGTTTTCCATTGTGCGATCGAATTCGAAATTAATAGAACGGCTCGAAAATCCATTGGAAAGGCGATCGAGCGAGCCGCGTTCATTAATTTTCATTAATTTAGCAACGATCTCTAAAAACGGATCTCCGTTAATTTCCGCGATTAAATTACGGCGAGCCGTGGTTCTCGAATCGCGTGGGACAGGTTAACCATCGAGTGTCGAGACTCGCATAAGCTCGTTAACCCGGATTGCAACCGGTGAGCTCGCGTCGCTGGAAAACGGCGTCGTTCGCGACGGTGTCCGCGTGTCGGAAGTCAATTAGGAGCGACCGGAAGTCGGGTGGGACGGGGCTGCGAGCAGGAAGGGTGGATTTCGCGTGAAACCCGATCGCAAAGTTCGTCATCGCGAGCAAATTGTAAATTCGTAGGGCTTGACGCTGGGGAAATTGATGGCGTTCGAGGCGGGCCAAGCATGATTTCTGTATTCGGGAATATACTGTTTGGTGAAACTTCCGGTCCACGTTCGGGGAATTGTACGGGAACGGTATTTGGCACCGTTTCTCTTCGCGAGAGCAGAGCAGCGTGAACGAAATACAAAACGCGAAACAAAAACGTACGGAATGTGTAGAAAAGGAGGAGACGGAGCAAATTGAGAAAGTCGAGGAAAAAGGAATGGCGAGAGTGGAGAACGAAGAATGCAGGGAGAAATAAAAATAGTGAGAGAGAAAAATTGTAGGAAGTGTAGGAGAGAGAAACAGCGAGAGACGAAAATAGAGAACGTAGAAAGAAAGAGAAATAACAAGATAGAAATACGTAGGAGGTGGAACAGAGAGAAGTTGTGAGAGAGAAAAATAGAGAAATGCCGAGTGAGAGAGAGAGAGGAAAATAGTGAATACAGAAACAAAAGAAAAATAGAGAAAGTAAAAATCGACATTGAGTTGACTATGTTTACAATTAGACCAGTGGAGATGGACTTTATGGATATTGTCTCGTGAATGGAATATTTATTGCTTGTACTATTCCGTCTGGTGTCCTGAAAGAGCTCAACGCGTGGAAATAAGGGAACAAAAGGGAATCACGGTACGATCGCATCGGCAATGGAATAAACGGATCCGAAGTTGTAAGCGATTCTATAAGATCGACCAGCGGGATGGTATTTATAAAAAAGATTGGATATCAATCGGCATACTTGAGATTTTTGCTCGGGATATGCAAGGAAAAATTTAATTCACCCGTCGCAGCCAGAAATTTCCATGAACAGCACGGATTTTTCTCGATCGAATGGGCAGCCTGATCGAAGGACGATCTTCTTTTCAGATTGTTCTTCGCTTTTGCCGTCTCTCGGAAACCTTCGGTTCTCAGAAGAAAATATTTCTCGTCCTTTATTATCACTCTTTCTTGGTCTGACGTCGACGCGGAGGAATTAACCTACTCTGTATCATTTCGGATCGGTGTTTGCTGACGCATACAACTTCGATCCATCTGCTTTAATCCATTTCTAAAATTGGATGAAAGTAAAAAAGTAAAACCAAACACCAAGCAAAAATACAATCTATTTCACAAATAGAATAAAATAAGTAATAGCTACGTTGAATTATTTTCGCAGTGAACGTTGATGGAAGTTTAATCAGAAATATCGAAGCTTTATATATTCGGTAATGATGTCGCAGTTGTGTATGAAATCAGGTTAGTCGATTCGAAAGTTCGCGGGATTTGAAAACGCTCGGCGACACGACACGGCCACCGCTATCGGGTAACCAATTTCGTTTAATAGTCTCTTATTTTGCGGGATGCGTGGCATTCCCGGTAATTAGATCGGACAGAAAATTAGGTCTCTATTTTTGCGGTATCAGCCACGTGCACCGATACAGGTGAATTACAAATAATTAACCTCCGTTCCGTCGCTTAACCGGGACGCTGATGTCGTTACGCCCGTCACAGCAACGTAGTCGCGCACACCGGTTTTCCATGAATATCGAACTTTCGGGGGGCGGCATGGTGATCGTCGCTTCGCGGCCAGGCTCGTTGTTCGTCGGACAATAAACGGACATGTCCACGTCGGTGCGAGGCCTGTTTACATACGTGATAACACCGAATCGCTTTGCCCCGAACCATTCACACGACTTACAAATTTCAATTGCCGATCAGTCTGGTTAAGTGGACGGCGTTAACCTTGACTTTGACAATCGGACAGTGTCATCGAACCGACCATGCTGCCATAGAAGGCGTTCGACCAATTTTTCAGAAAGAAATCTTCCCAAAGAAATATTAGTAAAAATCTGATTATACAAAAACTAATTTCTCGAACAGTTAGATAGATTTGTTGGTGCTGACAATGAACACGGAGACTTATTTTATTTTCGATTGTTCTACAAAATTTTAAGTGAACAGTGAAAATGCGTATTGAACCCAGAACTTTTTGTAAATTAGGCAACGGGTTCGTATGTTTTTTTTCGGGTTCTCACTGCAAACATTTTCGGTGTTTCCGTGGACTAATTAAATCGAATACAAATAGTGACCGTTTGCCATTTCGATGGTCCCGTGAAAACGACGTTAATGTTCATTGTAATATGACATCTGCAATTTTATTACTTCGCATGATATATCGGCCAATTAAATTGGAACAGTTCTCTTCACTTTATACACGTTTGGATTGCATAATTTCAACGGAACGGTTTTGCAGAAATTATTCAATTATTAAGCGAAGTAGACGCGCGCAGGATAGGGTGTCGTTTAATCAATTCGATGTTAATTATATATGATGATACAGAAAAACGTGCATTCAGTTGCAGCACAGAGGACACGCATATTTGATGGATCGCATGAAAATTAAAGCACGATAAAATGCAGGATAAATTAGAGACGCGTATTCGATGCTTCGCGTTTGTTCACTGAATCGCATGTTCTGTACAATTTGTATGATAACAAAGAGCGATTGTCATCCCAGAATTTACGAGAACAATAGGTTTAGCTATGCACAAAGATAAAAAAATGAATATCCTTGCGAGCATAATGGTATTATTTTTTTTTTCTGTTCGTACTCTCGCGAAAGTATTTCATTTCCACATCGCAAAGCAATTTCCCGGATATGAGATAAACTGAAATACGTTTTATTTATCGAGAGTTTTATTGCGATTTAAAATCAAACATCCAAAGTGTTCTCAATTAACAGTTTCCTCTGACATGGTGTTTTTAGCTTCGCAATTAATGGGAAAAGTGAGAAATATAGGATATTTCCAAACGTTTATTTCACAGGTCATCGCGATTTTAATAATTCCGAATGATGCTTCGATTGATTCTGCTCCGAACGATATGCGTCATTCCTCATTAAGCTAGTTAATCGAGGTCCAATTGTAGTTACATTCAATTATGTCCAGTTGTGTTGAACTACGATAATTGACAGAGATTGATCCCGAATATATACTGAAGCGCACCGTAATAGGTGCTTTTCGATCGATAGCATTACGATTCCATCTCTGGATCGGTAGAGCAACGTTCCAAAAATCCACGATCGAAATCCACCTCGTTTAATCCAGTAATCGTTTACTTTCAATTAAATCATCGAAAACAGAACTTTACTTATCTTCTTTGTCCCGTGTAGAAAGAATTGTGTTGCGAAATTACAGTTTCGTGTTTATATTTTATACAAACTAATTTTATCGCTATATACAAAAGAAAAAATATAGTTGCCGACGTAGCGGTAAAATCTACCCAGTATCTAATAAATTTCGAACTTAGCATTTTCCAACGCGCAGTGTCGACACAATTTCTGCAGACAACGAAAAATCAGTTTCTTCGTGAAACAATGCACTCGCGATTGCGAATAATCAGCAGACACAAGTACCTCGAAACGAACTCCAATAGAATCGGTATTATAACGCGACACCAGCTGAATACGAAATTATTTCTCGAAACTTTCACACTTCTCTCAGAGTTTTCTGTCGGGAACAAAGGTTATTAATAGACAGCGGACTATACCTTTATACTATATTACTTTCAACCTATTAAACATACTAAGAAAGAAAATAAATTTCTATTTGTCTCCGGTTTGTTGCAATACAGGAATAAAATGTTTATCCTCACGAAAATCCGCTGTCCAGTTATTAATAATTCAGAAATCATTCGATAACATAGTGGTGATAAAAACTAAATATGTTATTAACCTGAAGGAATACTTTCGCTAGACGATTTATTCCAATAAACCAATTTTTATTGTGATACGTTCGAGCAGATTCGAATTGGATAGGATTAGAAGAATGTAGTACTAAGGTTAACTAGTATGATAAATGTAGGGGGCAAATCCGTTAAAGAGGCAACGGTTAAAGCGAGACTAGAAAAACGGCAAACGTTCTTGCCGAATAGGTCGGCCGCGAATTACCGAAACATAAACACGGCGACAGGTGAATGTCCTAATGAGCGTGCGAAAGAACAAGAGTGTGAGCGCAAGAGAGATAAACAATGAAGGTGCGATAACCGCGAACTCCATAAGCGAAAACCGATTCGTACATGTATGCGTAAGAGAACTAGCCTATATAAGCGAGGTAGGTAGGTCGCGGCCGCCCAGAGTAGAAGAATCGCGAGCGACGAAGAGTTAGAGAAAGAGTATAGAGACAGAGTTAGAGAGAGTGTGTGTTTCGGCGTGGAGAAGCCGATCGTGTAGTGACGGTGTATGTTGTTCATTCTTAGTTAATAAATAAACGTATTGTTTTGTTCCTAAACCGTTAATTTCGACCAGCCTGACATAATCCCTACATAAATGTTTTCTCTTCAGTCTCGGGTCGATGATTAAACTGTTTCGATTGTGTGGAAGATGTTCGTATTAATTTTCTAAATACACGAAGGTATCTAGCACGACGCTGAGCATTCGGAAAGTCGCGAGCAGGGTCTGCAGAAGACGCGGGCGGCAGCCTTTATTCAGCGAAATGACATTCGCGCACGATAAATCAGTCTTTGTGGTGGGTGAATGGGGGCGGTCGCCGGAAACAATGGAAAGCGTGTGTAGCACGAAACGTCGTAAACCGATCGAGAAAATGCGATGATTCCGACGGGAATGGAAACGGTAGGTCGAGATTGAATGCACCAGGGACTCGTAACGTTCCCGTTGATCGGATTATGCATATGTTGCGCGGTCGTGGACACCCACGCGGTTGCACGTTCGGTAATTAACGCACGATTGGTTCAAATTGCACTTTAATTCGATCGTTGCTTGCCCAAAATTTTTTTCGCTTCGATTTACACGGAACTGTTTGGCCGAAAGAACGTATCAACAAAATCGTGAATTTTATTTGACAGTAACGCATTTTTCATTCACAAAAATTCTTTACTGCATAAAAGATGCTTGAAGATAATATGAAAATTACGCAAAATCGAGACGACTATTCGTACGCAATATACGGCACATATTATTAAGTATTATCGAACTTGCACGTCGATCGATACGCAATGAATAATGCACGAGATGGAATAATTAATCTAATTGCAACTATTATCCTGTTCTATCGCACGCATTGATACGAACTTGTGTTTCGTCACCATGTTTCATTGTATTATTACGACGCAGTACACTAACGCAGATAGGACTCTGTAAGACCTGTATTAATTTAATGCATTGCATTACTGTCCCGTTATAGTAATAATAATTTACCAGAATTCCATATACATCGTGAAACAGTGGCAGATAGGAAAACAGTGTACAATAAAACGAGTTATTAACAATATATATTCAACGGGCTGCCTCTTTCCAATAACTCTTCGTGACGTATTCAATCATCGAACTGGGAAATAATGATTGTGACGTTGATTACTGCAGACGTTTATGCAATTTCTGGCTTTCCACGGAGAGAATGGAATCGCGTACAATAACGCACGTATGTATCTCGTGGTAATTATTTTCGCGAAACAGTCTAGAACCGTCGTGCATTCTATTGGATTCTCTGTTTCGCTCATTTCATTAGTCGCGTTTTAATTGTTGACTCGTGACGTGCATTTCGCGAGCGCAAACATCGAGAACGTACCTCTCCGCCATTATTTCTGCGCCGTTCGTTCTGCTTACTTTCCGCATGGAAACGTAGCCGTTGCAACATTTTTATCCAATGATCGGTGTGTTTTAATAAAACAAATTCGCCGGTTGTAACAACGCCGCCGACACAAGGAATCGCGGATTTTGCGACCGTTCCGTTCAATTCCGTTTCTGTTCCGATCGTTCGTTCGGGGTTTCCCGTGGACGATCCAGTGGCCACGTGTTGCACCCTTGTACAAAACGCATACACACACGGTGCACCGACACCGGGTGGCGGCTGCTGCACTGTGTACGCATCCGTGACGCTGGCATACACGCGACCCGGATGCAATTGCGTTTTATGAAACTCCGATTACGCGTCGATGCGCGAACGTAATCATCGCTTTCGAAAGCTCGGAAAAGCTGCGGCTCGTTACAGAAAGTGGCGAACCAAACTGGGAGAACTAAATTTTTCTAATCCCCCGCTTTTTCAAAGCCGTGCTTCATGATAGCAATCGTTTCCATGAGAGTTCACGCTTTTTTTTTATTCTTTGAATTTTTGCTTTTTCAGTAGGGTTCGTTTAACGCGTTCTCGCAGGAGATTCTTTATAAAAATATCGCTTAAACGGACAAATTTAATACAGAGTATGTTTCATAAGTTCAGCTACTCATTTTTCTGTTACGAGCACGTTTTATTAGGTTCGAGTTGGATTCGGAAATTAATCTTTTTCAATGCATGCGGGACATCCAAACATTAAATAACTGTGTTGCTAGATTAATTTAAAATTGATGCAAAAGTTATAGTGGCGCATTTGAGTTTTGGGTGAACGATGTTACAAAGGCATAAACGACGATTGTACGATGGAGATCGCAATAATAGGGTGTGCGATAGCTACTAGATTACGTTATTGATCGCGACTCCTTTAAAATCGAGTTCCTCGTTCGCCTCTTTCGCAAGCTGGCCTCTTAACGCGATGCACGTGGTTGACCTAGTATCCCCTAAATGGTTTTGGGGGTGAGTCTCCCCACCGAGATGTTTCCCCGGCGAATACCGCAATGCTTGCTCGGAAACAGAGAACGAGAGAGGAAGAGAGAGAGAGAGAGAGAGAGAGAGAGAGAGAGAGAGAGAGAGAGAGTCACGAATCCTCCACTGGATGTTACGACGTTCCTGTTTTTCCTACAGCACGTTTCCACGTGGAAAATCTCTGTACTTCCAGCCTAGCATTAGGTTTTTCGGGGAACGTTTCGTGCCTCGTAACACAAGGAAAAGAATTGTAATCTAGTAGAATTTCTTCCTGGGTCCTTCAGCAGATCCTTCTGTACCCGACCATCATGTTCGCGCGTGACTGGCTAGATCTACTACTACTACCACTCTAACCACTGGGTTTATCCGCTTAGTGTAGAGATCTTGCAGCATTACGTCAAAAGATGGCTCGATTTAATACTCCATTTTATCCTGAATTTAGTTTGATATTGATACCAACAGATACATTCTCCTGGAAGAATTCAAATTAGCTGACAGCCCCGTAGTCTGTTTATTAACAATAAAATTATTTCTCAAAATTGCTGTTCTTTTTACGATCGCTCGAAGAACACGCGTTACAATTGACTAGTTAGCTTCACATTTTGCATGCAGCTTTTATGAAAGAGCTTTTATATTTTAGTCTTCGTCTCGCAGTGATAAAACAGTGGGTGAAAGCGTAACAGTTTCTTTTACGAACCACTATGTCGTTCAACAGCAATATGTTTGAAAGAAATTCAAGTAACAGTTCGTTAACATGTCCGAAAAGAAAAAGTCGAATTCTTTTATTCGATACGCGATGCACACATTAATTTCCTGTGCGACCGTCTAGGAAGAAAGAATTACAAAACTCGCGCGTTGCAGGTTTAAAGGAGAAAATGTATGTCATAGGTTGATCCGTTAGAAAAGTAAAAAAAATCAATTGCGGTGTAAAACAACGAAAGTACACGCTTCGATGTTCCATAAAAATAAAGCTCGAGAACAGAACGGCAATGCACAAACGCGGAGGGTTTCGATCGGAGCACTCGAAGCGGAGAATTGCAGGGGGTAAAAATTTTCGATCAATTTTTAATCAGATATCCTTTTTGCAAATATGCCTAACGATTCGGTTCTAGTTTGAACCTTTATCAAAGGTAAATTGCGTCTAAAAAAATATGTACATATACAATGAAAAGTATGTAACATACATGGATTGAAGATGAAGAAAATGTTCAGTAATTATGTTCAGTAATAAGTGTGTCTAGGTGTTTAAATGTTTATCCTACGTATTCATGGTTACAGTCCTTGCAAGGTATTGCATATACTATATTAAAACTTTTGAATAGCGGCAATTTTTCTTTTATTGGTGGAAACCAATTTTTTAAAATAAAAAGGTATAATATAGATCGTGTGTATTCCAACAATTCTGAAAATTCTCCTGACGTCATTAGGAATGTTCTTTATATATGGGATAACAACTGTATTTTTTCTCGAAGAAGAACGGTAAAAATTTCGTTTCGGAAGTTCGATTGTGCGGCGTTGGGCAAAGAAGCCGTGCAATTAATGGGAGCACGAATGCCGGTAAATTCAGCGGCGTTCGCCGCTAATGTACAGGCCGCATTATGTACATATAGTGGGGACGGCATGGCATTGTGTACCAATAACACAGCCCGTATTATTATGTGCGCTTCGGCGTTGATCGGCCTATCGGACACCAATCGAGATAATGGAGATAATACGTGCGGTCGGTGAGTCACTCACGCTTCATCGGATACGCGGCCGCCTCCGGTGGATCGCAAACCTGGATCCCTCGAACACTGCGCGTCGACTCGGTGTTGCTTGCCGAGATTCAAGCTCACCGGAGCCTACTCGCGGATGGACGCAGGTGTGCACCAGTCATTTCCGAGAGTAACGCTAATCCACCACCCCGCCACGGCGTTTCTCGCTCGATACTCCCGCGATCATATTAAATTGCGATCGACACCCGGTCCCCGGAGAAAATTCATCCGCAAATAGATCACGCCACGCGTCAACTCCTCCCATCAATTACACTCGAAAACTTCTATATACTTCGTCCTAAGTGTCTTCGCCAAGTTGCCAATATCCAACCACTTAACACATTCTCTGTCAACGTATTTATTGTGATAAAGCGTAACAATTTCTTCGGAAATTATTGTTTAGAAGAAAGTCACGGCACTTAATTGAGGGGACAGTCTCGTTTGCAGGATTGCAAGGATGCGAGATGCGCCTTCTCAGTTCTCGATATTGCAAAGACGGGGTGGAAACCGCTAGATAAAAGATCAATCTGGTCAACTACTAACGAACAGAAGGTCAATTACTAGATTTTTCATTTTTAAGAGTGGTCAACTTCTGAAGCAATTACTGAATTTTTAAATATGTTGTTTAAATTTGTATAAGTAACCTTTTTTGAAAAAGTGTCCTTGTTACATAATCTAGAAGACTTAAAGAGTGTCTTCAGGCATCGACTCTCGCTATTTGATGACAGAGCAAGTGGTTACTATTGTTTGCGTGGAAAAGTTCTCTTAACTGGTCAACTACTACATAGTACCTTTACCTTAATATTTCGCGATGATACGTTTCTTTCCGAAAACTACGGTTCTTGCGACGGAACAATTATCGAGAAATGAGAAGGCACCAACCCCTTAAACTGTCAAGATAAACAGCGAGAGAGGACAACAGACTAGAAAGTTCGTGCATAATTGAAAAGTAGCATGAAAACAAAGCGTAATTTCGGGTAATTCGGTTTCACAGTTCACCGAACGTCGACGTAGAATCGGCAGGTGGCGAAGAGCATTTTCGCTTGGGAAAATTGTTAAATAATTTCAAGCGTGTGCACTCGCCCTTTATTTCGAGGGGGAATTAATTAACGTGCACTCAGCCGACACGCAGTTGCCTCGGACCCTAGACGCCCGGGTCGATCAGTCTAACCAGCGATTAAGTCAAACTGCAACAGGGGAGTCGTTAGTAAGTTGTTGCTAACATTAAGCAACTTGCTGGCTCGAACATTCCTCTGCATGAGCTCTCGTCTCGATTACGTGCCTGCCGTTGCAAACCGTCACCGGTAGAGACTCAATTAAGATAATTAATACAAGTTTCACACTTGAAATTACTCGTACGCTCATCTTCCAAGCATTAAAATCTCATAAGAATACACAGGACGCATATGTATATTGTTAATTAATTTGTGCAATGTGTGAGATAAACTGTTCGACAAGGAGAATGCAATTTCCGTTGTATTCGTCTGACCAGAGGCAGGACTATTCTACTAGTGGGACTAGGAAACGGTTCACACTACTTCTCGTGGCCAGTGATTGACTTATACTACTTTTCTCAAAGGCTGTCATGCTTGTCTGATCAGTCCCAGCTTTTTCTACTTACGTGATCAATACACTACGCATTTTATGCACATTAAAAGAATTGAAGAACACAGTTCTATTGTTTCCAGCTTAGAAAAATTATTGAGACAAGATGTAAATGTATATGAAGTTCCTATAACTTAAAAATGCACAATTTAAGCAACTTGTTACACAGCTGGCCAAATGAATTTAAATTTAAATCGTCAAAAGCATTCATTTTTTCGAGCTAATGACAATCGCGGAACAGGATTTGGATTGAAACGGAACGGGGAAACACGGAACGAATTGTACAAGGTTCAGAGGGTGTCTGCCACTGTTATTAAACCTCAACAGCGTAACACAGGTATTAATCGGAAGCCGTGTTACACGAAGGGAACAGAATCGTCGTACAGATGGACCGCTTAAATCACAGGGATTCCGCCTTCGCAGTCCTTGTGATTAATGCTAGCCCTGCTATTTGATAGAAATTTAGTGTGGCTTAGCGACGTTCCGCTAAGCTCGGCCACGAACGCTTAGCACGATCAAAGGAGACTATTACGATCAATTTCGAAGGATCTACTCGAAATTGTTCCGTAATATCGAAGTGGAAGCTTCAATTAATTTCTTCTCTTGGCTTGAATGTTCGAACCTAGAGTGGACAGGTATACGTATATTCAGCTTGGCAAAATGGTGAAACGTTTAGTTACTGACACAGAAACTTCTTTAATCAAGACTAGCTGTACGTAGGCGGATAGTTTAACTTGTATACAGAAACGCAGTTCCGAACTGTGTGTAACAGCGTTGACAGAAAATTCGAACATTACTTGGCTATACAATTAATTATTGTTAACTGTGAACTACGCGAGCTAATAGCATGGGGAGCCGAGGCGTTGCACCGAATCGCAATTTATTAATTATTTTAATAACTTTCTGAATAGAAAACGAGTAAAAACCCGACATTTCACAGACAAAGTAGTATGAGAATGCCACTGGTCAGACAAGAAGAAATTTTTTTTTTATCGGACAACCAATAACCTGTAACACAACATTTAAGGGAGTATTCGCGTATTATTTTGATGTGAGTTAGAAACGAACTGTGATGCGAATGAAACACTATATTGTGTTCCCTTTCATTTACATTTCATTCAGCCACAAAACGATGCATCTGCATAAACCAGGGTGCAGTTATTAGCATAGTTCCGGGGCCAGGACGACAATGGAGTTGCTATCGAAAATGGGACACCCCGCATTTGGCTGTCCAGTCACAAAATTAATTTCATTATTCCGGAATTAAAGCCAGTTTCTGTCTTGGGTATTAAAAGCTGGCGGAAACTTGATAATTTAAAAAGTTCAATGGAGAACTTTGTCTAAGGAAATCGTTTAAAGATTCTCGAGTCCTTAGTTCTCGGAGGGAATATACTTTCTTCAGTCTATGAAGCTCGACGTCTGCATAAATATTCCACTTATCTTGTCGATCGAGAAGTTTATAGAATAAAGTGACAGCTGACCAATAGAATTATTTAATTTACTGTTCCTCCGATCGCCGCGCGAAGTATCGACTGTCCAGCCACACTCGCCGGAGTTCCGACGATTCAATTCGAAACTTCTTAACTACCTGCAATTGGCGATTGGCTACGTGCCAAAAGACACTGGAGCCCGCATTACCGAGCAGTTAGAAACGTTCAACTTCTCCAGACTGCCATATTTCACTGGCCACACCGCGGAGACTCTTCTCTCCAACCCTGAAAGCTCTTTAATACACATAATCCCGAGAGCCGCTATAAAATTTGCCACAATAACATTTTAAGGGGTTATAGACACTTGTAAGTACTGAAGTAATCGGTTTTTTGACAATTTTTAAAAAACGTTCTTACCTTAACGAATGTACTTTCTGCTTCAGAGAAACGATGAAAATGGTCCAGGCGAAAAAGCGTGCGCGTTTGTGAATATTCACATAATGAGATTGTTCTATCGTTGAGATTGACACAGTCAAATAAACAGTACTGTTGTTTCTGTAACAAAGAGGTTAATTTATTGGTAACTTATAATTCACAATCACATTATTTATTCTGTTCCTATCTGTAATAAAGAGAAACGCCATTAAAGTTTATTCTTTCCTCGATGTTGTATTTGATAGAGGAATTGTGATGGTTAAATATAACACGCACTTCACAAACACGAGGATTCGAAAAAGACAAGAAATATGTTTTACTCGATTAAAAATAGATTCTGCACGCGTCGCGAATTTCACTGTTCTGTCGAAGCCGTTTCATTAACACTAGAACGACCGGACCAGTCAAAATGACTGATGCGAATTTTTTGTCGATTAGAAATATTAAAAGTATAAATATGTTTTGTTGAGAAATTATTTTAGTGAACTTCTCCATTGAAGTACATATTTAAATATCTATGCCAACTGCGTTTAGTGCTCGGTAGTTCTAGTGTTAAGCATTTGCAGGTGTTCGTTAAATTTCGTGTTGCCCAAAACGGAAGGTTCTCCGATCTGCTGGATCAGAATGCTTTCGAGTGCAGTTAAATAGCGGGTCGACAAAGCCTGATCGAATTTCAGTTTAATTTCGTAGCGCGTGATCCGGGAAAGTTCGCCATTATCCGTGCCACTACGTCTCATCTCGCGAAGCCTCTGTAATGCCTTGGATCCGCTTTGGTCTCGGCTGCACGCGTTACGCACGGAACGAGAAACGGAATCAATGATAGGTCGCCATCAAACGATCTGTAATCAACCCTGGCCTGCTCGTCTGGTTAGTGGCGATACTATTTCACTGGCGTCACCGTAAAACTTGTAGTTTTCGAACGATTCCGATGCTCCCGAATAGATTCCGTGACGAAGCCTGTCCTAACTAATTTTACGTATTTCGGTAGAAAATTCAAATTTGCACTTCAAAAGATTTCCCCTTAACATATTTTATGTGGCAGCTCTGATTTTTCATTTCTCAAAGCATCGTTCAATTAGTTCACTTTAAACTGTCCATAGGGGATCATAATTTAATTCTACATCGTGCAACGAATATGATGAATAATCTAGTTAGTTGATAATAAATGTTTAATGTTCTCGGCGCTACGGTTCGATCAATTATTACTTAGAAAATCAAAAAACAATTTTGCAGATTACCAAATAATCATCGATGTCTCGATTCTAGTTTGAAACCTTTTCAAGATGTATTTGCAATGCGTCTGTAAAAATATATATTTATTGTACAATTTTCAAAATATACTATTAAACTGCTTGAAATTAATAAGACAAATTGTTTGTGAATATTGTTATAAAAATAAATATATATTTTTATAGACGCATTGCAAATACATCTTGAAAAGGATTCAAACTAGAATCGAAACGTCGATGATTATTCGATAATCTGCAAAATCGTTTTTTGATTTTCTAAGTAATAATTGATCGAACCGTAGCGCCGAGAACATTAAACATTTATTATTAACAATAATACGATCGATATAAGTGACATATTAATCTAGTTAGTTATTCCTTGTTACAAATGATACCTTTTTAGTAAATTTTCAGATTTAATCTGACATACACCCACACGTTTTTGTTATAAATGCATACTTTCCATTGAACCGGTCAGACAAAAAATTCTGGAATCGTCCTCGGCGACTACAAAACAATTGTACTTGCTCGAGAAATAAATGTGCTGTTGCAATTTGCAGAGCAACACGTCCGCGTGGGAACACGGATGAACAGGTCTGTTTAATCTCGCTCGTTTAATTTTTGAAGCGGGAGCTTCGCGTTGACAAAGTTTATACGGTCGGAGCCTCTTCGCAGGCAATTTCTCTGGTAATTTTTCCGGGGAGCAAGAGCCAAGAGAAATTTTTCGAACGGTGAAATATTTACGCGTCGGGAACGCCGCGCCGGGCCGCTGAAAAACCGTAAAGAGAATTTCCTTTGGCCAGGAAATAATGGCCGGGGGACGAAGAGGGAGGTAACGTAACGACGGGAGCTGGTAAGCAGCGGGTTCTTTCGTTTGAATAGCAATTTGGAAGTGAAATGCCGGCAGCCGGGTGAATAGCGACGAAAACGGCCGTGTTAAATGATAACGTCCTGGACTCCGGGGAAAACGGGTTTCGTTTACCGGGAGAAATCGGTTCTGATCGATCCAGCTTTTCCCGGCGATTCAATAAAGCGGACCGTAATATTTTCCCATCGGTATCCCATGCGCGGGACACTATCCGATTTATTAATCTCTTATTAGAGGGGCTGGTAATTAATTTCGAAAAGCGCAGAAGGAGAGAGAGATAGAGAATTTTATCGGATCGGAAACGAAACGTATTCGCTGATTGCAAAAGATGGCTGATCAACGTGGTATTATTATTTGACGAGCCAACAGAAAATAACTTCGATATCGGTTTATATTAACGGATCGGATACATCGAATCCAATGTAATTTATTTCGTGCTGGTTACCAAAACTGATGAAATCGTCTGACATTTCTAAAATGTTTTTGGTAATCCTTCAAATTGATAGACTGTTATTTTTAACTGGTTCGTCCTATATAGTGGTGAAATATATTCTTGTAATAAATTTTTAGATTAATATTTACGCTATACTTGTTTGATATTGACCGTTCTGTTCTACTTAACGAACAATGACCATCGCATTCCATTCTTCTTTCCTGGCCAATACCGACATAATCTACTTGTTTGGTCGTTCACACAGGCGTACGCTTCTTGTAGAAACTGTTGACGTATTTTACTTGGTCACGATGAATATTATCTACTTGTCTGATTATGATGGATTCATCCCAACTGTCTGGTCGCGGTGGGTCTCTTCTAGTCATCGATAATGTAGACTCCGATAAAATCTTCAACGCGCCTGTTCATGGTGAGCCTATTCTACTTGTCTGAACATAAGCTCGTAATATCTTTATTCTAATGATATAAAATTCTAATTAAATTTCAATCAGTGTAGAAAATCATAATGAATCTGTAAGATGCAATTATTTTCTTCGAAATTGCGTGGATTCAAGAAAAGAATTCTGAATCTATTTTATTAGATGGACAGGAAATATTATTTGACACGTCAGCCCTATTCGCCGAACGATTTCGTTGGGGAAAATCGAGTCCCACGATACAAATAACCGAAATTTCGTGTCCCCCACGGCGAAAACAGAAACGTAGACAAAGCTGTCGAGCTGATAAAGCTCTCCTCGGAAACGAACGCTTTCGACGGAAGAAAAAAGCGGACACGAAAGTACGAGAATTCAATTCCAGAGATGACTGACGAGGCAACTAACTTCGCTATATCAACGCGCGACGTTGAGGAATGTACATTTTTGTCGTAGGTCGCCGCTAAAACGTACAATTTATAGACCGATGTGTGGAATTTATCGGTTCATTTTAAGTCGGGACGACGCGACGGTACACTCCATTCTCAGAGACATTTAGTCGAGAGTACCGTGCGGGATCACTAAAATAAAACTTATTATACTTAATATTTAAGTGAACTACTACTAAATGAATAATCAAGAATAACGGAAGGTATACTATAGTAAGTTTGCCTTGTGTTAGAAGCGAATCGGAAAACCAATTCCGAACTGTGAAATTCGTTTTTTGATTGCCAGAACGGGAGCTTTGTCGGTGACGGAAGCAAAGATAAGTGTTTGCTTGTGTGCAGCGAAGGCATTCAGCTGTTTATGATATGAATTACGTTGTATCGAACGTAAATGTTAAATAAACAATATGCGGTGGTATCAGAGCAATAAATATTACAGTGATATTAATTTTTTAGACGCATAAAAAAATTCTTCTCTTGAAAATGATCCATATCAGGATCGAAACGTTGGGATTTTGTTAATTGCAAGATTGCTTGTTTTTTTGATTTTGATCGAACCTGTGTACTGATACTACCACACATTGTTTATTCAGCTATTTAGCAGTGATTAATTTTTCATGGACATAGTTGGTTCATTTGAATTTCCCTTTTAACCGAATATATACGTATAGTAGGTATATAGAAAGCAGATCGTATTAATAATCTTTCAGCGGTTCGATTTACGCGGAAAGCGCCCGAACGAACTAACCGCGTAAATCGAGGACTTACTGTATTTCGCAAAATCATTTTCGAGGAACGTTCATTTATCTCTGTGAAAACGGAATGTACGGAACACGAGGTTGAGAAATGATTAAATGATTTGTTCTGACGGGCAAATCCGAAAAGGTTAAACAGGAATTAACACCGGGCCAATCGGCGCGCGAGGGAAACACGAAAACTCCATCGGCCGCCGATCTCGAGTCGTAAATCCTCGAGAAGACAAATCGTCCGCGGAACTTGTGCTACCGTGGAAAAAGTTTCGCGAGGAAAAAAAGAAAGGGTGGAACAGTCACCGGGAAAAACGAGGCCCGACGCGCATCGATAAATCGAAACTCGATTTCGATGGCAGCATTCAGCGCCGCCCGAGAACCCGCCGAATACTGTTGGCAGTGACCGTTTCTGCGAATCTGCCCGTGTGGACGGTAACGCGGAAACAGTGGCGCGTTTTCGCCAACCGAGAACGCAACTTGACAATAAATATGACGTTTCCGGGGACGGCGCGACGTTCCGGAGGCAGATGGCTATAACGCCGAAAGGCTGAAGCAGGATTTGACGAGCCGGCTAACAGCAGTTTCTGTCTTTTCTGTCTCTTCTGTCGTCCCAACGCGATTCCCGGTGTTTCGCGGTAAAATATTCGACCGAACAGCTCGATCTTTTCTGAACCGAAATACACGCGCCCACAACAATACGTACATATAAATTATGTTGTATCGATTGTAAATGTTAAATAAACAATTTGTGGTGGTATCAGCGCACAGGTTCGATCGAAATAAAAAAAAAGCAATCTTGCAATTAACAAAATCCCAACGTTTCGATCCTGATATGGATCATTTTCAAGAGAAGAATTTTTTAAAACTTGTATCGTGGGTAAATGCTTTGCCATCCATGATATAAATTGATTTTTAAACAAATTTCGTCCGAATTGCCCACTGTGCGGCGCATCGAATAATCGATTAATTTTGAATAATCAACGTTGCGATGCCAGAATCAAATATTTGTTGTGCAATATTTGCGTGTGCTTACCGCGGTAATGACTCGGCTCGACATGGATATTGTTTTTCTTGTAAGTCACGAAAATGGAATTACTAACAGCTGATTCCTAATATTTGCAATCTTCTGCGTGTTGACTTTTGCTACTGCACTGGAAAATAATCGGAATCGTAAATTAATTTTCTCAAGGAATTAGTTTCATCGAAATCTGTGATGGATTTGCATGGTTTGCGTAGGGAAATTGTGCTGCGAAAAGCTTGCGGTAATAAAATAAAGAATAATGTAGCTGCCATGTATTATGGAACGACCTGTCCACACTCGATTTCGCCTCCTATCGATTATCACTCGACGAGGGGCTCGAACCAAAAAGCACAACAAAGCGAACCATCCATATTGGAAGCTTCCAGTGCACGGTGAACCACTCGGGAACTTTTTGAAACGCGTCCCTTCGCGAACGATAACGGAAAGCTTCGAAAAGACTGGCCCACTGAACAAGAAGCAAACTCCACTGCGCGGCATTCCAAAAATTCGGTTTTTGAAAGGAACCGTCGGGAAAGAAAGGAGAAACGAACTTTCGCATGAGGAATTCGAGGCAGATTGAAATTGGTAGCGCAGAGAAGCTTACACGTTACATTATCTAAATTACTTGGTGGATATTTACATTGCTATATTCGTGCTTTTCACTATCAGAACCACTAATTATCGGTTCTGCGCTATGTGTCTGTTCTTCAACTATTTTATGACATCTACAAGGTTATAATAATAGCATTTTTAAACAATTATGATGAATTCTATATCAATGAATTGTGCGATACTAGATAGTAATCGATAGGAACGTGACAAAAGGCAAATGCGAGTACTGAGATGGAAACGAGAGGAAAAACAGTAACATAAAACTTGATTCTTAAATGGAGTGTATCGAATAGTCAGGTTATCGAACGTGCAAGGGTTACGACGTGTTCACGATATTCCGTAGAAAGTTTCCATTATCATGTGTTCTCTTTTTCCGAGATCCTGCCGCGCACTCGAACGGACGAAGTACTTTCAGCAAGTGATCATAAAGAGCGTGCAAGACGGCGGAAGGGACGCGTCGAACGAGGATCCTGAAAGCTTAGGCGACTATTAAACTGTATATCTCGGTTTATCACATCATTACTTTCGGAGTACAATTTGTCGATGGAAAGAGTGCTCGAGCATTCGAATCGGTCGACTGGACCGAACCAATAAATGTTCGAAGAGGGATTCTACGAATTGACTTCTCCGAGGATCATGCAGCGAGATATAAAATTCCATTACAGGACCGATTAATGTGGAAATCAACCGCTCGGTAGTAAGAAACTAAAGATAACAATTTCGTGGGTTGTCTCGCGCAGAATTTATTCGAGGAAATACTGTCGGTGTTTAGCGGTACTCTGCTCTGTTAAAAATACGTAGCTTATCGCAGATATTGAATATGAACAATAAAACCGTATCAAGAATATTCCAAGGAGAACAAGGTGTTTGTGGTCGGACAATTCAGATCGAAGTCACGTAAATGAGCTGTTATAAACATTTACTGCATTAGACCAATCGTGGCAACTTTATGAATGTCTATAATCGATGTATTTTTAGATTAACACTTTGTAATTTAAAATATTTGAATGAGACAGGTACTGCAAGGCAAAACTTTTGTATGGAAATCAGAATAGGATGATCACGGCCTGACAATTAAAATGGTGCAGACGAATAAGGAGAATAGGATGTTCGGATTGTTCGAATACGATCTGCACCAAGTAGGACAATAGTACAGGACAATGGTGCAGCATTCTACAATCAGATAGATCTACAGATGAGTAAGTAGTATAGGAGAGACAAGTAACCATTGTAGTCAGACCAGTGATACAAGTTTTTCGAAGTCAATCAGTTTGTATGCGATCTCGCGAAGCAAGGAAGGAACAATTCCAGTGATGATATTACAGCCCACGTATAGCCAAACAAGAATACAGAAAAGTTACAAACGAATTTTATAAATTTCTTCTTTGAAAATCACAATTTGTGGTAAAATCAGATATGTGTAAAATAAAGCCATTCTCGGAGTTCGCAGCTAATGAAATGATACAAAGTACCACACTATCTACTCGGGATAATTTATCTTGAGTTGAGTCAAGAGAACTCGATTTAGTCTCAATTTCCGGAAGCTTGTCAAAGGAAGTGTAAACACTGTCGAAGCTATAGAGAAGAAAACATGACTGGAAACTGTTCAAACACTTCGGGAAGATCAAAAGGAGCCGCGCATCTCAGCTTCCACAAATGCCAAGCCAATAATAAAACTTGTTCCGTCGTCGTCCCGTCATATTTCTATGTACTAGAAGATAACCGGTGTCAAGATAAATAATTCGTCGTTCGTATTCCGCAAGTGTTCATCTAGCGAGAGGCGGGTCGTTGTCCCCGATTCCTCTTTCATCCGCGGCCATAAATTTTTTCGCAGCAGCGAAGATCGCGCGGACACACGTTTCTCTGGCGTTCCTTCTCCTGGGAACGTCCCGAAGATCCCTTTCGTTTTCTACCGCCTTGTTTTCGTCGGACCCTTTATTTCTGGCTTCACGGTTCCCTGTGGATCCCTCGGCGTGCACGAGCAACCTTGTCCCCGCGATGGTTGCTATGGGGATACCCTCCGGGCTATCCACGGCACGGCTTGCCTCGAAGCAACAGCGCGTGTGATTTCCTCCTCGCCGCGTATTTCTCGAGCGTGCAGTTCGGCATTCTTCATCTTGCCGCTCCTCGCCGCGCCGTTTCACGCTCGACTCTGCGCGTTTTCGCGACGACATTGTTCATTCTTCGCAATCGGTACGCGTGTCATTTAACCCCTTGCGGCCCACCGATTTTCTGTACCATCACCATATATCAGCACATCTATTCGGGTCTGCTGCGAAATTGGTTTCGCAGAGCCCGGTCATCCAATTAGGAACGTGCTCTTCACGTTTTTCGTCGCCTTACGCAAATTAGCTATTTTTAGATTGGATTTTTCTAGGAGAGAACCTTGAAAGTGCTCCAAAAAATCAGATTATTTTTTTAAATAATCTCTATCTATATAAATAAAAATGAAATGCTGTTCGTTGGTAACCGCATCACTCGAGAACGGCTTTAACAATTTGGCTATTTTAAAAAAAAAACTGTTCGTAATAATCCGAATAAGGTTTTAGGGAAAGAAATTAGACGCAGCGTTTCTTCGAGAAGGTTTAAGAACAAACCGCACTCGAAAAAGTCAATTTGTTCAAAAGTTGTTACGTCATTAGTGGTTAAATACGACTTTTTTCCCCTCCTTTGGGCACGTTTCTGCTTATAACTTTTCAACGAATGGATTTTTTCGAATGTGGTTTGCTCTAAAACCTTCCCGAAGATACACAGCGTCTAATGACTCAGAGTCTAGCTTCATACGATGTTTTATGAATATCTTATATCCATTTTTGTACATAAGAATATGACTTCTGGATTATAAAATACTAATATCAAATATAGGTACTTACAATTTTTTTTCGAATCTTATGTTCCTCCATCGGATCAACAGAACACTGCCATTTGCGCGTGTTAATAAGTGTGAAGCACAAAACACATAATCCAAAATCGTGACAACGAAAGGGACGAAGTTACTCCGACCACGGTCAAAATAGTACTGCCGTTGTCACCTTGGTTTTTCGTGAATGGTTAAGGGTGGGATTTAGGTGGGGGAAATGTTGCAGGTAATTTAATTAGGAGATTCCAATCTATTATGTATTCGCCATTATTTGCAATGCTTGTTGTCATGGGCCTGTGTAAACTCGATCCAATGTTTAGTGTGAAATTTCAACCATTTGTCAATTGTCAAGAATACGAAATATACAGGGTGTCCCAAAACTATCCTAGGAGCCGAAAATGGGAGGTTCCTTGGGTCATTTTAAGCAACATTTTCCTTTGCAAAAATGTTATCCGCGGCTTTGTTTAGGAGTTATTAACGAAAAACACGGACCAATCAGAGCGCGACCTAGACGCGAGTTGGCAAAATCGGCTCGGCGCGCCAACTGTCCATTGGCCGTCTGTGCCAACTCGCGTCTAGGTCGCGCTCTGATTGGTCCGTGTTTTTCGTTAATAACTCCTAAACAAAGCCGCGGATAACATTTTTGTTAAGGAAAATGTTGCTTCAAATGACCCAAGGAACCTCCCATTTTCGGCTCCTAGGGTAGTTTTGGGACACCCTGTATTACCTGAAGAAATACTTCCTCTCTGTTTAATTGTTAATACAATTTCAAAGCTCCTTGTGTCTAATTAGTGAAAGGACTTCTCCACTCATTCTGATTTGTTCAAAGCGACCCCTCATAATGGAAATTTGCATGAAGGTCCTGCAATAATGATAACCACGTAAAATAGGAGTGGATAGAACAAATGTTTCCCTTTTTGAAGAACACGTACTTCGGTACTGCGGCCTTTAAAGGGTTAACAGCGTGTAAAGCAATGTCCTACCGAATTCCTTTCACGACTTACCAATGTAACCAGCTGGCTTTCCACCATTCGAGAATGGTCTGTGTCATTACGGCTGGACGATCTCTCTGAGTTGCTTATTACGAGATCTTGCTGGATAAATTGATGACGTGGAAGAAACAGGGGTTTAGTATGAAATAGAATTACGTCGGCTCTCCTGCGTTTCGTTTGGCTGTTTTGCGAGGAGAGTTCGATACCGTTCCATGCTTTCGGACGAGGGTTGACATTCGCGGGGGTTCACTAGCGTCGATCATCTCGAACTGCAAGATAGGAATAACATCGGAGTATTATTTTAGGCTGTTGCTGTTTCTGATTAACTGGCCAGTCTCGTGGCTTCAGTGGAAAAACAAATTATTGTTACTTCTGCTACTTACTTCTGCTACTTTTATCACGCAGTTTGGCGTCGTTCCATCAGTCCAACGAATCGTCCCTGATAGCATTTTTTGAGTACGAAAAGTGGGTCTAATGAAATATCGAATTGAATTGTCTATCAACGAGAATCAAGAATAAATATCAGATTCTACTGTTTGCTGAATTCTGCAAATTTTCAATTTTTTACGGACAGTTTATTTATGATTTCAGAGCGTCGATATTTGAAAATACCGAGAGTTGTTGAACATTTAATTCCAGTTATTGAAAGCCGGACGGTTTCTGCTTAATTTCTATCGTACAAACGTGCATTAAATAATTTTGAAGTGCTCTGTGAAATTTTGTTTGTTCCGAATCGAATGATGTTCTAGTACAGAAAAAATTGGAGGATTCTCGGGCTGCAGGCGGACGCTGAAAAAAAAAAAAGTTGAAAATTTATTGACTGTGCCAAAAGCGTAGCGTTGTTCGGCGGTCGGTTAATCTGGCGGATGTCAATTGACGTCACAGCAAACGCAATCCCCCGGATCAAATGAGTTTTGTGTTGGAAAATTTCGGAAAATTTCAGCTTGATAAAATGTTTATTCCCTGTCACGGACTTCGCAATATCTGTTAATACGTTTATACGCGACGCGATCAAAGTGTTACTCGCAAAAGAGAAATGATTACGATAACGCTCGAAAACATTGGACAGACGATATTACAGATCGTCTTTCCATTTGTCTTACAATCCGCTAAAGTTTCCAGCAATCTATGGGGCGCAGGTTCCAGCAGCGTTTCACATAATTTTATCCGACTACGCGTTCGCAGCAGATGCGCCAAATTGTTCCGCCGCAAACTGCGTCGGCGCGCTCACACACAGGAATTTACGGATTTGCGGGAATCCCGATCGACAGAATATTAAATCTCTATCGCAAGTACTCGGTCATTTTTAGATATCAGCTTGGCGTATCGAAAACTGCAGAGAAATACCTTGGATCGTGGGTGATCGAATTTTCCCGAGATGATCGAACGCAACAATTTTCAGATAATTCGAAAATAATCCTAGAATTTCGTTGAAATTAAGTGCTGAAGAAATAACTGCTTCATCCGATATCCGTTGGACCGGAGGCTATGGCACACGCTTGGATCTCGATCATAAATCAGACATGGAATTTTACGACCTTGAGGGCGATTTGCTCGCCTCGTTCTTTGCATTTAGGAGCCACCTGTGGATCAATGGCTCGGTAAACAGCGGACTGTTGCCTCGAGATCCTCTCGTGTCTTCCTCGCGTCCTTCTCTCGTCATAATCTTCCGTCTCTGAAAGCCAACGACTTGCCGAACAATGCGGAGATTGTGCTACGTGAAAACACAAAACTCGAACATAAAACGCCAGGTTGCAAGGTTTGATCAAAGGCATTACTTTCGGTCGAGGAATATCGATCCTGAATCGAAAATCGTGTTCGATGGTGGACGGGCTACGTAGCAGCGTTGCCGGCGAGCATGCTTCTATTTAGCTCGAACTGTGCGCCAGCTAGTTTGTTCTGGAGACTATGCCTTTGATTCTGACGTATGCGTGTCGTTCGGGATATTTCCCATTTTATTGTACACTGTTCCCCGTGGAAATGGAAAGAGCTTCTGTCGGTGAAAAAGTGGGAAATGTTTGCAAGTTATCGGCCTCACAGTGGCTTGAAAACGGCATTTATTACAGGGAATAGTTCCATCAACACCAGAAGCTATTCAGTGGAATCAACGAATCCTTCGGTACGATGATGTAATTGCTATTGAATATTCCATACCGTTTGTATCGCTTAAGCTAAGAGGAATAGGACATTTATAGTCAGCCGAGATGAATACCGTTGATTGCAGTGGGAGAAGTAGACACTGATGTTTACGGCCAGAGAAGCAAGATAGATTACTGTACGAGAAGTTAGTAGAGTAGGAAACACATTAGTCGAACTAGGGGTATAGAATGCCTATAATCAGCCATCTACTGTTCTAATATTTTCAAGAATGCCGCGAGACCAGGAAAAAGTGGTTACCTATTATGCATTAAAAAATCTTTCTTGAAATTGATCGATATCAGGATCGAAACGTTGAGAATTTATTAATTTGCAAGATTGCTTGTTCTTTATTTTGATCGAATCTGTGCGCTGATATCACCACAAAGAAAAAAAAGTGGCTACCGCTTTTGTTTGGTAAATCGTAAAAACATCAGGGTCAGTCTAAAATCAGACAGAATTTATTGTCAACGAGATTGACCGGCAACGTAATTCCAGCTGTATCAGCCTTTAACAAATTCCCGGATATCCACTTAAAAAGTAATTTCAGCTGGCAAAGCTCGAAATGCAAAGAAGTTTCGTTAGTTTTCGTGATCGTCGCGACCTTTTGCCGGACGAAGGGAACGTAATTTCATTCTTCCGATCGTTGCGCCACGGGGTTTCTTCTAAAAATGTCGGGAGCTGGTTTTTTTTCCACTGTCGTTTCGTATTCTCCGTCGGTTGGTAGATGAGTTTTTAAAATGATGCCGAACGAGTTCGTCCAGATTACTTTCAAGCCCGAATTAGATTAAGACGTCGGCGGACTGATGCGAGCCGGTTCCGTAATTTGCAAGAGAAAATATCTAGAGCCGGGAAACGCGATAAGTCTCGTAACGTTCACGCGAAGATGTTATTTCGCCACGTAAATCGTAATCTCTGGGACGTCGCTTGTACTCCTGGTAAAGTTTCTGGTGCACCGAAAGTGGGTCAGGTTTTTGTACTTATTTTAATTCGCGCACCGCCGCTGCACGCGTTCAATTAACACTGCACGCGGTCTACTTATCTTTCATCGGTGAACGGCGGTATTTTCGTTCGTTCATAACAAGAAAAATTAAAAAGAAATTCTTCCAGATTTATAATCTCCTAGAATCGCGAGAACACGATCATTCGCATTATAGTTGTTGAAATATTTCTCGTACAGAGAAGTGCATTGACAATTGTTTATTGTGGTCTACATCCAAATAACAACTCCGCGCCTCTCGAATATTACACAATCCCGTTGTCCAATATCTTCGACGTTCTTGTAAACGAATAAGGTCCGCGATTAAACGGAAGTGCTCTTCAACAGCGCGGTCCTTGATTAAAAATTTGTAATTTGATTGCTTACGAAATATTAGGGGTTGCAATTTATTGGAGCCGGCTCCTGGAAAATAAAGCAACGACGTGGACAGCTCGATGGGAAAGGCCGTTGATTTCGCGTGGCAAATTTATCGCATAATTAAATGGGCGTCGGTACGTTAAATGAAAGCGTGATCCGCCGGCACTCGGTGCCTGAACAATGATTTCAATTATGCAAACTGCCGTAACCGGGAGATCATAATTTAGTGAAAACTGTGAATACGCGACACACGCGATCGCGTTCTCCGCCGGTGAATACGGGACGGATCGCGTAACTGTTCCCGCGAGTCAGCCGCGGCGAATCGCAGCGATTTGTTGTGTCGTAGAATGTCTGAAGTTTCGCGCGAATAATCCGACGACGTCCGTGCGTGCTTGGAAAGTCGAGATCCCGGCGAACTTTGATTGCGGGGAATAATAGCGGTGGAAGTGCCGGTATCTTGGTAAATAATAGTTCGTGAACTTCTGCCCGGGAGCATCGCTTACCCTGTAACGACTGGTCGCCGAAGATCAACAAAACTGGAAGAGGAAACTGGAATCCGAATGATTTAATGCGAACAATCGTGGACGTTCTACTGTGTGCCTATGAACGGTCCTATTTCACTTGTTTCACCAGGGACAATTTAACAAAAGGTTATAAATGAAAAATTTCAGAAAGAAACTGACACATTGCCGGTAGGAACTGTACTGAAACAATGTGAATATTAAGAAATGAAAACAGTACATACACAGGACCGACAAATTTTATACTGAGCCAATCAGAACATAAGGATCAATGCCTGCACAAGTCAATACTTGGCGGTGAGACTGTTTTCACAAAGAAACCACTTGCAACTACTATTAATGAATAAAGTACAAAGAATTGACATTGATAATGTTTGTACCAACAATATGCATACATAAAACGATGTATGCAAAGAAACGTAAAGCTGAGTCTAGAATAAATAATGTATATAGGAAATTATTAGATCTGTCTGACTAGAGGCAAACTCATTCTACTTGCCTGCTAAGGAACACAGTCGTTGTAGGGTGGCTTCAAAATTATATGTCACGACCACTGTAACGTTATTCTGCACCTTTAGATCAGCGGAGATTTGTTTAAAAAATGAACCGCAAAGAACCTGTTCTTGAAGGCCAAACATTTTCTTTTACTCCATTCTATATAGTACTCGTCGCGAAGAACAAAAGTCTCGGAGTACAGGACTCGAGTGAACCGTTCTCTTAAAAAACAACTTTCAAGGCATACGTGCTACGAAGTTTTATAATTTCAGAAATGTTTCTCGTTGCTGTTTACTGTTCGGAACTTGTTCCCGACAGATCTAAAAACAGTTTCCATCCGGTAAATATTTTATAACGTCATAACTTATCCGGTCTGTCGGCATCTCGGGCGTGTTTGATTTCGTTCGTCAGTACCCGGAAGATTTAACCGCGAGCTTTGATACGTGGAAGCTGACGGAACTTTGTAGTTGTAGTTTGTATGCATACATAAACATCGGACTTGCGTTTGCGCAGCTTACCCCGGCTAAAGCGTTTATACAGTGTCCTGGTCACGTCATCCCCGCGAGAAAATGAATGTCGCACCGCGAACGCTCGAATATATTCCGTCGATGACACGCGACCGTTTCAACGACCGTTAATGCGAGCCGAAACGCGATGTCGTATTCTGGTGTGTTATCATGCCCGGTAATTTCGACCGTGTAGGAATTGTTTAACATATCCGGGATCTCGCGAACAATAGTGGAACGGATACCGTTCCATGAATGCGACGGCGCGCGATGTTCCGAAACGCAAAAAACCTGAGCAAACAATAAAAACACTAAAATACTTTCTAAAAATACCGTGTAGAGTAAGCCCTGAAATGCTGTCCAACCGGTGCACTATGGGCCAAACCGATGAATTCGGTGTAAAAATCAAAGAACCTTCGATAGAAATCAAATAGAGCGATGAAATTCGTTTTAAATTGAAGCTGAAGACTTGTTGAACTGTTATCGTTGTCTTTCCGCGTTGTTGTCGGTCATGTTTAAACACGATAGATTTTGCTGGCTCGCATTATATCCGATGCTCCAATTTTCCAGCGCACAATGCAAGCTCGAATTGAATGCAGGAACATTGGCGTGGAAGCGAACGGATTACCGAGATATCTGAACAGGTGTTCCGAATCTACTTAAATTGGGATAAAACTTCTCCGCGAAAGATAAATCATCTCGTTCGTATTCCAACATGCACCGTCAATCTTTCCCACTTATTATTTATTCGAAATGTTGACCGTCGGACGAGAATTGCCAGGAGAATTGCCGTGAGAATCACGGGCCGAGTGATTCAGTTAGCTTGGCGAGTTCGACGGAGAACTTTTCTCACGGTGTCCCGAGTTCTGAGATGAATACGGATTCTATTGGTTACGGCTGCGAGCCGCGAAACTTTTCCACATTATGAGATTATATTGTACGAGATACGAATTTAGAGAATTTTCTCTTTGTTCGCGATTGCTCACCGCCTTTACAATGTGACTGTACTATTTTTCTAGAGACCTTAAAATAGGGTTATTCAATTATCGATCGTAAATGTATTTTTGATAACTCACTGCTTATCATGATATGATGTATATCACTGAGGAATAAGCATTTATTAAAAAATAAAAGTTTGTAACATAATGATTGAACCTGTGCGCCGATAAGAAATTACAACATAAGTTATCACAAAGACCTTAAAATCTCCGAAAGTCTTTCACCTACAAAAAAAACTGTTATCGCCATATCGTCGTTCTCTTTATACTGAGAAACTTTGGTTCATGCAGTTTCTTCTTATTTCCAAAAGCAACGGAGGTAACGATGGACTACTACATATAACGATAGGATATTTACTGTCAGAGATGGAACTACTATTTCCGATTTCGCAAATCAAGTGTCTGATTTTTTGTCATCAGTTCGAACATTTCGTGTTTTGCGTTCGTCGTCTGAAGAGACAAACGCAATGCATATTTAATGCGAATGTGAACTGGCAGGATCTGACTGCGTATTCGAATGAAAAATACTAAAATATTCCGTCGGATGATGGTTCACGCGCGTCGCATCGAGTTTCAGTCATTATTCTCACCTGCGCGCGAAACGAAATTAATTATTCTAATTGTGTCGGGTCCGTTCTGAATATTTCTCTCGTTCGCGTGACATCCTCCGGATGCGAGCTGCGGTTGTCTCCATAAAAATTGTCGAGCGCGGGCGTGTGCGACACGGGTCGAATATGTCTGAAGGAAGTTTCCTGGCGCGAGAATAAAATAACTTCTAGACAAGGTGTGCCCCGTTATACCGGCCATATATCACGGGCTCTCGAGTTGCGGATAAAAATAGCTCGTGAGACAAGACAAAAGATGGCCTTTTACACAGGAACGATGAGTAAGTAGAGTCCCAGGGAACGTTAAGTTTATTAAAAGTACCTGCGGTGTACACTGTGACTGTCGAGTGTTGCATAAATTTTATTAGTGTTTCGTTCACCGCTGGTTTGCACACACTTCCAGTCGCCTGTTCTTTGTTGGAACACGGTGTATCGATAGTTGCACTATATTGGGTTGGATAAGGCGTGCTTATAGTCGAACAAGTGGTACGCAACAGGATTCCTGCCGAGGATTTAGTATAAGCTACCGTATCGGACAGACAAGTTGCATAGGCTCTACTATATTATTGGACGTTTATTTCTGGCAAGTAGGATGTTCGAGTCAAGCAAGTAGTATTACAAGAAAGAAAACATCCTGTAAACAGGAGCCAAGTTCTCTACGGCCGCAAAACATTGTGAGATCAAAGAAAATACGGGCAAGTTCGTTAGCTTAGAAATACCTGTCGCAATACTGAAAAAAGCGTATTATAAAAATTAGTTTAAAAGAACGCTATTTAATTTTTACTTTTTAAACCAACGGCCATAAAAGGTGTTAGGTCGCGGCCAAGTTTGAATAATTTAGCCCTCCATGTAACCCTTTAAAAATTAAATAGCTTTCTTTTAAACTAATTTTTACAATAGCTTTTTTCAGTATTGCAACAGGTATTTCGAAGCTAACGAACTTGCCCGTATTTTGTTTGATCTCGCAACTTTTACCACGATTCTAATTAGCAGCAAACCCTTGTCAATGGACAGCCGTCAAACTATCGTTTAAAAAATATTTTCTCGGAAGAGCGTGCGATCTGCGGACAAAACGCGATACCGAAGCCCTTATCTGGCCTCCAGGCCTACAGAGGGTGCTAGAAGGTTTCGTTATCCCTATTCAAGGTTTCCGCTATCTGCGGCCAACAAAGGTTGAAAAGGAAAGGTTGAAACGCAAACTTCCTGCTGCCATCGAATTCGCAAATTGGCGAAGTGGGTGGATTTTAGCTAACACAGCGTCCGCCGGGCGTTGTAAGCAGATTCACCCCGTTCCGTAGGATCAATTAGCAACTGATCTCAATCTAGCCGCTTTATCAGCTGGCTCCTGTTACCGAGGCCGTCGATGGCTGCTCGAATTAGCATAGGAATGGATTTAAAAGCAACCTGCCAGATGGTTTCCACCTCGGAGAACGGTTACTCGGTCAGCCGGCTGCCTTTTGCTCCGGATAATTTCGTATTCCGGGACACATCAAGCGGCGTGGCGCGCGATTAACGTCACGGAGCGAACCGCATTAAATTAATTTCGCGAAGATTGCACGCAGCCTACGCGTATACGCGACCCAGGAAGACGATCGTTTACATCAGGGATCGGCAAACTCTTTTCTGGAAAGGCTCAGATCGTAAAATTTTTAAGCTTGATGGGCCATACAGTAACAAGAAACCAGGGGTTCCAAATATTTTTGAAGTGAAACTTCTTTGCTGAGGATTACAATTTTCTGATATTACAGAAGTCGATACTACAATTAATGTTATTGACGCACTGGTTCGATCAATTGCAGACAATAAGCAAATTTGCAAAATATCACATGAATATCAATACAGAAAATTTACATTCTTGAAAATGCTCTAAATTCAGACTGAAACGTTGAATTAAATTTCATGTGATATTTTGCAAATTTGCTTATTGTCTGCAATTGATCGAACCAGTGCGCCAATAACATTAATTGTAGTTTTGAACAATTGAGAAATATAATTTCTCTTGATTTGTTTTTTTTTTATTTCACGTAATTTGATTGATATTTAATGTGTTTATGTAAAGAACAATATTAACTTGGCGAGCTGGTTTATATCGTCGATGTTTCACGGGAACCGATTGTTAGGTTCTTCCATATGAAATGTTTGATGTGACAATGCGATATTTATTTAGGAAAAAGTTATGTTCGCTTAATGTTACTGTCACAAGTCGACCACCTCATACGCAGCAACCTAATGAAATCACTGTTTGCATAAATCGTTCGATATTCAGCGCGTCGATTGACCCGCGAATAATTTGCGTCACATTATTAATGATATTCGCTCCGGGCCTTCGTACAACATTCGCGACGAATTCGAATCTCGTCAGACAGCGGGCCGCTAACTGGTCCGCCGTCTTTATTAACGTTTCATGCACGGACCACCGCGAAACGAAATACTATATTTTAGCTCAAAGTATTACTCTCGACCCGGTGGTATTGCAATCCGCTGGTGAAATTTTTACGTGTTCCACGCGCGCCGAGAAACGATGAATTTTTCGGAGCCGAGCGCACTCGTCAAAGGACGAAGAGAATTATGGCGACTCGCATCTTCAGAAGCGTATTCAGTTGTAATTACTGTTCCTTTCTGGGAGTATAGTTTTTTTTATATTTTTTCAGATTTTTATAGGTTTTATAGAAGGCCTGTACCCATTCCGATTAGTCTCTGAATAATTTCTAATAAATCAAAATATAACTGTTAAGGAACTGTCAAATAATTCTTGAGGAATGATCGAGCAAAAATTTTGTGTAAAATTGCACGGGGATGAAAGTGTTAAATTGCATCGAGACAAATTCACAGATTTTCCGTCACACCGAAAGCGTTCCATCACGATTAGAAAAATGATCCCGGAGGTTAAATGTTTTCCGTGTTTAATTCCGCAAATATTTACCGTGCTCACATTCCACGACACCGAACGGCATCCTGTTCCACCCGCCAAGGGTTGCAAAGTTGCGGATTAAAGTAACCCACCTCCCGTCGAGCGTTGAACTTCATTAAACGAGAAGTTTATCGTTCGAGCTCCGGCAAGTAATTATGTTGTAGGCAAGGAGTTAAGCGATAAAATAGGGAAAAAGAGAAGCAGTGAAAAGACTAAAGTAAAAGACAAACAACTTTCGGTTCGTATCGTTGATACCTACTGTAAACTTCCGGTACCACGATTGAAAATTCCCTATTTACAACTGTAGAAGTTTCGAACGTTACGCTAGATCGTGAACTCTCGACAAGAATATGATATTTCTCGCACTAATACGGGGACTCGCACGAAGCTAAAAACTTTCAATGAAAAACTGTTATTACCTGACTTAAACATCGAGACCTCTCTGTGCAGAACTTCTCAAATAACTATGCAGAACCTTAAAACTCCTGCAGTAAGAAAATTACAAAATTCGGAACGGACGCGTTTAAGAACTCGCGACGCGGAAATTGAGATCCGTCTGAAAAATTGAAATCTACGAACGCAGGAATTCAAATTTACAGTCTAGAAGCTCCGGGCTTGCAACGTGCGAACTGAAAATTTATTACAGAAACGCGGAAAGCTCTCGACGTGAAAACACTGTTGCAGCGAAATCGGGATACGAGGAAATTTCAAATTGGTTTTCCCGCGGGAAAAAAACTGATGATTGCGTGATTGAAAAATCGAGATGTAGAAAAATTGAGAACACAATGTGCTTCGGGAAGGAAAAATCGAATTTCACCGCAGAACAATCGGGAACGCGTGACCGAACGATTCCAGGCTGGTTAAACAGTAATCGATAGATAATCGAAGACCGACGCGTTGGTCCGTGGGGCGATCAGGGTGCAATTTCCAGGACCCGGGGCAATTTCCAGGAACCGACACCATCCACAACAACTCTCACCACATTTCCATCTCTCGGCTTGATGCATCTGGCCGGAAAAAACGTTTTGTGTGTGTGTATCTTTTGCAGGTCGGCCAGTCCCTTGCCATGCGATGTCGTTGCAGAGCCCCAGACTTCGACATTTCAGGTCGAAACGCTAAATTAAATATTGCAAAGAGAATTTTCTTATACGCTGAATTACGAGGACAGACATGCGGCTCTATTTCTATCTCTTTTTTTCTTCCTTGCTCTACAATGGCCGCGTACGGGGCTCGTCCCGCCGAGTCGACACGCAACATTCCTGATCAACGACAGAAGAAATATTCTTCCGACGAAACTTTGCTTTATTTCGCGATTTTCACAATTGCAGGAACGTGTGAACATTCGATCAAACAGTGACAAATTTTTAGTAGACTTTTATAAAAATTTGTCTACAGTCCAAACAATTTTCTCGCCAGATTAAATCGACTAAAACTTACAAAACTTGATACCTAGAAAAGAGAATAATAAATATGGATAAAAATTGAAGGAGACATGTAAAATGTGATGAAAGTGTATGATCAAAATAAAAATGTGAATGTGACGTAGCACATTATTTAGATAATGGACCGCAAAGTTTCGTGGAAGAACGATTGACTGGAGACGTTATCATGAGTTTTGCGGGTCGAACGATCCAGATCAAGAACCCAGGATCTTGGTGGTGCCCCGCACGCGGCGCACAGTTACACGAGTACACGCGTGTACGATACGTCACGGAGTTGTTTCACTTGCATCCACTTGCTTTTGGGAATGAGGCTGATCGAAGGCTCGCTCGAACACGTTTTCGGCAGCTCTGTAACCACACCTGCGTCGCCTGTGTCCTTACTGCATAAGCCTTTTGCCCGAGAGTATGCTTGCCTCCGTTTACTGATCGTTTGTGCCGTCGTGTACATCTTTCTGACACGCACCCACGCATCGGCAGCTGCGAAGCGTGGTTTCGTCGGTCCGAAACCGATGGACGCACGGGAGGTGAATCTGATTTCCACCTTCCGGTTTCCACCCCGCGATCTTTCACCATGATTTATATGCTGCAATCCGTAGAGTAACTTTCGCTGTTATCAACGTACAGAAAGCTGATGACGATCTAGTCGATTTTCCAACAGAAAAGCCGAACTAATGAAAAAACTCTGCATGGACATTACACCCCTATGTACTCTGAATCGAGAATGATTCTCTTGCCTATTTTTGGGTCAATTTGACTGAAGAATACTCGGATTTTTTAAGCTGCATGATTATTTGCTTTGTTGATAATGATAATGCAGTTAATACTCATTTTTTAAAATAATAAATGTCCAAGGAAATATCATTAATCGTAAAAATAGACGCGTCGTTTTCACATGTCCTGCAAGCCTACTGTCACGTGGATTAAACAAATGAATATTATCATTCCTTTTCTCCAAAAATCGAATTTAGTCCGAGTAGTTTTCGGTCGAATTGCATACAGCGAATAGAATAGAATTACTATTATAATTTGCTACCCAATTAACCCGCTTAGTCGATGATGTCCAACATGTTCATACAGTTCCATAGAAGCAGGTAATATGAAAAATGAAGTCCCACAATGGGAATTGTATATACGTATGATAAAGGACGAACAGAACTCAATATTCCAACTTCGTAGGTACTCAGAGACTCGGAAAAGGTGAGCATTCGCGAAGAGTATATTACACGAAGTTTTCTCGTTAACTTTTCATGCGAACTCGATTCCCTTATGACTCTGATCAACATCAGCATCCTGTACATAAGCGTACAGTACCGAACAGAGGTCTCGAACCGGCTGACAAATGGTAACACTTCGTTACTGTACTGTTCACTCGCCGTAGAATTGTTAAACGTAGTTTTGTATGGAAGGAGTCTATTCGTAACTTGGCCTGCGCGCGTGGTAGTCCCGACTTGATTCTTCGCATTTTGTGCAACCTGGTTTCGTGGCAGCCACATATTTATTAGGAAACCTCTTTCTAATCAAGATATTCAAAGAAAACTTAAAATTATTACATCTTCTATACCTTCTCATTTTACAGATTTAAAATTATTTCATTTTCTATATAAATTTGTAATTCTATTTTAAAAATCAAATTAGCAGATTAAACTCACTTTTCTGTTACGAGTTTAGAGCTAACCGTGCTCGCAGAAACCAACTTCAATGAAGCAGTGTTCGTAGAGGTTAGAGTAAATGAAATAATTCTTCAACGCGATTAATGGTGAGATATTTTTCGAGATCTGCAGATTGTTGCTGTGAATTAATGGCTGCTGAGAAGTCGAGCGACACAAAAATCGAAGAAGAACGAGACTAAGCGTGGAAAAGAACGAACAGACCTCTTTTATCGAGCCTTGCTTTATCCTCTCGCATTAATTTCCCGGACAAGCGTCCGTCGACGAACGAAACGTCCGATTTGCATCTCGGCAAGCATGCGAACGAACCGTAGTTAAGCATTTCTATAACAGTAGAATGATCTAGCGAAGAAACCACGACTTCGATGAATGACGTTACTTTCCGCAAGCTAGCATTGGCATGGCCTGGTTTCACCGTAATCATATTGTTCAACAAATTGCACCGATTCTTTCCTAAAAAGATTAAAAGTTCCTAAAAAATTTACCATTTATCGAACGCGTCGATCGAGTCGACGATCATTTAACAATTACCGGGATCAATACCGAGCATTTTCGTTTTACAGGACCATGTCATCGATCTGCTTCGTGTGCAACCTGCCGATCCTAACCCATCAGGTGGGGCTGGTATGGCAAGGAGGAAATGGCTGGGACGATCTTATGCGGGAACAGGTGGAGGAGTCCACTTTGAAGCAACGACTCGGTAAGAGTTCTTTCTCTCATTTTCTCTCTTTTTCTCTCTTTTGATTTCCTGTGATATTTATCTACGGTTTATTCGCACATCTTCCCCTTGCAATATTTATTTCTCTGTTAATTTCACTTTTTAACTACGTCTCTTGTAGCATTTCTTTCTCGTTTCTCGCCGTTTCAGATATTTTTCCGATCAGTTTCGTTGGTCTCCCCTCCAGTGTTACCTTCTCTTATTGTTTTTATTATTCGATCTAATTATTAGAATAATTCTCGTCTCGAAAAGACATATGAATGGAATAAATTTCATGGAAATATTTTCAAAGGTAATTTTGAATATTTTTAAATTAATGTTTTCGGCGCAACCGTTTCGATCAATTCTTAATCTTTTTCAAAGGTAAATTGCTTCTAAAAACCAAAAAAAAAAATATATATATATATATAGTGAAAAGAATGTAATATAGATGGATTGAAAGTCTTATACAAATCTAATCATATCAGTTCAATCTTTAAATTACACAAGTAAAGTTAATAGCAAGTATGTGTTAATAGTTTTTTCATTTTCAATCCATCTATATTACATACTTTTCAATATATATATTTTTTGTTTTTTAGACGCAATTTACATTTGAAAAATGTTCAAACTAGAATAGATATCTATTAGATTAAAAATTGATCGAAACGGTTGCGCCGAAAACATTAATTTAAACATATTTAACAATTACGATTGATATAATTGATTAGTAATTTTGAATGTTCTAATTCGAAATTTAATTGAAATCCTCATGAAAATGCATGTATTAAATCTATAAAATAAATACTCCCAGATAAACGCATGTACTATTAAAAATATGAAGCAAATACTCGTAAATCAATACACGTATTGAATGTATCAAACAAATACTTACGAATAAATAGACACATTAAATATGTCAAATAAATACTCACATATAAACGTACGGATTAAATACATGAAGCAAATAACTCACGCGTAAATGTATATACTGAATACACGATAATAAATGCACAAGGTGCGCGTGTTAATTGAATATTCGCAAATGAGATACGAGTGAATGGAGATATAAAAATTCGAAATTCTATGAAAAAAAAAAACAAAAAAAAAATAAGATTTCTCACCGGTGTTCGATCAGGAACCGGAAGACGCGACTCAGGGACGCAGATCTCGCCGCCGAATGAGACGCACGAGCCGCCGAAAAATCAGCATCGTCGACGGTCCAGTTTCGCCCAGCTGTCGGACCTTCTGAGGGATTGGGGCGGCGGTGGTTCTGGGAAAAGTCGCGGGAACAAGCTCTCGCGTCGCGAAACACTCGCGGATATTACGAAATCGGTGCCACGGTCCAGACAGTCGACGGATTCGAAACGAAGAGAGAGCTCGGTGGACAGTGGGATCAGGAGCCAGGCGTCTACGAAATCGAGAAGAGAGTCGACGATCAGCGAGTTGAGGAATGACTTCGCGAGACTGTGGAACAAGCGGGACTCGACACCGCAGGTGCAGCTACCGCCAAAAGTGATTTCGCCCACGCCTCGGCACGGTAAGTTGCTAAACCACGACCCTTTCGTTGCATCCTAATGACAAAGAATTGTAATGATTAGTAACGACAAATAACGATTTATTTGATGGTAGTAGCCCTTTGGTAGATACGACAGTCCCTTATACGTTCCTTAGAGATAGTTACACAATCTTCAGCCGATATTTTATTCGCTGTTTCATTTATACATATTGGTGTGAGCAATTTCGTTTTATTCGTGATTTTACACCTTCAACCGATATAGAAAAATGTAACATATTGATGTTGCAAGCAAAATCGGGTCAGTAAGTAGACCGAAATTAATGGCTCGGTGCAAACATAAAGAAAATGATTGAGATGAAAAAGAAGGGAAAAATATTTAATAATTCTGGGGTTGTTGCAGAATCGGAATGGAGAAATTCTCGACAGAGTTCAGTGGAGAGTTCAAGATCCAGGAGGGACTCGATCGTCACTGGGCAAACACCTAGTCCAGGTGAACGGAAGCATAACTGCCGGCATCATAGACGCAGACAATCACAGCAGTCGATGGACGGCACCATCATCACGCCTTCGAAATATGACAGACTCGATCAAAGACCGAGTGCCTCGAGCACCGATAGCACTGGCAGCAACGCTATTAGGTACATAATGATTGACTAACAATTCGCTGCACGCCTCTAATTTCACGTATAATTTGCATAATGGACTGTCGTCGACTCAGACTCATTCCTACAGGTCATATTAACCCAATTGACGTCGATAAGAATCTTCTCTGTTCCACGTAAGAACAGTCGTCTAACGGGTGGCTCACAGAACTCTCTACCCATACTCGAGTTCGTGTAGTTTCAATATTCACAAGCAATTCTAAGATTGCCTTTTATTAATTTTTTAATTAATGTTTTCGGCGCAACAGTTTCGATCAGTTTTTAATCAATTAGCTATTTTGCAAATATGCCTACCGTTTCGGTTCTACTTTGAACCTTTATCAAAGGTATATTGCGTCTAAAAAAACAAAATATATATATGATAATAATAAGAAAATATTAATACATACTTACTATTAACTTTACTTAAGAAAACAGTCTTTTCTATCACAATTTATCGGACGTGTTCGAATTCTTGGTTTTTACCATATCGACAGTGTTTAACACTTTCTGCAAGTTTTATGATTGTAAAATTGCCTGTATCAATTTATTTTTGTATTGTTCGGATATAGCGTTAGAATTGTTCAGTCTTTTATGGATCTTAATTACTCTAATTGTTCGCGAACAGGGAACACCTGGAACACAGAAGCTCGTTTGACAAAGGCGATCGGTCCAGCAGCATCGAGAAGCCCCATCCGAGTATGATGATTGAAAGCAAAACGGTCACACCAACGACCACGACTACTACTACCACAACGTCGACGATCGAGGGCAAGGCGGCCGTCACAAGGACCGTAGAAACAAAGATGATGACCACAACGGCCACGTCGACCACATTGACTCACCTAAATCTAGACGCGTCGATCACTCCTCCAGCAATCGTGATGTCATCGGTGACACCCCCGTCGATCTCTCCGACGGTCGGCAAAAGCCTTCCGCTTCCGGGGACCTCGACTTCCGGCGGATCTAGCCCCGTCGGATCTCCGAACGTCAACACGTCCACTCATCCCTTGATCAGCACTAGGAGGGACTCGACTACTCAGGTAGATTATCGACGAGCTATCTACTAGAAAACTTGTAGTTTACAAAACTACAGTACTTAGTTTATAAAACTTAATAGTTTTGGATCTTTTCAAGATCCAAAAATATGTACAATGACATTGTTCTATCGTTGGGTTTGACACAGTCAAATGACCAGTACTGAGTTTCTGTAACAAAGAGACACGACATTAAAGTTTATTCTTTCCTCGATGTTAATTTCTTAGTACAATTTCGCTTGAACAATTCTATTAATCTCTTTCAATTCGTCTTGTACGATTGAGCGCGTATTTAGTTCTCGCTTGTCTATTTAACATCGGCCGCGTTCGTAAAATCGCGGCAGACTAAAATTAAGGGAACGCACTAAGCAGTTTCCTTACATATGTACACCGCACGATTTATTCTGGTAAAAATGTTGTCAATGTCGAGATTTATGCTTGATAAATTGTTTAGTCGGTACGCCACCTATTCGTAAAGTTCATCGGGAAACATTAGTTGTCGAGAACTAATTGACCACGCGTTGTACTCGCCAAAGATGCAGAAAATTGCAATCCAACGGCAGAACGTAGCTAGAAACAGCAGCAGCGCAGCTAAGACATACCAATTACAGTAGATTGCTTCTGTTTCAGTGTTATTACAAGGGAAAGGATGGTTACGCGAGCAAAACAGCAAGATTGATACGCCAGGCTGCGGCGATAGACGAATCGATGCCACCTACAGGACGACGTGGGAGTCAGCCGACGTTATCACCGGATCCCGACGAAGGAGGTACACCTATGCAATTGCAATTGCATATTATAACCATCGGATATAAACGTGATAAAAAAAAAAATAAAGAATCTACTCAGACACCTATCTATGAAAATAACATTCTTCACCCTACTAAGTCTGTCTCCACTTTCTTCCCTATTTTTCACTTGCATGCGATGTTTCGAGTATTTCGCTGAGTGTCAGAGGAGATTTAGAGAGCCTTTTTTTGTTCCTCGAAGGACGAAGGGCTCGAAGAGACTCGCTGAGCCCAGATTCCGCCTCTTATTCGAGGCGACGCGACTCCAAGAGCCGTCTGAGCCCCGACAGGAACGTCGATAAAAGGGATCTCAGGAGGCAGTCGGCTTCCCTGGCCAGCCGGCCACCCAGGTACCTGTTTTCCATCGATTTTTCAACGCGGTGCAAGATAACGTTGCTCCACTGATACGAATCTGCCCAATTCTGACTGTGGAACTACTCAGAATTTTTTAGTTACCTGGCCAAAATCATTTTCGATTGGGAAACGTGTACACCCTACTGTGCACAAGGTACGCGAAGGATGAGTAAAAACATACAGGAGAAATAAGCTATTTTATCTCCCACATTTTACTAGTATAATCGTATACGTTATAAAAGTACAACATCCGCAATTTAGCAATCATAAGTAAAAGACGAAACAAATTCAGAAGTGACCGAAGTAATGTAACTTATGGACAGTAGACGAAACAATTAAATTAATCGATAGCAAGGGCAGAAAATGTTCAAACGACATACGATTCTTTTTGAGTCATACGTGTAAGAGACGAACAGAATGTTTCACGGTATGAAACTAATATGTTTCGTCCCAGGTCTGCTAGTAGGACTCGCCGGTAAGGCTCACTTAAAAGTTAACAGCTAAGACTCGTTCGGTTGTTGTTAACAAGCAATAATGCACGAGTTCCACTCGCGAACACATGATCGATCGCACGAGTTTACCATTCACATGAACCACCTCAATTTTCGACTCATAGATAGATAGATGTTTTCTTTTCTGATCCAGTAAACGAATGACTAAACATTTAGACAGTTTTTTATTCCCCTTTGTGCTGTCAGAGACCAAAACTGAATACCTAGCAGGAAAATAGTCCTTCCTAATATCACAGTCCTAATAGAATTGTCCACGACTAGCAAACCGTCACCTTGAGATCATTTCGTCGAACATGTAACTTGTAATTCTACCAGAAACAGAAATCATTTAAAAAGAAGATTGAATTGCACATAGCCAATAGAATAATTCATTAGTATAGTATATACAATTCTACCAAGAGCAAACATACAGTATATGTAAAGAAAGTAGAATCGCACACACCTAATAGAATTATTCCCAACTAAATCACTTTTAAAATGTCTGCATTTCGTCAAACCTTGTAGCTTTATAATTCTACCAAAAATAAAACGGAATGGGTAGAATTGTACATCCCCCAAAAAGAATTCTAAAGACTAAAATACAATACGTACAAATATATTTGTACTCGATTATTATCGCACGATTGTGTGAACAAATATTTTGTATACGAGCTGAAATTTATATTGTAAATTATCTTTTCGAAATTCCAGTCTTTGAATTGTTAGGTAGAAGCGTTCAAACCACCATCCGCAACAGTCACCGATTAGAGTCGATAGAGGGTGACAAGTAATTACTGACTAGCTTCTGAGTGTCGTCACACTATCTGTTCTAAGTGTTACGAGGTTCGCCTCGAGTCGGTGTCTCTCCGAGATTCAATTGTTTGTAGCTGATCATCGATTTTTTTTCGTCTTAGATCGCCGGACGCGTCGTCTTGCTCCTCGAGAGAGCCGAGTCCCTGCGCTCGACAATCGAGCATCCAACAGGCTCCGATCGTGAGAAGACAGTCGGTCACGGATGAAATTATGATGGCTCGTGGGTTTAGGCGACAGAGCACCACCGAGGAGATGATTCGGTGTCGGAACTTCCGTAAACAGAGCTCGCAGAGCGACGAGGTGGTGAGTTTCCAACAATATTCACTGGCCCTACCGAAACCAACGAAAATTATGAACGTTTGGCTTTATACTCTATCCGATAGTCTTCCACGTTAAGTGGGATGACGAGCAGAAGTCACAGCAATACTTAAATGTTTTTGTTTTATTTCTGTGATCAGGTGCAACGATTTAGAGGCCGCAGAGACAGCTCGGCACAAATTACAGATGGCACGTTCGCGTCAATGACAGTGGAGACGTCGAGCACCGTTTTCGACAGTAGTACGCAAACTGGTGAGTGAGACGCGATGTATTTGTAAGAAGTTTGATGTGTGAAAAGGAATCGTTTTAATTTTTAATCTTTGAATAAGATTCAAATTTTGCGCCGACGCGAGAACGATTGATTTCTTTTCGAATTCCGCGCTGTACGTGTCCATAATTTACCGACGGTCGACACAGATGCTGTAGACGATATTCAACTTTCCTTATTTGTGGAGATAATTGAATCGTACGATATTTCTCTACACGGTTAAGAATTTATTAGTATTTGATTTTTTTGGAAGTAGTATTTTCCTATTATGCCAAAGGAATGCACACGATGTTTCTGCTGAGAAATTTTGTTGCATTAAACTTTCAAGGTACCGAAGTCCCATCAAACTTTACACAGACTTGCATTCTATCAAAGTTTCATTTTAAGAATAAATATTTTCAAGACTGCAGGTAGTAATTATATTATAAATGCATTACCTTGTTCGTTTTGTCCAGTAAAACCTAGTTTAGTCTCGCGAAAAATTAGAAAATATTAAAAATTATCAAGCTTTACTCTGTAACATGACAAAGTCAAACACAAAAATTCCGATTCCTATCTCTCTCACGAAAACCTGAAAGTTCGTTAAAACTTCCTTACACGGCTCGAAACTAATTTCCTGAAGCTTACCTAACTTGATTAAGAACTGCACTCAAAAGATTTTCTTCATTTTTCAACAGGTTGCAATCTTTAGATACTTAAAACGTAGCTAGATAAACTATTATAGTGTAATCGAAAATATTCTTTACTTTATTGTCGTGGCAAAGGGAATTGTGACAAACAAAAATGAATTTCAACACGTAATAAACAGCAATTCTCATATATCAAAGAACTTCCTTATTAACAAAATACCTAGCACCTCGAAGATTTCACGACATCTTAACGAACTTGTTAAAAAATTCCTCCTCTGCTATACTTTCGAAATTTTCAAATGCAAAAATCTTTCACAACATTCAAAATTGCCCGTCTGCTATAATATAGATACCAAAAATAAAAACAATTATATGACTCTTACCTCAACAGCAATCAAAACACGAGAATCCTCTCTCCAAGGAATCCCAGACACAACAGTCTTCCGTTGCGACAAAAAATCTGGCAGCAACCAAAACAGACCGTCCCTAAAATTCCCCCTCCACTGCTCCGACGACGAAAAATCCCAAGGATCGTCATTAGAAAGAAGTCCAAAGTACAATCAAAACACAACGTTTCTGTATGATGTTCAAACACACACTAATATTCCGTTGTAACGAAAACCGACGGTCCCCAAATATCTTCCCTCCCCACTGCTCCGACGATGAGAAATTCCAAGGATCGTCGTTAGAAAGAAGTCCAAAGTGCAATCAAACCACAACGTTTCTGTATGATGTTCAAACACACACTAATATTCCGTTGTGACGAAATAACTGACACTCCAGCGACGAAAACCGACGGTCCCCATATATCCTCCCTTTCCATTGCTCCGTCAACAAAAAATTCCAACGTTCGACGTTAGAAACAAGTCAAAAGTCGCGCTGTACCAGCTCGTGGTCTCGTTGGAACGGAGCGTGGCGACTTGCGCCGTGGCAACCCCGTGGTCAGCCGGCGCGGCGTCCCGACACCATTCAGCGTTTCCTCAGACGCAGGCGTAGTGTCAGTGGTTGTAGTTCCGACTGAGCGACGCTGGGTGCATGACAGTCAATAGCCTGCCAAATAGAGAGTCAGCCCGAGTAGCTGTCTGGCGAGCGTGTCCTTCTCGTGTCACACCGTCGTCACCAGGATCCTCGAAGTAGTAAAGATCACAACCCCTAAACAAGAACTCCATCCGAACCCTTGAAGGCGGGCTGAAAAGTGTCCTCGAAGTCCAGAATGGGTCGGTGATCGAGGAATCACTGGGATATCCTGATCGACGATCGAACCAGTGTATCATTGTCCTGTGCATCAAGCAAAGGAATCGTGTTGGAGTGTCTTGGAGGATCGTAGAGTTCTCGGGATCGAGGCTAATGGTGATTCACGGGGTAACCGCGTGTTGACAGTCTCCGTTGAGGATCACCTGTTCCGAAATACGGTCTGTTTACCTCCGAGAGATCGATCCCGCTACAGGACACCACCGTCAGGAGCTAGTCCTGTGGATTCGAGGGTCCAGCTGGCCTAGTCGGCGACCAGGCCGCTTCGATTTCCAGTTGGCACGATGGGTGGTGTCCGTCGAGATTCGAAATTGAGACAGGTGGGCTAATTCTGATCTACGGAATCTCGCGAGATATGTTTACCTGACGGTCTCGTGTCTTTCGCGACACAACGCAGCGGTGTCAGCGCTGACAGGACGCAACCACTTGTGGCGGTGACCGTGTGCAAAACAATTCGATAGCAGTCGGCGAGTGCTTGGAAGCCGGCCAAGGACTCGTGTGGTGAACCGTGGTTCGTCTTTTTCTCTCTCTCTCTCTCTCTCTCTCTCTCTCTCTCTCTCTTCGCGGGGTGTCCTCGTGACCGCGAAGGATCTTCGATGCGATCCTCGCGATCATTGTGCTCGCGGATGATCGGTGGTGCGCGAGTGAACATTGTGCTCGCCGCGTACACGGTGCTCACCTGTAACATGTGATACCAGGTGCACGAGAGTGATGGGACAAAAGGACTCGCGAGCACCCATGAGGGAGTCCGTTCTGTCCACTGCGACGGGATGAGGTTGCTACACGTCGACTCGCGGTGTCACAGGTAGGAGGGTTCTTCTTTCGGAATTTCCTGCTGCTTAATTTAATCTATTTCTTGGCATCTCGTACCTTCAATGGTTCTGATATTTTTTAAGTGAAACTTCTTTTGGCAGGGTGTAAGCCTAACTCGCGTCACGGAATTTGCGACACGAAAAAGCGTAACGGTAATAAAAAGTGAGAAGTGTGGATGTGGAATGTGGGAAATGGTAAAATTGTACAATTTTAAACAATGAAATTGTAAAGAAAGAGACAAAGTTGATAGCATTTCCCATACGCTTTCCTTCTTTGCTTTGCAAATTTTTATTGTTCATTACTAGACTGCAAGAAGTTTCACTTCTGCCGCGCGTGGTTTTCTACGCGGTGATTTTTTTTAATATATTTTATACGTTGACTTTGATTTACTAACAAACAATGGGAAAGTAATTGTATATCAGCTATATTACAAACTAACATTATATTGTATTTTAAGTTTCGGTGTTTGTCAGCATTGCTCTTTGTCGCAGAACTTTCCGAACGATAGAATAAGTTAGAAAATTAGTGACATTATATAATTGTTTAAATGAGACAGTAACGTTGGAATACTTTCCCGTCAACCTAATAATTTTATTTATAACAACACTCAATCGTCGTGTCCTTTAAGATGATATTATAAAAGGTCATGTTTAATGAAAAGTTTGTTATTTTACTTTTATATAAACATTTTTACATTCACATCACTGTTAACAATCTCGAGGAACTTCTTATTTTTAAAACGTCTGCTTCACTATCGAATTATTTCAGTCTGATTGAAAAAGATTATTTACTTGATTTATTGAAGATGCGTACCGTGAGAATGAAACAAATATTTCCATTAATATCCTACTCGATTATCTAACGTAGCACGGTTTGACAAATTGATACTTCAGCGCCACGTGCGATTTTCGCTCCTATTTAACTCGGCGTTGCTTGCACGAAGCATAGCACGCTCAAGCAGATTTAATTGAGGTAAATTTATTCAAATTCACTGATTAAAATTCAACGAAATTTAATCTCCTGTAAATGACTGCGATAAACCGTCGAGAATATACCATGGAAATGTTAAGAATTTTCAGAGCGAGAGTTGTAGAACTCGTCCCGGCCGAGTAATAACGCGAATATTTTTCACCTGAGTTACGCATGGTTAAAATACGATTACCTATACCGGAAGTTCGAACTTTACGAAGCACCCTTGCTGTTTCTATATAACGGGGGCGGCGCGGCGTTAGTATTTCCGATACAGCAGCGATTATCAGCATTTTCAGTTGACTATGAAACGCGTCTCGTTAGAATACTTTTGTTGCCCGCCCTGTTTGACCGTTCTTGTTGAAAATTCACCGTTTAGGATCGCGTCATAACCGCGGGTAACGCGTTCGTATCATGATTTTTATGAGACCTCGTGATTCTATCGCGTATTTAACGCGCGCACACGCACGGAGAATAATGCTTAGATATTGTTGTATACTCGTCTGCACTGTCGTTAAAAATTAAAAATTACGCCACTTTTATGCCACGGAAGAAGCGCTTGTTTAATAGAAAAATCGTGACTGTCAAATGAACTATTATAATATCAAGGTTAATAAACAACCACCTTTATTTCGCTTTTGCTAGGCTAGAAAAAATATATCAATGAAAGTCCGGCCGTTTAAAGGGGAAAATGGAGCGTAAAGTTGACTCCAATGAAGGCTATTTAAATTAACAATTTTCCCTTACCCGTTCCCGTGGAAGGATTAAAGTATGTATTCGTAATAAACGAAGAGAGATGTCTAGATTTTGTTGCAGAACTTTTTCTTGTCCGATTGACACAGCGGGATACAATAATTTCTACAAGATACATTTTTAATAAAATTTACTGAAACATTTGCTGTATGAGTTTAACGATAAGAACTCTGTGGACGTTTATACAAAATTGTCTAAGACGATCGTAAAATACTGTAGGCAGATGAAAATGTACTCCTTTCGCGCTGTCCATTCTACGTTTCGCGTGGTTCCAAAAAAAAAAAAAAAATAGTAGAACTACACGATCTAATAAAGCACTCTTCGCTCGGTAGATTTAACATCGAAAAATCTCCAATGAAGAAAATTATTTTCGAACTGAAGTATAGTTTTTTTTCGAAATTTCGCATAACTATCCCCTGGTCGCAAACGTTCCGAAAGTTTCGAGGGTCGCGAAAAGGAAGAAAATGTAAATGACATCTCGCAGTTGACGGTGGAGAAAGAATTCTCGCCAGGGATAATCAAGGGGACAGATATTCCCGAATAAAATTAAAAGTTGGTTACGGTGAACCGGCGGAATCACCGGCAGAAGAAACGTTGTAATGACTTCCGGTGCCCGGAGTTATTCGAACTTTTTTGCGTAACGAGCGTCTCTCGCCGGAGGGGAAGCGCGCTGCGAATTCTACTGGAACTTACATCGCAGAGTAAAATTTCGCAGCAAAAATATATCGTTCTCCTTAGCGGGGCGAAGTTTCCTTCTTATCGGTGAAACCTGTACCAAGGACTTGTAGACAATCACGGGAACACTTTGCGTTGCAGTATAACGAAATCGGATGGCACGCGAGCGTGCGGTTGTTTGAATACTTGCGCGACTTTCCAAATTGTAATTCCACTTTGTACAGAACGCGGCAGGATTTTCCGTTGGGCACACTGTTACCATTGAATTCATCTGTGCGAAGTTTCAAGTTAAAGTTCTCAGGCGATTTGAATTTTCATTCGAGAAAACAGCGATCTTTTTATTGTCTTAGAAATCACATTTCATCAAAATTAATTCTCAAACTGCTAACGTGTACAATGCAAAAGGGCTAAGGAAAAAATAATTTTTGTAAAACTTACCATTGAAACCGCTTCGCCGAGCAGAGAGCATCGTGCAATCGCAAAGGGTGAGGTCGGTCGAGGACGGTTCTAGAAAAAGATTTTCCCAAGACGTTGAAAAATTCGCTGATCATTCTTAATTCTTTTCCTTTCATCGTAAGACACCGCCCCTCTCGCAGTTTCTATTATCAAAGCCGCATCCCTCCCGCGAGAACTATCATTCGTCCAATAGCATGCACTCAACGGAACCGAAGGAGGGAAGGAAAAAAAGAAGGAAAAATGAAATTGCCCTTAATTCGCGAGCCACAGACTAATGCAATCCTCCGGAGCGGCCTGGGTGTTCGCGACTCCATTTCGAAAATTGCGTCAGGCTCTGCTTCCGCATTCTCTCTCTCTCTCTCTCTCTCTCTCTCTCTATCTATCACTCTCTCTCTCTCACTCTCTATCTCCAGGGTACGGAATAATAAGGTGAAACATACTCGTGTATCCTTCGCAGCCATTCTTGTTCGTTGCCGATCCCTCAATCTCGATTGCCGTTGCCTTCTTTCCTCAGCGGGCCGTCCTCTCGACGGATTTTCCTCGGACCCCTTCGCCTGGGGATGGAATTGACACGGGAACCACGCGAATTGATGAATCGATATCACTGAACAACTTGTGACATGTTATTGTGTCATACTAACAAGCCCTGTTAGCCAAGTGGCCGCCTCCAATTTGGATCAGACTAGAAAAAATTGTTGACGCAAGGGGCAAGAGCGGTGGCCCACGTTTTTTTTTTAGAAACGTCAATACATTGCGGATTTAATCGATATTTACTATAAAAAAAAGTAGACAGGATGGATCACGTTAATTATTTTCATTATTAGTCGGCTGATCGAAACTCTTTGTCATCCATGATACAGTTTCGAGAAACGAAACATAAAAATTTCTTGAATGTTTTTTGTAGGATTTAGTAACGATTTTATGACAACAGTTTGTAAAATATGTTTTCGCCTCGCACATTTCGCGACTAAAGTTTTTCGAATTCGGTATCGAATACCAGACCAGTCGTATATCTAAAGTTCTGCTCGAGAATTAATGGTTCCTGAGATAAGCGATCAGACACGGTTTGCACCCCAACTGCGGGGGCTGCTTTCACCCCTTGAATATGAATGATTCTAAAAAAATACGTGAGGAATATTTTCGAACATTTTCAAGGTATCGCCGCTTATAAATAAAACAAGAAGTGTTCTACGTGTCCAAAATTATTCCACCCCGCGTCGATGCGAAACCCTCCTAAACATAGACTACGAATGGACTTCATAAAATCTTTCTTTCGTTTCATTGTTTAACTTTTGTGCCAGTTGTTCGATAGTTTCTGCATACATAAAAAAAGAACTGAACTTCCAAAGGTCATAACGTGAAGTACGTAACCCGTAACGGTCATCCCAAAGACTGATAAGGGGGGTTTTTAATAAAACTTTGTCCCCCATGCGCCATTCCTCTATCCCATTAAGTGACTCTATTCTACTAATGTTAGCCTAGTCGCGAAATAGTTCCTAATTATACAACCACCGTCCAAAGAACTATTTAACTTAGAGTTTCGCATGCGAGCGAACAGTAAGTTAACAATGCAATATAGTGTGGTAGTTTTTTCTTATGTTTGTTGACTCCTGTTATTATTTTTTTTACTGTAAAATCTTTATTCAATAAACATTTATAAAAAAAAAAGTAACCCGTAACGGCGTTGAGACGTCATTTTGGACGTCTTTCAGACGAAACGTAGAAAAAGGGGGAGGGGATCCGTCGGGGACGGAGAAGAGGTGGTTAAAAAAAAAGGAATGGTGGAACGAGGATCGCTCGGTTCGTTTCCTTCAACCACTTGTGGACTCGGGAACAGGCGTACAATGCGGGCGCGCGGACCGAAGACGGAGGAAGAGGAATTACCGTGCGCTCTGAATGGAAATTCAATCGAACGGCCTGATCGTATTATTCCCTAATCTAACCTCTTCCTCCCGGGCCGAGCAGCGTGACGCCGACCTTAATGGGCTTTTAATCGAAAAATGTTAATCGAGGGAAGGGAGGGTCGCACGCGCTCTCCGCCCTTCATGGGATTTTTCAACCCGGCGCGGCGTACTCCGAGTATCCGCTCGTCGCGCGAGACCTTTCTCGGATTCGATCGTTCCCCGTCACCAGAGATTATTCATGGTCTTCGTCGTGAATATTTCTTCTTCCTTCAAGTTGATTTATAAGTGTCTCGCCGTGAGAAAAACGCGACCGATCATTCTTGTCGCGCGAGACGCCTGATAAATTACCGGGGCCGACCCAGGCATTGAGTCGTACCACTGGTTTTGTTAATGCGCTCAACGGATTTGCCGTGTTTTGGTCGAGACGAGTAAAAAGCAATAATTGGAAGCTTTGGTGGGTTCATTTTTAAGATTGCAATGGATAAGTGACTATTTCTGGTTGAAATTGAACAAGTCGTTTGGGGGGACAGTCATTTTCAGACGGGCTACCAAATAAAATAATTTTGCCGTCTCATTTTATACTCTGTATTCGAATAAATATTCCCAGAAATAATTTCTCTTGTTTGAAGAAACAGTGCTGCGACATTTTAGAGAGTTCGTTAAAAACCGTCTGTGTCGCAGTACATGTTAAATTGCAGTTCCACTGTTTTATTGTGAATTATTTTAGTCCTCTGTGTATGAATGACGGTCTATAAAAAGTCACTTGCCAACAGCAATCTAAATATAAAATTCACCAATATAGCCGTTCCCATATGCCCAAGTAATTGGTTCAATAAAAATCGAGTACAACAAAATAATCGAAGCACTCACTGTGGATTGATGTTAAAAGAAGAACCGCCGCACACACCGGCAGGTAGAAAACAGGAAATCCTTTCGCGGGATTCCAGCACAAACGAGAACAGGTCCGACGGAAAAGCAAAATTCCAATTACAGAACTGGCATCAAGCAAAGAGAAGCGTTTGCGTGTTCCCAACGTCGTAGTTATCTACCGACAAAATTTTTATTCGCGGAGCTACTCGTTATCTTTGCAAGCTGTAAGTACAAGATACGTTTCCAAAGACTGTGTATGTATAAATAATCAATTATATCAATTGTAATTGTTATATATTTTTAAATTAATGTTCTCGGCGCAACCGTTTCGATGTGTATGTATGTCTTGCTTGTTTCCGGTCTCGAAAGAAAATTTCTGAAGATAACGAAGCTTCGCTGGGGGTTGCACGCACCGTCGGAAATAATGAGAGCCGGGGTCAAACTTAAATCCGAGCGAGAACGGGTTAATGTCATTACCTTCGATTTCGTTGTGCCGAGGAATCCTTTGTAATTGACTTCATCGGTTTCATTTTCCTTTTTCGTTCTCTTCTTGTCTCTCGCTCTCTCTCTTTCTGCCCCTCTCCTAGTCTCGCGTTCTTCGGGGTTACTCGCCGTGGAATCCCGTCCGCAATAACTGGCCGAAGAGTAATTATCATTTTCACAGGATCCCGCTGTAATCGGCGAGCAGTCCCGCAATTCCAGGAATTTCATTAGTTTCGATAAATTCAGCCCCCCGGCCAGTTCTCTCGACCGTCTTCCGTCATTAATTCCCTACAACGCGGTCGCATTCATTACTAATTCCTATCTAACACGCCAACCTGATCCGGCCGCGGATCGATCCGATCGGGGCCGTCCCATTATAGTTAGAAACGTCCTAATTGCCCGGTTTTTATGCGACGCCTTCCACCAGTCACGTCTCGTATCTGGTTTCCTCTGGATCGCGTGTCTATCGTCTCGCCGAAGCCCGATTTCCAGATAAATATACATAAACTTTGTTATCTTCGTAATAAAGCTACGTAACCAACGGAATTCTCGTGTACAGAAAATACGATACGATTCTTTAACGCAATGCAAACATTTAACTACAATTTTCAATATTCTAATCTGTAAGGCCGTCTATACTTTTTACAAATGTCTTCAACGATCCAAGGTTTGTTAGACAATTTAGGAATGAACAGAAATATGAACAGAGAATAAATGCGATCATTTATAGTGTAATTGAAGCACATTATCCGATCGATTCAAACAATGACTTTTTTCGTTTTTGGTCCACGAGGCGCAATCCTGTCCGCAACGATTTTCTTCTGCGCTGCCACCGTCAAACGAACGATATCGCCCGACGAACGCTGTTAATTAACTCGGGAACGGTAATGGCGAACTATCCGGGCCGTGATTCCGCTCCGAACCGATCAAATAAAATTGAAACTCGAAAGTTCACTCAGGCCGATCGCGAACAATTGGTTCAGCGGTTCTGCAATTGCCTCGATACGTCGATCTATACATTGAAAGTCCCTGGAGTTTTATTTTATGAAATTTGTAATTTTGCAATATGGTCGAAGGAATACAAGACTCCCTGAGATTTTATTCATTTTGACGTCTCTCGATGGTCTAGGAAATTCTGCGTGACAAAAATGAAATTAAAAATATTATTTATTCTCGTTGCAGATTAATAGTTTTCTATTGAATGTATTTATATAGTTGGAAATAGAAAGATCTTGAACAACGATTCGGACGCTCATTGAAGTATTCGAGTTAGGATCTGCATGATTTATAATAATCCGCTCGGCCGCTGTTATCTAGCTCAAAGTCAGCGTCGGAATAATATAAAAATTCCCTTTAAAATATATTCAGTGACCTTAAAATTTCGAAAACTTTCACCTTACGGCGAACGATCTTTATCCTGATCTTATGAATATTATTAGACACACGTAATGATATGTAAATCTGACATTTACAAGCGAGAACGCGGTACCGCGTTATAGGTGATTTTTATCATTGTGGACTTAGTATGCACAAAAGATTGCACTGACTTGCATTCGGTTGACGATTTTCTCCTAAAAATATTGGATTTTTAGAACGAAACATCCATGTTACGTAAATACAATGTGAAAGTCGAGGAATTTTGCTTGCAGAATTTCATTTACATTTAATAACTATCCTATGTATATGAAAGCGTCACACAAAATAATTAAAAAATTTAATCAAGAACAGAATACAGTTGAAAGAGTCTATGGATAAAACAAATGAGGACATATTTCACAGGATGATCCATATATTTCTCGACGTGATATTCAACCTAACATCATCTAAGAAACGAATACCATGTGAAGTTTTATCACTACTAAGTAATAGATGTATCAATGTATTGATTGTGATTCTCTAGATAAAACATAATACAAATAAATCAATCAAGCGAAGTATTTAACATTTGTGTTCATATTCTGGTATTTGTACACCTCTTTGTTTTGTACACCTTACTATCGAAAGAATATAAACATTTTTTTCTGTATGAACATTTTTATTGGAAACATTGAAAACAGTTCAAATTATATCGTGTTTAGTATTATTTTGATGTATCTTTTCAAAAGCTATTTAAAAGATTAAAGTTTAGAAAAAAAAGTAAAAGTAGAATTTGATAAAATGAAAGTGAAAATTGCTTGCTCGTAAGAACAAATATCGGTGATCATAGCGCAGCGAGGAGCGGCGTTTTATGGTTGAAAAAGAAAGGGAAAAAGAGGGTCTCCTATCTGGACGTTACAAATGGATCGTCCGGTTCCCCCACGACCTACGACAAAATAAAATAGCATCATGGGTTCGACGTCGATGGAAAATCCGAAGAAAAATCGGGGGAAGTGTCGCGTGCACACGAGACAGTCATGAATTCGGGTCTAATTGCGTTTCACACGGTGAACACGGTTTTAATTGCATTCACCGTGCCGCGCGCCGGTTCAATTTTACAGGGCCGTCGTCCTGCCCCGGCAGTCCGACGTGTTTCCATTTTTACGCTGCTCGATTCTCGGCCTCTGTGCTTCGGGCTAAAGCTTCTTTCTCTCTTAATTCTTTTTTCTTTCCCTTTCTTTTACGAGCCGTGACAGATCCCGCTTTCAGACGCCGGAAACCCGAATCGCAGATAAGCCAGGTGGTTGTTGCCGCACGCGGAGAGAACCCGGCGAGGTTAAAGCACCGATAAACCGGCCTTACGATCCTGACGCGCGTGCTCCAGTCGCATAACTTCTTTTTTTTTTCTTTCTTGCACTTCTCCTCGCCGAGGAAACCCCCGCGCCAAAACGACTCACCAGAAATTATTAAAAGAACGAACAATTAAGAACGTGATCTTGGTTTGCATCAAGAGCAAAACAAGCAACGAACACTTTTTGGCTCTGGTGACGTCGTCTCTTCGCGCAGAATAACATCGAAATGAATCTTCTCTTCTCCAGCGTGATTAATGTGTTATTCTTCATTGAATTATGGGATGTGTAATGTACCGAGCGAGAAATAATTGCTGAGAACGAGGAATGTATTCAGAAAATTTGACGAACGACATCTCTCTCGCCCACGATCATTCCCAAGTTCCGAGCACAGAAAGAAAGTTCCATCGTCCTCGACCTCGGCGGAGACTTTCATCGGGCATTGTTCAACAGAACGCCGGTACAAAAAGCCGGAGAATAATCGTAATTTCCCTTGACGACGTGTTTATTGCGTGGCGGACTCTTTACGGGGAATAAATAAGAAAACTTGTCTCCTTGGAGCTGTCGAAAACCAGCGGCCGTGGAGCACCGTTTTAATGAACGAAAATTAAATGGGAAACGAGGAATGAAGTTTTCCATTAAACGAGAACGCGATATTGTTCGTTCGACATCAATTATTTCTCTGTCTCGAAAAGGACTGTTGAACGAGTGCAAATACTCTAGAATTTTTATCCATAATTCCACCTGTATGCTTTGTCTACGAAAGGCTAAGGGTTGCAATATGTGGAACATCGACCGCCGTCAGTATGCAGGAAATGAGTTTCCGGAACCCCGCTAATTTCGATAAAAAATCCAATATCCGGCAGCTCAATACAAAAATGTTAAAAATGTATTGTTCAAAAAATTTTAAAAATAGTAGTGTACTCTTTATTATTTCTAAAACACAAATTTGCATTTCCCATAAAGAAAAAACATTCGCAACGGGAATAATATTCGTGGAAAAACTTCGCTGATGCGGATAAGAGTGCATCAGAACAGTTTTTTTGCAAAATCGATCACGTTTTAAGGTCAGCTTATCTGATTGTTAGCCGTTTTTTCCGTTGGGAAATACTGGATACAAATCTAAACACTGTTTGTACCCTTAAATCTATTAATATTCCGGGGTTGCGTTAGCCCCTTAAGCACCAACCCGCTTGCAGTTCGCGCGAGCGTTAACCCTTCACGCTCGAACGTCTGCTCGCACGCAGAGAAGCACAGGACACTTGGTTTTGTTCTAATGGTCCTATCGATTGAACCCGGGGCCAGGCTAACCCCCAGAGCTTTGCATTAACAATTTCCTGTTACGCGTAACCCGGTTTTTTCCCCAGCTCATGTCCGAGCGGAACACTTCCGGGCCCGCGCGAAGCGTTCGCGCTCTGCGTAATGTAATTGGAACCGGTTGCCGAGAAAAATTTCCCCGTTCCGTTTAATGGACCGTCGTTATTCGAAATCGAAGAATCTGCAGAGCTGTTTAATGGACTGCGTTCCGCGCGATCTATTTACTGACGCGAAGAGACGGACAGGAAGGAAGTTCTTCGGTACACTGCAGTTAGATCTCTCTTATTATTTCTCTGCTCTGATTACACCCCTTTCAATCTGATTGAAAATTCAATTCAAACTGCAATTCGCAGTCGATTGTCTATTAATCTTTAAATATGGAGCTCCTACACGTTGCTGTATGTTCGTGAAAGGGTAGGCGAACAGAATGTTAGAAATTATAAAGGTGCGTTCCTTTGGAACTAAATAAACGTCTATACAGACAGTACTACACTTTATGAACACACACACTTTAATATTAATATGTAATGGAATATTTGGTCCTCTCAGGGTTTGAAAAGAGGAAGTCGGATGATGTCTGTCGTTTCGGATGTAGAGCAACGTTCGTATACAAGGCGTCGATCGGCCGCTTTTCCACCCCCGTTTTTTTCTCGTGTTTTATATTTAACGACCGCTCGTGTTGTCGAGGGGTGTGGTCTCTATGCTCTGTTCCCGGCGACGCCGTGGCCACCATAAAGAATTCCAGCGCGTGCCGGCCACGGAATTTTGATATCGGCGGCTCTCGTGACCGTACGGAGCCATGCGTCTAATTGCGCGCACGCACGCACGCAGAAACGCACCCACGCACGTGCTCTCGCGCGCGCGACACCCAACATAGCTATCAGATACGTCGTCGCCGCCCTCGACATGAATTATCGGTCTCATAGCCTGTCCACTTACTGCCGCCTGATAGTTCGCCGCTCGTAAGGCGGAACGACGCGACGTAAAGCCTCCTGCACATTAGTCAAGTTGTTTGACTTCGTGACTCGAGAGGCTACGGGCAACTCGGTGCTATTTTATTATACGCGGCTATATAAATAATGACTAGTTTAACGCTGAACTTAACAGCGCCGCACTATGGGGCAAACGGAAGAATTCTGTGTCAAAATCAAACAACTTTCGATAGAAATTCGTAAAGTATTCGTTAACGGTGCAGAAGAAACGCCTGCGAGGAAACTGTCGATCGAACTCGAAGGGGTTGAGTCGAGCGAAATTGATCGATAGAATAGCTGAGACGGGAGAAAATGGGACCGATGAGAAGCCCGTTTCGTGTTCACGTTTGTTCCAGCCACTTTAAGCGTTTATTCGACGGCTCGGCTCTCATCAGGTGCGAACGGAGCCTCGAGGTGATGCTCCTTTAGAGCAGCACTCGTGTTATTAATAGGAGACCACATGGAGGGCTTGGAAATCAATCAGTGTTACTCTCCGAGTCTGAAAAGTTTCGAAGAACACGCGTGTTTCGGTTTAATTAAATCATAAATTGTACTACGTAAGAGTAGGTTACACTAAGGAATATTTTCTTACTATTATTTACAACGATTTGTTGCTAATTCAAAAGAAGGGGACAAGCTTTGACAGACACAGCCTACTGCATTCCAATGAATTATGGATGTAATTGAAGCTTAATGGAGCCAGAAACTTGGGGAAGTGCCGATTGAAAATTAATTATCTAAATAGTTCTAATACCCTATAAACGACGCTTCCATTAATTTGTGATTAAACGATTGAAATACATTCTCCCGGAGTTGCGATTCATTTAAATAACCATTTTATCTTCATTAGCGAATTTGACTCGTGTAGGTGCAACGGCGAGGAAACTTTCCCAATATCTCTTACTTATTCTTTAATGTGAATGCTCTGTTTTGATCTAGCACTGCTACTCGCTGAGTAACACTCTCGTGCCAGGAATTATAAAAGATATTTCTGAAAAGAAATTATTAATTTCGTACGAAGTAGAAGTTTATTGAATTGATTTGATGTTAAGGTAGAAAATGGTTCCTTTTCACACATGCAACTCGAATTTCGCAGATACGCAAACGAACGACTGCAATTTGTTTTGTTCTTTAATCTATTATTTGAAAAATTAGCTTGGGAATATATGAATGCGAATAAGATCTGCAGTCCACGAAGACGGTAACAATATCGTTAAAATGCAATAGCATAGAGAAACATATTTTCCTCTTCAAAGAAGGGAAGCTAATAAATGCCCTTTGATCCAGTCGAGGCGATGTCAACTCACATGAAATATTTACCACTGTACCTGCTACAATTTATTGTTTCAAGAGCCGTCGCCGTTGTACGACAACAATCACTACCATGAGGAATGCCTAAAATGTAACAGCTGCGGCCTGAACCTCACGGGACCGAAACAGAAACAGGCTAGACGGTGAGTACCAGAAAAGCACAACGGTGTTTGTTGCACGGGGCCGGGCAATATCGTTGATACGACTGTGGCTCCACCCCCCCCCCCCACCCTCCCCATCGTAATTTCACCCGACAGCTGCTTTAATTTCCTATTTATTGAGAAAACGCCACGGTTCGGTTACGCAATAAATATCCCCGTTTGCTATTTCGCGAACGGTCCCGAGAAAATGGGGATCATTTGTATTGCGCCCTCGTTCTCCCTCGGTTCCGAAACAAAACTCCCGATTATACGCGGGTAAAGTGATTTTAACCCTTTTAGGCTCAAGGTAACGATCCATCGTTACCCTGTTACTTGCGGAAAAGCCCGCCGTAAAGCTTTACTGTTATCGCCTTTTATTTCCGTCCAACTTTTACTTTTCCCGCAGAATTTTCAACCCCCGTACGACCCTCCGCTCCGGTGAGAAATTCACGTATTCTTCGATTCTGGATTCTGTATTCTGTAAAATCTTCTATTTTCTACAATTCGGCTATATTTTAATGGTTTCACTCAAATTGCGAGGTGGACCGAGTGAATTGATCCTTTTTCTATACTTTGAAACTGTACTATTTTTGTTCAGTTGTGGTCATTTCGACCGACCTCCCCGACATTTTCAACAGTTTATTTCGAAATGTAATAACGCTTTTTCCGAGAGAATTGTCACGGAACGCTGCCGACCGCGATTCAATCAGTTAAAACATCCGCCGGTCGTAAAGTTTGAAACGCGCATCACACCGGCTCCAGTAATTTCCATCAGTGCGATTAAACTTGTTTCGCGTTTGTTTTGTTTCTCTCTTTTTCCACGAGTGTTGTTGTTGTTTGAACGTTTAAGACCGTGATAGAATGGCTGATTCCGGATGACTATGGCGCCTGAGCCCGGAAATTTATGCGGAACTCGAGAGCGATCGACTGTAACTCGAATTGGTTCCGGGTATGAAACAGCTTTCCACCAACAGTGGTTAAATTTACAAGATTATAAGAGATATTTCTGAGTAATTTTTATCAGTCGTAAATGTTGAAATTTTCTGGTACCATTTTAATTATGAAAAGTAAATCAGTCTGGCGAAATGTAAAAGAAATTTTAAATAGTAACCACACGCTTGCATAAAGATTACATTCAAAATAAACAAATTTAATATTTAAATCGCATTGAAAAATATTATTTCATAAAATAACAAATCAGTTGTAACATTTGTCTTACCTCACATCTAATTATTTCAACTGTATAATTGCTATTTAACGATTGAAGTTCAGGCTAAGTTCGAGCAATCATTCGGGCGATTTTCTAATTAATTAATGATTCGAAGAAAGGCGAAGACAGTAAGCGTATTAGCAGCTCGATTGCCTGGAAAACAATTTGATTCGATTCGTGATTCGAAGCACTCCTTTCCCATCGTACTGATTTTAATTGGTATTGCGTGAATCCGGGATAATAAAGGATGATAGACGAGATAAGAGGGTCGGCGTGATCCAATAACGACCGCCGTCGGGACGCCACGGATTCAATTTTTATCGACCAGATTAGACTTTCATGAAACTTCCAGACGATTGTTTTCGCACTACGATAATGTTTCCTCGAATTCCAAAACTGTTATTCTTACTAAGATGCCGGCTTTAGAAACTCTATTCGCTAGTATTAAATATTTTCAGATCGATTACTTCCGTTTATTTCGTTTCTCGAACTTTGTTTCGGACTTTCCAACTTGTACTATTCGAGGCATGAAACCTTTACAAAATTGTAACTTTGAAACATTCTTCGTTTTTATCTTCTTAATTATGTTACTTAATCAATCATGTTAGTTACGAGTTATTCCCATTCTTTTTATTCTTATAATTTAATAGTTTCGTTCAAATCTAGGAAATAATTGTTTCTTTAAAATGTTTGAATTTTAATTAATAAGCAGTAAGAGTGAGACCATTATAAATTTTATATTGAAGGTTTCAAGATATATAAGATGTTTCATGAACAATTTTTAATGTACATTTTCAACCAACAGATCGTGCTTCATATACAATTAAACTGTGAATCTGCATAAAAAAAGAAAATATCCTAAAATTCAATTTTCATAGAATTTTGGTAAACTGAAAAATTGTGTACCGATGGAGTGAATAACACGAGTGATTCGAATGATAAAATGTGATGAAAATGGGTTCGCAGGTTCAAGAACCAAATACTTTGTGATCTACACTTCGCTGACGTGGCGCTGATGGAGTGCTCGGACTTCATGCAGCAGTTGCGCAGCTTCAAACCACAAAGTTTAGGCTGCGCAGTTGCGAGAAGAAAATCATCGAACACGCTGATCTTCCCGTTGCCGCCGCAAGCGTGCACAGGTAGGATCACCGAGCGATCTATAGATCAATCCTACCGTGCGAAAACCGTGAGGAAATAGGCCGGGCAAAAGAGGAAGGAAAACCCGTGGACAGTTTTTACAGTCGCGCATATGCATGGGCTGAAGCTACAGGTGGTTCCTACCAGTTTCTTGCTTCCATCGTCGTTCCGTGTATTCTATGCGAGCGAACTGTGAATAGTAACTTGGCTAGATTGAATGATCGTTGCGTGAAACGGATTCCTGAACGTTGAATGCTTGCGATACGAGAGCGAACGGTGGAGAATTTGAGCGTACATCACTGATACGAGTGCTTGTAAAGGCAAACTGCCGTGTTGCGCTGAGAACCCAACTAATTAGTCGTCCAGAAGATGACGTTTATCGTCACTCGTCGTTGCGTGTGTCAGCATCGAGTTGTTATATTGTTATAATTAAATTTAAATACACTTTAATAGCATTCGAGTTACATCATCGTTCGATTAACACGTCATACCTACCTGTCGTCCTACACGCGTACAATTTCCAAACGAAATCGACAACTTCCAGCTGAACGGAAGCACGCAGAATGCGCGATTACGCGTCCACTGTTTATCAACTTGTTAATCGAATGGATTGTTCATTTTTGTCGACAGTTTAAAACTCTTGTACTAATCGTATATCTACAATCAATGTAACATCTTTCGAAGAATTGTTATTGCAGTCAGATATTCGATGATCGAACTTTAACACGATGTTAACGTCGAATTATTTTTAGAAAGAAGTTATTAAAAAATGAAGTTTGGAGCACCGACACGTACTACAATATAGTTGGACAACTTACAGCGAATATTCTGCTATTTATCGATTAGATGTCTGCAACGAAAATCGGAGATTGCATAACGTTTATGTGAAACAACGTAGAAATGACGGAGGTGTTTACCAGATTTTTATTAGGTTGTCGCGTGTACACGATTTTTAACCGTAACTTTAACTGTTAATCGACATCTTCTATTAAGGAAAAATGTCTTGATTGTACGATGTAAGGTATGCAACGACCTATCGCGTATTTGCGAGACGAGCTGCGTTTTCGTTGGAATATTTCGAAGTGAGGAACGCGAATGGAAAAGTTTGACGCGGAACGGGCGCACGGTCGGAAGGACTTTTAATCAAGTCGGGTGATAAAAACGTGGAAAATTTCATTTCATACGTGTTTACTGCTACTAATACATTTGCCACCGGCCGCAATTATAACGCGGCTCTCGAGCCAGTCGGAGGCACGTAAAGCAAATAAACATGTTTTGCATTCTCGAGTCACTTGTTGTGTCAACAGAGGTGGCGTTTGCTGGGCTACGGATCGTTATTCTTTAATCCAGGAAAATTAAAGCGTCCTGGAAGTTGCCGGGCTCCTCGAGACTCTGAACACGAGACCGAGAAATCTTATTTAAATAATCCTCCTACCGGCGCATTAAATCGTTAACACTCGGCTCGGGTGTTCTCGCGGATGTTGTTCGAGTCCGTGTCAAGCTTATTTTCTCGGGTCGATCAAACGTTTCCATTCTTCGTTCACGGACGGCTTCGAAGTAAGATGTATTGTCTTCTGGAACCGTTGTAAGGGCTCTAATAATTTGCAAGAGCCGTGTGAAATTGTTTCTAAATCCGTGTCGCAGGTACGAAGCTTGTAATTGATTTAAGGACAATGATTGTTGAAATTGTTGGAACAATCAGGGACCTCTCGCATACTGCGAGATAACAAGAATACAGTAAATATTTTTAAATTAATGTTTTCAGCGCAACCGTTTCCATCAATTTTTAATCTAATAGCTATTTTGCAATAATGCTTGACGTTTCAAACTATAACTTTTCAATATATTGAATGATATGTAATATAGATGGATTGAAAATGAAGAAAATTTTAGACGCAATGTACCTTTGAAAAAGGTTCAAACTAGAACCGAAACATTAGGCATTATTCCAAAATAACGGTTGCGCCAAAAACATTAATTTAAAAATACTATGGTTAAGAAAAAAATATTATGGTTAGGAAAACGAGAACTGTACGATCTAAGAATAACGAACATTCCCTTTACTGGGGGCCTAAGAAGCTTGAGCTGCCTCGGTCCCCGAGCAGCGAATGCCGCCTAATCCGGTACGGGGTCGGGTATATCGGTGTGAACCACTACTAATTCGATTAGAAAACTATTTTGTTTTGCATTATTTTTTAAAATGGGAATTGATCAGTTATTTGTGAGATTTGTCTGATTAAAATGACACACATCGGATGCTTTCGACCCCGAGTTCCTGGCAAGAGGACGACCCTATCGGCGGTACGGTCTTCGTATTATTTCATCGTAGGGTGTCTGGTGATCCTCCGTGAGCAGTAGGGTCGTCGAAGGTCGGGGAACAGGAGGAAACTGGAGCGGCGTATCGACGATCGAATTTGCGGAGCACTATAGGCCATTAGTTCCAGCACGAGGTAGCCGAGATTAGAGGGGCGGAAAGACGACTTTGGGGAGCCAGGATGAATGCACCTCGGCCAGTTCACTATAAGTTCGAATACCAAGCCTGTCTGCACACAGTTTGGTGTTCTACCTTACAGTAAATCGACCGTGTACTGTCCACGCGCGAGTCTAAAGCCTGAGGACGCCCGGAAGACGATCGTTCCCGAAGACACTCGAGAAAGATCTGCCGAAGACTCGACGAGGGACGAAGAACGAAGAGAAACGAGATTCGGGGAAGGGCAGATCTAGCGTGGGGAGGAAAGCATTGTCGACGATACGTGCCTAAGTGATCGCGGAGCGAGAGAAAAATGTCTGCGAAACGTTGTCGTCCTTCTCTTATTTCCTTCTTATTTCCGTGACGGATGCGTGCGACCCTCGCCGAGGCGGATCGAATTCCTTCGTTAATGATTTGAAACCGAAGCGGGTTATAGTGATTTCCCAGCGTCTCCGCGTGCCCTCGGCAAACGCCTTTGTTTGGCCTCCCTCGCGGCGAGAAGCTGCGCGAACACTTTCCGCCCGCTTGTTTGTATTGCTCTCGCCGCGGGGAACCGAAGCTGATAGATTTATCGGCGCAATGACAATGGGATTTGATCGATGGAGATAACGCGTGAAAATCGATCTCGCCGGGTTAAGGGTTAAAGGGGATGATTAAATGAATTTTTGTAGACGTAAGATCGGGGATATAGGATAGTTTAGAGTACAAGGTAAGTTTTATAAAACTTGCATCCGATTCTTAATTTTCAGCTTGTTACACGTGGCTCGCCTCTTAACACTGTACCGACCGAAAGCCCATTAATAGGATTTTCAATAATTCTGCTGTACCAAAAAAAAATCCCTAGAACCATAGAAATTTTCTTTGACATTGCAATCTTAAGTGAAACTATTAGACGACGTTATTGAGGGTGACTTGGTTAGTTCATACTAAATGCTAAATGAAAATTTACCCATGTACCATACATATTTCAAAAATATGCAATAATCACCGGTCGATAATGTGTTAATATTCTCGGATTGTTTTCGCGAGAACAGTCGCGGTCCACGGATTAAGTGAACTGTTGAAAATTTTCTCGTTGCAGAGGAGTTCTGCACAGAGTTCCCTCACAACCTGGTGCCAACGCCTGGCTACTGGATCGAGTGCTCGAGACAACAGATCCTGTCCGACGCGATGTTGGACAGAAGCGAGAGCGGCGAGTTGGATCCGGACGAGGACCTCCGACGGCAGGAGAACAACTATTGCTTCGACGAGGAGTCGGAGGTGACTGAGACGGACGAGGTGCCCAGGAAGAAGACGACCATCGAGGAGCAATGGGAGAAGAACCAGGGATTCGAGCTGACCTCGGTCGAGCAGGAAACCTACGAGAAGTACTTCTACCAGAGGGAGCACTGGAACTACTTCACCGACGACGACGAACTCGGCCCGGTGATACTTAGCATTAAACAGGAGACGCTGAACAACCGGGATCAGTTCAGGATCCTCGTCAGGGCCATCAGCTACACCGTTCATGGCCTGATTCCTGCCAGCTGCGTCTTCGCCGATCGGTACTTGCCCAGTTTTTTTCCTTCATTTGCAGCGGGAGACTGTCATAAAGTCTACAAGCGAATATTTCGGGCGAATATGTTGGGAATCATCTTAGGATTCTAGGAAATGTTGCGGCCTTTCGGAGAGATTACTGTTATACCTGGTTCGATGTTATTTTCGCTGTCTATTGATCAGAGTACGAGTGTTTGTGGAAAATGTTCTAGTTACTATTCCATTTGACCACGTTTTTTAACGAGTGCATACAAATGTACAGCGTCGTCTCCGAGAGACCATGGTTGCGTATAAAAGATAAAGTTTGACCCAAGTAGCAATGATCGATATACCCACTCACTGTATAGATTAATTGTTTGTTTTCGTTCCAGATACAATCGAGAGGAAGTGGTTCGCAGTCTGGGCAAAGAGGTGAACGTGAAGCCAGCTTTGACTCTGGGCCAGCTTCCAGACACGCAGGAGGAGTTGCTGAAGCTGGACCAAGTGTTTATCAAGTCCGAGCTGAAGGTCGGCGTGATTTACGTTCAGGAAGGCCAGTATACCGAGGAGCAGATCCTCGACAACAACGAGAACTCGCCGATGTTCGAGGAGTTCCTGCAAATTCTCGGGGACAAAGTTCGGCTGAAAGGTTTCGACAAGTACAAAGGTGGTCTGGACACCATTCACGATCTGACAGGCTTGTACTCGGTTTATACCAACTGGAGGGGCATCGAGATCATGTTCCACGTTTCCACGCTGTTGCCTTATGAGAAGAACGACTCCCAAAAGGTATAATCCACTGAAACTTTAAATCTGAGACTGAGCGATCTATTTTATTTAAATAAACAGATGAAGGCTCTTTGGAGAAAGAATTGTAATTCGAATTTAATGTGTTTGTCGTATGGAATTATCGTGATAGCTTCGGTTTAATTTGATCGAATGGTTTGTGGTTAATGTTTGAATGGTGAACATTCGTGTTGTCCAGCTGCAAAGAAAACGACACATCGGCAACGACATCGTGTGCGTCGTGTTCCTAGAGGCTGACAGAACTGCGTTCAGTCCGGCGTGCATAAAATCGCATTTCCTGCACACGTTCATCCTGGTGCGAGTCAGCCCGAGTATAAAAAGGAAAATCACTAGATACGAAGTGTCTGTTGTAACGAGGGACGAGGTCGGAGCTTATAAGCCGTACCTCTGGGAACAAAATGTCTTCGAGAAAGGTAATAAGCGATCCTTTTACGATGATTTCTCGTTCCATTATCTTTTAGCTATTCTCAACTTCTCTTTCATTTTACGCGGTCGCATTAAATGGGAGTCTTAAAAACAGCTAACTCTGTACAGAAAGGACTTTTATTGCTTGTCGGACTCCGGTTATCTTCAACACTTTGCCATTTCTCCACCTCAAAACTCTGATAACAATTTTCGCAACTTGATAGCCTTTCTTGAAGCCTTTGCGTTCGAAAGCATTATTGTCTGCGAATAATAGTTCGAGTGAATTTTTCAATGAAATTATTCTATTGTATATGAAATCGTATTTGTAATAACTTCTTCAACTTCTTTCGAAGGGGAATTTGGTAGAAAAGGGATGTTGAACGAGGGTTAACGTCCATGTTACTGATTCGACGAATTGACTCGAAATTCCTCGGTTCGCAGGGCCAATGTTCCGCGAGTGGATTCTAACGAAGATTGTGAATGGAGAGAGGGCGAGTTATTCGGCACCGAAATTCGCGAGAATGCAGGAAAGAACGAGAGGTCAGATTTTGGAGGACATTGTGGCCAATTTGGCTAACCACGCGGAGACTGGAAAGATTCCGAAACCTTACAGGTGAGAACGCGAACGAGAAACGAGAACGGTCTCTCTTAAAACCATTTATCATTAATTGGACATATGGTATTCGCAGCGAGTTTCACGTGAACGTAAATTATTCTCTATTATCATTTCTTAAAACATATCCCATTCGATGGAACTGAAAAAATATACAGTATCGTTTTTCGTTAAAACATCTTTCGATTCAGATAAATTTTATTTTTAATTTTCTAAGCATTTAACGACATGGAAAATACAATAGCTGACACCGGGATAAACAAAGAGAAGCCACCGATCGATGATTACGTTCAATTGTTGCGTTGAAAGTGTGTCAACAAACGGGTGAGTCACGGTGTAATATAAATTAATTTGAAATTTCCCTAGGCGTGGTTCCTGGAGACCAATCGGCCACATGAGACCGGCCTCGCCGCTTTTGGACTCGGTCAGAGACCAATTCGAGGATTACGATCAGCTCACTAGGGATTTCACTCGAGTATTCTTGAACAATGAAGAGAACGCATCGTTGAACGCGAATCTGTTCGACGTGACTTTCTGGGTGCTTAGTCAGACGAAGAAGAAAGTCAGATTCATAGGTGTCAGAGCTATTCTAGCGGTGAGAAGCAGGTAACTAAAATACTTCTTCTTCAATTGTAAATAGATCTAAAACCGGACAATACGTATGCAGCGATTGCCGCATTTACTTTGTTTCAATATTAAGGATTTTATTTACCAACAGAATTTCTTTCGTCTTTACAGAGTGTTTCAAGAGATGCTGTATGGAATTCAAGCTGGTTTCGGCAATCCTCAGGGTTCGGTCGCCGAGATTCTCGCTAGACCAGTGCCTAGCTTGCTCAGCCCCCAAAAATTGCGAAGTTCAAACTTCCTTCAAGTTCCTCCAATCGACTCACCCAGGTACGTGTCTCTTACTATCATTTCTATCGTTAGGATCGAACAATTTTATTGTCCGGAGACGGTTTGAATACGAATCATGAGAAATAGCGCAAAATTGTTAATATTAATTTTGTTTCCAAATGCCTACGACACGTTAACCCATTTTTGGCCACGAACTTTGGTGTTTCAAACCCCTCTTGTAGAATTAGAAACAACTGGTCCTTAATTTTCAACTGTCTCGAATTATTGGGAATTTTGTACGCAATCCATTGTTTGCTCGGTTAGATGCACAGTCGAACAACCCCGTTAAGTGTTAAACGCAAGGTCCTCCCTAATACCTATTAAAATGTAGTAGAACCTCGCTTATACGAACCAATTAATGCTAAACTTTATATGTAAGATGTCCCACCGATTTTGAGAAAAATATTAAAGGAGAAAAGTTCAAGGGGACAAATATCAGGTCAAGAGGTCAGAAGAAAATTCACAATTCATAGTTTTTGCAACTTACCTGACCAATTTCTGACCTATACTACTTGTCTGACTATGACAGGATTTTGTCACTGACCTATTCTACGTACCTAAAGTGAATTAGTTTTATTAGTACAGATATAAATTTCTTAGTGCAATTCAAATTTATTGGATCTTTTCGAATTGTTGTGATACTTTTTTTGGATGAGCGAAAAATGGGTTAAAGGGATAATGGAGGAATAGCATAACTGGATATTCGTTCAGCGATAAGAGAGTTGGCACTTGCTCGAATACAGTGATGGACTAGATGCCTGTGGTGTCGTTATCGAATGTACTTCCGTGTTGTATATACATAGATACATATATACATAGATATATAATTGTAATTATGTGTATTTTTCACGGCACTTCCATGTCTCCTATCCTCACAGCACCGCATGAGAACTATTTTATCACACTGATCAGAAAAGTATCTAAATTCTATCGGCTACCAGTCGAGTTCTCGTGTAACTTCTCTCTGCGATGCAAGGGGCGATCGGTGTCTGCGATCCGGTGTCTACGTTATTGTGAATGACATGTGGCATGTTTATATTTCTTTCTTTATCGATTCTCAAGCCGTGTACGAAATAGCATTGAAAGGAGAACCGTGAAGCATTGTCTTGAGTCGAGACAACGAAAAACGCGCCAGGCCATGCTAATCTATTCTGAGCTATTGAATAGGATCGAGATATCGAATTCAGTTTCTCTTTACGTACGTTCCTTTTTCTCACGGCTGTCGTTGTCTTCACACGTGTGCCTTACTGCTCTATCGAACGGCCTCTATCACGCGAATCTTCTCTATTTTTATCGCTGTAACTTGAGCAGGTAACGCACACAGGAAACAGACGTATGAAATTGCTGGATCGGTCGCGGAGAAAACTACGATAAGAATTTCGCGGTGCCAGTCCTGTGTGCGCAAATATTCCCACAAGATATATACAGACATTTTTATACAATTGAACGTCAAAATTGCTGTCGCTGTTCTCCGTAATATCCGCAGATAAATGAACAATAAATCTATTTTTCTACATTGAGTAATAGAAAGCTGGAGAAATTATAATAATACAGGACGAATGAATTTAATAATAAATGATGAAATATTTCGATATTTCTCTCTCGCTTCACAAGTACAGTACGCTGTCATTTTCTTATACGAGCATTTAATATTTTTATATTTCAATTTTGGGGACTCTTTACTTCTGTTCTTAAAACGTACGAATATCTATAGCTCGAAATTTCTATTCTCTAATCTTTTTCAAGCGATTTTTAATATCTCTGCGACCTCTTCTCTCTGTAATATTTGAAATTCCATTATTCCGGGTGCAGCATGCTGCATTTTCTGAATATTTTTGCCGAACACATCGCCGGTAAGATTAAATCTGATGAACAAAAATGCTTCGGTATGGAACGCACGTTTTCGATCGGCTTTAAATCGGATTGTATAGCGGAGAACATTTGTTTATTTAACGCGAATCGAGTGGTGTTGCATGGTGTGCATTATCTCTAAGAAAGGTCCCTGAAGTGGCAAGGTACCGTGCATCGAGTTACCTTCTTGAATCGAGGAACCGGCATGCGACGATCCAACTTGAGACAAAATTTTGTTGAAAATTGAGCCGACGACGACCGCGAACTCCGAATCGGTTCGATAGAATCTCGCACGCAAGGAAGGAAGAAACGTTGTCGAACGAGCTTTCGTCGTTGTCTCGTAATTCTTGGTATCTAGATCGATACGCTGCGAAATTAAGTACCCACTCCGTGACTACCTACCCCTCGATGGTCCTCTCAATCGCCGAAGAACCTCCTGAAACTCTCCCTCCTCCGTACCTTGAGGTGCCGCTCTGCGGTTTCTGTGAGATACTGGCTCTGACCTGTTTAGACCTAAAAGTGTGCCGTCCTCGCCGATGCCAAAACGCGCTTTCTCCACGCTGGGAAGACTCACCGCCGCCATGGGAAGAAGCATCCGGAAACATGGGGGCGGAAACACCCTGCAAACCGAGGACCGGACACGCTGGGCCAGCTCCCAGGACTGCAGCAGTACGTTTCTCCCCGAATTAAACTATTCTCTCCGTAACTGTCGTATCTTCGGTAGAAAACTTACAAATATGTGCTTCGCTTGCTCAGTATAGGTCTCACCAATATTCGACCCCTCGTTAGAAAATTTTCACAGTTACGGTAGAGACAAAATTGATGTTCCTGGCGTATCAGTTCGATCAATTTAACCGTGATCGTGGTAATTTGGAGAAACATTCAAAATTCGATTCATAAAAGAAAGCAAATATTTCAGTTTGCAAGAGACTGGATTTTGATGTTGTGGTGTAATCAAGATTAATGTAATTGTTTGGAAATTTTCATCATAATGTTGCGTAATATTCATGAATCTTAGGTGTCTCATATCTAAGATTTACGCTAGGATGTTTAATCATATGAATTGTTTCCAACAATATCCTTGGATTTAAATCTGTCACTTTGTCAATTAACTTTGCATTTTCAAAATCAAACGTGTGATCGAACTCAATCGAATGTTTTGTCAAGGCAGTGTGTTGTGTTGGATCTAAAATGATGTTAAATTAATTTATAATATGTATAATTTCATTGTTTCTTCTTTACATTGCAGACAAGGAAGCGAAAGAAAAGGAAAAAGCTCAACAGCTGGCGGTGCCAAGGCTCAGCGTGTTCGTGGACGCGGAGAAGGTTGATAGAGCAAAGCTAGCACAGACAGAGGTAAAAACAACACTATGTGTGTATGTTTGTAACGGCTCAACTTAGAAAGCTGGGGTTTGAACCATCACACCGCGGCGTTTCTTCGGGAAGGTTTAAGAGCAAACCGAATTCCAAAAAGTCCATTAGTTCAAAAGTTATAACGTCATTAGTGATTGAATACGACTTTCTCCCCCTCCTTTCTTCGGGTTTCTGCTTATAACTTTTTAACGAATAGACTTTTTGGAATGCGGTTTGTTCTAAAACCTTCCCGAAGAAACGCCGCGTCTAACGTCTCAAACCGCAGCTTTCTACGTTCTGCCGTTCGCAATTGATGCCGTCACAAACAGATCAAATACGACTTTTTTCCCTCTTTTCGGCACGTTTCTGCTAATAACTTTTGACTGGTAGCACCTATGTTCAATTTGAGAGAGGAAGGGAGAGAGACAGAGAGAGAGAGAGAGACAAAGACAGAGATAGAGAGAGAGACAGAAGTACAGAGCAACGCAAATAGCCAAATGGAATTGAACGAAATAAATTATCACAAACACGTTCAGCACGCACATGCTTTTAAACAATACTGTGCCACAGCAACGCGTAGCGGGGGAAAGCTTGTAGGATTTACAATTAAATCTGCTCGATCGAATTGTAAGTAATTTCCAATGCTCGTTTTCCAGTTCGATATACTCGAGTTCGATCCGGAGACGTTCAGGATCCTCCTGGATTACCTGCACACGGGCTGCTGTCCCTTAACCTGCAGCAACATACCTGGTCTGGTCTGCGCCGCGGAGCACTACGATCTACCGGATCTTCTGCAGGCGTGTTTCCATCACGCGAAACAATTCCTGCGTATCGGCATTGTCTGCGTGATGCTCTGCACCCTGGAGAACTATTGCTGGCGGTACACGTCCGCCATGGACCTGGTCAACATGATCCTCGCGTTCATCGAGACCAGAGCGTCCCAGCTGTTCAAGCACTCTGGCTTCCTCACGCTCAGCGAATCGATGGTGCAGATGATCATGTGCAGGGACCTCGAGGTCGACGAGATCGTCAAGTTCGAAGCGATGCTCAACTGGGCCAACAACAGGATCAAGACCAAGCCGAAGGTCATCGACCCGAAGATGGAGTTTAAGGGCATCATGGAGAGGCTCAGCAAGGATCTGAAGCTCTACAGGATATCGCCGCAGGAGCTCATCAGGGTGAGAAGATGCGAATCGAAAGGAACAGTGACGATACCGTTGATTCCCCTTTCGCTCGATGATACTAACCTTTTAACTATTTTGCAGATCGTGCTGCCGTCGCACGCGATAAGAAACGAGAGGATCCTCGAGACGCTGATGCACCAGGCGAACACCGGGATGTACAAGAACGTGGACACCTACTTGGAAACGTACGAGAAGAACATTCAGAACCAGAAGAGCTTCGACTGCGGAATCTAAAGGACGCGCGTGTAGAATATTTACGAATCCTGTCGAACGGTAGAAGAACCAATGAGTACCTGAGAAGTAGATTCTAACCGGGCGATTCGCCCGGACGAAGTCGGCTCGTGTCCCAAGCAGATAAAGAAGGCGTTTCATCCATGCGTACGGTTGTTAGCCCTAGCTATTCGGTAGCCGAAGGGCAAATTGTAATCGCTGGATAAAAAGTAATTGGTTACTACGACGAATCGACCGATGTCGGTATAAACAGAATACTCGGTGGCTGTTTACTCGGGATTTAACGAAGCCCTGGCAAAGCGGCTGACAGCGGGGAAGCTCGATCCGAGCTTCCTCGGCGTCATTGTGATCAGCTTCCGCGTCTATCGTGCGGTGTAGAAAATTGTCTAGCTCATAGTAGAAATCGTTTTCGGAAAATCGTTCTCCGCCGAAGATCCAGCGGACGATCTAGAGTCTAGATTCTAGGCGACCGAAGACGACCGAGGAGGAGGAAATGCACAAATTTCATATCGTTCTAGGAATAAGGGGGAGCCGAGATGCTGTAACGTTTGCTCCCCCCGGGTTCACTTGTCGAGCGAAGAACTGAGGCTTCGGGGCGTTAGAGTCGTTTAGACTTAGACGAAGCGAATAATTAGCGAATCGCGGTGTCGTCCGATCGCTGAAAGTACTCTAGCCATCTCGAAGATGTACCGGACCGGAGATCACCCCGAAATAAGGACAAGCATCCTTCGTCCAGAGCATAGCGGTGCGTCGAGATAGAGGCGGAAGAGTTTTGAGCCGGCGACGAGGCGCCGTACATGACAATCTGTATTATAAACAACAAAAATTAAGAACAAAAAAAAAGAGAAGAGATAGCTACGAACGGAGGAGGACGCTACTATTAGTAACGGTACAAGTAAGGAGTAAACAACTCGGTAAGCTTTGAATGAATTCCACGTACATGCATATACATATATACATATACACATGTAAGAGCGACGCTAATGATAACAATAATACTAATAAACGATAAGCGTATAAGGTTAAATGATATAGTAATAAACGACGTTGATGTTGAATGTGGAAATTTCAAAAACTGGAGCGACGAGGAAGCAAACCTTGGCGAAAGAAGAAGAAGAAGAAGAAGATGATGATGATGATGATGAAAAAAGTATTTGAAGTCTGTTCTGTTTTCTATCGTAGTTTTTGTATCTTCAATACTCTAAGGCAGAAATTCTAAAATTCATGAGAACAGGCTGGAAAGATATATATATATATATTATATATACATGCATATATATGTATTAAAGAAGAAAAAAGGATTGAAAGAACGAAGAAGAGGACTCCTCCTTTTTAACGATCATCCGAGATCGACGAGAAGAGAGAGAACAGTATTTTCGTTCGCAATGATTCTGTTCAAGACGATTTTTCTATTCGGCAGACGCGGCACGCGGGTATCGTTCGCTTGGAGGATCGATGAAAGGATCTCCGAGATCGCCACCATTACGGAGGATCCAATCCGCTCAATACTTCAGGCTAGCGTGGCTCCCTTCGCCGCATCAGAAATTGTGACGACGACAGAGGGATTCTGTGCCACATAGTGTCAAGATTGTTGTAACCATCCTTGATCTCTACATTTTGGATGCACATTTGTGTTTGATTCATTCGAAAGTAATGAAAATCTTTTTAAATGTCTTGTTTTTACTTACGTAGTCGATTATATGCAGAATCTGTACCGTGACCACGTTCTTAAAGTCACAGACCGAATTACCTCTACTACAACACTATCTAGATAACGCAATCAAGAAAGAAGTATATTTGCAGAACATGTCTCCAGAAGAACTATGAATCTCAGTGAACAGTAAATCGTATTGATACAAAAGAAACTTTAATTTTCATTGTTACAAACAATATCCCGAGTATTACAAATGTTCATCCAATATGTCTTGGAGAATGATTCTCGACAAGGATGATTATGATTTTCTAAACACTCTGTAGACGCCGAAGGGTCTAACGCTCGTCTCTTTCCCTTTTTCCGCTTTTCCTGCTCTCCTCTCGCCGCGCGACGATTTTTTCTCCGCGACAGCAACGGAGACGAACAAAAAATACAGAGATATTTTTTACACGACCATCCGAACACGATACGTTTCCTGGTCCCCGTTTGTCGCAACGTTGCGTTATTTAGCGCGTGCACGCGTCCAATGAAGCGGAAACTCTTTCGCAACTAGTCCGGAGAAAGAGAACATTGTAACGAATGGTAACGGAGAAAAGAGAAAAAAAAATCATTCATCGATTCCCCGGGCCGGGGGATCGTCCAACTGTTAAGTGTCTTATTGTTCAGGCAAGCGGCTGGACGAAAGTAGATCTTTGTTTTCTTTTTCCTCGAGGAGAAAGCACTGAGATAACAAGAAAAAATAAACTATCGCTTGTAATCGACGCCTCGACGACCGAGGCTCGACAGGCGCGGATCGCGTTTGCGCATCGATCCGCGATCCAGCTTCCAAGCTGCATCGGATCGATCGCACGGTTAGACAGAGAAAAATGGCTATTTGTAATATTTTTACAGTACCGTAGAACCGAGGCGCGCAAACGTGCCATGCGCTGGAGAGTCATAAGGTTGTCAGAGGCACTACCGAACTAAATAAGTAAATTAATATGCAACCGCATGTGTAGATGTAAAATAACCAAAAACAAAAAAAAACGTGTCGTTGTAAACGTGAACGTTTGTAAAAACGAAGTGTCGAATTCGATGTGCGATGATCGGTCACGGCGTGTTCGATCGTTTTTCCGTCGGACCGCGAACGATCGCCGGATCCTCTCGTCAATCTCGATCCTCTGAGGGATTTCTGGACGATGGATCGACGTTAACGCGCTAGCAGCTGAAGAGCACACCTCTTTCGACGATATCAGTAATTATTGTTTCATCGGGGAATCTTGACTTGTTTGTAGAAAGTAATTGCACAATTGATTTTAATGATTCGAAGATAATATAGTCGAAGCATTTAATTTTAGGAAATATTTGCTGGTAATCGAAGTATGCTGAATCATAATTGTCGATTGTCCATTCAAAAAATTGATTTAGACAATTTAATATTATTCTAGGTAATAAAAATTGTTGATATTGGCCGCTTGTTTTTGTCGATATACGATTTATCGTCGAATCTGCGATAACGTAGTGCTGTCTAGTTATTCGTACGACGAATAACGCCTGTTGTTAAATGGATCCTGTGGTTCACTGTAAATCGTTGCACATAAATCTACTAGACTTGTAATATAACTGTAATCCACGGGAAACTTGCTATGCTACGAAGTCTACAATTCGCGAGTGCTTGACAAAAAAAAACGTAGCGTTCGGATCTCATCGCTGGTCGATAAAAATAGATTAGTTACTAGCAATCTATAATCGCTGGTCGATAAAAAAGGAACTGTCGCGTGATTCGCAGTTCAACGTTAATAGAAAACAATCCTTGGAAAGATTCTCTACACTTGTAGAAAAATTAACAATCTTTCGTTTAAAACAGTTGCCAATATTTTTGACGTTGAAGAACGGTACTGAGCTTCATTTCCTTAGATGTACACAGTAATTCGATAAGAAATAGTGTCTGGTTAAATGGTTCATAGAATGTTTTTATGTTCACGATATCGTAGTACTACGTGATCGCTAGATATCGATAGATCTGTTCAGGGTAGCGCGTTAACGATCGGCAACTCGGCGATCGTAAGTGAAAGATCAACATCCGAACTTCCCGTCGCTATGCTCTCGCGTTGTCGTTCATCTTCGTAAGTGCGAACAAACAGTAGATTTTCCGCGACACGCATCGTCCACGTTGGCAGGCAATTTACAAATTCTAAAGTATCTTGGGAATTTTTGTCGTAGAGGATCGAATCCGAAATACGTAATCGGTAGCGTCGAATAAATATTCCGCGTGGACTGTGTGTTGCTCGAAACTCTACCAACTCAGTGTGTAAGCGTAGATGTTTTAGTGTGTGATCGAAGTGTACACGATGGATCGCTGTATCGATTTGTAAGGCGCTCTTGAGGTCATGGAAATGGCGGAGGGCTCGATCGGTAACCGCACAATCGAGTTTGGGATCGTGGGAATTAGGAGAGCCCATAAAATCATTCTCAAATCACGACTTCGTGTCGCGGAACTCTCGTTCAATGAATCATACAAAATCCTGGATCGCCGATTTCAATTCAAACGTTAAAGATATCAGTGGGGTTGTAGAAAAACTTGATTTCATCGATGAAAACAATTCCCCAAGTTTGGTGTTCAATTCCACCATTTTTAAGAAGGCTCAAATCGATTTTCGAATGCACATGCAAATTTTACTTGTGCGTTCATTCAGTGCGAACATTTCATTTATGCCGATCACCTTATCGTAAAATCATTGTGGTTGACCGAGAGTGAATTAATAAAATACACAATTTAAAAATGGAAGAGAGTTCTACTAATTCAAACTCGAGATTATAAAATGTTCAAGAGTCTGCACAAACTCGAGTCTTTGAAGGCGCGCATTTCAAATCACTCTCGTGAGCTGCGAATACATCGACGTATGAAATACCGAGTTCTTTTTGAACAAACTTGTAGGTAGAACCAAAAACCGCGAAAATTATGAAGCACAGAGGAAACAGAGGTTTAAGAAAATTAAGTGATTGCCATACCTCGCAGCACCTTGAATCGACAGAGGAGGGGAAGAGGGGACGTGAAAAGAATTTTCATCGAACGCGATTCTGTCCAGCCATTGCCGACTACTGTTCAAGTGTAGATGTACTCGTACAGAGATATAAACAAAAAAAAAGAGAGCTAGCTTATAGACAAACGGATGAGAGAATGGATACACATATATACACGTACGTATGTGTATGTCGTACACACGCGCGCACACGTAACACGTACACAATGAGAAAAGGGGTGAGAGAGAAATACATTCACACATGCGCAAGTAATGCGAGAGAAATGACACACAAGCAGACGATTATTATAACGAACACCTGTGTAACCACGTGGGCGGACTACGGCGAGTATAGATCGCGATTGATCGATCGTATTCAATTTTCGAGCGCGCGTCGCCGAGGTTCTGCGTTTCCGAAGATTATGCTGCGGATTTTTATGCGCTCGTGGATATTTTCAGACGATTTGTTGTTTCTTTACTTACCCAGTCATTTTGTAATTGTGTTAGATTGTTTGATTAGTAGCTGTTACAGCTGAAAGTGAACGTGATTAACAGATTGGGTGAGATTCACAGAGGTTTCATTTTATTTGATATTTAGATCATGTTTATTGAAGAATATTATTTTGTTCCTGTGAATTAGTCTACGAAGGCGTTGCATTTAGATCCGCAGTTTATCGATAATGTAAGATAGAATGTTCACGAAAGATTTCAGTGTTCGAGGCTCGAATGACTTTTGGCTCTCTGCCCTTTAAACCTTCCTTCCATTATCCGCTATTTTCGATATATTTGGTCTTGCATCGTGGACATATCATCCGCCATTTTGGACCTTTCGCTGTACCTCCGAGAAAGCGAGTTTTTTTTGTTAAAAATTAAAGATATGAACAGTATTTTATTCGATTAATAAACGACGAATAAGAATAACCAACTGAAAGAATTTATTCGGACTGTTTAATTTTATTAAAAATATCGTGTCAACATATTTTTTTATTTGGTAACTTTTGATTTGTCATCTGATATTTATTTTTATTTAACGAACGATGAGCGAAGTACTTTCTCATTCTTTGTTCGTGTCGAATTGATTGCTCAAATATTTATGGAATATAAAATATGTTTAATAAATCGGTTTCTGGGACTTTGTCGCAGTATAGATTGATAATGCGTGATTAAGAATATACAGTCACAGAGAGATATTTTTTCTCGTGAATAGATGGTACTCTTAAGTTAATGTTAGCTACGAAATCGTAACTTTCATGTTTTCTATCGTGTTCCTTCGAGGTGTGACGACCATACATTATATTTTGTACGGGAATTAAGAACAACTATACTTAAGTGTTTAATATAATTAATTGTGGTAGAACTTCCCTCTCGAAATGAACCCTTTGACGTACTAATTCTCTGTATTGGCAAAACTGAAATTGATACGTGTAAATTCGTGATTTATAAAATATGGTAAAGGGTTAACTAGGACTGCGACAGTATGGAAGCAATCAGAGATTCAACATTAATTTGTACCTTATCGTAAAACATTGCTATTATTGTATTTATTTATTCGTTGCTCAACGTTGATCGATTATCACAGATTATCATCTAGAAAAAGAAGTCTTTGGTAGAAAGTTCAACGAGAATCGATATCGAAACGATCGATCCTAATCAGATATTTATCTGCACAGTTAAAAATCATAAGTATACAGAATTTCAGATTATATTCACTATTTAGTTAATTACATGGCTCTCATCGTACCAGTACGAACATGCTCATTTCAATTCGAGGCGAATTCAAAAACCCCGTTCTCTGAAACCATACTGGAGCGTGTTCGGTCGTCATTTGCGTAATGGAGGTTCTACCGCAATCACGGAAAAACCAGAAACAAACAAACAAATGACAAAAGCAACGCTCGTTTCGGGTTTCATTCTTTATTCGAATACTTGCTTTCGTTACATCAGTATTTCCAGCGATTTTTCATAGTTCATATATGATACTCACGACTGATCGGTCCGGAAGTAATAATACCGTTTCCGGTGTATCCCGAGTCCTCGGCTAACGTTCATCGAGTGTTTCACAAGTACCCAGATACTCGGTTATGTCTGCGGAACACGAATACAATCAACATGGTAGTGATGATCGCTCAGTCTGTGTGTTCCATGAGTGTGTGGTGTGTGGGTGTATGCGTGTCGACAGCGAAACTCCATTTACTTAAAAAAACATTCGAGTCTCAACCTCTGGCAACGAATGTCTAACAAAATTCAATTCAGAGTTAATCTCTATATTTTGTTCGTTTTATCAAAAAATATACAACAGTGACCAAAAAATGGCACCTATCATTGAAACGAGACTAACGAGATCATTTATCTTCCTTGGTTGTCAAGTTAACGTCTTGTGAGAAAAATTAATTTGCATAAAACTTTCCAACAACTGACACAACTTTGAGGAACCATTACAAATTGCAATGTTTCGTGCCAATAGAAATTTCGAAGTTTCCTAGTCAAAATATATCGCGTTCTAAAAGAGACGAGGATTTGATTGGCCTTGTTTAAACAATTTCTTTAATATTGCAGTGTGCGACGGTGCAAGGTGCACGTAAATGGAGTTTGGAAAGTCGGTGTGCGTGCGCGTGTCGCGCTGCGAGTCTGATAGTAATCCGTTGAGTTCCGAGTCGGTATTTATTAAGCGTTTATCGTTGATAAGGTATAATAGCCGGAGAGGGCCGAGGTGGTATCTCAATAATAGCCGTCGGAGAGGATTCCGATTACTTCGTCGATGATCGAGTCTACGTGGCCATCGCGAAAAACGGAACGGTCTCGTTGTTTCGCGAGCTCGAGCCGGCGGGTTCGCGGCGAGTCAGCAATATCATTCGGATTCCCGTCGACGACGACGACGGTTCCGCTGAGCTCGCATTTATTTCCCGGATACTCGGTTGTCTCGCCGGTGAAACCTGTATATCGGGTGAATGCTGGCGGACGTCCCGAGGACCCCGAATAATATTTGCGGGGGTTTTCCCTCCTCCTACCCCTCTCTTTCTTTCCATCTCATCGTCTCTCTAGTTCTCTCTGATCCGTCGCGTCTCGCGGCCGAGACTTTAGCCAGAGAGTTTTGTAAATCAGCGCAAAACGATCGAGGACTCGCCGTGTCACGCTCGCGTGATAACGAATACAATGGCGGATGAGAGTGTGAACGGAAACAAAAAAATTTATTGTATATGAAGCTACTGTGATGTTACTGTTGAATATAAAAAGAATATATACATATATATATATATATATATATATATATATATATATATATATATACACATATATATATACATAAAAAGATGCTGTATTTAAAAAAAAACCGATTCTCTTCATTTACACCTTTACGTGACAAACTGGAGGAAATTGTATGAGAGATTCATATCAGGGTGGCGCGTATATAAAATATTACACAGGCTAAATAAAAGAGGAAAATGTAGGAGGGAAACATTAATTTGTACATACGAGTATTTTTCAAGAAAATTTACGTGCTCCGCAGATTCACGTAATTAAATAGTGGATTCAGAAAATACTTGCATAATTATGCAAAGTGCTTGAAATAAGATAAACATTTCATACGCGTCATACTAATAGCTCACTATTTCCTCCAGTGCTTATTTACCCTTCACATAGCGTGCCAGTTCGTACCAGTTTTACGGAAAACCACCTCGTTACAAGCTCGCCGGCGCGGCGGTCTCCAACGACGAGCTCATACCCACACAATACAAAACGTGTTTCCCCACGTTACTTCGTCTCCTTTGAAAATCGAAGCTCTAGCTACGTCTACCGTCCATCGCTATCAAAAATACACACTTTCAGAGAAAAATATCGATTTTATTTCGCAGGTTCATAGGTAACTCTTCGTTTTGGTAGAACAATCTTGAATCAGGTCGACGGATTAACGTTTTTTCTGTTTTTTCGTTTTATCGAGTGTTTCGGGTACTTGATCGGACACAGCCGCTGAAATTAGAACGTGAAACGAAAGCTCCGTATCTCCTTAATGTGATAATAGGCGAGTCCAATTAAACTTGTTGTTTCTCTGATCTCCCAAGGAAGATCATATTTTGTTTTCTAGAGTGAACAATTTTAATGGCGTTTACGGGTAGTGTATACGGTCTGTGTATGTATATGTATGTGTGTGCACAAGGTTGTTTAAGAATCTGCGTGCACACAATGTCTACGTTGTACTAATCGATTATCGTTATCGTTAAGAATAATCTCTTTTCCCTTGGAAAAAGTGTCGGATTACCTTCCGGTCGAAGAATGTAAAAATTCGAAGGAGGGACACCTGTACAAGCTGTTCGTCGCGGTCGAAATTTCTATAATTAAAACTAGATCGCGATCGTGTTATGCGGAGAATGATGCGCGCGCGCGTTATAAAATCAGATTTATTTACAATTCTACAAGTTCGGTATTACGATACCGAAGAAATAGAGTTTCTGTACAAATCGTGTTCGATCACAAATGCGAATGCGTATTTGTTTTAAAAAATTCCTAGTCACCATATTAAAACGTCGCTCTCTGACTCAAGCCACATAAGCCAGCGTAATATCTATCTATCTATCTATATATATATATTTCTGTGTATATATATACGGACACGTTTTCAATTTAGCACGCGTAAAATCCTCGTTAATCATGGTTCCACCGATGCATCGCGTCAGGACAATACGCGTGCCATAATCGTGGACCATTTTCTTATATAGTCTCTTTGCTTTTTTTGCATTTTTGTTCTGTTTTTCGTTAGTGTATCGCCTCGGGCCGTTGCGATCGCGCGCAACTGCTCGACACAGTCTTATTAAAACGCATGGGACCCGTAACGGTCGAAAATATTATGTACAGCTTTGCTTTTTGTTTCTTTCTCGTTTTGTACAACTCGCTAACAAAAAAATTCATACGCAGTCACTTCCTGGATTCCTGAAAATAATTTCAAGACAGAATTAGGATCGTCTTATTGTCAGTGTCTAACGATCACTTCACCATTTTGCCCTAACACTCCAGTCTTTTGGTGTCCAATGCAGACACTTAGGATCTATTCTGATCTGCCTCTTTTCCATTGCGGCCGCGTGTTGCTCGATAATATCCCTGCGAATAAATACGTTCGTCAGTGAGGTACTCAGCTAGCGGAACCGTTGGCTTACTGAAAGAAGCTAAAACGTCTGTAACAAAACTGGTCTGTCTGCCCGACCGGTTCCCTAACGATGCTGATTGACTTATGGTAGCCAATTACCTATTCAACGTCACAATATATTGTCCTTTGTAGTAATTAATGAGATTCAAGTTCTGTAGGGTCGATATCACGTCTTCTTTCTTAATCGACGTCAGCTCGCAGATCTCGTTGATCGTGATCTGCGGCTTCTCGTTTTCCACTAGCGGCTTTATGTTCAACAGAATGTCCAATATCGTGTGCGCCCAGTAGCTTCGGTACGACAACAATCCTAGATCGGACAATGGTTTTTCCGGAGAACCTGTTTTACCCTCGAACTTGGAGAGCTCGTACGAGAACTCTATCAACAATTTGCCGTAGCCTCTCCTCTGATAAGGTGGCAGTGTCAGTATACACGCTACGTTGTGGTCCTCCGTCGACTCCTTCTCCTTTGAGAAGTAACCGACAATGTGAAACCCTCGGCTGTCGAAATCTGTCATCACATAGAACAAAAATGGGTCTGTGTCGTAGTAAAGCGTTTTATGGTCCAAGAACAACTTTGCCAGTAGACAGAGATTTTGTGCGTAGTTCTTGTTCTTTCGGCCATCGATTTCAAAAAACGATATCGATCCCTTCCTGTAGATCTCGTTGCCAGGAGGATGTCGCAAATTGCACTTAATCAGATGCCTCTCCAAACACTTTCGACTCTTTCTGTACTTTAGGCAGAACTCGCAAATGTATATACATGACAGATTCACCATTTCTTGAGGGTACGGGCTGAAATACCATGGTCTGATTCTATGACGACCTAGCTCTATCAACTCAACGTTTTTCATCCTGGTAACAATGTCATCGTGATGATGCGCAACCAGCGAACCAGTTGGCCTGGGACCAGGCGTTTGCGGCGGTGCCTCCTGAGAATCTTCATTCTCTATGAATGTCGATTTTCTCTTTCTAGACATTTTCTTTTGCAACGCTGCTTGCAATACAGCAGGGCCATTGACCGGCTCGCTGCAAATACTGCTAGGGCTAGGCGGTCTACTGACCACTTGCTTTTTAGGGGTGGTTGCTTCTGTGCCTGGTGTGGTTCCATCTCGTCTAGGATATTGGACTTTCCTAGTGTCCAAACAATCTTCCATAACCCATTCATCTAATCGTTTATTGACTAAAATGTTGTACATTTAATTAAATGATTGCTTACGTACGTAACTGGTAATCTCCTCCCTTCTTAAACAAGTCGCCGTATACTTACAATCTACATAGTGAACATAATAACACTTGACACCGTGTACTTCTTTAACACTGATGATTTCAGCGAGGGCTGTGGATGATAAAAGGACACGTTTGATAAACCCTTAATCGCTACCTCTACGTCTGTGCAACATAAACATTCATTGACGATCGAGACACATTGAACATTGTACTGTCGGTGCACATCCAAAATGCCTAAACATAACCTAAAACTAAGCTTGTCATTCTATGTGGAAAATGAGTTGAAACAATACTGAAACAATAACGATTCTGGTGCCTGCAATGAAATCGTAATTAACGCTACGCGAACGAAGGATCTGTGTACCGACAAAACGGTTTGTCAATGCGATTCATTGACACGCATCTCTACGGAATCTTCTGACAAAAAATGGCATATAGAACTTTGACAAAAATAATTACTGTTTTCATAGGGAACTAACAATTGTGTACAGAGCGAATACGAGAGTGAACATGTTACTTACGCCAATCATCCGTTCCATGCATTCTGACCGGCAAACGACAGCCTTCCACCAATGAATTCTGAAAGTGAGGTTAGAATTTCATAATAACCGCATAGCTACGTTCGCAGCCCTTCTTCGTGGAAAGTGTTTATGTTATCATGTTGGTTGCATCGCACCACTTACCACTGAATCGCATATTGTTTCACGTTCGTCGTGTTCCTCGATCATATCAATCACAAAATCAAGTAACTCGCCACCAAACACGATCTTGTTTTGAAGCTCTCACGGCACTGACGCGAGCGCCCCGCCAATCGCATTGCTCGCACACAGAACTACGTTCGAACAGCCTCCCGCCTATCGAAACTCTCGAATCGATAACCATCGAGTATCGAACCGATCGAATTATCCAGCGCGACTTGTGAACCGTCATGAACGTAATGAAGTACAGAGAATAAAATGATTAATCTACTATTTTTGTATAAATTCATATACACAGTTTAGAGTTTGTATAAATATACCTGTTAGTACAGAACGGTTTAAATAATACTGATAATTTATCACATCGTTTTACTATATAAACGTGTTAGCCACAGAAAGGTATTGGAAATAGATAGAATGTCTAATGGGATTTGTAGTCCAACTTTTCTGCCTTATCGACACAGCGATCGAAGACTATATCATAGCGCCCTCTTTCAAGAGTTACAAACAATGAAGCAACTAAATTGAATTCGAATTAAAACAAGTTGTTTACGTGAAAACAATAAAGATTTAATAGACTAACCACTTTCTTCAGATTGTATATGTTGAAATTGTTTAATGTACATCCATATATGTCGAACACAAAGTTTCATAATGTTTTGGAGTTCGTAATTGTAGATCCTTGTTAGCAAAGTACACGAAATATTGTGATATTGAATGGCGCGTAACCAGTAAAATAATGAACAGCTCACTTGACATATTTAATTGTGCGTTACAACAAAGTGGCAGGTCATCAGGTTCCAAGCAATCTGGTAGATGTTGTTGGGTACATAGGTCGAGTGGATGCAAAAGCGCGCAAGTGCAGCGGGATTTGGCAAGACAAAAGAGATGGAAAATGGAGGATACAGGGGTGTGTGTTGCAGCATACCGTGCAAACCTATAACCATAAATAAACCATTGTCCTCGAGCGAAACGTTTCTTGAGCTTTCGCTGAAGAATTCCGTAAAACCACATGAAAATGGTGATACAGGTTTTTCTGGCAGTGTCGAATAAAATTCCTCTTTTGGTAATGGGATGGAACGAGTACCGTGAGCGATATAATTAAGTAAGAATTATTCAAAGGAAGATGGAAAAGCCAGGGTGGGGGTGGGGGGAGGTTACACGATGTGTCGTGAAAGGCGCTCGCACTTGCACGCAATTAATTCTGAAACGCGTATCATCCCGAAAGAGGTGAATTTAGTGCAACGCCGCTTCCGTGTGTATTCCGCGTAATTCACGGGGACTGTCTTCGTTGTCATGCTTTTAAGGTTTGTAACGTAAAGCTATTTTAGCTGTCTCCAAGACAATTCCGGCTGACATCTTATTCTACTCTGTCTAGGGTAAAATAGTAATATCTGTACGCAGTCAGTAAGTTTCTTTTCGCGTCTCCTCGGCGAAACCTACATTTTATATAAACTATCCACCGAATAAAACTATCCGCTTCCAGCAAAGTGACAGGTTATTGCATTCAATTCCGCGGAAGGCAATCTTTTTCGACGGCCCACGCGAATCCCTTTTCCGCGTTTTCTAACGCGACAACGTACCGCCAAGAACCAAACATTTGTTCACCGTTATTTGAACGAATCCATACAAACTTCTCTCAACAGTCCTTAAAAATCGTAGACAAACTCTTGAGGATTCTGTAATAAATTGTCTAATAGCAACAACAATTTTATTCCAAAAGTAAACAATTACAACGAGCAACACAATCTAACAACGTCTCTTTCGATTTTCATTAAAACAAAAAATTTCAGTTTCTTTCGAATACAAAATGTGTGTTGAAATTCTTAATGAAAAATTGGAAAAAGGACGAAACTATATGAAAAAAAATACATCGTACGAAGTCTGACTGTTTCTACTCGCCGCACCCTATACACAGACAATAATGAACAGAATTAAGAATAAAATTGTCTGTCCCGATTCCACCCTCGAATAAAGCTGTCTTACAGCAACCGTAGTAATTCTTTTCCAATATTACCGGGGATCAATTCATTCTTCATCCATGAAAATTAAATTCCCAACAGTCCAATGGATAATATTATTTACCGATGTAAACTACTTGGGACTTGTTATCGAATTGTACTGCAAACATTTCTTTCACCATAATTTCATCAATGTCCAGCACCGATAATAAATATCTCTTCAACCCCCTGGTAATAAAGAATAATTACCAATCGAGACAATAATCTCAGCATTATAAATTATAAATACGAATATTATGAATTTCGCAAGGGAGCGAATGTCCATATTCGTCATAACACAACTTAATACCTTTTATAATTTATTATTCATCGTTTTTCCATTTTTCCCCATTCGATTATACCAGTATTCTCTTTGCAAATTATACCACCAAAATAGTGTACGATTAAATGCAAAACCATTTTCTCGCGTCTGCTGGAAAATTAGTTTTTTCGAGTCGAGTCTTTTTCGTAGCAAACCTGTGATACAATTAGTATCATGCGCGTTGTTCCTTTTTTCGATAACAGTTCGATAGTGAAATTACGAGTGGTTTCGATCGACCGTGTTCGTATCGAAGTTTCAGGCTGGCTGGCATCCGCAGTCCTGCAAGCCCCACCCGGTACACAGGTTCCTACGCCTATGTATATCGTTCCCGTACATATATGCACGCGCGAAATCTGCACCCTTACATATGTATGCACGGGCACATAAGTGTACTCACATCGGGCATACATAAGGGTTGATAGTGCTCGGGCGAGCAAGCCACCCTTATATGCAGGGCGTGGCCAGAGTCCACCAATCAGAGGGCGGAGAATCCCCGAAAGACCAAATCGAACGAAGTAAAAATTTCAGCGGTCGCGTCAAACGCCAACGCCAAAGGGGATGAGCAAGGTTGATCCGGGCTTACATTTTCGTTACTTATCCGGAGTTCGAGATCTCGCCCCGGCAGTCACTGCGCGTTTTCTTTCTTACACTCCTTCTTTTCATTTTTTGTTATTCCGAAACCTAGCGTAGTAATTGCGACGAGGTTCGGTGGATGCCATTCAAGGGACGCGAAGAAAAATAAATTACATCGATCGGTGTTAAAGAATTTTTTATAACTTTAATCATTAACTGAAGAATGAACTGCATTCGTCCGCAAATATTGTACTCTAAGCACATTCGCGCTAGGTCGTTTCTGACCTAGTTACTTCATTAATTGATTCTATCTAAATCTCTGAATCGTCTATTATAATTTTATCTATTTATCATTTGTCACGTTTAAATAACTGGTTTGCAATTATTGACATTACAATGTTGCTTCCATAGAAAGCTACTAAATTACCACGTTTTTTTTAAACAAATTTTCTGAATTTTATAAAGTAATACACGCCGATCCCTTTTAATACACAGTAGATTGATTATCGAAGGGAAAGGAAATTATTTTTACATTGTTGATATTTGCTGAAAATAATTAGCATTGTTACAAGCTGGAATGTTCAGGTATTATTCCGTTCACAGAGCATATTGTCCACAACTTTTTCTCCCGTTCTGTACTTGTCAGAAATGAATACTTTCGCGGTAGATACAGCGAGAACGAAAACTTCGTACTCCCTTTACGAAGCGAGGAGAAGAAAGTTGCGCTCGTTACTGTATAAAATAATTACATCCGGACTATGAATACTGTTGAGTCTACCAACAAGTAATCTGCTGTTTGTTTTAATAAGCTTGTAACCATGTTTACATTCGAAACTTGTTCCCTCCGGTTTCTTTTTAGGGAATGAGTTGAAATGGTGTTGGGCACACTGAAGAAATATTAATTAAATATACTACCACTTTCTCAACATAATGTTTATAATGGTAAGAGTATCAAAATTATTCAGATTTCCTAGTAAATCATTTTCCTAAAACAGTTTCCTAGATTTTTGTTTTTATACATAGAAATCCATAGTCGAAATTTGTAAATGCGTATTGATTCACGGGGAAGTAGATGAAATCGAGGAGAATCGATGAGGAGGGTGATCGGTCGTCGAATGTTTCAGCCGATTTTCCGACAGAGCGAGCGGTCATGCGGCGTTGTTTTGATATTGATCTCCAGATACAACAGCGTCTAAGCATTCTAATGGCAAGGGACCGGGATTCTGCGCGGTGCATGGCGCACGTGTTTCTAATGATTTTAGTGGTACCGAGGTATACCTCCGCAACGTATAGTTATAGCCAGGCTACGAACACGTATTACAGCCACTCTGCCGGGGCACCGTGTAATATGTCGGAATTGCGGAAAGGGGTAACGTGGGCTGGAGGGCGGAGAGGGCCCGCGAGGACGGTCTTGTGGGATTCTTAATGGCAAAAGGCCTCCGAGGTAACACTACGGCTATTAAACGCAGACCCCATCCAGTGTCTCTTCCCTTCTCTCTTTCTCTCTCACCCTCTCTCTCTAGTTTTGCGTTCACGCGGTTAATTTCTTCGTTTCGCAGCGACCATTCGAATTAAATAATACCGCTGAAGTATTAGCTACTGACGATCTTCAGTATAATTGTTCTATCAGCTATATATCTTGTTGAATTACCAGTCGAAGTAAAATAATTCTCCGTTATTGAAACCGTATGGATGCTCGATTTAAATGCATTTCGTTCGACACAAATACAACTAATTAAAAGCAATGGCTTCCTGTTCACTTAACCTGCCAACTTTTCGGTTGGAGCATTCTTGTTGTTTGCTACGATTTATCTATAGATATAATCTGGTTAGAGACTTCCGGGATTTTTCCATTAGAGATTTACAGACGTTTCTTATCTCGACATCTCTTTCGAGTATTAAGCGATCCAATTAGCAGTCTAATGTTTTCTCAGTGAAGTGGTAACATAATTTAGATTTCTGGTTGACATCAATTCGTTCTGTGGAATGAAAATAGTGCAGGATGTCGAAGAACGAAACTTATAAATTGTATTCTTCGTAGTTACTTTTGAATAAAATACAAAGAGAAAGTTTTCAAATTGTTTTAACAGATATTTTAGCAATCGGTGGGCATTGCTTAATTTTTGAAAATCTATAATTTAGACTTGAGGACTTCCGAATGAATCTTTTAATAGCGGCAACAACTTCAATCGTGAACCGACACACGTTGGAAGCGTGACAACTATCTGATTCGACCCAGTTCGATCGAGCATCGATTCCAAGGCACCTATCGGCTCCGCTAGAAAGCAGATCAGCATCCGGCGGCAAAATTCGCCGCGAGAGTTCAGCAACCTCTTTAAAATCATATCAAGCAGTGCTAAAACGAGGCGGCGCGGGCTCAAAGACTCCGGGAGCCCTCGTGAATGAAAAACGACGCCCCGGTTATCTACCCCGGTTGAACCGTGCAGGTCTCCTCAGCTCCATAGCGACTGACCTCGCGATGATTTCGCGACCATTCCACCAAGAGAAATCCAGCGAGCTTAAAGGGCAGAAAGGGTAGACTTCCGCAGACCTCGTTAATCGCATCCGCACTCGCGAATACATGCGTAACCGCTCGGGTCCGCTGGAAGAAAAGTAGCTTGTCAGCGTCCGTTCCGCTCGCGTCCCGCTCACCATCCGGAAAAAGGAGCGTAATCTCTGCCCCTGTTTTTGTTCTTTGTTTCTTGCAATCGGATTAGCGTATTGCGTCGAGAAAGAGATAGACACTGGTAGAAGAGGGAGGAGACACGTTCCATCCTTTATTTCTAATTGCTTGTGTTCCACATTCTCTCAATTTATAATTGATGTATCACTTTTAAATTCGGCTATAAATAAGATTACTTCTTTGTTCTATACTTTACTTAATTCTAACACAATTTTTTAACACGGCATTGTTTCGGGCAAGAAGGAAAAGTCTTTGTAAAAAGCTTGTAAAGGTTTTTAATAATGGTCATTGTCGAGTGGGTACCTCAGTCGTGAAACAGTGTGAAATTTTTCGGTTATGAACAAGCGGGTTAAAGAATAAGAGGACGGAGGAGGAAGAGGAAGAGGAAGAAAGAGGGCTAAATAAGAGGCGGAAGAAGCGGTCTTGTACTTTCCTCGTCGCGCTGCTTAAAATTCATAAGACGGTCTGTTTACTTACCAAAGATACGCGGCCTGCGACTTAACCCACCCCCGCGTCCCTTCGACCCCGCAGCTACAACGCCGAGCCGACGCAATGCCGTGCTTTATCGCGAAAAATAAAATTATTGGTTGCACTTTTCTCCTCGGTCTCTTTTCATCCTGACAGGGGGTGGTTTCGCGGCTCTGCGGCAGCCGCGCGGCCAACCGAATCGACATACTCGAGAACTCCGAGAATTTTTCTCTTCGGCGCGGAGCGGAACGGCGCGGAACGGCGCGGAGCGTTTAAAAAGCGCCCCGCGGCTGTCGGAGACACGCTTCCTGAAGCCGCGCCGCTCAAAGAGGCCGTTTGATATGCTGATATCGCGCCGTTTATTTTTGCAATTTCCATAACGCGCCGTTTCTTAGCCACGATTAGAAATGTAAATTCGACAACGACCCTCTCCGGTTGTTTTAAGCGCGACCCGACCGCACCCGCGCAACCCCGCGCAACCCCGCGCCACCCCGTGAGAACCCGCCGCGGATTAACTCGTTTCTGGCCGCGAGCGGTTTTCTTTCGCTGTGGGCAAACGTCCCGTCTATGCTCGACAAGATTTCTGGGTAAATATTACTGTTTCCGGCCGGTTATCACGCGTATCAGCTTCGGAAATTGGGTCAGCGTAGAATATGCAGTCATCGAGACAAATGAACATTTACCGAACGATTGCAGATCTAAAAATAGTCTTTGCATCTGTTGAGCTCTCGTGAAAAGTTTCTTTAAGAGTTGTAGTATTAATCGTTGGTGTACAGCGCGTTATGAAAATCGCAAAACAAGGGTTGATCGATATCGGACGCGGACAATAAAATGCGGATCAGGAAATTCCGACGCGTCGATGAAATTACTCCTCGAAATGTGAGCAATCGATACGCGCGCTTCGCAGCCAATTCAATCCGACCAGTTTTACAACTTTAAGTACGGCATACCGAGTGCCTTGTTAAATCATCCCCATTTCCCAATAAAACACGCTCGTCGCTCGCCGATTCGATGGCAAATGATTCTAGCGGGCTATCTCTCTCACCTCGATTTCAATATCGACCCCCACGCCACGCCGATTGGAAATGAATTTCCCGATGGCGGAGATAAAATTCATCGTCGACGAGACGCCGATTAGAGCCGCGGCGTTCACTGACGACCACCGGCGACCATGTGCTTCTGAAACAAAACTGGAGACACCTGTTCGAAGAATTCACCTGTTTGAAAATGATGTTTCTTAATCGCATTCGTAGTATACAAGTCAGTAAACTCTTGGTTAACAATTAACCCTTTGCACTCGGAGCTATTTTAACACGAAAATTAAACGTTTCTTCTGACCTACAATATTTCCATTCTCTATGATTTTTTAAATTTGATAAATATGAAATTGATATAATACCTCATACAATACTGAAATGTGTAGTAATTGGTTAGATACCGACATATCTGATGGTGTAAACAATTATTTAAATAATAGTACAGCAATTTTTAGTGGCCCCTCAGAGGCGTCACTCGAGTGCTAAGGGTTAATCGTGAACAATTGGAACAAAGGGTGAATTGCCAGATACCTGCGACAATAAGTAGCAATCTCTGGTCGCCGCTCTTAGGTATCGAATAATTTCTATTGTGAACAGGTCCTGCTATATTGGCCACTGTTGCGTTCTGCGTATTTTCCGGGTCGAGTCAAGGTGTTCAAATGCTCGTGGACACAGACGCGGGTACACGTAGAGATGGATAGACTACGCCAGTGTGTTTCTGGTTCGCTCGCTTGCTCGTTCGCTCGCGAGCAGCCGCGCGTGTCGCGTTATAATCTCGTTGCTCGGGGCGACGTCGAATAAAGTACTCGCGGTGTGACGGTAACGCGAGGCACCAACTATTAACTCATTAGTCGAAGTTCTTCGTATTATCGCATTCTCTTTGAGGCCGGCTCGGTGTTCTCGTATCCGAGAGAGAGAGAGAGAGAGAGAGAGAGAGCCGGCGGGGGTAGCAAGGGGGTGTGGATGTGCGAAGGGGGTGCGGGCCGCGGACCAAGCATCTCCGGGCGCGAGAAGGAGAACGATGGAAATGGGACGCGACGGTGACAAGGGATGGAAAGGAGAGAGAGAGAAACTGTATAGGGGGTGAGAAGAGAGTGGCAGGAGGGCGGGGGGAGAGCGAAAGGATAGACTCGCGGAGAAGGAAGATGACGATGACGAGGGACACAAAAAGGAGAGTCGGGTAGGATGGGGCCCGGAGAACGTTGGCAGAAACGGTGACGATGTCGACGGGGGTGGATGAGGGTGGCGCGTGGGCGGTGGGTAGTAAGGGTTAAGGCGAGAGAGCACGCAGGCAAGCAAGCAAGCAAGCAAGCAAGCAGGCAGCCAGGCAGGCAGGCAGGCAAGGGATGATAGGGCAAGGAGAAGGACAGGGGGCAAGGGGATCCGAGGAAGGTAAGAGGTAGATGGTGTGTGGTGCTCGGAGCAGAAAGGGTGGCTGGTAGCGAGGGGGGTGGTTGCACGCCCGGCATTGTTTCGAACAGGCGTGTACACGTACATACATCTATTTGGCACATAGATAAAGCATCTTAGAGACCGCGTAGAAGGGAACTACGATGGGAGAGAGAGCCCGAGGACGAGGCAAGAGGTTGAGGTGAACTGGAGAAGAAGCTGGAGTTAGGGAGGACGGGAGAGGGCTCGAGAGAGAGAGGAGAGACGAGAGAGGGAGAGAGACAGAGGACGGAGCACCGGCAGCGGCAGCAGCCAGCCATCTTGCCACAAACTTGACTCGACCAATCAGCGTCGAGGCTGTGGTCACCGTTGTGCCCTCGCTCCCTTCCTCCCTCGTCTCTCTGTTCTATGTTCTCTGTACGGTTCCTCTGCCTTTCATCCTCTCCCTCTTTGCCTCTTTCTTCTCTCTCGCTCGCTCACTCACTCTCTCCCTCTTTGCCTCTTTCTTCTCTGTCGCTCGCTCACTCACTCTCTCTCTCTCTCTCTTTCTTTCTCGCTCTCCGTCACTATACACGTTCCTCTCTCTCTCTTTCTCTTCCTCTCTCTCTCTCTCTCTCGCTTCCTCTCGACCTTTCTCTCTTATGGTCCGTAGTAACCCGGCAGCAGCACCTGCCAGCCAACCCTTTAATTCTAATCAATTTACTCTTGCGCGAGCCTCAACCCCTCGTGTATCCTCCTGAGCACGACTGAACCTCAAGCAACCCTCTCTCTCCCCAACCATCCCCGTTCCACGTCGAGCTTCCATCCTCTCGCGTAGCTTCCATCCGCTCCCCCTCACCGCACCCCCCCTCCCCCCACACGATCTCTCTCGAACTACCCCTACTACATCTGATAGCGGAACTACGTTCGGCCGCACGGAACTCCTGCTAACCGGCTAAATAATTAGCGCGGGGAGATTAATTGCCGGGAGTTAAGTCGCCGGGCTACGCGATAACCATTCCTCTGCGCCTCCTCTCGAAGCCAAGGGGGCGGTGAACTGACCGGCCCGATGGAATCGGAATTAATCCCCCGCGATCACGCTCCACTTTTCCGAAGCTAAAGGTGTCAAGCATGTTCCATCCGTCTGGATGCGATCAATTCGCCGAGGAAACTCGCGCGTTTCTGCGAGAATTGGACTGCGAGTTTCGCGCATTTATAACCTGCCTCGATCTTACCATTTCAAATAATTTTTCGATGCAGCGAAGGTTCTTCGCGAAGGTAATTTTCGATCGGTGAAAAATAAGGGAGTAAGGGATATTGTTACATTATTCAAGAAATTGTATACAGTGAAACCGCGTAGGATCGTCGACAATGTTTAAATAAAGAATTATTCAAAGTGTGCCGCGATTTCGTCCCCGACCGGCAAAAGGCAGCGCGATGGGAAGCGGCTCGATTGCGATTGACTTCGATGTCAATGGGGATCCAGGATATCGGCAGCCGGCCCTCGAGCAATGGGACGAGTATTTTGGTACTCGGCATTAAATACGGAATATTAATACATTATTTTCTATTATGATGGTTCTCGAGCCGCGATTCAGCCGGTGCACTTTTTCCGTCGTTGCGTTTTTGTTCGATCGGATCGAGTGGTGCTAGACACACTTCCCCTACCGGGCGAACCTCGAGAACGCAGGAATAAAAGTTCGGAAGGGTGCTTCTCGCTGGCGAAAGAGGTGAAAAACAATTTGATCGGCCCTGATTCAGGAGCAGACGGTTAAAGTTTACGCTCCCTGTCGCTACGGAGGTCTTCGCGGAGGCTTACATAATTTACTTAATGGCTCGTATACTAACGACGGAGCCAGTGTTTAAGCGTCCGACCTCTGCGAGAACCGACCACCCTCCTGGTTACACCATCCCCGGAGTCAGCTCGGGCTGCCAAGTTTTCTCTCCGCGGACAAAAATTGATGTTCCTTACTTTGGTCGCGCGCCTTCCGATGAATTATCGCTCCTCCAAACTGCGCCCGATACTTTCCCTTTCGTTCACTTTCCTCGATCCCTCTTTCTTTCATCCCCCTGAAAGAACAGCGCCGAAATTAGGGAATTAAAAAGATATCGTGTGTGGATTTCGAGTGATTTATGATAGCTCCAATTTTTGTAATCGTTTGATCTTGATAAACTGTTTCTGTTATACAGAAAAATTGACTAAGAAAATTGCAATGTGTAATAAAAAAAGAAAACAATCTGGGGTCTCAAATCGTGAAAATTACATTCGATCGGCGACTAGGTAATAAAGTTCGGTCATATTGCGGCGTACGCGGTGTATCAACGAGTGGATCGGTTCAAATAAATCGTGGACGTCGTTCTGATTACAGATCGGCCGTGGGATTGGCAGAGAGTAAGCGTGGCTTAACGACAGATCCGATCTGCACGAGTGGAACAATCGGTCCTCCTCGATCGGTCTCCTCCTCCCCTTTTTATGCCGACGTATTTCGATGCCTGATCGAATACAGGGATTCCCGGCCGACGGGGAGAAATAGACGGTGAGGTCGATTTATTTATGTCGGTGATTGCCAGTCCGGGGAGTCAAGGGCTTCTTTTGCATTAATGCCGAGCGAGGAGCGAGATCCTCCGGCTGTCGCTCCGATACGCCGATATGTTATCGCTCCCTTTAAATATTGGCCCTTAAACTACTCCCCCCTCCCCCACTCCGACGACTTCTGCCTCTGCCAAATTGACGAAAGATTCTTTCCGCTCTTCATTACTCCCCTAATTTATTCCGTGCTTTGTTCTATCCGATTTGTCATGGAACGGGTAAATTCTTTCTCAACTTGTTCGACTCACGGAAAATTTGAATATACATGTCTACAAGTAGATTTTACTATACAAATATTATTTCACTGCAATAATAGACCTCAATGTTTTAATATGCAAAGTTCGATTAAATTTTAGGACGAACAGGGAGGCATTTCCATAGAAATTTTATAAGTATGCGCGATACGTACATTTTTTATTTATTAATGGTAAGTAGCGTTTATCCTGACTAGTAAATCAACTCTACGTTTGTCTTGAAAATCTCGATCCCCTACCGGTGTTCATAAACGCGTACACAACGTCAACGGGAAGAATATTATGCCCATAGCGCACAGGTTTCCGTGATTCATTATAATGAGCGGCGCGTGCACGCGAAACAAGTTTATTGCCCTTTAAGAGTTTCTGCCCACCCCTGGAACCGGAAAGGGGTGGCTCGAAGTCTTGAGTTCTTAATATCGTCACCTGCGGGTTAAAAGTATTTCAATTCCACTTTCGCTCGACGGAAGTCGACACGCGCGTTTGAAATTATGTAAATGCCTGCCTTCACAAAGGAAACGAATTCTGCTTTAATTAAAAAAGGAACGATTTATCTCACAAGGTGAACGAAACTGAAAAATACGAAGATGGCAGATTTTGTTGAAACAGCAAATGCTTCCTTATAAGAATAACAATACTCTTCAGATCGTGATATAGGGTTTAAAGGTACAATATTAAGAAGAAGGTAAATTCTAAATAATATTTCGTTTCACACGTATAATATTAAGTCAGTTCAAAATTCGTCTTTTAATAACGAAATTGCGCTGGCCTAATGTGGCTTCTCAAAATTGAAGACGTTTCTTTAGCAAATTAACCCCTTGCCGTATCATATTCGTTACAGTTACAGTGATTAAAACGTTTTCATCCCCAAAAACGTCATAGAAGAGATAAGAAAACTTTTTCTATGACTACATCCATTTTAATGCTTGAATAAGAAATACAAACGAATCTAATTTCAATTCATTCGAAAAGAAAGGGATAACATTCATATTTTTTAGACTTTGTTAAAATCTTCATCACGAATCTGATTCGTTAAAATACGACAAGCAGTTAAAAGCGGCAAGTATCAAATGAGCTGAAAACAATTGCGCTTCTTCCTCGACAATTAGCTCGCAACATGTTCCTCCATAATTAATGTTACAAACTCGTCGTCTCCCGTTCGATCATTGAACGTGACTGGTTCAAAGGCCGAACATTACGTTTCTCTGGGTAAAGCCTGGTGTTCATGAATAAAGTCGCGGCTGGAGAACAGAGCGGGTGCACAAACAAACCCTTAAAGCGTTCTCGCGGTGGCCTGGAAAAAGAAACCGGCCCGTCAGAGGCTTTCCCAAGGTTTCTCAGCGGTTCGTGGCTGCTCACAGTGGAGCATTTGATGAATCTAGCTGGCCAAAATTATTTTATTCTGCTCAACACGTTTAAAATGTACTTACTAACTTATGTATAGTATTATATCCTTAAATAAATAATTGTAAACAAATAAAAATTAATCATTTTTATTGAAAGTATTGTTTTTTACTAATTTAACAATACGCGCGAATTACTATGATATAACATAACATAACATTTCATGCGGACGACAAGACGGAAGGCACAAGCACTGTACTAAAAAGTGATCATACCTCCGTACGGAAATTCGAAAATAGAGTTTATTGAATCTCCAATCTTCAACATTTCCAGGTAACATCTCATTTTTACCTTGGACGAGTTTGACGAAATCGATTTTTGGCCAGCTAAATCGGCCAAATGCCCCATAGTGCGGCCATGATTCTTGCCAGAGCCGAGCGGAATAAGCTCGCGAGAACGGAACAATGCCAGAGGGCGAGCCACGACAAAGCGACACGTTCTTAATTCGTACAAAACTACTTAATAAGTCAAATGAACGCGAGGTTCTTTTGACTGGTTGACGGGCTGGGGGTTGCAGAGGGGTTTCGGGGGAGGGAGTGTAGAGAGTTCGACGAAGGGCTGAAGGGGAGAGAGGAGTAGCGAGAGGAGAGGAACGAGAGAGAGAGAGAGAGAGAGAGAGAGAGAGAGAGAGAGAGAGAGAGAGAGAGAGAGAGAGGTATACCATGGACGAACGGGGAAGGACGAATTTTTTTTCCATCCCCTATGGGGGCGAGTCTCACCAACTACACAACGATAGCTACGACCACGAGCAACGACGACGGCGACGCCGAGGACGTCGACGAGTCGAGTGGTTTTCAAGCTAATAAAAAAATTACCGCCGCCGCATGAAACCCGACGACGTATAAAACGTCAGTGAACGCGACGATTCAGCCCTTGCCGTCAGGAACGACGCCCCCTGCAACCCCCTGACCACCCTTAGGCGTTCCAAACAGGGGCAGAAAAGCCAACGGGAATCGTCACCCTTTTGTTTTCCTTCTTCCTTCTTTTTTTTATCTGTCGGATCGACGGAGGGAAAGAGAGAGACCGACGCAATTTACTCCTGACGCACTTCGGCACCGGTCGTTACTCGATTTTGAACGCGGTGTCGATTCCCGCTTCGCCTCCACTCGCTACCCGCCCTCGGTTCTCACCCCTGTTTTTCTTCGCACGGTGCACCGACACGATGCTCTTAATTAAGGGGTTATTATGTGCCGGGAAAGGTTGAGGATCTAATAACGGTAAGGAACTTGGAGCCCGAGTTCTGCTTGCGCGGTTCATCTCGGGAGAGCGTGCAATAATATTTATTTAATTGATATTCGTAATCGCGTGGGTGGTTATAAATTATTCGGGAATTTGATAAAAAATAAAAATTGTCTGCTTTTATTGTAGGACATAGGAGCTACATAGACGTTTGTTTCTTTTCCTAATAATTATAAGGAGCGGGAAAAATTAATTAGACAAAGACACCAAACGTAGTGTCTTGTTAAAAACGTAGATTTTTTAAAGAAACATTTGTCAAATTTATTTGGTATTGACATTGAGAATCGTTTAAGATGTAACGAGTTAAAGTGGATACTTTTATATATTAGAATATGTATATTCCTATAGACACTTCGAGCAGAGAATCGTAAGTGGTAAAGATCGGCCAGGAAGTTCGCGCAGGATCCAGGGAAATTACGATATTTCCCTGCGGTATTAATTAATGAGGCAAACTCTTTAGGGGAACACGAGCAACCCGGGGAGCACGGGGTAACGGAAGTTCAATATTTGAGGCTTTTTTTCTCTCCATTGGCCCACGAGTTTCCGCTGGCAAGTGTGCCAAGTTCTCAGTTCCGGAGACAAATCGCTTTTCGCGTGTCGCAAACCAGCCTGTAATATTACGTATTACTCCAGAGAGGAGGCAGTCGGTTAAATCGTAGCCACCGAGAAAACTACCGTAATTCATTTACTTAAAACGATATAGCGACCCTTATACAAAACACTTGTGTCAAACCTCCTCTATTCTTTACAATTTTTATACTATGCCTGTCAATATTATATTTTTTAATCTTCATTTCATTTACTTGAAAGAATCTAGCGTAACAGTTTTGCATAAAGATCCGTAGTCTATGAATAAGCAACCCTTCAGTCAACCGGCAGAGATGAAAAAGCTAAGTACATAACTTTGTCTTTAATAGGCCGGGTTGAAAAGGTTCCTTGTCGACACGAAAATCCCTCGATTTTCTCGACTGAAACTTGAAGACAACTAGCAGAAACCAGTTCAAGGTGGATCTCGCCATCTCGAACTTCCTTCTTACAATTCAGCGAAACTCTTCGGCAACTACCCGGTAATTTCTCGCTCTCGGTGACATCGATGATCGAGAAACCCGGTGATGCATTCGAGGCGTAAAAGAAGCGCGGCTCCCGTTCCTCTCACTCCGCGGAGTCACGGTACAAGGGTGATCGAGTAGGGTAGGGCGAGGGGGTTGGAGGTCGGAGACGAGGGTGCAGGACGAGAGAGGGAAAAAGAGTGCGGGACGAATGAAAAGCTTCGAGCTTGCGGTAAACATCGAGCGTGTAATTCGCTCTTTAAAGAACACTTGGACGATAATTAAGCCGGCGTGGGGTGCGCCGAGGACGACGTTGGCGGGGGTGGTTGGGGGTGAGAGGAGAAACAAGAGCGAGAGAGAGAGAATCGCGGGGGAGAGAGACGGTGAAAGTGTAGCGGAGGAGCGAAGAGGCGGATGGGTGGGTTTACGGGCACCGTTGAAAAGATCTTTTTCCGTTTATTTTTCGTGACCATGGCTCGGAAAGACACGTGGTCTGATTTTAATTAGCACCGGGGTGCACTTCCAGCGCGCGCGCAGCCACGGATGGAGAATCTCGGGCTTAGAATTCACCTGCCAACCCTCCTAACCGCCCCCCTCCCCCCTCGACGCCACAGCAGTCCTCGTTTTGCTTCCTTTCCTCGTGGTCGCTACCGCACCACCCCCGTCCACCCCCGTTTTCCGTCATCCGTCCCTTCGGTTGGCGTTCTTCGACGCTGTGTTCTCGCGCTCGGTCAAGAGGGTTAATCCGACAGCGAAATGCTCGTTTGCCCCCGGCGTCGAGAGGGATGCGAGCAGTTTCGGTAAAAGTTAATTCGTGCCGGTCGGGCCGCCGCCGCGTTCACGGAACGTTTTTCACGTTTCTCTGTCCGCAAGTATTCCTCCCCGGATTATATTTGCGCTCGCGGAAATGGTCGGAATCTTAAAATGTATCGCGTTGTGTTACCGCACAATACTTACTCATTGTTTTCTCGTAGTCGTCAAGCAGCTCGCGATCTCTTCCACCCTCTCTCGTTTTTACGAACCATAAGATTTCATTACTGAAATCAGTTGATCGAACGCGGATATTCATTTTGCATAGAGATCCGCAGTTTACTAATCGAAACTGCGGTCAGGAGAAGCGGAGGCAATCTATCCAAAATCAGGGATTAATAGACAGATTTCTGACGACATTTGTCATAGAACGTTCGTCGGAGGTAAATGAAGCCAGTTTCCCGGCAATTTGCGAGTTCCCGTGGCCTCTTGATCCGCGTTGTTTTCTTTTCGACAGCCGCAGAAGATTCGTCGGGTTAGAAAATGGTCGAGGTGCGGAGCTAAAGATGGTCTCTCTCTCTCTCTCTCTCTCTCTCTCTCTCTCTCTCTCTCTCTCTCTCTCTCTCTCTCTCTCTCTCTCTCTCTCTCTCTCTCTCTTTCTCATCGAAGAGGAGAGCGAATTTCTCGAGGACCTTATAAGCCGCGGGAGCAATCGGCAGGTGAAAAACTCGGCGATTCCGTTCCGCGAGATTTCGCCCCGCTCGTTTTTCTTCCCCTTTATCGGGAATTTCTTGCCGCGCTCTCTCGCCACTTTGAGACACGCGATTTCCTCGGCCCGTTTTCCACGGGCGACGTCGATTAACGAGTCAGCCATTGAGACCCGGATCCGCGTGTTCTTGCCCCCCTGTGTCCCAACCCCCTTAGCCCCACTTCTTTTTCCTCTGTTTCCGTCTCACCACTCGCCTTCGTCCCTGTATTTTTTCCTCTCTCCTCTTTCTCTCTTCTTCTCTCTTCTCCATCGTTCGTTTTTTCCTTTAACTTTCTCCCCTCTTGTCTCGCGTCGGACCGACCGCAATGCTTTCGCCGCGGAAAAACGCAGCGAAACGCGGTTAAAGTACACGCTAAGGGGAACAAATTTGAAGCTCATTACCCGCTCCTCTTTTCAGATACGCCGAGGAGATGCCGGTTGAAATCTTTACGCGCGTGTTCGTTCGTTTCTTCCTTCCTCTTTTTTTTCCCGCTCGGATTCATTTTCCTACGACCTCGACTTTTTCTTTTTGGACTCTGCCTCTCTTCCTCTCTCCCTCTCTCTCTCTCTCTCTCTCTCTCTCTCTGTCTCTCTCTCTTCCCTTCCCTCGAAATTCCTAATCGGCGACACCACCGGGTTTTGGTAATCAATTTTTTCGTGAGCTCGAGAAAAATTTTTGAACGAATGCGGTGGCTTCGCGGACTCTCAGGATTCTGGGTCAGGTGGAGCCAACGATCCTGCATTCGCTTCGCGGACGGAATTTTGTAACTTTGCTGGTATATACGTGTTTGCTATTCGAAGAACTATTAATTTCTGTTCTTGGTTCGTTATACTTATACTGCTTACAAAGATGAACGTTAAACGAAACAATGAAGCGCACATCGTGCTATAATATCATACTGTAATTGGATAAGGTTAATCGGTAAACGAAATCTTTAAAAATAGATCATATTAGAGCGGATTCATTTCACATCCCAACAGTATTGGCAGACTGAAAAGGTTAGCCCATTAATCGCGATAAACTCTACGAGACCCGCCGATAAAAGTGACTCGCGTCGAGAAGCGGCGAGTCGACCGAACAATAATTTCATCGAAGTATCTTGTTCGTTTATCCATTCAACAAAATTCGCCGCGAAGCCAAGCGGTTGCGGCGTCCCGCCGTCGTCGCCTTATAAATATTTAAATTTCCCAGCAGCTGGGTAATCTATTTAAAAGCGGTGCTTGATTCGTCTCACCCCCTCGCCCCGGGACATTGATACACCGACGATTGTCCGAAACAAAACGTTGCAGGGAACGTTGATCGCACGCGGATACCGAGGCTCTCGCGGTCGTTTCATCCGCGACGGGGATCCTTTTGGCTGGTTTACACGAATCCATCAGCAACCATCGCCGGCTACCGGTTTCGACGATTTCCGTTGGCATATTTCCATCGTTCCCCGATATCGCCGCGCGCGCGGCAAAAGGTAAAGAGGGAAAACCCGGCCGAACGAAAAAAGCCTTCCAATCCCTGGAAGCAACGAATTGTCGTCGGTCCTCCACCCTCTCTCTTTCACCGCTCTCCCCCCCCCCGCCCCCCCGCAGCCACCATCTTCATCCGTGCGCTTCCATACCAGGGCTCCGAACCCTCCGCCATTCGATTTTCCACTATTTTCCGATCGTCCGTTCTCTACCCCTCGCCTCGTCCATTTCCATCAGTCTCCTCTGACGTTTATACTTTCGTGAACGGACCCGAGGGCTCCGCGGGGACGAGTTAAGGGGGGAGGGTTGGTCTTGATCGAGGGTGAGAGCACAGGCGGAAAAGACGATACGCGGACGTAACCGGAGGGACAAGAACGAAGGACGAGGAACAGGAAGGAAAGAGCGAAGAGGGGAACAGAAGAGAAGATGCCGAGGGACCGAGGGAAGAAAGGGATGGAGAGCAAAGGACGAGAAAGGGGGTGGTAACGGCCACCACCAAGGGCGAAGCAACCTTCCTCCTCTCTCTCTCTCTCTCTCTCTCTCTCTCTCTCTCTCTCTCTCACTCTCACTATTTCTCTTTCTCTCTCCCTGCTTCTGATATATTGCCTCACCCGCAACCCTCACGCGCCCTAAACCATCCCTTATAGCCGCCATCTTGAAGGACTTCCAGCCACCCCCTTCCATCCTGCCCTTACCATCGCTCAACTCCCCTACAGCCACCCCGAACTGCGACCTGCACTCACCCGCCCGCCCACGATCGAAAATCCCGTTAGACTTATACGGGCTTAGCCCGTCCATTTTGACGAGGGGGTACGTGCCACCCCTGCGTACCAGCCGCCATCCTCTTTCTTCGCCTCTTGCGGAATTCCATGGGGCTTTTTTTCCAACCCCCTGAACGCCGCCGACACACTGTTGCCGTTTTCCAAATGCCGTCGGACGTGCCTCCTAGGCCTTCTCTGTCTTTTACCCCCTGCTCGCCGAGCTCTTCTTTCATTCCTTTTTTTTTTGCCAAAGGAGATTTGTGCATTGAGACCAGGACCAACGGTGCAGAGGGCGGATCACGGTCCTTTCACTTGTTGACGTAATTATCCGGCCGGGGCGACGAGCATGTTCGAACATCTTGTTACTGTTTGCCTCTGCTACCCTGTTGGAAGTTCATATTTTTTTTAAAGAAGGGTACGAGGTAGAGACCAGCAGTATCGTGTGGCAATTTTAATGATCGTGCGAGGAATGGCATAAAAAAAATATTTTTTAACTGTTTCTGGACGAGTCCATGGTAGCGAAGCGGTTAATATTTGAAAGAGTAACCATAGTGTTCAATGTTAGCGATGGGTATTTACTTCAGTGAGATGGTTTTCGGACCAAATAATTTTTGTCGTCGGTGCAGGTGGGTAATTTAATAGCTTCAGAGGTAGTCTAATGCAAAATATAAATGTTAATACAGGGTACGCTGCGGTAAAACTAATTTTGAAAGATTGTTGACTTACTCATCTGTTCCTGCAAACATAGCTGCTGTATACGCTGATCAACCCCTGAAGTAACACTTTAGGAGGAAACGCAAGATAAGTTGATTTACGTGATGCTCCATCGACCTGAAAGAAAATACGAGTTTTAAAAAAATATAAGATGGTACATTAAGTATGTAGGTAAAGAAATTTCTATTGAACCCAGACCTCTTATCGTGTATCAGTTCCCTATTACCGTTTGAAATTCCCATCTGCTCGAAATAGTTCGTGCGTAATGTTAACGTTTACAAGATAATAGACAACAGAACTGCTGAATTGCCAGAAGTAATCGACGACCGCATCAAATAAACCCGAAAATACATCGCAAGACGAAGAAACTAGTTACTTTCCTAATGTTTCGGTTGGGAAGGATAGAACGAGACACCTTCAATATGTAGGAACAGGATTTTTGAGTATAAAATATCTGCCCTTTATTTAGAATACCGCGACAAAAACTACAAAGATACAAGTACAAGTGTGATGCAATAAGTGTGTCCGTATTCGTTAATCCGTAAATCGTAATCGTTAACCGTGTGTCGTAGCCGTAAGTCGTGATTGCGTTCGTTTCTCGTATCGTAACTCGTATCGCGTTCCGTATAACGGTTTTAGCAAAATGTCCTCGTTGTCTTCCGCGTCTGATTTTATTGTCGTGCACACAGCTGCGTTTCGGCACACCTATATGGTTTTCCCGCGACCTAGTCGAGGTACGGGTGATGACACTGGCTTGTATTTACTTGCCAGTTCATTACCCCGGTCCTCGACTGTTTACAATATTTGGGAACGTGTTATTAGACGTTTGGGCGCGCGACGTTTTTTTGGCAGCGTGAGGGCAATGACTCGGTCGGTTGGTGGCCTTCCCGATATGTTGATTCCCACAAATAACTATCACTTAACTTTCACTTTATTTCTCCCGACGTGGGTTCGTTCTTCTTAAAACCGCTACTATTTACACGAACACTTGTAAACACAAAAACAAGAGCAGTTGTGTAAACTTTACAATGAACGTTGAAGCAGTATAAGGCAATAGAGAAAGGATAATTCCTTAACGCCTTTCAACTTGATAGAATATAATTAGTGATAAGCGCGGAACCGGTCAAAAGACGCTAGCCGTTCGCGTTAGATACAGTGCGTTCTCTCCTTAGCTAGGTCGTTAGAGAACTGAGGATCGATCGATCAACTAGCCGTTGGCGGACACAGTGTTACGCGTGATTAGAGGATGGATAGCGCGGTCTGCCAATCCGCGTCACTCTCAGCGGTCGATAATCGAGTACAATCTACTGTGTCAATCAATAGCTCCGCGGGCCGACGATCGATCCTAGATCTCGTCGTGACTAGCGAACCAGCCAATGGTGGTTCGGCGACAGTTATCTTTGTCGATTCCTTCAGCCAATCCTAAACACCTAAGAAGAAGAGGAATCCGCCAGTTCACTCCTCGACTTCAGAAGGGAGCGGTTCTTCGACAATGTGTCCCGAAAGAAACATCAGACACCAACCGCGTTGCAGTCGTTGAAAAACGTCGCGCAGTCAATCCAAGCGGCTCAATTTCGATCGCGAGAGGGTGGAGAGGGTGACGCACCCCATCGGCGTCAACCCTCCGTGAAGATTCGTGGGGTCTCGCGCAAAACGAGTAGGTGTTTCCGGTTTATTCCCGGAATTCCAGGCAGGGGTGGCTGCCGAGCCACGAGAGCCAACGGAACCCCTTATGACCGGGCCAAAGGCAACATCGGAAGGGAGGAAGTGCATTTTTCGGAGTCCTCGCGTGCCCACGGGATTCGCACGACCCCCCTCGGCAAATCCCCGCCCCTCTCGCATCCAGAGTCGCCGAGGCATCGGGGTACTTCGCATTCTGCTACATCGTCGCAGGATTTGATTATGCAAAGCGGCGGCCCCCTTAGGCCGTTTGCACTCCTTCGTCTCTTTCCTGCGAGTCGGCCTCGAAGGAGTCTGTTCCACCCTCGCACGGACACGTAACACGGCCTATCCTGACTTTCAGTGTCCCGGGAACCTCACCTGCGGATTTTTCGAGGGATTACCGGCACACGGTTTTTGGGAAATTGAAAACGCAGTCGCTGCTCTCGTTTAGAGGCTCAGACTCTGTCGAGACTCGGTTTCCCGCGGATCAAGTCTTCTTTGTCTACGAGCAGCTCCAGAATTCGAGACAGGTTGTTAGTCTCTGGAAAATGGATTCTTCTAAATGGTTGAACCAGGTCGAGGAATGTTTGGATGGTGGCTCTCGAGGCTGGCGATACAGCTCGATACTTCCACTGTATTGCGAATAACGCGATTCCGGTTTCAGAGGCTAAAAGTATACCTTTGTGATAAGTAGGATCCTTAAGCATTGAACGTTAATATAGGAAGTCTATTAAAATTTGACGGAGTTTTAACGAATGTATTGCTACAGGAAATGAAATTTTGCTTAACTGCATTTTCTCGAGATTCGTCTGGAAAAATGGGAATTCGCATGAACTGTTGATGAATTATTAAATAACGTGTCGAGAATGAGATTCATACATATTGATTAACAAATTTCCGGTTTCCTAGACAGATGTTTTCGCAATGTGCTAGTTTTCAGTCTCGTTTAAGACTTGGTGGATTGTGCTGTTGAAACAGCCGTAAGATTTCAAGAATTACAAAATTGTTCAGACGCAAGTTGGCAGACCTGAAGAAAATTGGAAAGTCGAGGGGGACCACTGTCCGACGCTCCCTAAGCGCAACATTATCGAGTCTATCGATAATCGGGGTGTCGCGGGTAGAGGGGACAGACCGGCACGGTTGCTACCCTCTTTCTCCTCCGTCTTTCCGGAACACAGAATCGATCGAATCCCCGCAAGGCAGTCGGTAAGCCTGCGGCTTAGGTAGCTGGATACATCGCCACGGATTTGAATACTGTCGATTCTCAATTGTTGCGGATCACGCGCGGCTCTGCCAAAAAAGTTCGACCGTTCGAGGCCGAGAGAGTTCTCGATGGAGGGATGGAGACGGAGTTATCGAACGGTGAACGCTGTCAAAGAGCGAGAGCAAAACCGCGAGCGAGAAAGAGAGAGGGAAAAACAGAGAGCGAGAAAAAGAGAGAAAGGCAAGAGAAAAGATGTATATAATTTGGGTCCCCGGTCGCGGCAGCTGCGTGGGTCCCGATATGCAAAAAAGGGGTTGCCGCACGGAATTAGAATATCCTCGCGGTCTCATTTGAATTTCAATCTCGCTGCGCGGACAGTTTTCCTCTCGCCGCTTTTACCCCCGGGGGCCCTAGGTATGTGTCTGCCTACCTACGGATTCTCAGGTAACCATCGGCCGAAGGGGTTACTGGTTGAGAGGGGGAGGAGGGTTTACTTCTCTCTCTCTCTCTCTCTCTCTCTCTCTCTCTCTCTCACTCTCTCTCTCTCTCTGTCTCTTTCTCTCGGTTGGGATTGAAAAAGGAGAGGGGTAAAATGCGAAAGAACAAAAAAGAGGGGAAAAAGGAGAGCACGAGCACGGCGTGCCCCATTAAAAATCCGCTGCGCCTACCTGGCGAACGAAAAAGGGAACCTCGCGACGGGGAAATCGTGAACGCGGTGCGCACCTCATTAGAGCCGCGCTCCAACGTTAAATCCGATGCGCCGAGGGTTGCGACGCGCTCTGCACTCTCACTCTCTCTCTCTCTCTCTCTCTCAAACACGCTCTCTGCTTACCCTTCGCGCGTCATTGGACGCACAACGGATTCTAAAGGTGTCGCTGGTACGCGTGCCGGAATAACGCGACGCTTCGCTCTGCTCTGCTCTGCTCCGCTCTGCTCTGCTTCGCTCCACTCGCTCGCTGAATTAGAGGGAAAGAGGCTTATCGCCGGGAAAACGCCGACAAAAATTCTTTCCTCGGGGAAACGTAAACGTCGCATGGCCTGGAAAATGGCGGCGAGGGTGGATCGACCTTGGAACCATCGAATACGTGTACTTAAACGAGTATTTACAAAATTGACGAGGACACCACCCTAATAACTAGACTGTGGATTTTTACGAGAAATAAAACTTGTTTGTAATAATTTTAACGTACAGAAGCTACACATACATTCGGTTCTTTTTGTAATAATTTTGCATTGGACATAATACAAGCAAATCTTTAAATTCTATTTTCATTCTCGTTCTTGGCATTGATGTAAAATCCGCTGTCTACCTGATAACGAATCGATAACGCCAGCATAACGAACACGAGGTTTAATCTCTTCGTATCTCTGTCCATTTTCCACGCCTCCATTCTCGGATCCACTTGATGGCGGCCAGAGCCCCCATCCGTTGCACCCCCATCGTCGCATACACATTTACACATGCAGCAGAGTTTGCCGGGATATCGATGCACTTTGTTACCCGTATCGCGTATGGTGCACGCGCAAACACGCGAAGATAGACGAACGTCGTCGAGAGCGGAAGAACGACGTTGCAGAAGGGGAGGAGGGTTTGTTCGACGTATAGAAAAGGGGGTGGCAAGGATGTAGGAAGGATAAGAAGGGAAGCCATAGCCTGCGGCCTTTCCCTCTTGCGAAGTTTTTCTCCTGTAGGCGTCCACGCGAAGTCCACCCCTAGGGAAAACCACCCCTTAACCGTATCTTGCGAAATCGATGGGCTCGGGGATAGCTCGGGTACAGTTTCCCGTGCCCGAAAAAAAAGCCGCCCTTATTTTTCACGACGAGACGGCCGGCTTCGATTGGTCCTGGAGACGGAGGAGAACGTTAGTATAAATACACGGAAGTATGTGCGGCTGAAGGGGTGGCGGATAGATAGAATGCGCGCGGGGGGCGGCCGCGGGAGACTTTTATCGTGGCTGTGCACACCTCGGTCTCTCGCGTACCACGAAATATAACTGGGCGTTCAGAAATTCTTTACGTTCGTGTGCGAGCTGGCTGCCGGTACAGCCGCCGAGTTTTGCCACTTTTAGCACGCCGGTGCATGCTCGATAAGTGTTAAAGCGGCCTGTTTCAGACACGCGTGCTCCTCCTGCGAGGCTGAAGGGCTGGCTCGTTACTCTCTCGTAAAAAAGTTCGGCAGCGATCGTTGCTCGTGGAAAATGGATCTCGATCGAGATTACGAGGCTCGCATAATTTTACGATTTCCAAAAATCAATTTGCACGATGAACTATCACGAGACTTACCGAAAAAACCCTATCCAGATTTCTTATTCTACAATTCTTCAAGTGAAAACATTTTTCTATGAATCTATTGAATACGTTTGAAGATATTTTTGTTTTATCGTCATCTTTGCATTTTTTTGAATACTAACTACTCGTTCGAAGTATTTAATCATTCTTTTCTTTCCTTTCACGATTCAATGTCAGGAAAAGAGTTTAACTTCGTTGACTAAAATTCTGGCTGCATTAGCCACAGACTGAAAATACCAGCAACGTCTATCAGTCTATGTATTTCTTCTGAAACTCCGCAACTGGCATAACCACGTAACAGTGCCAGCCAAAGGCGGTCGCGCATAATTACCGTCGATCTATTATCCGAAACCCGGGCGTCAATCAAACAGCTAACAAGCGCAGCCCCGAAACCAATAACCTAAATACCTGCAGCTTCGCGCGTCACGGAAACATGCTGGCAGAGCGTCGATCGTCGGAAACGAGCCTAATTGCGCGGAGACCGTCGTTCATCGACCCGTAGCGAATCCGTGAGATAAAGGACGCGTACCGAACCGCCGAAAAACTCTCTTCCCCGGTTTCGGGGAACGTTACTGTCGGATTCTTCGCGGTAACTGTACGACGACGTCAGTTACGTCAAGTCCGTCAAGTAACTCGGCTCGGTGTGCCAGCGTTAACCCGGGCTCCCCGTAGCTCTCGTGTGTGGACTGCGAGTTTACCATCGACGACGAGACGGGCACGGGAAGACGACGACGACGACGACGACGACGACGACGACGACGACGAAGACGACGACGACGACGAGGCCCCGTCGACGAGAAACGGGGAAACTTTAGACCAGACAGCCCCCGGATGCTCCGGTTCCCGTGCACGCGGTTCCTGCCCCGTCTCGCCCATCTCGCGGCTGCACGCCTGGAAAGTTTTGCCCCTGTACCGCCCTTCCTCGACTCGCCCTCGCGCACACCCCCGCAGCCCTCTTAGCCCCGGGGATTTTGGTTAGAATATTGAATCTCGCAGAGTGGAGGCGCTGTAACGAGCACACCGCCGACCCCGGCGTACGTAGGTACCTTCCACGTCCTCGTATATGTATACCAACCACGACCACACTCGCCCCGGGATGCCGCTCGCGAACCGTATAATCTGCTCCCGGAGAAGACACCGAGTGAAAGAGCGAGCCGCTCCGGGGTCCGAGATCTCTGATCAGCGGAAATCACGATATTTCAGCGAGGTACAGCGATACAATATTCTCTCTGTAACTGTCGTGTCTTCGGGTCTACCGAGCGACAGTGATAGAAGAGGTGCACTGCATTCTTTGTAATGTGCCGAACGTAGAGAAGGATGGCGATCGAAAAAGAAAGAGGGACGAGGTTGGACGCTTCGACTCTTTACCTCTGTTTCTTTTCCGTTCGCCGCGCGCCGTCATCTTTCATGCCTGAAACTTCAATCGCTGATTTCACGAGTAATTGTACCGTGTTTGGTGTCATTCTAATTTAAAAAAGGAGACGAGTGCGATGATAAAAGTTTAAAAATTCTTAATCCAAAGTCGACGGATGCGACGCGGACGTTTGAAACGGCGCGGCGGTACAACGGACAAATCTCAAATTGATATTTCCGGATCGATGAATTGCGCTAGTAGAGAAATCGAGAGAGATGTTGCCAAAAAAAAAGTAGAAGCTCGGAAGCGCAGGCGTTGGGTCGCGAGACAATAGCAAAGGAGCGATTGTTTCACGGCACGTTGCCGTCTCTAAAACCAACAGACCTTCTCGCGACGGAGCAAATAATTCACGGAGCATAATCGGGCGATATTTCATCCTCGATCCTGCGTGATCCTGGGTCGGCAGTCACCCCTTCCAATAATTTTCGCCTTGGCCGAGGACGAAACGAATTTACTTTTAATTGGCGTACGCGTGACCGTGCTGTACCGTACGGTAGAATATGGCGGCCGATGATATACGAGGGTCAGGCCATGTTTCCGCCTGTTTTGACCGCCGAGGGGGGTTGGGGATGGGCAGCACGCCCAGGGTCAACGGATGACCCATCGAAGGGCACCCGGTCGTGGCCCCGAGGTTCGAAAAGGGTATCCAGACCATAGCACGCGCCCATCCCTCTGACCATCGCGGACCTCGAAGGGCCCAGGGGGTCGCGGACAGCGCGCGTACACCGGTCAGCGAAGTCCAAATTAACGGAGTGTCCAGGTAGCTAGCACTAAGCCCGAGGACATCATCGATGGCCCCGGAGACTGAAATATGGGTCGAAGGTACGTTTCAACGATCTTGTCACCCCGGTTGGCCAGCTTTGTCGACAGAAAGAGAGACCGAGCCATCACCTGCGCCCTGGCTTGCGCGAAACTGGATCCAAGCGGGGGACCGTCGATCCAGGCCCTAGATCCTTGTCTCTTGACCGGTGCGGCCTTCCGGTAGCCGTTCCGACCTACTTCCACGTGCCTTCGTTCAAAGCGCGGTTAACACGTTCGTCGCCCAGCGTAATTCGGCTAAGTTTCCCGCGTTCCCAAATTCGACCGTCGCGTCGCGTCGCGCGTCGGTACGCAGTACGGTATAATGTGTTTTTAATATTTTTGTGTTGTATATCCTATTGTTACGGAATCCGAAGAAAATTAGAACTCAGATAGGGAACGATTACACTTTATGTATTTCGATCCTGAATAGAACTTTGTCACAGAACACTTACACAAACTATGTACATCGTGCTCGGTTCAACCTTTACGTTGGACCGACGCAAAAATTAAACAATTGAGAAAAAAAGGAAGTGACTGAATCTTATTTCAGGATTCTAACTGATAGAATAGAGATAGAAGTACGGTTACAGAGACGCGATCGATTCTCACTCGTTCAGAAAACCGGTCAGTCGACGCGCGACGTTTTTGAAGCTCAAAGTTTGAATGATCTCGACCCGAACAGAGAGCCGTTTTCTGCTTCTTACTTCGCCGGTTAGATGACTTGGGTTTTTGAGTCGGTCGGCCAATAGAATTCTATTGCTAAGTCCATAATCGATCAGTCAGTGATAGCCTATAGCATGGCGACTCGTAGATCGATCATCGATCTCGCGACGACGCGAACAGTTCTCAATAACGGCGCTGTGTTCGGTCGCGTGTCTCGATCCTTAAGTCACGCGTAGCCAATCACAAACACCTATATTTAATTAACTCGAACGGGAAGAGCGTCACCTATATTTGGGTGACGTGACCCCCACGGAAGCATACCCGTCGCGTCACCCAAACATGGGTGACGTGGCGACGAACGTGTTAACGCAGAATGTTGCAAGTCCATTGCCAATTCATTATTTTTCTTTAACGAGAGGCACAATAAATATGGTGAAAGTGGAGAAAATCTAACTGTATATTATCAAACACGAGATACATTGGGAAAAGAATTCGTTGAAAACTGAATCCGATTAGTTCGACGCATAAAATCAGGGCAAGATATTTTTCGAAATACTTCTTCCAGCTTATTTGAAGCGTATTCGGTATTTCGATTTGTGGTTCTTTGAGGACAGTCTAGCGATGGACAAATGGAAATAGAGCACGGGAAATTCGTTTTACGGGGACGAGGGTCTTTGAGGATTATCGGAGACGCGAGAAACGAGATGCTCTAATGTACGAGAATGGAATATGGTGGAATTGGATGTCGGATTTGTTATGGTTGTGACATATTCGCGAGAATGTATGACACTAATAGAGAGCCTAGTCTACTAAATATTCAAATATTTTGTCTCTTAATATTTTAATAAACGATTGCATGAGACGAACTTCTGTCAAATAAATGCGGAATATTTTCTAATGCTAATTTACATGAAATTGCAACCAACTAAAAAATTTATGTATACGAATGTAGACCGTCTAACAACGTTTGCGTCTAAAAGCTTTAACATTGTAGATTTTCCGAGGGAACGTACAGCATTCCGAGAAATGGGTTTCGAGAGTAATCTTTTATAGAAATCGTCATTGTATGCAAATTACGGAGAGCAAGGGATTTATTAAAATTGCGTTCGAACAGCCACTTATCGAATTGCTCGGTTATCTCTCTGCATTTTTGGATCGATACCGGCGTCGAAATTTATACGCCGCTGTAAATCGTTTAACATTCGCGCGCTCTCCCCGGCGTCCGGCATATTTTAACCCGGAAACCGTAAAAATATTATGCGGAAACGGTTGCGCGTATTTTCACGGTTTCGCGTATCTTATAAAGTAATCGATTTTATACGCCGCGAGTGGAAAGTACGTTTCGTATCCACTTGCGTCGACGAGGCATAAAACCGCAGTAGAAAATTCCGAACGTGGTTGTACAATGGCGTCGACGTACATATGTGCCACATACATACTTCAGCGATTCTTTTTTTTGCCACGCATCATGCTTTCCACGAACCGAGGAATTTTTCTTCGGCGATGCAACATTGACCGGTGATACTCGTTATGACACCTTCGTCAGTGAAATTTGAAAAACAATTCTGCCATTGCCATGAGAAATATTTTCCAGTGCATAGAATTTCTTTAATATTTTAATAACGTTATCAAAATTAAATTTTCTAGGTTTGTTAAACGATAGAAACGTGCACTATTGTTCAAGCAAGAGACATAAAAGAGGAACGGTTTTTTCCTTGTCACCAGAACAATTTGCCAGCATTCGAGTCTCCCGGCGCGTGTTTGATCCAGACGCTAATCCTTCGGCAAACAGAACATTATTTCTACTTCGATTGCTACTTTCTCCGGGCTTCACCGATGCGAACGGATGCTTTAATATTCTCCCGGACTCCTGAGAACACTACAAACGGCCGGGCATGTGCAGAATCGGAACAGGAAAATTGAATTAAATGGCGGATCCAGTTCAACAAAGGGCCGATGTAATCTCACTGCAAGTATGCACGGTACTTTGCAGACTTGTAATGGAACTCCGAGACGAATAAAAGTGGATGCCCTTCTCTTCAATAAGGGCATCCCTCTCCTTTCCAATCGCAGTCTTCTCGAGTCGTTTTCGTGTCTCCATGTCATCGAACATGGCGAACAGCCGTTCTTATTGATTCCATGTGCCCGAGCACACTTCTTTATTGCTTGGGCTCGACTTTCATCTAATTGTAAATAATATTGGAAATAGAAATTCCAATTAAGCTGCGTATGCTACTCGAATGTCGTGAAGAGCAATTCCGTTAGAAAGAAGCAGGTGTTATTTTATTTACTCAAGTGTTGGATTTATAATAAAAATACAATTTATGCGTTGGGAGACTTTTTATATTGCATTTTAATGGTTACACTCTTTGGATATCTTTATTTGACAAAATATAGGACAACGGATTCGAAGATTATTTCTACATTATTTATTTTCCAAATGTCTCATTTATACTTACTATATGGAAAATAAATTCAGTTAGAAGACTGCTTCTAAGGAGACAGAAGAAACATACGTATGCCACAATTTGGGTTACTTTATACATTTAAGAATATTTTCCCGTCACCCGTGGCACGTCTATTCTGAACACCCATTACCGTTCGAATCAATCAAACGTCAATTATGCAGTCTTTAACCGCATGCGGACCGGAAACGGAAACTAAAATCTCCGAATGTTTTAGTATCATTGCAAAGAGCGATTGCCGCATTAAATTTGTATTCTCGATGATACGCGATATATCCTGCTGCTCTGAATACTGTTAAATCTTGACATGGTCCCTATAAACGAGTTAGGGTGAATAAAGCCGTTATTTTTACCGAAACGAATGGGTGAAAAGCAAATCCATAGAAAATGATACAATTTATATTGGTATATTATTATATAGATTGAGTGTCTTCCGATTGTTTCTAAACAATCAACGAACTAACGCTAGAACTACCGAGCACTAAACGCAGTTGGCATACATTGCCTTCTAATAATGACAATATGGCATTTATTTAGATTTCGTACAGGCGATATTTAAATATGTACTTCAATAGAGAAGTTCACTAAAAAAATTTCTCAAAAAAACATACTTATACTTTTAATATTTCTAATCGAAAAGAATTCGCATAAGTCATTTTGACTGGTCCGGTAGTTCTAGTGCTAATATAGAACATGCACCTTTTAGAAGAATTCCTGTTGGTGACCAAAACAATTTTATCTCTTTCAGATCGTGGATCCAAAAAAAGCCAACCCGCACCGCTCAAGTGTCAATTTGTCCCGGTCGCGGTGGTCTCGCGTCGGTAAGAGAGTCTCCCATAATTAGAAACGCATATTATCGATCACGGGACGGAAGTCTGCGGAAGAAGTAACGGTTAACGATAATGTAACAACCTCCGCGGAGTTTCCGCGGGCGTGCATATACGGCCGCGCTTCTATTTCCTACATACATTGTACAGGTGCGGGGGTGTGCGGCGGGGAGGGGGGAAAAGGGGGCTGTAAATATATGTACGCGTACATCGAACGGTGAGGCTATATCGACAGCAAAATAAGGGATCGCCGTGGGAGGGTGGCTACATGAGGGATGCTTCGTGAAGCCATAGACGTTCGACTGCTCTCCATCCATCCGCCCTCGTCCGCCACCCGGCCAACCCCCCGCTCGGCCCGCCGCCACCCCTCGATATTAAAAATTTCAATATCCTAGCCCCAGGGGTGGAAAACACATAATGTATTCAGGTGACGTCCCGGCCATTCTATCGGCGAGAAAAACGTACAGTTTTTCGAGGAATCGAATCCATCCAACACCACCTCCCCCCACACCGCCGGGCAACCCTCTAGCCGCCACCATTCCAGGTTTTGCTCCCCTTCGACGGGGTATCGCCACCACCCACGTTTTCGTCCAACCCCCGCACCCCTCTCCCTGACCCAACCTCTTCGTCCTCATCCTCCTCTCTTCAACTCCGTCCTCCTCCTCCTCTTCCTTCTCCACCACCCCCCTTGGGTTTACGTGCCACCCTCGAGGACCAGGATGACGACGGAAGCTTCTTTGTTTCTTTCTGTCCTGCCCGCCACGTGGAGCGTTTTTATTCGCTCCGCGGTGCTGGCTCTCGCGAGCCATCTCGAACGGAAATTGATAAGTTCGAGGAACCCGTGGTCCTCGTTCGGCGACTTAAATCAGCCGATCTATTAGAGAATTAGAGAACCGATGTGGCATTGGACGATTGGTGGAAAGGGTTTTTCAATAGCTGTCCTGGTATTTCGATTTTTCTTTTTTCCAGGTGCAGAGAGTGGATGGTCTGTTGAATTTGTTGGTTAGTTGAAGGTGAATGCGATGGAAAAAGATTGCGAAGAATGTTAATTGTATCGAATGATGCCTGATTTTGCTTCTTCTAGTAATGAATTTGTTACGAAGACCCGAGAGTGATTAATAAGTAAGCGGTATCAGTAGAATATGAAGTTTTTAGTAGAGTGAGAAGAGGAGTGTGCCAGTTACGCTCAATAAGAAAGGAGGATGGTAAAGATTGAGATTCGACACTGTGGCTTTTTCGTCGTGTGTCCTGGAAATTGCATTTTTCGCAGCCACGGCGTCACCTTTAAAAATGTCAGCCGTAATGTCAGGCGATGTGTGAGATCAGAAACGAAATTATCCTTCCTCTACAGATATAGATGTTAATAAAAATTCACTAGTTTATTCCATAATTACATAGATTAAGAAGCAACAGACTGGGAACGAAATCTGCACAGCGAATTTAGAGAACTAGAGGCTACAAACAAACTAGAATATGTTTATACAACAATGAATATTCTCAAATATTTTATTTGCGTCTATTACTCCAACGATGAATGTTTCTATTGCTTGATCTCAGAACTGTTATAAAAAATTAATTCCATTATTTTCCACGAATTTCTTCTCCCGTTCTGAGGTATCGATTCGCAGAAACGTAGACAAAGATCAGTAGCATAAGTCTCTATTATTACCAGCCGTTGGCGAGTCTAGTACGAAAGAAATATCGGAGTCCATTATTGCCAGCTGTCGACGAGCGCAAAAAAAAAGTGAAATTTGCTTGATTTGCTACAGACTACAAAATCGCGTTTCTCTTGAAAAAGAAGATATTTACTGTTTAGTCTAAAGTAAAGTAACCAAATAGCTTCCATTTTAGCGTAGTACGCCAAGAAATCGTTCGGCGGGATCGTCGGCCAGAAAAGTCTTCGATTTCCATCCCCTGAACCATCGGCCGAAGGTCCAATAAGTTGTCCACGGGGTTCATTGTTCGGGGGCGCGTGTCTCGCAAAAAACCGAGTCGAATCGAAGAAGGAATTCGACTCTGAAGGAGATCTCGTTGCCGATGGAATGGCGTTCGCGGGTCAGATACGATTTCCCTGTCGTTCTAGTTGCGCGCCCCGTATCCGGCGACGGTGAACGGGGGTGAGGTCGGCGAGAAATTGGTAGAAAGTGAGTCCTCGGAATCAAGCCCACCCCCTCTACTTTGCCTCGGCGCCGATTCGAAGAAAGTGGAGAAGGTGAAGAGGCGGAGGCAGGGGCTAGATAGTCGAATGGTTCACGGGCCGCGATTCTAAACAACTTAACGATAAAATTTATAGTTCCACAGCACGCCTACCCGTAGCCCTCTCGGGGCTTTCTTCGGAGGGGGTCGAAGGAAGGAAACGAAGCACGGTGAACGGGGACGTGGTAGGTGGGGGATGGGGGTAGGAGACCTCAGCCGTACATAGGAGGTCTCTTGTACAGGACTTTTACCCTGCAGAGTTGCGTCGTAATTTATGGATGCCGTTCCCTTATCCGCAGGATACGAACTCCACTCTCCCCACACGTTTGCTGTCCTTCTATCGATCCTATATACCGCGACGAAACGGGTGTCCACGAAGTATCGTCTTCGGCAGCTTGCCTGCCCTGGGACGCCTTCCAAGATTCCTTGGGGATGACCGAAATATTTCCTCAACAATATTCAATCGAAACGATATACTGGAATACAGAGAATCATGGTAGTACTAGGATGAGGTTCGGGTCTGGTGTAGCTACAATTCATTTTTCATTTTATACGTATGAATGCTTTTCACGAACAATAGACCTAATTGCAAAGGAATTTTTGACTATCGTTACCAATGTCACCTATTCTATGATTTCGTAAATGAATAAAATGAACATTTTACAGGGACCATTTTTGTAAGATGCCTACAAGTTCGATTAAAAAATGTATGAGAACTGATCGGTCAAGTTGTAAGTACATACATGAAATGAAATGTATAGTTTCAGTTTAAAAGAAGGATTTTTGAAGAAAATGATCCTTATAATGTTGCAAATGTGATCATTGTATACACCCATGTAAAAATATAAGAAAAATATGTTTTCTTTACCATTTTTAATCATGAATATCATTACAAGAAATTGTTCGTATACGGACTTCCACTAGAGGAATCTTTTTCCAAATCCTCGTTTTCGCACAACTCCAGTACTTAACAATTATTTCCACAACTAAACAAAAGAACTGTAGAAAATTTCCTTGCACTCTGCACGCTACGCATTTAAACTACAAGTGGCAAGTTCATTCAAGTGACTTCATGTAGCCAGTTCTTTATCCCACGAAGAATTAATCAAAGTTGTTCGCGGCTCCTTCGACGCCTGGCACTCGAAGGCCTTGTTCCGTATTGTATTCCGATTCGTCGAGTCGACGTATTTGTTCTACCCGCGATCTATATGTTGTATATACATCCGTAATTCAATGGCCGTCCATTTTGCCGAGTGCAGGGTATGGGGTGCAGCACCTCGGCACGCGGAAAGCGAAAGTTAATTGAGGAGCGGAAGTGAGACGGCGGCATTTGTAATTCAGATTTTTCGGCTCGCTTTCTCCTTTGCCGTGAGCCACGTGGACCTTTTAGTTTCCTTCCTCTGCCGCGGCCGCTCGTTCTCCTCCTTTTTCTTTACTGAATTTATGGAGAGAGTTTCATCGGCGCGGGAACTTCTTATCCGCCGTGGCGGAACTTCGCTGATTCGTTCGACGAGCTACACAGGTACACTTTCTGTCACGTGTTCCATTTGCGGATACACGAATTGCAATCGAATCGATTATTCACATATCTGTATCGAAGATAATACAATTCCACCATAGTTGATGCGTGTACAAATGTTGTTCTAGAAGTATTTATATTTGGTTACGGAGATGACGGTGGCCGATTGAAAAATTTTTCAGGTCTTTGTTCGGTGTTCCGAAGTCACCCGTTACATGTGGAAACACACCCTGTACAGAAATGCTTGGTTTGCCGAGGCGCGCGGGCGCTGCGACGTGTTTGCACGTGCGCGCGCGTGTGTGTTAGTTAGTCCACCCTCGAGGGAACGTGGTGTGGGGGAGAGGATGAGGGATGGAAGCCGTCGGTGGAGAAGGGGGTTGGCGAGGGAGGACGGCGAAGAGGAGGAGGAGGAGGAGGAGGAGGAGGAGGAGGAGGAGGAAGAGGTCGGTGGAACCCAGATAGAGCGAGACGGAGCAGGAGACAGCCGTTGGACCACGACGGCGCGGCGGATGGAAGAGGATCGAGAGAGCTCGAGGAGGGATGGGAGAGGAGGATCGTATAGAGACAAACATAGGCAGAACGTTAGGAGAGCGAGCGAGACGGCAGGAATACGTGGAGGCCCGTCTTATATTGATTTCTGTCCACGCCACCCCCGCCGGGCCTCCACAACCCCTGCGAGCCACCCTACAACCGAGCAGGAGGCATCAGGTGTGGGGGTTGCAGGAGGGACAGAGAGACAGAGGTGGAAGAGAAGAAACAGAGAGTGTACCGACGTGGTGGAAAGAGAAAGAGGGATTGGGTGAGAGAAAGAGAGAGGGAGTGAGAAGGATACGAGGAGACGGAGAAGACCCTCTCGCCGCACTTTCTACGGGAGAGGCCCTCGGGGGTGGCACTCTGTCACATTCAACCCCCGACCACCGTCGCCAGTCCGCCACCCCTCGAATCCCTCTTGTCTCTCTCTCTCTCTGTCTCTCTCTCTCTCTCTCTCTCTCTCTCTCTCTCTCTCGCTTCCTCTCTCTTTCTCCTCGCCCTCCTCCTCCTCCTCCTCCTCCTCCTCCTCCTCCTACCATTCAAATAACAGGCACCGCTGCTTTGGAGCATAGATGGTGGTGGCGATGGTGGCGGTGGTGCCGATGGTAACGGTGGTACGAGGCTTGGTAGATCGGAGGGCGGGCTGACAGAGGGTGAGTTTCGTCCGGCCGAAGCACACCTCGATCGATTGGGCTTGTCCAAGGGTGGAAGAGGTATCCCGGTCTCCCTCTGTTCCCCGCTCCAGTCAGCCTTACCTTCACCGCCAACCACCCCCGGCCAACCCTCCGCCGCACTCCTCTCCACGTCCCTGAAACCTCCCTCTGCCTCTGCCTCTGCCAGCCTGCCTCCCTCGGCCTGGCGAACCCCGAGAGTGAGCATCACGCGTACATGTGTACGTGCCTTTACGTGCACGTACGTGTATGGCGAGGGGTTACCATGGCAACCCACCCTCACCACGGGGGTGAAACGCCATTGGCCGGCGCGGGGTCTCGACCGATCGTGACCCACCCCTGTCTCTGTCTTTGTATCGGCGTCTACGTATGCCGCGAGGACTAATCCCGGTGACGAAACCGCTCGCTGCCTGTACTCGCTGTCCACTGGACCTTTTACACCCCCTTTCGACCATCCAGACGCACAGCTTTTGCAACTGTCAAGGCTGTCGACCTCGGTGCTAGCCGATCGAATCTACGAAAGATCGTTTTGATATGCGCTAGAATTGCTAGAATCGCTCGCCAGAAAACAGCGTCTGTTGCTTCTGGACTACACGTGGGGGATGATCGTTTAGTTCAAGAGACGTCTTTAAGCCTCCGCGCAGAATACTAATGGATGAACTGAAATTAAAATTTTAAGAGGGGTGAACACTGATTTAATATTCTTCTTCGCCGGTGTTTATTGGGCAGCGGGGTTGTATCTAATTATTGGCTTCGTCTTGTAGCCCTTTACCCTTAGGTGGGGGCAGAGAATTCTTAAGGGGTTGATTATGATTAGATCGAGGATCACTATGCAAAATATAAATTGTCTGTGCAGGGTTATGTGTTACTTAGTACAAACCTCGACTGACTCTTAGTTAACAACTGACCCGGAGTCACGATATTTTTTTTTATGTTTATTTCTTTCTTTAATGAGTTTTCTAGAGGAGAAATCGTATGTTGACATCTTCAATTTTTCAAATTTTCCAACCATTTTGAATTTCATCTACTCAATTTTGCTATAAATGCATAAAGATCCGCAGTATAATTACGATACATTCTTTTATAAGTTGTTACGATGTTTATTGAGGAAGTTTCTGTATGCTCGGCAGCTTTATTTATTAATCTTTAATCCTTGTGTCGAGAAATGAATGTATTAATCTTAAATATGTTGAGGTGTGTAGGTTGAATATCTTTTTCAACAATCAATTTCTTTTCAACCAACAATCGTGTACATTGAGGAAATACAATTCTTTTAAATTTAAACTAATCTTTAAATTCTCCCTATTGGGTCCTTTTAAAAAGTTTCCTTGAAATTGTTGACATTAATATATCGTGTGTTTTCATCCACTAGTGTTGAAATTGCATAAAATTCCTATTCAAGTTATACAAGAATGACAAACGAAACGAGTGTAATTTTCAATCGCAATTCGAACAATAGCAGGAACTAGAACCTTTTACGCAACTGATCGGTTACTTCTTTAGTGTTTCGTTTATTGTTATCGACAGACCAAGTCTACACCTCCAATATTATCACGGCAATCGGTTCACAGTACGATGAAACCGTCTTTCATCGGTAGGTTCGCGATTATTTCTCTTCTACTTTGTTTCACTCTTCTTAATGCGCCGACCTGCGCCACGCTGCACCCCAAGACTTACAGGTGGGCTGTTTGTCACCGGGCGACGCGCCTCGAAAGAATAATTACTCACTCGGAGCGGATTTCCGCGATTGCCGCGCGTTACACTGCCTTCCGGAAGGTCTCTTCGAGGTTGCACCGAGATTTTTATAGTAGAAAGTGAACTGAACGTCGTTTCCTTCGGTAAGTAGAACGCTGAAGGACTCTGTCAGTTGTTTCTATTGTATTCTCATCGCGGAAGTCCTTGCTATCTGTTTCGACGATAGTCAAGGCTAATTAGAACGTGGTGGAGATGAATCGTACTGCGAGAAACTTGACGTAACGACCTCGGTCTATCGTAAAACCGCAAGTGAAACGGAAAGAAAAGTTGCTGCACTTTTATGTTGATAGGCTGCATACTTTCCGCACGTTTATGACGCGCGCAAACACGTGTAAAATGCAGTGGAACGAAACTTAGACGAGAGACGATAAAGTTTTTATTCTATTTTCTAGAGACCTATTGACTTTACATTTTTATTTCATTTCCGGAGGACCTGTCATGCTTACCGTTAATTGTTATTTTATAGGGTAGTTTTATTGTAGATACTTTTATTGTCCCATTTAACGTGCTGTCATGATAGAAATTCACACGCGTTGTCAGCAGAAAGAAAAGATCTAAAACTATCAGAGGTAAGCAAATATATTTCGACTTGTTGCTTTCATTAATTTCGATGTTTTAAAAGAAACCATTGGTCCGTTTGTAAAAGTTGATCATGTTATAAATTAATCAACTACCTCCTGTTTTCCCTCCTTCTTATGAAAACTCGACTTTCGTCGACAAATTTATGTATTTCTGTTCCAATAAAATAAATTGGACTTCCATGAGTATACGAAGAAGGTAAACAGCGAGCGTAGCAGATTTAATGGGGCGATTTTTAGCGGAAAGCACCGATTAAAATGGAGCCGCGATCACGGAAAATTGTTTGGAAACGAACAACGCCGAAAGTGGAAAGTAAAAGCCGCGGTGTAAAGCAATAATCGCGTTCCGGTTAACTCCAGAAAGATGTCGAAGGTCGGAAAGTACTTTTCAAACCGTGATTTTGTTTGCTCGCGCTAGTTTCCCTCCCCGTTTTTGCCCGAGTAAATGGGGAAACTTTATAAAGTTTGCAGCATCGGCTAAGTTTCCTCGTGGCGGAAATACCAGAAGCTCCTCTCTCCGATCGCCTCGCTTAAAAAGGAGACGGAACGCTTGCGTTACTCTTACAGCTAAAGCGACAAAATGCGCGCGTGGCACTCGGGGGCTCTTTGAATGAAACCGGTTTCATCCGGTTACTTTGCTCGGCCGAGCTCTCGCGTTTCTGAAAATCTCAATCACTTTGACCGAACTCCCAGAAAATTTCCCGGAAAAAAATTTCTACGGAAACAAGTCCCCGTTTCATTTAGCGCTGCAATTCTTTCGGGAATTATTTGGAGCGCGACAATGCTTCTGTACAAAAAGCCATAAAACGCTATTATAGTTTCTCACATTATTAATTTCCTCTAAACGGAAACGAAATTTTATTTCGTTGTTGTCCATGTGTAGCCATTGGAGAATTACACGTGCGTACAATAAATATAAAGTTCCTAATTATAATCACTGGAGCCATTAAATATATCGTAGTAAATGGGGATTAACGAGCATGCATATATGTGGTCTGGAGACCATTTGCATTTCATCATTTTTGAATCGGGAGAGAAGTCCTGGCAGTCGCGAGAAAAATGGAGCAAGACAAACAAGAGAAAACAGTCTAGCAAACGATTCCCTGGATAGCGAGCGAAACGTATCGTCCGCAAGAACAATGGCGCGGGGGTGGCGTTGGGGGTTGAAAAGTCTGGGCGTCGCGTCGGTGAGGGTCGGTAAAAGCCTCGGATGAATGAAATTAACGAGCTGGTGCCGTGCGCCGATATCGAGAGCGCGGCGTAGAAAATGAAACGATCAGCTGACGAGACGGGGTCGAGGTTCGGGAGCCGGGCAAAGAAGACGCGGAAACTTTCCGTGCAGTTCGTAAAGAGTGGCTGGCGGGTGCCGGGGGATGAAGAGAGAGAGAGAGAGAGAGCGAGCGAGAGAGGGAGGGAGAGGGCGAGGGTGAGAGAGGCGCGAGAAAAGACGCGGCTGATACTTCGAGTTGCATAGAGAAGGTCTGGCTCGGTCGTCGGTTGGGTGGCAGGGGGTGGGTTGGAGGTTGGAGTACAGGTGGCAGAAGGGTAGGAGAAAATGAGACAAAGAGGGTATAAGCCTTTCACGGTGGTCCGCGTGACAGAGACACGCGGATTAGACGGGGGGATGACTCGAGCAATGCCGCCGCGCCGGCCGGAGTTGCGGGGCCGCGAGGGTGAGGGCCGGAGACACGGGGGTGGGTTTTAATGGCGGAAGTCATAAAATAATTTAACCCACTTTAAGAAGAAAATTAACAGAATGGCGAAAGTCTTTAAGATTCTCCGCAACTCGGTTTCCCCCGTTCCACGTTCCGGTTCGCGCGGCTGTTCTCACCCTCTCTTTCATCCCTCCCCGCGGCACCCGCCGCTACCCTTCTTCCTCTTTCTTCTTCCATCTGGTAGCGTCTACGACGTTTTCTCTCCATTCTTCCTCTCTTACTCTCTTATTCATTGAGCAGCGGCCGACCCCCACCCTCGACTCTCGCCAGTTTCTTCATTGACTCTTTCTTTCTACTACGCGAGCGTACTACGATCCCTCTCCCCTTTACAGCCCCCGCAAAACCCCTGCACCCTCTCGCGTCCTCCGTCTTATTTGGCCGCGCGCACGACCGAGCTTCCTTTGCCGCGCTCTCTGTTTTTTCTCTAATTATGAATGAAAACGCCGTTCAGCAGAGCTCACGACGGACCCACGACACCCTGCCGAACCTACCCCCTCGTTCCTCCACGCAACCACTAACCGAGCAAAGAGCTCCGTCTCGTCTGGTGACGCGGCACTTTAAGTTTTCCCCGAGTAACTTCTTCCGCGCCCGCCTTTTTCTTTGGGACACTTTCGCGGGAACAGACTTCGCCTGGCCTGGTTAGCAGACGCTCAACCGTATTGTTTCCACTCCTGATGGTTTTTCCTTACCCTCCACACGGGATTCGGGGACCATTCCTTTCCGGACGGCATCGAAAAATTACATTTCTCCTCTGCGCCTCTTTCAAGCTTTTTCTTCCAATGGCTAAATATCTACACTGAATATACTTTTGGAAAATTCAATTTTCTACGAATTATTTTGTAAACGCTTGAAATTTTTCCTTTCAAGCATTCCCACCTTTATCATTTTTCATTTCTTTCTGGGTTAAATAATATCCACGTGACATTTCAACAATCAATTTTCCTATTACAAGCATCTGCAGATTTTAGTTTCCTAACCTTTCAGACTGGATGAATGAGTCACAGCAGCTTTGAATATATTTGCAGCAATTGAATAGAAAAATAAATAATAAACTGTTGAATGGTCTTGTAATTCTGTGCAATTAAAATGTCAAAGGGGCCAGCTCGAAAGCGAGGTAAATGAATCGTGTTCTCCGAATAGAATAGTGTTAATAGTAACGCGTGAACGTAGACTTGTACAAGGTTCGTTAGGAAATTATGACAGGAATATAAAGCATAAGAGGACGAAAGTGTTTAAAAAAGAAACACTCGCTTTTTAATTGACATAATAAGTCACGTTTCCTAAAATGTCTTCCATCTACCTAATAATTGTTGAATGATAACAGAAAAACCATCGAAATGATAACCGACTCGTTTTTCCCTATTAAAGCACTCTGTATTAAATGTTTCTACTACTATTTGCGAATGAACGATTTAACCAGTGGAAAATTAGCATAGGTCTAACAAAACAATCTTACATACTTTTTTTTTAATTTTCGGAGATTCGGGTCGGCTAGTCGCAAATAACGGTGGCACGGGCTAAAAATTCGGTGGAAACACGCGGCGGTTATTCTTACGGAGTGGATTTGTTGTGTGCCGGCTGACCTACTCCCATTTTTCTCCCTCTCTCTTTCTCTTCTCTAATTATGAATGAAAACTTCGGCAAGTGTCGCGAACAGAAGGGGGCACGCGGGAACGAACTCTTTGCAGCCTCCTCTTCTTTCATCCCGCGTCGCGCCGACTCGGCAAGTAGTACTTTTAGTTTTCCTACCCAGCCTGCCCCCTGTCTCCATCACCCTCGTCCCCCGGATTTCGTGGGAAAACTCGCTTTCCACCGGGGAAAACCGCATTATCGTAAAGTTTGACGTTCCTTGTCGCGGCGAGAACGCGCCGTTTTGCCGTTGACAGTTCGTTTTCATTTTATTTCGCCGGATAAAACGAGGCCGGCTTAAAACTCGGGATACGGATACGCCGCGGAAAGAATGTTTCACGACGTTTATCCGTTGTCGTCGCGGTGGATGAGCGATAAAGGAGCGCATTATCGATCAAACCTAATAGGCTACATAGAATTGCCAAATGAGACCAGTGAATTATTTCATTTTATCGATCGTAATGAATTAATAAAGCTATATGCTATCGGCGCACTCAACACACTGCTTTGACGAAACATTCTTTTGAATTTGACCATCCATTTGATTTTGAAAATGTCAAAGTCATCGATAGAGAACCTAATTTACAGCAAAGAATTTTACTGGAAACGATTCCCATGATTAAAAAACCAAGCGTAAATCTTAGGTATGAAACACCCAAGATTCATGAATATTACGCTGCATTACTGAACCAGTAATGTATATATGATGAAATTTCCCTTTAATTAACGTGTTCTCATCCATTTAATGAACACTTAGAGTTTTAGAATTTCTGTGTCAATTAATATTGATGGTTTAATAATTTCTTGTACCATAACAACAAATGGTATATGGCACGTGTGTTGGGGTTATAAGTGGCAGTCTCTTTGTTCGCCGCCAAATATTGATTGTTGAACTTGTCGATCACTCGTTTTGATTGGCTGTTGGTCAATGTACGTCGTTCCAGTGGTTGTACGTTTAGTTGTCTCTTAACAGTCGTTTGGTTCGGTTGCTGTCTGAGTCATCATGGAACTCAATTTTAAATTTACACATTTCTAAACAGTTTTACACATAGCAAGTACGGGAAAAAGTACATCAGATACCTTTTGTTGGATACTATGTTTTAAAAAATAATTAATATAAGATTTGGTAATTTTCAGACGCAAAATTCTCTTGAGAATGATCCATATCGGGATCGAAACGTTGAGAATAATTGAAAAATCTTTGCAAATTTGCTGTTTTCTTTCATTTGATCGAACCTGTGCCACGATAGCATATAGCCTTATTTATGAGACCAGTGAAACGTGAAAGAACAATTTTATAAGTTCACGTTCCACGTAAGCAACGTTACTTCGTACGATATGTACGATGAATGAAACAGAGAAAACGCTTCAAGACATTTTTCGAAACGCGCAATGCAGAAGTCCTCGACCGCAATCGCAGTTGCCGTCACCGAACACATTGGCTTCGTGCTACATTGTGGCAAAAAGTGAATGACACGGTTCTTTCGAAAGGCAGCAGATAGACGGTCTTAACGGAAAATACGTGTACAGAGTCCGCCCGGAGGCAGAGATCCGTCGGTGTGCTCGTAGAAAACGTCGTAGACAGCGGCCGCGAATCAAACGCAAACTCATAAGCCGCTTATTAGAAGCGAGTGCATCGTTTCGGCTTCAGCGTCGCTCCAGCCATTAATATGCTTCGCGGGACAGTGTACAAGGAGCCGCGTTTAATTATGGAACGGCTATCATCTTCACGGGCCCCGAAGACGGCCGAGAATCGCCGGGGCGTCGTTTCCCATTATACGGCTTAAGGGTGAAGTGTACCAACGGGGGTTTGTTTCCGTCTACCCTGCAACGAGCCTCGTCATCGCGAGACACGCTGAAAACAACGAATTACATCCTTCCCACTCTCTTCTTCTCCATCGCGTTTCAATCGCAGCAAAATACTTTTCGTTTCTTCCGAGTGTCTCTTCCGTGTACACTGCCATTGAAACATCCGAGCGTAATACGGTGAGCAATTTGTACATCTTAGAAACAGGATGATGTTAGATTGATACGGTGAATGAGTTGAAGCTTCACTGCATGGTTCGATAATCACGTTAAAAAAATTTTATCTGACACAAACCAGTTTATTTATTACAGAAAGTACATTTCCATCGTCGAATCTGATTATTCAGTGCATGAAATTCAGATTTATATTGATTTTACATTTGCTTTAAAAATTAATCCATCAGCTTGACACTTCTGGAACTTCTATCAAGTTTAACTGGTACAATGCCTCGATTCTGATTCTTTTGGCAGGTGTCACTTAAGAGCTGGTTATATATAGAAAACTGCTGCCCAAAAATGATAAGAATAAAGAAAGCTAAAATAATATACGTTTACTGTCCGGCTTTGGGGTTCGTTGAAATATCCAGCATAGTTTTCCAGAGGAATACGTACAAACTTAGGGGTTCTCACCCTCGTATCTCTGTTAAAAGGGAGGGTAGAGATTTGAATGTTCCGAAAATGGTATTTTGTATACACAATATTTCGCAAACATTTATATAAAAAATGATGCGGTATTCGCTAAGAAATTTCGAACCCGGAAAATATGTTGGCAGATCAGTGATGCACGTAACAAATCGAAGCCACCAAAACAAAATGGTCGCGTTCAAGACGCAAAGCGATTTATCCGTCGGCGTCGCGGCCAGTTATTGCTTTCCCGCGTTTATGCGGCACCTCATCGACTAATTAGCAAAGTTATCGGGATCTCTGTAATGGAACGGAGAGCCGAATGAACGCGCGAGCCCAAGAGTCCGCTGCTATTACGCCGGAAATCGTGTCGCGTCGCGTTAAAATCCCACCCGGCGCTCGGAAGCCATGGGGGTTGAATATTTTACGAGCAAACTGCCGGCGAGGGGAGGATCTCTAGCTTGGAACAGGGCTAAAATCTCGCGGATCCTGCCTACGATCAAATTTAAAAGTGTCGCTACTCTCCGCGACTTAACACGGCCGTTTCCATCCGGTACCGCTTCAACGTTTACGAAAAAATAAACTCGATGTAGGACAGCGGATTTCCGGCGCGTATTTCCAGCGGGTTTGCGTGAATTAAATAGCGGCAGTTATTTTCGAGGGATGGGAAGTTCAACGGAGCGGCAGCTGGACGAACAGGCAACCGCGACGTTGATTTAATGAACAATTTTCGAATTATAATGGTTTCGGGTCGTGGAAGATGGGGAGCAACAAACTCATTTTTCTATAAATTTAACGCTGCTTGTATCAAGTGATCGTCTCTACGTTCGGGCTCCTCTTTTAGAACTAACGTGAGATTAACACATTACCGACCGGTGATTATTGCATATTTTTGAAAAATGTATGGTACATGGGTAAATTTTCATTTAGCATTTAGTATGAACTAACCAAGTCACCCTCAGTAACGTTGTCTAATAGTTTCATTTAAGATTACAATGTCAAAGAAAATTTCTATGCTTTTTTTTGGTACAGCAGAATTATTGAAAATCCTATTAATAGGCTTCCGGTCGGTAAAGTGTTAAAATCACTTTTATACAAAATAAAACTTGTACTTCTCATAGAGCACCATGATTTTAACGATACCGAAGATTCAATCTCTTTCAATCCTGTTATCGTTGAAAGATTGCGAGGGACGTCTGAAATTAACCGTTCGCGACAACACAATCATCAATTAAAGACACAATACGCTGAAACCAATTCATCGCAGCATAAAGATCGTCAGCCAAGCTCGGGTTCAATGAATCGAGGGAAATCTAATATCGTTTCCCATCGCGTAACCGTGATTTTAAACAAGAGAGCGGCTTACTTACATCGATTAACAGCGTTTTACGTAACGATCCGGCGTCGATCGATCGTTCCGAACATCGCACCTCGGATCGTGACTCGTCAAAGCGGCCGGCAATCGATTTAATTAGCCCGCGCAGATCTGGAAAACGGAAGCGAGACGATGAGAATGGCTAACGTAGTTATCCGACCCTTCTGACGATCGTCGATAAACGAGAATCACCCCCGTCTAATTCGCGTTCAAACCCCCGTCGATTGCCTGCCTCTCGCGCGAATTTCAGAAGAATCCGGAAATTGCGTATTTTCGCGGGAAGAAACATCCTGTCTGCTCCTCCGCATTCTTCGCGACCGAAATCTCCTGACACCTCAAAGATATCTGCGTTTACGTTCGGTTCAATGATTTTTCTATTTTAAACAACACTTTGATCGAACCGGTTCGGCGCATTCTTCTTGAAAATGGAAAATTATTCCATTAATCTTATTCAGGAGTCTTTGGGTTAGTTGAATGAACATTTCTATGCAATTCCGCCCATAAAAACCTTCTTGTTAAAAAAGATTAAATTACAAATTATAAATGAGATTATACCAAGAATTTATCGCAAGTGTCCGCAACACCCCAGGGTCAGAACCAGATCAGACTATAATCTGATTAGTAGATTCCATTAGGAATTACTTTCTATAACCACAGTTGACCTACGATCATGATCGAGCCACTTCCACCGCGTCTCAATTAACAATTACATAGAGTACACCCCTGCTAGCAGTTCCATTTTAATCATCGATGTCCAACCAGACGACACCACATACAACTGAAAGGGTAGGTATACTACCCCCGACACACTGATTCTTCTAGACGATTAATTTCCACGCAACCTGTTAGCGAGCAACCCTCGGACACCAAGAAAGTTCATCGGGGTCAAGAATGTAAATGAAACTCGAAGAACAAGGTAGTCTGCGGAACCTGTATTTTCGCGGCAATGTATCGGAGACTCACCTGCTGGCCGACGAGGCCGAAGAACCTGTTTCTCGCCCCCGTCTCCTCGGCTACGTGTGCACCGTTTAATCAGATTAGAGAGCGGGATAGGGGGTGGTTTTACATGCGAAGAGAAATGTCCGTGGCCGGAGGGAAGAGGTGGTTTGCCGGGGCCGGTTTTCAATTTTCGATGATTCCACCGAATTCGGTAACAGTGTTAGGGGGTAGAGTGTTGGCATCGTGCATCCACCAGTCACCCCAGCGTCCCCCTGCTTGTGGTGGCTCTTCACGGAGGTATATAGGGTGGCTGCTGGTTCGACGGGGGCTTAAGATAGCGTGTGTGGGAGTGGGCGTGGCCTTGGGGTGGCCGCTGACCAATCAGCTGCCGGGGGTTGCTGGCCACCCCCGACCCACGTGGTCCACATCCCCTAACATACATATTGATCTCGTGGTCCTTGCCGACCGCCGCGCCAACCCCTCGCCCTTCGCCACCCTTGCCCAAACCCGGCCGCTTCTCTCTCTATCTCCCACCCCTCTCTCGCTCCCTCTCTCATCTCACCTTCTCTCCCTCTCCCTCCGTCTCCCTCTCTCGCTCTCTTTCTCTCTCCGCCACCCCTCGAACGCACCGAGCCCTCACCCTAGTCGACGATCCCTCGAGAAGGTCGAGTCTGACCAGCGCGCAAGGAAATTTCGAAAGTAAGCGGCGTCTGGTTTTTCGCCAGACGCCACCCCTGCACGGGGGTGGGAAAGCGCCCGGCCGATTCGAGATCTCGTTCCGCCGGTACTCGAGAACCCCGACGCGAAATTCCGTTCGAACGATGAATCCCAAATGCGAAGAATCTATTGTGGCGGTTTATTTCGGCGAGAATCCCAACGATCGCCTGCGGGAATAAATGTTTTTTAATCTTTGGACGGCGGGCAATGTGGTTTTACGGGGTTTTCTTATGATCGGCGCGGCGCTTTGGTAATGGTGGAAGTTTGGACAATTAAATGGTTTATTGTGCGCCGGTCTTGGGAAGGGCGGTTGGTTAATTGTTTCGAGTGGAGTTGACAAAACTCGTTCTGTAAACTGAACAATTTATTGTTTGTTGCACAAAACCGACGAGAATGGAGATTTTCTTGAAGAATGAAAGACTTAAGACTATCTAACCGTGAATATCAGAATGTTCAAACAGCTTGGAGTGAATGTCAAAATTGATAAATATGAAAATTGGTGTTCGTAAATTTTCTACGACGATACAAAGCTGCCGTTTAGTTCTTCGACGTTTATTAAATCGCGTTCTAGAGTACTTTAAGCTTCAACGTAGCAGTTTGACCGTACTACACGACGCTCCCGCGGTACTGTAGGGGAGATTTCATTTAGCACGTAGTAATTGAGAACCGTTGGCGGCTTAATGGCGCTATAAAGATTCAATTATTGTTCTATTTAAATTTAAATCTCCCTTAATTAATTCGAAGGTTTCTTGAGACAACTAACCATCCCATTCTACATTCTTCCGTTTGCTAAACAACCACCGGAATTATACAACCAAATTAGGAAACATTCTTTATTTTTCATTATTTCCATGAACTAAATAAATTGAAGCTACACGTTTTGCACGTGAGAACTCAGTAAAACTATTAATGAAAATTTTTCCTATTATTAGACCAGAAAAGCAAATGAATTTCACAGGTTTTCGTCTTCACGGTGTCCGAAAATGGCTGCTCTCGATGAGGACAGCCATAATCTCCCTTGGACCGCATGGAAACTAATCCGTGGCTCTCCAATTCACTTAAATGACAGAAGAACGTCACGTTCGTTGTCAGGTTACCGGCAAAATTCCACGTTTACACATTCGAACCGCGACCCCCTGTATTTTCGTTCCATCTCTTCCTCTATATTTGACATATTGCCGAAGGGTAAAGCAGGCTGTCTGGAAACAGAGCCAATTAATCGACTAGAAATAGCCGGCTGGAGGGACAACGTTTCACGATTATCGCTCATTGTTTCCGAAGCAACAGAATCGAATGCAATATTAAACGGGTTTGCGGAGTGTTTCGATTAAATTATGATTGGCCTACTTGCGTCTATGGAACACGAATAAATTGTGCTACGGTGTATAATGGCGTCGGTAAGATACACAGAAAAATAAAATGAGATCCTCTTTGTTACACTGTCAATTGATAATCATTATTGTTTTATTATCTTAAATTTTATTCGAAAGAAAATAATATATTATATTGACATAGAATGTTTAAAAGCTTTCAGACGATGGTTCGATGCCATTATTCGATAAACAGCAGTGAAGTACAGCAAAAAAAGATACTAAATACTACTATTCAAAGACGGAACGTGTACATTCTCCTCCATTAAATTATCCGCAAAACGAGTCTCCCAATTTTTGTCCAGTCGACAAGGGTAGTCTTCCAAAGGAGCGTGTACCCTCGTCAAAGAGGACCCGGGAACAATTAGAAGCAGACGAAATATCAGATTCCGGGACGCTCTGGTGGAGCCTGAAAAAGTTAAAACCATTGAGCCCCGATATTTACCCCATCGTCGAGGATCGGCTTTACAATCACAACAATATTCCGAGTTTCGACGAGTGCCCTCCGTTACGCCGTTCCCATTTCAAAATACAATTTTACGCACCAAAAACCCTTCACAGGGTGGATCGGAGCCCGCGACTTCCGCCCCACCCGGAAAATAGAGAAAACGTTCTCCAGGACCTACCTCAAAGTCGGCGACGTGGTTCGCGGGCAAGGGAGAAGAAAGGGTTTCGCTCGACAAGCGGTGCAACGGCACCGTAAAATTCGCGATTTCGTTTGCCGTAGGGGAGGGGGCGCAGCAAGAACGAGAACGAAAGAGGAGAGAGAGAGAGAGAGAGAGGGAGAGAAAGAGCGAGTGGAAGGAGAGGGTTGGAGATGGCAGTGAGCGTCGAATGGATGGCAACTGCCGGGCCGGAGGGTTCCTGACGGGGGGCAGGAGGGCACCACGCGGCCCTGTAAAACAAAGGGGTACGCGGGGGCAAATTACGGATTCAAACGGCCGCCTTTTGTCGTCTTTTTTCCCTGTTTACTTCTTTGTTTTACCGTCGTCGGTATTGTTTCAGCGGAGCGACAGAACGCGACACAGGGTGCGTGGGGGGGTGCAACGACCAGGGGGAGAGAAGGGGGCATCTACTGGGCGAGGGAGAGAGGGCAGGATGGAAGGTCAGGCTTTGCCTTTGTGGAAACTACCCGTAGCTTTGTTATTCCTCGAGCTTTTTCTCTGTCCGCGAGTCTCTTCCCTCTCGGCTGACCCGTCATCACCCTCTCTCTCTTTTTCTCTCCTCTCTCTCTCTCTCTCTCTCTCTCTCTCTCTCTCTGTCTCTTCCTCTTTCTGGCTCTTCAGTTTTCTCTCTCCCAGCTCCCTTTTGTTCCATCGACGTACGCGTCCTTTCGTCAAATGACAGCCATGCGTGCTGCAAAGTCGATCGGTCGTTCCATGGACCTCGGGAGGTCGACGTCGCTCCACCACCCCCTTTCAACCCCCCAGTTTCCGTGGACCGCATTCATTCGTTTCGAAACTGCGATCGCTTCTCATTAGCGCGATGACACGATATACCCAGATGGCCCCAGCCTTTGTCTTTGACCACGTGCTGGAAGGGCGGTTGCCCTTGCCTTTTGTTGTTCCGTCTTATTAGTTGGAACTTTTAGACGGTTTTTCGGGAACCGTAGGGGGTTGCGGTGAGAGAACCGTTGTGGAAGGCTCCTTAATCTGCTCCGATCTCCCCTTGTTTGACTACGTTTGTTCATATTGTGGGAAAACGATTTTTGCTCTTAACAGTGTTGATTCACTTTGAAACTTTAATTATACCTTAAACGTGTACGTGTAGAAATGGATAAAAATGTTTTTTTGTTAAGAGTGACAAATTTCATGTGCATAAAATGAAATGAATCATGTACGATGAAAATATCCCAAGGGTTAATAAAAAAATGCCTGTAAGAGCGATTATATGAATATTCCCACTAAATCGATCTCTCAACATCAACGGAACGAACAGAAAGTATTAAGAGTCCGTCTTTAACCCGTTCCGAGCGAGGTTGAATCGCAGCCAGTCCCTTAGGCAGGTTTCTTTCGAGTTTTCAAGGGCAGGGCGATCAAAGAAAAGCGGGGCGCGTAAAATTCCACGCGGAAGAAACTTTTCAGCGAACTCTTTCCTCATTTCCCGCGCAGTTGAATTATTCACAAGCTTCTTCTCGCTTTTGTTTCTGGGCCAGGGTCGTCGCAACGATCCCAGCCGCCCTCCATTCCACCCCCGCACCCAGCCCAGTGTCGACGAACTTTCTCTTAAGTAAGACATTTTCCTAACTACTTTGCGCTATTCACCGGGATTCCGCGCGCGCGACTCGTTATTTAAGCGGACTCGTTCGCCGAGCAGGCTCTTAGCACGTGGTAACGTTTACTTTCTTTACCGCCATTTCTTCCGACCCCTTTTCTCTCGCAGCTACCCCTCCCCTGCTCTCTCAGACAGACGACCATCCCACGCTCCTTTACTTTTACTCCGCGCGAACTTTCGCCGTGAATTTATTACGGAGAAGGAATTTCGCGACGGGGTCGTTCTTCTTCCGAATTGTTCGCCCTTTGCAACCTGTTGTGACAGTAGATCTCGAGGTCATTTACAACACTCCAATGTATCTGGTTTGACGCACAGTGCCGCAATCGTCGTTTCATTAATACTTCATTTCTTTATTTAATTCAGCCACAATTCGTCGATAGAAAATCGCGTGAAATTTCAGCAAATTGTTATTTATCATCTGTATAAAAGGTTATGTTATTTATCATCTGGTAAAAATACTGTGCGCGTGCATAAAATTCTAGGGACTCGGAAGCTTCAATGTTAAATGCTCGGATTGATCGTGAGAGAGTCAATCGTTTAGCCAGTCGTTCGCGAGCGCGCCGATTCGTAATCGTTTATCCGCAAAAGGCGGGAGCTTGTTAGTAATAATTAAAATCTCGTTGAGGGATTGAATTCCGTTGAATCCCGCGGGGACGACGTCGGTGGCCCGGGTACATCATGGGAATATTTCAGGAGCCCTTTAAAAGGTGATTTAAGGTAGACAGGAGGACGAGCGAAGAACGGTTCGCGTGAAACGGCGGCGCTTCAGGATGGAAGCGTCACGTACACCGAATTTCCAAATGGAAAAGGGCAGACAGGGGTGCGCGGGGTGGATAGTAGAAAAGGGGGTTTCCCCAGGCTGTGACGGGTGCAAGGTAAAGGGTTACGTGGAAACTCTTCGTCTCGGGCGACAAAGAGGGTCTTATCTCAAATTTCTAAAGTCCCACCTTCCTGTCTCTCCGCACGCCGCGACGTTTCTCTTCCCCTGTGGCCCTTTCATCCCCGTGCAACCCTTTCCTGGGGTGGATCCGACGGTCGAGATGTATCCTTCGCTATTAGCGACGTTTCACATGCGCGTCCTGCTACGGATCTTTCTTTTTTTTTCTTTCTTTCTTTCTTTCTTTCTTTCTCACAGCAATCTCGTCGCGTCTTTTCAAGGGTGACACGCCAGGGTGAAAAGAGTTATCGAGGAGTTTGAAGGATCCAACGATCTCCACTCTTTTCTGTTCCAGCTCCGCCCGAGTGTGTCTGCTTGCTGCGATCCCGAAGTCGGAGACTTCAATAGCGATGCGAGCTGAATCTGCTTCGGTTATGGAAATTTGATATGCTGCAGAACGCTGCGGATAAGCGAAGGAACGCTTTTAACCCTTCGCGATTTACGAACTCGTTCTAGCCGAGCTGACTTCGCCGATTCGATCGGTGTTCGTTTAGTTCGTCGTCTTTTCAGTGACTTCGCTGCTCGACAACATGACAGCGTTACGCGATAATGGCAGTACACAGTGGTTGTAAGAATCGATGAAAGTAGTTTGTACAGTTGTTGCGAAGAAGCGTGAAGAATTGGAAAACGTCTGGATACGATGTCCAGTGCGAATGCGTCAATATTCGATGAAAAATCATTTGAACGATCAAACCTTACCCTACAATGAACCTAGAACCATTATCTGTTCGAAGAATAGTATCCGACCAGAGCTTTATTTTTCATTTAATTAACAATCATATTGATTGTTTCTCCTTACTGGCGCAAATCAATTTTTATATACCAGAACGTGAACTGAGAACAAGAGCGGCTTTTCAAACACTTAAAGCGAAATCTACTCATGGATTAATTAATCCAATGAATCGCATTATCTCAAAATCATGCACTATTTATAATCGTATTGATTTTGTTCAGTGATTCTTTACAAAATTTTCAAATGCAACTACGCAGGATTATATGATAATACCATATCGATTGTACCATTATTAAATTTTTCTTTTGTGCATGTCCCTTCTTTGTTATTATACGAGCAGTATTGTATCTTTCCCTTTCTTTTCGTTTCTTTGATATTGTAAACACTTATGTAAAAGGGCTTCAGTCCGTCTATAATAAATTATAAATAATAATAATAATAATAAAACTGCAGATCCAGTGTGAGGATTGACGCTCAGTGTTAGACGAAGCTAATATTTGTTTCTCGCTGAGATTATTCGACATTGACGGAACGTTGCGTGGCAAGGGGTAGGAGAGGCGATTTTTCCCGTCGACCGCGTCGCTTAATGCAGCAATTATTCAATACGAGGACGAACAGGCGATACGGCGCGGCGGCGCGGGTGCGTGAGCCATCAGTAAAATTACGTCTCGCCGCAAGCACAAAGTGCATCCGGCCTGTGGAATGTGGAATCGGTGCGGCGACAGAGCGCGGAGGTGCCTCCATTTAGCCATGCCGCTTCCGCTTATGTGTGTCAGGAGGGTGCTGCACGCTCTCAGGCTTCTTAGCTGGGTAGACGAGGAGTATCAGTTATTGATGGAAACTGCGCCCCTCGGCGAGACGCGAGCAGCTACGCGAGAGAGACACGCGTATAGACCCGGGGACAAGACGCAGGACAGGCCGCGGAGAGGAAAGGGGCTGAATTACACTTGCCCGTTCGTCTATAGGGACAAATCAGGCCAAATCAGATCCCACGACGTCGAGTCGACGCGCGGAATTATGTACGCGGTTAATTTCGAAGCGTGTTTCCGCGTTTCGCCTCTCGATGACATGGAACTCGAGTCTCTCTATCTCGCTCGCTTGCTCAATTCTATCTCTCCTGACGACGACGACGACGACGACGTTTCCGTCTCTCTTTGAGGGAATCCGACCCTCCCTGACGCGGATGTTACGCGACTCACTGTGGAATTATTAGCGACACGGATACGAGAAAGTTCCACCTTTTGCATTAATTATTTACAAGACAAAGGAGACGCCCGGGACCACCTGGAAAATACCCTAATTTTCTATGAGGCGATGCCCACGGGGCGATTGCAAATTGGGGCTGTCAAGGTTTAAGCTGTGTTGGCTGGAAGCAAAATTTCTGCGAGTTTGCTCTTTGAGCTTGAAGATATCTAAGGGTGTACAAGGAAAAGTTCGTTTTCTTGATTTTAGCCTTTTGATAGGGTGCTGTTGCATATTGTTCCGTTCAGATACATGTCATAATATCCTACACTGGGTTGTCTGAATTAATAAATGCCGGTTCTCTACTCATTTGTGGGCTCAAGGTCTCATAATATAGTAGATTGTTGAATTAGTCGTAACGTCTGCTGTAATATGAAATCAAAAATGCATTTTAATATTTCAAAAATCAAAATGATTGTATTTTTTGTCGAGAAAACATTATTTTTTAAATACTTGAAAATCACAAACGTGATTTACCGTTGTATAGGAACATAAAGCGTGCTATAAAGTCTCCTTAAAAAATAGTTGTCTACCTAGCTAGGCTAAAACTCGAAAATCTCCTTATAACCGGTAGCGTAAATAATCGTGTCCTTGAACCAAAATGATCACCGTAGTTCGTTGATTTCATAAACCTCTCGACGTGAAATGGGCACAATTTACCGCAAAATAGGATTACCGAAAATCTCGATTCACGAATTATCTCCAGCTGAAAACCCGATCACCTCAATCGACCGTTCACCCGTTTCCGCTCGAATCGTCGGAGGGCCGATCAACAGGACAATGTCGCATAGAAAAATGGTGGACCGGGGAGTCGCAACGAGCCATCTAGTCAGCATGTATCGCGCGAACGGTTTCGGTTATGGGGTTGGGGTCTTGGGGAGCCGAGGAAAGACACGGGGATTCGCGGGATCGAAACGCAAATCGCCCGAAGCGGAACGATCTCGCATCCGCGCGGGTTCCGGGGGACATGAATTTATAATTTCCGTCGCGGTGCACCCTTCGGTCGGCGGTGATTCGCCGAATCGAGCTGTCGGTCGCGTCATATAAATCAAAATCAGACGCATTGTACCGCGCGGCCGCTGGTGTAGGTACGTGTGCGTTCCGTCGAAGATCGTCCCGCAGAGGGTCGTATCGAGGGTTCCCTGACTAGGATCAGGGGGGAGGGTTGGAGGGAGCTGAGGGGATTGAAGGAAGAGAAACTCGGTCAAGCTACAACAAAACCCCCCGTCGGGTTATCCAGGTAGAAGGCACGATAGTGCGAGAGAGGGAATCGAAACGTTGCCGCGCGGAAACACACCGCGCGAAATAGACTGAGACGCACGGTCGTGTCGAAGGGGTTATGCGACGAACCGGGGGAAGGAGGGATGCCGAAAGTATCGGTCGGATATACATATGTATGTCGGCCGAGGGTACAATGTATTCAAATTGCGAGAAAAAGGGTTGGCCCTTGCAACGGGTGTATATAGGTGATGGGTAAAAAATGCGACAGACTGGTTAACGAAGCGAGGTGGTCCATTCAATGGATCTGAATGGGATGCTGGGACCGTTCTCGCATCCGTTTCCAACGTGAACTTTGTATACGCCGCGCGCGCATTTTCTTTTTTCTTTTTTCACGACCGTACCCTGGCGACCGTGTGTGTGTGAGTACGCGCGCTCGCGCGCGCACGCTAACTAGGCGGATATACCCGGTGGCAGCCATATGCCGGGGAAAAGGCAACCTGACCTGCCTTCCACGCTGTCTACGCGCTTTCTTTTATACCCTTTCACTACCGAAAGGCTTCCTCTTGCGACCCTGGAGCCTGTCACGATCATCTTTCTATCGGGTCTTGCTTTGTTGCTGGAAATTCGGTCAGTGTGGGAAGAGGTATCTCTTGCGGATCTTTACTGTCTTCTATTTATATGGTATACATTATTGGTTATTGAAACTACACACGCTAATGGACTATTCGATTTTACTGTAAGTAGTTGCAGTTGAAAATCTTAATGCGTCGACCAAGAAGCGTGAAGGAGCAAAGACGCGACGTTCCAACGAAACTAGAAACGTTTGTTCGAAGGTGTACGTTTCCTGTTCACAATCTGTTAAAATTTCTACGGTCCACAAACGAGATACGAAAGACGGGGCTGCGAGGGTGTCAACGAAGAAGTTTGAAGGAGCAACGTCCGCATAACGAAACTAAGAGGCGGAGAAGTCGTCTCCCGCGAGCTCTTGCAAGGAAGTGAGTTTTCCGTCGGGGACGGTGTCGGGGGTGCGCGTCTCCTGGTGGAAGCGGAAGTTCGCCGGTGCTTCGGCTTTTTAAAACGAACAAAAGAACGCCGACACGTCTTAAATGAACGCGCTACTTGTTGCACGGAGAAAAGGGGGTGGAGGTCGTCGTCGGTGGAGACGGTGGCGGCGGTGGTGCGCTAGGGGTGGCAGCGTGGCAGAGAAGGAGGTGGTGCTCTGGGAAGAGCGGAAGAGAAAAGGGGGGTGGCAGAAGTTGGCCCCCGTTGGTAACGCGGCTCTGGAGGGGGTTAACGGGGCGAAAGGTGTCGGGGGTGGGCCGCTGGCGGCGGCACCGTCGACGGAAAACTGTTTCTCTTTTGTTTTTATCGTCTGGAGGAGAGCCGCGGTGGTGGGGGCACGCGAGGAAGTCGCAATTAAAAATGTAGTTCAAGGCCGTCGCCTCCAGGGGGAGGGGGTGGTTTACCTTGAGCCCTCTTTCTCTCGTTCTCACTTTTCTCTCAGCCCCTTTTCCGTCTTGCTCGCGCCTCTCGCCCCTCTCAGCCTTTCCTCCTCGCTTAGCGAGCCACGGTTTCTCGCGCCGTCGCGCACCGCGGAGATTTTCACGTGGCTCTGCCCCCGTTGCTTCTTCCTCTTACCACTCGCCACTCCCTGCACACCCCCCCGGCTTCGTTTCTTCAGCTTTCTTACGCGTCCGAGAACAGCCTTTCGGGAACGACGCGGAACTCGCGGAATTACAAGATCCCCGCCACGACGCCAACGGGAATCGAGATTGTCTTAGCGCGTTCTTTCTTTGACGATGCAGCCCATGGTACCCCTGACCTTCTTACCGCGCGCCTCCTTTAGAGACCGCGAGACTTTCGCTCTTTCCCTGATTCCCCTGATTACTTTTCAGAAATACTAGCACTAATTTTAGCATAGTCATTTTTGATATTCGTTAGACAAATTTTGATCGCGTTAAAAGATTAGGTCTGTAGACGAAGAAAGACAATAAATCTAATAGAACGTTACAATGAAAAAAACATTTCATTGCTGACTCCCGAACGTTGGAAAATTAACGGTTCATTACTGTAGAAGTGAAGAAATTGTTTAAACATCCTAGGAACAGTGCACGAACGAACAGCCGCACCATCTCGAAGAACGACCTAATCGAGAGAGAGAAAAATGAGTTAACAATTAAGAAACCCCGGACACCATAATAGCACTTCCTCCGAAAATACGCAAACCGCGATCTGAATGGAATCACAGAGGCTCCCCGTGACAAAACCCGGATGATCCCCGGTGTACCTTGTTCTCTTGACATTCAGCGAAGGGGGTTTAAGGGAAGCAGGTTCGAGGGAAACGGATCGCGCACGAGTCGTACCCTCCGGATTCCAATTAATCGCGAAATAATTAGCACCGAGCGTAGACGATCGAAGTGGATGCACGTCGATGCAACGTCGCCCGATGGTGAGGGTTGGCGGTTACCGGGGAGGGTTGCTTCGAAGGGGTGGTGTGTCGGGGAGGGTCTGACGGGAACGTTTGTATCCCGGGTGTCGCCGGTCGCGGCATTATCCCTTCAAATTGGTTATTTTCGGTAAATACCATTTTGAAAAGCCAATAACGCTGTTTCCCCATTGTCCCGGGACGTACCCCGTGCTCTTTCCGGCGTCGACCTACCCTCTCTCTCACTCTCTCTCTCTCTCTCTCTCTTTCCTTCTTCCTCTCTCTCTCTCTCTCGCACCCTGTCGCGTCGATATTTACGATTCTACCCCCGGCACGGCTCTTCACTCGACAGGGGTGTCTGCCGCCGTTGAAAACCGACAAAAGTAATCCCGAAAACGGCACAGGTGATGCCGCTTTCACTGGGAAAAAAAATCGTCCGACTACTCGCACCGTAAGGTAGATTCACGAGGGCTTCGCTGGAGGGAAATACCACACGCCAGGTAGGAAAACCAACCCCCATGGATCCCGGAGAGACGCACGGGCGTCAGTCGATGTGTACCTGAGATAGATGATCGCCGCCGGAAAGAATCGGGGGATGGAAACGGAGAGAGCAGGTCGACAGTGCGGAAGCCAATTTTTCGAGTGGAGGGTGCACCGTTCCGAGAGATAAGGGATGAAACCGATGAACGAGTCGGGAAGTCGAGATTTTTGTGCCGATGGTGTTTCCACCGAGGAACCGAGAGATTCAATTCCAAGATACTCCGTCGTTAAATCATTTCCATATTGCGTGGCAACTGAACTAACAAAAGAAAATTCTTCTTCGCCGATTGCAAGAACATTAAGAACTGCTTTCTTTCTTGAACGATTTTAACACGCATACTTTGCTAAATCGGTAAACTTAAATACTACATCTTCCAAGATTAATATTGTTAAATCAATGTATCGGAACGTGGATTTGCACAAGCTTCTACAAAAAAAAGCAACAGGAAGGATGAAGAATATCTCGAAGGAATCGAACAAGGATTTCATCTTCGTTCCGGTTTTCAGGAGCGCGCCCAATATTTCACAACGCGTCGAAACGAAGACAAATTCGCTTTTTATTTCCCCTCTCCGTGCTGGCCCTTATTTCCTGGGCGAAGTTCGACAGACTCTTCAAGGCAGAGACTGCGAGGCGCCCTTTGACGTTCTAGTAACACGCGCGCGGTGTCCTCGCGTAAAACTAGGACCATCGTTCACCGAATCCTCTAGCAGACAGGAAGAAGAAGAAGAAGCAGGCAAGGGGAGAAGTGGAGTGAGGGTGGCGAACTCAGAAGAAACGGATACAATGTTCCAGTTTCTTTGATGGAAGACGCCCTTTTGATTCCCTGGCCCGTGCAGAGGCGTCTTCGTCGCCGTGCCCCGAAGAAGGATTCAATTCCGTGCTCGCAACACGCCTCGATTCTCACGACTTCTTTTTACGGTCTCCCGCTATTCTCTTTGCCGTTCTCCTCCGGCATTTCCTAGCTTCCGGCGGACTTCCATCGGCGCCCTTCGCCGGGAATACGTAACGAGAGGGCGCGTGGTCGAAATTCGAATCACAGAGCCCTCGGGGGGTGGTTCGGGGTGAACGGAAGTCCTCGCGATGGAAAGGTTTTCCTGGTTCCACGACCAGGAGAGTCTGTCTCTCCCTTTTTTTTTCCCACCCTGCCGAATCCCGGTTCTTTCGACTGCCCACCTTTTCCACCCCCGCAAGCCAAACCCCGAATCTCATTCCACCTTCGAGGCTCCTCCGCTCGCGATTTCTTCCGCGCGAGGGACGCGTCGCCTCTTCCCAAACTTCGTGATTCGAGGTCGGGATAAGGAAAGCGGAATTCTCGCGCAGTTGTCGCTGATTAAACTCGTCCATCGGTTATTCTGCTCGATCGCCGTCCCCTTTTTCTCGTTCCGCTTCTACACGCCTTGAAATACAGGCGGATCCAATGGGTTGCGGCCAATGTCGCATTCTTTCGGATACGCCTAAGTGTCGGCGAATAGACCGCTATCTATCGCATGCGGTTGTGTGCGAGGAAACAGGAATAAAATACATATATGCATACGTGTAAGTGAATATTTGGCCAATATCTTGGTCGTGTGTTTCAACACCATCTTCTCACCGACACTTAAGTGTAGATAAAAAATATGCGGCACTGTCTTTGGGTCCGTTACACTGTGAATCAGCCTGTACTTCTTCCCATCCCTATCTCCCTCGAGCAAACACTCGTTGTCCTGAACCAGTATTCTCTTTGCGGAGTTTCGCTGGAGGCGAGGCTCGCAGAATTCCGCGAGGAATACCCGGAACCTTGTATTCCCCGTGTGCGTCTTAAATTCGCGCGATTTCTTCGCGGGGAATCAAGCCCCAACCAGCCACGGTATAAAGGAGATGAAAGTACCGCGGATCTGCAGGGCTTAGCGGGGCTAATCCTTCAACGCAGCCGGCGGAAAGATTGAATACACCGCCGGGGGTGGCTCGATCGTAAAACATATGGAGAAACTTTTTTATCGCCTCGCTGTGTCGCGGAATACTCGCGTTTTATTAGATCGTGGCCTGGCACCGTGGTAGGGGCTGCTTATTGCTAAGAATAGGGGTGCGTTTACTTTCGGAGATTCGATTAGGGCTGGATAATGAACGGCGAGATAATTGATGCGAAGCAGATGTGGTGCAATAGACAAAAAAATGTATGAACAGTTGTATAAACTGCTTGAATAAATTGTAGATTGTTCACCACGAAGAGATTGGCTACTCAGGGATTGTTAATAGCGGATTTGCTAAAAATCCCGTGAAAAGCGCAACGTTGTCCACGAATTTTCGTCGAATTCGTGGCGAAAATACCCGGGCAGATCGAGAAATGCGTTTCGGTAGGATCCGGTACGACGGAGGGTCTAGAACAGATCATCCCCACCGGGGAACGCAGCCCGTTTGCAACCCGGGGAACGACCAGCATCAAGAGCCTCGATCTCCATCGCGCCGCGAAATTCCACGGATCCGGCACGCCCTCGAGAAACAGATCCCGTAAAATAGAAACTTCCGACGGTACGTACGGGCTGCATATTCCCCGCAACGAGGACTTCATACCGGGAGTTTCGCCGAGGACCTAGCGCGCACAGGTCCTTGTAATTTCGCCTGGCAGCATCCTCGTCCTTTCCTTTGCGCCGGCTTCCATCCCACGTTCTGGACCACTTGCTCGCGGTGATCCCGCAAGTAGAGGCTGGGAATCGCAAAGGCAAAGAGCGACGGGGGTTGGGAGGTAGCCGGGGGGTGGTTGGGTCGCGAGAGAGGGCGAGAGGGTTGAGAGGGTTTCCGTGGCGGGGTGCGGAGGGGATGGAAAGTCTAGCGCGGAAGGAGGACAGCGTGCCAGAGGGCAGAGGGACGAAGAGGAGCCAGGAGGTGGCGACCAGGAGGTATACGAAGGAGGACGTGCCTTCATTTGTTTCAGCGGGCACGGTGGTGGGTGGTTACGTCACGTGTTGGTCGTCATGGTAACCTTCTGGGCTTGCCAAGAGGGGATCCAGCGTGTTGCCGGTTAAGACAGCCGGGGATCCTGATCTTACGGGATCTCCCACGCACGTAGAATTCGTGTCGAGGGTTGCCTCCTCGGCACAACGTATATCAGCCTGCCGCACACCCTACCCTTTTACACCCCCGCGGTCTTCCTGCGTCCGGCAGATCCTTTTTTATCGTAGCATCAGAGTCGATAGGCGACTGCGAACTTCAGCCTAGATGGTACCGCGCGTTTTTTGGAGGGTGGAACGTTCGGTTGTCTCGGATGGCCGAGAGACCGATGTACCGGATCACCGAGCACTGGAAACGTCTTCGGGGTGGCTGGCCCTAGACGTGACGCGAATCGTTTGCCTCTGATTGCTGATTGGGGATGCATAGGTTGATCGCAGGGTAGTTTCTTGTATCAACTTTTCGTGATGCTTTTCTTCGGCTCTGAGGTCGGTGGTATCGGTGATCTGTTTCGAACGCTTTGCGGAATGGTTGCTATTGGGGTTAATAAGGGTTAGTTTGTTGGAACAGCTTTTCTCTCTCGGTGCTCCTCTCGAGCTTCTCTTTGACCACGAATTATCATCATCGACACCAGAGGTCGAACGCGAGAGGAAATCCTCGCGCAATAAATTCCTATTACAATCTGCTCGTCTGTTTTTACTTCATTCACGTTTTACGGCGTTCAAGTATCCATTGTCGTAAAATATTCCAACCCCTCTGTTACTTTGCATTCCGGTGGAACACGTCGAGCTTTCCAACCCCCTGTCTTAAACCGCTTTCACGAACGTGGCGACACATTCGAGTCGGATATCTCTGAAATCTAGAGTGACGGTAGCGTGTGTTTAAAATATTAAACATATTGTGAACAATTAAAACAATTCTTCGGCATCCCTTTTTGTCATTTATTCGTCAGTCGCGTTAGAAGATCACTCGTGAAAACACAAGAAATTGGTATGTCAAATAAAAATTCTCAGTACGGTACGTAATCGTTTAGCTCTTCGATTTACTTAGTTATTATTAATGTATATTTATATTTATTCCAATGTAAGACAATCGGTTCTACGTACCCAAAAGATTCCCACAACCCTCTGGCAACAAACCATTCCACTCCAACTCCGAATTACTCCCATCAACCCGATATCAATAATTAGCGTTTTAAGCAGCTCCTTTTTCCCCGAAGCAACAGCCTCCTCAACCTCCTCAGATACCGATGCGCGCAAGAAACTCAAGTTTAATCTGTGGCGGAACCGCGCCCGAGTTTCCGGTTGGCTCTTCCGTTTTACGAATGCGACGTCGTATCGTCGAATAAAGCGGGACGATTAAGCGTGCATGTCTCTCGCGAAATTGTGAGCTCGGGAGTGGTGGCGCGGGGGTTGGAAGGTGGATGAAAGGGGTGGGCCGGTGTCCTCGGGGCCGCGAGAAACGCCTGCAGCACCCGCGACAAAGTAGCAGACTGCAGTGGCAGCATCTTTGAGTCTTCGCCGCGTAATTACACGACCACTCCGCGCGTTTCTCTGTCTTCCCCTGTCCTCGGAGACGCCTCGGTGCCGTCTCCGGTCTCCGGATCGAATTCCATTAACAACGCCCGCTAGACTCACCCTCCCTCACGGTTTCCATCCCCTTCCCCCGCCGCCGAAACCGAAGACAACGTTTCCGCATTTTGCCGGGACCCGGGTTCCTCGGGATACCGGCTCGCATTCGCGGGGGCCGCTAAGTGGATCCTCCGCGAGGCCGTTTTTAATTCGCGCTTAGGGGATCCTGTCTACCCGCGAGAATTTCTCATCCGAGTTTCTCGTACTCGCGGACGAGGCTCTCCTCGTGTCGCCGGATTAATTGGGTATGCCGGCAACGATTGAGTCTCTTGGAAATTAAATTGATTAACCGCGCGAGTTATCGCGGGGAGATCGCCGAGAAAGATAACCGAGACAGGGTAGTTTCGTGTTTTACAGGGGATGATATCCGAGGACGGATCTGCGTGTCAATTTCCATATTCATGAATTGTTTGATGGATACCTTTGTTTTATCGGCCACGAGACTCCGCAGAAATTATGCCGATGCGTCTATGGCGGATCACGAGCCTTTATGATAATATAGATTTTCTGGGAAGAATTTATCTTTCAATTTTTAGGTATCGTTGAACAAAATATTAGTCTGTTTAATGTCTCTTGGTATAAACAACATCTGGTACTTTATCAATTTAAAAATTATGTAAATGCAGGAGGAGTTGAATAACGAAGAATTATAAAGAATTTTTTAAGACGGCTTGATTCTGAAAAATTTGTACTTTCTGTAGTTCCGAAGTTGTTACAGTAAATATAGCTTTAACCCCCGCGTTTAAAGGTCCCTTCGACTCCCCCTGTTCACATATTATCGAAAAATAAAACAATATCAAATATTTTTTGAAGAATTATCTCCCATGCAAATTCCATCGAAATCAGTGTACCGGCTCGGTATGCTACCTCGTTAGTAATGGATGGTTTCATTGGCAAACTGTTTGCGTTCTCGTAACATATTCAAGTATGCTAACCGTATGTAAACTTCGTGCGGAAAATATAATGTGCGGCGTGCCGCGTCCGTGGTCGCGTCATATAAATTAGTTTGTTCGTTGCTTCGATGTAAATTTGAATCGCGACACGAGAGATTGAACATTTTATCTGGTCTTTCCCAGTTTCTATTAAAAACATATTAAAAATGCAATCGAACTCGTTAGACGCAATCACATAACGTTTTCACCGTTTGGATCAATTTTGATTCTTGTATCAGAACAAATAGTTCTGCTCGTGGCGATGTTTTAACTGCAACTGTTTGCGTACAATATTCCAAAAATAATTGCTCGAAGAGGAAATTTGTTGTCTCTACCTCCCTTTGCGTGTTATCATCCATAACGAATTTAAATCGTTTCCAAGCACGTATTTCTGGCAAGACATAATTGTAGCATCAGTTGAAGAGCAATGAATAATTTCAACAGTGAAAATAGGATATCTTCTATCAATTTTTATCACAATTCTTCCAAACAAATAGTTCAACGATTGAAAAACAAGATATTAAATAGATTCCGATGAAAATAGTAAAGGACTAAACTCCTTCGGTCTCTCCATTACAAAGTCTCATCTGAAACACTAAAAAATATTCCGAAGGATAAAAAGATGTAAAAGAGGAATTTCAGAGTCTCTCATAATTCCCGCAATTAAATCATCCGGTTTACAGCTCGGCAACACCAATGGAAACTGATCGGAAGCGTTCGTTTGTTCCCAAGTCACGTCCAAGACAGTCTCCGCGTCAGTCTTGACATCTTCAGCAGACGCTCTCGGAGAAGTTCACCCTTGGAGAAGGGGAGGTAGCTAACCCGATCCCGCCGACAATTTCAGTTTTCATTGGAAAATAATTATTATGGGATGCTTCGGTACTCGAGACGGTCCCGGCTGCCACGGTCCCGGCATTAAGTATTGTTTCTCCCTATGTTTGAAATTAATTTGAAGTTGCCTAAGCAACCCCCGACACGAAGCGTTCCGTGCCCCGTTCCCTGACAGTCAATAACGACCACCCAGCGAAGCAGTTTCGAACTTGCCTCCGCGGCTTAGGAAAGGGATCGAGCTGCCTCGGATCGATGCCTGCTCGCGTAACACCTCGATCGACCGTGTCTCGATTCGGGGCACTTCAACCCTTCGCATCGAACACGATTAGGCCACTCGAAATAGATCTTTGTCTCCAAAAAATCAATTCTCAAGAAGCCTGTCCTCTGTGGCATTTTCGACTATCCAACGTTAATCGAAGAAAGGACTTTCTAATCGGTTCCTATTTTTCGTGATCGTGTAAACAGTTTAAAAAGAAAGTTCCTCTTGAAAGCCATGTAGATTTTTTTGTTATCACTGTGAAGAATTCAGCATGCGCCGTTTGTCTACGCACGGCCATCGCCCGAAATCGAGCGGTGCGTAGCCAGTTCCACCCCCGGGCATTAAAAAAATTCGTCTCGGAGCTGCAGGGGTGTATTCGACGGGGCAGCGGGCGCCACGAGCCATCTTGCACGGGCATAATGTCAGTTCGTCGCCCTCGCTATCCACGAGGGGGTGGTTTTCGAAAGACGGGCTCGTGGGATGGGCTTGCCAAAACCACCCCGGTGTACGTCCTCTACTCGCGCGTACATATATAGCGTACGAACGAACGAACGAACAGAAGGGGCACGGTGTACGTGCAACGGTACACGATGGAGTCTCTGCCGGCTGTTCCATCGTCCTGGCAGGATGCAAGACGTAACATGCCTAACGATCTTCCTCCCTCTCTCCTTCCTTCCTCTCTTCCCTTTTGTCGAATCCTGCCTCTCGCGTCCTTTCCACCCTTTGCTCTCTGTCTCGCTTTGGTTATCCTCTATACTTGCTACTCTCTCCACTCCCTCTCTCTCTCTCTCTCTCTCTCTCTCTCTCTCGCTCTCTTTCTCTCTCTCTTTCACCATCTTGTTCCGTCTCTCCATCCCTCTCTGTTTCAGCGAGATCCTCTTCGTTCTCTCTGTTTCTCGGCTCTTCTCCTAGGATCCTAGCTGACTCGACTACGGCTAGGTCCTTGCAATTGCTTGCCAGTGGCTTAGCGTCTCGTACAGGTTTACGTCCTGCGCGGAACCCGCCGCCAATTTGCGCCAATTTGCGTTTAGCAGCGCTCCTTGCGAAATCTCCGCCATCGGCGCCGCGCGACACCGTTTTCTGGTGTCTACTCGCAATGCTACTTCTGTCGTGGCTTTCGGGCCGGGACCGCGACAGAATATGCGGAGGCAAATTGAGAGCCCGAGAGTTTTTGGGCTAAATCTAAAAGGAGAACGAGAGAGAGAGAGAGAGAGAGAGGGAGAGAGAGAGAGAGAACGAGGCGGCTTCCTCCGAGGAGCCGAGAAACTGTTTTTAATGAGGCTTCTCGAGGGAAATGGGGGTTGAAGGTGTAATCAAGAGGAAGAGACTTTTGCTCCTCGTTGTACCTATGGAATCGCTGATGGACTGTGAATTTCGTTCCTGGTTTCAGTGTTACGCGAAACCGACTTTTGTTCCATGAACAGCTTCGGCTGAGAACGAAATGGCTAGAACTTTATACATTTATGGCGTCTGCGTGCTTGCGAAATACAAGCCGGTGGGTGGACTAAACACGCAGAGGTGGTTCTCTTTTATTATCACCGCAAATGACCTTTTCCTTTCAGATAATCTAGGAAAATAGGAATTTTCAAAAGGAGCTCGCTGTTACGCGACAAGTCGAGGAACGAAATGTCTAGACGGTAGAGTCTGCGAGTACATCAATATGAAAATAAAAGTTGACCAGTGCATGTTCAAGCTTTTAGCAAAGAACAGATCTACAGTATCATACAACTGATCTTCTAGTCGTTTGCTATCGTACAATCGATATTCAACTTGCTCACTATCGCACAGCCAGTATCAACTTTCACATAAGATTCTACCGGCACATAGCCATCGAAGAAGTACATAGCTCACTATCTTTAAATTCTCCACTGTCACATAGCCACTTTTCAACATGTTCACTGCTACATAGCCGATATCCAAACGAATTTTCACATGGAACACCTTACAGCAAGTAATTCGCTATCTTCAAATCCTACATTACTCCATAGCCAAGTTTCACTACTTCGCTACAATCGTTCACTACTATCTATCCAACGTAGAAGCAGACGATCCACTGTCTTCCAACTTTCCGCTAAATAGTCAGCGTTCAACTTGTTCACCGTCGAATAACCAGTCCAGGTCCATCAATCGACGTCCAGGGAGAAGGCAAGATAATAATTTCAGGGACTCTGTCCACGATCAATTAATTTCTGTCGCGAAGTTGAATCGAGCACGGTCACTTCTCGACCGCGAAAGCGGCCAAAGTCGTTGGCGCACATCGAGCACGGCAGCGGGCCATAAATCAGCACCGTAAACGCGGTGGGCTGACCTCGGGGAAAGATTGTTTGGGCTGACCCTCGACCTGGGTCAGGGGCCCCGCTGACCTCTACCGGATTGGCCACGAGTCCCAGAACCGGAAATTCTGGCTGGCCCTCCATAACGTCGCGGCGAATTGACCTGAACGGTATAATGTCCGGTCACTCCTTTCGCCGGCACGCGCCCCTTCAAGTATTAGCCGGTGATTTATCGACGGGACCTGGACCATGCCCACGGCTCTGTCGATTTTTAATCGTTTATTGCCACTTCCCTCGGCCTACCCGCCGCCGCAGGTATTTGTAAATATTGTATTGCACCCGCCTCCCTTCTAATTGGTCGAGTTTTATCGCTGGTATGTTTGAACTTGAAATCTTGTGCTAATACATTGTATTTTATATACACTGTATTCGAATTACATTGTAATTGCCTTCTATAATTCGAACCTTTTGCTTTATTCAATTGCTAATTACGGGAATCATGAGTGCAATCGAAATGCAATGTAATTGTGATACAATGCAATGTAAATTACTCAATATAATCGCTTGATGTGACAAATATCATTCATTTTTTATCCGAGTTTCTTCCCTTTCGCATTTGCAGACATACCAAAATGTATTGTGTTCGTTAAAACTAGTTTAAAACTTGCTGACAATTGCCAACGGTGAATATGAGTGCGTAATTAAGTGAGTAATTAAGTAATTCTCTTTTCAGGTCTTTCCTATTGAATAGCGTTACTGTGAATAGTGTAAAAGACAATCGTCTTGTTTGCTAATGTCTTGTTAATGGTATATCAAAAGTCATTTGAAAAATAGACACAATAGCAGGTGGGGTGAGCATGACGGTGCGCGTTCAACGTCAACTTCAATTTCGCGCACGCTCGACTCCTCTTCAATGGCGTCCACCTCTCGTCCAGAATCGGATTATTCACGGTCAAGCAGAGACTGACCAGCGGTCAACTGTTTCACAGCAGGACGTCGTCCAAGAACTCGGTGAACCACGCCATTTCAGAGTAATTGAACCGATTCGAGTGAGGGGTTGGTGGCCACGCTACTGTAGGGGTGGTGTCCTAGGGTGACCTTTACAAAATGGCTGCGAGCCATTTTCGCGACGGCGAAACGACGAACCTTGTGCATCGGTGAATGTCGGGACGAGACTTGCGCAACAATTTAACAATTCTACAAGGATCGCTAAAATATTCCGCTCATTGTTATTACAATTCTTTGTGGTGATGTCAGCGCACAGGTTTGATCAAAATAAAGAACAAGCAATCTTGCAATTAAGAAATTCTCAACGTTTATAAATAACACAATATATATCGTTATTAGACAATTGAGAAATATTTATGAAGATCCGCGTTCTTTCTTTAGATATCCGAGTATATTTTTATAAATTAGTTACATGTAATTTTAAGATAAACTTCACTTTAAATATTATAGAAACATGAACATTTAGGGTTCAACTCTAAATTGAACATGTTATTTCATATTTAGAGTTCGATATTTCACAAAATTAGTAAATTCGTTCTATCGAATAATTTTCTTGGAAGTCTTTCGGGAAAATTATGTATATTTAAGGACGAATTAATTAAGAATGGTGGAGACTCGATAATTTTCCATGAGAGTATCAATGGCGAGTGTACACAAGGTGTGTGCAGGTTTCGATTTCTCTCGAAATGCGAGTTGTTCGAGCGATCGAGGATCGGAGCCGTGGCCCGTCTGAATTTCGAATGTTCATGATCGCGGGCGAATAGGTTGGTTTTTCCCATGGTTCGTTTTTTCATTTTAACGGCGAGTTATTTCCATCGGGAGTCATTTCCCTCGGCGGACATTTGGATCGGCACGTTATATACGCGCCGAATGATCGGAATAATGCAAAAGTAATATCGGTGCTCGGAGCATCGTGTAATAGCGGCCTTAAAATATGAACGACGGGAAAATGGAGCGATAAACTTCTCATTGAGTCATCCGTCGTTAAGGAATGTTCGAATACTGCCGTTTCGCGCGTTTTATTTCGTCGGGAACGCGCACGCGGCCGACGGGAATAAAACTATTTGTCGGCCGATCCTGCGAAAACCGGACTCGTCTCCGATCGCCTGTTATCTCCACGCGTCGAACTATCCTCGATTAATAATGGGACGCCTTTATATAGTTTCGCACCGTCGTCGTCTGCTCGGCCGAAACGATATTTCGATCGCCGCTATTATTACAAACGGCATTTCTTCAAGTCTCGTCGCTGAACTGTCTGTCTCTGCGAATCCCATTTCTGCTACTGTAGCAGCAGCATTTATAAATCAATTTTATTGTTTTTCAGAAAGTGGATATCTCCGAAGATTGCTCCAATGATAAAATTTCGGCGAGTCTCTCTTTCTTCGTTTAGCTTAGCTGTTTTTATCTCATAGTTTTATAAGTAGGTATGTTATCAAGATTCATCTTGTCACTGCATCGAATTAAACAGCCTCGGATTTGATTGAATCATTTGCAAGCTTAACAACTAGATATTCAAAACAAAAAATAAACTATATAACGGACCTAAAATTTTATTACTTAGCTTTTGTTTGAAGTAAGAATTTCAGGGACCTCACAGTCGATTTTGCTTTATGCAATTTTCGGTATGGGCGACTGGCTCGAAATAACTCGCGGAAGAAGTGGGGATCTAAGTTTATTCGATAATTGATAATAATACGACGTCGCTAATTATTTCCATCCTTATAATACCCATTTTAACGTGCTCATGTTATCCTACTGCATTTTACGTTCCCTGCTTATTCTAAATCGCAGGATATTCTTGTCCTCGTAATAATAGCAATAATATGCACGTCTACATGTCAGGAATCAGTCTTATGAATCTACAATGAGCTGAGTGGGTTATTAAAATCATGACACATGATGGAGCAAGTATCTACCACCGTACGGATTAATTTCCTCGCATTAATTATACACATTCGAGACAATGTATTTTATACTCGACGATTTCGCGGGAATAGAACGGAGATGAGAGTCTACTTTTGAAAGTAATTTTGTGCGAGGATTTCTAAACGTTCTTAGACATTTTCGAAGGAAAATTCAACCATAGAATAAACGTTAGGATGCAAGAGAAACTTGGTAACGATGAAATGTTACACATGGAGCAAATGTAAACATTTTATGATTTCAGTATTGTTAAAGAAATTAAGATAAGGTGGGCCATGTATTGTACTATCGCAGAACAGAGGTCAGATCCATTGAACAAAATGATTTCTGTCCAACGTGCTAAAATGAATAATACAATGTGAAAATAGATTTTACATAACGATTTGAAGCCACTAAAATCAAAGACAAACAATTTCACTTTATTCAAGGATCTATACACTCCCGATAAAATGAGAAACGTTCACAGATATTCGTCAAACTTTTACGCGTTCCAGAAGCAATTTTAGAAAATCCAGTACCCCACCATCGATCTCCGAATTTTATGCATATTCGCGTGTTCAATAATTACCTACCGGTGCCGGAAAATACATAGTACTCCACTGACTTAATAAACCGTATCCAAATAAAGAGCAATACAAAATCCACGCACGACCCCCCGAAAATTTTGATCTTATTAAACCCGCTGGAACCAGTAATACCATGAAATCTCATTTCTCGTTCTGCCAAAGTACAAATCCACTGTCAGCTAACCGAATAAACCCCGAAGAAAATTCAATCAACCACCAACCTTTCTGCACACCGCAGAGCTACTCCCTCTCGATCCACCCCCATGAGTTGTCGCAGGATTCATGGAAAACTCCTGTGTCATCCGGTGGAAAGTCAAAGGAAAACTGTCTGGTCCCACGGAGGTGTTGCCTCCGCGGTGCCAATCGAAAGACTAAGCGAAAGGGTTAACATATTCCTGAATACAAAACACATGCATATTCTATTGGGGTCCCATGTGCGTCCTCAGCCCTGATACGCGGATCCAGGCTCGTTAGCGTGTGCGTGCACACGCACGGGGCCCAGGTGGGGCCCCCCATAAACGCGTATGGAAAACGACCGTGGAGAGACTCGGCTACCTGAATCATCGTTCACGGGGGGTGTTTCTAGGGGGGGTGGGGCGAGCAGGGGGGTCGGAGAATCGCTCGAGGCACTCGTGACAACTATTGCTTATCGTAATGCGATTTTCATACGAATCGTCCTATGACGATTATTAATGATCCACGGGCAACTCGATTTCAGCATTCTCGTTAGCCGCCGGAAAAAATTGAATTCGACGCTCCGCTTTTCTTCGGCGTCACGCGGCTTTCCAACAGAGTCCTCGAAACGGATTGACAGATCGATCCGTCGGTAATTATCGTGGATTAACGAGATAACCCGGGGAAAGGGAGTCCCGACGATGGAGTTGAAATTGAAAGTTTCGGGTTTGCGTGGTAGTGATTGGTTTCTAAGTTCTTCGACGAAGGTCGTGGGGATTGCGTGGTGATTATAGTTGGTGGCTGAGTACCAATGGCTGACCGTTGTTAACGCGTTCACTGCCAAGCGAATTGTACGCGTTTCGAGCAACTTTCATCTATTTCAGAGAGCATTTTTTCAGGTGAAACGTCTTTTGGCAGGGTGTAAGCCTAATTCGTGTCACGGAATTCGCGACATGAAAAAGCGTAACGGTGAAAAGTGGGGGTTGCGTTCTGTACACCCTCTCCTCTCCGTTCAGAGTGGTGAGTAAGGCCACTTTTAATATGCTAAAGTTCTACAGTTGAAAATGGTAAAACTGAAATTTTATTTAATTCCTTGTTCCCGCAATCGACGCGGAACATTTTTAATGTCGAGGGGCTAAACACGCGCGTACGTAACAAAACTCGAAATTCTCCGGTCAAGACGTAACGAGCCATTCACACGAACAGCGGCGCGGCGTTCCGATGTGAAATGCATCGAGCTCGTTAAATTCCGATCAAAATTCAGCGAGCGCAGCGGCTCATGGTTTATCCAATTGAAACTCGAATCGCGTGACAACGGGTCTACCTGAGCCCAGCGAAAAATAACCGAGGGTATTAAAAATTCTAGCGAACTGCGCAGTCGAGGGTCCCCGGTCCCAGTCTCGACGTGCACCGCGGAGAGGAGAGAAAAAAAACCGATCGAGGGCCCGAGTGTCCCGAAGTGCTCTCGAAACGATGCAGGCTATCTCCAAATCGCGGCACCCATCGAGTGCCCTCCAAGATAAAAATCAAAATTCTATGCGCGCCGAGCCAAAGGTGCGAAGCCCGTGGCACGCATGGCTGACCGTATTGTTCGGCCCTCTGACGTCTTAACTAAGTCCTACGTGGAGCGTCGAAAGAGAGAGAAAGAGAGAGGAAGAGAGAATGAGAGAGAGAGAGGGAGAGGTAGAATCAGGGTCGACCTAGCTCAGACGTTTTCGGTGTCCCTGGCACCGGTCAGACTAATCGCGATTTTCCACATCTGTCGCGAGGATGGACGCCCGATCAAAAGAGGCGTCCCTCGCGGTGAAACGAGTTAATACGATTGTCACTGGACTACCGTGCCCCGTGGAATCCTCTTGATAAGCTCGAGGGATCTTATGGGTCGTGATCAAACTCCAGATAACCACACCACAGCCATTTCGTTTGCATTCGTGGCGATAGTGCGTCGCAAATGAAACGCTCGATTTAATTGCGATTTATTAAAATCTATTGAAATGATTAGGAATGTGATGCAGACAATTTTTATTTTACATAAAGACACGCAGTCGAATTCTGAACCAACGAGAGTACCGATATTACAGATATCGGAGTAAAATTTCAAACATTCGTTTCTCGAGGCACATATCCGGCTGGTCTGAAAATCGTTTTCCACCCCTAATTCTCAAACACGAGGACTTTCCAAACAGAATCACGACGAAACCGGAAGTCCTCGGCTCGGTAAGACCTCGACAAACAGTAACGGAAACGGAGAAACAGTATCGCCGGCTGTTCCGTAGAAGAAAGAAAGAAATTCGTTCTCGAGGAATTAGGTCAGGTAGATCGCATCGAGGGCTTCGATCTTCGATTTCCGAAGGGTTACCTGCCGATCGGGGCCCGCCTCCCCATAATGTATTAGTCAAAACCGAACACCCGTCACAATGCCGCTGATTACTTTAATAATGGAACCGAATGGCCCCGGGGCTGGTGGCTGGGTGTTGGGTTTTCCTCGCGGGCACAATGCAGCTCGCGAAGTATACAAATAGAAAAAAAGCAACGGAGGAACGGGACAGAGTGAGAGAGAGAGAGAGAGAGAGAGAGAGAGAGAGAGAGAGAGCAGAGGGGTTGGTGGTGGTGGTGGTGGTGGAACGAACCCTCTGTCTCCTCCGCCCCATTCGAAGGATATACCTCCTAGTTACCCCGACGAGAATATTCAAATCGCAACCCTTTCGCCCGTGAAAGGAGACTTCTGCCGAACCCTTCGATCGGATTCAATGGGCATCGATATTCAAATTTATTTGACGGAGCCGCGCCGCTCTTCTTCTCACCCCTTCCTCACCCTCTCCCTCTTTCTCTCTGTTTCTCATTCAACCGTTGCAACAACGCGAAGTTATTGGGGTCGCCGGCTGAGCGACAGGATAAAAAAAGGGAAGGAATTTGCATTCTCCGACTTTTTTTTCCTTCTGCCCCAACCGATACAACGTCGATACCCGCCGTTTTCGATCAGCCTGCGAAACTGGAGCGGAAACGGCGCCGGCAGATGCACAGGAAGTTTCGATCCAACCCTCCTCGCCGAGTCGCTACACTCTCGATGTTGCCGTTCCTCTGGTTACACCCCCGCCTCAAAGGCCCGAGGAGATGCTTCGCGGGGGTGGCGCGAGAGTATCGAAGACGAAGCTCCCCCCCCCTCACCCTTCGAATCCCGAAAGCCGATCGTCCCGATGAAATTCGGCCGACGGGGGTCGTTTCTACTCCTCGCCGTTACCCTTTTCGAAAATCGCTGAGAAACGAGAGATTAGCGGGCACGAGGAATGCCGAGGAATCAGCCGACAGGCGACTGATTCGATTTTCCCGGATGTTTATCGACGGCGAAGGGCGAGGGAAATTATAAAGGGCGGTGCGGTGCGGATGATGCACTTAGCTCCGGGATAAATAAATTCGTTATTTACTGCGACGTCGGGCGGTATAGTAGCTGCTGCCGTATTCTATGGCTAATCGGTGAGCGTTCAGGCTGCAAAATATTCTTCAGTTCCAATGCGTCTTATTGCACCATTTTATCGATTCACCCTATACGAACGAGTTCTACATCTGTCCGAATTTTTTTATAACAATTGTACAGGGATTAAACTACTTTAACTTCGTGCAGGGCACAATGCTCCGGCTATCCAATTGTCTATAAAAATTAATGTATGCAGTATTATATAGTATGACAGAAAAGAATCTTAATCTTAAGTCTTACTCTAAAATTCACACAATTATGGACAGCGCGAAACTAAGCAAATATAGGTACTATTAACGAATAGTACAGCGCAATTTCATTTGAATGCCTGTAACGTGCCATTGAAAAAATCAATATTATTATAAAATAATGTGCATTTCATGAAAAAGCTCACCGAGAATTCAATCAAATCGAAATTAACGAAATTCGTAGAAAAACTGGTTCAAATGTTCTGCAGAACGCGGCCAAAGATTTCGTGTCCGCTCATTAGCCTAGTCTGAAGACCTCATTCACTTAACGTTCTTAAAACTCGGCGTTGATGCGGGAGGTGTGACCTGCTAAATATTCCACGGAGCGCGTAGTTACCCGAGGGTAGCAGCGGACGTCGGAGGCGAAAGAAGAAGAAGAAGAAGAAGATGAAGCAGAAGAAGAAGAAGAAGAGGGAGGTAGGAGAGCGTGCACTCCCTGAAATCACCCCCATGGAGCCGCGAAGAAAACCGTTGTGGTGGGTGGGGACGCGATAGAACAGGAAGGAGAATAAGAAGAAAATAATGACTCTTACAAGTCTGCGGAGCGTCGACCGAGTCTGCAGCGTCTGAGGTGCGCGGAGTTGGATGAAAAGAGAGAGGGGGTTGGAGGAGCGAAACGGGGGTGGTGCGAGGGGAGGACGTCGTCGTCGCGTCTACGGCCGTGACCCGGTTTTTTCCGAAGCAACAGGTCCCTTCTAATTAAGAACACTTAAGAAAACTTCCCTCTTAAAGCTGACGCCTCTCCCTTCGCTTGTTCGCTCGTTCGCTCTTCGTTTCTCCGTCTCTGTTTCCCTCACTCTCTCTCTCTCTCTCTCTCTCTCTCTCTCTCTCTCTCTCTCACTCTCCTCTCTCCTCATTCTCACCGGTATCTCTCTCTCCTCTGATAACGCTATTATATTTTAATAAACCCACTAGCCTGGTTCTCTCGCTCCAGCCAAGCCGGCTGTCGACCGTCTTTTTGTTCTCTCACTCCTTTCCTCCTGGAGTCGCTTCGAGGAATCGCGCGGCCGGATCAGAGGAAACCGGAGGAATACTTTTCGCGCTGGCAATCCGCCCGAGGAACGAACCCGTCGACATCCGCGGCGACCATTAGCGTGATTAGCTCCTCCTTTCGTGGCGAAAGTTCCTTTGAGTTGATTTTCGGCGCTCCTTCTTTTTCCTTAGCTCGCCGCGCCGGGGCAATTACCCCTGTTTGCGGCCGCTTGCGATTGCCCCGAGACACCTCGTTTTCATTATTCGAAACTTACAAAGCAATTAAGAATAATGATTTCTTCATTAGTTTCATTCTTTATTTTATTGCGTCCATTTTATTTCATTGTGTCCTATATCGATTTTATTATTTCTCGATCATTTCATTATTTTAATTCGTCTTTGGTATCAACGCCTCTGAGATCATCTTCTGCAATACTCGTTTCTTCGTGATTGATGGGAGAAGCGAAAGAGCAAAATAGGAACAACAACTGGACAACAAACTGCATTTTGATGTATTACAAACGTCTTTCTACAAAAACAAACAGCACTAGATTTTTAAACAAGGTACAAGAACAGAACAACGAACTGCCGTTCGATTTACTATAAACGTTACGAAGCTCTCTAAAGACCAGACACGCTTACGATTCCAAACCCGTCGATTTCACGACGCCGATAGCAATAAAACGGTAAAAATCCACAGTGGGTCATTTCGAAGCGCCCGTGGTATCGGCGTTAAACAACCGGCTTCGTTCGCGATCGGATTTTTACGGGACCGGTTAGTATTCCGCAATGGTTCCCGTGATCCAAGAGGGCAGGAGTATGTAATCTCTTGAACTAGGAGCGCGAAAATCGGAAGTCCTTTCACCCCTGTTTCGCGGGGAATTTTCGCGAACCCTGCGCGCGAAAAGAAAATGATCACTGGCGCGTGTTTACCCTTGGCATTGCACCCCTCCAGATCGCGATACCGGCGCACTTAGCGTGCCGATAAATTCCGTGTGGTTTCGGGCGGCGTTATTTTTGAAGAGGCGTCGGCCCGTTCCGGGGGTTGAAGGGAGAGAGGTTCGCATACCTCGAATAGGCGAAGATAAGGAGAAACAGAGGGACGACGCGAGAGAAGAACGGCTAACTGTGAGAAAGCAAAAGAGAGAGAGAGAGAGAGAGAGAGAGAGAGAGAGAGGGGGAGAGCGGGAGGAAGGAGAATGTACGGGGGCGAGAGAGAGAGAGAGAGAGAGAGAGAGAGAGAGAGAGAGAGAGAGAGAGAGAGAGAGCTAGGAGGGTGGCAAGACAAAGAGGGTGAGTAAGAGTAGTATTGCCTGGTTGGCAGTCAGTGGCTGGGTCCTGAAGTTAAAGAGCTTCGGGGGCATACGTGAGAGGGATGTAGAGAGACCGGCGAGGGTGTGGGGTGGGGTGAGGACGGTGGTTACGTGGGGTGGGATGTAGAGGGATATAGTAGGGTGGGTGGCGTTTCTGGCGGCCATTTTGAACGCATATATCGATTGTTTGGCGGCCGGGCTCCGCTCGGCCATTCGCAGGGGTGGCTCGTGTGTCACACGACCACCCTCCACCCTGCCCTGCTCCCACCTGGGAAAATCGTTGTCGTTTTTCCCGAGATGCGTGAACCGTCATCTGGTCCCAGCCAGCCAACGGTGCGCGATACAATTTTTAGGAACCGCTGTTTTCGCTGAGCTCGCAGTTCCGCCGGGGGTAGGCGGGGATGAACGAGGGCTAACTTAGCTGGCCCTTTCAGATGGAATTTTGTCGGCGGTTATTATGGAGCTAATTTACTGAACTGGGTGTAGACAGCAAACTAAACAGTGTAAATCAAGTTATGAATCGGAAATTAGGAAAATTATTGAAAAATAGGAAAGAGCGAGGGTAGTAAGCACCAGCAATGATACAGCAAGTTAAGGTAAATCACTATCCTCTTTATGTAGCTTATGAAGCTCAATTATGTAGATCGCAGCACAAATAACAATATAGTAAATACGTGTATCAGAAGTTTGATTTCGATAGGAGCAGGTCAGCAAAAGAAGGTTCGAAAGAATGGGAGAGAGAGAGAGAGAGAGAGAGAGAGGAGAGGCCGAAAAGAATATCCACAGGGTATGCAGATGGAAGCAAAGTACATGTATACGTCTACGTATGTACACGGAGTTCAATATCCATTCCGTCGTATGCCACTGTCAAGGAATCGTATTTAACTTCAATGACAAAATGTGCTGAGCGATTCTGATACTCAAGATACGTATTCCTGGCTTAAAACTGTTTCTCTTGAAAGAATGTATATAGCAAAAATTTGAAGGAAGATCCACTAATTATCGGATATTCTGGAATATTCAGCAATTACGGAGAAAGTTGTCTGCGCCTCGGCTAAATAGCAGCTCTCAGCGTGGAATAATATTAAAAGCCTACGTAAGCCGTAGATGGAGAGCGGCCAATTAAATTAAATCGTCGACCTCATCAAAGAAGCATCTCGAGCCACCTGACAGCACGCTTCTGCCACGCGCCGGAGCGGATTCGCGGAGGAATCGTGTCTCCGAAGACACCTGACCGCGGGTCAAGCGAGTCTCGCCCTCCATGGTCAGATTCGGAGGGTGGTTCCGCGGGTAAACTGCCCCTAAACCGGCTTAGAACCCGCCCCGACGAAACTGGCTGCTCCAATCGGCTTCCAGCCCCTGCCATATGATCCCGGTACGAGCGGAACGCGCAGGTCCGGCACTCGACAGACTGGACATCGGGCTGACCTACCCTCCTCGCACCCTTGTCTGCACGTGCTCTCGATATTTCTTTTGTCCAGGTAGCCTGTGCTACTTTTTTTCTCCGACCCGACGAGGCCTTTCGGTCGCGAGGCTTTCATGCGTACAGTTACAACCAAAAGTACCGCGTTCGTGCCACGTTCCGACGAGAACATTCCCTTTCGGATCGAACTCTTCCATAATTATATCATCTATCTATCATCCCCAGTAATTGTTCTATCTGGAGTACCACATGTCTTCCACCTGGGGCCTCTATTATTTACAATATTCATTAATGATTTAACCACCATTTTTCAACACTGTAATTTTCTCCTATTTGCAGATGATTTAAAAATCTTTAGAAATAAATCCATTAAATCGGATTATTGCTAGCTCGAACATACTTTACAATAATATCGATTTTTTTTAATGGCACGTTACAGCCATTCAAAACAAAATTGCCCAATACTATTTGTTAATCATACCTGTATTCGTTTAGTTTCGCGTGGACCATACTTTCGTAAATTTTAATTAAGACTTAGGTTAAGATTTTAGGTTAAGACTTTCTTTTTTGTCTTCTTTTGTCATTTCATTCGTTACGTCATTTTGATGGGTCCCGCAGTTCTAGAGTTGAAGTACGATGAAAATAAAGAAGGCTGCAGTAGTTACCATAAAATAGAAAATTGAGGAATTGTCACTGGAGGGATGTGTGGGGGATAACGAATGCTTTACAAGTAGCGTGTCCGTCTTCCAGGGCCGGGAAGCTCAAGATAATTGTTCTTTCGGTCACAGTAGGATGGAAATCGCGAATAATTGCAGGTCGAGTACCGCGAGGTCGGCTCGCCGCGTCTTAAAGGGGAAGTTTCGCGGCGTTCCTCGGCTGGCTCCTTCCTGTTCCTCCTGTTCCTCTTTTTTTCTCCCGGTTCCGTTCCTTTCCCGACGGGCTGGCGTCGCGCCAACTAGGTGAAAAGTGTGGAAAGTGAACTCGCGATTTACGACGGCACGCGCAGAAGAGACAAGGGGCGCGAGAAAGGGGTGCAGCGCCAAGAAGACCGGCCGGTGGAGGGGGCGAGAGAACCCGGGTGCAAGGGGTGCTAGGGGGTTGCAGAGGGTGCCAGGGGGTGGCACCGAGAGGAGCAGAGTGGGGCACGGAAGTAGGGCGAGGCGAGGGGCGGCTCGCTTAGAAATTTATTCAAATTAAGCGGCGGCGGCCCGGAGAGTTTACGAACCGGCGGAAAAATCGAAAGTGGCCGGGATAATTGGCGAACGGTGAAAGTCGACGACTTTGAAAACCACCCCTATTTCCGCGCGGCGGAGTTTCGTTCGACGAGCGAACTTTCGCGCGGCGAACTTACTCCGCGAAGTTTTCACCGCGATAGAGAGCAGTCCCTATTTAAAGAAAACCAGCCGCTCGACAGCGAATAAATTCCCGCGATGACGGCCCGTTGCCGCCCTTTCTGCTCGCGATGATCCCGAACACTCGAGCCACCCCACAGAATTACGTATTTGTGGTAGTACTGGTAGTTGATTCATTTTTCACGAATTAAATTCACTAAAATAATTCTTTTCTTATTGTCGATTGTATACAAATTGGGATTTATTTCCATGCTAGAAGTGTAACTGTATTAAACAACTGTTAAATTGTAGAAGCTGCGGTAACATCAACATTTTTCTTGATCGTCCTGAAATATATTTCGAAATACTGTTAGCCATCGCTCAACGAATATTCTATAAAAAGGATTAAACGCGTCTTCTAGCTCTCCGGCACGTAACCATCGTCAACGACGCAGCAATTTCCTTGTAGAGCTCTTAACGTTGGTAAAACCGAATAAACAGGCGGGATGCGGAAAGCCCAATCTCCGCAGCTCTCCTCCGGCCATTATACAACGAACGCAGGGAGCATCGAAAAATCTGTGCGATCGAATCGGCTGCGAGCGAATCGAGACTCGTTGCGACTGTTTGAAAGGAATCGGCAGCCGATCCTGGTTCTTAATAGTGCTACGGTACACACGGAGAGTCCGTGTCGCGGATCTTCGCTTTGTGTCCTCGGCAAAGAACGTATCTCTGCCGGCAGACTATCTATCCGCGCGCCCATCCCTCGATCGCGTCTTCGAGAATCCCGTTCCCGTTCTGGAGCAAAGCAAGACTTCCTGCGCCGCTTACGCGAATCCACCCACACACCTACACATTTCCTCGGCCATATACCTCTCTCGCCAAGCGCGTATGTACGCGATATCCAGCGGCGGTACATATGCGTGGAGCAGCAGCTTGGGAGAAGAGAGAACAGAGATCCGTGTAAGCGTCGCGTGGGTGTTGGTCTCTCCGAATGTGTGTGTGTGTGTGTTTGTGTGCGCGCATATCCCGGAATACGAGGAGCTCTAATCCCCTTTTAGAGACTCGGCTCATACCACGCATTGCGATATGCCTTTGACGGCCGCTCCTGCGACGCTATTGGCTCCGCGTAATCTCGTGTAAGTTCGGTTGCCTAGCCGCAGGAGCCGCGGCCCGTTCACACGCGTGCAGCCCCGAACCCAGGCAACCAGACGAGCACGGCCGACCGCGTCTCCTTCGCCCTCGCCTCACTCCTCGCTCCGATGTCGGAACCGCTCGATCGATACGGCAGATGCCTGACGTACGCGCCAGCGCATGCCCCCGGTCAGGCTTCCGATTTTTCCCGACAGAGTACACCCCGCTCGATTTCCCAAGCCCCGAACCTGCGACAGCATCCTGCCCCGGTGTAATAAGGGTGACCGGAGACAGGGGTGCATCCAGCTAACTCGGTTTCCTACGAAGGGATTCGCTCGAGAGGAATGCGGCTGATTTTGTTGATTTTTCCCGAGGATGGCTGGCTGTCTTTACTGCCACCCTTTGTACCACTGCTTTCCGGAAAGTGTTTTCTACCGAGATCTTTGGAATTGTTTTCCGGCTATGCAATATTTATTTAAGGGTTTCAAACCGCCAATCTTAATATGTATTCGACACGTGTACATATTAACGTTCACTAGCAGCAGAGACTTAACGAAACTTTTGATATGTTCCTATAAGAATGTGTTACTAAACACAAGGCCATTGTGTTTCCCAAAGAAATGTTCTGTGTTGCAATGTTACATCCCCTGCATGCAGGCAACCGTTTTACTCTCCTGCAAGTAACCCAGTTCAACTTACCAGGTGTGGAAAGGTCAAAGGTAATTCGAACTCAATGATGATTATTCGCAAAGAAGAATAATAAAATAGCCGAATGTTAAATATCAGAACAGTAGAACAATCTCTGAGATGTTAATGCGCGTTGGTAATTTTCTCGAACAATTCAATTTTTCAGGGATTCATGAATTATACTGTACAGTGAATTTCAGGAGAACTTCGTACGAGTCGTGTTTCATACTGAATGCAATTATTGAAAAATGAGCAATTACCAAAATGCTCTTGCCAAAAAGCCTAAAATAAATGAGTGGAAACGATCGTTCGCGACCATCGAATGCAACAGCCAACAACCGGACGAGTTCCCCGCATGACTTCTGGAAATGTCCCCTAATTCCCACCAATGGTTCTCGGAACAGTGGATTTTCGTCCAGCGTCTCGAATTTCTCGCGGCAGAGGAGGCTCGCCGGTTGCCAACGCAAAACTCCCGAGTCATCTCGAAAACGATGACCCGAGAAGAGACACACGTGCGCCGCACTATGGGACAAACCGATGAAGTCTGTGTCAAAATCAAAGAACTATCGACAGAAATGAGATAGAGCGATGACACTTTTTTTAAATTAAAGCTGAAACTTTACAGAATATGGGATAATTATGGAGATTATGGTTCGAACGTTTTTTAACCTTGAAGAAATAAAAATTTTAATTTTTAGCAATAATTCGATTTGTGGGAGATCCGGAGGTCGTAGATAAATTTTGAGGCGAGATTTGAAATCAGCGTGAAAAAGTCTACAGCTAAAAAAATTATTTAGCGCGTGGTAATGGAAAAACCACAATTTTCTTGAGATTGTGCAAGTTTAACGAATGTTTTCAAGGTTAAAAAACGTTCGTACCATAATCTTCGTAATAATTTCATATTCCGCAAAGTTTCAGCTTTCATTTGAAAAAAATTTCATCGGTCTATCTGATTTCTATGAAAAGTTCTTTGATTTTGAGAGAGAATTGATCGGTTCGTCCCATAGTGCGCCGTTCGAGAGAGATCCAAAAGATGTCGGCATCGCCACGCCTGGCGTCCTCGTCCATCCGCGAACCGGGGGCCCCCATATCCATGTGTACAAAAGTGCGCTCGTGTTTCGTCTCGGTCCGTCCAGTTTTATCGTATAATTGCCAGCTTTACGTAAGGCTGTTTGTACATGTGTTATCATGAAATACGGCGGTGTTTGTACAATTGTTTGCTCCATCTCGCCGCGGCGACGCCACCTTCTGCGTGACCACGGACGCGCCGAATTCCGGACGAGCGTTTTTCGGCCTCGAATTAATTTACTGCTCGGTCGCCGTCGTTTTATTTCCTCGCGCGCGGCGATCAGGCAAGATACGCGCACTTATACCCCCGGCAGAATCATCGTGATTCACCTATATTTGATCGTGGTATTTGCGAGGTGGCAAGCATCGTCGGCCATGACGCCGCAGCTAGGTCCAATTCCCCGCGACAACCTCGAGACGGTCGAGATAACAATCAGATCTCACTCGTTGCTGAGACTCCGCTGATTAGAACCGTCGCATAGTGCGTCTCGGAAGGTCCGGGGATTAACGCCGAACTTCGCTCTTGCCACTCGTAAAAATATAACGAATATTCCTCTTCAATTTACCCATTACGTCCGGACTACAAATGAAAATGCATTCGTCTGCGTAGAAAAATGAAGTTGAGAAAATAAAGATTCTCGCTAGATTACCGGACACGAATTACTGATAACCAAACAAAATCCACCGGATTGTACAACGTATCTTACTCGAATGTTCTACATCCTCTTCACAGCGAACCATAAAAAATGACCTCAAGACAAATCTAGGCGAAGACAACATTAGAAACGTCCTCCACTTTTTTAAATCCATCGATTTATATAAACTGTTACAAATCCACCTTTGTTACTCCCTATCACAGTATAACCGTTAACTGTAACCCTCACCACAAGTATCATGTAAAACACTTTTGATTGCCAGGCGGATCAAAAGATTAATAGAAAACATTCCCTAGAGAATATTCTTCGTAGACGCGCTCAGAATTCATGAAGCATCTTTTAAACTTGCTGCGAGTTTAGTATCAACTTTCCGGTTCCATGAAATTACCAGGATCCCGTGAATTCGAGGCAGAGGAGAGAGCGAGCCGTTGAATGGAAAAAGGAATCCGTGTCCTTTCGCGCCTTGTAATCCCATCGGACGTTTTCTCGGTCCGCGGCGCCCTCGAACGGAAGATCGGGTCACCCATAGAAAATTGTCCGAGCAATTTGCGATCTTTCACGATCCCCGTCGGACCGCGAAAAACGAATCCTGTTTTTCGAGTAGGTCCCCGGACGTGCTAGACCATGTGACATAATCGCGTCGGTACGGTTTTTCAGCCGCATTTTTCCTAGTGTCCCGTGATCCAGCGTCGGGACACCGATCCTCCGAGGACAGAGAAAGAGGATGATATAACCGGCCGCGTCCCGTAAATACGGGAAAACAAGCCTCGCACACAAAAGGGATGACCCAGAAATTCGCTCGCGAGGATACGTCGGGCCGGATTCGAATCTCCTCCTGTCTCCTGAAAGAATATCCGCGCCCGCGTCTTTTATCCGCGTTTGATTAAAGATTCTTTGTCAGCCGTTCGATGGTCTCGCTGAAAAGAAGACGCGAGCTTATGATTTTTCTCGGGTTGAAGGATCGATTCGAGTCCGCCAGGTGGAAACGCCGTGGTAACAACATAATGAACAGCCACCGTACGTTTGTGCAAATTTCTGTTTTGTCAGCCATAAACCTTCAAAACGAGACATCGTTCCAATTATTCTGACAAATAGCTAGTTGAGAATAAAATATTCAATCTTCCGACTATTATTATACCTACTACATATTAAATCTTCTTTCTTATTATCTTGGGCTGGTTTTCAACCCCTCCAACTGCTTTTCAAACCCCATTTCCTGTCTTATTATTTTCCGGGTGATATTCGTCCCCTTCGCAGTCGTCAAATATTAGAAACATAAAGATTAAAACATTAGAAATTATAGCTTGAAAGAACGATTTTATAACAAAACTAAATGTATAAAAATAAATGATACGTTAGAAACGAGTGTACCCTCGAAAGAAGATTACAGCATCAAGGAAATTCTATTTGTTCGAGATTCGAAATTTTTAAAAATTATTCAGACGGATTCAACGGATTTTCCGAACTACAGTGGATTTATGTAAGCGCAGATCATGTTTTTCATATAAACTCGACTTGTCCTCGTAATTCCCAGCTAATTATTACTTCCGCCATTGTGACTTCGTCGTGTACTTTCATTCATTTCCTCGCAGTCTTCTGTGTAGCACGGAATATGAAGACTGCCATGGTCTCTATGAATTGCATGAGACTTATAAAACCTGTTGGGAATTTCATTAAGAACATATTTATGACGATAAAGGAGAACGTACAATAAACTGTACTCGCATTTACTTCATTCATAAACTTGTATTTGCAGTAGTTTCGTTCATTCATTTTTAATGGAACAATCTAGGAATTTATCTTTCCGTCGCGTATTGATGTTTTATCGCAGTAAAATTCTACAACGTTCCTTACTTCTGTAAATTAAACTGGGAGTCTTACATTTCTATTCCCATACAATGAATGTATGGCAGCCCCAAACCAAGAAAGCCTTGCGAGCAGCCAAACATTTTATGAAATAGATCTTCAATATCAACAAGATCCAAAAATTCAGCTTCACAGAAACGAACCCAAACGTATCTTCATCCACCTTAGACTAGCAACACCCCACCGCCAACAAAGGGTCAAATTAACAGAAAACCTGTCATACATCAATCCTCTAAGTATCACCAGCAAGCAACCCTGTCCCGATATAAAATCTAAAAACGCACTGGATCAACGTCGCAGGGCCCAATAACACAGAAAAAATCGCCAGCACAAAGGGATACATGTCCAGAGTCGATCCATCCGTGTAGAAGGGCGACCGTGGAAGAAGCGATAAGTGGGGGTACGAAATCCCTGAATTGGGTGGAGGGGTGGGGTGGGGGGGGGAGGGGGTAGAAGCTGGAAAAGGAAGCAGAGGGTTGTAGAAAAGGAAGATGAATCGGATGAAGAAGGAGCAGGTCAGATGCATCTCGCATGGACGCAGGTCCTTTCGAGCTTATTCGTCCAGGGAAGAAGAATGGAGCCCCGAATCCTTTTGCTCGGTAATTCTGGATGGGGCCAGCTGCAAAAACCGGCGTCCCCCGTCGTGATCGTCGCGTACGCTCTTACCCTCGGGAAAGGATACGCCGAGGACCGTTCCCGAATGGGGAGGGGGACAAATCTTTTTTTTATATCTTAGATCCTGGCCGATCATTTTTTTACCAACCCTTTTTCCACCGTTCGCATCCGTCAAGGAGCGTTCCGACCCCCTTTTTTTCGCGCAACTGTCGCGTTCCTTGCTCCGTGCCCCTTCGTTCTTCGTCCTTTCGGCCCTTCAGCGTCCCTCAAAGGGCTCGCCTTGATCCTCGAACCGCGGGATCCAACGAGAGAGCGCAAACGCACGAGCGTGAATCGCGCGCTCCTCCACAGATGAATCTTCACCGAGAGAAGATATCTCTCGGCCATCGACGGCTTGTCCTCTCGATGCTTTCCTTTTTCCTTTCTTTATCGTTCTCCCTCTTTGTCGCTCTTCCTCCCTCTGTCTTTGTGTCTTGCTTCCTTTCTTCCTTGACTGTACCACCGGGACAAAGGCCCTTTCCGCGGGACGTTCTCCTTTGCCTGGTCGTTAGAGGGCTAAGTAGCGCGACGGACAGAGAGACGAGTATCCTTTTCAGAGCACTCGAAAAACTGATTGAAGCTCCTGCGCGATCTTTGAGCCCGCGGATCTTTGGCCAGTGAAGCGACCGACGCCTGCGACGCGGCCAAATTAAAAGGTACCCCGGGTCTAATGAACACCAGACAAACGTGACTGCTGACGGAGATGCCTCTGCGAGGTTGCGAGACACCAGAACAATTTCGGAGCTGGTGCATGATTTTAGGAAATGGTAATTTGCCTGGCAAGTTGCTCGTAGCTCGAACGTAATTTTACTGAAAATTATTGTTCGGTCTTTTAGTGGTAAACAACTCCAATACAATAATTACTATGCGACGAATGGAGAAAGTATTACGCACACACGACGAATGAAACGAAAATAGCATCTATTTCCCTAATCAACACAACATTTGCATAATTTTATAAGCTGACAAGTCACCCTTAATAATTCCATGTAACAGTTTCGTTTAAGATTGCAATGTAAAAGAAAATTTCTATGCTTAACAAAGTGTTAACATTGTCAGAATAAGCAGAAAAATTGACTCACTACTTTCACTATTGTCTGCAAAATTCTTCCTAGAATAGACAGGAAATATCGCTGACTATTATATTATCTAGATCATTAGACCAAGGTCTATGCCTGTAAAATTGTTGTGCAATTTGCATTTGCTTAGACAACGGATGCAAAGCTATCAATTCAAAGTCCTGCGTGTCACGACTTAATCAGAGGCCAGAAAAGTTGAACGTTTCGGTAAAAATAAGTGTTTCCGCATGAAACAAGATTCCAGTGGGAGGACCAATGGCTATTCAGTAGCTCGACCATCCCCTCGCCCGGTTCAAGGTGAGTGGGGAACAGGTGTAGCAGCCCGCAAAGGGTAACTTTCGTCGGATATCGTGACTACTGGTCAGTTTGTTCAATAGTTGGTGCCAGCCAGCACGGATGGCCATATACCCGGTACGCCTTAGAGGGGGCCTTGGTACCGAGCTGTACCAAGAGGGCCACCGGTCAATACCTTCAGACCTTCGGAACACCACCGGGAAAAACGTAAGCAGAATACCAACCAGCCGACTCCTGGACGAAACCGTGTCGCGCATGGTACCGATAGTGGACTGGGGAACATGCGATCAACCATGATACCGACTTAGCCCCCTTTAACGGGGATCAAGGTTGGCTACAGAATGTTGAACACTTTAGTTCCTCTATTACAATCCGAATTCAGTCGGCTTTTTACTTTCCCTAAAGTCAATGCGATATCTAACACCGTTAATACGATAAATGCCAACACTAGTATTTTCTCAAACAGTCTTCGAATTGTCACAATTTCTGCACTTAAGGCATTAGAAAATTCCAATGGGACATGCTGATCGACTTCAGGACAGTTCAGAAACAGAATATTCATGTATCGAACATAAAATAATAACTTGCTTAATATCCAATTCTAATCCTGACACGCCCATTGTACGTGTTCCACGAAAAAGAAGTAATTAAGAGGAAAATACTCGATTTTGAAAAAGGACCGTGTTGTTTGGAAATTGCTAGCCGCAGGAGTATATTTTCGATTGAGAAAATTGGTGCATACCCTGTTTTTAGCCTCCGATAAGTAATTATCCTAATTACTGTCGACTGGATTAATTATAACAAACCAGCCAAGGAACGTCGTTAAATCTGTATATCAGCCACGATATTTTAAAATACTGATTTCCAAATTTGTGGCAGTTGTTACGTTCGGGGGATGACGTAAAACCTTCAAAAAGATTCACAATAATCGTCCACTACAATTTTGATTAAAACCTATTAGAGAAGCGATCTACAGTAAAATTTAGAAGCAACACACCCTCAGCCTTAAGTATGAATATTTTTGAATTCCTCATCTGTAGAATTATCTTTAAAATAAAATTTCGTGTGTAGGATGAACCAGCTAAGAGGAAAAAGGAGAACGCACCGATAGACGGCCAAGTCTATTTGTATTTCGTACTTCAAAATAGCTCTGAATCCCGACGGTCCAGCAAAGACGAGATTTTGTCTTGATATTTCTTCCTCGCCCCCGAGAAACTACCCTAACCGGGTGCGCAGCGTAGAAGCGAGCGTGGGCAGAGAGACGTGACTTTCCAGCTTTCGACTGTACTAATTACCCTCGGCCGGGGAATAATGAATTGTTTCCAAGCCCCGGGCAATAAATATCGTTCGTACGTGCGAAACGGTATTACGTACGCTTCTATTTATGCGCGTGTGTCGGTGGATCCAGTACACACACACACACACACACACACACACACACACACACACACACCAATAACTACATGTATAACGATGCAGCTTTCTATCGGCTCGCAAACGGCCCGCTTATTATCGAAGATCGGACTCGCGTGCGATACAGACGAGCACGTGTGCGCACGTAAGGATGATAACGGTTGTCCTGATCGTAGCTTTTATGCGCTTATGTATGCACGCCGCCTTTACGGCGACTTCAATCGATGCAGCGAAATCTGGACTAATCCCGGAACATTACCGCGATCATCGCAATAATTCCACACAAAATACTGCTATACAAAATACTGCGTCTCCTCAAACAAAGAACCTTGGTCATATTATAACGTTTGTAATTCACCTTACTATGTATCATGTCGGCACATGGTCAACAAGTGTTTGAAATATTAAATCTAAATTATAAATTTGTTACTAAGCAAGTAAGTTTGTACCAGCAAACCATTGGTTTGGGTTTCTGTATTTTTCTCTTTTTTATTATTATACACTATTATTATATACTATTATATACTATTATTATATACTATGTTATTATTATAAAGTTAAATTTTGTTACAGACGCAAAATCTCTTGAAAATGAGAAATGAATGTATGTAAAAAATGCACAGAATAATAATCCATTTAATGAATAGATTTAGTAGCGACGTGGAAAGAGACTTTTCGACTTTCACAGCAGACTGTCAAGCATAAAATGATCAGGATAAAAGCGATCGCTAGCAGATCCTACGGAAAGGGGTTAAAAACAGTGGACGGATCGGTCGACGAGTCTAATAAACCGTTGGATGATCGAGAGCCGTCTCGCAACGCGGAATCGAGTAACCGATCCAAGCCCGGTCTCGAACAATGGAGAGGCGAATAAAAGGCGGCCGCGGATCCTCACCAATTCCCTTTGGTTCCAGCCAGTCATCGGACGAAACAGAAGGCAGCGTGGGCGACGAACAATTTCACCATGGACTAACGGTCCGACGTAACATCTCCTTCGTCGCCGCTAGGATTTAGCACCTTGAACGTTTCTGTCTCTTTCACGCCTACGGGAGCCGGGGCAGATGAGTCAGAAACGAATGGGCGGATTCGGCTTGTAGGCAACACGACGCCGGGGGTAAGCACTCGATAAGGAAGAAGCGCGGGGGGCCAGGGGAAGCTCTTCGGGGATGTTAGGATTTTCCAGTAGACGCGAAGCACCAGTCTTCTCTCCCCATCAGGAACAGAAATAGTAACCGGCTAACCCTCTCGTTCACTCTCTCTCTCTCTCTCTCTATCTCTCTCTCTCTCTTTTTCCCTTTTTCTCCCTCTCTCTCTCCATCTTTATCTTCTTTCTTCGTGTCGTGTCTCTCCGAGGTCCTGACCTCAACGAAAATTTTGGGCACGAGCTATTCCTCGTCGAATGATCATTGGCTGGGAGATCCCAGCGCGATTGGGTCTTTTGAAAACACTCGGTATGTAGTCGCTCGTGATTTAAATCTCGACGCGCGAACACTTTCCGGACCCATCAACCCCCTGCATTTTCATCTATTTCGAGGCTCTTCTGACGACAATCTGGGATTCTTTGATAGTCCGAGCATGGTATTTCCATTAATTTAATATTCTTCAGTTTCTAAAGGGCTGCATTATATTGATGGCGATAATGTCAAAAAGAAATGTGTGATCAATTAGAATCACATGAAAATTGGATTTTAGTATCCGAGTTAATTATACATATAAAGGGAAAACAATCCCATTTTTATTTTACTGTACAAATCGCTGATTTGAATAAAAGTAAGGATAAGTTGGTGGAAAAATGGTAATAAGCACCGGCAAAACAGTGAAATCGATTTTTGAGGAAATAGACCGGCGGTTTCGTGCGACGAAATAATAGAAATTACAACTTTCCTTGTTCCACGATCCAGTCCTAAAACGTACGAGCGCCTCTTGGTCTTTTCGCGTCCCAGATTCCTCGAGCGCTTCACAAATCCGGATTTTTTCGTTCGCTAACAATCTAATCGCTCTGTGTATTCTAAATACACTAGCGAGGACGTGTATGTACGTGCGTGAAATTATAGTCGTTTAGGAAAGGCAAGTGGCGATCACGCGAACCTTTTTCGCGTAGCCGATAATCGCGGTGTCAGGACAGCTCACGTTGCTCACTTATGTTCTGTATGTGGCACAATACTTGACTATGATAATTAACCCCCGATTATTAGAATAGGGTTGACTGTTCCGCAGAAACGTGACTGTCCGCGGTACTTTAATACGCAGAGAAGATTCTGTCAGTTGCTTCTACAGTTTAGCGTTGACCTTTGAGAAGTGCGCACGACAAGTTCCAACATCCAAAGCCAATCAATAACGAAGGTTAGGTTGACATAAAATAGAATGCACTGTTCGAAATCTTGAATGTACATAGTATCTAGAAACGACATGTGATTTATTTCACATTTTAAAAAGTGTGAAAAAGTTATTCAGTGAACTTTAATACAGACGCAAAAGGAAGATGCGAAAACGCGAAAGAAATTTTACCAGCCTAAATTAGAGCAACGTTAATTCTTTATTCGATGACAACATATTTCAATTTCATCCAAATCCGAAAGACATTAAATTTACGTGAATATAAAATATATATTCGTGTAAATGTATACTTAATACATTGAATATACTTGAAGCTTTACTTCTTCTTCACCAACGAAGAAAATTACGACAAAGTAAGTGATACTACTGAAAAGATATATTATACGAAGAATGTGACATGCAGGCGGTAAAATCGAATGAATATTTTTAATTATGTACTGTGTATTCGCGGTGATCCAATAAAGTTCCGTTCGTTTCTTTGACGGTCCTTTGCGTTCTCTAATTAACAGCCCCGACAGGCTGTACATTACCAAATTACAGAAATTAAAGTGGACGAAATCGCGGCGAGCACGTATTTTTCCGGGGGAGATCGAATTGACCCCGTTCCATCGAGCGGAAAAACCGCGACAAGTAAAATAGTATCGTGCACTCCCCGACGCTTCCTCTCATCGTCGCTTCGATCACGGAATAAACCGATTACCCGGGGCGTCGCCGAAGAAAAGCCGCGAATAAGGCGTCGATCGGTTGAGGTATCGACGCGATCCGTCAACCTTACGAGGTCCGCGAGGCGTCGCGAGAATTCCTCCGCGAAAAAAAACAAGCCCCACCAGGTTGCGCACTCGTGGGAAATCGTGTCCACGACTGAAACCATCTCCTTTGTTTTTTTTTCTCCGTGAAAAATCTCCGAAATTTCCAGATTTCGTGCCGATTTTTTACCGGCGCGGCGGCCAGCTGAAAGGTAAAATCGTGAGAAATCTCCTCGCGACGCCACGTTTTTTCTCCTCGCTTAACAAGACGAACGTCGACGAGAAAAAAAGTCGTCGAGCTGCCTCGAGGAGGGAAAACAGCATAAGTGACCCGGAATTACGCTCGTCTGGTATTCATGACCGATCGAAGGCCAACCGGTATCGATCGATCGGACCTAGTCCATTGTCAAACAACCCCCTCCCCCCCCCCCGGAAACCCCCGCCACTCGATTCTCAACGGCGCATCTTCCCCCCGCGTGCACGCGTCATTTGAATACGCGCACGGCTCTCCCCTATTATGTGTAAATTGTATTATTTTTACCCCAAATACATTTCGCCCCGGGCGCACGGCGACGCGCTCCGGGGTCAACAGGTCAAATTGCACATGTCCACCGAAAGTCACCCCCGGCACGCTCTCGCGTAATACACCCCTCGCACAACCATCCCCTCGGACACTTCTACCGAAAAGTCACGTATATCCGCAGACTGGCTCGGCTGCGAAGATTTTGCTCGTGCAAAAAAAATCATGAGAAGACCGAAGGATTGTCGAGATTTCGCCGGGTCATGGTTTTTTTCGTGGGAATGCAGCTTGGACACTGGAATTACCTCCGTGGTGAGTAGAATAGAGAATTTCAATTTTGGACGGCTTTTCTCGTCATTTTTTTCCTTCCCTTTGTACTGGCTTGCATTTTTTTGCGTATGTTTTGCACACAAGACACATCATGGAAACACACATCTAGAATATTTCTAACAACCAAGTTCCGAAAAAAAAACAGTAACAACAATAGTCAATTACATAGGATCGTGCTAACCTCCGCAAAATGGCGGAGCAGAGAAAAAAAAGCGAGCTGCAAAGACAGCGTGGAATGAAAAATCGAGACAACGATCCGCGATAAGGGTGCAGCGGTAAAAAGTTAACGAATCTTGCGTGAAGAGGGGTGTCGTTGCCGGAGTGCTCGCCGGAGCATAATAATTTCTCGCGTGATTTTAAAACCGTAAATTTTTTACCTTTTAACCACCGGCTGCTCGGCTCGTTTTTTTTTTCTTCTTTCGCAATGATGGTTGAAGCTTGTCGCTCGCATGAGACGTTGTTTTTGCGAGAAGAAAAACATCGAGGACAACCGTGCTGTATCGCGATCGGTTATCATTTCACACCGATTATAATAAAGCGCTGGTTAGAAATAAAAAAGTCGGAAAAAATGCCGCTCGCGGAAGGAAACGTAACGGGAACAGGGGGTGCAGAAGGATAATACAAGGGGTAGCTGCACAAGAGAGAGAGAGAGAGAGAGAGAGAGAGAGGAAGAGAACGGATGAAAAAACGTAATACGGGACATCCAGAGGAAAAAAAGCGTCCCGTTTGGGGACCCTCGAGGTCGTCGGATCTTAAATAAGTATATAATAATGCTAGCCTGTTGGGGCGTTTTTAACCCCTTCTCGCAAGCTTTCTTCACCGCACCGAGACCCACTCTTTCTCTCTCTCTTTTTCTCTCTAGTATTCCATTTTTTCCCCTCCGTATTCGGGATGAATCGCACCGGCTCTCTTCCCCACGGCGGCGGCTAACGGATAAAATCTAAATTAACTAAATTAAGGGCCGGGACCTTCTTTCACCTCGTTTTTGCATACGATTTATACACAAGTTTTTTTTCTCTCCTTCGTTGTCTACCAATTTTTTTTTCAGGGTAAAAAATCGAGGAAGAATAGGAGATTCCAAGGGAGCAAGTGATTCTATTCGTTCACCGGGTCTAGGCAGGATCTATCCTCGGTTTTTCTGCGGGCACAGCCTCCGCGCTATTCGCCTCGTTGTCCGTAACGTCGCGGAAGATCGTTGAAAGGTCGATTTACGGTTATAAAATTACTCACGTGAAATTCGAGACCGTGGCGCGTTTACGAGCGAGATTTATGCGAACCCCTCCGCGCGCGCAGCGTCGCGTCGCGCAGGAAGAATGGAACCGCAAGAGATGAAGGACTTCCAAGGGTGGCTCGTCGCAATTACGTTACTTACAACAAGGCCGCCGGAACTGGGAGACAACGGCATCATCTGTTCCGATTTCTGCTCGCGAGAAAATATGGAAAATCCGCTATCTGACTGAATGTATCGAGTCTGTAACTCTATCCGAACGGTTTGTAGTCGTAAAGACGACAGATTCTTGATATTGTTGCTTCGACTATCTTCCGAATTCATTTTTTAAGCATTTTCATTTCTGAATTTTCCAAATTCCTCACACTGTCATCATAGAGACGACAATTTCTTTTTTAAACATTTAGCCGTTGTTTAGATTTCTGAGTTTTCTCTCTAGATTTATTTGTAAGTTCAATCCCAATTTCTATTACTCTAACTAAAATAATAGGAAAATATCCCTATCATACTGTTAATAGTTGGCAGTTTGTAAAAGAAATCAGGAAGATTAAAAGAAATAATAAATTGATCGAACCGGTGCGCCAAGAACATCAACTTTGTTTAAACATACGATCAACAAAACGAGAAGTTACTAATTTCTAGGACATCAGAAACGTCTCACCTACTTTGCATTTTGCATTTGCATTTTTTAATTATTATTGGGATAGTGAATGGTTATATTCTACGTGAGAATGTCAATATTTTTGTTGCAAGAACAGTAACGCATGAATAGTCCGGCACGTCCCCCATCATTAGCATTCCACACTACAATCCGGCTCTTTTTTCCACGTGTTTTTTTCTCGTAGTTAATGAACGAACTTAGAATCTCGGGGGAGAGAAATCAGGATTTTGACAACAGAAGCACGCGAGGGTGCAAATATTCCCATTCAGTCCGGTGACTTTTTCACGCAGCACAGTCACGTCTGTTTGGTCATTTTTCTGGGGGTCACCCTCTTTTTTGACCGTTTGACCATATGCGACGGTCACGCCAGATTCGATCGATCGATCGGCCGATTTCGCGCAATAAAAGACAGGAAAACCCTACGTGAAAACGTGAACGAGCATGAATGGCCGCCTCGTTTGGTGTAGTCAAATTACGGCGCGGCGGCGGTGTTGACCTTCCTGGTAATGATACGTTAAGTTCGTCCTGAGGGACAATGACGACGAAAGAACGGGAAATCTGTCGATCCAGGGAAATATTCGGGGTCCCTCGCACAGACTGTACGTTGACTTGAACCGTTTGCAAAAACATCGTAATCATAATACCAGAACGTTGAAGAGAAGTTATATTTCTGAATGTATTTGTACATTCGTGTGTTTATTCGTTTCTCGTGTTTATAATTCAAATGGAAACAGAGTGACTTAAACGACCCCAGTGTGAATATTTTAATGACATTACAAACTGCATTCGTGAAGAAAAATTGTAGAATATTGTAATTATCATAGATTCTAGACAACCTAGTTGATCTTAACAAAGTGTCAGAATCTATAATAATGTACGTATAACTTCCATGTATGTGCACTAGGACTTTTAAAACACAATCATATTTAATAATAACGAATTTAATACAGCCAGGCTATTTAGAAGATGCAAATAATAAAAGTCACAATTTAGAAAACCAAAATCATTATCGATTATTCCCACAATAATGGATCTATTACAATCATTTCTTTAGTATAACATAAAATAATTAATGGGAACGCTGGGTACAAGAATCACAATAGACTCGAGATGCTTTTTCACATAGTTTCGGCAACAGTGAAATTAAATGGCGAAGGGGAAAAGTGAAAAAAAATCAGGCGTTTCGCCCATATCTCGGAGCAAGAGTCATCGAGCCGATTCGAAGGCAGACGAAAAGAGTAACCGGAAGAGAGGTGATGGTGAAAGTGTTCGGCAACGCGGGATCACCGGCCGATCAATGAACGTATTAGCGAGGGTTTCGTGCGATTCAGCGGAAAAAATACATTTGTCAGGGGCCACGATTCCAGCCGGAGGATCTCTATCTCGGAGATTAATTACTCGTGGGTTCGCGGGCGAATAATTAATTAACGTCGAGTATAATGAAATAGCTCGGCTTTGTTTTTCTGCTGACCGTGCGCAAGAGGAATAAAGAAAGAAAAAAATAGAGAGAGAGAGAGAGAGAGAGAGAGAGAGAGTATGTGTGTGTGTGTGTGTGTGATCAAAGAGGGTCGACTCTCCGAGTGACCTCGACACTGACCGTCGACCGACGGATTAGAGCAAAACGAAGGACATCCACCTGTCCAACAGGACCCCTCTGCAACCTCATTACTTTTTAAACGTGAAACCCCTTTTTTCCAGGCGAGCGAACATCACACGGTTATATCCTTTCGCGAGGGCTCGCTTTTCCGATTGAAAAAAACGCTACACCGTGAGACACACCGTTTTTCATCCCGCAGACCTCCTGTATCAGATCGTCGGTTGGATCGTGGTGGATCCTTTTTTCTCTCTCATGCTGTTTGCAAAGGGTTACGTTACACGGGGCATCGTCCTGTAGACTGCGGAACCTATGCTAAATAGGGGTGCCCGCGGAGGAAAAAATATTAATGGCCATCCAGCCTCCTCCCGGGATTTTTTCCGCGCACCCATGGCACCCCTTGCTTTTTTTCCGTGGCGAGAGAGTCACCCCTGTAACGGGTCCTCGTGCGGTAAGATATACCCTGATAGCAGAGCCCAACGACTTTTTCCTACCCCGTGGCCATCTTCCAAATGAACAATCGGCCTTCCTCGGATTCCAGCCGAGCGTTTCGAATAATAAATATCGATACGGGCTCAACCCTTGCCCGGGAAAATCATTCTCTCAGACGGATAAGTTTGAGTGCCAGGGTTGCGCAGGGTTTGCACATCCCATTGAATGATTAGAGAAAAAGGAAAGGGTTGAACCTTCTTTCCCCATGTAGATCTCCAGTGGAAATTAAATCTTTTATCTCTCTCCCTCTCTGTATCCACGATTCTGTTATTCATAAATCTCTTCTACATATAAATTGTGTTATATCGATCGTAATATTGAATAATTCTTTGTGGTGATATTGTTCTTTATTTTGATCGAACCTGTGCGCTGATATCACCACAAAGAATTAATCTCTTCTACGTTTCACACAATAAATTGGAATTTATGCGTTACTTCAATGACTTCATATTAGAATTGTTTATACTGCAGAGACAAACTCCTGTTCGATTTAACAGAAAACGTCGAAGGATGAAAACGTTCGGTCAAGTAGTCCTAATTGGAAGTTAAACCAGCCAACCAAAATTAGTACATGTCGCCGCAGCAGAAAGAGTTGTTGAATTCCTCGACGTAATCGTCGAGTCGAAGGAAACTTGCTCGCTCGATAAAACCCTAATTGATGATTCCCCGGCCCAGCAAATCCTCTAATTCCCAGAAGCCCGAAGACCAAGAGATCCGAAACGCAACCGTTCACCCCTTCCCCCGACAATGGGTTCGCCGTCACGGATGGAAATCAGTGGAATCACGCAAAGGCCATCAGGCGAGAGCCGTCACTCTCCGGGTCTGCGAATCTGTCCGCAAACGAAGAAACCCCGTCCCGTGTCCCATGGTGTGTTGCGTCGAGAAAGGGTTGTATCGTCACGAATTCGGCTGTTTTGACGATTCCGGTGTCGCCGTAGCCGGAGCAGCTGTTGTTTTGTTGCGCAAGCAGCAGCGACGAGCATCGGGCAAGCAAACAACCGGGGCGAAGCTGCCTGCGGGGGATTTTCATGGGGGTGTCGGACGCCGAGCCAGCACGTCCTCCTCCGGGTGTCCGTCCGTCCGTCCGTCTGTCCGTCTCCTCTAAGCCTGAAAGGGTTCCTGTTATGCTCCCTGTTCACGCGTGTGGAGCTGAAAGCCCCGGCACGTCCTGCACTCCCATTATATCACCTATCGCCTTCGTCCACCCCCTCGACTACATATGGCTACGGCGTACTACATGGGGGCGCGTCATCTTGCAGCTTGCGCAATCATCGGGAGGATCCTCTTTCTCTGTTCTCCTTCGAAGCTGTTCGCAGGACACGCGTCCGAGCACCATTAACGCGTCGAGAAGTGTCTAGCTTATGGGGTAGATTAGAGAAATCGAGGATGACGATACCGTTCCTGTAATCGCTATGGGAACTGGGAGAGGCTACTTATTTTCGTTGGTGCATTTATTCGAAATTGATAGATCCGATATATGTAGTACTGTTCGGTGACTGTAAGTTGCCGAACTTGCAGATTTTATACAAAATAAAAATTCGATGTATCAGCTGCAACAAATAGGGGTGAAAAAGTCTATCAGAGCTCATTTCCTGCGCAGCTCTGTATCCTCTAAGCAAATGTGCCCGTGGAAGAACGAGTAAATTTCGGTGGAAAGTATTCTCCCAAGCTCGTTGCCTTATACCCGGAAATCAAGCAGCCGATACACCGAAGATACGGGCTCCCGAAGGCGCAATTAAAGCAGCCTGGTTGTTCGAGTAGACGCGGCCACGGTTATTGAGCACTCATTAAGCCGCGCGGCGTTAACGGGCCGCGTGTACTCGAAGAGAGGGCAGGGTCCACGTGCGAATATTTTCTTGCCTCGCGCTTCCTTCCCTTCTCAACGAGTCTGCCCCCTCTCGTCTATGGTTCGTCTAGCTTCTTTCTCCGTTTCCTACGTCGGCGACCTCCTCCGTGGACTCGGAGGTAGCACACGGTGGACTTCTATCCTGACTGCGCGGCGCACGGCATCGTCGTCGGTTCCACGTAGAGAATCGCGTCGTCTTTTCTCTCCTCTCCCTCTCTCTCTCTCTCTCTGTTCGCCTTGGCGGCCTCTCCTCGCGCGTCTCGTTCGCGGCGCGTTAATTATGAGGGGCTTCCGGCGATCTAGATTTCATTCTTTCCTCCGCTTAGGCACCGGGAAATGATAATAGGTACGTGACCCATGTGGTCAGTTCACACGAGAAACGAGACTACTTCGGGGTATATCCCGGTGCTCACGGCCTCCTGTTGTCGAGGAGGAGGCCGCGGGTTTGCGACGGGGCCCCGAGGGGAGCTGCAGGGGCGTAATGAGGAGGAGGACAGAGGGGGACGCGCAGCTCGCGCCGACGACGACTATTCGCGCGAGCGTTATAGGTACGTTGTACGGCAGCCACCGCCGAGCCGAGCCGAGCAGAGCGGAGCGGTGTCGGCGGAGTGCCGCGTTCCGACTTCCACAATGCGCCTTGTACTCTCCCACACTCAAGGAGTCTCACGCCCTCACATCCTCCCGCTCTACGCTCGACGAGGAAGCCGAGGAGGACCCGAGAGGAGAGCGTCCGCGGGCATTTCACGAGGCGACCTCTGCGGGACCGCGGCCGACCGACCGACCGATTCCACGAGAACGCCGCGCCGCGCCGACCAGACCACCGTGAAACATTATACAAGTAGACACTTCGATCTCTCGTTCGGTTCAGCTCCCTCTGATCGATCCCAAATTTCTACAACTCGACCCACAGTAGCCACCCGATGCGGTGGAAACCTTTGCGGAATGGTAAAATGTTTCTATCGTAGCTGCACTAAGTCGCTAAGGTGTTAGTTTATGGCAAAATGATCCTGATTCAATCCTCCTATTGATTTAACATATTTTTAACTAATTCTAGACCGTGTATCTTCGTGCAAAATGAAAATTGTCTGCGTTTGTTGGTGAAACAGGAGCCAGTTAGAAATTTCTTCTTTCCTTGAATAATTTGTGTAAATTGCATCCACTCATTTTCAATTCGTGTTCCACTTTCGAGAATCAAAATAGTTGAAACGCTTCGTTTTGGAAAGCTATCGAAAGGAAGTCTCTAGAATGCATCGGAAACCTGGTGACCAATTAAGAATATAATTCGTGAGCACTCGCCTCTGTAGAAATGTCAGTATCCGAAGTGCACAATGTCCGCAAGCATATTCCCATCGTGCAACAAACATTGATGTTTTAATTGCCGACTAATAAACGTCATCATTAGCAGCATGGTGTAGCCGTGGCGTTCGGACGGCAGCGGTGCTGTGCGACAACATTGACATTTTCCGAGGGGCCAGATAAAAATGGTCGCGGCACTCGTGGCGCGTGAGTTATCCAATCGGCGAGTATATTACAGGCGTGAAAGCCGGCTGGGAAACCTAACAGTTTCGAAAAGGCCTGGAGTGACCGGAACACGGTTCTCCTTGCCGTACAGGTAGCAACGAACGTGTGCTGGTTTAGCGCGCACCGCTTATCTACGATCTTCTCCCGTTCCGAGGCAAGCCCAGGCTCGAGCCCAGTCTCGAGCCTATTCTCGAACGCCAAGCTCGAGAGCCCGCCATCTCGAATATACTCCGTTTCATTAATGTTAATAGTCGCCCTCGCAATCGCGAGACGTTTTCAATGCCTCTTATCATCGTATCCGTTAGGCATTTCTTTATTTCCCTAATAAAGGGACTCCCCGGGTGCACACAGGCCTCTACTCGACAAGTTGCGTATCTATCCGCTTAATGCGGCAATCTTTATTAACGCGCACCGGTACACGCGACCCTCGTTCTCTGTGAAACACTCCTCTCCGCACGCAACCTGCAACAATCATACGAATTGCATTTCTTTTGTTCGGCTGCAAGCTACGCGAGGCTTTAATCTCCGCGTGACGATGGGTCCAGCAATAATTCTCCCGTGTTATTAACACGTTAATCACCAACTAATAAACTTGTCGATCTTATTATATAATTACGCTAATATTTAACCAGGTTCTAAGATTTCATTTCATTGCAATAGTCATTGAAAATTTAGAGGAACATTTCTTTTGTTCGGCTGCAAGCTACGCGTGATGATGGGTCCGGCAATAATTCCCCCGTGTTATTAACCCGTCAACCACCAACTAATAAGCTTGCCGATCTTCTATATAGTTAACGCGAATATTTAACCAGGTTCTAAGATTTAATTTTGTTGCAATATCCATTGAAAATTTCGAGAAACATATCGTTATCTAAGCAACACCGTTCCCAGTGCTGTCCTGAAAAAGGTAGCTGAAAAACAACGTCGAGGTACCGTATTACCAGGCCAAGCTATGGTAATTTCAGCTGCCGGTCAGGTGGTCCAGGTGTTCCCGCGATAGACGATGGTGGATGCGAGCTGCGCGGCGTATCAATCCGTCGACGACAAAGTAATTTCATTCCCGGCATAGCGGTTGTCCAGCGGATTGCCAAACAGCGTTGAGTTATGCCTCGTCGGCGGGAAGTAAGAGAAAAAGGGGAACGCGCATAAATTAACAGGCTGTCGAGAGGGCAGGTCCGAGTTGTTCTGCCTTAGGAAAGTGGCATTATTCCGCGCGTAACGAGCGCCTCGTATCGCGGATCCTCGCGCGCGTACTCTCTGTGTGTGATTACTTTATTAAGGGCATTCTTGACCCCGCGCGGCGACCCGTGTGTGCAAGAGGTGTGCGCGGTTATGCGCGCCGAGGCTGGCCCGCCTGAAAAATCCGCGTCTCCGCCACACAGAGAAAGTTTCCGATGGCTCTCGGTGAGAAAATGGCCCTGTCTAAGCGGCACTGACTACGGCTCGTTACCGAGTCGATGCAAAAACCTCCGTCTTTGACTAGCTTACAATCCGCGGGACTTTCGTTGATTTACACCCGAGGACAACAGCGCGGCGACCGCGATACCCGCTTATCGAGGCCGCCTCGGTTTGTCCAACGGCTTCCGTGGGTACAGGGGAGACGCGACACACTGTTCGATACTGTAAACGGGTTACGGTTATTTTTCCAATGATTTGGAAACATTACGGGAGATAGGCGGAACAGGGACCGTTGCGTAACATGTGGGCGATCGCTTGCGAACCTACTCTTTGACGGCTGATTCGGTGAACGCTCCGCTGAGAGGACACGGGATCTTGGAGCTGGCGGTGCTGGCTTCGTGGAGTGATCTTGTTCAGCTTCTGTTTCATCGAGAAAGTTCTTCTCAATCTATGATGGCATCGGAGTGGTTTCGCTATTCGGTATGTTCGTGTGAATCTTCAGTTTGAAGCTTCGATTAATCAAGACCTAGAATCAAGGCTTCTAGGAGTAAATTGGTTGTTGTTAATCATTGTTTTAAAATAGGATCGTTTCGATTGGGTCATTGCGATACTCTATTCTCTTTTTCTTAATCTGGAAAGATTTGTTAGGGTCTAAACATACAGAAGTTATTGGGTTGCTGTAGTGCAACAAAAAATGGTTTGAATGTCTGCATCGCAAAATTAATCGCTGAAGATGATCCCACGGAGGGACGCCAGGAGCCATCCGAGGAAAGCTTCGCAAGGGTACGTGTCCCCGACGTTGTCCCCCGTCCATCGATGCAGAGGCAGGTCCGTGCCTTCGACAATGAACGGTCCACTTTAAAACAAAGCATCCTATCAGATAAACGGTTTTTCAATAGAAGGAGAGCGAGAGAGACGCATGAGGGCTGTCCAGTGCAGACTGATGCCACGTCGCGATTAACTTCAAACGAAGCGCGCGCATCGTCCAGCGCTCGTCCCTGTTCTTTATTCCCGAAAAACGATCCACCTACACAAAAAAAGGGAAAAAACCCTTCGCTGTTCCCCGTGCACATCTTTCTTTTTTACTTTTAATTCCCATCGCCCGTTCTCCTTTCGCTGAAGCTGTCGGGTCACGGTTTATCTTATCACTTGACGACGAATTGTTTGATGCCGGGGTCAACGTGCGCGGATTTTTCGACGGGATGCTAATGCGCGGAGAAAAGAGCGTCGACGATGTGAATGGACGACTGCCAGAGGATAAACGGACTTGTTTTAAACAGTACTTTGCGTTTCGATTGCGATCTTACGGCTTATTGTTACGGTGAGGGATGGCGAAATCCCGTGCACTTGGATATTTGGATATATTCTAGACGGTATACGTATAATATTCTTGTGCGGTAAATTAGAATTCCTAATATTGTAAACTCTGCAGTGAATTCTATTCGTTCGTTGACATTATTATTGTTAGACTTTACTGTATAAAATGTCTAACATCGGTGCATTTGATCAGAGAGTTTGTAAACTTTACCAAACTAGTTATTACACTGACTTTTAAATCCTTATTTATGCATCGTTCCTATCAAACCCTCGTAGTTCTTTTCTTAATTCATTTGATTAAATATAGACTCTATTAAGAGGATAGACGAACCCAACGATCAAATTGGCTACCAATAGGAATTTCTCAACTTGTAGTCACCTCCTGCACCTGTTATTTCGCGTAGTTGTATAAATAATTCTATATACGAGCGACTAATAGATTACACGCTGTCCAAAGGACTATACGAATGATGGACAGCAATATTTCCAGCTTAATGATGATTCTCGTATACATCTATAGTCTCGCAAGAGCAGCTAACCAGCAATGTATTTTTAGGAGGCAGACAGAACCGTCTAATTTCCTTTCCCAGGATTCTGAGAAATTAGCCTGCGACGGCTAACGGTTGAAATGACCCTTGGTCAGGACTGGCACATGTGGCGTCCGGCTGTCCGTGGATGTTAGTTTATGTCTTGCAGGCCTTCGGTACATGGACTAAATTCAGATACGACATGTGCTTCCTCTAGCTTCGTGCGACGATGCCACGAATTTCTATTTTTTCTACTCCCTCGCGTTGGTGCACTTGTGGTCACCTTTTTCTGGTATCGTAAATCAACGAGCACTTCCACACTTGACATAACATAACAAAAATTCAGGTAGTGGACCGAGGAATATTTTTTTCAAAATTTTCTCGCACTAAAAGAACGACCACCTTTTCGTTCTTAAGCCTGAAACTTCCGGATGCAAATTATACACATAATTTTACACAGTTAACCCTTTGATCTAGAATATTTCCATACCTTATGATTTTTGCAATTTTATGGATATGAAATTGGTACATTACCTTATACAGTACCTAAATGTTTAGTAATTGATTAGATACCGATATATTTAATACTGTAAACAATATTTTGAAGAATGGTACAGCAATTTTTAGTGGTGCCTCAGAGGGGACAGCCGAGTGCTAAGGATTAATATTTTATATAAATTAAATAATGATTGTACGAATGACAATGAAAATTGAAAACTTCCGAAAAGCTGGTTAATTATCAAAAATGTAAAATATAAAAGATATAAATACACAATTGTACGCACTGACCAAACACATTCTCAAACAAAGCGTGTCCTCGTTAAAAATGAAATATATTTTGTGGTCATGGGAACTTGTACAAACTGAAAATACTTAATCTCGATGACATGATAAACCAAACTTCTTTCCAGGGGATTAAAACAGAGTTGTCGATACACAGGCATCGCGGCCGTTAATTACAAGGCCGGCTCGCCAGCAACGTAGCGATTCAATTCGCTGAAAGGTCCACCCCGTTCGCGAAGAAGCAACAAAACGCCGGCTCGGGGCGCGTGTCGCAAAAACAAAGTTCACGAAGAACCCCGTAGTTGCTCAGGGAACTCCGTCGTCCTTAAGCCGGCGTCCTTAGCGTCGATTATCCTTCGCGTACTCCCCGGTCCTTATTATTCCGCGGCGGATTCGCCGTCAGACTTTTTCCCGGGATCCCGGTCTTCCGTTTTATGTAGAATACCTATATACTACCACGGGGGCCGGGCGATATATTTCACGATCAACCACCTGTGGATGACTATGCTAATTACCGGCGTAACGTCGTAATAGGAAGTAATCGAGGGGGAGGGCGACGGAAGGCGACTATTATTTTTCACCGTGGTTCGCGGCTTGAGAAAAAGACAGAGAGAGAGAGAGAGAGAGAGAGAGAGAGAGAGAGAGAGAGAGGGGAGGCGTAGAAAAAGGAATAAAAAGACTAGGGAGAGAGGGAAAGGAGAAACGAAGGAGAAAGGGATTGCTGTTGAAAAGGAGATCGCCCGGAAAGCTTTCGTTCTGAGGAATTAGTCCGAGAAACGAGAGAAGAGGAGGAGAATTGTTCCGCTTTTCCCGACAAACGAAAACGAGGCTCGCCGCGAAGAAATCCCGGGTCGTCTATTCGCCGCGAGATAATGCACGCAAATATCGTAAAGATAAGGCCCGTGGGCCACGAGTGTGCCGAGAGGAAGGAACAGAGAGAAGCCAGCAAGATGTACGGACCCGTGGATAAAACGGAACAGTGCATTTTTTTAAAACGACGCTCCGAGCCTCGATCAGGCCTTTTTACCCTCGACGTCTTTCACCCGGAATCCGTTAGGGCAGACGATTTTTTTCTACACTCCTCGACTCCCTTTTTTGTCTGCCTCTAGCCGGTGTTCTTTCTCTTTCTTCCGTCCTCTCTCTCTCCCTCTCGCTGTCGCTCTCTTTCTATTCCTCTCGTGGTGAAACGGAAGAACGCTTCTCCCTCTCCCGATCGGCCTCGTTGTTGATTTTCAATTGAAACCAGAGATTCGATCAAATATTAGGGCCCAGGAACAGTTAGGTTCATGGGAACACCAGGTTTCGTCCGGTTTCGGACGATTTTTTTTCCCGTTTCGTCGGCCACTGCACCCTGTGCTCCGTTTTTTTTTTCAAGTATCGATTAACGGTAAAAAAGCGCACCGGATGGAGGAAATTCTCCTGCGAGATATTTCTATGGACCAGAAAATTGATGACTGTAGGTTGTTTCGAAATTCATGGATTTCGAAGTCTGCATCGTGAAACAACTCGCGCTACGAATTATTTCACGTTTACAATGATTCGAACTTTCTTGGTTGTCCGTGATTTTCTGGAAGAAGAAACAAAAGCACTTACAAATTAATAGCCGTACATGTTTAATGGATTTTTTTCGAAATCTTCATCGCGAATCTGACTCGAGATATTGCAACGCAAGGGGTTTAGGGGATGAAGAATCCGTCTACAACTTCCCGAGAAAATTATTCCTAAAATCGCAGAAAATCACGGAGCAAAGAGGCCCCGAGGGACAGTTCAGATCCGTTTCTCGGATTTGCTAAAAATCGGTCAGCAAGTGTGTTTATCTTTAACGTTCGAAGGCGCACCCATTAAATATGAAAGGATTTCCGGACGAGCTCGTCGTTCGGGACAAAGCGGGATAGTGGTGCGGTTTCGGGTGGACAAAACGGTCCATTCATCCGGACAGAGGATCCTGTGCGAGGTCGAGTCGTGACCTTATTCCGGAGACACGTTGTGGGCCCTGTCCATGACAAATTACGGATCGTTTCACGCCCGTAACGTGCCTCCTCACGCGTCGACGAGGAACGCACTTCGCACAGTAAGAAGAGGTGTCCGGGGGTGGATTCTTACCGGGCCTGCGACAAAAGGGGGCCTTAAGTCCCGGGGACAGTCGTGGCACGAATAATGCCTTTCGGGATTAGGATCGCCGTAAAATTGCGGACCACCCAAAAAAAAGGAAGAGAGCCAAAGCAGACGGCAGAGGGAAATCGCGCGTGCAATCGCCGCGGATTATTTTCTCCTGCCTCGAAGTGTGAATAAGAACGCTTCTCCTTCTCAAACTGTTCTCCTGCGATCTATCCTAGATCGCTGGAAAAAGGAGACACGGGAGACCGAGGGCAACGTGAGAACTGTTGATGTAACTGGAGGATGCTCTTCGGGGATGTTCGGCTCCCTCGGTCATTCATTACAGCTCGTATTAAAGATCAAAGCAGTACGTCTTGCAAATTGTCGGTGGCTTTTCAAAAGAATCAGCGTTGTCTTCACCTGCAGAAGAAATTAAATATCTGCAGAATTATGTTCATGTCGATCAAAATTCTCAATAGATATCTAATCGCTTATTCTGTCTTCAACGAAAATCCTAATCCTGACAATTGTCTGTAACCGCATATGGTATAATTTGATCCAATTTCTCATTGTACATTATCGTCGTACAATTTAGTGCATTCGTTTAAAAAAAAATGAATTAAAGTGTTAAGCGAAAACTAGAGAAGATCATATTAAAATTAATAGAAATTTCAAGAGGAGGTGACTAAAAATTCTTCCCCTTCCAAGTTTCAACTTCAAGACTGTAAACTGTAGAATTTGTTTTTTTTCAACTTTGGATTTTAGAGAGAGATGTTTAGGGAATCGCAGCGGCCTAAGATGGTTGCGTTGGGAATCGCACTAAACGATCCTGAATTAACGCAGGGCGTTGGCCTGGCACGGAGCAGGCCAGGCATGTTTCGCAAAATACATTGCGCGAAATGTTTCGCAGCGACGCGGCTTTCAGCGGATCGCCGAGGCAAATGGAGGGTCGGAGAGCATCGTGGTCAGGGATTTTACCTGACTTTCACTTAACACTCTCCTCGCGGGCCCTTGTAACTCGCAGACGCGATGCATTGTGAGCCCGTCATTCTATTATGCGGCGCTGCTCGCTCCTACACGTACCTAGCGCATCGAAAGTGCATCTGAGAGAACGATTTCTAATCGCTCGATCCGCACACGCGATCCTGCGCCGGTCGCGCCTGTGAAAAACGCGAAATTGGTTCTCTTTCTCCCATCCTCCTACCACAATCCAAAACGTATCCACAATTTCAATATTTTTTCTCTCGAATCTACATTTTATATACTGTGTCTCCAATTCGCATCTCATGTAGCATCATTCCTTGAGTATAAATATTTTCGATTGTCCTTCGTTAGTTAAAAACAATGTTCCTATAGAATCGTGTCGAGAAGTGTGAATTTTTACAGTGCTGCATTCATAATTTTCATTTTTAATGACAAAGATGTGACCGATAGTCACCACTAAAAATTTCTGTACCATTCTTCAAAGAATTGTTTACATTATTAAATATGTTGGTATCTAAACAATTACTAAACATTTAATTTTATGAGGTATTATATCAATGTTACGTTCATACGAAGAAAAATGTTAGTATAGAATGGAATTATTCTAGGTCGGAAGAAATGTTCAATTTTCGAGTTAAAATAGCTCCGAGTACAAGGGGGTAAAATCAAGGAAAATCCCTGAAAACGAATGAAACAATATAAAAATGGTTTAAATATGTTTCTACGTGATCTTCGCGAAACCGTCTGTAGAATTGATATTCCAAGGCGAAGTTCCATTTCTTTCGTAACAGCAACGAAGAAAAAATGGTTTGGTAGATTCCGAGCATACAGGGACGAATTAAAGCATGAATTCGAGTGTGTAGTATAAGAATGATTTCACGGTGCTATAGTGGAAAGGCCGCGTTTCCGTCCGCGACGTCCGCCTTATCGTTAAATAAACTGAAACTTAAAAACGGACGGAATGAACGGACCTTGTCGAGATGAAATGCTGGCACTGTCCACTGTGCCCCACCTGTGCCCTTATCTGTACAAACAACGCGTATCCCGTCGGTCACAAAGAGACACGGGTCACTCGGGGCCCCGACTCTGTTTCCCTTCTCGTTTTTTTTTCCGGTTTCTGGTGTGACCGGCATACTAGACAGCCGCGAGCTACAGAAATCAAACAAATACGGGGAAATACGCGGTCCTTTTTACCACTTCCTTTCGGGGGGGATGGCGGGGAAACTGGGTTACCTTGACTCCGCATTCGGCGTACAATGAATTCTAACCGTGACACTGGATAGGAAAGAAATTTAGATAGGAGAAATGGAATTTCTAAGGAATATGAAAGAGCTGGAGGTTCTTGGAGGTTCCGCGCACCATGAGTTATTGTATAGAGCTTGTAATTTGAACGGAACCGCTCGATTACGAGGGAATATTTATTTACCAACTATTTGTTCCGCTGAGAAAATTTTTGCTGGAACTGGAATGTCTTAAAATATATAAGAAGAGATGTTGAATGAACTGAAAGATTATTAAAATAATTATTCTGAACTATATAACTACAATAAATCGAGTTTCCTTAATAAACTAAATTGGTTCCCAATATTCTCACGGCAATTTTATCTCTCGGAACTATCTGACCTCCAAAAATCGTCCAACATTCGTCTCGAATAAAGAAAAAGCGTCACCCCCATTATAGATACTTTGCAGACGTCTGCAACACGGAATCCGCATAATACGATCGAAGGACTGCGTGCACCGTGGAAGATCGACTTATGGCTATCGATCTCCATTAGGCGAACTGATTGGCTCGTGCTGCTTATTCGCATTCAGTGAACATAGAGAGAAAGAGAGAGAGAGAGAGAGAGAGAGAGAGAGAGAGAGCCACGTGCAAGCAGATTTCGACGACTGTCGGGCTCCTCGAGGGCCCTCTTGTTCTATGACAACGTATCGGAGTCCTCTCGATAACCAAAGAAGCTGCAGCAGCAACGGCAGCAGGCGCAGCAGCACTTTATTATTCGAGCGGAACCCGTTGGACGAAAAGCGGCGGGAACAGCGTGCAGAAAAATTTTAATGGGCCCGCGATAACGAGCAACGGAAAGCATCGACCGGCATAATAAGGTAAATGTCGAGGGAACGCGATGGGAACGGTAACGGCGCCGCGGCCACGCCGAACAATCATTCCTTTTTTCTTCCGCGAGGCGAGCAGTTTGTTCTGGTATCAAGGAGGAAGCCGGCAGAGGCAGAGCTCTCATCGACGAACTCTTCGAGGAAATCTTCGAGGAGCGAGACACCGTCCTCGCGTTCCGCGAATGTGCCACCCCTGCTGCCTCCGAGGGGACGTATTGACTGATGGAATTGAATTCGGGAACGAGGAACGCTTTCATTTGCTATAGCGACCTTCGCATGCTAAACGCCAAACCCTGTTCGTCGATGCATCTACCCCTCCCTTAAAAACTAGTCACTTTGGACGTGGCGTCCGAATTGTGATCGTTGACGATGCCGGTGGGATGATTTTAGAAATTAATTGTTTGCTGCAAAAAGACGATTCTTTGTAATCCGAGAAAAGGTGAAACTAGTTTTACGTTCGAATTGTAATTGGTATATGTCAATAAATTATTTGTTTCGACAAGATTTTTTTTTAAAGAAATCACTAAAATTCTTGTTGAACTATAAAGAAAGTCAGTGTATCTGATTGTTCAAAAATTGAAACAATTGCCAGTATCGTTCAGAAATAAGACGGAAACGTTGCGGTAGTAAGGTAGACCGAAGCGTAAAAATGGACAAGTATTGTTCGATGCGAATTGTGCCAAAATAGCAATTTTTGTGGGTGAGCTGACCGTGACGTTGCGCCAGTGTTCATCTTTCCTTAGATAAGGCGGCGATCATTTGTTACTAGGCGAGACCATTGTTTCGGATTGCCGATCGATAGGTTCCTCACACCCCTGTGCATTATTGTTTTCGTGAACCCCACCCGCGTGAAAGAAGACCACGACACATCACGACCACAGCGCGGATGTAACCTCTTTTCACGTTGTTGCGTCCCTAAACTGCTTATCTGTCGGTATACTCGTTTCAACAACGTTGACTGATGTTCCTCGAAGAGCAACATTACCTTAAAAAAAAATATGACAAAACAACGTTCCTCTCGAAACGTCCCTTGTAAAACTAAAAATTTTAACTCGAGAAGACACAAGACAAACAAAACTTTTCTTATTACATCTGTAGAGCGGAAAAACAACAATCATATTAAAATAATCAATTAGAGAAAAAGAGATCGTACATGGAAGTCCATTTTACCAATTTTAATTTTAATCGGAAAAATGTAGCGAATGTGCATCTCATAGTGGAACCCGAAAATTTCTAAGACTTTAAAAAAGCACATTAGAAATAAGTTCCGTAAGTTAAATAAAAAGACACATTTTTCGCTGATAAAGTAGATATGAATAATTTTTTAATGAATTTTATCATTTTTTAAATCTAGTTAAGTAATCTAGTTAAAATAGAAATGGTACTTTCCATCTCACCCCATGAAATAAAGTAAAAATTCTATCAAAAATATATTGGAAATTTCTCCATGCGAATACATAAAGTACGAACAAATATATCGTATACATATAACTATAATACGTATATCTCAACAACGGAGTTTGTTTCCCTTAATCGAATGTACAAAACTGAAGCAAATATCGTCCCCATTTAATTTTCCGAGGGGCCGAAGTTACGAGCGTCTCGCGTCAATATTTTAAGACGAAGGAAATTGTTAGTACGGATTGTTGAATGTCGGAAAGACTTCGCGATAGCATCAAGCAAGGGGCCAGCATAGAAAATGTCGATCGGTCCCGATCTCGATCCCACGAAGCTGTCGATGCTCATCAATTTCGCGTCGCGTCGAATCGATTTTACAGGCCGCGTCGTTACAACGTTTAAGTGCAAGGAACTGATAACTAGCTGCTAGAAATAGGGTATTGGGTACGACCGATCGCGTAATTTGCTTCTCGGTATCGCGATCGGTGACTGTGAATGGTGGCTTCGTGGCGAAGAGGCTTGCCTCCCCCCCCCCCCTTGTTTTAAATAAACAAATCGTATGAGATAATTCTGAGTTAGAGCGGGAACCGCGGTGTAAATAATGAACGGGAAAACCACGTGGGAACAGAGGCAGATTTAAACTACAATTATAGTGCACTTATCATTCACGTCGCTTATCTTGCGGCGCAACATTTATCCTCCGGTGCTCCCTATTACCGTATTAGATAATTGTTAAGCGACGCATTCGTTAGAAAGTCACGGAGAAATTTCGTTACTCTCGTTTTACTGTAAAGAATAAAATAAATTAAATAAATGTTGTATTTTTGATGTCTGAGCACGACCAACGCTTTGAGAAGCAGTTTAATCTGTTTACAAACGTTTAGCGAATTCTATGTTTCAAGAATAAATGGACTATTTGCGTTCGGTGGTCGAGCGAGATCTTGCAAATAGATTCGACGTTGCAACGAGAAAGAATCATGTTCGCGGTGCAGCGCATTCTCACGATAAGCCTGTGTTTCGTATGGTCAGCGTAGTTTGGTGCCGATAAATTATGCTCGGCAGCTTTCTACGAAGTATCCTCGCGTTTCTGGGTGACTCGAAATCGTGGCTCGTTATCGGATCGCGATCGGCGCGGCTGGAAATCTTCGGGACCGAAATTTCTTGCTCCAGATCGACGCTCCGCCGCTGGAAATGGATACATACCCGCGGATCCTGGTCAGAAGAATGCACGACCTTTCTAATCGATCTAGGCAATCCGTCTTTTCACCTTACGTGTATGCCCAGTATATCTTCTGCGAGTGGTTTTTTTTCGGGTGCTGTGCCTCGCCGGTTCACACACCGATCCCACCGTGATTTCTCCGCGATTCGGATCTTTTAATACCATCTACGGTTCCACAGGTTTCAATTTCATCGGGATGGCAAATTGAAGTCGGCTGAAATGCCGAGTGCCAATTTCCAGGCTGCTCGCCTTCAAATTGTCTCGATGTCACAAAACTAAACACTGGTCCTGGTCGGCAGTCCGCTAATCGAAAATTTCATTTTTTTCCAATCAAATATAACATCATACGAAAATCATTTTTAGTGAACACACAAAATTCATTGTATAATATTATAGTCAGCAAAAATAAGATAATTGGCGGTTCAATATTAAGAAACCCGTATATAGTTCGAGAAAAGACTAAAAATTCCAGACAGAACACCAAATAATTCATGCTCCAGACATAGAATATTGCAGAGACAATTTTGATGGCATAATTAATCAAATATTTCCGAATTGATAAAATTCAATATAACTGACTGTAAAATTTAATTCTCGAACAGAATCCTATAAATGTTTTCTTTTATCTCGATCGCCAATTTTAAATAGAAATTGAAATTTCGGCGCACAGGTTCGATCCTGTTACTATTTTCCTAAGCAGTTTTACAAATTCTTAATTCGACGTTAGAATATAGAATCCTATAATCCAGAATATCAAGAAAGCAATGAGACACTTAAAAGGTGGACACCTTAAGAAAAGTCTGAAGTGAATTATTTTGAATGAATAGAGACAGAATTTCGTGGCAACAAAAATTAGTATAATTATTTTCATAATTTTGCAAGAAGATCCGCAGTAAAGTGACGACCTTGTCACGGCGACGTTAAACCTGCATGTCCGAAGAAAAGTTCACCGATCCTCGGCGAGGGAAATTTCAAAATAGTCGAGGCAGTCGAGGAAGGGGGTGTCGCCGGATTAAAAGGTTACGGGTTGCTCGGACGATCTCTTGTATCCCGTAGATCAGCGTCGCGGGATCCCGATCCCACGAGAGGTTGGTAGCGCTCGTCGATTCGGCGTCATCCGGAATCGATTCAGCGGGGCTAGGGACACGTCTAAGGTGCGCGGAGCCGATAAGTCACGGCTAGAGCCAGGCCACGGGAGTACCGTGGCTGTACAAGTTGCTCTTCTACGTCGCCGTAGGAATCGAGCAGCCTGGGGTAGGTAGGAACGAGGGGAGACGTGTAGGAATAACGTGCACACGTCCGTGCACACAAAGGGAACCGTACACGACACACGTGAACGGACACACGAGCAGAATGCGCACACGTGTGCGGATGCATGCATGCGTACACATAGGTACACGTACACGGAATGGAACACCGAGCTGGAACAGAGACAGAACGGAGACAGAACGGAGACACCTCGAGCCCGTCGTCGGTCTACGACGAAAGAGAGAGCGAGAGAGTGGCCAGGGCTGGCTCTCTTGACGGGCTCTGCTGTTGGTGTGGTTGTTGGAAACCCGGTGTGCATGTGCGAGAGAAGATATCGCGCGGCGCGCCGCGCCGGCCATATAGGCTAGGTCGGTATACATGGGAACTGATGCCGCGACGCTGGAAAAAAAGTCCTACGGTGAGGCCGAAAAAATGAATTCGTGCGCATCCCGTGCCCACACATCTAACTTTCACTTCGCTTAGGGATCGGGCAGCAGCGGCAGCCAGTCCGCGCGCCACGCTCCGCCGTCGCAATTCCGCGAGATATGTCCGACGTTGCTGAACAAACTGCAGGCCTCCGCTCCGCGGGAAAGAGAGACCGGCCTCGGATCGCCGGAGAACCAGAGAGAGTCGGAGTGCCCGTGTCACCGATATCGGCTCGCTTTTCGTGCGACCGTTTTCGGTCCGGCAGACGAGATTCCGTGATCGGGATATTGGGTTCGTGGATATCCCCCGATTACCCGGCCGAGATACACCAGACCTCCGACAACCATTAGCTTCCTGCCGAGCATAAATCGAACCGCTTCACGCTCCATCCACCGAATCGGTCAACCAATTTCTACCGAATTTATTAGCTCCGCCAGGAAATCATTTCGGCACGGACTCCTGTCCTTATCCGGCTACCCCTACCTTCAATTTCTTTACATTTTTCTTCCTTTCTGTTCACGAATAAAAACAATTCTTCTTGCTCTCGGAATTCTCGCGCGCGCGCGCGTAATGTGAAGATTGTAGGATTCTAAATTATTTCATAATTAATCGTTCGTATGCGTCGATCGGCATCGAATTTATAAGCTCCGCGAGAAAATCGTTTCGACTCTAACCCTTGTGTACGTTTGCATTCCTCGATTACAAACAAGGTTTTTTATCGAACCAATTGGAAAACACATTGAAACAGTTTCTTTTTCAACGTATTACAGAAGGATCCTCTGGCTTTGAAAGTACTGTTCGGTTTGTAGGTATAATTCCTTCGAGCAGGCACTCGTCATCGAAATGAAAAATGGAAGTAGTACTGACCCACTATCTTCAGGAATTTAAACCCCCGCTCTTCAATCTCCAGTACCTTGTAACTGCTAGGAAATCCAGGAACTCGGGTTCGTAGGAGTTCGTAACCTTTGAAATTAAAATTGTCCGCTTAAAGGCCTGTTTCCGCGTTCCGGGACGCGAACTACCGCTCAAAGGTTCGGATACACGTGTTCACCAAAAAGAAGTTCATAAATTCTGCCGTCGTGCTGAGATGACCATGCTAGTGACATTGGTTCCGCTGAAAATATTACATGCTCGATGCGGCCCTTGCTAATCTCTAGAATCTCGATATTCTCGGTTTCCCTGAACCTTTTCCGATCACATTTTATTAACTATCAATTCAGATAATTTTCTTCATTCAAGTTCTTTTTCCAACCCATGCAATTTATCACCTGAAGTAATCGAGTTATTTAGAGTGATGAAATAAATTAACCCTTCGCTGCATAGCGTATCGTATCTGATACAGTTAACAAATCTGTTATATAGTAAACTAACAATGTGTTATTTTTTTGAAAATGTTTTAATTTTTTTAAATATTTTTCCCTTAAATAAAACACGAAAACTAACCTTCTTTCAATTTTTGCATCCCAATTTAAAAAAAACTCATACAGTGAAGGGTTAAATGAATTTCCGAATTCTCTCGTCAAAAAGTAAATACTATTAATTGTACTCTATTACTTAGGTATACTACTATTCAGATAAATTGATAACGATTAGTATTTAGGTACGAAGGTAACTCCATTTCGAAAGTTAACGATCCCACTATTATATCCATTGTATACCGTAAAATATGCTGCGAAGAGATTACATAGAAAACATGACAAGTAATGGTGGATCAATGACATATGGAGCAAGTAGAGAGTGAAACTCCATTAGCCGCGGCAATGAAAAGGAAACCAGAGCTTCAGGTGCCTCCATGGAAATTTGCATACGATAAAGAAGAATGATATTATTATAATAATCGCGGTACAAGTGCAAAGTGAAATTCACTTGTCACTAGCGAGTGGGTCACGCGTTCCTCGCGAACAACAATAGCTGTTTGCCTACGGAACTGTCATCAACTGGGTTTTATCTGTTACTCGTTGATTGCTAAAGTTCGCGTAATACCTATCAGCGACGTATTATGCGTCGCGTAACGCATTCCGTGCCGTCTGAAATGTCAAGTTTCCAGTAGCACCTCGAAACGGTCGCAATACTTCAATATTAATTGCAGGAAATTTTTCAAACGAGTTACGATCGAGTTACGCTTTCGCCACAAATAAGATTGCACGATAAATACAAACAATTGCATGGAAAATTTATAAACACAATTTAAGAGAAACGAGTCTGAAAAATTTGATCACGATGCGACGCGTGGTTCGACAAGAAATAAATGTCCAAAAATGAGAAAACCCTCTTTGATTTTTAGTATTGTTAGAATAATATTGAAAACGATATTACGATGGTGTAGAATGACGGTCGCGAATATTTGTGGAAAAGTTAATAGAATCAGGGGACATCTGGAAAGCATGGAAGAACCGTTTTGCGCGGGTTCTGTTCTACTTGGCTCCAAAGGATTCCCATCCGCCGTAGCTCTCACATATGAGAGACCGATACCTATCGAGAAACCACCGTATCTTCTCCGCCGGTGTGCTGAACGGTGCACACCGTACGTTTCGATCGTTACCGAAACGAGATCGTTATCGCGATACGGATGCGCGATACATCAGCGACGCCGCTGATTTCTGCGCCACGTTCAAGGATGCGGCTCGTAGCAAATTCTGCGCCGAATGCTCGCCGCGGCCTCACGATTCTTATCGCCGCTGATATCGTCGACGTTTTTACAATTTTATCTCGCCCCGATTAGCTAGGCTACCAAAGCGTCGCATGAGCCGGCGAGAATCGTCTCCGAATCGAACAAAGATTTTGCCACTTGGTACTCGCATCTCAACATGTTTTCGTTTCTGCTGGCCATCCGAAGCCTGGAAAATATCGAATCTCTCAATTAGTTCAAAGGACTCATTTATACGCAGCTTTTAATCAATATCTCTGTACAATACAATAAGAACCTAGTTAAGCAAAAATTAAATCTGCTTAGAAATGTTTGATCTATTTTTATAATAACGTGGCTTGATTTTGTTCATCCGAAAGAGAAGATTGTGTCGTCGAGGGAAGGGAATTTTGCTTATTAAATTTTTGGAAGATTCGGCTTCGGAATTTCGAGAAACGCCTTTGGGGAAACAGATTTACGGTGAGGCTTCTGCTCGGTGTAATAATGAGTTTGGTTGAACGAGGCACTGAATGTCAGCGATTCATTTTTCTGATTTCCACGTATTCCATGTTTGCAATGATTAATACTGGAAGATAAAGGCTGTGTGTGAATGTATCGTGGACCGAGACGCTAACTAGTGAGCTACCAGCGAGCATCCCGTTTGAAAAGGATCTACGATAGAAGCTGTCTTCATGGGGAACACGCTTTCCCTTTTCTTGAACTTTGCGCAGATAGTGGATGAACAAAAGTTAAACCGTAACAAGCCAGTGCTTTTTAGGCAGGAATGAAATAAACGCTCGTAGCGCGATTGAAATCTTTGATCGAGCATCAATTAAGCAAATCCTGAAAATACATATATTGTCTCCTATTATCAGGATTCTAGTAATGCGTTGGAGAGACAGGAGCTGGGTCTAATTAACCACTTCCTATTTTAACAAGAAAATGTAATGATACACCACAGTTACTGGATACCACAGTTCCTTAACGTGGGTGCTACCACCCACTGAGTCATGAGCTGATCTTGTGGGCGTCAAAATTTCTGATCTTTTTATCCATTCTCCTCATTTTTAACTCGTTAAATATTACTTCAAATTCAATACCACTGTCGTACCTTGTCATTTCAAATCGAATAATTATTATTCCATTGATAATTTCATATTTAGAAGATATACAACGCAAAGTGCACACTAATTAAAGTTAACCCAGCAAATCGTAGCCCAACTTTTTGCAACATTCACTGATAAATAATCAATTACATCGATCGCAAATATTTAATAAATTTTAAATTAATGTTTTCGGCGCTACAGTTTTGATTTTAATCAAATAGCTATCTTGCAAATATGCCCAACGTTTGGGTTCTAGTTTGAACCTTTATCAAAGGTAGTTTGCGTCAAAAAAACCAGGAAAATATATATATATATATATATATATATATATATATATATATATATATATAATGAAAAATATGTAATGTAGATGGATTGAAGATGAAGAAAATATTAATACATAGTTGCTATTAATTTTACTAATGTAATTTAAACATTGAACTGAGTCGATTTAAATTGTATGAGACTCTGGTTGGTATAACGTACTGCGGTCAAAGTGATCTTTAGGAGAATTCAGTGATAAATCGCAAGAGGAAGCGAGGAGATCAGCAAAGAGGATCGACAGCGGTTAAAAATTCGGTCGGATCTTAGACGGAAGGAAAGCAAGGAGAGTCGTGGTAGCGGAGTGGAGAAAGAGCAGTGGCCGGAGAGACAATCGCACGCATTTTTGTCATAATCCGCGCGCGCGGGTGTCTCGGAAGCGCTCGGCGTCTGACCAGTGGTTACAGAAATCCCCCTTTTGTCGCGACGAAAAAAATCGGCAAAACCGCTAAGAGCGCAATCTGAATACCGCTTCGCCGCGTCACGATTCGGTCGGAGCCGTGGCTACACGAGGCGGCACCGGTCTTCTTCAACGGAGCAACGCGATCCTCGCGGAGATCTGTGTCGGACGGACAGCCTCGTGTGACAGGGACCACGCAATTTTCATTAAACATTGTGATTTCGCGTAATGTGCTTTGCCGATTTTTTTCCGGCGTCGACGCCACCGACGCCGCCGCCTCGCCGTTTTGCTTCCTACTTCTATTATTCTGCCGGTTTAAGAGTTCTACGCCGACCCTCCTTGGCTCGCCTCGGAGGATTCCGAGACGACGAATTCTGTCTTTGCGGCTCTCTCTTTCGCGGGACAATGCCGATTGCGAACACCGCCGGCAGGAACAGCTCCAAGGAAATTACTGGCCTACCAACGACGCCTCTCGCAACTGTCCCCTGCGTTTTGGACACCCTCTAGACCTATTAACGCTCGTACACCCGTCACCCGTCTTTTACACCCACATATTTTCCTATCTACGCTTCTTTCTTTTTTTATTTTGACCATTTTGAAATCCTACTGGGTTTATTTTTTTTTTTTTTATTTCAGCCACTGAAACCTGTTTTAGGTTCCTATTAATGTCCTTTAGCGCTAAATACGTTGGTTAGAATTTTGGAAAAGGGAGTGGATGCTAATACAAGCTTTGATATTTGTCATTTCCATACTGAGTAGGGAATTTGTTAGTTTCCGTCTCTATCTGTTTTTGAAGAACGTAATTTTTAGTATCTACAGGTTCGGTATAAAACAAATCAGAGGTCAAGATTTATGCTATTAATTACTCTGGTAATCCTCTTACATTCATCGAAAATCTTCAATTTAGTACACGTAATACTTCATAAACGAAGACATCGAAAATCTTTGGTAGATAGTTCAATAAAGCCATAAATCCCCGATCTAATATCCCTGTAGAATCCTCCTTGAAAGATTATCTCCGAGTAACTTGATGACCAACTGAATCATTTTCCACGATAATGCGTGTTCTCGCAATGCGAAGGAGACGCGGCCGCCGTAAAGAACTTTAATCCCAGCAAATTAATAATCTAAATTGGGGAATTCCTCGTCTTCAATCAACGAGAACGCGTTTTCTCTTGAAAAATGCGGAAATGCCTCGGCTGTTTCGCCGAAGATCCGCCGATCTTCCTTCGAATCCGTGCGCAACGGCGTTCGCTATCAAACAGCATTGTGTTCATCATAAGATACGAGTGTTTCCTAACGAAGCTAATCTTTCGCTAAACTAATTAGGGACAGTATCAAGATCGGGAAGTCTAATCTTAAATGAAACGGACTCGCGAACAATGAGCAACAAAATTCAACCAAACAAAACGGCCGTAGCAATTACCGTCATTAACAAGCCACGCTAAACACTAAAAAAAAATACTGTTCGTTTCGGCAAAGACTCAAACTAAATACTTGGAGACGATTCTTGGAAAAATTAATTCGATTACCGGCGTCATAAATCGAAATGCAAAAATAGCGACTGTCGAAAGGCAGGAATCTCTCCCAATATTAAGGGGCACAGTGGGATTCTGTGTGTTGGAGTGTTGCGGGTGCTCGGAGCCAAAGCAATCTGTAGCGGGGGCATCGTTCAGCGCGGCCTCATCGAGTCGAAAAAGAGGAAAAAAGCGAAGCAACGCGGGGGGCGTCGTCTCGCTGACAATTAATCCGATAAATTTCGCGGCGAGATAGGGTTGCAGCGGTGCACTGGGCGAATATAGGAAGGAGAGCGAAGGAGGAAGAAGAAAAATCAGGCGAGGAGAGGAGAGGAGCGGAGAGGAGGAGGTGGAGGAGGAGGCGGCGGAGAGTATGCAGATGAATAGCTCGCAGAAACCGTGAGACTCTACGGTTGCCCTATATATCGGGGAGCGGAGAGCTATGGAGAACTCGAGGCTGCTGCCGAGCGTTCTGCTCGCTCACGACTCTCGTGTGTTGTGTCGCCCGTGTTTTAAAACTCGAACTCGGTCGGTCTCTCTACGACGACCACGACGACGACGACGACGACGACGACGACGACGACGATGGTAGCGGAGGCTATGGTTGAGGCTCCGAGGCTGCGACGAAGGCAACGAGGAGAAGGACGACGTCGCTGAGAGGCAAAGAGCCACCGGCTGCCGCGAGAGAGACCCGGGGACTTCTGTTTCGCCGAGGAGACAGAAGAGGAACGAGCAGCTCCCTCCACAGTCGGGAAAGATCGGCGAATGCTCGAGAGGAGGACGAAGGAACGAGGACTCGTGGCTCGCCGTTCAAACCGTGAACTTTTGGCTCCAGGCATCGGGACGCGGGCCAGTAATGACCCTCGACGTCGATTCCGTGTCCCGTGACACGCTTCCACTACCCGTAATCAGCTCCCCGACTAATTTAACCCTTGCCACGCTCGATACTAATTATTACGATTCGACCTTATCGTGCCGACACACGAAAAACCAGGTTCACGATTACGCGTCAAGAGTCTCGTATCGCGCTCCGATTACAAGCCGATTTTTGGACGTGTCTATGCAACAAGTAAGTATGCACCGTGTCTGGAAAATTTCAAGTCGTTCGGTTCGATAGTTATCGAAGTAGCGTGTTCACCAAATTGGAAGAAGTCGCGTGGAAAAAAATACATCGAAATTTTCAGACGTTGCTTTTACACATCAATCAAATCCAGCGGTAAAATTCAATCGGCAAAATTTTTTTAACACACGAAACTGCAACGTCTGCAGCATCTTCCGAAACCGTGTCACAATGGTCACGTATGACAAAGAAAAAAACTGTTGCAGCAAGAAGCGTCGGCGATCAACAGAACCGTGGAACTTTTTGCGGAGGGCAATAATAAATCTTCGCCGTTCGCCTAGACATTTAAGACAGTCCGGACAGATTCGACGTCAGAAAGCGAGCTTGCCCAAGCCTTTCTCGGACGGAACTGCAGAAGGGTTAATTGACTAATGCCCCGTGCAAACCGTACCGGAGGCTTATTAAATGTTGCCCGTTCGCTGAGGAAATTTGCTTGCTCTTGGTCACATATCGTTAATTGACGAGACCGGCGAGCATCCAACCGAGGCCTAATTGACCCGATTCGCTCGGAAAATTGAACATCGCGAGCACCGTGCACTGGAGAACCGCGACACGACGACGCGACGCGACGCGACGGTTGCGTCTCTGAAACCGGAGAGACGAGCCGAGGTTTTTGATGGTTTTTAAATGTTTCGACTCCGGGTCTCGGCTTGAAAGGGCCCCCGCGGACGAGTTTCGAGTGCTCGTCTAGATAGCAATCGGGGGCGCTTCTTGTTGCGCGAATTATCGGTTTCCGAGTTGTTCAACCTGTTCGTTTGCATCCGTCAGGAACAGCGCTGCTATTTTTTTCAAAGTGGCGCCCGAGGAGCACGATAATTGACTGATAAAACGATCGACTCGCGTTCCCATGCCGCTGCGAAATCTTCGCTAAAAATAAGAAGCCGAGTGATACTCGAATTTTATTAACTGCCGGAACGATCCGCTGATTTTCATTCCTTAAATATTCACACTTGTCCGGGGCCATCGTTCCTTGCGTATTTTTTATACCAACTCTCTCCCTTTACACAGGCAGTTCCTGCTCTTTATGTTCGTTACGAGTAATAACAAGTCTACTATTGGCGAAGTATAATCTTGTTTATTGCAGTCAGAAGAAATCTAAAAGGAAAGCAAAATATGAATTTATTGAACACGTCTACGTCCACTTCGATATCGACAATGAAAACAGATTAACATATTCGTGTTTAATAGATTTAGTTTGAAGTTTTCTTCACCAGTCTGGCTCGACGATGGATCGGGTTGAATCGCTGCGATTTAGTTTGATTCGAAGAGCAAATTTAAAGTGTGGAATTGTTGAAACGCGGACCACTGTGCATCGCGCCGCACCGGTTCAGAATCGAGGATCACGGATCGTCGTTTACGAGCGTCCCACGCGGATCGCCGGATCGCGAGCAGCCGATCGTCAAGCTGTCAGCGATCGCGGGCGAGCCTGGCGAAGGGTTAAAGTGCCTGGCCGTGGCGTGTTTTCACCTGGAAATACTCCCGTGCCACTTAGCGGAGGGCCTCGGTGCCTATGCGCCACGGTGCCTATGTCCTTTGAAACTAGAACTCGGCCGACCTATACAGTCGCGAGCGGCTGTGCACCGGAGTCAAAGAGTCAGCGCGCGCGACTAGGACGGGGATAAGAAGACGGACGACACAAGGAAGACGGTCGCGGCAGAAGAAGAAGAAGAAGAAGAGACAGAGGACGAAGCAGACAAGCGGAAAATCAGCGAATCCTCATAAGGGAAACGAATCCACGCTGCGTCTTGCACAAGTTGAACAAGTAAAACCTAGAATGTCTACGCTCCTAATTATACCAACAATTTTAAGAAGAACAGTCCATTAACATTTCCATAGTATATGCTACCTTGTTCTCTCGAGACAAGAACTTCTGCGCCCACGCCTTCCTGGCAGATAGCGCCTGAATTGCTATTCAAAGGAATCGAATACCGTGCTATTGAACGGAATTAGAAGACATTGCAAAAGATATGCTGTATAAGGGTCGATTCATACATGTCCGGCCGGCACCGGCCGATTTTTTAGGCAACTGGAGTAGGAACGTTTCTCATTACCATGATGTTGCAAAGGAGAGCTACCGATAGTTCACCCGAGGAGTCGTAGAGCCCATAGAAACCTTTTTTTCTGAGTTATGGCCTGTCCGACTCGGAGGGAAAGTGGTGATGGAAGTCTGACTTAAACCTGGGTAACAATATTTTGTCGGACGCCGAAATCGGAGATGTATGAATCGCCGTAAGGGTTGTTCGTCTTGGTTGCAAAGAGAGATGAGAAGAATCCTTCGTAAACGGATAGGCGAAGGAATCGAATCTGGCTCGCTCGTCGCAAAGAACTTGGATGACCAAGTGAAACATTTTCAGCGGAGGATCGCAGGGTAGAGAGCGTACGCGAGCGGCGTAAGAGGACGAAGAGGACAAAGAAGAAGAGGAGCCGTGCCTATCCGTGCCGTGCCGTGCCGTGCCGGTTAACCGTACCGATGAACTTTCGGCTCCCGGCGAACGGCGATGAGTAGTGACCGTCGTCCAGCTCTATCGCTAGCGTATGCACACGTGTGCATTGCCGGGGTACTTACACAGAGCCGCGCGTCGTCGTCCCGATGCAGCGATGCACCGATGCACCGATGCACCGATGCACCGACGCGCGGCCAACGGACCCGGCAGCACCATCGTGAGCCCGACCACCTACGACACAGGCGAAACCTTCACCGTAGGTGCACCGCGAGAGGTCGTGCCGAAGGTGGCCCAGCATCGAGGATCGTGCGAATGCGGCCTAAGAGGGCCGCGCGGAACGGTGAACAGAGTCCGACCGACAAAACGTGAACAGTGCTGAGAGCGAGAGAGCGCCTACCTATTCGCTTCTAGGAGGGAGGGGGGCCACTGACGGATGGAAAAGGGGGGACCTTTTATAGACGTCGTTTGTAGGACTCGATATATCGGACACGATTGACGATCGATCGGACGCGGACGTGGCGAGGAGATTGCGAGAGGGACGCTCCTCTCCTCTCCTTCGGACGATTAGCGGAACGCGGTGATTCATTTCGGACGCGAATCACGAGGCCCTTGGTCATGGGAGTTGCGTCGCGGACAGTAGCCAGGTTTCTGTTTGGTCAATTGTCAGACCAAACTTAGGTTTTCATAGCATGCTTTCATAAACTCGTCCTAGAATACAGTGACTAACCCGGAAGAGGATCTGACTGATCCAGTGTCAATCAGGTTCTAATAGAATTTTTGGAGCCAGCTTTAACTAGCTCCTGCTTCACGGAGTCGATCTACGATAAAAAATATAGATTTCTTTTCCCTGCTATGACGCGGCAAGCTGAAAAATCGTTTATAATTTCACGAGTTCCGGAAGCTAATAGGAAAGGTTCGCAGGATCGCAGAGGCTAATGCGGCTGAAAATCTGAGGTATCGTAACTCGCGCGTGAAGAATTCGAGGCGGTGTTTAAAAAGGAAACAGGGCAGGAAGGGAGACTTTGCGGTAAACAAGAGTATGTTTGTCTTGGTCAGCGGAATTCCGGCGGATACGCCGAGAAAAAGGTGGCAAGTACGAGGGTTCGTTCTCTCTGGGCGAGAACGTGCTGGAAAAAGGAGAGGAAACGTTGGGGGCTGGTTAGCGTGGCCAATCGATCAGCATTGCCGGTTTTTGCGCTACCCATATGTCATAGTCGGCATGGCCAGGAACATGCCGCAGCATAGAGAGGCCAGCTTGGGCCGTGTCCATTCATGATATGTGGCTAGGAAATTTTGTTGGGTGGGCGACGATCGTTTCCTGTCTCTCTCTCTCTCTCTCTCTATCTGTTCCACTCTTCGCTCGGTCCTCGTTTCGGATTCAAATCAGGAAAAGGCACTTTCGTTCCCCGGGTACTATCGGCGAGGAGCATCGCTCGTAATTGAATCCAAAGAAAACGTCGCGTCGTAATTACGTGGTCCTTTGCCTCGGGAACTGTTCTTTGGGATATTCAAACCTGAACGGACGAGACAATCACTCGAAAGCGGCACTATCGCCAGATTATCCAATCATTAACCGTCTCGATGCGCACGATTTTCATAATTCTGCATTTCTTATAGCGAACAGATCTCCTCGCATCTTCTTTTACGAATTTTCTGCACACTTGTTAGGAACTAAGCAGCTTGATGACATTTTTAAAGCTCTGGGTCGAGACGGACCCGATCATTACGAACAATTTTGGGTAATTCAAAAACAATTGTAGGTAAAATGTTGTGGACTATGTTTTTGCGGAGATACGAATTCGATTGCTTTGTCTAGCTTTGAAAGATTATTTTAGAGCGATCATTTTTGGACAGTATGCTTTGAGCATTTTATAATGACGTTACTGTCAATCCTTACAAGTTTATTTCCGGGACTTGGCTGAAGTTCTGGTTTGTATTTGAGCTTTCCTGGAATAAATTATATATTTTGGAACGTAACACCTATAGGTCGGAAACCGTGATTCTTGGAGTTGCTAATACGATTCATCGATAATTGGAGGATTTTCAAGTATGGGGGTCGACAAAATGTTTACCCAAATTGGGACAAAATGAGAACAAATGAAATAGTAAATTCCGTAGCTTTGATTCTATTTAATGTTTGACGACAGCAACGATTGTTCTCGATTCAATATTCATTAAAATGAGTACAGAACCGCACTATTTAATGTTTGCAAATTAATGGACGATTCGGTACGACGAATTTGAATAAGGAGAACATTAATTCTGTCGAGTAAGAGACTCCCTGTAGTAAAAATCCGATGCGAGTGCCATTAAAGTAACTGTGTTTAGTGGTATATAAATCTTCAAACGCTGTCATAAACACATAAAGATCCTCGTGAACTCGTACGGATCTGCAGTCTATTAATATCAAAGCAGCTTTTAAACCGCGCTATGACGAATTCAGTTATAACCGTAGGAAAGTATAAATTAATTTTTCAAACCGGACCGACACAAGCCACGAGGATCTACGTACACGCGCACAGAATCGATCAGCTTTCGCCGGGGTCTAATCCGCGCGACTGCAATCACCGTTCGAAAAACGATATCTCACGATCGAGGAGGATCTAGAGACACGGTCTCCGTTTGGCCAGAGGCGAAACCGATCGACGATCCCAAATATATTTCCGGAGGGTTAGCGACTTTCCACTCTCTCTCGTAAGCGGTGATCGGATGCAGCAGCCGGTTCCATCGGCGCTGGATCACCGAATCGCGTTTAGGATCGCGGAGCCATGAGATCATCGGCCGCGAAATCGAAGAACGGCGGGCAATCTCGAATTCGACACCACGTGACGGGACAATGGCTAGAGAGAACGAGTGCGGAGAGACAACGGTGAAACGCGGAGGGGAGGAGAGCGAAGCGAGAGGATCGCAGAGGAGGTTCGCGAGAGGATCGAGGAGGAAGGGAAAGAGGCTAGCCAGGACGCAGGGGCGTGCGAGGGGGTCGCAGGGGGGCCGAGGCGAGAGTACGTGGGTGCAGCGCGCACACCACTCCGCTAGAAAGTGTCCCAGACCGAAAGGAAAAAAAGAGTCCGGGTCAGTTTGAATAATTTTGACCACACCTCTCGTCAAAGCAATACACGAGCGTATGAATACATACATTTAAATGTACCCCGAGACGGCCGGGGAACTATTGTCCGAATTTTTAAGCAGCCACGAGACGACGCCGAGCCCCCAGATTCTCCTCCTCGGCCCTCGGGTGACCGATATTTCTCGGCCCCGTGCAACCACCTGACTGGTTCCACCAACCCTCTCCGCACGATCCACCCCTCCCACGTTCATCCCTCGAGTTGCCCTTCCTTCAGCCGACGCGCGAGTCAACGCGCCGGGTTTTACCTGTTTCGTGAAAGATGCAAATTTATGCGTCCCGCGGAAAGGGAGAGAACCTAACCCACTGTACGTCCCCGCGCGCACCATCCCCTCATCCATCGACCTCGCCAGTCGAGAAGTTGTCGAGACACGAGGGTAGCCCGCGAACTTTTCATTAAGGACGATCCCGACTCGAAAGAGGCGCTCGCCAGGTGGAAATCTGAATTTTATGGCGACACCTGTTCGACCGCCGCGCCGCAGTGACCATTCCCGAATACGACTGTTTTAGTTAATTTCAATTTTTTTATTCATTTACTGCACGTTTGCTGCCACATAAAAAAAATATATATATATAGTTTTTCCATCGCATTGTACGCGGGTATATTGTAGTGGTTCCTAATGGCGGGGATAGTGGACTGCGAAGAGATTCTAATCCATTCTAAAATATAAGAAAGAACAGAGAGACGAAGAGAGACAAAATGGAATTCGTGTATATTGAGAAAAAGGGGGAATTTGAACCGGATGGATCAGTTTTAGGGAAACATTGGTCGTCAGAGGCGCAAATAGTCGGTTCCGTGTGCGGAGGCGTCGGGATCGCGGTCGAAGACAAATTTTTATCTCCCGATATGATTTTGGTGGAGCGACGGCATCGGATCTCGTACCGTTAAGAGCAGGCTTAGCGTTCTCCCGCGATTTGAATATCAGAGCGAGTCCGTTGGTGGAAGAAGGAGAGCCGAGGCGGATGGTGTCGAGGGGGCACCGTGTGCCCCGATCGTTGCGCGCGTGTGTGTACGTGAAGATCGATCGTGAAAGATCACCTCGTACGTTACCCGGAACGTTAGGCTCTTCTTGCGGATTCGATCGTGCCACGAACGAGCCGGCGAGTCCAGATATCTCCCCAATATAATATCCACTCGGGCCGGCGCGGCGCGGCGCGGCGCGGCGATGCCGGCATTCGAGCGGACGGACGCGGACAGCCGTGTGCCGATTTTCCCTCGCATCGCCGCAAAACACCAACCAATGGAATCCGACTAATCTCGCACCGATCGAGCCGCGCACCGCCGCGGAATCGGTTAAAACGCGTCGGCGTGAATCGTATGGTTGTTCGCCAAAGATCTCGAAAGAAACGAGACGGTAGACGCGCGGAGTCGCGGCTGTTGTGGCACGATTTTCCTCTCGCGCCCGATAACGCTTCGCTCGCTCGCGCCAGACTCCGCGACCGCCTTTTGCCTGGCCGCGCGCATTCCTATTAGTGGGTGTGAATGTGGCGCGAATGTTATGCTACCCGGTATGAAGATAGAATGTTACTCACCTACCGGTAGACCGCGCGATATCACGCGGAGAAGTGCCTCGTTAACGACGCTCGGTTATGTGTTAATTCAATTAGGTTCCGAGAATGGTGGGGCTCGATCTTGAGAACGCGCCAGGACGAAGAAATCATTGCTTTCTACTTGTTACCGCTTCCTACCGAGTGGACTAACGAGACCATGGAGCCGCCACCGATCCGACGCTCGTTTTTACGATGATCCAATTTCCTACCATTGACGGTTTAATCCTTCCTGCTTTCTTTCGCACTCTTTATTTAGTCTGCCATCGGGAGACTGCGTTCGGAGGCCGGAGTGAAATTACTGACAGAAACTGCGAAGTTACCGATAATTGTATCAATGACGTTGCAAACGCCGGCACATATTCTATCATTTATAAATTTCGCCGAAATTTCTAAAATTCGAAATATTTTTGTCAATCTGATCGTATTACATCAAATACAGCTACAGAATTGAACTTGTATATTATTTGACGTTGTAAGGTGCCGTGTAATGTCGCAAACGTTCGAAAAAAACAATCAGATTCCTTTTTGTTACCTTCCTTCAACATAGAATATGTATGAAATTTAATAAAATGACTACAAAAACCTTCCCAAAAAGAAGTGGTATGTATAATAATAATTAGTACAAGGACAAACGTATTAATCCTAGAAAGGTAATGGTTGCATTATTTAAAACAATCATAAAAACAGAACGCGTATATACACGTGTCATGGAGAGAGAAGCAGAAATGTGCGAAAAAAATATCGCCGGAAGCCACGAACGGCAATTCGTCAGACGATAATTCTGGTTCGAGAAGTTATTCGGACTTTTACGGTGCCGTAGTCCCCGAAGACATTATCGGTGACATTTGTCCGTGCCGGACAAAACATGTTCCGGTCCGGTAGGATGACCCTAACGCCGCGCCTTTTGTCGAGCGAAAGGTACCCAGCCGACCCGGCGTGTCTTTGTCATTATATAACGCCATTGTGGCCACACTTGCCCGGCGTGGAAGTCGACTATACCTTTGCATATTATTAAAATGACGATGATTGTCATTTTTCTCCCCTCGCCCCCGTCGGCCCCTCCTCCTCCTCCTCCTCCCTCTTCTTCTTCGTCTTCTTCTTCTTGTCCGGGGCAGCACCTCCTCCACGAATACCTTTCTTCTTCTTTCCGCAGCTCTCGATTGCTCTCTCACTCTTCGGAACCAACGCGCGTTCTCCCCGTTCCATCGTTCCATCGTTCCATCGTTCGTTGCACGACCGCCACCAACGCTTATAGTCGTCGTTGCGTTCGTTTCACAGCGATACTCCGAGACGTCGTCGTACGAGCGGTTCAAGGGTTATGCTCGGCCTAGAGCGTGAAAGTGATTTTCTTAAAAACTGTAACACTTTCGAAAATCTATTTCTATTTATTTTTAGAAAACTGTATGCTATCGGCGCACAGGTTCGATCATAATGAAAAACAAAGCAATTTTGCTAAAATCAAATTATTCCCAACGTTTCGATCCTGGTATGGATCATTTTCAAGAGAATTTTGCGTCTGAAAATTACCGAATATTATATTAATTGTTTCAAAAAAATCAAACAAAAGGTAACTGATATACTTCTTCACCGTACTTGCTATGTGTAAAAATGTTTAGAAACGTGTAAATTTAAAATTCAGTTCCATGTTGACCTCTATTTTTTTATTTTTTTTTTTATTTTGAGCATTTGGTTTATTTTGCTTTACATGAATAATATAAGTAAATACAGTAATGTGGAATACAGGAATAATACAATAAGAATTTTCTAATAATACAAGTGAGATTGATATTTGGTTTTGCTATAATTGTGTCTATATTAAGGTTGAAATGGTTATTATCAAGTACGAACTTAAGAATAGCGATCGCTAGGTACTAGTTCATCTGAAATTGAAAACTCAATACAATTTGCGCAATATATTGTATCAGTGATGTTATAGACAGCAAACTCTATGCACGTTCAATTATTTGTCAATTTTTCTTGCACTTCAATCGCGTTAACCCACTGCACTTTCTAATGCTATTTGCAGTGTGAGTACATTACGAACTACACGATTGAACCATTTATTAATAAATTCGTACCGAATTAAATGATGATAGTCCAGAAAGAAAGGATAGTATTTTGGCAGGGAATAAATATGTTTACAAGAATTGCATTTTGAGCAAATGTTCCTCGCACAGGGCAAGCAGACGAGGCGACACAGAGGAGAACGCACTCAGGAATTCCTTCTTGTCCCGTTTACCCTCTTCCTTCTCGCCAACCAGCCTCTTATTTTCACTCGGCCATCCTTCCGTCCCGTTTTCACCGTCTCTACAGCCTCCTACGGTGTCTAAACCCTGCCTTCGTCCCACCTCGACCCCTTGCCCTCGAGTTTTCGCACTGATACGCTCCTCCGCGCCCCTCTAATCCAAGCTACACACCTTTAACCTCCTCCTCCTCCTCCTCCTCCTCCTCCTCTTTCTCTTCCTCTTCTTGTTCAACGAGTACCACTTTCTTTCAGCTCGAGGAACAATCCGCGGCATCCGACGTCGTAATGGTAACGTCTTCCTACGTGGACGTTGCGTGAGCCTACAAGTACGCACGAAAACGATAATCGTAACTTATGGCGACGATGATGGCTGGAACGATCCAACGCTCCGGTCGAGGTGTGCGCTACCTGGGGCACGCGAATCGATGCTCATTCAGTAACCCACGAGAGGAATCGATGAATCGAAAATGTGCTTCGAGACTATACGATTGATTTAGTAAAAATGAATTGTTTCATGAAGTTATTATGAGTTAACGATGTAATCACTGGGAGGGTGAAAATGGCAGAAATATTTATGTTTTTACAATTTCATTTTTGTAATTTATACAATTGGATTAAATCCAAGTCTACTTTCTATTGTAAAAGTTTCAAAAGTTTTATGTATCGTATCGGACGAAAGGTTACAAAAAAATGGTTGAAATATTACACGATTTTAATTCGTACGGCATAAAGAAGTGAAAGAGAAAATAGTAAATTGATTTTGCGTTGTGACGAAATCAGATTTCGATTTAATTCGTGAGATAAAGAAATTGGAAACAAGGCAGTAAATTGATTTTACGTCGTGATCCAATTAGATTTCGTGTCCGACATTTCGTAGTATAATTCGTGCAACAATTCCTCTCGTGGCTGTCCATGGAATACAGAAAGTGGGATCGCTTAGCAAAGGGGCAGCCTGTATTCGCGTCGGCTAATAATTTCCAAGAAGATCTCGATTCATTCGGGCCACGCGTCCCAATAATGCACGACCTTCTCCTTGTCGGAGAGCTCGGAACGGAAATTTGCATAATTACGTGTTTTCATGTACCCTACGGTCATGAGGGTCAGATCGAATTTATCTCATTGGCCCTCACCTGTCCTGCACGATGCGGGCCAGCCCGGGACACAACTGACCACCTGTACAGTCGGGGCAGGCAAAAAGGGGAAAAAAAGAGGAACAGGAAAGAAAAGAGCGGAAGGGCCCGAAGAGGCTGCTGATGAGAGCCACCGTGAAATACTCGACGACTCTCGAAGCGATCGTGGTTAATTTAATGGCCGCTTCTGACAACGGGAATCTATTTATCGGTCGTAAATTGAAATCAATCCGTGTAAACTTGTAAACCCTTCTCTTACCTTCTCTTACCTTTGCGCCCTTCAACCGTCGAATCGAACCGGATCAAAATGGCCTCATTAATTAACCACTTGTTGCATCTTCGCTCTATTTTTTCAATTGCACTTCCAAACCTCGTAACTTTAGAAACGTGTTCAAAGAATTTCTTCGTGAAACATTCCATTATTTGGAAACACTTTTTCAATCGCAGATCATTTATCTTTTTGTTTATTCAATGATATTAACGAGAGAGTTGTTCTTGCAAGAAACGTATGAAGAAAACCGTGTAAAAATTGATCGTGTGAAAAATGATAATGCAAGAAGATTCTCCGGTGTATTTTGGTACTCGGAGCTCTCGTATCAAGAGTCGCGGCTCATTTCGAATTCAGTCGCATTAAAGACAATGAGGCCGGCGTTAAAACTCGGTTTGAAGTTCATCAGCGATGCGGCGACGTTCCATCAGGAGGCCCGTAGCAATAAAAACCTAACAATATAGCAAATGGATCGTCGGATGGTTAAACAAAGGGGCGACTCGGTGTTCCAGCGAGGTCATAACATAACGTTCTCCTGGCTGGTCTCCGGTCTGTCGTTACATCTCGAGGAAGGAGACACCGCTCCGCTCCGCGCGGAGGCTCGGCGCGATGCCCCATTCAAAAACGACGATCCCGCAGGTCGTAGCAGCCGCGCGAAACAATAGAAAAGCCATAACTTTCTCCGGCGCGGTTGTCGCTACATCCTGTGTGCCGGAGCGGCTGCGAGACGTGCCCAAAAAATCGCCTCGCATCTTTCGAACACTCCCGCCGCGGTCATTTTTCCCAAAAACATCGACGTCGTTCGCGTCAACGATCAATCCCAAATCAACGAGTTTTTACCATTGCCGAAGCTGTTTCTGACGAGTTCAGAGAATTTCTGGTATTTCGTGGATTTAGGTCATACGTTTAGGAACGTATGAAAATTTTTTTATACATTTTTAATAATAAATAACTTGTAAATTTCATTCGAATAGAGAAATCGATGTTTAATCTTGAATAATAGCTGACTATATGAAAATATTGAACTCGACAATAAGTTATGACCATTTTTATTATATGTCGTCTATGAGTTTGGGCAGATTCACCTCAGCGGCACTCGACTAAAAACACGAGAGACCGTCACCGTTTTAGAAGACCGTAGACGAGAGGTGAGGGCTGAAAGGAGGAGTTAAATTCGGTAGGCAACACCGTTACGCCGTCTAATCAGAAAATTGAATCGTCTTCTCTCGTCAACCTCGTCCTTTCTTCTCCCTCTTGCTCCTGTTCTCTTTTTCATGGTAGCCCCCGGTCGGATTCTCGATCTTTTTTTTTTTCTTCGTTCTGTTCTTTCTTTTTTTTTTCACCGTTCGTTCGATGTTGGACTGTACCGACCCGCATGTCGTTACGAGACGAGAGGTCCCCGGAACGCGCGTGTCTCCTCGCCTCGTATCGTCCCGTGGATCGACAGGCCACAATAGGGACACATGTCAAAACAATTGGCACACAGGTGTATCGAATTTACCGGAGAATCGACGGAGGCCGAAAGAATCGTGGCGGTGTTGCGTCACGTCACTTGAAACCTCCTTGCGTTGACGATGAGAAAACGACGTCATTGTTGCTTGATCATTGGTCAAGGAATCAATTCTCTCTAATCTATCGCTACACTGCGTTCACAAATATTGTGACGAAAACGAGCAGGTGATGTTTAGAACAGTAGGCAGACTTAAAAAGTTTCACAATAATGGTCAATACAAAATATTAAAATGATTAAAAACAGAAAAAGTTTTTCATTTACTCTTGAAGATAATTATTACTCTGGTAATCGTTTGAGTAAAACTTATTTTTACAAATTTCTCATATATTCCAATAGACACCAGTGAAAATTTCAACAATTAATTCTCTGAGCCGGAGCCATATTTATTTACACTTTTAAATACCATTAACGATATCCGAGAAAGCCGAGGTCCATTAACAAGCCTCTTAACGTCGTTACATATTTTAGAACTATTTATTATTACGTTACAGCCTTCTGCATATTGTATCAACAAGAATTAAGAAGGAAATAATTACGTTACCTCAGGTTGCGTTATTAATAGGCTGCGCAATCTAAAGTATTTATAGCCTGCAACAATCTTCCAAGAATTATTACACAAGACACTTTAATAATGTTCCGATCGTCTACGAACAAAACAGAATTCCATTTAATGCAAGTTTCTTTAAATTTCTCCACGAACTCGACGAATTTGCATAATCTTCCGCAGTCTAGCCATTAGTTTCCGATCGCAATTTTCTGTCGTGATGGGAAAATTTATTAACGAGTTCCTGGCTGTTAATCGGCAGTATTAAAACGCCTATTAAATAACTTCCGGTGGAAGATGCGCCTGGATATTTACTTCGTTGACCGTTTGTAGGTTGGAAGAAGCTATAAAAGCATACTTCTTCGCAGTCACCTCATAAGCGATTAAATTCTTACGCGTGAATTGCGCGTTCGATTAAACGCGATACCGATCCACTGAATTATATAATATTTATCATTGTTTTAGCTTTCTCAATCGGTTCATTGTCTTTGGATTGACTTGCAACTAATACTTACGGTTGACCGAACGCGCTAGCGAGACAGCTTAATAAACACATAAGAGGAGAGTTTTCAAAAAGTCCTTTAGAAACGCGACAGCTTAAGTCCTGAAAAGTTCGAAAATCCAAGTGCAAGGGCAGGGAATAGCATGATCCCCGATCGTTGTCTATAAATCACAGGTAACGGCTGGCCTTTGTGCCGGTATTAGAACGGGGCTAAGAAAAAAGGTGGAAAAAGAACAGGAAGAGGAAGACGAAGAGAAGCGAAACAGAGGAAGTGGCGCACACGGTGGTGGCCTCGATATCCTCGCAGTTAGAGTCGTCGCGCGTCGCCGTGGTCCTAGACGAATCCGACAAATCGTCCGAGATAAATTTCGAGATTTCCCGGCCGATGCGTCGTTTCGCATCAATCCACGCTCGGTCTGGCATTCTTCCGCTTGATCCTCAGACACCGGCCACCCTTCGGATGAAAAGCCAACCCCCGGCGAGACGTGCACGTGGAACGTCGGCGTCGCGGTGGCCTAATCGTTTTACGAGGTATAACGTTCGCGCTCGCCGCGCTGTGCCGGCTCTCCTTCCTCCTTCTTCTCCACGGCCAAGGAAAGTACGTGAACCTTGCGAAATTTTCGTTTACACAGCCGCCGCGCCGCACAGGCCCGTGAACGCAGCGCCGCGCGGCCGCCCGTATATCAAAAGTTTAATTGAATTTTCGACCGAGGCCCTGGCCCCCGAGGAGATTAGGATCGTTCGCTCCTCTTTCGACGGTTCCCTTGTTCAACGGCCCGCGCCGACGACTGTCTCCTGGCCAGCCGATTCCTACGGCCATGATGCTCTTCTTCCTCTTATCCTCTTTATCTGGACGGCGTACATCTTTACGCGAGTATTATTCTAGCTGGCCCCTTCAGTCTCTCCTCTGGACCCCGGACTGATTTCAATCGTTCGCCTGGCTCCTCGTTTTAGACTCCTTGGCTTTACGCAAGTTCGTCGAGCGACCATTTCGTTCGCAATTCCTCTCGTTTTTAAGAGTCTACCATGTTTTTTTAACCTCTCGGTTTGCAAACTCTTTCGCTACTGTGCTATTCAGACAAAGTTGATGTTCTTGGCGCACCAGTTCGATCAATTTAATTGAGAATACGTGGTGTTGTTTTTCATTAAGCAAGTAAGTTGACATATTTCAAAAATTATTTTTAAACGCGTTCTCATCAACGGAACATCACCTTTTCTATTTTTTTTTTTTTTTTTTTTTTTTTTTTTTTTAATAATTCACAGACGCAATCACTACTTTCTTGAAAAGGGTCTAAACAATTATTAATATATTGCAAAATTGCTTTCAATTAAATTGATCGATCCGGTGCGCCAAGAATAGTTATTGTGCTGTTCGCATATTTTATTTTTCATGATTCTGGATTTTTAAACTCTTTGACTGTGAGATGTTCACCTCTGTGCTTCTCGAACATTTTATCTGTAGTAATTTCATGGACTGAACGAGAACATTCACTATTGATCACAGACAAGATTGGAATTTTAGTAACATTAATAAATGGTATTCCTAGTGCATTTATTCGTAGAAAAGTTCCGATATTCGAACGGCTATATTAAGGTCCAGAAGTGTTCGGGGACACGTTGCGTCGGTTACACGTACTGCCACAGGTTATTCTCTGCTCTGCATTATTTATGAGAATTGAAATTCCAAAATTCTAAAGGGGCTCATGCAAAAAGCATGGAACAATCTGTACATTATGCTCGCGTCCTTTAATAGCTGTCCCTCTATTTAAGAGTTACGACAAATATTTATACGTGCACGAGGAACGTCATCGAATAAAAAGTATATACGGCGACGCGACACTCGGAAATTAATGCTAAATTTACTTCAAATTACCCTCATTCCCTCGAAATATCCGCTTCCTCTCCCTTACTGTTTTCTTTTCGTTTCGCAACTTCTCTCTTTCTACAAAAAATGATCGCTGACAGTTTGTGTACGCAACGTCATGAGAAGTTATTCGTACCTTAGCACGACCTATACGGCTCGAATCGTTTCCAGTGATCTTCAATCCAAACATTCTTACAAACAATTTGGTCTGAAACCTTCCTACAACGTAGTACAAAAAACACAGCTATAATTCTTAAGAATATTAAATTCGTGAAATCAATGAATCCATTCATTTATTCCTATTTACTGCAAACATCTTCTTGATGTAATGAAAACATGGTTCTACTTTTGACCGTTGCAACCAACTAGTTTTATTAACACTGTACCGACCGGAAGCCTATTAATAGGATTTTCAATAATTCTGCTGTACCAAAAAAAAGCATAGAAATTTTCTTTGACATTGCAATCTTAAATGAAACTATTAGACGACGTTATTGAGAGTGACTTAGTTAGTTCATACTAAATGCTAAATGAAAATTTAGCCATGTACCATACATTTTTCAAAAATATGCAATAATCACCGGTCGGTAATGTGTTAAAATGTCCGTAAATACCATATTCCAGCGTGTTTCATTTTTTAATTAAAATAAAGTGAACTCTTTTCAGGCAAATATTCGATGTGTTTGCTGCAACGTTGTGTTTAAAGATAATGCTTTCTTCCTGACAAAGCCCATTCGCGTCGAGCCGCTCATTTCCAAATTTACACTGGCGAGGCAGCAGAGCAGCTTCCTTTCGTAGTAAAATAAAGTCGTGTTGCAGAGGGTTAGGGCCAGAAGAAGGGTGCCGTGGCCTCGTGAGCAGCGTCGTAGATAGGAAGTACCGATTCCGAGTTCAAATATAGAAGTGTCCAGATGCGGCGGCGTGTTTCGATCGGCCGAGGAAATGCCTCGGACGCGACACGATTTATTTTTCGACGGCTTGCGTCGTCGTCGAGGGGCGCGCGGGAGGGAGGCGAGGGAGACAAACTTTTACAAGGAAAAGGAGCAGAGACGACGGGGTGGAAAAAAAGGCGAGATCAACCGAACGGTCCCGACGAAATTGGACTCGGTGATCCGAGGAGCATAATCAGGAATCGGTGTGGAATTGCCGAAATGTGGTGCGAGACCGGGTCCCGTTCCCAGTGCATTCTCTGAATAAGAAAACACGCTCGTCATCCCCGGAAATCTGTTTGCCGGTGTCGTTGAGTCCTTTCACCGATGAATCGTCCATCATAGGCAAATATGACAACCGGGCAGCGCCCCCTACAAAGGGGATCGGCACCGTGAAAAATCTGACAGAACTGACGGTGCAGATTCGGACCTCGCAATCGGGGCCCGTTGAGGTGACGCGAAAGGAGGTGCGCATTCACCGAGTTGCAGAGGAACGCGTTCAATGGGCCCCGGAACGCGTTCGGAGTAGACCGGAGACGATCTTTGGGAAACGCCGGAAATCGTGACCGGCTTTCTCGTCGACGAACCCGTTTCCTCGCTCTTTTTCCCCTCTTTCTGCCGCGGAGATGACCATCGCCGTTCTCCCACCAGTTTTCCGCAATTAGAGCCTAGATTTTACGTGTGCGCGAGGACAATGAGCGCGCGAGACACCGAGCCGGAGAAACTCCAAAAGATAGGAAACAACTTCCTACGTAACTCGCGTTTCTTCAAATTTCATATAGATAAAATGAGAAAATATTTTATATAAATGAAATTAATTTTTGTTCAAAATCATGAAAGTTGTCTTTCTACAGCTTAGGTAGAAATAATGAGAATCGGCGAGGAATCGCGGAGAGGAGCAACCAGTGGTCCGTCGGTAACCTCGGCATCGGGTATCCAAGATTTCATCGTGATTCGCCCGGGAGGAAATTATTTTTTCCGTTTTGCCGGCTATTTTTGCGGCACGGTGTTGCGCCCAAGGAGTGACTGACCTCTGGCCAGTTCGCGGTACGGCGATCGCCTATTTTTAAACGGGCGAAAAATGCATAGTCTCCCTTTCGAAAGAAGTCGACGGAACGAGGGTCGTCGGACGGGGTGGGCGGAAAGGGCGGCGACGAAGCCGAGAAAGATGAGACGGACGAGAGCGAAAACAGCATAGAGAATGGCGGAGAGAAAAAGAATAAGAGAGAGAGAGAGAGAGAGAGAGAGAGAGAGAGAGAGAGAGAAAGTCTGTCGTCGTTGGTCGTCGCCGATGCCGCGAGGAAAAATTTATTTCGTGGCGGGCGCATGTCACGGTCAAGAAAACGGTCTCCTTTTCCCGAATTCCTCCGACTCTGCCCAGACGTCGTTTATTTATTCTTTGTCTAAAATATGCCCGGTGGCGACCACGGGGAGACAACGGAGGATTTTATTAACTGTGCTCGCGGAGAACAAATTGGCCCCGGTTTCCTGAAAAATTCGTGCCTTCTTAACAAACGGCGGCGTCCGATCATCCCGGTAAAGCGGTGTCAATCTATTTCCAGCGGTGTTTTGTCGCCGAGCTGCAATCCCGTGAATGACGCAGACCGCATAAAAAATAGAAGTCCCAGGCAGTTGCGTTGTCCGAGCGAAATTTACTGGTCCTCGGGAGATTTATCGTGGACCGTGTATATGGTAGCGTAGAAATTGTTGGTGGGACTTCGAGGGGATGGAAGTCGAGCCGGTTAAGCTCGTGAATGCGTTTCATTGCTTTTTGGAGATATTGTGCTCGCGCGATCTTCAATTGAAGTCCGTTGTCTGTTAGCTTTGCGAATGTATCTGTTATCAGTATTTCTTAATATCCTCATTTTCATTTTTACAGACGCAATTATATTCTTGAAGATGGTCTTAACCTAGACCGAAACGTCGAATTATTAATTTGTAAAACTGCTTAGGAAAATAGTAACATAGGATCATACACCGACGAACAGGTATTATGCGTACAGAAAAATTGATACATATTTCTCAACGAAGCATAAGAAAAATGGAGAAAGCGGTACCTAATAAATTAGATAGAGGGAAAAGAAGAGTAAGCCAAGTAATTGCAAATTGAGAAAAAAATAGAACGTACGAATGTTTGAAGAAAGAAGTCATCTTGCCGACGATTGTCGGAAGCTATGCATCTTCTCGTGAAAAAGTCGAAACAACATGAAGGAGGGTTGGAAAGATGGGTGTCGTTGATTCTCCGGGGTCGGTCGATTTCAGGAAACTAAAACTGACCGGTGTTCTACCTGTTAGGATGCATCTAGGCGGTGGCTCGCCAATTTAAAAGTAATTTCCTCGAGTCCCTTCGAGAAAAGGTAGCCGGATCACCTCTTCCCACGGCTGGTCAGCTGGCCTGCGCGTCCACAAGCGACGATCTTCCCGTCTGTCTTTCTTTATCATTTCACCCCTGTACGCCCAACGTTCTCCGTTCCTCTAGGCTTTTTTTACGAATTTCGATTTTTCTACCTGAGATCTGTTCACGGGTCATCCGAGGCCGGGACAGGCCGCCACTTATATTCCTTTACAGTTACGCAAAGAGATTGGTCGGGACAGATAAAGGGAAAAGGTTTATTATTCCATCCACGTGGAACGTAAATATCAACCTTGTATTTTGGCCAGTCCTGGAACGCCCAAATTTCCAGGTCAGAAGCGCAAGAATAATGAGTCGATTTCCATGTTTTCTTAGAGTGTCCAGTAACCTCTTGCTGAAGAAGCTGTCTCGGAAAACTGTACAGTGTGTCAACGTCGCGAAAACGAGACTGCACTGTTCGCAGCTGATCGGAGTCGGTTTTTCGGCAAGCGGAGCGTCGCGCGTCGCGTGAGCCGCCATCGCGATCTCGATGCCGAAAGCGATACCGAACACGAATTGGAGCATAGCAGGGACGGCAGAGGGCAAATGCAGAAGAAGGCCGATTGTCGAATCGATCGGATGAATGGCCGAAATTCGATCAAAGGACGAATCTCGTCGGACCCGAGAGTTGACGAGCCGCCTCTCTCTCTCTCTCTCTCTCACACGGAGAAATTTTCAAGAACACACGTGGTCCATCGCCCCCGGCTGTCCCCCCTGTCTTTTTTCCAGCCCGCTTTTTATAAACCTCCACCCTTCTTTTTTTTCCGTGGGCCCTACGATTTTTTTCTTACCCCTTGGCCGGCCATCTGCCGCTACGGAAGGAGCGGCCAAGATGCAGGATCCGCAACAGGGGTGAAACGGAGGGAGACAAGGAAGAAGGATGCGCGTTTGACTCGGTCGGACAAAGATGAAACTATGATAGAAAGGAAGAGATGAGTCCGAGAGGAGCTACGTCACCCCGGGGTAACGGATTAAGTCCCAGTTTCGGGTCGCAGCGCAGCGGTTCTAGGGCGTTCGTTGCGCAGTTTCCACTTCCAGCGAGCGGGGAACCGAATGGCCATGGGAAATTAGACGATCGGTGACGATGGTGAATGGAAAACTGCGGCAGATTGATGGTCTGTTGATCGGTGTATTATATTGTATCTATAGTCTCACGACTAACAATAAAACTTCATATCTTTTATTCGATCTACAAGGAATCGTCTAGTCAATTTAGTCAGCAGGGACCAATTTTTGCTGCAACTTTCGGTCACAATCAAGACTCAAGACAATAAAACGAAATTCCCGTTTTCCGTCGTAGTCACGAGAATAATCTTGGCGACAAGAGAATATTTCCAAGGTCCGCCCACCGTCTATCAACGCATCAATATTAGAACGCAGCAGAATTTCGAATTCGTTGTAAAGCTGCACCCTGCAGTAATAAAATACGGCGACTACACGGCTGGTAGTCCCGGCGGTGCGAGTTTTTAAACGAACAGTACCCCGGAGTCCGTTCTCACGGGCTCGCACGCGAGAAGTTTTCCCCAAAAAGCTGGAGGAAATTTCTCATCCTGCGTTTCCTCGCCGGGCGCGCACCAGTATTTTAACTTTTTTTTACCTTGTCCCGATATGTTTTTCCCCGTGGTCTGTTCCGTTGCGGAAGAATCCGTGCCACTCATGGGGTACCGTAAACCCCTCCCCATCGGAACCTGCCCCCCTCTTTGCTTTTTTTACATCGCACAAGGTGTTTCCGTCCTCGCTGCTGTGGTTCCGTTCGTTCCCCGTCTTCCTGGATCCCCAACCCCACACCGGGAGGATGAAAAAAAATATAGACAGCCCCCTCTTGTCGATCTAGGAAGTCGCACGTTCGCGATCGTGATCGAAGGAATCCACCTAGCCGCGACGTTGCCCCCCAGGGACGTTTTTTTTAATCCAGGGGCCCCGATCACCCTCTCGTTCTCGCACCGTACCGCTACCTGGAGGGTGAGAATTTTTTTATGCAAAACTGGACATGGGAAAAAACGCGGCTGCAGTCTCTGCACTGGACCCGTGAGACGGAGAATGAGGTCGGGATAGATAAATCGCGAGGTGACCTGCAATCAGGCCCCGGGCCTTTTTACGCGGAGTCGGACATGAGAAAGCGGGCGCCTAGGATCGCGAGTGGACTCATTAGGGACGCGCTGGAAAATGTGTGTGGGAAATGAACAGTCGAAGCAGATGGAACACTTATCGCATGAATATAATATTCATCGTTGCTTGTGAGACCAGCAGAATGTTGTTATTCGCTCCTGAAAGAGAACTTGATTACATCATGGATTTCCGAATGGGTTGATGGAATATTAAGAAAGCAGCGGAAGGTATACTTATTTCTAGGAAGGTGGTTAGTTGTTCTTGAGTGCGCTAGGGAGACGGAGAGCTCGAGTAATAGAGAACTGCCGAAGTGCAGAAAAATAGTTTTAGTCAACAGAGAAGATTCGTGAATGCTGATGTAGAGTATGAAAGAAGAACTCACGATCCTGATGAAAATCTTCTTAGCAAACAGTAGATTTGTTTCGAAAGGAAGCTAATTTCAGTCAAAGTGGGTTTGCGAATGGCAATGTAGAACATTCGACACGAGGACCTGCAGTTGCGGTGACAATCTTATCAAAAAGTAGATTTACTTCCGAAGCATGGAGAAATAATTGGGGTCAATATAGAGGGAATTTGAGAAATGGCTTTGTGGAATATTAAGGAAGTAGGACCTGCTGCGGTCGTGACAATTTTCTTGTCGCGAGGTAGATTTACTTCTGCAGTGCGGGAAAACAGTTTTTAGCTGGGTAAAGAGGATTTCTGAGTGGATCTGTAGAATATTAACCTCATCAAAGTACCCTGTTTCTTCGGACTGGGGAACGTCGCGATAAAATCTTTCGTAAAATTTTGAAAAAATAGTATTTTCAAGTGTACAGGTTAAGTTCTCTCTTAACAGTCGTTTGGTTCAGTTGCTGTCTGAGTCAACATGGAACTCAATTTTAAATTTACACGTTTCTAAACATTTTTACACATAGCAAACGCAAAATTCTCTTGAAGATGATCCATACCAGGATCAAAACGTTGGGAATAATTTAATTTTTGCAAAATTACTTTGTTTTCCATTATGATCGAACCTGTGCGCCGATAGCATACAGTTTTCTATTAATTCATTACGATCGATAAAATGGAATAATTAAGTACAGGTTAAGGCTAGAAAATTCAATTCCGAAGAGGGAGCTAACAATCTCCTTATGAAAAGACGAGCTGCGAAGATCGACAGGATTCTCGAGTTCTGAATCAAGCTCCAAAAGACGCAGCATCGAGGATCGGTGGCAAACCGTGCAGGATCCAGAAGCGCCGAAATAAATCGCGATGGAGATGCAGGTCTAGGTGGACCGGTGGTTGCCGTCGCGGTGATTTAGAGTGCCGATGGATCATCGATAGAGCGTGGCTGCCAGTAATTCGCGAAACGGGAATCCCGGAAGCCACCGAAACGTTAATCATCAGGACGCAGGGAGGATTTATAGGGTCCTGGAGTCGATCTGAAAATTTTTCGTGGCCGCCGCTCGTGCCAAGGAAAACAAGGAAACTGATCTTTCTTTCCTGTCGTTCCGGAATAAGACGTGTTCTCGCGGTTCAACGACCCCTGATGGGCCGAACTGTCACCCGCCGATCGAGCAGCTGCAACCTTCCCGCTGTAAATTAGTGATCGGCCGCGCTGCAAATTTTAAAAGGAGACCGAGCCTTTAAATAGCCCCTGGTTACAAAATCCCGAACGGAAATATCTCCGAGAAAAAGGAGGAGCGAGCGAGAGAAAGGGCGAAGGAGAAAACGATCAGCCGGCTCCTGGGAGGACGATTTTCCTTCGTCTGCGTCGCCATCAACGGATGAGAACGTTCGAACGGCGAACGATGCCCGGAGCAGGACCAGGGCTAACCCTTGCGAGGAAGATGGTCCAAACACCCTTGGCAAGGGGTCTGTCTCCGGTTATATTTGGTGTCTGACTCCTCTCGGGCACACATGCCGCATTGGCGTCGACATCCAAGGTCCAACCCACCGGACAATACTGTCTGTTTTTTTACCGACGACTTCTGTTTTATAATTGTGGGCAATCTTTATTAGAAGCTCTGCCCGTGCAGTTACGAAACATGTTTTGCAACTGCCGCTTGTATCTCGGACATACCCCGTCTTCAGCAATCGAATTACACCAGCCCGAGTTTCTTGTAAATTCCTTAGTTCCTTCGGAACCGTCCTCCTCCGGGCACCAAATCTTAATAATCAAGCAACCGAAGAACTTCCAAACAAATAACTACTTCTGCCGACTTTTCTGCGACCATCGTGTTATTCCGACATCTGCACTTTGACCTACCATTGGACTAACAACTTGCCATCAGTTAAATTCAGCCAGCCAACTTGGATTTTCAATTATTTAGAGAGCCAATCCCTCAAACCTGAACGTGAAACCAAGTAAATAAATACTGCTGGAAGACACACTGAAGAAACTTCAACATTTTCCCCATTGTACGGAGCCCGACTGTACTCGAAGGTTTGATAAAATAAAACCAGAAAGAGGTTCGATATTTTGGATCGTCAGGATGATCAACCCCGTGAAGGGGTTAAAACCATAGCCATCGACAAAGACGTTCGCTATCAAAAGATCACGAGTCGTAACCCCCCTAGGAAGTTAACACCTGCAAGAGATTACTGCATCCTGTTCGATTCAATCTTTTTCCGTTAGATAGCCGCCGCGCTGGTGTCTGTCGCGGAAGCTGGAAACGGAGAGAGAGAGTGAAAGAGCTGTAGAGAGCCTGGAGAGACAGGAAGCCTGCAGTGCGGTTTTAGGCGACCTCTTGACCATCTCCGGTCACCGATATACCAACGCGGCGCGCAGCCGCTTTGGGGACGGTTGTTCGCTTTTATCTTCGGACCTCTTCGTCCCTCTGGTTTACGAGTCGTCTAGGGAGGGAAGAAGAGGGAAGAAGAGGACCCATCGGTGCTAGGGTAGGTGGAGAGGCGGTTCGGGGAAGGAGGGGGGCATAGAGACAGAGGGAAAGAGACAGTGAAAGAGAGAGAGAGGGAGAAAAAGAGATAAACTCCCACGAAGTGCTGGACGCGGGCAACGAAAAGCGCACCAAAACCATTCGTCCTCCGGCGTCGTCGTCTTGGTCGTCTTCGTCTTCGTGGTCGTCGTCGTCGTCGTCGTCGGTGCCCGGCACATGTGCACGTCGCCGAGTCGCCAGACAGATCTTTTTTGTCCCGAAGTAAAAATAATCTTTAAAACCCCGAACAGGATGCGTTGTTAGGGGACGGGAGAGACTCGGGGAGAGAGAGAGCGTCCGAGCACGGCCCGGGCCGGGCATCGTCACCAAGATGGTCCACGCTACATTTTTTCACCCTTTGGACGAACGCCTTGATCTAACGGGTGACGGAAATTCCGGGTACAGCGCTGCACATTTCAAGAAATGCATCTTCTTTATTCCCCTGGTCTGAAAGGCGGTTGTACATGCGCGCATTGTAAAAAGATTCGTTTGAATATTGTTATATTTTTAAAATCATCCATGCTCGTTCTCCAGCATCTAGAAGTTTTTATTTTTTATTTATATTGGTTTCCCTTGTGTATGGAGCGTTCTAGTTTCTGGGGGATCTCGATTCCCTTTTACCTAGATTTCCTGTGAACAAATAAGACTTCTCAAAAATTTCGTGATGGGTTGGGGATTTTAGTGAACATGTGTGGGATTATAGGAAAGCTTTCAAAAATGCATCCAGAAACAGCAAGCATCTGTCGGAAGTGTAACTGCGATCTGTGACGTCCTATAAGAGTTGCGACTTTGGATATCCCTTCGTAGAGAACGATGATCCCAGAAGGATCGTCGGAACGGAGAGTTGATAGTTCGAGGATTGTTAAACGATTTTTACGTCGGTTATGTTTCCCGGGAAATTGGAACGTGTTGCAATCTAGGGACATGCAGTCGGTTGTAAATTATGTGACGACCGCCTGACTATGCGCTCCTCGCTCCGCGTTATCGCGGCCTGCTGTTTGACTTAACTAGGCGGCCGCGTTACTGAATGACACACGTGTCCACACATGGCGCAACCGGCGGGGCTTGTAACGGACGAAATGAAGAAATCGAGCGAATTGTGTCTCGGATCGCTTTTGGGACCCTCGAGTCGCTTGAAACGTCGATTCTAATTATTCTAGGATGATTTGTGTGGGCGTAGCGTGGAAGCGATCTCTTCGGTTTAAAGAATGTTGAAAGAGCTCGTAGATTTTGTTCGTAGAGATCTACTGTAGAGCAACGTTTAAACAGACTCGAACCATAGTGAAGCATCCGTAATTGTTCTTCAAAACTGCAAGTGAAATAGGAACATACGAAAATCTGTGACTATTTGTACGAAAATGAGTGGGAACTCTTCTCGACTGGTACATCGAACGTCACGATTTTCAACCTGTTTACAGTTTTGGAAGTTTGTCACTGCTTTTACCTAAGAAATCGGACAACTTGTGTAAAACGAGTAAAATTTCCATAATAAAAATTCGTAATAGAAATATACTCCCAAAAGAAAGACTTACAAGAAATTTTTCTACTGTAGACACTTTATACTACAAATTGAAGATTTCTTCGTAGCTTTCGAATTTGTATTTTCGTTGCAAAATGTTGAAACGAATTTGGGTAAAATTATCACTTGCACTATGAATTAGAGAGACTATAATAGGTACCCCAGAAATATTTCGGATCGCGTTAAGGTCTGAAACAATTAAGGCCTCTGGCCGTGGAATGAAAGACCCGTTACAGGAGCCACGTTACCACCGGAAGATCGACAAAGAATGAATCGTAGCTTTTTCCGCGCAATTTGTGTAGAATTAATAGGGAAGAGCAGTATCGCGACGAGATCGAACTAGGAATTTCGTTGTCACGATGGATTCCATCGTCCGTATCTGGCGGGGGCGTGATCGGTTGTCGGGGACTCGTTTAAAATGTTGGCGAATTTATAATCGCGGGTATTCAGCGTACGTCGAATTTATTGCAGTGCCAGATAGATCGTATCGTCTATTTGGAATGCATAAGTTATCAAGCCTGTTTATTACGGACGTGCACGCTATATAAGCGGTATATAGGGCCGGGTCTCTCTCTCTCTCTCTCTCTCTCTCTCTCACTCTCTCTCTCTCTCTCTCTCTCTCTCTCTTTCTGTCTTCGCCAGGAGAAATTCCGAGCGCATCTCTCGCGTGGATCCCTAGAAAACGCAGCGATCCGTTGACCCGTGTGAAACTCCCACATTCATTACCGTGGGGGCACTGTGTTTCGAACGTCCGCAAGTTCATACAATTTTTCCTGGCGTCTTAACCCGTAGGTTTCTACGATTCCCCGCACAGGAAGAGGTCTTATACGGTCACTCCTCCGGTGTGAGTCTACGCTCGCCTGCGAGACCGTTGTTTCCATGGGTTTATGATACTTTTAAATGCGGGGTGGCGCACGCTAGGATTCACGGTAAAAACCTGCCGTCGCGTCGCCTCTGCACGCGAGTTACCATCTTTATTTTAACATTCCCGCGAAATCCGCGTTTCTCCAAATCTCCTGAGCGCCCCTCTTCGATTAACCTCCGCAAAATTTCGAAAGACAAAATTATTATTACCTTGCCACTTTCTCCATCTTCATCTTAATTACAGCGTAAAATCAGGAAAACATATTTGGTCCTCGTTTTCCATTTATTTTTACATACGTATTAAAAAACTTTGCATATGTATTTTATACAGCAGTAAATGTACAAACACTTGCCACAGAGAGACACGTGTAGTGTATGGTTAAACAATTGTTTTATCACGTTACGCGGGAGCGTAATAAATTATATTCTATAAAACGGTAGAATCTATGTTTTACGTTAAGGAAATTACTGGTTTTAATTGTACAGTGTTAAATTGACACGAACGAAGAAATCACCGAGTGGAATCGTATCGTTGGTTGAAACATCTATTAAAACAGGAGCGAGAAGATTAACGACATGTCACAAAAACGTTGTCAACATCGGCGCGTAAACCGTCGGCTCCATTCACAAGGATCCTCGGGGATCCGAGCGGAAACGCGGTTCAAAGTCCGTGCAGTGCAGGGCGCAGCGCACCCAAACACGGTGTCGTTTCACAGATTGGTTGAGATATCTGGGACAGGTCCAGAGAACACTGTCCAGGACCCCAGAGCCTGCTAGCAAGACCCGCAACAGATAATTTCTACGGTTAGTTAAAAGTCACTTGAGATCCTTAGCCGAGTAGAGGACAGTCCCCGAGGCCTGGGAAACATTTTTGGCACTCGTTGCCCTGCCTCTTCCTAGTTTCTGGTCCGTACGAACCCTGGAATTCTACGAAATTAAAGGGAGCCGCCATTAGCCTGCTTTTCGGAGCAAATGATAGACGCGTAGCCTACAAGATCCCTTCCATTTCAGCAGAACGATGTCGAAAGTGAATGTACGAGGACCGACGCTATTAATTATTGACTCGTTAAACCGGGGAAACAAGCTAATTTATTCAATTCATTTCTATCTTTCGGAAAATGTCTGAATTGTCTGCACGGTATATCATGTAGAATTACGTAGACAATTATTTGTTATTTTAGTAATTTTAGTAAGCTGGTAATGATACGACACTTTTTTCTAATTCGATGGTTTTATAATTATGTGTAAGAATTTTGTTAAATTTTTCTAATGGTTTTACAATTTTTTATTTTATCTGAAGAGACAAGTAAAAGGTTATAATTTCTTGTGAAAATTGAACAGTACATTGATTCAAGTCTACCACGATTTCCATTGCAATTTATATAGGAATAAATGAATTTGATAGTTTCTTTAAAAAGTACGTGCATTGCACTAGTCATGATGAAATAAGAATCCGGAATGGCACATGTTGGACTGCATCCATCAGTTTAAGCGACGAATAACATTTCTCTCGAAACGAACGAATATCCAGAAAGAAATTACACGTTTCATGTTATCCAGATAAAATTACATATTCCATTTGTGTCGACTCCGCGAAAAAATTGATCCAGCCGAAGTATCCAGAATCGGTCAGACTAACATGGGTCTGCACTCCATTTGTTCGGCAGCAGACAAAGTTGCTCTCCGGGCTATTAAGATCCAGGATAATGCAAAGCCCCGTCGTCGTCTGCTCCTTTTTCCTGTTCGCCTTTCGTCTGGCTCGCGGTTGCCTTTCTGTCTCAGGATCTCGATCCTTGGGCGAATAATCCCGTGGAAAGATCCGCGACGCGGGTATCGATCCCACCGTGGATGAAGGGTTTAGTCACGGAATAATTAATGTGAGAGAGCAGGTATCTCTCGTCTTGCGTACACTCGTCTACTCCACTTTCTCTGCGAATCGACGGTGTACGTGTTTACGGGAAGTTCGAAGGGGACCCCGTGCATCGGTAATCGCGCCGATCCGCGCCAACACGGGATCCATAGAGGATCGTAGAGTGACGAGGAAACGACGTGATCATTGTTCCTGCGATCCATCGAATGGCACCGGCTCGCATTTAACCGGCCCCGTTTTAAAAGTCCGATGAGCGCCGCGGTATAATCTCTTCGATGTTTTTGCGCCGCGCACGATGGGCTCGTTTTAATGTCTACCATCGGCCGCCAATCCCCGTTTTCGGACGATGAATTATACTAATCAGCGCGACACCGTGCTGCCATTATTCTAATCCGAACCTCCGCAGGTTCGAACTTAAAATCATTTCTGGAGTAAACGTATCTCAACATCACAGCGATTCTGTTTCGCAATAAGTAGATTGCAGACTTTATATACGTATTCCAAAAATCAGTTGATCGAATGCAAAACATTTGAATACTTACTCTTGTATTGTTTCCAACTTTACAGAATTTTTGTTTCGTTGAAAAATCCGCAGTACAGTGAGAAGTATTCATGGTTACAGTTTGTATGCACTTTGTAATGGAAAGTGTTCGAAGAAACTGGACACTGCGTCATCTCTCTGCGTAACTTTGTTGCAACATTTAAATATTCGGAGGTAGACGCGGCTAAAGATCGTATAAAGAGATGAATCTTGGAAATCTCTCGGCAAACGCAATCGGGAGCACTATAAACATTTCGGTTGCATCGTTGTATTTATATTATATATGAGATATAAGAAGCAAACAGTAGCGTAATTACCATCGACGCGACAAGGATGAAAAAATTGCCGCACGCGGAAATTTCGAACGGGCCAGGGTAACGGGAGTAGGTACAACAAATGTGACAGTGATCGTCAACAAAAGCCTGGCGCCGGTCCAAGCTGCATTAACACGCATAGAAATTACCCGGGGTAATTTAAACGCCTGACCATCGTTGATCGCAGCCTCACCCCAAGAACACTAGCCGCCACCCAAGAATATTTCTAAAAACACACACCGGTGGACTCTCGCCATACGGGAGTATGGGAACCGTTGGGACTGCGTCTGGAAAACTCGAGAACCCATCATCCTACCCACCATGGGCGCCGAAAAATGAAAAAACAGCGAGGGGTGACTTTCTAAAAAAATCGTGGTTACCCCTCGTCGCTGTTACTTCGTCGAATTTTCTCCCTTGAGGAACTTCCGATCAAGGTGACCATTATGGGAATAAACTGCAGATTTTGGGCATTCGTCGGAGTTACGAGTTCGTGAAATGCTGAGAATTTTGAGATTTTTCAATTTTTTGACGAACGAAATCACTCTTTGCTCTGGTTTTAACAAAGTAGATCGTAGAAAGGAGAATTAGTATAACTATTTATACCACAATAATGGATTTTAGAAATCTTTCCCATTATTTTCAGTTGACAGAATTTTCGACAAAACAGGTGGCGTTTCTACTGAATATTGAATACAAGATTCTAAAAGTACAATTTCATACGAACAAAGTGAATACGCAGAGCTCTCTCTTCGGTACAGTGACTAAAATTTTCGAAGTGTGCGTAGAACTATGAACATTGAGTGTGCAAGATAAAGTCATAAACAAAAGTAACCTTCGCACCATATTAGTTGTATGGATGGCAGGAACACGTGTACTCGAATATTAACATGTGAAAGAAACTGCACATGTCGCGCATACCTTCCAGTTGTATTCACAAATTCGTTCAGATAGCCATCACTCGCACAATACATTTTCGAACACTGTCTCATTTAATACTCTCCACACCTTGTGACTCTCGAATGACCCGCGGTATACTTCGAAACCAACTTCGATTAAACGAACACTCTCGCATCATTCTCCTATCTCCAAAGTTTCTATTAGACTGAGCTCGTTTACGCGAGTCCCAATTTTTACGGGCGGATCTCGAAAATAACTAGAATCGTTCTCATAAAAGTTCCACTCCCCATGGGATGATAAACTAACATTTTTGAACATGAAATCTCCCATCAGAAAATTGATTCCTCCCACTGCAAAAACTCTTTCACCCCAACGTCTCAGTCTCCCTATCAACGCTAAAGCGATCGTTACAGTTCCTACCAATCCGAAAGCAACGATTTAACATAAACATAAAAATCGTTCCGTCCAGCCTTCCCCAAAGAGCGACGATAAAAATCGCCGGCAGCATACAATCGGCAAACAAAACCGCAAAAAAAAAACGCGTCATCAGTCTCTTGGCGCGTTTAATTCTCACGCGAGAGTCTCGGCGGTAGCGAAGAGCGCGTAAAGCCCCTCGAGGATGACCATTTCAAACACTCCTGGCAGAAAGTATGCCCACCATTGCCAGACGAAGAATGATCGAGGTGGGCAGAGGATGATCGTCCGCGGAAAACGCGCGCGGGAGAGAGCTACGAGGAGCGACAGAGAAAGAGAGAGAAAGAGAGTGAGTGAGAGAGAGGGAGGGAGGGAGCAAGCACACGGGGGAGAGCGATAGAGAGAGAGAGAGAGAGAGAGAGAGAGAGAGAGAGAGCAAGAGAGAGAGAGAGAGAGAGAGAGGGAGAGGAGGGAGACGACAGAAGGCTACATACGGCGCACACAGCGTCGCTGTTGTATAGGTGTACGGGGGAGAGAGAGAGGGGGGACAGAGAGAGTCTCCGACAGATGCCGGTGCACCGAGAGAGACAGCGATCCGGGGACAGAGAACGGCGACAGAGTCGAGTGGGAGCGAGCGAGAGGGGGGCCGCGTTACCCCCACCACGGGGGTGAAAACTACCCCGAGAGCGCGTGGGGTGTCCGGCCTCGGCGCCGAGGCGAACCGAGCGCGTCCGAAGTGAGCGCAGTGCCCGACACACCAGGTCCCGCACGGCACGACTAGGCGCACCGTCCGGCACAGTCCACTCAGAGATACGACCCATGCTGGACCATCGTCGCTCTGGTCCACGCCGGCATCAGGCATCCAGCATCCGCGCGACGTCGTCAGAGAACACGAGACACCAGGTCGCCAGCAAGAAGGCAGCGGCCAGGACACGTTGCGGTGCCGGGTACGACGACACGTTGCTCGGATTGTTCATCGAGGCGACCGCACTCCTCGGGGACCAGGGTCGTCTTCGTCATCTTCGTCGTCGAGAATACACACTCGGCCGAGCGGAGATGCGTCAGCTACGGCAACGACGATAGTCTCGTCGAGCAGAGGAAGCCGCGAGTTTCGAGCGGACCGCGGGACCCGTGTTGTCTCGCGAGGCGAGGGAAGGATCATCGGCGGTGTGCGCGCGTGACAGGAGACCGCGCGCGTCGCTCGCGGAACGGACAAAGCTCGCTCTCTCCTCAAGGACTTCGTTCGTTCGTTCGTTTGTTTGTTTGTTTTCCTTTCTTTTTTTTGTTTGTTCTTCGTTTGCCTGAATGTTGGTCGTACCCTACCACCGAAGGTAGTCGTGCAGTAGTCCCGCTCGGTGAACAACGGTGAACAAAAGTGACAAAAGGTGAGGGATCCCCCGTGTGACGATATTGGAAGCGGGCGACGGTCAGTGGTAGACGCGCCGAGGTATAGATCTCGGTGAAACGAAAAAGGATATTCTCGATGGTGGTGAAGGGATCGATCAGCCGGCAGAGACAGTGAGACACGGAGGTGTTCGCCTCCTGCGTGACCGGCGGCCGGCGAGCAGCGCACCTGTGCACACGCGGGGACCCATCGTTGTCCCGCGGATCGTCACGGTGTCGTATGTGCGTCGCGACGTGTGCCAAGTCCCCCTGGCCTCTCGCGAACGGTAGCCGAGGATCATGAGGACCGACGTCAGTTGACAAACAAGTGCGCTCCGGGCCGTTACCGTCAATCCCGTGGTCGTCGTCGTCGTCGTCGTCCGTTGTCGCGGCTAGGTGTGTGCACGAGGATCGCGCCAGTGATCCCGTTCCTCTATCGGAATAGACGAGACGAGACGAGACTCGAGCTGACAGCCGTCAGGCAGAAACACACCGGGGGGTTTCGTTCGATCAAGGAGAATCTTTGCCGGCCGTTCGCGATACCCGGTGAAGTTTCATCAAGGTGGAAACAGGTGAAACGTTGGATGGACTTGTCGGTGAAAAGCGGAAGGCGGAGGTGAGGGGGAGGAGGGAAGAAACGTGACGACGATCCTCATCGTTCGGTTCGTCAGGGCTGAAGGTGTTTTCGCCTGAAAATCGTCGGCCTCCCCCCCTTGTTCTTCTCGCCTCCCGGTGGAACAGCAGGAGAATAGAGGAGACGGAAAGAACAGTTCGTCAGAGGACCACGAGGACCACGAGGACCAACGATCTCCTCGAAACCTTCTCCGTCCTGGACGCTCGACGGAAACGCAATCGCATTTCGAAACGCGCGACGAGCCACGAACATCGAAAAAACGTCACCATGAGGATCAAAATGCCCGCGGTCAGGATCGCGCAAGGTGAGTGATATTCAGACCACACACACACACACACACGAAACGTTAGACACACCGACGTTCTTCTTTTTGTTTTTTATTCCGCTTCATCCCCTTCGTCCCCGTGCGTCGCACGACAGGGAAACGGACACCATTATTTTTGGATTTCTAGGCGGGTACGCGCGGCCGCGTCGATCCCGCTGCACGCGGATGAACTTGAAAAGTAGAGGGAAACTTCGTGCACGGTTTCGTTAGCTCCCGCCCCCGTTCTGTCGTGTCGTTGTTGGATTCCCGAGGACCAAACTTTCCGCGGCAATGTAACTTTTCCATTCAGTGCTCGAGCGCTTTTTTCTACCGCCGCGCGTTGTCAAGTTACACGCCCCGTGTTTTCCTCCGCTTCGAGTTTTCCGCTAAACGCTGCCGGCGGAGTAATCCTGCAGTTGAATGCGAACAGACAGGAATAGCGTCTTCCGTTCGACGGCTGAAGTGCGACACGTCTGAACCTAACTCGGGGAATCTACAGTATCAATTGAAACATCGAATTCCTCTGTCTTCCATATCGTAATAGTCATGATTGCAATAGATTCGTCGGAATAGAGGCGCGAAACTTTCAAGTTTAGCGACCACGTTCGCAAAATCTCGAAAAAGCCACCTGTTTCTCGCGCGAACGTCGCCGACAAATGCCACAATTCCTCTTTCGCGTCGGCAAGTTGTAAGCCAACGGCGCGGCGTCGCAATAAGAATCGCAATAAATCGCTGACGATCAGAGTCTAGTCACGCTTCGTCTCGATCGAAAACGATCGTCCACTTTGCCGCGTTCCCCGTGGATCTCCGAACATCGTCCTTAACCCGGAAGAAGCGTCCCCTGCGAGAGAGCCGAAATAGAATCGTCGAATCTCCATTGTGACGAGGCGACAAGGCTGAAAGTCGAAAGACAGAAGACCGCGCGCGTTCGGCAACGCGCGACGGCACGAGCAAGAAACGCGTCGTGGGTCGCGTGGCCGGGCGGTTTTGCGGGGAAAATAAAAGACGCGTGGACGTCGCGGAAGACGCGAAGAAGGAAGGAAGGAAGGAAGGGGGCTGGAAAGAAAGAGAAAGGGAAAGAAGGAATGAATGAATCGGGAAGGACGAGGCGAACGGGGGCGTGCGAGGGGGATCTCGGGGGCGCGGGAAAAGCGGGATAGCAGGCCAACGTCTTCGAGGAACTCGTCTGAATTTTTAATTAGTCCCCGACACCCCCACCCCTGAGGTCGGCGTGCCTCCGCCAGGAGGGTGGTAGAAAAAGACCAGGCAGAGGGAAGGAGGCTTTCAAGGTGGAGGTGGAGAAAGAAGAGGCCGCCGAAGGGAGGCGGTGGGGTGGGCAAGAAGGAGGGGCGGCATTGTCATGCGCGCGTTTTTCAGAGACTTTTCCACCCCCGACGGTACACACCACCCCCCGCGTAGCCTCGAGCCTAGCCTCCGACACCCCCTCGCCCCCACGGGGAGCCAGCGGCGGCGGCGGTGGCGGCGTCGGCGGCTCCGTTTTCTTAATTACAACTGCGATATTCTTTAGTTCGCGCGATGACGCCGCCGCGAAAAGATACCGGAATATTTCTCCAACGATTAACCCCGCCGCTCGTTTCCGTGCCCGCGTCCGCACCGTCTCGCGAGACGTCGATCGATGATCGAGATCGATCAGCGGCCGATCGTCCGGCTTCGAACTGGCTCGAACGACCGCGACGAACTTGGTCGACGACAATCTTCGATCGGATATCTTTTGCATCCGTTAGATCCCTTCGTGGATATTCGAGACGATGTCCGATCGAAATATCGTCCACCACGATCAACGGCCAGCCGCGACTGACCGAGGCTTCAGTGTCGATCAGTGGACCAGCCGGAATGGCTACGAAATGTACGCATGTCCGGCGCGGAATCGAAATCGTGTGACGTTTTCAAGTCGGCGGGGGTGGTTCGAGTGCGAGACACCTCGAGAGGGGTGACAGGAAGCAAACGCTTTGTGTGAATGTAAAAACTCACTGAACCGGGCTCGCGTATCGAGCATGACGATCCGAGGCGAGTCTTGGAAGACTCGGAGACTTTCGGCTGGGCTTCGACCAAGTGGTAATTGACAGGTGATGTCCACGATTTTCTTTTATTTCGCTCGTCGGTGCTGTCGTTTCTGTCGTTTCTGTCGTTTCATTTCGGAGCAGTCAAATCCGGCTGAGAAAGTCGAGAGACGCGATCGAATTTCCTCCGTTTAACGGACGAGTCGGGCGAAGTTTGACCGGCCGGAGCTTTAAATTTCTGTTTGCAAATGGGGATTATCCTCTCGTCCAGGAACGTTCGTACGTCTCCTGTTTACATCGCGATTATCTGCCTCCTCGGTCGTTCTACATACATATAATGAAGTAAATAGATCACGCGTTTGCCTCGCCGTCGAACGGCAAACACCACTCTCGCGCAATTACCTCCCGATTTGCGGCCCGGCCGCGATTTCGATAAAATCGCGTCTTCGCCGGGACTCGGGGGACGCTGACGACTTCCGTTGACAGTGTGACGCGTCAGATTTATAACTCGCTGGCTGTCGATCTCAATTTTCCTCGTGCGGGCAACAGTGACTTTCACGGATCTTGTTTAACGTGTGAATTTTAAACGGTAGCAAGGAGAGGGATTTATTTTCAACGAAATTTATTTTTCGTTCAACCACTTGCACTACGATTTAGCTTACAGATCCAGTGATTAGAACGTCTTTGTAGTTCGTAATTGCTTAGAAGAAGAAATTATCTATTCGATTTAGTTTAAGCCCCAACGGCTCTGAAAAGAACTCGATATCTAATTTCAATTTGCCTTAGATCTCTAAATGGTTCTTCAATGGCTTCAAAGCATCGTCAACAACAAAAAAAGGAGATTAATGATAGATATATTTATTGCACTCTACTCGGAATCTTCCTCGGAAGTCTAACTAGATATACAAGGAGTGAATCGACGATCGTTCTCCGAGTTTCAATGTTCGGTCTCGCTCCTTGAATTTTTTTTTCCCTTCGGCGATCCAATATCAGCTACGTCGTAAGACCTCTTATCTGGATAAGCAAATTCCCAATTAAGATATGAATCGTATGCTCCGTGTGTATACGCGGACAGCGTTCGCGGTGACACTTCTGTCCGAGGAATGTCGAAACAGCTGCTATTTGAATACGAAACGCCAGTGAATTGAACGAAATATTAACAACAGACCGTCGGGAATAAAGTGTCGAACGACTGGCCCCCATTACACGAGGATTATTGTTCTTCTGTGGCGATATTGCCGTGTCTGTGCCGAGACACGAAATAAAGGTCGACGAGAGCGACAAAGGCGTCCGCCATATTAGTCGCTTGTTCGTTTGTGGCTGCGGACCACGTTGAATTTTCTGTTTTAACGAGGCTCGCCTAACGCTCAAGCTTATTCAGAAAAACTGGTCGAGAATATCAACCGAGACATTAACAGGCTATAACTCCTGTAATAATAAATGCGTTCATTTACTAATTCACAGATCTTAAACCTGGCACGATTAACCGATATTAATTAACCAAGTCGAACATCAAATTTATAGTCGATTCAGAATACAAGAATGCATTAAAAGGAAATTATTCAACAAGTTAGAATAATAATTGAAATAGCTATACACGAAACCGTGGCAGAGACAGTGTTAAGCTGATAATGGGAATATGTTCAATTCGAAATCTCTTTTCGACTTTTTGTTCAACGAAGTCTAACAAATTTGACATAAAATTTTAATCGTTGCAATCAATATTTAAGCATTAAAGCGAATGTACGTCAGTCTTGGGGATAAAGATGTTTCAATCACTGTAACTGTAAAGAAAATGTTACGGCGAGGGGTTAATTTGGTAGTCGTGTAATAAATCGTTAGGGTGGAAATGTGTAATATTAGCGATATATTTGTACAAGATCAATTTATCAACGACTAGCTTCTTCCGTAATTACGGTACCTTGCGGTACGATAAATTATCTTTTTGAGGTGGCAGAGACCCAGTAAGAAGCAGCAGCATCGACATACTTCGGATCTAGGAGTCGGTATCGAACCGCGCGTCGATGACGAGCAGTCAGCTCGGTGGCCGTTGAAGAACGAGGCGTCTCGCGCCTCGCGAAAGCAATTTTATCAGCGGCTCGAGAGCGTGACTGGTTAATTGACGCAATTACGCCCGCATAGCAGGACACCTCGCGGCAGCGGCGTCCTGCAAAGTCTCCCTGGGAGCTCGGTATCGGGCCGAGGCACTTTCGAGGATGTTATTTAGCAAACAGAGTGAGTTTTACGCGCCCTTGTCGGCACGTGCACGGCATATGCGCGTTTTCTATGCCCGCTCGCGCGCGTTAAATATTGTCTTTGATGCGGCCCGTCGGAAGCCCTTCTTCGTCTTCCATCTTCCTTCCTCGATCCCTAAGCCGTGTCTCTCTTCCTCTCTCTCTCTCTCTCTCTCTCTCTCTCTCTCTCTCTCTCTCTCTCCCTCCTCGTCTGTCGTGGCCTCGTCGATCCTCTTCCCTCTCATCGACGCGATCGCAGTCGCCGACAAAAAACTACTTTGATTTGATTTCTCAGATTAACCTTTCGGGCACGTGGCGAACCCTTCCATTCGGCCCTGCTGCCTCCCCCTCGTCCTCCTCGCACCTTCTATCTCTCGTCTGAGGGCCGAGCACGTGGCCAGGTAAGAACTCTCTCGCGATCGTGCACCGAGGGACCCATGCCGCAGGCCGACTTTTCATCCCAGAAGCACGCGAGCCCGGCAAAAACTCCTCTTCGCAACACGAGGCCCGCTAATGGCGATATCTTTTATGGGTCGTGAGGAACGTTGTCTCTCTCTCTCTCTCTCTCTCTCTCTCTCTCTCTCTCTCTTTCTCTCTCGGTGCACAAACGCGAGATGCGACTGCGAACAGGAATAAACGCCCAGCAGACCTCGAACGAGCCACGAATTTATGCACCAGCCGGCACACCGTTCGACAATCGGCTATCTACCACCCCCGTCGAATTTCGAAATGAGATATTCAGCCGACGCTAGGTAGCTACGATGTTCCGTAGCAAGATTCTTGCCGATGAACGGTAAGTTTCGAGCCGGTTGCGTCACGTGCAAGGACTTTGCGCTGCATTCTTCCCTAATAGGTCGTGTAACCCCTGTGGGAGTCCTTTTGTTCGGTTTCTTGGTTGTTCCTGCACTTTTCCTGTGGTAGCGCTTGAGTAATGGTTGCTTCCGAGGATTTCGTGGCTGGGTATACATAGAATTTTCAATCGACGCGATATACCTTAACCCTTGTCAGTCTTGTTTCCAGACAGATTCAACGTTAATAGATTTCGAGTAGATTCGTTGATAATGCTGGCTCGAAAATATGTGAAAAATCGATGCGTAGAGAATTCGAACTGGATCTAGCCACGATTCCTTTGAAGTGATCAGGATCAGCCACTTGATCGAGTGGTTCCAGCGTCGGCAAATTATGAGGAAAAATGTTCCATGCAGGTTGGAGTTAGGTCCATCGACGGTGCCGATTTTGCGGTGGATTATTGGATAAATAACGTAGAGGAGGAATCGATCAAGTTGTGGGTGTACATGGACTTAGATGGCGCCACCTGCCGCCGGTGTCCGATGCCGCATTGACGCTCGCTACTGGATATCTCGGGAAAAATTCGCGAGATCTTGTTCCCCCGGCTTGAACTCCGTCGCAAAGTAAACACCGTGTCCCGACCATTAACCGTGTCGCGGTTGCTTGGAAAGCGTAGTCGAGTCGTGCCGAGTAGTGCCGACGACGACGCGACGTCGCTCGCAAAAATAGTTGATAAGATAAGGAAGAAGCAGGGTACGGAACGGTCTCGGTAGTTTCGAGCTCCGGGGGCCTTCTCCGTTATTTCTGGACCCGACTTAATAACCAGCGATCGCGTAATTCTTTGCCAAGTGTATACAGCGACGGCTCCAACCGTCGCGTTCGCGGTCCCCGGACACCGTGAGCAAAGACGTCACCGGGAAAATTCGAAGGCAGAAGTAATTAAATCCATTACGAGGAGGAAGAAACGGCGACTACCCGGCAGGAGTAGAAATTAATTAGCCATCCACTCCCGGGACTTTCCTTAAATCCTTGTCCCAGCCACGACCGGGACAGACGATGTCGATACAGCCTTCTCGCCGGCTATCTTTCCCGAACTCGGCTGTATATCGTCCGTCCAATCTGCCGTTCGGCAATTTCGGCTGAAATACGATGTCGTCGGTCGGAATCGTTCCCGCGAACGCCCGACCGTACTGCCACGCTCATTGGTCACCGTGAGACGATACAGCTACCCGTTAAACGGGGCCAACACCTTGCACCCGCCGCTCGCGATTTTTATACGATTAATATCCATTTCAACGCCGAACCTGCAATTGCCTGCTAAACGAACATATCTAGTCAAAAAGATTCAATCATTAGAAATTGTTGGACATTTTCAAATTTAACGCCATATGTTCATTTCAAGAACGTCGATCCTTATGTTTAGACTAGTGTGTCTATGTATTCAGTTTTTCCATGTTTTTGGTTTTTCGGCTCTGTCCTAACGTTCACTTTCACCGCAGTACGTTTCCAACCAGCGTCTTATACAGATCAAATCTATATTACATTCTTTTCTATATGTATATATATATTTTTTTGCTTTCTTTAGATGCAATTTACCTTTGAAAAAGGTTCAAACTAGAACCGAAACGTCAAGCATTATTGCAAAATAGCTATTAGATTATAAATTGATCGAAACGGTTGCGCCGGGAACATTAATTTAAAAAAAAATATTCAACATTTGCGATCGATATGATTGATTATTTATTAGAAATTTTCTTTAGATCGATTGAAATTGTCGGTTGAGCAAGAAAATTAAATTATATAAAGAGAATTCATGTACGTGAAAACTTTTTCAGGCCACTGTAATGTTCAATGAGAAATGATTCTTTGAAGCAACATAAAGGGACAGGGTTCCGATATCAATTTTGAAGAGTTTAATCAACTAAAAATCGACTTCGAAACCACTACTTTTTCGACGTGGCAACTAAAATCGTAGAACAGAATACAATAGGTATCGGTAAAAGCCCAAACAGTCGATGAAAAAGATGTTGCCGTTGGATCAGTTTCATCCGGGTGTTATCCGAATGACAGGGATCTCGTCCTAATCAACGCGACGGCATTGAAATCACGACCGTCCGAAATGGGAGCGGATTCCTGAAGAAGTAGCGCCGACTTTCGGCCGGTAATGGGTTTACAAGCACTTGAGAATAGGCTTTTGGAAAAACCGGCCGGTTGTACCTGTAGAATTGTACGATGTTATTCGTTCCCCCGAAAAAAAAAGAAAAGGAAAGAATAGGAAAGTGTATAGCCGGTGAACGGACACCGAGTCCGAGAGCCACGGCATAATGCTCTCGTTGCCTAAGGAAAATTTATGTTGTTTGCAGTCTCGATTTCCTAGCCCATTGTCCACCATTGTCCGAGTCCCTCCTTCCAAGGTGCGAACACCCTTCGGGGCGATAATCTGCTCGCATTATTATACGCTTTGTCGGCCGGTTCACTTGTCCGAGGAGAAGGGGGTCCAACCTGGCTACCTGACCAAGGGTCACTCTGGGAGCGCCTTCTTCGCTTGCCAAGGTGCGATTCAACCCTCGGACGAAAACTGTCTCCTTGTTTAGGGTGCATCGACGACGAGGGTCAACCTGACCTCTCATCTCGCGGTCCTGATCGTCCCCCCTTTTGCGGTCGACGATCTGCTAATAGCAGAAAGGTCCACTTGTCGTGATTTTTTGCCTTGCGAGTGGACAGGTTTGATCGAGGACCTCTTCAATTCACTTTTCGAATTTTTATAGTTAAGCATACACACTCGACCCTTCCGTATCGCGATTCATTCGTACCGAGTTGCAAGAAACCCGGGATTAGTACGTATCAAATCTGTTATGTATTGGAACAAGAACACTTATTTATTATAGATTAGACGGAGTTATATTTTACATTCCGTGTGCTCGTTTCTACTTTTAGAGTTACGCTGTGTACACAGCACGCACCGCATACGTTGTTCGCATTTGTAGGTAATACAGACGACTGACTGGATCGCGTCGCGAATCCGCTGTCTTCTCATTTGTATAGATCGGCTCGTTACTTCTTTTAAAAATCAAATTCAATAAAATCTTGTACAAATCGAGATGTTTTGCTCCGCGCTGCACGAAAAATCTCTGCGAGAAATGACTATCACAAATACATAATTAGCTTTCCTTCAAATTTCTTCATATTAAACTCCTTCATTCTCAATCCGACTTGATGCGCAGAATGGGTTAAGAGATTGATTAGGAGCCTCCTTTCCAAACTTCGTATTGTTCGAGCGTGAGCTCGGAAGATCAGGATTGTCACCGTGTTCGATAGACATTAGAGGCTGCGTTGCTTCTTTGTTTGGAGTGCAGCGCCAATGAGGATCAACATAGCCTCTCCTCCAGCAGCGGTCTGATCGTTCCCTTTTTGCGGTTGACATTTTATCAATAGCTGAAAGGTCAACTTGTTACGCTTTCTTTCTGCTCTTTTAGAGAACTGGCTATCGAGGTTTGAAGGATTGATTGACCCATTTGCATCACGGACGGACGTATTCGCTCGTTTCGCCTGCCCATTGTCGCGGGGCCGGATAAACCTTTGCCTCTTCAAGGCTGACTGTAGATTATAAATAATTATACTTTCTGTGCTATTCCTAAGCTAATATTACCTTGTACAAGTTCTGTAAAAGAATGTGTACCTCCTACAAAATCTGTTGCACAAATACAATTAACAATTTCCTATTTTACTCGACTCAATTCGTCGAGAAAGAAATAGTCCTCTTTTTTATTAAGCATTTCAGATCTCAACTGAGATCTATATCTGCTGTACAAATGTAAATTGCAGTAAATACATATTCATACATACATAGACAATATTAAATCAAATTAAATTCGTACTTTACAATTCTTTACGAAATGAAATATAAGAAACAGCCCTTCAGCATCAATTGTCGTTTCACCAAATGATCTTGCGGTACCAGAAATTAGATCCTAACGAGGACCAGCACCCAAGGCATGATCCAACAATTATTTATTTCGCTCGCAACTACTCCTATACACTCGCAGAGAGTACCTGCGAACTGGTGGTCGCATTACTTGTCGCAACTTGCGCGAAGCTAACTTCCCTGACACAAGGGACTCGCGTTCATCCTGGAGGACGGTAACGCGTCCACACGCCGTCATAACCTAATCGGGCGAGCATTTCAGCATTTAGAAAGTCAAGCCCGCGGAACTCGTCAGGGATCACAGTGGGGCGCTTTCTTCCCGGAATTAAAGTATTTTCCCGGACGATCGATTATCGACGAGTTCCCTTCCGGCGTCGAGCCGGCAATCACGCCGCCGCTCCTCGGACCATTATCTGGAAAGGGTGTCTCCGATAGGAAGCGGTCTAAATTCCTCCTTCGCGAAAGGTCTCGTTCAAGGCTCGCCTACAACGGGTCAGGTGGCGTCTTCTCTCGAGCCGACGTCGCGCGTCGTTTCCACTATTTTCGCCGGCTGCGTTTCCTTGGCCTTGGCCAACCGTTACGGGGGTACCGTAACCCATGAATATTACTAAAATATCACTAGATTTAAGGGTAAAAACAGTGTTTGCGGGAAACTGTTGTTTGTCGTTATGCGAGCATGTTACGAGCTGTGGGAAGGGCTCATTCTAAAGAGGAAGGTTGATCGTGCTTCGCTCAGCTCATGATCTAACGAGATTATGTTCATATCGATTTGATATGAGCGTCCAAAGTTGGGGAAAAAGAAAAAAATCGACACAACCACCCTCAGGTTCCCATGTATTTTTCTAATAGAAAACGATTTTTTTGACTGGAATCATGAGCTGAGCAATTTTTGAAAACATATGTGGTCCAGATATTAATGACCTGTTAATTATTTTCGATTTCGTTAAGCGTTGTGCATTAAAAATATAATTTCATTTCATTGAATGCACCTCGGGAATTACAAATTAATGTTAAGTTAGGTTAAGTTAAGAGGCGCATTAAGTCATTATTATGTAATACGCTACTGAATTCATGTACTGAACATGCTATATAAACCATATTTGGTGTAAACCATTAAATAAATAAATAAAGACATATTTTTGATGGTAATTCAATTGATTCGGTGGAAATTGAAGAATTGAATGAGAATTTCGTGATACCTCGCAAGAAACTGAGAAAACGAAGCGCTTCGAGCGAGGAAGCAAACGAAAGAAAGCCGTTGCAGCGAAGTAGATGCCAATGCATCGCAACATGTTTCGACGCGTACAGGGGGCTTTATGGTGCAAAGCGCGAGCGGAGCCACGCGCGTGCATTCGGCCCTCCTATAAATAGGATCTTTCTGGAGACCAAGTTCAGAGGAACAGGGTGGACACGCGAGTCGTTTTTAGATTTTCCGGCCGTTTCCTAGTCGACTTGACTCTCGAGTCGAGTTGGGTCGAGTCGAGTTGCTCTGCACAGCTCGGAACGCCCGCGAGCCAGTTATACGCGCTCGTTTGGGAACGCCGTAACTTTGGGAACTTGAACGCTACTTCGGGGTGCCACTTTACGGGGAGCCTCGCCCTCCTGGCGGCGTGTAATTAAATGGGAAAGAGGAGACTCCGTAATGGCGTAGCCTTGAGGATTTTCGTGGTGTTCGATGGATTCGGTTTCCCCGTTCACGAACCAGTCGCTTATGTCAGGGAAATGCGGAGACTGTGAAGTGTGTCGGAGCCTCGGTGTCCTCCGGAAACTGGTTTCATTAACCCTCGTGCTCTCCTTCGGCAGAAAATTTACCCCTTTCCGGATTCTCTTGGGTTCTGTTCTCTATTTTTAACGACATTCGTTAAAAACAGAGAATATTATCATGGATGGCTAAACCGTTACAAACAACCTTAGTTTTTACGCGTCAATATCAGAGTTGTATGGTATGGAATATGGAAGCCGTTGAGAGTTTGAAAAACTGGTTCAACACAAACATTGCCACAGCTGAGATAAGTAACAGAAGATTGTTTTTATTAAATTGTAGAAAGTATAATGTGATTCCAAAATTTATTCGTAATAACAAAATATTTGTGATCGAACCTGTAGCGCCGATATCTGTTGGGTTCACTCGAAATTTCGGGTTGCTTCGTTTCACAGGATAATGGTACATTTTTAAACAATAGTTGATCAACATCGTACGATTTAAGTGGTTTTCTATTGTCTACTCTGCTGTACATTGCAAAGGGATCAATTCGTTGTTGCCACTAGTTTTTGGTGAATTGCCGTTTCGAAATGTTCGTGGGATCTAGAAAACTGTCGAGTGAAAGTTTACGCGGCGTCCAGTAACGTAATAGCTATCGATGTCCATTTCTACCGGATCGCGGACTTTCAAACGTCTATAAATTTTTATCGAACAATTGTAAAGTGTAATTGAAGAAAAATTTATTTATCCTGTCGGTTGCTTTATTAGGCTGTAATAAAGCAAAGGCCTCGTTAAATTCTCCTAAACTTTCTAATAGAATGTGTCATACGTAGGCAGTCAACGCTATAAATGCATAAAAGCTAGCAGTCTTCCGATGACATAAACGCTTGCAAAAGAGAGGTCTGAAACGAGCCTCTTTGATCAGTCTGCTCGTTATTGTATAGTAACAAGTTTATAGAATTTTTACCGATGGTTTAGCTGTGAATGTGTTAAAAATGAAGCTAAGCGTTCGTGATCGAAGCCAATGCTCGAACATGCAGAAACATAGAAAAAGCAGACGAGTATCGAGTCGCTTGCGCAAATCTCGAGGCGCGGTCCACGTTCGTTCGGCAGTTTCGCACCGGAAGCGGAAACGGCGATTCGAGACGCGATTTTTGGGTCACGACGGCGGCCAGCTCGCAGGATATTTGCTTTGACGAGCGACGGGCACCGAGTAGGTGAAAAGTAACGGGCGAGAGGACGCGTACAATGAGATAAAGGTGACAAAACGCGAGACCGTTCGGAGTCATGTCCGGCCATTGCTGATCCGGAAGTTGAATAAGAAGAAGAAAAACCGGCTGTGTAACGTCGTAAACACGGCCGGGCTCTCTCGACCAGTGGCGTGCCGGTTTTCGCGAGTCGTCGTCTGATTGGCCGTTGCCGTTAAAATTGCTCAGCGGGACGGTTCTCTTCTGTCTCTTTCTTTTCTTTTTTCTTCGAAAAAATCGACCCGGTGTTCGAGGAGAGTAGGATTGTCCGAGATAATTCATTGTGCCCGGCTGGACCAATTGCGTGGCCGATCCGCGGGACGTTGCGCGACGGGATCCCGGAGCAACAGTGTGAAAAAAGAAATTAGGGGTCACGAGTTTTTCTGCGACCCGCATCGAAGCCCGAGGTCTGCCACGACTGCGACTATGGCGACCATTTTGACGTTGTCGTCGAGGACAAGGAAAGATGTTGGTTAATTGCGATGAATTATTCATCGGCTCGTGTATCTCTGAATTCATAATTCATGTGTCTATACATTTTTAATGCTCCTCGTGTGTTGAATTAAATTTCAACTGGATGATAATCGAAGAGCCAGAGTTTTAATTCCGCTTCTTTCTATTTAGTCTTCTTAATTGGATGATTTTTTAAGCGACCTTGAAGGAAAGCGTTCGCAGTCCATTGAGAGATCTACCGAAGTAAAAATAATTGTATGGAAGACCATCGTTGAAGGTATGGCACAAATTCTGGATGAAATGCTTGATAATCTTCGGGAGACTTTGTCTGCAGATCGAATTAAAATTGAAAATTGAACAAATAAATTTTAATGCTCCACGTAGCACAAGCAGCATCGCGAGTATTCTTTACGTGCACGAAGCACTCGATGACAAAGGGATCTCGGAATTGATACGACCTGTCATAGATCAATTTATCGGTTGCGTGATTCTCGAATTGGTGATTTATCGAGTGGAATGAATTTCGTGTAAACGCGGTGCAGCTCGGGAAGCTGCTCCCCGTGAAAAGGAAAAAAAATGATGGTTGCGGCGAGACGAATTGACCTACAGTACTGGCCCTTCCTTTTCTCCATGAAACAAGACTGAAGCAGCATTTGCGACATGAAACTCGACATCGGTATCCCACAAGTCCAAAGCAAATACATCTACATCCATGAAAGACTCAATTAACACTTTACCTACGGGAAGCCTATTATTAGGTTTTCGAATAATTGCGCTGTACCAAAATAAAGCATAGAAATTTTCGTTTACATTGCAATCTTAAATGAAACTATTAGATAACGTTATTGAGGGCGACTTGTTAGGTTACAATAAAAATTGCTGTTGCTATTGAAGGTTCTATTAAAAAGTGTTTAGCCATGTATACCATAGATTTTTCAAAGCTATGGAACAATCACCGGTCGGTAATGTGTTAAAGCATCGACGATCTATCTGCGGACAACGTTTGCACCGAATTTTCGATTCGAGCAGCTTTCCCGAAGCATTCCCGATTTTGCGGGTGCACATCAGATAACCGGAGAAAAGCGTGTGCTTCCCACGACGCAGTCGAATCTCATTGTGATGGGTAAATTGACCAAGGTGGGCAGACAAAGCGTGTCCGGCGGTGAGGTGGCCGATTCGAAAGAGACGGGTTGAGAGAGATCGCGTCGATTGACCGGGGCCCGAGTTTCGTGTCTTTATCCATCGAAAAGGATGCACACCGGCTAGAAAACTGCGAGGCTCTATCCGTTCCGCGGTCGGCCGGACGGACGGTTATGAGAAATATGAAATCTGGTTCTCACGGGCCGTGAATGGGTATACGGTGTGCGGCGTCTTTCTCTTTCCCCGGTGGATTCCCACTCGGCCGGGTTAGATCCTTCTCTCTATCGTCGCTCCACATGCGTATCGTGGGAGGATCTCTAGTCCCGGGGGTCCTTTGTAGCCGTGCAGCAGGACATTGTCCATTGAGAAACGGCCAAACAGGTCCTAGAGAGTTTGACCTGTGTCCCGCGTTCCCCTTTTCAATCGCGGCACGGTTTCTTTCAAGGAAAACCCCTTTCCTGATTTTTTCATCAAAATAAATCATGTGGGTACAGTTAGAGAGGGACGCGCCGGGTCCAGCTGGCGTGCCAGCACCACCGTCTACCAAATCCACATCGGGACATCCTGTCACGTCCCTGTCGACGTTCCACGACCGTGCGTGGCCTTTGCCAGCCGAGCGAGGCGAGCCGAGTTTTCACCTTTCGTGGGAGTCGAAAACTTCGACTCTGCCGGCGCGGCGCGGCGCGGCTCGGCGGACGCCTGGGAACGTCGCGACGCGGCCAAACGCGGAAATCGAGTGCCTCAAGAAACCGACGCGCGTCGGTAACGTTTTCTCGCAGCGTTCGCAAATTGTCAACGGTCTCGACTCGCGCCGGAGAAATTCAACCGCGGCGAAATTATTTTTTCGTCGAGTTCGCGATCGAGCGTGCACACCTTTGTGTCGCGCTTTTTGAAGTTCAATTTGGCTTCCGGCGAGACGCAAAGGGCTTCCCCAAAGCGGATCGAAGTTAGCTATTCTCGATTCCGCGCGTGCAAAAATTTTTCCGGTAGCCGCGAAACGGCACGCGTCACTTGCCGTTCCCGTTCTCGACAATGACCGGAAAACAAACGATGAGAACCCGCGATAACAACGGCCGCGCAGGATCGCCAATGGGGAACGCGGCGACGAAACACCATGGAGGCCTCTTTTATTGTCCGGCACGGGCACCGTCGATGCGTGTTTCGCCGTCTCTTTTTCTTCTCCCCTTTCCCTCCCCCAGCCACCCGTCCCCTCGAACGTCCCGAATCCGTTCGCAGTCTCTATCTTGCTCTCGCTCTTCTCCGGACGCGTTTTCTCTTTCGCCACGGCCGGCCTCGGTTAATTAGAAAGTTCCGTGGTAAAGAGAGGAAAGAGGGGCGGAGGCGGAGGCGGAGGAGGGCCAGAGAGCTTCGTTGTTACATTATTCAAAACGTCCCCCGCGAAACTCGCTGCTCGCTCGCCGCAAAACATCCGAATGCAAACTTTTGACAACGCGCGAACGCGCCAAGTGCCGAAGCATGTCACGCGAAATAATTAACGATCGCGCGAATTTTCTCGAGCGAGAATTAACGCGACCGTCCCGCCCGGGTCCTCCCCGCCGACTCTGCCACGCCACCCCCTCTTCACCTCCACCGCTCCGCGACCGTTGTTCCGCCGAATTTCTGCCAACGAAACTCGAGTTTCCGAAAACGTTACTCGAAACCGCGACCGGGCCCGCGGAAGGGCGCTTGTTCCAACTTCGAACTCGTCGGATTCGTCGGCGAACTCGATCCACGCCGACCGATTTTTCCGTTCGTGCTTCTGCGAGAATCGACTGCCTGAACCCACCCGCGCGATTCGTAATTTTCACGAAAATTAAACTGCAACAAAACGGTTATTCGGCGCTTTTCCTAACGCGACTTCTGCGATCAACCACGAAACGATCCGGGGCATTTAACCGTCAAACACAGGGACGAAATTGTGGAAACTCTAGTCAATTATTTAAATCAATAACTCTTTACATGTATCTCTTTGCATATACGATTTTAAGATACTGTCCGCCGCGCCGGCGATTATTCCATAATTTTGTCAAGTCTACTTCCTCCGGCCAACAGATCTTGATTCGAATACTGAAACACAAATTTCCTATCGCTCCCCCTCCCTATGCATTCACCCTGATCGGTCTCGAGGACTATACATCCGTGACCCCGATTCCATTCGAGCGCCAGTACCCGTTAGGTCTGGTCTCGTGTTCTAAGGACTTCATAGGAGCGTCCTTTAAAAGAGAAAACGATCAAAGATACAGAAGAAAAGCTTCCGTAAAATAGGCGGGTACAAGAGGAGCACACCAGTAGTTCTAGAGCTCGATCCACATTGATCCACATCGCGATCCACAGAACGGCTCTCTAGATTTTTTTTCTCGATCGCGAAGGGTCAACGTGTTTTTTTTTTCTTCATTATCCTTCCTCAGGCGCATCGAGGCGCGCAGCGTTCCCGATGCAGGTAAGGGTCGTCGTCGAAAAAAACCATGTGCACGATGAACGCCATTTTGGATCCTTTGTGGGGTAGGTTCGTTCCGACGGACCAGAGAACTCGTTCCTCGGGGGTTAAAAACTGTTCACCCCTGGAGGAAAGTCGAAAGGGCCGATGGGGTTTCCGGGCGCGGAGAAAGGGCGAAACGTAGCGCAGGGTAAAAGGGAGAGAAAGATCCTGGAAAAAAGTGGGGGTTTCGTATAAAAATTGCCCCCACCACGGAAGGACGCGACGAGCCGGTAGGTCCTTTCTTTCCTTTGATATCCTGTCGGGGCCCTTGGCCCCTGGCCGGCCCCATGCGTGCCCCAATGCTCCAGTCAGCATCCGAGCATGGGAGAATCCAGATCTCGACGTTGATGCTACCTTAAATTCGTGTCTAGCCGGGCGAATCTCGGAAATCGACCGAAATCGAACGATGATCTGTGCTCGGTGAACTTGGATCGTGTATGCTCGCGTGATCGTGATCAAGATCGTTGACGATCTGTGTGTGCGCGAAGGGCTCGATGGTCACCGTCGGATTCCAGCCACGCTCAATGGCGCCCGAAGGTAAACAACACGAACGGAACGACCGTCTACTGGATAATTCTCCGTGTTTTGAGAACCGTCAGGTTCTAGACGCGATTGGGAAATCAGCTGCAAACGCACGGACGCGTTACGAAAGCTCGCGCGATAATTCTCGTTAGAGATACGCGCGATTGCTATGGAGATCGTTGCAGGCAACCTAATTACCGATTCATGGCGGTTTGGATGGCTTCAACCCTTAGCGGTAGGGCTATGACGCACGGTTTTTTCGACGGCGACAGTTTCGACAGATATTCAAATTAACACTGTATATTAATGCGCTTCCGACGCACCGTATTGCATAAAACAATTATGGAAAATCTGTCTTTTAATACGAATTCCGAAATGAGTGAGTAGATTGTTACTTCAGATGGTGTGTTGGTTTAGGACTGAAATTGTTATCGAGCTAATTTACTTAGACAAATCTTTAGATGTAGATCACAGATGTTTCTGTTCAAAAGATTCGCTAAAATAAGTTGTTAGATATCATTAAAAATATACACTTCGAATCTTCTGCACGATACAGTGGAAATAATTCTAATAAACAAAATGTTGGTAGATCGATTTCAACGACCAAATAGAATTATCGGAATGCATACGATTACGAAGAACGAATTTTGTCGTTCTGTTGTAAGAAGAAATTTTACAACGTTTTACAGTACTTAAATTGTTTCGGTTTATATGTTCAGAGGTCGGCGTTCGGTTTGAAAATTTTGCGAGCGTTTCGGGCGAAATGACGCGAAACGAGACGTTTTTCGGTTTCGAAACGACTCGACCGACGCGACGGGCCCCTATCGCCGTCGACGTCGAACGGTTCAATAGTTTTGTGACGTGTGCCAGGAATCTATCAGTTTCTTGATCCGTTTCTATATTTCGCGTGGTTCGTGGCTGCCACGTACGGGGCGCGTTCGATGCCTCGGTTGGAGAAGGAAATTGCTGCGACCCAATACTAATGGATAATGGAATTATTGGTTACGGTCGGAGCTCGCCCTGGGGATGATCGTAATTCAATTGCTTCGATGTGTCCTCTGGACGTTTTGACAGGACGGATGTCCTAACAAGGAAACCGCCTCGGGATATCCGTCAGTTTATCAGTGTTGGCCGCGTTTGTATCGCCGGTACAGATGTGTTGGGAAAAAATCATTCTCGTGTTTCGCCAACGTTCCTGACATCGAGGTGCATTTTGTAATTCGATGTTATCAGATCTTTGATTTCTCATCATTTCCGCGAGCCATTTTATTTGGACAACTGTTTGACAAACAGTATTTCTGTAGACATCAAATTTCTAAATTATTTCAGCCTATACCGTTGAATTATTTTAGCCAATTCTTTTACGAGGACACATTCGCAATCAGAATCTTCTCTTGAGACATTTAACGGAGCAACGGTTCAGCAAGATCTTGCAATAATAAATTGACTGAAATTGAGATCGTAAATTCTCAATTTAATTTTCAGAATAATTTTATTGGTATATAATGTGTTTAGAAACGAACGCGAATATTAAAGCACAATTCACGACGTTCTTTACCGTATTAATATTGAAAATAGAGTTTGCTTTGAACGAAAATAACGAGAAGTGAACGGAGTGTTTAGAAAAGGGTGCAAATAATTGCGAAGTGGACTGAATTCGGGATTGACGACTCGATGTGAAATCGATACCGAGTAATTGGCGTCCATCGTCAGATTCTCTGTTCCGGACGTTTCGTCTTGCCTGGAGAGCGGAGGAAAGAAAATTAATGTGGAGAACTAATAAGCTCAGGACGTGTCCTTCAACGATTCCCATACGTATCTGCCCCACTCGTAGATGGAAATTACGAAGTCTGTGGCAATAAGGGAGCCACGCGGGTACAGTGATCGAGGCATTACAGATGTATGGGCCAATTTGTAAGCAATCCAACTTACATTCGCAGAGCAATATTGTATTTTTATGTTATCTTTTCTCGGCTATTCGCGGTCTCCTATACGCGATACACTCTCCTCCCTCCAACTTATCCCCGTGGCCACTCTGTTTCTGGTTTCTGCCAGATAAGGGATACGGAGGAATCGAATCAAAAACAAGGAAATTAAGGAGCTCTCCGGGAGGCAGTGCAATTTTCCCGATCTCTCGGAAATGTGCCGTATTTCGTTGCAGTTTACGTTTTAATTTGGCTACTAAAACGTCGTGATCGCAACGGTTGCTCTTTTATTACAAAACCTTGTAAGATTATCATTCGAATCTAATCTAATGTGCTAACGTGTTAATCTAATGTGAGATGAGGAAGAAGCTGGACGAGCTGTTACTTATCACTCCTAAAAGAAAATCCGATGTACCCAATCTCCGGAAAGTCCTATCATCAAAATAATTAAGAAATTCTTTTATAACGAAAATGTTAAAAGGAAAGACCACCAGACAAGAAAGGCCACGTATCCGCCCCCGCGCCAGGTATCTGTTAAATGCTTGATAGGGAGCAGAGCGTTCCGGATTTTGCAACAAACGGGAACGTGCCGAGCAGGAAGCTGCTAAATGAATAAGCAGCCGACGACACCCGATTGGGGCGGCGAGAGTATATCTCCTTTCGACCGGTTTGCGGACAGGTTACAAGGAGGAGAGACACGGTTCGCTCGAGAGCACAAGGAGAGGAGAGACACAAGCGCACACGCGTCCGCACACGAGAGGGAGATCGGCGAAGTGACGAGGAGACACGTGTCGGTCCCGGGGTCCTCCTTCGCGCACCTTCGAGGCCCGCACGGGCCCCGAGGATCTCTGAAACGGGGGTTGCTTCTCTCTCTCTCTCTCTCTCTCTCTCTCTCTCTCTCTCTCTCTCACTCTCTCTCTATCTCTTTCTCCTCTCGTACCCCGTCACAGCGTCCCGTGCACTCAGATCCAACATCTGCCCCCGAAAAAACAAAAGCCCATTGTCGTTAACGACCGGTCGCGCGTCTCTTGTTTCTAACCGAGCGCTTTTGAATCGTAGGCGAATAACGGACCCGAACGTCCATTCAGAACCGGGTCGCTGTCTCGTTCTTTTTCCGTCCGCGGCCTCTACGATCGCCGTTTTTGCCCCCCTCGTCTTTCTCTCTCACTCTCTCTCTCTCTCTCACTCTCCTCGCCTCTTGGACTTTACTTTTCCCCCCTTCGCATAATCTGCGACTAGCCGAGTTCGTGTACCCTCTGTTTCGGAATTTCTTCTTCGCTGCTACTGTGCACGACGTTACGAGACACTTTAAAATTGTTGTTGGGCTAACGGCCTCATATTGTATCCACACCAGGCACCCCGAAAAACTTATCGTTTTAAACAATCCTGAAGTCGATTCTCTGTACTCGTTTCCTTGCTTCCTTCGTCGTCTTCCAATTTTTGCCAATCGTGCAAAAAATGCACATCATTTGAAAAAAAACTGGCTAACTTTAACAGTTCGAGTGCCCGCACAATCGTTAACGTAAATAACAGTAGGTTATTTGTGCCCGATTCCCATCGTAAAAATTCTTCGGTGAATACTCTTCTGGGTCGTGTCTAACAATTTCGTGCACCGGCGCGGCGTAGTTTGTTGGCGCTGCGAAGCGTCCCTTTTCTCGCTGATTTTTCCAGATTCGATCTCGCGCTGCATCTCGATGGATCGATCTTTGGACGCAATTGTGTCCGAGGATTTATCTCGCTTCCTGTTGCACCCAGGTACGCGTCCTTCCGGTGACAGGCAGGCTCGAGGCGTACGGAACGACGATGCTTATCTTGATTGCTTTTGGGAGATGTTGCTCTCTATAGACCGTGCTTTTTTCAGTTATTATTGTGCCACTGGCGATCCGTATCGGTGACTAATAATAATGGCACACTGTGTGGGACTAGGTTAAAAGATGTGTACTTTCAACTTTCGTAAAGGAATCTCTGTTGAAACGACACCGATCGAATTGATTTAGGAAAGTTCCAGTCTCCTAGTCTGAATCTACAATTAATGTTATTGGCGCACTGGTTCGATCATTTTTCGTTCACTTTGTGCCAGTCCATAGCTTAAGGATTTTCATATTTTCAAGGCGAAATATCTCTGTCACCGACGCTTTTTTGTTGAGTTTGTGCGAATCCATAGCTCGAACCAGTGCGCCAATAACATTAATTGTAGTTTTGAACAATTGTCGATCGAGATGCAGAGAACTGTTCTTTGTCTGAATGTTCATTTTGTATTGCTTCAAGAGAGTTTGATTTAGTTCGCGTATCTTACGGTGGATTGCGAAAGATATTTCCTCGTGTAAAATCGAGTACAATATTATCAACTAGTATGTCAAAATAATGGAACAAACGCGTCGACAATGGAGGTTTCTAAAATCGCTAATAAATTCCCTTGCATTGTACATGTAAAGCAAACTCGTAGCCACGCTCGCATTAATATTTCATATTATTACCGTAATTGCCATCGGCATTCATAAAAACATTTTCCACGACCAATATGCGATTAATTAAACGACGGAATACAATGCGGCGCGTTTACGCGGTTTCAAAACGCGGCGGGAGGAAAATTCTGACTCGGCGACCGGGATGAAGTAAAATCCGGGGTCCGCGCGGCGCGTACAGAAAATTTACAAGCGAACAGAGAGGAGATGTGCCAGAAAGATCGCGGATCCGTTCCCGAATATTTCCCAGCGATACCGGGTCGCCGTTTCATAATGAAATCACGGCTCGCGTATAAATCCGTACCCACGGACTCGATTCGCGCGCGCGTTTCGCAGACAACTCGCTCGCGCGCGCGCGCGCGTTCATCGGCCAAACAACAGAAAGGGAAATTCGGTTAGCTTTCGGAGGAAAGCGCCCGCGGCTGATATAGAGATCTAATTTCCTTCTACGCAAGTCTTATAATTCACCCCCGTCGCCGGCGAACGGGAGTGGGCGAAGGTCCCGGGGTCAGCCGCAGACGTAACAATTCACTTTTAAGTGTCCTCGAGCAGACCTTCTGCCGGAGATTCTTGCGGCTCTTCCGTGCCCCCGTCCTCATACTTCGGCCCATTAACATAGAGATTGGCATGGTTTCATACATCGATCTCTCTCCCTCGACTCGAGCCGCCGCGCCGCGCCGCGCCGCGCCGCGCCGCGCCGCGCGCCGTCGAGATATCGAGAATCACCCCCTCAAACAAGAAAACCGTTTATTGTCCTCCTCGTTACGTCTGCTACCCGTCAATGAAAATAATCCATACGTTCGTAGCATTTTTCATTTAATCGAATTGGGTACAATGTTCAAATAAGCTTCCTAAGGTATTGGTGAATAGGTATAGATGAATACTTTGGACCATGAATTTTTTTCCAGTTTGTCTTTCCGTCGATGCTCGTTTTCCTCGATCGATTCGGCTGTTTTATACGGTGTTCAATTTGGACGCGGTTTTCCGTGGACAGTTTTCACTCTGTGCGCGGACTCCGTTCGATTCTTTCGGGGCGGAGCTTGATTGACCAATGGCCAGCGCGCAAACGCGAGTCCTCTTGACCGTATAAGCACCGCCATACTTCACACCGAGTGAAAGAATTAGATTCCGGCGTGAATTGTGGCAGGGAATATTGGCTTATCGATTTTTCTTGCATTTAATTGTTAATACACCCCGCTCAGATTCTCATCAGTCATTATCGAGTTTCTCGCCTTATTCCGTAGAGCTTTCTAAATTGATTCCATGTAATTGCGTCTTGTATATTTCAACTTGGTTGGAAATCGTCAGATTTTATTCATTCGATAATGTCCCTGATTCGTCTCTCGTTAAATTGTTCAAACTGGATATCTTAATTTTACCCAAGGAAATGAAAATTCCAAAAGGAGGTTTTAAATACATGCGATAAATACAGTAATTTTGAGACTGGTGGTGTTTTAACGTAAAGTCCTAATAGATATACTATCAATGGGTTGCATGTGCACACGATGATACAACAACATCCGATTAAGAGATTGAAGACAGAGTTGTCTGAAGAGGTTGTTCGTCTTTTCTGGTTGCAGCGGAAACCTCGCAAGGTACCACCTCCCCAGACACCGTCCAATGCGGGGGTTGCAGGGCGTCCTACCCCCTCGGCGAGATCGTGCGGTTCATCGAGCACAAGGTGAACCACTGTCGCAGCACGCTTCAGGGTTGCCATAGTCCATCGGCGACGGCGGCTCCGGAAGATTCCGACCCGGAGGATGCTCTTGCCCTGAAGACCGTCGACCAGGATTCGAAGTTGAACTCGGTGCCAAGCATATCCGCCCCCATCAATAAACGAGGCGGGGGCAGACTGGAAAGTCCACCGACCCCTCAAGGCTCAGGACCGGATGCTGGAAGTCCGATCGAGCTCAAAGCCAGCGCCAGCTCGACGCCCAAAAGACGGACAGAGACCTCCGACGACAAAGAGGACCTTCCGAAGAAGCAGAAGATCGAGTCCGTCGACGCGGACACGAACACAGTCAATTCTGGTGAGTCCCTGTCTGTCTGTCTGTCTACTTCGTTATCTTCGCCGAGGTTAATTACCATCGTGGTGCTTAACCCGTGACCCGTTCGCGTTTCCTACCCCCGACGGAAAATCCTCCGTCCAAATTATTCTCGTGGTTCGCTAACGAACGATTCGCATGCGTCTCCAAAAACAATCTTTCACACTCCAACATAATAGTCTGGAGCAATTGATGCTGATCCAGAAATGTTGAAGTCGATTTCGTGGTTTTATTAACCCTTAAATCAATAAAGGTTTCGGACGATATCGAACAGTTCCTAAAATACACGTATTTCGCTTCATACTATCAAGTTGCTCGGAAAGTAATTTCGTTTTCCGTGTAGAAATGACATTGCTTTTATTTGTTATTAATTACCCTTATTTTAAATCGCAAAATCGTGGTATATCTTGACAGCTGACACTTCGGACGTCATTTTCTATATTCGATTAATGCCAATTTTTACGCATTTCCTTTATCATTGATTAGAGGGTTTTGCATAGTCTGTATACGCAAATCATTCTTATAATGGATGTCAAGTTTCATTTCAATTAAATATTCTTTGTTATCTTCGTGGGAAATCACATTGCGTGGACATATTTTTAAGGACGTAAATATTGCACACAAAGTAAAATGAGACTATACAATTGCGATTAGCTTCAGATTTTAGGCACTGTCAATGCATAAAGATCCACAACCCGGTCGTGAATCTGAAATGATCGAAGAGGGTTGAGCAACTACTCATACCGCGACCGTTAGTGGTAACATATGCGCCATGACTATGGTTTTATAACATCCATTAAAAAGTCGAACAAAATTTTACCACCCCGGTGCTTAAACAGATTAATTAGACAAAAGTTTTCGTCTCTTACTCGACTGTTATTACCTAATCAAGAAATCGAATGGGTTGTACCAAATGTTTAAAATCCACTCTACAACAAAGTCTTCTAAAAAACCGTGTAAATTTTTGTTTCACCACATTTTACAAAGTATTATATTTAAGCTCGTCTCAAGTATCGAAAGAACAAGCGACAATAAAATGAGTATGCACCTGTGGCTGACGATGAATCAAAAGCTCGAGCACAAAGCGATTAGCCGTTCGATGTTTCTTAGCAGTCGAGACAAGAGGTGGAAATTAAACGATGAACTTTAATCCTCCGCGTGGTTTCTTGAGTTTACGATTCTCTGAATTCATTGAGGATCGTCTGGCCAACCTTTCTCTCGGTTGAAATCGTTATTTACCTTTCCTCGGACGGTCTCTCGACGTTTCATTAATCACATTCCGATCAATATTTCATAGTTTCGCATTCCGCGGGATGAATGAGCGTTTAGCCCCGGAATACTTTTAATTGCTGCGGGTTCACGTCGGGAATTTAATTGAGGCCGACACGCAATGAAAGCTCCGGGGCACGTGCTACCAAAGCGTTGTCGTGATGTTTTGACATATTCCGCTTTGAGTTCTGCCGTGGGTCTCCCGAGTCAAGGCAACCTCTATAAATATAGCCGGGTCTGGGTTCCGGCAACAAATGCTCGCCGCGACTTTCATATTCTATGAAGCGTTCCGCGGCCGACGAAACGCTCCCGTGACAGGAGCAATTCTCGCAAAAATTCCGCCATAACCGTTCAAACCGTGTTCTAGATTTTTATACGTACATCGCGCCCTGTCCATCCCCATTATTCGTTCGCATTCTCCCAACGAAACATTTCTGTAAATTGAGCTACGTAGAGAAAAAAAAAAAAAAAAGAAAAAGAAAGAAAGGAGAACGTAGGACACTGTCATCTGCGTCGAAAACTACGGTTTCGAATTCGCCGGTCGAGAGGGGGTCTCGATAGAAAGAACGAGAGAAAAGGGAGTTTTTAAAGTACAGTTACTGGCTGCCATCTGATGTCGATCCTGGTTCAACGAGCACGAACAATACAGCGGTAGATTCGATTTTTGAATTTAAAGAGCCCGCTCGGGGATTGGGGTGAACCTGCCCCCATAGTCCACCTACCTCTCCCCCCTCCCCCACCTCTGTTACCCCCGTGTCTGACCCCTTTTTATCGCCGCGCCGGCCACATTGTCATATTCCAACGGCGAGAACGTCCAGACTGCTTTCATACTGTCGAAGATTAATAGTTTATTTTTAAATCTGTTTATCGCTCTTGCTGGCCTTCCTGTTCTCCTATTCCACGCACGCTGCGTGCGTACGCTCTCCAAAAATTAGACACGGTCAAGGATGGGACTAATGACGGTAAAAACATTACCTGCGAACGATCGTAAATCGAACATAGAGGTTGCTCTTGGGGAAGTCCCGCAGTTACGAGAAGATGCGAAGATTTATGAGAGAAGTGTTCTTCCTCGCGTTTACGTCTCGAGTCGACGTTTCAGGTTTTAGGTCTTTGTTCGAATTTTCTTTTTTACTCGAAACGTGACTCTAGCTTTTAACCCTTAAATGCGCGATATTTTGTTTAGAGTTTCTATTTATGCCTATCTATTCTATTAAGCAGTATCAATTTGCCAAACGGCTACACAATGCATTTAAGGGTTAATTTAGGTGGCTAGAGTCGGATTTCTCTGATTATTTGATTTTCAATACAGTGTGGACTGTTCGTGAAAAATTCGATGAGGCAAAATATTTGTTACGTGATTTTTTGTGGCGCAGTTTGATCGTTCAAAATCAATTCGTTAGCCCTTTGTTTGACTCCGCCGCGGTCCAGGAATTTCCGGCAACAATGGCGGCCGGGTTTGCTGGTCTGCTCGCGGAATTGCGGTTCACGGGTACATAAAGGTGGGGGGACAGCTTTTAATTTCGCACCCACTCGTCGACGAATCGACACCGGAGCGCGATCGCGGCGGTTTACTCCGATTAACTTCAAAGAAACGGCGCCTGCCTCAAACGAAATTCATGCGGCCCGACGCCCTTGATGAATTGAAAGCACAGCCTTTGAGATTCTTAACTCAGTGCTTACCTGTGCAAATTGACGTGGCGGCCTGCTTTGCATCGCAGAGAGGAGAACAGAGTGAGAGAGTGAGAGAGGGGCAGGGGAGGAAGAGCGCGACCACGCTCCAATGAGAGTCACTGCCCTCTCCTCCGACCCCTCCTTCTTACAATTAGCGTCTTCTCACTTTTGTAAATATTATTACGTTCGCCGGAATGACCCCCTCCCGGTTCTCGAGACTCGTTCAGCCTTAATTGTCTCTCGTTCGAAAAGGTTTTGCCCGGATGATAATTTTATTAGACACTCGGTCTCGGCAACCCTTTGTTCCTGGATTCACACGTTCGGATCACATCTTCGAATTCTCCACGATTAAGTCTATTTTTTCCGTTCGTTAAAATTGATTTGTGTTAATCCCTAATAAAAACGTGAAAGATAATTGCGGGCTCGTAAATCCTGCTTCGCTTGCTCGCGACGATATTTGGGGCTTTGGTGGCTCCACTGTTACAAAGGTAACAACGACTAGTTGAAAAGAAAGACAACTTTGAAACAATTTAATATATATTATAAACTCAACGCTGTACAAGTAAAACAAGGTTCAAAGTTAAAGGTTCGCTGCGTTTGGTTCGAGCAATTTTCGAGATCTGATTCTTACTGCCGCGTTACGTTTACGATCAGCTCGGAGTCTGTTTTTATTGGCTAACTTAAATTGCACGGAGTGACTAAAAGGATTTCTATTGGTGAGTAGGTGGTGCATTTTGGACATTTTGGCATTTTGGGTATGCAATTAATGAGGTATAAGAACAGAATACTTTGTCAAGAACATTCGTTTCTATCCAGCATGCTGCCCATTAAAAAAATTGTAAAAACGAGAAGGTTGTCTGTGTTCTAAACCAAAAAAAAAAATTGTCTGAACACCCCTAATTTATAGTTCGGTGCAAACTTAGCCGCAAACTCGGGCTCGAACGAGCCCTCGGTAGTTAGGCGGCAAAATCGAGTGGCTTGAAGCGTGGATAAACCGTCGAGAGAGTTTCGATCGCGGCCAGAAAGGAAAGCCACTAAAAAGCCGGATAAAGGACGGTCCATAGGGGTCGCATACCCCGTGGATCGTTTCTGATCCGTGTTGCTCTACCTGGACATACGCAACGAGATGAGACGAGTTTCGAAGCAGATATCAACGCGGTCGCTTACGGAGATCCACCGGTGACGCGTCCGTGTGCACGGCTCGTGCGGACCACGTGGCCAGACAATAGGACGATTCTAATTGGGCTTTTGGACGTGGCCGGTCGATAACAAAAAAACACGACAAAAAAGGCGACGAAAGGGGCTTATCTGGGGAACAAGCCTGACGCGGAGTCCGGGGGATGAGCACGAGCCGTCTCTCTCTCTCTCTCTCTCTCTCTCTATCCCTCCTTCTCTCTTTGGTTCTGTCTCTCTTTCTAGCTGGCCCCGGATGGGGTTAACTGTCGACCCAGCCACCGGGAGGGGGGCTGGAACGAGTTTCACGGACCGTGATGAAATTTTAAAGAGACACCGGTGCTCGCTGCATCAACAATCTGTTACGTAATTATGATCGTTTGCATTAATCACCGGCACTGAAGCGGGTGGCCGTGGCTTCGCCGCGACCCGAATTAACCCGCTGCTCTGCTACTTCTATCGGGAGCTTCCATCTTCTTGCGTGGCTTCGCCTGTACTGCCCGAGAGTAGTGCGTGCCGTTCGTGACCACTTTTCTAGTAGTATCAATATAATTTCTTAGCGTTCACCTCGTCGCTATAAAATTTCTGCTGGTACATAATTAGTTGAAGAGTCAGATAGATTTCAACTACGTTTATCGAGTCTCCATGCACTGTCTCCAGGAAAATGGTCCGCATCGACACGTCAATTGTGACTCCCAAACCTCATGAAACATTCGCAGACCACGACTTACAACCACGGTCTAACCAAAGCGGCAGTAAAACTCGTCGACTCGGAGCAGTTCGCGCCCGCGCCGCAGTTGTAAAAATTCTTTCATCGACGGGACTAAAGAAAGGTAATTCTCGGAGTCGGCGAAATAAAATTCATCCCCCTGGGGGCTAACGGGGTCGAGAGGAAAGAAGAGAAGAGAAGAGAGATATCATTTCCGAGAGCACGCGCGGCTGTCCCGCGAGCAGCTGCGTTGAGACAAAAAAAAAAATAGAACGGAGAGTGACGTTATGGGAGATCGCGTCAAGGGGGCGAAGAAAACGGGGGTGAGAAAAAGAAAGCGAGACGCGAAGCGATAATCCGTCGAAATTGACACCGGCGCTCCCGGTGAGATGCAGATTTGATCTATCTGTCAGGTTTGTCTGGAATATTAATTCTCGTTCGCGGCCGATCCTCTTTCCCTGGACGATTTTCTATGCCCCCCCCTCCCCTCTTTCACCCCATCCCTTGTAAACTACTTCTCTCTCGTCTCCTACACTTTCTTCTTTCTTTCATCCCCCGTCCGGTCTCGTCTTCGTGGACCGCCCGAGGCGCGTCGAGAATTGCTTGCGAATTGGTTGTATCTCAGGGTTTCGAGGTCCTGCAGCCCTTCCGTCCTTTTTCCTTTTCCCCCTTCACCCCCTGCCACGTCCTCTTTCCACAGCCCTTCTCACCCCCCGCGGAAGGAAGTCAACGAGGATGACATAAAAGTGATACACAGAGCAACCGGGAAAGCCAATACACGTTACTTGCACACACGCGTTTCTTGCCGCTTTTCCTCGGGATTTCCGACGTCTCCGTCTTCAGCCTCGTTTATCTCTGCTCGATGAGTCCTGCGAGCCTCTCGGACCTCGTCCGTCGTCGCTTTCGAGGAACGCGGATATAAAGTCTCCCTCAACTTCAATATCTAATGCCGCAAATATTTCCTTTCTATTCCTTCTCTCTCTCTCTCTCTCTCTCTCTTACTTCAGCCCTCTAGTCCTGCAAAATTCGAAGATACAATTGGACAATTCTTTTTACAATTCAATGTAAAAATCAGCGCGTTCGTTGTCTACGTGTTTGTTTCAGTTAACTTCAGTTTTAACAGTCTTCTGAAGTCTATAATTTAATTATGTTCCGTTTCGGTATTGCTCTTGTATGACTTGCACAAAATGAAAGGATAAGAAGGTGACAATGATCGCTAACTTGTAGCTCCACGAATGTTTTAAAGACATTTTAAATGCATTTCGAAGCACGTTGCTTTCACACTTAATTTTTCGCAGCGGCTGAAAGCGAAGAATGTCTTAATTTGCTAGAACAGAAGTTCGACAAGTTCGTTTTTGGCATTTTAACCCAGTACGATTCTGCTTCCTGCACGAAGACCAAGACTTTTTCGAAAACTAGCTTCGGAGACTCCCATTTGTCTTCTTCTTCCTCGTCGCGAAAGGAGATTCGACGAGGACAATGAAAACGTCGCTCGAAGAGACAAGAAAAAGCCGAAGTTTTAATATACGGTGCTCCCGGAACGTTCCGACGCTTCTAAAATGCCAAGACAAATGTATTTTTCCTTTGTTTCTTCTTTCCACTCGCGACGCAATGGGTTTCCGAACGTGGATGAGGTCGAGGAGTTTGTAAGATGAAAAACGTGTTCGAGTATTAGGAGGAAAAATAATAAAAGAACTAATAAGACAGTGGATACATTTGTATGAATATAATTCTTAGTTTCATTAGCTTCGATGCTATTGTGTTTTCGACTTGTCTCTTGTCGTTTATGTTTGAGTCGCAGAACACAGAGGCAGATTTAATGGGCAACGTCCAGTCTTGATACTTGCGGTTGAACTGGACGAGGGCATAAAGAGTTTTCGAGATCCTTCTGACCAATGCGGTACGTTTCTAGTGACCACAAGCATTTTAGTCGATTCTGATCGTCGCAGATCTTGTATAATATTCCTATCTCTTTCTCTACCCTTTCGATAATAATTGAAATGCAGAGTCCAGTCGATTGTGTATAAAACTCCAAGGACAGTGCCAATAAAATGACCTAATGGTAAATTGGCTTCCTGATCTGGTCTTTCCAAAACATAAATTCTGCCCAATAACACGGGTCCATAATTTTAAGAATTGCTGTGCAAAAAGGTCTCTAAAATGGACCCCCAATACTCGAGGGATAATTTTACTACCGGCAACACCATAAAATTGGGATTCTCAGGAGACGTTCAACCCATAAGCCTAGCTTTGACCTTGGGTCATTCTAACGATTAGCTACCTTTTTCTGATTTCCAGGAAACTCAGGTCGAAACATATGTGCAGGAAAGAATGTTTTCTCTTTGTTCAGGCTCTATTGGAACACAGTGTTTTAAAGTAAAAATTGCACGTTTATTTTAAAAGGAAAGATACCTATGCGTCCAGAAAATAAATATCATTGCTTTTTTGTATGCAGAAAAGAAGAGAATTTTAAAGAAGTCTCATCCATTTCACTTTTTTCGAATAAAGATGGCGGGCTGGCAGGGAAAAAGTTTATCCACGCGAATTTCGCAGCAGCCTGGAATTCCGGCTGGAGTTTCAATCGGTCATTCTCTCGGATAATCTGGCTGACGGGGCTGATTAAAATCGCCCACAATCTAGCTACCTGGATGCGATATCCCGTGCACGTTGTCCCTTTTAAGTGCAACCCTTGTACGTAGGACAAAGTGCATACGCCGCATACGTTGGCTAATCGATATTTTAATATTGTCACACGCCATTCTGGATTAAAGGCCTTTGTGTGTCTCGTGACGTCATAGACGGGGCAGATGTGCCCCGTTGAAAAGCGAAAAGATTTCCTCGGCCCAACTATCATTTTAATAAACCGTCGGCCAGTACGATGGACGCGATCGTTCGGCGAACAATTGTCCTGATTGCTAATAAATCCTGGGTCCCATTGTTATCGTGAAAAAAATTATTAAATAGATACTTCTCTGTTAAACAATTGTTTTTTCTTTTATTTTTGTGGACTTTGTCTAAACGCGTCACCGGAAGTCGGACAACTCAATTATTCGATTCAATCGGTAATCCGAATTGGCAACAGTAAAAATAAATTGATGATTGCTATTTTTAGCTAGTTTTAGCTGGATTATAACCAAATTTTGTAAATCGACTTTGCAATTTATTTTCAAAATATCATCCGAAGCTTTTTCACTATTTCTGGAAGACCCTACCAGCGGAAATGATATCCATGCTAATTTTACGTCGGTCAGAAACTCGTTGATAAAATGTTCGATTTATCTAAATAGGATTTTCATTATACAATAATGACGCAAGAATAGGAAAGATAAGATTCTTACACGTAATAAATTTGATGTACTTGAAAGATTGTACTAAAAATTGATTTTCATGTTTAATGAAACAATGATGTCATTTATTTATGATTAATGTAGCCGTGAAAGTGTTAAAGACGCAGTAAACGGATTTAAAAGATGTTAATACCAGGCGAAAAGCAGCGTCTCGGAAAATTCTTTTCGAGAAAGTGTCCCCTCGTCGAGGGTAGCTGGGTCTCGTGTGAAATCTCCCGTGAACGGGTTGGAAGGAAGTATCCGTAGGATGACCAAGGCTTGGCTCGTCGTTAAACAATGCCATTCCGAGCGATTTGCCCGTAAACGTCGCGTGGGCCAATTTGACGGGCAATTTCTGAGGAAAATCGTTCGGTCACTATCGCGAGCTCCGGAGGACCACGATCCGTGTGTGGCCATATTGTGCATTCGATCCCTCGATATCCCCGCAGGAATTCAACTTTTGGTCCGTCGAGCACGTCGAAAAATTACGGAGCAATGCATCTCTAAAACACGGATCTTTTTCTTTCGATTTTTCAAACGTGAAACGCGCATCGTCTGTCTTTGCTTTGTCTACCGCTTTCCTTCGTGTCGACGGAACTTTTCTTTATTTCCATTGTTTTCCGTCTTCTCTCGCAGTAGCTACGTATCTTACCATTTCCATATCTTCTTTAGAACATACTGCTATGATTTTATAGTTTTACCAAGAAACTTAAAAGCAGGCTAAAAATTTCAGAGGACCCAACATTTAATATGTGGAATAGCAATAGCAACTTTACCAGAGTTAACTTTAATAGAGTAAACTTAGTTACAACGTGACGATATGAATTAAAATTGCTAATACTATCGATTGAGAAAAGTCAGCAGTTGTTTTAAATATAAATCAATCCTTTGGCTCGCAAAGAAATAAGCAGGAGTATAAATATAATTCTTTGCTTAGCTAAAACAAGGATGAAAGGTTTGCTCAGGTTCACTTGATCATTGTTTCCCGAAAGTAACAGGCTGCTATGGTTTTCCATAAAGCTGCCAGTACCGCAAACGTTCATTAATCAGATCGGTTCGCGAAGCAGATTCACTCGACGGCATTTATCACCGTTCATTAATTTTCGATTCACGGGTTATTCAGTATACGTGTTCCACTTTTTACCGGAGGAATTTCGTTCCATAAATCATGATCGATGCGTCTCACTATCGAGGGGGTGTTTCCCCATGGAAGATCGCGGAAAATCTAAAGAAATAATCCTAACGGATGGCCGGCCGCGACGCGTTTGCATATGAAAAGCGCGTGCGGTCGTGAATCGATACACCTTTATTATGCTCGGAGCACTTGCTTATCTCGCCGCGGCTTACGGGGTCCCCTTCTTTTTTTTTCCATGGCGGAGGGAACTCGACAATATTTTCGACTTCCGGACCGGAGGTGGAAGAACGAAGGGCGCCGCAGAGACCCAGGCCGCGTGAAACAATATGCCAAATTTTCACGGTTTGCCACTCGATGCTCCTCATTTGTTGCGTGGCTCGTCCCTGGAGGCCCGGGCTTTCTAATTTTCTTCGTCGGTCAGCCCGAGAAGACCGACTCAAATTTACCGCTCGGAAAGGACGAGAATCGATCGCCCGCTGCGAATTACGTGTTTTTTCTCGTCGGAGTTCCCCGCTCGAACGTCTTTCACTGGCCGGGCCTTTTGTCTCGGTCATCTATTGTCTTCTTAATTCTTACGGGGCCCGGTGGTCTTGCGGTGACTCGTGAGATCGGTCTGCCGGACAAGCACCGGAGTTTTTCTCCAATTTCGAAAATTAGCTTGCGCGTAATTGTCGAAAGCAGCGTCAAATTTAATAGGAAACGATGAAATGTAAGAATTTCTTTAATCGCATTACGAAACTTTATTTTTTAATTTTACGTAGAACTTGATGAAAACTTAATACAACGAACCGTCTTTATTCTAGTCCTGTTCAAATGAATCAAAGAAATTAACATTTTTCGCCCCTGATTATAAAAGTGGTCTAAGTCATGTATTCCTTTTTTTTCGAGATATTTAAGGGAAAAGGATATTAGCACTAAATAAATTCCATATAAAGTTAAAATAACAAGCACTATGTAACGGTTCATTTGTCATAAATAATGTGATGTGAAATAACGGATTAACTCATTTCTTTTTAAATTTTCACTTGGAGCATTTATGGGCTGATTTGTGTGGACACCATCGTACCATCCACGATCTGTTGAAGCATTGTGTCTGATCATTCGAATAAGGAAACGTTTTCCTTTCGACGGTCGTGACAGGCATTTTCGGGTCCATTTTCAGGACGAACGTATCCATCAGGATTCATCTCGATAGGATTATGGCATTTTCCCGTCTAATTCCAGGCGCGTTTCTCGGCTTGACGCGTAAACGCAAGCGTAAGCGTAATCGTGGTGAAAGGTCAGCGAGGCGGGGAAGAAAAATCCGTCGCCCACCGTCAGCCTCGTTATTCTACTTAGCACCTTGTTACAACCGGCGATATGTGTTCCATTGTGTATTGTCGCGTGGTGTCCTATCACTTATAAGCTTGACGTCTCCGACTTGATTCTAATTTAATTTAGGATTCATTGTTTACGTGTCCCATTGTCGCTGGCATCCGAGGAAACGTGATTCATGTATCGGGCATCGGTTCGCGTTCTCCAGGTGTCCACTGGAAAAATCCTTCCCCAGGAATGTCATAATTAAAATCGCATTCTAGAAAAATTCTACGATCGACTCGACCGACGATCGTCGACTCATTGTTCTCTCGGAAAGCGAACCGTTCCGTCCAAACTCGAAGAAACTCGCGTAAACTCTCCGATTTAGCGGAAGCTCTGCTTTAAGACGTTTCGCCGGTACTTTCAGGCGCAACAAAGATCTCCCCCAATCTCGAACGGCCATTTAATTAGGAGTGCTTTATTTTTCCGACGCCCTTTGTTTCCGGTCAATCTTTCTTTCCCGTTTGTTAAGTCACTCCCGGGACGGCATAATGTGGAGAAACGGCCCGAACTTTTTAATCTTCGTCCAGACTGCTCTGTTCGCGTCGCTGTGCGTCCGACTCGACCGGAAACTTTTAAACAACGTCTAGACTGCGATGCTGTAATCGCCGACGGAGAAACTCGTCGATTCCGCGATACCTTCTTTTGTGATTTTTAATACCACTTTAACGGAACCTTGAACACAACTTCCGGCCGGGAAAGTTCGAAAAAGCAAGCACATAAAATACTCTGCATCATTCGTTCAAAGCTCTACGGGCCGATTCTTTTTCTCTGATTCAATGTCGGTGTAAGACAATCCTATGAAAATTTAAATTCGTACACATTGTCGTTTCGCGAAGACTTCGATATTTAGTGTAACCACCGCGAGCAGAAGAATTCAAAATTACGAATGAAGAGCAAGAAAGTTTGAAAGCAGGCGAAACATGAAATAATCCGTAGCAGTCGAAGAAATCGTAGCGGCGTTAGAGGCCATAAATTATGTAGTCGGCCGTTTCCTTGCGTAAAGTGCGAATGGCGCAGTTACTTGTCCGTGACCGCAAGCCCGGGTGACGTCCGAGAAAAGAAAAAGGAAAAGATGGGGAGCGGGAGCGGGAGCTGTTGAAAATGTGCATCGACCCCCGGAACACGTCTCGGGATCGGTGTTCCTCTCGAAGACGTAAATTTAAGTCACGATCGCCCCCAACGTGTCCGGAAGCGTGGCGGGGTCTGCGAATATGTTCCCGAGGTTAGGTTCGACGTCGTTTCCAAGCCGCGAAATAAGGGTCGTTCCTCGAACACATGGCGGTGCCATCTCGTCGAGTCTCCGTCGTATTCTTTCGGCCCTCGTCTCTCGGTGGCTCGCGGAGGGTGGCCTCGAATTAATAAAATCCCACGGACACCCCGGGCGGCGAGGCGTTCGAATAACGGGGCACCGTGAAAAATGGCCGAAAATCTGATATTCCGGATTAAAAACATTGAAATTCAAAACCCGTCCCTCTCCGCGCCCCTCGTGCCGCTGCGAGGGAGGCTCGAGAAGTCGTTAAGGGTCAGTTTCAGCGGCGGTTTGCGGCAACCGATCCCCATCGACAGGCTGTTCCGCTCGGCTCCTCGCACCCCTCGGGCGATCGGGAGGAAAGATCTTCCTCGGGGATATTATTTTTAAGCCCCCACCGCGACGGAGCCGCAATTTGACACAGGCGCGCCGTTTGAATTCCGAATTGAATCTGCCGCTGCGGTCCCGGCCGATTTTCAATCCCGATTCCGCGAAATTAAGGGTGCCACGGAAATTGATAGCGGGGGGCGGCGACTACGTGTCCGTGTCTACGTGTTGAAACGTTGCGTCGCGTCGCGCGTCGTCGCACGATGTCCCTCGTATTTCTCGATGCGCCGTGCTATTCAGGGGCCTCGACCATAATATATCATCTATCCAACTGGCGATAATCCGACTGGCTCGCGCGTTATCGCGGCATTTCGTCGAACCGCGACGAATCGAGATGGACGTCTAAATAACCTCTCGTGGGTTTCCGTTTGTTCCAGAACCGAGATGGCTGCAGTGCTCCCAGTGTTCCAGAAGACTGTCCTCGGCGTGGGAGCTGCTGCAACACGTGCAGAGCGTCCACGGCGCCAGACTCTACACCTCCCCGTCCTCGTCCACAAACTCCTCGTCGAACACGCCGGCACCGAGCCCGCCGACGCCCACCCCGACCCACACCCATCATCTAACCCCGCCGAATCACCTGAACCTCAGCGGAAAGTCGACAGGAAGCTCGTCCACGAACTCTTCCGGTGGCACGAACTCCAGCGGCAGCAGCGGAACGCGACAACAACTGCAAACGTCCGCGTCCCTGGTCGGCGATCCTCTTCACAGCTTTCTCAGGCTACCGCAGCACCTGGAACGAAGCTTTCCGCCGATGTTCAGGCCGGACTTCTTGGCTCTGAATCCGTTGGCCGGGTACAGGGGCTTGCAGGAACTCCAGACAGCCACCAGGAACCTGCAGAACCTCGGCGACCCGCTACGAGGCATGGACGGCTTGAATCTCGGGGACCCTTTGGTCCGCAGCTCCCTGGACTCGCTGAACAACGCCCGCAACCTGGCGAACCTCGCCGAAATGTCCCACGGTCGTGGTCTCGCCGGTCAGGCGCATCCACCACCGCTTGAGGCCAACCTGGATTTTTACTCGGCGCGCCTAAGGAGCCTCGCTAACCCGTCCTTAGGCGCGGCTCCACCAAGTAGCGGGAACTCGACAACGAACTCTAATCCCCCTGCCCCGGTACCAGCTGTACCGGTGCCGAGCACCGTCCAACAGCAACAACAACAACAACAGCAGCAGCAGCAGCAGCAGCAACAACAACAGCAACAACAACCACAACCGACGCAGAACCACACGCAGCCGGTCGAGTCGCCGAGTCCGGCGTCCAACAACACCGCTATCATAGCGCACGTAAATCATCAGAAGGAGAACTCGCCGCCCTGCTACAACCAGAGCCCGATAGGTCATCACAACAACAACAACTCGACCGACAGCGAGAAAACTAGTCCGCCGGTTGCGTCGACTCCCATCATCGCGGATTCCGCGTCCGAGACGCTCTACACGTGCGAGATGTGCGACAAGACGTTCCGGTTTCAGTCGAACTTGAACGTGCACCGGCGAAGTCACCGGGACAAGGAGAGGCAGTACCATCGGGACAACGCGAAAGACGGTCAGACGACGCCAGCCAGGTGCGAAGTGTGCGAGATCGAGGTGGCTAGCTTCGGGGAGCTGAGGAAACACATGAGGATGGAGCACCAGGAGAATCTGAGCGCAGCGAGTCCGCAAGGTAGCGTGGAGACTGTTCCCGACGACGGGTCCAGTTGCGACGAGAACATGGACCTCGACGAGGCGGAGGAGAACGAGCAGAAAGTGAAACGGGAGGACATCGAGGAGAACACGCCCGAGGATCTGAGCACCACTCAGGGTCAGAGCGGAGAAGAGAGCGGCGGCCGCGTCGAGCAGAAGCCAGTCAGCTTGGTCGGTGACCTGATGGAGAAGTTCGGGTTGAGCAACATCGCGCAGTACTCGGAAGCGTACCGGCAGGCGTTGCAGGAGAACCATCGGGGCGGATTCATCAAGACGGAGTCGCCGTCGAACCTGACCAACTCCCTGAACAATAACAAAGAGAAAGACAGCGCGCTGTCGCCCACGAACTTCAATTCCTCGACCACACCCAACATATTCTCCGGTCAGGGTTTTCCCAGGTCCTCGGGGCCCGACTTCGGTGGCCTTTGGCTGCCGAGTCCTCATTACCTGGAGAACAACGAGTTCCGCAAGGTGACCAAGGCCACCACGTCCAGCCTGGCGCTCCAGGGTCTGCCGAGCCCGTTGCTGAAGAAAGAGCGCAGCGGGAGAAACGACACGTGCGAGTACTGCGGCAAAGTGTTCAAGAACTGCTCGAACTTGACGGTCCACAGGCGGTCGCACACCGGCGAGAAGCCGTATAAATGCGAGTTGTGCTCGTACGCGTGTGCTCAGAGCTCGAAGCTGACCAGGCACATGAAAACTCACGGACGCCACGGCAAGGACACGTACAAGTGTCGGTTCTGCGAGATGCCGTTCTCGGTGCCGAGCACGCTCGAGAAGCACATGAGGAAGTGCGTGGTGGTGGTCCAGCAGGGTCCAAAACTTGGCATGCCGTATCCGGGCAGCCAGGACGAGGACTCCGCGCTCAGCACAAAGGACACTTGATCTTGGAACGGAAGCCTACCGCCGATCCCGCCACTGTGGCCGCACAGACCGCCCTACCCGGTGTACTGAACAGGGAGAGAAAACAGACACAGCAGTCGGAGAGAGAAGCAGCGAGGCTGGAGAACACGTGGGTGTCCGATAGAGAGACTGGGTCCTAACCGCGGACCGAACAACGTATCGATAAGGAGACGTCGCCCGCTTCTTGCGCGCGAACATCTTCTTGGCCTGTCCAAGCTCGCCTCTCAGGATCAGGAGAGGTGGTAGGTCGGTCAGGAAAACAGCCGATCGAAGATGGACCTGGAAACGGTCCCAAAAGAGGGGTACGCGAACGGCAAGTCCCTCGAGGCACTCGAAGCCGACAGGGCCCTAATGACAAGGATCGTACCGTAGCAGTACGGTCCCATGCAGTGGAGGAGCGAGAAGGTACTCGATAAAAGACCTACTCCGCGTTCTTGATTCAACTAGAAACGGAAAACGAATGGTTACCACTTTGCGAGTCTCAGCACAGTTATTTAAAGTATATCCTTATACATAGTTATAAATAAAGACACTATAAATATGAATATATATATAAAAATATATATATATATATATATATATAAATATAAATATAAATATAAATATATAAATATATAAATATAAATATGAGATCTAAAAATGCAAATTATACAGAATATAAATATTATACATAGGTATAATGAACATAGTGACTTTATTATCGCATTTGAAGATTATTTATTTAAATGATAAATCTATTACCGCGTACTGTGTAACGTGATACACGTGTACACGCTCCTGTGTATGCTTGCGTGAGTACACGCATGTGGGAAGCATGTGCGGCGTGTGTACGTGGATTATGTTATGTACGATGGAGACCTGCAACCACTCTGTATGTATTAGAGACAAATGGGAAAAGACACGAAAGGAAGCGCGACGGGGGAGAACGGGAGAAAACTTTTTGTACATTATACCGGCGTCGTCGCTGCGCGTCGATCGACATCGACGCGGCTTTGTATTCCTTCTTTTTACCTTCTTTACTCTCTTTTTCTGTTTTTCTTTCTTCTTTTTCTCGTTTTTCTCGTTACTCTTATACTTTCTCTTTTCTACGTCCACGGAAACGAAACGTTTCTATCCGCGATGGAAAAGAATAATCGGCGACTCCGACGATCCTGCGTGTACATACTCGACACATCGATATCCCGAGAACTCTGTTATCGATGATTTAGGATACCGTGAGTACTCGACGTACGTTAAACACCATGTGTAAAGCAAAGCTGCGTTTTAGATTCTAAGCTCTAGCTCGATCCTATGTAAAATGTATTATATAGTACTTTTATTGACTTCATTGTCCACTATTAATTATTACTATTTCTATTATCGCCTATTAATATTATTCATTATTATTGTCATTATTACTATTATTATTGACACTATTATTATTATTATTATTACCATGATTATTATTATTATTATTGCTATTATTCATTGCCACTATTATTAACGCGGTTCGCAGCGACTGCGAGTACCGTCTTCATTATTTTATCCCGATATTAAATTATTATCGAAAGCTGTTTTAAATGGTTAAGAAGATGCCAAAGTTGTTTAGGTTTATCGGCGCAATGCGGCGTCGCGCGACGTATCCGTCGATCGTCAGTGATTTTCGAGATTCCGTTGCTCGCGTGTAACGCTAACAAAGAATTGAAATATCAATTATTCGTTTGGCAAGACAGTAATTTCGGTATTTATTTTTTAAGATGAAACAAAACCGAATTTCTTTATTCACGCGACGAACTTTAATCGATAAAATATTTTCTTATTTATTCTTTTTGGCAATGGATCATCGAACAAGAGGGACAATATCTTATTCATTAAAATATATTGCTCGAAGAAGAAAATTCGGCTCTGCTTCACCTTAGAATAGCGAAATTACATTCTTGCCAAGCCAGTGCAAAGAACAGGCTTCTTGGGAGGAGCGATCGCAAACGATAGTGACGTGAAACGTACTTACGCGACAGTTCTCGATTCCGGCGGTCTCGAAAATCATCGACGACGACCTGCGTCGCGATCGAGCCGACCACGCTATCGTTACAATTGCGCGTTTGTTCGTTGGTTATATTTATTGTCGCGACGCGAGCGCTCGCGCGCGGCTTTCGCTGGATCGAGATCTTTTTCGTTGTTCCTGCGAAAATCGCCTCGCGAGGCGCACCCGCCTGCCGGTTGGTTGACGATTTATTATTTTTTTTTTCTTTTCTGTTCTTTCCTTTCGCCCAAGACTGAGGTAAACGAAAACGAAAAAACGGGCGGGCGCGAACCGTGGTCGCCGCGCCTCGGATCGATCGTGTATTTTATTTTTCCTTTTTTCGGTTCCATTGACTGTACAGTTTCTGTTCCCACGATAGTCTTTTTTTTTTCTTCCTTCAACTTTCCTTCGTTTATCCTAAAACGCCTCGTTGTAAACGTTTTCGAAGGGGACTGTTCCTAAAAAAAATGATCTAGGCAATAAGATAAATTAACTTCGGAGACAGAAGAACGATGGAGTAGAAGATGCGCGGCCGACAGCGCATCTTTCGATTTTCGTGCGAGTGTGCGAGTCCGTATGTATGCGTGGATGCTCGTTAAAAGAGAAAATGCGTGAAGCTCGAGCAAATGCGAAAACGAAATGTGTGAATGCGTTCGAGGATGGTTTTTTTTCCCGGTGCGAGAAACAGCGAGTAAGAGCGAAGTACTTAAATAAGAAAAAAAAGGAAACTCATATCAACATAGTTGTCTCGGTGTTAGACGTGTACGGCCCTAGATAAAAAATCTCGTTATCTAGTTTAATGAAGCGGCGAGGGAGTGCGCAACGTTTGTTAGATCGATTCCGAAAATACGTACATGCAAGGCTCCGTTTATACGATATTGTAAATAATGGCACTGCCCGTAGCGAATGAAAGGGAGCGAGAGAGAACGAGAGAAAGAACGATCGAGAGAACGAGAATGCAAGAGAGAGAGAGAGAGAGAGAGAGAGAGAGAGAGAGAGAGCAAGAGAAAGAGAGAATAGAAAGGTGATGAGGAGGTGGAGAACCGGGCGGAGAATAAGGCAGACGAATGTCGTCACTATTCGAACACGAGAAATAAATAAAATCATCACTACTATCAGTCGCATCAATTTTTTCATCGTAATCGAACGGCTCGAGTCCGCGTTCTATCGTCTTCGAATGGGAATCGAGACACGCGTCTCTCGTCTGACGAGGAAACCACGAAAAACGTATTGACCGTACCATCATGGCCGCCTTTAATCGCGAGACACACGTTGTTACATGATGGAACCTCGATGGTGCGTCTGTTCACAATTACCTACATCTTGTTTTTTGAAGAAAGATACCATTAAGAATCATTGACGATCACAATAGCTAACCGTCCCACTACAGTTTCGTAACTCATCAATGACTAGAGTGAGGTGAGTAGCTATTGCGATGGACAATCCTCTTGGTCTTAAATAAATTAAACAAAACGTCGAAAATGGAAAAACGTATTTTCTAATTTTCGTAACATCTTAATAAAAATCGGGAGATCTGTTGTGTGCAACTATCGAGGTTTTATTATACACATTGCATAAAAGAAGTCGCTGTTGAAATTTACGTGTGCGACAAATTATTTGGTCCCCGCGATCAAAAAGAAATAGAGTAAAACGAGGAGTTTTGAACATTTATAAAAATTTAAGTGTAGCTGTAGTTTTTGTGGAGTTCAGCGACCATGGTTGGCCATAGGATGCTCGGGTTCGCGTTGCGAAGGGGGGGATTATGGCGAGTGTAGCATCGGGAAGGTTAATTACAGGGAGAAATGGTTTCCCGTTTGCGACGAGAGGTCGAAACGCGGGGAAAGGGCCGAAGAACAGCCGCGGAACGCGCCATCGTTACAATAGTTTTTTCCCCTCGTCTTTCTTATTCGAATTCATCCTACACAGGACCAAGTTCCCTGCCTCACGAACAGCGAACAAAGAGAAGAACTCAATCACACACGCAAATCTCGCGACGGGCGATCCGGCCGATCGGACACGGTGCAGTACGGACCTCGAGAAACGAGGAAAATCGTAGAAGAAACAGATCGTCGTTCGAGTATTCGTCGATAGATCGAATCGTTCCGCGAGGCTCGGATCCGTGTCCGGTCGGTCGATATCCAACGTTAATACACAGGGTAAAAATCGAGTTAAAAAGAAAACTAAAGATGGTAAAAAGATAATCCCAGAAAAGAATGTCAGAAGTATAGCGAATTGAAGTATCTAGACAGTTAAATAAATAAATCTTAAAATAAAGAAGAAGTATTTCCTATAATATAGTAAGCGACGGGGGTGTGTGTGGCGAGGCCACGCAACGATGATCGCGGTGGGAGTATGGTCGGGGGAGTTGGAAGGCCAACAAAAGGTACATCGGTAGCAGGGAAATTGGATTTTTAGCGAGAAATCTTCTGATCCAGGGTAAAAAGACTAATCCGAAGCTCGGTTTCTAGAGACGGCATCACTGGGTTTTTATTTCGAGTAAAAGATCAGAAAGACGGAGAGCAGGAGGGAGAGAGAGAGAGAGAGAGAGAAGAGAAAGAAAAAAGAAAACCTGGCGTTCGGAGCACTTTTAAAACCGAGGATCGACATTAAGGCAATACGAAAACGCTGGCGTCTTCGGGCAAAGCATGGCCAATCGCGTTTGGCCGGCTTTTCCGCGGGGAAGTCCCTAATTGTAAACATAGCAGATACGGTGTATGTCTTGTGCGATTCAAATAAACCACATTGTTTTTAAATAATCGAAACCAGATCGATTCATTTCCCTCGTCGTCATTCCATTTTTCCTCGTCGAATAAGAATTCTCTTCGCATGTTTTATTTGTCCGCGCGGCTCGAGTGGGCGTTGTTGCTCCGCGTTCTTTCCTCTTTTTTCGTTTCTGGTTATAACGAACGAAAGGATAATTGATCCTCCGCGGTAATTGATTGATTACTCGGAAAGCGAAAGGAACGATCGATCTTCCGGCGATCTTCGATACGCCTCCGCTGGCTATAGAAAGCTCGTTACATAAATTGTTTAAATCGTTCCGAGGCATTACTATTGGACGCTTATTACGGTCATTGCATAATGCGTTTCGCAATAGAAATCGCGTGCTCGGAGCGCGTCTCGTTCCCTGATAACGACATTATCTACTGAATTTACCGATTCCTATTGTCTGTTGATTTTTTGAATTATTCCACGACAACGTCATCGGGCCTAGTGCATTCGCGTTTTCGGTGGTACACCACGCCATCTTGCGATGCACACCGATATTAACGATCGAAGCTCAGGTAAGTACATATAGTGAACGCGATGCTTGGGTGCACAGAGGGTTGCGCACACGAGGGGAGCGTCCACTGCGATGGCGGTCGCATTGGGATGCATTTATGTGACGTTGTCATTAAACAATATTTTTGAAATAATAAAACATATAGGACAACGTTATTTTATGATATATGGCTCGTCAACCTCTAAAAAAGATTGTAGAAGCTGTCATATCTTTTTTATCAGAAAAGCAAACTTTAAAAAATAACTGATTTAATATTTCACACGGTATTGTACGTATTGGCTCAAACAACATTTTTATTCTTTTGAAGTGAAACTTCTTTTGGCAGGGTGTATGTCTAATTCGCGACATGGAAAAGCGTATCGGTTTAAATTGAGTCAAGTTTAAATTGAAGGAATTTTCAAATTTAAAGAGAGGGAAATTTCAAGTTCAATTTCAAAGAAATTTCAACTTTAAAACGAGGGAAATGTCAAGTTTAAATTTGGAGGAATTCAAGTTTTGATTTGTGAGGAATGTGAGAAATGCTAAAATTGTACAATTTTAAAGTTGGAAAGTAGAAAATTGTGAAACGATGTAATTATAAAATTCCAAAGCAGCAAATCTGAAACTGTAAAATTCTGAAGTTGCAGAGTAGAAAATTGTGAAATGGTGAAATTGTAGAATTTCAAAGCAGCAAATCTTAAACAAAGCAAATTTTGATCGTTCATTAGTAGACTGCGAGAAGGTTGACTTTTGAGGCGCGTGGTTTTCTTTATACCATTCATACGACATATTTAAAAATCAAGCTCAACATATTCTTTCTAGAGGTTAAGAGATTCTCATCTTACCTAAGAGGGAAACGACATGTCCCTCAAGAAATACATAGACAATGCATATAATCTGGAGACACGGCATGTGTATAGTATATGTATAGAGTAACGCATTACTTTATCTTTGCTTGAACGAAAGTTATCTGAACCGTGGCCAAAAGTTTCTACGGTGTAAGGTAGGATCGTCGAAGATTTTTCCGCGGTGGAACAAGGGGTGTCGTAAACGGGTTCACGTGTCTCGGCAGACTCGTACATCTCCCGAACCCGTCAAACCCAAAATTACACGTCATAAAGTTCGAAATCCGGCAGTAACGGCCGGGACAATCCGTCGTCGTGCTTGTAATCGAAAGCCGGGAAAGCTCTCTCTTCTGAATGGTAGCGGGGGTACGCGCGGTTCCCCCCTGTTTCGTGGTAATCGACTCGTCGTTGGGCCGAGTGCGAGGCGGGTTGCAGCCAAACAGAGGCGAAGGGGAGGCGCGGATGGCTCAAAGTTAAGACAATGCCGTTAATTTTTGGTCGGCTCCATTGTTCCCGGGGGCACATTCATCTGTCAACCAGCACCGACTTCTGCCACGTTCCGTAGTCGACCGGAACGAGCGCGATTCGGCCGCGACGATAGATCATCCGCCATGGTTCCCAGTCGTCCGTCGACGGTTTCTGATACCGATCCACCTGGCGAGAGCATCTCGATCACCGACGACAACAGAGAGGAAAAGAGATCGCGCCTGTGCTTTGGAAGATGGAAAAAATAAGAGAAAGAGGGATATGCTCGCGATCCCTGCAGCGCCTCGTTGGTCAATAATTTCGCCAGCAGACTCCCGGACGTTTGAATGCGTGTTAACTATGGTGACGTCACCACAATGGCGGACACTAATCTCCACGTCAGAAGCAGAGGTGTCCCCGTGCTCGTTCGCTAGATATCCCCTACCCAATCCTTTCCCGTACGCCGCTTTCGTCCCTGATCTGTCGGTTCTACGGACAAAATATGTCAAACGCTCGCCAACCCCCGCACTTCCGTATCCGTCGACGACGACGACGACGACGAGGACGTCGTCGTTTCCGTCCTACCCTACCGTCTCTCATCCTCGCGACCATGGAAAACAGCTACCCACCAGCCGGCACGATCGAAAAAAGAACAGGACACACGGCAGAAAGAGTGGAACGCCGCCTACGGTACCACCCCCTCCTCGCAAACACTCCTCCACCCATCGCCATCTTTTTTATTGTCACGTCTCGCTACAACTATTCCGCCAAATTCCTGGCCTTGTCGGTTCCGCGAGTTCCACAGATTTCGCGTGCGCATGTATTTTATAGAGTGCCCCCGGGCTTCTTTGTCCCTACCCCTTTGACCCTCCGAGGGAGGAAAACGCGCAGCGTTTTCCCCTTTCTCTTTTTTTTTCCTCTCTTTTTTCCGACGGGACGTTCGAGTTTTTCTGTTTCGCGCAAAGACGCGTCTCGCTTCCCACCGAGTTCTGACACAGTTCCCCCGGTGATTAGTTCCGGTTTTGTTTTATTTTCGACGGTTAAGGCCATTGTCTTCGTGTCTCGCTTTCAGGGAGCCTTTGCGCTTGATCCTTCGTATCAGGATTTTTAATACTGGAGGTAAACGGCCGTTTTAGGATTTTAACTGCTCTTCAATTTTTTGATATGTTTCTCGAAACTTCTTTCGATCGGGTTCACTATCTTTAAGAAAATGCGAATACGACTGTTTGTCGATCGATAAGTACACACGACTGCTATTTCAGTATGATTGATGCAATAAATGTTCATTGTATATTTATCATCTTTAAGCACCTTCCACCAACGACGAGATGCTTTAAAAATTAATTACGCGCGTAGAATTTTCAAATAAAACAAAGATGCACGAGATATCTCGTCCACAGTATCGTTTCTTCGACATCGTGGAAACAAGATATCTCGGCCATTGTAGATAAATGGTTAAATAAATGAATGGAAATTACATAAATTAAAAGTAGCAAATATCATAGTAGAATTTTTAACAACCGGTTAGGTATAATTGCTCGTTTCGCCGTTTTTTTGTGCACGGAGTTTTTAATCGCATGTCAGCAAATAATCTGCAGGTAGATTGGGGTGCAACAAATTTTCCCGTCTGAGGGTAAACTTCACGCGATGCAACAATCTGGGGGCTGGTGAAAATAAGTTTCGGAACTGCGGCTCTGATATCGACACGTAGATCTCTACCTTTCGACTTCGTTTCTCGCACCTGGGCTGCCTGAACTGCCTTGGCGCCGATGTAATACATGGTTGCCTACTAATGGGTAGTACACATCCCCACAAAATTTCCTCCCCTGGGATCCGGTTTAAAGGTGGTCTATAGCCCCTGCAGCGAAAGAGATCGCCGTCCCATGGGAACCTGAACGAGAAAATGATCGTATAGTTCCTCAACTTCGGTAAACGTAATTTTGTGTTTAGAACCGAGACTTGTCGCGAAATTTCCGAAGTTGCTAACTCAGCTACCTGCTTCGTTGTAAACTTGGCGCTTTCGGGAAATTTCAAATTCCAATATCGAAGAAATTAATGAAATAGCCATCCGGATGGTCGATGCAAGTTTCGCTATTTATTTAATGTTAGTTTATCCTGCATTTCGCTTGTCGTATTTGTCACACCGTTATCAGTCGAATTAATTTAAGGAAAATTTTCTCTATGATACAAATTGCTCTTCCATAATCATTAAAATCAAACATCTAATAATAATAATTAAAATTAAATAATTTGAAAAGCACTCTAAACTCCTTAGTAGTAGGATAAAGTTAAAGGATGAACTGGAAGGTAAATGATTGAATAACGAATAAAAAAGATTGTGTTTGAGTGACGTATAAATGTATTTAATTCGATGTGGTTTAACAGACGTAGTAAGAATATAATGATGGACCGTGAACATGGTAATAATGACTATCTAAATCCTTTTATAACGAAGAAGCATCCATACGAAAATTGTTCGTTATTTATGTGAGCTTAAGTCAACGGAGGCAGCGGGCTGCGGAGCGTTCAGCAATCCCTCATTTGCAAAATGTGCAAATACCGGTGGAGCATTCTTCCCTTATTTCGCAATTACTCGCGGCGGCGTTTATTTCCACTTAAACGGCCGCCATTCCGCTATCTCCCGGAGACACGTATGATCTCGGCTGCGCTAAGCGATTACGTTGTGCGTTGTATCTTAATGTCCGGTGTTCATTTCCCGGGGCCCTTCGCGAGGCGAGCCTGAAAAACTCTCGGCAAACGGGGGTTAACTACCGGGTCGGGTGGTCGTGGGGGTTAGGGGGGGGGGGGTTGTTGCGGGGGTTATTCCGGAGTGCGGGGGCGAAAGGGCGAGGGCAGCGTGGAGCTACGAAACTCGAAGTTTGTTAGATCGTGGAATTAGTCGGCTGTTAAGCCAGATAAGCAGTCAACATGGACGAAAACAATTGCGCTGGATTAGTTCGGCTGCGTTCGCGGCATTGCGTTGTCTCGTTCCTGGTTAAAAGATTAAGTAATGTTCATTTGTCTTCGAACGAGTCTCGCGTTTAGGGCTCGTATTGCTCAGCGCGAGCATTGTCTCGCGGCGAAGCGTTAAATATCACGGGGAGGGGAGGGGGGAGGGAGAAAAAAAACTCGCTCGTTAGAGAGAACGAGAGAGACAGAGAACGAACGAGAGTAGAGGGCGGCAGTTAGGGGGTGGGTCGGAGAAAAAAGGAGCACGTAACGAAGTGGAGGGTAATACGGGCGCGCCGGGCACGGAAGGAAAATCCGAGGCTTAGTTGGGCAAATTTGTTGAATTATCTTATCGTCGAATATCTCGGCGGGCGGCAACGACGTCGAATTAATTTCAATCTCATTATTGCCGATACTCCTTCGTTCCCGTCGCGCGACCATCCTTCTCGGTTTCCCGATGAAGAACTGGAGAAGTATTGTCGCCCGGAGCCAGCATCCTCTCGTCTCTCCTGCCGTTTACAACGGCCGCCTAATTAAATGGATATTCCTAAATCAATTACTCAAACATCCGTTTATACCGCGCGCGACTCGCCGCGCGATACTTTACTTTCGATTTTCCAATTCCGCGGTCCCGCGCCACTTTCCCAGAGTCCTCCCGCGATTGTTCCGCGGCTCACGCCGACACGCTCGCGAGGATATTCGTGTATTTCTGGTCTTTAGAATCGAGTGTGTCGTTGCCGGCTGTTGAAGCCTTCTTGGCGACGCGTGACACGCTTTTCACGACAACCGACTCGCCTTTGTTTTCTATTGCTCAATTTATTTGTAGGGCTGTCGAGTCGAGCTTGGTTTTTCTCCGCGCGGAACCCGGGAGGTCCTTCAAAGATCTTCGTATGACAGACACCTGCCGTTTTACCCTTCGACTTTTTCTGGCAAATTAAATGTGTATATATATATTTATTTAGTTTAAAAATATTGGTCGTGCCTTGACGTCACTTTTTCTGTCTTTAGGTTTTTCTGCTGTGACATTAAAAATTTCTAACCTGTTATAACTCCTAGCAGTATCTTCTAGGAACTCTAGCCTCAGACAATCTGTTGCTGCTATTCAAGGGTTAAATTGTTAATTAAAAATGCTATGCACTCTTAAAAATTATATATTCGAATAAAAGATGGAGTCGTATTTTTTACGGGAGAAACAATTCTTGTTGCTCGACTGTGACGCGGCGTGTTTTTGCACGGAATTGGGGATACTCCGTTACAGGGGGTTAAAATATCAATGACGTGTAACGAATCGGTTCGGATTCACTGAAACGTGCGCATACGTTTTACGAACTCACCCCCTTACGCGCTCGCTCGCCGCTCGTTTAACCGGAGTGCGAAAGATTGGCGATATTTTTCAAGGGAGAGAAATCCACCCCCGAAGGGTCAGTATTCGTGTACTGGAAGGGTGGCTTTGACCAATCGCACGCGTGGATTTGCCACCCCTTTCTGCTGACCAATCGAGGACCGCTTCGACGTGCCCAGTCGACTGATCTCTTCAGGGGTACGTCGAAGCTTAACGAGCTGGGTACGTGGCCCGACTTGTTCGTTAAAATTTTACGCTTTGAAATTCCTGTAATTTGTCGAGATATGTTGAAATTTTATATTTCCCACCTCGCACACGCGGTTACAGATTTTAGTTTATCGGTAATAGATACGTATTAAGATAAAATTTCTAAACCAGGTAATTCTGAACATTCTTTGTTTTTAAACAGGAGAAATTGAAATATTTCTTTTTAATGTGTAAAATTTGATGCGATTGCATGTTGACGTAATATAAACTTATGAAATTTATTTTGGGAGGACGATCTATCGAAAAGGATTGATGCAATAAATTTAGGTAGTAGATTATGATTTAAAGAATAGTTTTTAGAAACCCTTATAAATTTCGTTTAAGAACGTATCAAGTTTGTCAAGAAATTCTTCTTAAATTGTTTACGGATGCCTTCGGCACGTCGAGACTCCATGCTGTACATTACAAACATTTAGAAGAAGCTTCCCCCAAATATTTGCAAGAAACTTTTCCTAGGTTCGTGCAAGTAGTTCCCTGAAAACTTTTCGTAAACACGAACTGTATATTTCATAGTGGTCTGCGAAGCTTAAGGTAACATAAATATTAATATCGAAGCCTGAATAAAATTAAAATTAAAGTATATTCCTACGTTCGACACAAACTTCTTCAACTGACACACAGAAACAATTTTTATATCGTCTGTTCCTAGGACATTTTCTGAGGAATATAAAATTCCCTGTAAACGAACAGTGGAATTACGTTGACCCTTAAACGGTACAGTGTTAACTGAAATTACGAAATATCGCACTAGAAGCTTTCCACAATTCTGTATAAATTTCCTCGGCTAGCTTTTATTTTAGACTAAATAATCAAGAAGTTAAATAAACTTAATTTCACCGATATGATATTTCCATTCTGTACAATGATCTTTCTTATATACAACAATATTCCCTACAATACTTAAATGTTTAGTAATTCATTAAACAGAAACAAACTTGATAACAATATTTTGAATAATCGTGTAGCTAAGGGTTGATTGCTAAGGATTAAAACAGTAGAGGATCTAACCTAAGCGACCGCGTGGGGCCCCGGAACACCATAGGGCCCCTAAATTTAAATAAATTTATTTCATGTGTAGCGGTATGAAATTTTTCATTACTTTTCTTTTTTGTTAATAAGTTTATGAGAGTTTTCTTGCAACTTCTATTTTTAACTTGAGTTCGAGGCCCCCAAATTTTAACCGCTTGGGGCCTCCATTTGATTTGACCCGCCACTGGGTTAAAATAGTAGCGAGCGAACTAATCTACACCGGAGAAGAAGAAAATGAAGGATAACCGCATAATCGGCTCGTGGTATCGTCGAGGAAACAATAGACGGTTCGAGGGTCGATTCGTTAATTTTCCATCGGTGCGGCCCGTGTTCCGCATCGACGCCGCGCCGTCCTCGCGTGGCGCGAGGTATCCGTGGCTTTTGCAAAATTCACGCACGCCGGGAAGGTGGATACCGGGGCAGCGAGATAATAATGATGAAGTTCGGTGTCCGTGTAGCCGAGTGGATGGCGAGACCAGGGAGGGTTGAAGCCGGCGGAAGGAGAAAGGCAACTCCGTCCGGAGGGGGTGGGTTATACATTTGAGTACATAAATGTATGTAACTTTGAGTTTGTGTTGGAGTGGGCGTCGGCCATCTTGTCCGGTGGGTATTGACCGAGGCGACCGCCAGGCGAGAGACATGCCATGGCGGGCAAACCACCTCTAGTTACTACCCTCGGCGCTAATTGCTCTTATTAGTTAAATCCGTGCGGTATCGTCGCCGTGCTGCGCCGACCGGGCACAGAAAAAATATACCTTCGACCTCCGACGCGTCGACGCCCGATCCAATGATTTATGTCTACGCCTATGCCTAGACGAACGAAATTTCCCGATTTCCCTAAATCTCAGACGAATCGGAGAACATTTCAATTTTTCATAGAATATAGAATTATTTCGCAGTGTTTTTATTGCTTTTAGAACGCTAAGAATGGTTTTCTTCGGAGGCATTCATTTAACTGTTTACTGTGCCATATACCGTTCATCGAAAAATATGACTGGCGTAGGTATTTGATAATGTTTCGTATAAAAATAGTTTATTGGGGTTTTTTTATTTGTTCTAATCACCTTCAAACAATTTTGATTATATGTACGACACAAATTCCACGAAGTCATAACTAAATTAGTTTCAGGATTAAAAATGTAAATATTTATATTATTGTGTAATAAGATTAATCGTGTGAATTTTGATTGAATAAGGGATTTCTGTACATATATGTATGATAGTTTCGGTGGTACGTCTTCGAAAATATTTTTCACTCAGCCAGCTTTCCCACCAAACAAACCTCCCGGAAATTAGCAAGTGGATTAAGTCGTTTTAATCAATGTCTTTAGCATGGTAGTTATGCCGAAACTTTTTCTTCGAGTTCGCTCGGTTCCAGCCACGCATTTGCATTTGTCTCGGAAGTTACTTTCCACTTTCGAACAATTATGCGGCGCAATTATTTGTCGACGACCGCGAACCACTAACAACGCAACCTTGACGATTTCTTTTAATCGGAGATTCGCCGGCGGGGAAAAAGTTGGAAGGAAAGGGAATCCGTAATCCCTATCTTGCCAAAAATCTCGACACCGCCATCGATCGTCCTCTTCAGAACGTGTTAAAATTCAAAGTACGCCTTTGATTCGCGACGTAACCTATTTGTCTCCGTAACCTGCGCGTTTCTTGGCCCGGTTGAAAGATACTCTCTTGCCAAGAGAAGCTTTTAACTCGGTGAGGAACGAAGAAATATTAGGTGTGATCACCGGTGACGCCGCGGTTCCATAAATTGATACGAATTTTTGCTGCTCGGGAAACGGAAATGGGAAATACAACGTCGCTGAAGTTTATTGAATTATAAAAATCGTATCAAATATAAATGCTGCGACATTGAAACGTGAAGAGCTGTTACTCGAAACAATTTTACATTGTCTTCCTACTCTTAAATTTGCGATATGGCGTGTTAATTGTTCCATATATATTGTAATTCTTTTATAACTGTATTTTCCAAAGATACCTCTTATAAAATTCGTTCAAAATACTTGACAGCTAATATTACCTTAATAGGGATGCTGCAGGGTCAATACAGACCAAGGTACCGGCCAGGTCCGAATGTTAAAACATCATAACGCGACTTGAATTCCACCAAAGAATGTAACCGCGACGGAACAGCATATTTTCCAAAACAATCGAATTTCGCGCAAAGCCAAACGAAGATATTCCGTATCTCGCGAAAGAACAATTTTCCCGGCTGATTCTCGAGCACTTTTGATCGCATGTGTCTCACTCTCTCTCTGTCTCTCTCTCTCTCTCTCTCTCTCTCTCTCTCTCTCTCTCTCTCTCTCTTTGCGGCGGAAAGAGCGTAGCACGCCGCGCGCAATAAGCCAGAATAATTGTTTGACGCGCGCCGATACGCGGTTTCGTCTCAACGACGTTTAATTAAACAGCGGCGACGGTGTTCGGGGGCCGCGTTCTGCAAACAGCCCCGATGGAAAAAGAAATTGTAAGGCGGGTGGCGCGCAGAGAGCTCGCCCCGCTCTAATAATCGTCGGGTGGGCAATGAATCGCGGAATGTTTCACAATCAACGGGGTCGTGTCGCGTTGCCGTTGGAATTCAGCTTGTCGCCTGCGTCCCGAGGTTGCAGAAGGTCCGTCTCGGCGCGTCCCGACGCGTAACGCGAACGATCGAGCAAGCGAGCAAGCGAGCAAGCGAGCAGGCGAGTGAGCAGAAGCGAGTACAAGCGAGTACAATCGTAGTGAGCGTAAGCGAGCGAGTGCGGGGGCGAGAAACGGCGCGAGACGCGTCGTCGTCGTCGGTTTGCGGCTTGCGAAAATTCCGAAGGTTCGTTCGTTCGTTCTTCGGTCGCCGCAGGAGCGTGTATACGCGCGGACTCTAATTCACGCCCGGTATTTCGCGCGGCGTGTATTTTAAGGCTAGCCCCGGCTCTAAAATTCCACCCTTGCCCGTGTGCTCACCCTTCCACCCTCTGCCATTCGCTCTTCCTCTCTCTCTCTCTCTCTCTCTCTCTCGCTCATTCTATCTCTCTTCTACTCGTAGTTTCTCTCTCTTTCCTTTCTCTCCTCGTTCGTTGTCTGTCCCGCTTCGTGTTTCACTTCTATATACACCGGTCTCTGCCCATTTCGCCACCCCCTCCCACCCTGTTCGAGTGCTCGCGGTCTCTTTCCCTCCGTCGGGCCAGCAAACCGCCACGTTTGTTCCTCTCGCTCCTGCCCGGTGCCACCCTCTCTTGCTCTCCGGCCTCTCTCACCATTTCTCTACCCCCCGAACACACGAGTAACCGAGGTAGGTAGTACGTACTCGTGGTGGTGGTGGGTATAGTGGCTGTAGATATAAAGGTTGTTCAGCCGGGAGGTGGGAGGAGGGCGGTCAGAGAGGGACGCCGGGATGGGTACACGCTCGGTAGAGAACGAGACCGGGCGAGGGTTGAAGGGGGACCGAGGGATCATGGATAAGAGAGAGAGAGAGAGAGAGAGAGAGAGAGAGAGAAGCATCGTGTAACTGTGGAAAGCGAAAAGAGATGAAGACACAGATGTGGACGAACGAGGAAGCGAGAGAAACGTCGAGGTGAAGGTGCGAGGGGTGTGGAAACGGCGAGGGAGAGAGAGAAAGAGGGGAAGACGGTCCTCGGACTCTCCGTGTGGTAGTGCAAGGGTTCGTTCGACCCTTAAGGGGTTGTGGCTAGCATCAGCCCCCCTTTGCCCCAGTCCTCAGCCACCGCTATCCCCTTTACCGACCTCCAGCTTCTCTTCGTACTCCTTCCAGCGCTCGTCGACCACCCAGTTAGCCACCCTCGTAACCACCCCACGACGGGCAAAACTACCCACCGCCGGCGGCCATTTTACTCTCCCTTCACCCTGGACTCGCCAAATTGTAATCCGAGGCCCTGGAATTCCGGGTAGAGCAACCGTGGTCCGGCCTCAAAGGAGGCTTCCTTCGCCTCTCGACTTACCCCTGGATAATGATTAACGGAGTGCTCCTCTTTCTCGCCCTCGCGGCTTGCTCCCGCACTTCCCAAGACAAACAAAGACGCGGCCCGCGCGTCTCGGATCAACGCTGCCGCCACGGCTACCCTTGCTATCCACCTGCACCTACCCATTCCCTGCAACACCTCCGTAATAACGCGAAAGGTCGCGGAAATTTTATTCCGGACCGCGCCGGACGTCTCGACGCGACGACGACGACGCGACTCGTTTCGCGCTCTTCAGACTCGTGTTTCGCGCGAAACGGCACGCCGCGCCGCCGCCTTTCAGATTTTCGGCGAATGAAAACACTGCGAGAGACAAAGAAAGAATGCCGCGACGAGGAACGCGGAGAAAAGAGCGATTCGCTTTGCCAGGCAATAACGAGGATCTCGAAACACTTGGATGATGGAGGTTGTGCTATAAGATGATAAGTCGTCTCTGACTCGTCTCAACGATTCTTGTCTATTTATTAAGAGAATAGTTTCAGGACCAAGTCAAAGATCATTGGAATACTAATTCTACGATGGTCCTGTATTAATCGTAGACCGAAAAGTTCTATGGACGATGCCACATTCCCGAAGAGCGTGCGAAGAGGAAGCCGACAGAGAGAGAGAGTCTGTGATTCGATTAAAGTTAATTTCCGAATACATTCAATTTAGCTCTCGAAATCCACTTGGCGATCGTATCAATCCCCGTGTAATCGATTCTTAACAAAATGATCCCTGGCGTGTCCGGAAGAACTGGCGGCTCGCACGATTCCGCTGGCACCCTTTCCATCTTTCCTCAATCTCCGCGCGTCCCATGAATAATTTTAATTCAATTATTACGTCGGGAACGACGATTCCGTTCCCCGGTTTCTCTCTCTCTCTCTCTCTCTCTCTCTCTCTCTCTCTCTCTCTCTCTCTTCTCTTCTCTCCTCGTGCAAGTTAGGTTAGCAGCGACTCCGCGGCGGCGGGGAACGAGCCGAGAATCGCGGAGACAATAATTTCATATCTTGACGGCCGGGTTTATCTGATTGGGCGAGCGGTATCGCCAGGAAATTCGCGATTATCTGTTTATGGTGCGGTTAATGGAGGTCGTGCTTGCACGGAACGACTCGAACCTCATGTCTGCCCGATATTGGCCGATAATGTAGCACGTACTTACCTTACGGTGTCTGCGCCAGTTCGCGTCGGCTTCGTCGAATAAAATTAATGTTCGGGGAAGGAGTACGAGCGACGGGAATGCGGGACAGGAGCGCGATGAACCACGGGTCAACACCTTTCCCTCCTGCGTTTATTTCATCTCTTCGATTGTTCCCAGCCTCGTCTCAACCTTTCTTTTCTTAACAAGCTGACGCGTCGACTGCCTCCGGGGTCACCGGCGCCGATCAAATTAATTGGATGCTAATCCTGGGATGTTTATGGGAAAATGATGTATGGCCGGGGAAGTTCGATGATGGGTTATTCCGTGGTATCGATGGTTGATCGATGGTATTGCGGCAATTATTGTATTTATTTTTATTTACAGTTTCTGATAGTATTATACAGCTTCAGAGACTCCGTGAATATTTATTAACGCTTGTAGAACATTAAATTAGAATTTTTAATCAGTGAAAAGATATTCCCGTCTCATCCATGCCATCGAATTTATCCGTTTGCAACAGGATCGCTGGACGAACGCAATGACTTCTCGTACCGAGCCTGATCAATTTCAATTAAATTAATTAACCTAATTCGTTATCAAAAGATTCTTTTGAAATTCTCGGAATACTACAATTTATTTCTTATAAATTTTTCCTGCTCAGGTGATTTATTCCTGTTAGGTGTGTAGACTATAATTAGTACCGGTGACCCTTTTCGACATCGGTTACTACGGAACACTTTCTCAAATTGTTTATACAAAAGATTAGATCCCGTAAAAAATTTGTTAGGCAGTCAACGTGTTAGGTATCACTCAATCTTTTCGCATACACGATTTTTGGCATTGTTGGTAAATTTTGTACAGATACTGGATATGGAACTCATCCTCGGCAACACACCTGTAACAAAGAAAGGAAAAATTAATTCATCGATCTTTTTATGGCGGAACGTGAATTCAGAAGAAACGCGTCTAGCAACGATCGAAATCGTGAACGAGGGGTGAGTCGAGCGGAGAGTTCGATCAACAGAGGGGATGAAAGTCGTGTCGTCTTCGAGCACTATTTATCTAACTTCCGCGTAGATTTTATCACCATGGATATAATTTGTTGTGCAGCAACATTAGCCGTCGCCGCAACATTTGTCATTCGGGGCGCGCGTCTCTGTGTTGACAGGACTGGCCCCGTTTTGAGGGCGAAGTTCAACGTCGAAACCGGACCGAGAACTGGATCAACGGGTAGCAGGACCTTGTCCCTGCATAGAATGACCACAATCGCCCGTGTAGACAAATTCGTGGCAGTGGTGTTCATCCACTCGGCCTCGTAAAACCTTTTTACTGCTTGCTGTAGTTACATATATGAGAGACAATGTACTTATATTATTTTTATAATTCAACCACTCGCCGAGTGCTGTACTTTATCGAAAGTTAAAGATCGTCATAGTACGTGACTATACTTTCAACAATTTCGTAGCATTTATATTTAATAAAAAGAATTATTTATACATAGTAATATGTTGTGTAAAACATTGTTAAAATCACCAAAAAACCATTACTCTACATTCTATATTATTTAACCCTTAAATGCACGATATTTTGTTTACAGTTTCAATTTATGCCTGTGTATTCTACAGTATTAAGCAGTATCTATTTGCCAAACGTCAACGCAATGCATTTAAGGGTTAAAACTGGAGAAGTGTTATAAATACTTATTACCGAAGTAGGTACTGTTTCAAAGAAATTGATCGATGCATGAAAATTTTAAGATAGCAGCATCCATTTTGAGACGCGGATTTACGAGATTAGACAATCACAGGAATTAAGACGAAACTCGATCACAGTAGAGCCGAACGAGCGAGACGGTTCGAAATCGGTTTTAAAATTTCGATACCGTTCGACCCATGGATCTCGAGCCGAGGAAAATGGCTTATGGGATTCCGGCTGATCGTTCATTTGAAGAACGTTCGCCGGGATAGTCGGAGCGATCGCTCTGTCCAATTTTCTGGATTTCTCGTGCACGAACTCCTACAGATCTGAAAACGAATGTGAAACGAAGCCGCGGGGATGGTGTACGGAGGAAGGGACAAGAGAGGGTGGGGAGGAGGTCGGGAAAACGGAGAGTGGAGGAAAGGACTTTTCCGGTGATGGTTTGCTCCTGAGCGTGTACACCCACCGATACGCATATCGACATCGGTCATGCATGACAGGACGCCTGGCTGGCCACGACAGTAAAAACGAGGAAAACGCGGAGAATACGAACTCACCCCGTTCCTTTCGCGCCATTTCAAGGCTCGCTCAACCCACTCCCACCCCCTCGGAGAACCGGAGACCACCCTTTTTCTACTCCGGCATAACCGCTTCCACCCAGTTTTTCAGGCAACGTGCAACCGCGAACAACCGGCAATTGTTGTAAAAAGCGCGCACCGTTCGATGAGCTTCGAGATGAAACTCGAGTTTCCCCCGTTAAAACAGGGGAACGACCACTTGACACAGTATCAGCGCAATTCGCGGACATCGAGTCCCTGGTAGCCACACTGTTCTAATTTTTTTTTCGTTCGTTTCGAGCGCTCTCTTGCCGCAAATTCCCTTGTTTCGATGTGCATAATATTTTTTAAGGTAGTATTCTCTTCATAGATGTTTCTAATCACACTGTTCTTTAACCCGTTTGCAGTCGGGTTAAAATACGGTCTAATGATTAGCAAAGATACAAGAAGATTTTGTTTTTTTTATTGAGCCACTGAAACCTATTTTCGGCTTTAACAAAGATACACTAGTTTTACAGTTTGAGTACATTTACAATATGACTAACCACTAGAGATGCGGATCACAATCGTTTAAAAACTGAAAGATAAATTCACACGCTTTGACATTTGGTTCTGCAAAGAAGAGGTCCGGTTTTAGTGATACAAGAAGATTCAACTTGATCGCAAGATTATATAAATTGAACTAGAACGCAGATTACGAAGACTACGAACAGCCAATCACCGAAACAGCAAAAATTGGGAGCTGCACCGGAGGATTTGATGAATCGAGCATCGATCTCCGTCGAATAAACGCAACAATACGCGCGGGCAAAGCCGAGGCAATAATTCGCGGGGGAGCATAACATAAAAGATTCGATTAAATGCAGGTGCGGCAGCCGCCGGAAGAAATGATTACCGATGCGCAAACGTTCGTTCGTCCAAATAAAAATCACATTTCCAGCGTCGAGTATCGCGGTGAAAGGAACCCCGGCGCGCGGGGATGGTCGCGATTCTTGTCTCTATTCCGTGTCGCATCCCTCGAACGTCGTCCGTGGGTGGGTGAAGATGGGAGGCCTGTGCTCGCGCGCGGGACTCCGGTAAGAAGGAAAAACGAGCTATCTCTCTGTATACTGGCTCTCGTAAAGGGGAGGCGGGGGTGTAGTAATCGAAGCGCAGATGGATGCAAACCGTGGCGGGCTGCCGCGCGTTACGAGGGTTCGCAATCTCTCCGTGCAGTTTTTCAGGAAGGAGCCGCGACGAGAGGCCGTGTGCCGCGAGCTGATAAGGCCACCTTTATCAAAAAAAAAATCCCCTGCCCGGTGTCTTGACGCTGTTGCGGCTAGGTGGCTCGGGGAGGGCTCGAAATTTCAGGGCCGACCCCTGCGCTGAGTCTCGAATTTATTGGTCGACGAGCCCGGTTATTGCGACAATTCGAGCCAAACAGCGCAGCGATTTCGGATGATGTACAAATCGTACTACTCATTAGGCACCGCTTCGTATCGTAATTTTTACAAGATCGTTACAAGGAAGGGACATCGTCCTTCGAACTCATGCTGGTTTGGAGGACGAGAAAATTTTTTAAACATTTCCAATTCGAATTTATCGGCCGGCGAGTACGGTAATTCGCTTCAGTGAGTCAAATTGTGGTTCAGGATAAAAAAGAAACCTTTGGATGGTCGAGAAGCTGTCGACGAAGGTCAGGAAAAACTTGGCGACACGGTGCCGCACGCTTACCCGGCTCGATTCAACTCGACCCGGCCCGACCCGAGCTGATCGGCTTCGGCCGATTTATCGATGATTCGGTGGTCGGTCGAAATTCGAAAACGAGCGGGAAAATCCAGCGAATTTCCAGAACAGTGCGTCGTATCGATTCGAGTTTCCGTGGGCGTTGCTATGAGATGGACCCTTGTACAGCTCCGAGAGACCGAGAGCAAGCGAGCAAGGTAAACGGAGAATGAGCGAGCCAGGGGGCAGGGGGCGGCCGAGCGAGAGAGGGTAGAAGAGAGTGAGAGAAACGAGGAGAGGAATGAGGAAGAGAGAGAGAAGAGAGGGAGAGAGAGAGAGATAGAGAGAGAGAGGGAGAGAGAATTGCTGAAGGGAGGCAGAGACAGAGAGGGAGACAGAGGTCTTGAGTGTCGCCAAGCTACCCTCCACCTCCTTCGCCTCCTCGCGACAACCCACCTCCGCGTACTCAGCCACGGTCTCTTCCTCCGACCACTCTGTTCCCTGCACCCGTTATTACTTCTACAAATATACAAGCTATCACATTCCGTGATCGAACCGTTGAGACCGGCCCGCCAAGCAAATTCGATGGAATCGGCCGGCTAATGCCGCTTCAAAGAAAAGCGCCGTCGACTTTCGCCTTTGAGAGAGGCGCGAGATCTTGCCTACCCGCCGAGGTCTCCTGCTCTCTCTTCCACAACCCCCCTTCCGGATTCTCATCCTCGTTTCACTGTTCTTCTTCTTCTTCTTCTTCTTCGTCGTCGTCGTCGTACACCCCTCCCAACAGCCCACGGCTCTCGTCCTTTGTTCGATCTACGTGTCTCGAGTAGGAAATAATGTGAAAGATCGCGGAGGAACGGAGAATCGGGCGCCGCGACGCTCCTTATTGTCCTCCTATGCGGAATCTCTGAACATGACGCGCGCGCCCGACCTCGGCACGGGCACGTTAAGATGCTTCGATGAACTTTACACGAGCCGCGCACGCATCGGCGAAACGAATTTCTTGCGTTCCTGTCGCTTACGTTCGCCACCCGAAGGGCTCTTCAAGTGGAGATTGTTAACCCTTCGCTTTGGCCCGTTTAACTTTGATACTCCCTTTCCAACTTTGCCTCCTGGCTTTATTGGGTTTTTCGGTGAACGACAACGGTGGACTCTGGCCAAAGTGTTCGGACGACTTACTGGTCCGGGTTGAGCCTTCTTCTATTCCCTTTACCGAATAAAATAGAATAAAAGAAGAAGGCAATAAGAGACGACGAGAAATTGCTCGACGAGGCTTCGGTGTGGACACAGCTTTAGGTTACTGCTTCGTAAACATTGCTAACAAATTGCAAATTAACGCAGCTGTATCCAATATTCTTTCTGTTACTTTTCAATACCAGTTTCCCCCAAGAGAGACTCCGAATGAAACGTTTTCATTGAATTTTTCTTTCAGTATTAATGCAATGGTTTTTCTAAAAAAGAAATCTTCATCTTCCATAGAAACGTCGTGCAAGTCCAATCTATAGAGATACGAAGAAAGGAAATATCCGAATAAATAAAGTCTTGTAATTCTTACGAGCTAATAGAAAATAGAGGAGGGTATAATAATGTTCCGTAGAAGATCCATGACAAATGGTGAACACTTGTTGTTGGAGAGAACAGGTTCGAGGAACGTGTCCAGCTTCCGGTCAAGCGAGATCAGAGATCATGGGTTAATCTTTGTCCAGGTTGTCCATCCAGTTCTGGACCAGGCGAATCCTGTTTAAAAGGATGCTCCCTCCGAATATTCCCGTCGACATCCCAAACGAGATTGTACTTAATTCGAGCCATAATTCATTTCTTGCTTCGACCCAGCGACAGACTTCGTAGATTACGCTTGCAAATACCTTCATCGTTCGGTGGAGTGTCTTAAATACAATTATCTCCTCTTTTCTTGCTCTCTGGTGCTTTCCGTTGGTTCTTCGTTTACCGTTCGCTAAATATTTTCGGCGGAATGTCTGTCAAATTAACAAATTATCCTTTTTCGAGAAAATATTTGATGTCACTGCATTGCGAATTTTATGAATTCGTCAGAAATAACTTGTACGCGAAGAACAAAATATTAGGTCGTTAGGAAAAAAATTCGTTTTTCGTGTAGAGATGGCTCTGCTTCCATTTGTTATTACGTAACCTTATTTTAGATCGAAAAATCCTGGTTTACCACGATAGCTGACGTTTGGGACCTCGTTTCCTGCTTTGTAGTGCTCTCTAACTATTCAAGCTATATTTTGTCGTCTCATCAAATGCGCCAAGTCAAAATACGCATTACCATCATAATTTACCACCGCAAGAGTAAAAACGCATCATCGGATTTATATAAAGTCGTACAAGTCGTGTAACTCAATTTTTTTTCTAATAAAAACAAAAATTCGTCGTTACTCGAACGATGTTTTCAGAGTATAATAATTTACTTTTCTCCAGAAAGTCCATGAATATTGATTTCTTTCTGAATAAGGATCATTCGACTAAATCCGTCGAACACTTTCACAGACGAGCAAGACATCAAACACCATTTTTCCAGCAGCAGTGTCTGCAAATTGGAAGACTCGTGACGCCGCGGTAACAAATAAAAGACATTCGCGAGGTCTGGTGGCAAAAAATAATTGCGAGTCGATGCCAATAGAAGGATCCTGCAGTTCGTCAAGCGGAACGTTGTAACTAGCTACTCGTGAGGGCAAGAATTATGTTCTGTCGTTTTATTCTCGCATCGTTCGCGCAGCAGCTTGAAAAAGGTCAACAAGACGTAAATCCGAGGGTTCGTATCACCGTGGAACGGGGTTCTTGAGAGTGGCTCGCCACGCGTCCTTTCCGGAGGACTCTCTCCGGGGCTCCTTCTTTCCTCGGCTCTCCTCTCACGGTTTCCATGACGCTTGTGCGTCGCGAAATAACGGGTAGCCGCCGTAGCCGACGTAGCCGCCGCCTAGACTCACTTAATTGGGTCCGCCATTTTCGGTGGCGCGACCCCTCGAAAATCCTCGTCCCTTTCCACCCCCCTTTTCCCTGGCAAGCCCGTCGCCGGCCCGCACGAAAGGACTTCAGAAGGGTTGCCCACCGACACAACCCGCCCCCGACCCTCGAATCCTTCCTGCTCGACCCGAGTGGCTTTTGTTTTCGCCCCCAAAGGGTCCGCCATTTTGAATTTATGATATACCCCGGGACTGCCGAGGCTCGGACACCGAAAAACTTCGGTCGTTAGTGAAAGTTAAGAGCCGACCCTCTATCGTCCGTGCCGGAGCGTGCGGAGTCATTTTCTGTAATAGGAGACTGAGAGAGACAGACGGCAAGCGAGAAAAGCGAGAGAGAGAGAGAGAGAGAGAGAGAGAGAGAGAGAGAGAGAGACGTTCCTGATGGACGCGCGTTAATGATACGCGCTCCCGCTGATGAACCGCGCGCTCTTTTGAACAATCCCGCGATGCACCGGTCCCGTCACCTTATGGGATATTAAACCCGCGACAGTGTTCACCGCGGACAGAGTGGTCTGAGCGGAATTAAAATCTTTCGATCCCAGGTTTGATAGAAATCGATTGAACGGATGAGATCGCGGTAACACTTCTGCTGGGCTCGTCTAATTGCTACATTCATTTCAGAAAAATACTAGTTAGCAATCTGTAACTGAATCTCTGTGCGATTCATAATTTATTTAGTATTGTGAAATAATAGACATTTTACGTGTAGATTTACGGTTAAAGGTGAGAATCGAAACCTGCCATTCTTTCTATTCCTAATAAAACGAGCAACGATGTTAGTTGAATGACGATTCTAATTCAAGAACCTGTATCACTAGATCTCGAGGACTCCTATAGGGGTTGCAAATAATCAGGACTCAGCGTTCGATCTTATCTCGCGATCCCACTCCGGCAAACAAGATAAATGACCCTTGAAACAGGAAAGAAATCCAGCTATAAACATGTTAATTCTAATTTCTCCGGAAATCTTGCCTCTTTTTACCAAGATAACTGAATACAACGAAAATAAGACAATCAATTTTTACAATTCGGGTAGCAAAATTTTTATTTTCCATAAAAAAACCGCAGTCTTGTTACAAGAATGGTCCGCCGTTTGAGGGTTAACAAACGATCTCGTAAACGAGGTCCGATCAGCGCCGTTTACCAGAACGGTACGTGCACATGCGGCAGGGAATATTCGTTTACGACAAATCCGATTTCCTGCGCCTAGAGAAAGAGGGAGAGAGAGAGAGAGGGGGGGGGGGGGCGAAGAGAGTTTCGGGTACGGTTTTTCCGCGAGGCCGCCGATAATTCGATATTCCGGGACCGGCAGATAGTTTAGTTCAAATTCGATGTCCGGAGGAGCGGCGAGGACGCAGCTCGGCGGAGATGTCAACTTAAAACAATTGCCAGGGAGGGAGGACCATAGCGACACGCAATATCCTGACTCCTCTAATTTGATTAGAGAACTAACGTAGCCGAGGAACCTGGAATTCCCTTCAACCAGCACGGAGACTTCGCAGGTACCGAGACGTAGGAGACGAGCAGCGTCGCGGATACAGCAGAACGGCCACCAGAGCCGGAGATAGTCACCGAATTATCGGACCCGATGGAGGAGCCGGTTCAATTTACTAAATTAATCCAGTGTACAACTCCAGCCAGACCACCAAGCCCCCAGGTTCTCGATAAAAACTGTCCCGTGACTCACGACGCTGAGTGACCGCAATTTATTTCGCAGATTGCACTCAGGTTTGGATCCTGAGAAGTCAGCTCTTCATCTAAAATTGCTCTATTCTAACCACAAATCAAACAGCGATATTATCTTTAGCAACGAACTTTTACTAACCAAATACATAAATGGTTTTCTTACAAAAAAGAATATATAATTGCAAGTGCGAATTATATTCCTCCTCTAAGTGGAGCATCAACGTTCCTCGACATCCCGCAAATAAGGATGAAAATGAGAAGGCTAAAAGAGCGAAGCCCATCGATCCGCGATTGCTGATTTAAGAACGTATCCATAATTTCGTCGAGACATCGGATAGCGTCGCGTTCCGCGAATAATTCACGCATTCTCCTGAATGTGGAACGAGCCGCGGAGCAAGCACCATTTTCGATCAAATTCATTTCAAAGTTTTATCCAATCTCTACGACTCGTCAATGCCCCCCGTGCCATTTCTGCCCTCCCCTACCAGCCCAAGCCAGCCAGGGGTCATTCCGCAGTGCCCCCAGTCGCAAACCTATACCGAACAACCCCTGCTACGAGGAGGGGTAGCAGCGTTGTTGGACAACCCTGCGACAAGAAGAGGGGGACTAGAAACTAGATCTAGGAACTAGGCTCCACTGCATTACCGACTACCTTCGTGAATCGCTCGCATCGATGATCTGACCCTGTCCCATCCACAGATGTCGACACCACCGTTTTACCAACCCCTGTCACACCGTCACCCGCTTAACAAGCCCTCTCCACGCTCGATAATTTGATCATTCCAGCAAGAAAACGACTCCTTCGAGCACTGAATATTGCATCGGTGCATGAAAACATCGCCGCGCGTGGACGGAATTTTCTCAAAGCAACCGCTGCAGCTCTACGTAGAAAAAAGTCTCGAAAAATCTAAGCAGTTTTGCTTAGCGATTGTGTTTCTTCCAACCCTCTCGCATCCTACTGATTTCGCACGCTTCACACTTGCCATTCTCTCGTTCACTTCGTCAATTTTACGTCTAGCACTTTCGGGTGCGTTTGCAGATTTATTAAAGGACTAGCTGACCCGACAGACGTTGTCCTGTCGAAATTTCAATAAATTTGTTTGAGATCGTTCTAATTACGCATATCCATTGTTCAAATCGTGAGTTATCGTCTTGAGTTTATACAAAAATCCCATAGAAAAAAGCACTTCCATTTTTCCCCGAATTTTCCATTTTTCCAGGCAACTTTCCCAATTTTTTTTTACACTAAAAACCTGATTCGGACTACAACGAACATTACAAAAAAAATCATCCAAATCGGTCCAGCCGTACTCACGTGATGTCGTGACCAACGAACAGCATATGATTTTTATTATATAGATTTCTACGACGCCCGAACCCCAGATATACATTCAGTCGTTTCGGTAGAAAAATTTAATGTTAGGAAATTGATCGGTAAACACATCCTGTGATGAAGTGCATCTTAAGCGTTGCATTTTGTATGGGCGCCGGTTGGTGAAATCTGCGACAGAGGTAGCTGAAAATGTTTGTCGCGTTCTCGGACCGAGATGAGATGGCTTCAAGGACTTCGATTAAAGGATTTTAATATTGACGAGCAATCACGTGGCATGGTGTCTACATTAGGGTGGACCTTATTTTTCGACCAAAGAATTTTTTCCAAGGCACCCCCCAGAATCGTGACAACTGTTGAGAAAATGATCTGGAAAAAATTTGGGGCCGATTGGATCATGGAAAACCGAAGCTCATCGAATTTGAAAATTTTTTTTTTTTTAAATGTCGATATAAATATACGATGTAATATATCGTTGAATTTGTCTTTTTTTTCTCTGTAAGAATCCATATATAGCTTAATCAGTTGTTAATAGAAAAAACATCCGTGACCATGAAAACTTGAAAAAATGACCTTGAAAAAATTTTTTTTTCTCTGATGCTATATTCACCTCCTTATATACTACAACTTTTGTTTGAAGAGTTTTTTCATATATACATAACTGACAGAGATATAATAGAGTTTATTTTAAACGTTCGTAAGTAATCTTGTAGAGAAAAGATGAACCAAAGTATCCAGGTGTTTAAGATACATTTTAAATTTTATCTGAAATATATAATAGTTGTATTTCTGATAATACTACAGGTTCTTAAATAGTTAATTCGTATATTTTTTAGAATTTTAGTTTTGAATGCCTTCCAAGTATAACTGTTCCGTCGTAAAGAACCATAGTCCTTCAGAAAGTTCGTATATCCTTTGTAAAGAATATCAGCACAGAGATTTGCCTTTCGCACCATTTTATGACACGGTTCAAAACCAGAACGTACTGTTCTCTTAACTGTTTGCTCGCGGACGCGTCGGTTCACGAATTTGTTCGAGTACTTGAACTGAACTGATGGTATCGAGAGGGCGGCTTTTTACCGATTGTCATAAGCAAGAAGATACCCTGATTGGTTTGCTGGATTTCGGATTTTCCAATGAAGACCGTACTTGAAACCGTACTTACCAGACGCGGATGTTTCTAATGACCGTTTTTTGATGGCCGAGGATAATCGTTAACGGGGACCAAGTTTGCGTTGCAAGTTTACAATTTACATAAAAATAAAATGTTTGAGCCACATCTAGGATGGTAACCAAATAGCTAGTTTGCTTAATTTTCAAAAAGGTCCTTATAGTCGCGAGCTAGTCATAAAATAAAGGTTTGACGGAGGATCAGGGTGCAACGGTTCTTTGCGAATGAATACAATTCTTTACGTTTGAACACGACCGTGTCATAAAATGGTGCGAAAGGCAAATCTCTGTGCTGCTATTCTTTACAAAGGATATACGAACTTTCTGAAGGACTACGGTTCTTTACGACGGAACAGTTATACTTGGAAGGCATTCAAAACTAAAATTCTAAAAAATATACGAATTAACTACTTAAGAACCTGTAGTATTATCAGAAATACAACTATTATATATTTCAGATAAAATTTAAAATGTATCTTAAACACCTGGATACTTTGGTTCATCTTTTCTCTACAAGATTACTTACGAACGTTTAAAATAAACTCTATTATATCTCTGTCAGTTATGTATATATGAAAAAACTCTTCAAACAAAAGTTGTAGTATATAAGGAGGTGAATATAGCATCAGAGAAAAAAAAATTTTTTCAAGGTCATTTTTTCAAGTTTTCATGGTCACGGATGTTTTTTCTATTAACAACTGATTAAGCTATATATGGATTCTTACAGAGAAAAAAAAGACAAATTCAACGATATATTACATCGTATATTTATATCGACATTTAAAAAAAAAAAAATTTTCAAATTCGATGAGCTTCGGTTTTCCATGATCCAATCGGCCCCAAATTTTTTCCAGATCATTTTCTCAACAGTTGTCACAATTCTGGGGGGTGCCTTGGAAAAAATTTTGCAAAATAATTTTCATCAAGTATAGCTAAGGTCCACCCTAGTCTACATTGACGACGATGTAAATCCAACCGTACATTTGCTACGACAATGTCACGCGAACGAAGTAAAAGTTCAGTTAGAAAAATTCATTTCATCTCTGTAGGATCTCAGCCGGATAAATGTTCGTAGGTTTCGGATAGCGGCCGCAGACCGTCGAATATCACTCTAATCGCGAGACAGCTTAGGAATATAATTAGTGACCTGTATACAGGCGATACAGCAACACTCGCTATTGACCCAATTACCGGAAGTGGGGTCGACGATGTAACCGATAAATACGTGTGTAGCAGCCGGCGTGGCGGTGTTATTTCTTCCGGAAGCGATTCGCCCATTGGCTGAATCCGTCGTGGATCGGGAAACGGTGCATGACGGGAAGTTGTACTTTTTTTTTGCGCGCGCGCGCGCGCGACGTTGAATAGACGTTGTTCGGCTCGGTTGTTCGGTTTGGACATGAACGGGGACAGGAGGCCCTCGCGAAAGAGAGAGAGAGAGAGAGAGAGAGAGAGAGAGAGAGAGCCTCTGCGAAAACCGTGGAAAGTTGCCTGACGTGGCATACGTGTGCCACACACGGATTGTTCACCCTTCACCTCCGCCCTCGCGCACAACCCAGCCCACCCACGCTTCTCAGACGAACGTTACCCCGAACGCGTATTTCCCAAACCCTTTCTCTTTCCCTCTTCCGTTTCCGGCCGAGCCGGAGAGACGGCTGAGCCGTGAATGGTCTGACGTATCGTCGGCGTGTCTGTGCCTGACACCTCGGATTTTTCCATTAAATTTTCTCGACGCGAAAATCTATCACCGGTTACAGTTCCGGAAAAACCTGCTTCGACTCTGTAAAGCGATTCCCATTACGATTGCTCCGCGGGATCCTGTGAAACGTATCGAGCCGCCATTCAACGATCCCTTCCACCAACGAAGCTTCCATTCGCCTATCTCGCTATACCGTGGATTAATAAAATTTGTTTGCGGCGAGGGAGTACCAGCGAGCCGTGTCCACTGACAAAATATTCCCCATTTTTTTTACCCCGCTGTATACGTATACGAGAAACGTACCTGCGTTTAGTAGTATCATAAAATACGATTCAAATATTTGAATTTTTAATTCGCTTGTACGCTTGTACGAGTAATATAATCATGTTGATTACAAAACATACGAAATTGCTAGTGTAGAAATGAATAGTTGGGCGTTACGCGATAGGTGGTGGGGCAAGGTTTCGCAACCTCCGTGGCCAGTCTTTCGGAAGTTTAACGTTGGGAATAATAGTAACGAACACACAGATCTACTTCGTATTGCCGGTGTATCTAAGTGCTTAGCCCTTGGCAGCACACCTCGCATGTAAGTCCCGGCCCGATAGGGTGGCGTCGACTTTGCGTAAATACGGATTTCGCGCGCCTCGTTCAAACAAGGGTCGTTCAAATACAGATGGAGTCCCCGGTCGAGTGTTTACCCGGATAATAAGATCGGCTAATTTATCAATAAGAATCCCGAGACATCTCTGTGTACCCTCCTCGATTCTCAAATTTCCTCGAAACATCAATAATCATAAAAAAAAATCCACCGGTATCGTCCGAACAGCAGATGTCTCCGACGCAACACAGGATCGTTCTAAGCATCGTCCATTCGGGCGACACGCAACGACATAACTCAATATTGATCAAGAAATTGAGACGCGTCGTAGGGGTCGGTAGGGAAGCGCGCGCGTAAAAAGGAGAGAGAAGTAATGGATAGGGGGAAGGTGGTCGAAAGGAAAAGTTTAGGAGCGTTGTCCTAATACCACGGAACAGAGAGTCGGAAGCCTGCCACGGAGGGCAGCTTCATTTTTCAAGGAATCTGCGGGAAAATGCAAATGCGCGGGGCATCTGGCAACAATGGCCGTGGTCTGTGGCCCCTATTTTAAGGGTTGGTTTTTTGGTCGAGGGTGGTGCGGGGGAGCCCGCCGAGCCGAGGACGGGGACGGGAGAGAGGTGCAGAAGGAAAAACGAACAGGATAGAGAACAGAGACAGAGAAATGTCCCGGTGGAAGAGGGGTTGTTCAGGGAACAGGGGGAGGGAGAGATCGAGGTGGCAGGGGAGGGTCGACCGGGGAGCTTTGCCGGCCATGCAAAGCAGAAGCACAGAGCTCGGCAGCAGCAGCAACCCCCGACCGACCGACCTCGGCTATATACTGGCTCTCCCAACCCCCTGATAAGGGTGGACAGCCACGATCGATTAGAGGGCTACCCACCCACCTACCCATCCGTCCCCCGCCCTCACCCTCCGCCCTCGCATGCCCACCCACCACTCACTCACCCTCACGGCATCCTCCACGGAGCTTCTGCCCATATTCTGATTCGCAACACGGCTGGCTAACGATCCCCGGTTTAAAAATACCCGCTCACCAACCCCCGACCACCCCCGAAAACATCCTCGAAGACTACCGATTCTCAGTGGTTACATTCGACTCTTACCGGACGCGTACTCGCACTTTCGCTTTCGCTTTCCTTCGCGCGTCTTCCCGGCTCGTTCTTCGCTTCATGAAAATTTATGAGTGAAATTTAGCCGCCCGGAAATTTGTTTACCCGCCCCGTCTTAAAGGGGTGCCGGAATTAGACTGGTCAAGCTGCCAGGACTCTGATCAGGTTCGATGACGTTCGAAGGAAAGAGTGTAATGTAAAAGAAGATTTTTAAGCTTCTCCTTGGTACAGCACAACTATCGAAAATCCTAATAATAGGCTTCTGGTAGGTACAGTGTTAAGAGCTTCATTTTGACAGTTGAGGTCGCTGATGACAAGAATACTCGGAGTGCTAATGATTAATTAATCTCATATTACGCATCTATATTTTAAACTCAATTACCTTATAATTCTTATGATTTCGGTAGAAATGTTCATTTATTATTGCACGCACCGAAAAGAGTAGAATATTTTAAGAATCCATACCCTTTATGCCGATGAAGCCAGTAAAAATTATCCACTTAAAAATTCATAAACCCGTAGACATTTGTCTGAAAAGCATCATCCAACTCCGCAGTTACTATCGAATAAAATTAGACGCACTAAGAAGATCGAAGAGTCTCGAACAAGTTCCTTTAAAAGTGTATTCTCGTTCAAAATTAACCAAAGGTTCGAACGGCGCTACTTATCGCCAATCTTGTAATTGTTGGAAACGTCCATCTTCCAACTATTTAAACAAATGCAGTCATATCTCGGAATTACGTTCTAATTGATTCGAAAGTAACCGACGCAAGTCAAAAAACAATAGTGTTTATTGCAGAGATAAATATGTGAATACTTAAAAACTTGGTTCGTTAGAATATTTTATCGGATGAGAGTGGAACATGGTGTCCCGTATCGGCGTAATCGATGAGACGTTCGAGATAGTCCTCCGCGTTTGTAAACCTCGAGTGGTACAAGAGCGAGGATCGTTGTTGGTCTTCCCCGACGCGAAATATCTCCGGTTTAACGCGTTTACTGTCGCAGTTGTCGGTGTCCAACGAAAGGCTAACAATAAGGAACGATCTCCAACTACTTAGGTTAAGTTCCCAGCGTCCTTGCTCACCAGCCCGAAACTTCGTCCCGGGATCGTCGCCTTGTACTTCCGCGGGCGAGTCACACTCGCGCGCGTATCGCGCCCGGCGAGTTCTAAAGTGTCGTAACTGCTAACACCCTGTTTTCCGGCGAACAACACGCGGCCCCACCGTTTTTCATTCAACTTCCCACGGCCGGAAGTTCGCGACAGATTTTTAATCATACGGAACAACCCCTGTCCCCCGAGCGAAACACAACCGTATTCATTTGATACGGTTTCTGCGAGAGACACGTTCCTACAAATTGATACCGATGCTCGCGAACTTTCCTGTTCGGACTTTTCGTATTTTTCGAACGACCGACTGCAACGGCAACGCAATGCAAACAGACTGCGGATCTTTACGCAAAAATTATTCAAATCCATATCTGATTTTCTAAACACCAGGATGAGGAACAAGTTCAATTTATATCAACTAGAAAATTAGAGTTGTCATTAATAAATAGTATAATAAATTTATGATTTCGGCGCATAGTTGGATCAATAAACAACATCCTCAACGTTTCGATCCCAATGTGCATCATTATCAAGAGAGACATTTTTGCGTCTGAAAAAACCAAATAAATATAATAATAGTTGAACAAAATATTGGGACACAGGCAAAAATAAAAATCGAAAAAGAAAGCACATACTTGTTGCGACAAAATAGGAATTAAAAGAAGAATAATTAATGAGTTACGAAGACAGCGAATTTAATATTAATAAATAGTCTTAGTGTTGCGCAACAGTATGACCTCTCTTGTTCTAACATTTTCATATTCGCATATTATTCTTGGGACGAAGAATGAGATGTGTTCCGCAGTTCCACGATTTCATTTGGATTTTCGCTTTACCATTTGTATTAATGTCAGACAAAACTATGAACGTTTAAAAAACAAGATAGCATTCATAATGTAGGAACCCATTGGTCAGAATAAAATACAGAGCTGTCATGTTCGAATAGGAATTAAAATTCAAGAGACGGAATTACGTGGTAATATAATATCTGGAGATCAATGTCACCGGATTCTTCACCGAGCCATAAAACTTTCGCAGCGGCTTTCCATTCAATTATGCTTTCGCGAGACGTTCGCCGGCAGTTTCCCACACGCGTACACACAGCCAAACAAAATAATTTGAAATCCCTTGTTGATTCGACGTCCGTGCGAGCCGTACTGGAAATAAATCCAGAGGCTTTTTAAAAAAATTGCCAATAAATCCTCGCGTTAGCACGGACCAGTGGGTACTTTCCCCTCGGACTTTAAAATTCCTTAATTCGCTGGAAAAAAAGGGTGACGCGGAAAGAGCACGGTCGCCTTTTCCCGTTAGAGAAGCCCGCGGGGTCCACCTAGAGCCCAGAAATCGATATCACCAGCAATGATATCATCCGCGTCCGACGTGGTTGTTTGCTCGCAAATTTCTTTATTCCCCAAAGAATTTTCCTTTAATATATGTTTCCGGTACAACTTGTGATTTTATTAAACCATTTTCGGAGGTGTATTCTACTGAACGTTATATCGGCAGACGATTCGATTGATTCTTATAAAGTTTAGTAAAATATACAGTGGGTGTGTACAAACTATTCGTACACCTTTCAAAAACGAATAACTCTTTCAAAATTGGACCCAACAGCTTGAGTTTTTTTGAGACGTACGCGAAGATTCGTTGAGACCGGAAATGTTTAAAAAATTTCCCTGACCCGTGACTAACGCAGATATCGCAGGATAGGAGAACGATCGGATTTGTGAAGTCACGCAGTTTAAGCGTTAAGTTGCCAGCGGAGTAATGGCTCCATCGATTAACGGGGCCGATGGCGGGTGGGTGCCGACGCGAGTCGCTTCTCCTTGTCGCGATTACGGTGGCCTCCGCCACGTACTTGGAAATTATAAATTTACCGTCTAGTAAATGTGCTTAAATGCGGGGCCGTGCCTTGAAAACAGCCTCGTCCCAATAAAGTTTCGCTCCGGCGCGGCGGGAACGCTAAACAATCGGGACATTCGGGACACCCAATACACCGGGAAAGCGAGCGGGCTGCGGGATAGAACCCGGTGCGCGCGGTAAGAAGATACATTGAACGCGGAGGGAGAGACGATATAAGAAGAAGCCCCGACGACGTCGAAGGAAACAGAGAGACGCCGGAAAAAAGGCTGATATCCTTGGAATTTTCATATCGACACAGAATGACAGTTTTTTAATATTAAATTCTTTCCGACCTTTTGACTCCGTTTTTTGCCCCGCGACGACGCCCTCAGACGAAGTTCCATTCTCCAACCACGTTGCACCGCCACCCCCCAGGGAACACGCGGCCTGGATGGATGAACGGGTAGACAGAGGAAAAACCGAGGGAGAATCACTCGAACGGATGCTAATTTTTAGTCCGCGTTTAGGGCAATCGTCGCGTTCCTGCGACGCTTTTCAATCCGATCTGGCGCGGCGTAAATGCTTGCGCTTTCAACAATCACTTTATCCCGTGAAATGTACGCGATACGATATAATTTGTGGTACGAATCAAGTTAGAGATACTTTGACTGAAAATAAAACAAAATTGCAATGGCAGCACTAACAATTCTTTGATAATCATCCTCTGTGATTAGTTTACACGGAATCGTCATTAAAAGACGAATAAAATTACTTTGGTTAAATTTCAGCGTTGTCTGCGAACTCTCAGGCAAGCCACTGTGTACGCTTCATCATTGAACTTCACCGCTGGTGTTCTTTCGAGTGTTCCAGCATTTAGGCCTAAGTAACACAACCGTGGAAACCACGCCATCGAGATCCATTCATCATCCAAGAGACGGTGTAAATCTTGGTTCCGTGGCCATTTTTTCTACGCGACAGCACGTTAGTTTAACTCCCTTCGCAATTCCATTAGATCAACTCGTATCTTTTTGTCCTTTTGAAATAAGGCTGCGAGTTGTACCCGCGAAAATGGCTAACAAGGGAAATAGAAATATAAATGGCAAAGCAAATAAAAAAACAAGGTGCGGCTAAATGGAGACCGTCGCTTCATTTATTTTTTTTTCATACATTTTTTTCTATCTTCTTTCCCTTCTGTATTTTCACTCCTTTCCGCCCTTATCAAGTTATATCGGGGTTAGGTTTTATAACAGCACTTGCTCGCCGAGACTCGCCTTTGCACGCAACCTTAATTACTTCATTCCACCTTATTCATATATTAACCAATTTATAGTGTTCTTTCCGCTTTTTACGTTGCACCGTCCTTTGTCTTATTTTGTTATCCTTTAAAGCCGTAAAACCGTGTTATTTTAAAAACCACAATGTCAGATAAAATGTCAGTCTCAATATTCGTAGAATTTCATCAACTATTATCTGCGATTGTAAGGAAGAACGCCGCGCCGTATGTTACATACTTTCGCTTTCGAGATATTGCCGTTTCAAGTTTTCACGCGTATGAATTGACCATAGGGGATTGCTTGAATTGCATTATACTGTATACTCAATTTTTTTGAAATTGTGTCATGCGGCGTTTTTCCTTACGACCACAGATATATGTAGGTTCACACTCAGCCCTAAAAATCTATAGATCGATCCGCGCAAAGAATCCAGCAAAGTTTGTTTTCGCAGGACTTAATCCTCTGTGCGCGAGTTACCTTTCTTGCCAGTCCTATCACAACACTATCGGACTTCGCGAGCACAAGAAAAATAATCACGCCCTCAGGAAACTTGAAAGTACAGCCTCGAATCTCGACTGTTTCCGGACGCGTTCAGTTTTTCCTAGGTAATCGGCGACGCTCGCAAAAGTCGGCGATGTTTCTGTACGGTTGCGTGCAGCCGAGACGCAATAAATATCTAATAAATTTCTAGCCGGGTGGTCGCGGAGGTCACGTTCTCGCTGGGGACGGAAGGACGAGAATCGGCGACAATGGGAGTTGCGACGAAAAAAAAGGATGCACCCGGGTGGCCGGATGAAAGCACGGTCGCGCTACAAAACCCAAAACAGTTTCCAGAACGACTGTCATTTATTTCGTTATTTATTTCTGTCGCTCTCGTGGCTACAACCCGAAAAGAGAAAAAGAGAAAGAGAGCCGAAATCGTGACGTTTTCGGGGATCGCTACCCTTCCCCGCTCTCTTTCTCATCATCCTCTCGCCTTTTTTTCTCTCCTTTTTTTTCGCCAATGTGTGTGTGACGCATTGTCGAGTCGAGTGCAAGTTTTTAACCCTTAAAATTCGGTGGAGGGGTACCCGGGGCAGCTTTCGGAGACAGACGGGGGCACAGAAGTCGATGTTCGGAGGGTTCGATGATGCGGAGAATGAGCGAACCGATGGCTGAAGAGAAGGGGTGTTGCGACGGAGGGGGATGCAAAGTGCGGAGAGAGCGAGCGAACAAGAGTAGAGAAAAAAATCGCAGCCCTGAAAGGAAGGATTACATTGGGGATTTTGGTTTTCGCGTTTCATCTGGACCAAAGCCGATTTCCCGATTTTCCGTCTTTCCGCCGGCGAGAGCCGGTACTCGAATTAGGTGTCCATTGTACGAGAAGAGAGACGAGATCTATCTAACCCCCTGCGATCACCCCTCCTCAGACCCCCTTGTCCTGCACCCGCACGACTTCGTGACGTCGCATATTAAGTCCGCGTTCGACCCTTTAATGGAGTCGCCTTCGAACCCCGAAATGCGAAAGACTCTCTCCTCCTAATATGCTCGATAATATCTCCCATCGGTGGAATTTCGGAATTCAATAAAAAAAGGAACGGTGGTCAGACCTTTTCGAGTCGGAGAAGACGAATATTGGATGAGCAAAAACGTGAGTTAGCCCGATCGGATATCTAAATGGGTCTGGACCGAGCCAGGCGAGAGGATCACCCACAAATTACACATTTTAATCAATCGAGAAGTCTTACTTATTAAATCCACTTGTTCATCCCCCATTCCTCGAGTTCTTCGTCCAACGGTCCCATCGAATCAGACGATCGAAAACACAGCGCAAAACATACTGCTGCCGACATTCTACCAAATGGTAATCCATTCTCATCGTGATCACGCGAAACTCACCGACGATCCGTAAGTCACGTATCGATGGGTGTGTTTGTTTGGACAACGATCCTTTCGCAGCAATCGTCTATCCAGCTCGTGGGAAACGGGGCCCCCGGTATCGATCAAAAATATATTAGTCCCCGATATGACAGTGCGGAGTGTTTTCATTTCGGGGACACGGCTGTAGGGTCGTCGATTTTTCCAAGGGGATCGAAGACCCGACCCGGAGAAAGAGAGAGAGAGAGTGTATATCTTTTCTTCTTTCCCGTAACTCACGAGGACGTTACAAAAGGTGGTATACCTGCGCGATCGAAAGGGGTTTCCGACTACCTGTATCCTCGGAAAAAAACGGTTCGCTGGCCAAATTAATGATTTAGTGTCAGTTGCGATATTTGGGGTGACGGTGCCCTTCTCCTCGCTCTCTTTTTTTTGCTCACCCCTGTATCGTTTCGAGCCGAGCCGTTTCGCGAAACGGAGATCGCATGGCCGGCGATCAAAAATTTCTTTCACCGCTGTTTCCCGCAGAAGGGAGCGTTCCCTGAAAAGCGAGACGGTCTTCTTGGGAACCCCTTTCCCCTGAAATTGCCACCGGGAGAGAAAAGGATCTTCGGGCGCGCATCGCGGAAGAGTTGCGCTCGCAGTCAGTCATCGAGATTTACGAGGTATCCACTCGGAGCCTGGAGGAAATGAAGAGACCCGATCCACTTGGTTCCAGAAGGGGGGCTGGCTCTGCTCTCTTTCCGACCGTCGACGAGGATTTGTTAAATGAGAGGAAAAACGATAGGATCGACGCGGACCCTCGGCGAAGCTCGTGAGAACCTTATCTCGCCGCGAGAGGAAATTTCAGGAGGTTCGAAAAAAAATTTCGGATCCTTCTCTCTCTCTCTCTCTCTCTCTCTCTCTCTCTCTCTCTCTCGTCCCTCCGCGATCTCTAATTCGTTCGTTTCACAGTTTACCTCGGATAGTTTCACGGTTATTTTCGCGTGAATCGCCGGAGCCGATACGGGAGGGGGAACGCGACGCTGGCTACCTCGTAAATAACTCGAAAATGGCGGCCATGCGATGTATCTTTACGGGGTTATTTGGAATTTACAGCGAGGGTGGAGCCACCGTTTCCCGGATAGACACGCGTTGGGGAAAGGTCTTCCCGTTGACGTCCCGCGGGACACCTTCGGCCGATCCTGTTCAAAAATTGAAGGACGTCGAGACCGAAAACTGCATCCGATGGCTGACCAGGGGACTACGGCGCGTCTCCGTTCCCGCGGGACCATATGCCAACTTCGGAATTCGAAATTTAAATTCGTATACACAGAACCGTCCTTTCTTGCACCCTCTTTTTTTCTACCGCCGCTCGTTCTCCTTCTTTTCTCTTTCTCTTTCTTCTTCCTCTTTTTTTTTTTGATCTCGGCGTAACCGTACCCCGCGAAATTGGTACATCGTTTTGATCTACGACGAGGTCGGCGCGTGGGACAGACGATCACACAGGGCCGAGAAACACGTAGACGCAAGCGTGTACATATGTGGAGACGCGTGTATATATGTACAAGGAATACTCGTGTCGAGGGACGAGTTATGTATCCTTCCCGGTCCTCTCGTGGAACGACATGAAACCCCCGTAGCTCTCCACCATCTTCCCGTTCCGCACCCTCCGCCCCGCGATCCCGTACCTTGCGCTCTATCTAACCCTTTCTTTCGCCAATCCCTTCTTTTCTTCTTTTTTTTTTACAGCGCCAATATACCGACGATGCTTTTTTCGACATCCTCTCCCGCGGACCGCTTTGATATCACGGAACTTCGACGTCTCTGTCCTCTCTTACTCACTCACTCACTCACTCTCTCTCTCTCTCTCTCTCTCTCTCTCTCTCTTTCTCTCGCTCTTTCTCTACGCTTTTGCAGTTTTGAAAAGGTTCCTCGGTCTCGAATGATGCTTCTCTGATGCTGCTCGTGACGAGAGTTGTCTCGGCTTTTCTGTTTTCGTGACTCGCGACCGTTTCGATAGGGTTTGCAAAATTCATGCGACACAAGATTTCATAATTTGGGGAACTACCAGGTTTTCAGCTTGCTTACGAGTTTGAATGGGTTTGCGGGAAGTTCGAGGATTCAAAAACTTTTGATGGGCTCGCGGGAGGGGGGTCTTTCCTCTTGTCTTCGTTAATCTTCTGTTTTGAGGAAAGAATTTAATCGTCTCTATGTTTTACCAAAAGCAGCAGTAATCTTGTATTACCGATCCACTTCATACGATTTGAAGTTCTAAGGTTTTTCATGATCGATCATTATCGTTTTTCGAACTAAAAATATAATACAAATAAAATCAGTTTGATAAGAATGAAACTTTACCATCATTTTTTAAGATAACGATCGATGTTTCGACCTACGGTTCCTTTTGCACTTTTCACCCTTGCGACGAGTAGGATGCGATACAATAAATAAAACATTGTTAACCTTTTGATCGTGAACGTCAAGGCCAAGGTTAATGCTGCGACATCTCTCTTCATTTATAAATTTCTTTACACCCTGCACAGTTGTCTCTATCAACTCTCGTCCTCTACTGTAATCTAACATCTTTCACGATCACTTGCGGAACACATACATCGTCGAACCAATTTGATGGCCGCGAATAAAATTATCCAAGCCGCTGCGTCGGTTAGCAAACTAAATACACGCAGTGTCAACAAATTGCGATCCAGCCAAACATTATTCCGCGAGAGCAGTGTCCCCGACAGTCGTCAAAACATCACCGGTCGAAGTATACACATTCGAAAACGTTTCTCGGTGGTTACGCGGCACGAGCAAAGCCGAAAGGGGCGGATCACGGTGCTGGAAGAAGACGAAGAAACCGTCTATCGATACACGTTTTCGCGTAGGTGCGAAAAGAAGCTCGTCTGTATGTATGGTAGCGATGGCGGAGGCTCCATTAGCGTGTTTGCTTTACGCGAGCCGGGGTTCTTTAAGTGATGTTTTGTGCGCCACTATTCGAATCGTCCTTTATGCCTGGGACGTCCCTCCGTTGCGTGGCTGGAGAAGGAGGATCCGAGACAGAGATAAAACGAGATCGTGAAAAAGAGAGAGAGAGAGAAAGAGGAGAAAATTTCGCGAAAGGTTCGCGCGAAGACATGCATCGCCGACTCGCCTGTTTCCGTGTCGATCGGCAACGAGATGTGCGCGGCGCACTTGTTATTCTTTCGAACTGCAACTTGTTATTCCCGCTCGAAAATACCGTGTTAGCAGAGCCCGCTAGCGAGCAGAGCGTCGACAACGGTAATGAGAGCGGGCGTTGTTACACAGGCCGCGCGAAAATAACGTAACGGGTTCCTTTGACAGGGTCCCGCGGCACGCGTATATACACGTTTGGCATAAAGCGAGCCCGGAAAGCGTCTAAATTCGTTTCGGCGACGTCGACATTGTTAGCGATTCAATTTTCACCCTGGCAAGGCGACGCCCTCGCAATTTTCGCCATTCCGCGCCGCGCGTTGTTCCGTTCCTGCCACGCCGCGCCGCCGTTTCCGACGACGAACGTGTTTTTCGGACCCACCCGGTGTGCACGCTCCAATGCACTCCACCGACGGGATAAGGCCACGGAGAAAGAAGGTGTTGGCACGTGGTCAAGAGTTGTCAAAACTCGTTCCGTCGCTACTTGCCGGGCACGTCTGAGGGGTTCTCGGGGGTGTCTCGGGGTCAGCGGTGTCTGCGCGGACTGCTTCCGGGTCAAAAACCGGACCACGCTCGACAACCCCTTCGAGGAACCGGAACTAAAGACGTTTCGAGTGCATTCGAACCTACAGATCGGATTAACCCCTGCCGTCAGTGTCCGCCGTTTGCCGATTTCGCGATTTTACCTGATCAACAAGTTTTCAATTATTTTCTTACCTACCAATTCTTTTCAAAATTTATAATAAATTTAATGATATCGGCGCCAGGTTCGATCATTTATAGAAAAAGCAATTTATAGGAAAATCAATTACAGAAAAAACAAAAAAAAATTGTTTTTTCTATAAATGATCGAACCTGCCGCCGATATCATTAAATTCATTATATGTCTTTATTTCGATCGAGAAGAATTTAACCTTTATCTTTTCAAAATGTCGTAACATATTTTTTAGTTTCTCTGTGTTACAACTTGAAATAACTTAAATAATTAACAAACTAGCAATATTCAATTCGAATACAGCACAATTTTACTGAGCACATTTCTATCAACTCCTCGAAAAGATCTAAGAGAACGCCAGAGTCCACAAAAATAATTTTCGTCAGTGGTGTCAAACATTCCCACGCAGAAATATTTGCACTGCCCTTGTTCCGGTAGAAGTTCTATTTTCTGAGGAAATAATAGTCGAGTAATGCCGTAGAAGTTCTTCCGTCCACAGTAGATTCGCGTTTGCAGGAAGTAGGTATAACGAAGAACGCAATACTCAAGAGTATTAAAGACTCGATAGGAATTATTTCGACCACTTGATCTTTTAAATGATCAAAAATTGTTCGATCGTATTAGAATGAAAAAGAAGTCGAGAGAGTTCTCCAAGGTTTGCCAGTCGCAATTTCGCGCTCGGAACAAAATTCTCGAACGAGCTCGTGAAAACCGATAATCCGCGTTCAACACCGCGACTCTCGGAGGTTACTTTTGTTATTGGACCCTCATTTCGCGAGAAGGGCGGGCGTGAATCGAACACTTCGGCCGGAAATAACGATGGCAGATAATGTGGAACGCGCGCCTCGCTATCTGCGGGATCAAATCACCTTAAGCTTACACTCCGACACCGGAACCTCTTAGCCGTAACAATTTCTATCATTTTTCCACCCCCCGGGGTTCTACCCCTTTTTCTGTCCCAGAAGGAGGCGAACGTCTCTCGCTCGCGAGGGACGATCTGCGAAGAGGTCAATCCACCGATCCGAGCTGTCTCATCAAGAAAATAGTGTTCTACCTTCCAATCTTTTCCACCTCTCGTCTATTATTCCACGTCGGATTCCATCGAATAACAAATGAGAGATCTGACAAGCAACGCTCGGGACACTCTATTAGTTTCGCAAAGTGGAACAGTCCGTCCGATATTTTCGAGAAACACGACGTAATCTCCGAAAGATAAATTATGCAGGATCAGCCGAAAGAAGTAACCTCGATTTTTACGTTCCGGGGAAAACATGCAGTAGATGAAAATCGGCACACGATGTTTTAACGAGCCCCGCCTTTCAACATTATCTTCTGTTTGCTAGAAACAAATCGATTTAATATTTAGAATCTACTGCTCGTCCTTTAAGGTTAACTTCAATCTCGTACCTACTACGTTTCATCAACGCTCGATTCAATTTTGATACGCTCTTTAAATAAGAAAATTATCTTGCATTTACAATTCCATGATTTGAAAAAATTTGGCGTGCGGTCCCCCGCAAACCTCAGGGGGTCGACGTCCGCCATTTTCTCGGTTCCCCCCAGGTCCAACCTCCCCCAGTACGTGGTATTGATAAAAAAAATGCGCTCGTCCCATTGGCCAGCCGGACCATAGGGTGACCTCACCCCTTGAGTGCTGACCAAGCACGAGCACCCACTAGAATTCTCGTTCTCACACATAGTGACGGGGGGCGCGGATCGAATGCATGCAAGTCTCACACTAACGCGTCTCACTCGCACCACGGAACCGGAGAGTGCACCCTCGACATTTTTCCCGGGTCTCTCTCTCTCTCTCTCTCTCTCTCTCTTCTCTCCATCCCCGTTCGTCTCTGTATCCCGGCTCTGTCCCTCCATATCACTGCCCGTCTCCCTCCCGTCGATTTTCTTTTCCGTCCTTGTCCGACGAGTCTCTTACGCCACTCGGTGAATATTGATTAGTAAGGACGTCGCGTTGCAACGGAGACGAACGGTCAATTAGTCGAGGCAAGTCTGATGCGGAGAGCGCGACCGTTAATTAGACACTCGTCATTGATCCGTCACTTCAATCCGTCCGATCGCGCGTCACGAGGGATTATATTCGTACCGCGGGACGCGGATTTCTCCGCCTTGAAAAACTCGCACAGGCTGCGCCGGGCTCTGCCTCCAAGAACCGTTTAATTAGTCGGAGAGAAGCTCGACGCCGCGGTGATCACGCTCGAGATATACCGTTCGCGGGAAAGTCTTGAAAAACGCGCGGAAAACCCCCGCGTCGCCAACGACTTTCACCCCCTACGATCGTTTCCTCACCGATCCATCACGATTCAAGCTTCAGTCCGGCTCGACAACATTTACTTGTATCAGCACATTCTACAAATCAACCCCTTGAAATTCAATTGCAATTTTTTAATACTAAAATTACTAATTCACTTTCGTAGACTATGTAGAAAATTGGTACGTTCCGGATAAATGTAATTCTTTACAGGCAAGAGAAAGCAACGAGGAGGGGCTAAAATTTAAATTGTAAACATAATCATTCGCTTACCTCCGAGTACAACGACAGCTCGAATTCTTCCAGCGACCGCGAGTCTTCCTCCTCGCTGATACTCTCTTGCTCGTTCCCGGAGAAGTTGAGGAAAGTATTCAGGAACTTCGCCTCTTTGATGAACGGCTGACCTTGCGTCCGCGAAATAGAAATTATTTCCCCGAGATACCGAGGGAAAGTTTTCCACCCCCGACTGATCGCACGAGATGCTTACACTTTTTCGTCTTATTTTCAGAGTTTGTTCTCGCGGTGAATGCCTCGAACGGTGAACTCTCATCGGATAAATTTTATTCGGGAAAAAGAGGGTTGCTTATTTGCTGGAGTACAAAACATCGCGTCGGTAACTACGGGCGAAACTTTGAAACGATGTTTTTACTCGAAAGAATTTGTTAAGTAGCTTCTTAATAGTCGTTCAAGGTTATTCTTAGACCAATAGGTCATTCTTGAGTAATCTAATTTAATAACTTCTTTACGGATTGCTATGTATGACAGGAATTTGTTGAGCCCCTTCTAGACATATGTAGCACAGTTAAAAATCGTAATAACTAAAAAGAGCTTGTCAATCTGCAAATAATCTACATATGGTGAACCCTTAAATTTCCAAAATAATAACGTCACAGTTACAATAATTAAGATTCGAAATTCTGAATAAACATTAATATCACAGGTGTATTATAAACACGATAAAGCCCTATCTCGCGTCGATCAGTCAGAGTTTGACAGGCAGAAATGAAACTTCCGGCAATCTTGCTTCCACTGCGCTCGAAACGGGACTGTGCTCCGCAGGAAGATTTCGATTCTCGTAAGAGGTGTGATAGGGCCCCGAAAATCTTACCTGAGGCGACCTTTGCGACAGAGAGAGAGAGGGGGGGGGATCAGGTAGGAAAAGGGTTTCGCTGCAGGAGCCCCTATTATGCAATACGATTTTTGTTCTCCCTCTCTCACTCTCTTTTTGATCGCGTTGACGAGGATTCGGATCGTCTACCTGGGATGCAAATGCCAGTTAACCGGGAACGCTGGCTAGGGGATACTTAGCCTGTGCGTGTAACTACCTGAGATGCAAATACACAGGAGACCCGATCCGTCGAACCGTCTGCTCGTGTGCGTATTCAAAAGGGAAGCGTGTGGGCATGCACATTTTATCGATGCAACTGTCGCCACGCGTGTGCAGCTAAACCTATGGGAAATGCATTTTCGAACGACGCTTAAAGATGAACGATACGGTTTTCTTCACGGAGCTGGATGCTGCTATATTCCTGACCCTGTAAACGAAGCATTTTTGAATTCTTCGATTTTCTATTGTGCAAGCAAAACCTTCATTTTCCTAAGACCAGGAATTTTCAAATTTCTTTCCATTCATTTTTTTTTACAAAAATTTTTTAGCTTATCCCAGTATTTTAACTGTGTAATTCCGAAACGCAAGAATTTTCAAGCCTTAAAACTTTCTAATTTGAAAATATTGTGGGCACCGGGGACTTGAAAAATTTTAAATATTCCAAGTTGCAGATGTGCCAGTTTCTATTTCCCGGCGACAAGTGCAGTTTCCTTTAATATTTCATAACGTTACGTCAATATTTATGGAGTACTGTATGGAAACGCGACGTCGTTAACGCCGCCGGAATCTGTTGCGTGAAGAAAATTAATTTCATTTATTTCTACCCTGCTGCGAGGGTTTACGGCCAGGCCGGGTTACCGGGGAAAGGGTTGCGAGCGGTTCGGAAGGCGCCAGATGACGTTTTCCAATTTCCTGAATGAAAAGCGAAACCGATTCACGGTTTCGTCACCTGGCACGTTTTTTTTCACACGATCCGCAGTCTCCGTTGTCAGATAAGCCGTCGAAAAAACCGTAACGGTTCTTCTTCAACCCTTCCATCCGATAAAAAGATGAGAGAATTCTTTTTTCTTAATTACTTCATCAAGTTTTTATAGATATACGACCGAAACGATCCCTACGGTTTTAGTAATTAATGAAAGCAATCGTAAACGATGCAGCGTCGACATTAAAATAATTACGATTACTTGAAGAGATCAATTTATTGGAATAGTCTCGCCCAAAGTAGTATCAAATTCAACTAGAAACGACACTAAATCAGGTTTGTTATTGACGGGTATACTAGGAGGAGTGTACCTGCAGCAACCAACCTGCTCCACAACAAGCGATAAAGTAGAAGTGCTTGAATTCACCCCTCGTGCCGGATTACGCGCTTTTCAAAAAAAAAGTGTCGAGGGCACAATGGGCCTGGGGTGGTTTTGGGTGAAAAAACGTGAAAACCGACACCCAAAACAGGGCGGGGAGCGAGAAATTGACGACAAAGAACGCAAATAATACCGCCAAAGCAACGATATCCGATTCGTGACCCCAACCGTGTTACACAGTTTTTTTTTTTTGCACCGTAACATCAAGTTAAATCCGATTTTAATCTGCCCTGGCAGGTTGTTTCCACAAAAATATAACTTAATTCCGCACAACTTCGCCGTATAAGATTCTTCGAAATTTTAAACGTGTCGTTTATACGTGAAAATTTAAATTTGTCTACGAACGACTGGTATTATTTGCAAGATACAGGAGTTACATAGACATTTATGTATTTATTTTTTTAATTTTATTCAGCTGATAACAACGCGTCAGCATTTTTCAATTCTTTAAATGTATTTGCCGTTTTGCTCAAACTAAAATAAAAATGTGAAAACTATGAATGTTATTAGGAACGAGATTGGACGTTCAGTATGCGACCTGAAAAATGGCTGCCACATCGCACAGTGGTTCGGATAGCAGTGCGCGCCATATTTCGCACTCCGTCCGTCCCCGGCAAATCATACATCAGAATATTTGCGTATGGATCGTACGGAGGGGTAGAATAACACGCGAGCCCACCCTTAAATACTTGAAACGCTTTGAATGCCTTATCTCGGGCATCTGTAGAACCCTCGAGTTCGGTTGGACGCTTCTCGGAAATTATCCGAAATCTCCGAGAGCCGCGTCCGTCCTCGCGACTTCTGGAGCGAATCCTTGTAACCGATCGGGATCAAGATCTTCATTGTGAAATGCAACCAGTTCCCTAACTATTCTCTTTTTTCTTTTTAGTTGACGCAGTGCTCGAGAGGGCCGATTCATCCGAATTGCTTCGAGTGGGTTCACTTTTGCCTCGGCTAATCTATAGCGGGGACAGTCGCGCCCGTACTAGACAGAGGGACACTTAACTTTTTCCTGTTGGATTGCATCGAGAGGTCGGGATCCGATGTTGCACCTGTTACTCCCATCTAATTAATTATTTCGTCCCTTTGAGGACCGTGGCTGAGGGGGAGACATATTCCGAAACAAGCCACTCGACGAGGAATTCTTTTTTTTTGCTCGCTGTGACGCTTTAGGGTTGCAAATTGATTGAAATAATAAACAAAGAGAAAAACTGTGTTGGGCGGTCTGGACGATCTTTGAATATTTATTATGGGAGCACGTTGCTTCGTCGAACACGTTTTCAATTTGAAACATGTTTCAAAATATTTCTCAAGCAATTATTTCAATGTAATTTTTCAAACCTTGAAAGAAATCTGGCTTATTTTTTGGCCAATTATTTTACAAGTGATTGTAATAAAACTTAATTATTAATGGGATACTTTTGATAGAAGAACTTGGAGTTTATAGTCTATAATAATATTCTACATTTTTAACGATCGTAAATTTTGTATATGCACTATATGATATCGGCGCTACAGGTTCGTGAAATTCGCGCCAAATATTGATTCTTAGGTTGTTGATCCTTGACATACGATTGGCTAGTTAGATATACGATAGTCTTCTGTTTTCCGTCTTGACTTTGCAACAACAGTTACAGTTTAGTACAGTTCTAACCGTCTTAGTGACTAGTACCATTTCACTTATTTTGAATTCATTCTGTTTTTTCACAATTACCAAGTACATATAAATACCTAATTTTCACAGACGCGGACTTTTCTTGATAATGGTTCAAAACTGAACCGAAACGTTGATATTATAATACTGCAAAATTGCTCATTTTTGTATTTGTGATCGAACCTGTAGCGCCGATATCATATAGTGCATTTATAGTCTACGTTTGTAATATTTCTCCAGCGACCTCGAAACGAAACGTTATTAATACACAGCGTGTTTTATGCATTTATAATAAAAATGAGTAGGTGAAATTTCAAACGGTAAACAAATTAGAAGAATCTGAATATTAACATATTAAGAGAAAAAGTAAATTTCTATTTCACTCCAGGTTGTTGCAATTCAAGTAGAAAATTCTTAATTTGCATAAAGATTGGCTGTGTAGTTATTAAGATAGCGACTCTACACGACTTGGCGAGTCGCAAAGGGAACAATAAACAATGCAGAGAGGAAGTCAGAGGAGAAGTTTCGCACTCGTTCGGTATTAGACAAGAATAGAGGCGAACAGAGGGAAGCTCAACGTAAGAAGTCTTTCATTTTCCAGAAGCTGCGGTTTCCCTGAGAAAGAGAGCACGGGAGACCGCGAGAAAAAGTAGAAAAAGGAAGGAAGCTAGAGTAACAGGGTGAAAGAGACCGGAAAAAAAGGAAGGAAGGAAGGGTCTTCGGGATTAACCGAAATGAAAATGCAGAACCTAACGGCGTTCGCGCGCGCGCGCGCGTTCGGAGCCAAAATCGATAATGCAAGTTCGGCGCATCCCTAATCCTCTTCACCGATTTTTTAACCCCATCTGTCGTCCCGTGGAACACGCATGCCGTCCCATAGGCGCGTGGAACGGTACCACCTATGCGATTCGACCTACTTCCGCGGTTAGGAGGACTGAAAAGGAAAGGAAAAAAAAAGAAAGGAGCGAGAGAAAGAGAAGAAAGAAACGTTCGATGGGTATGTCCCGTTCTTCCTGCTGACTACCTGGATATCGCGGCGCGCCAACCCTCCAGGATAATCCATTAACATAATTTTACATGGATCGAGCGAGAGGAAGAGAGAAAGAGAGATGAGAGAAAGAGAGGGCTTTGCCGCGCCGGGGTAGGGGGGGGGAGTGGGGGGAGGGGGGAAACATTATATCGACGGATCCGCCAGATGCAAAAGAGAAGGAGAGAATAAAATAATAGAGGATCCCAGGTATACGGGCCCGCGACGCCACCGCCGCAGGAGGGGGTTAATTCAAATATTTAAAATATCTCCTGCGCCGATTTCTCGCGTGACGACAACCCGCCTAGCCGTGGACAACCCTTTGCTACCCTCTCTGAAATCGGTCTCTCCTTTCCGCTTTGGACGTCGCGCCTTCTTTTCCCCGTCTCTCGCGCGGTATATGTATACCTGGGACTAGTAACTCTAGCCATCCGGATGAAATAGTCGTATAACCTAGCGACCCTGCACCCGGGTACACCGGGTACACGCCGTGTCCGCCGCGCGCTCTACTCGACGATCCTCAAAGGGTTCCATTATCGTTACGGAACGAGCTCGAACCACTCGTTGCCTCGCAGCCTTGGCTAACGAGGGTGCTGACAGCGAGTTCTGCGCTTTCGCCCTGTGATTCCGCAGTGTACACACCCGGGTTCCCGGCGACCCGCTACTCCTCTCTTTCGCCGTGTTCCCAGCTCGCTTCCTCTCGCCATCGACAAGTAAGTAGATACGAGCGCGAAAGTCTCACCGCGGAACTTTCGCTTTGTGCAACAATAAACGCTGTCAGTTGCGCGAAACCCGCAACTCGTTCGCTCGTGTAATACGTTTCCCAACCCGGCGTCGTTTGATTTTTATGCTCCTGCTTCTGACAAGGATAATCGGTAGAGCCTCCTTCGATTTCGAACATCCTTGTCTGACAGGAAATATCTTGGTCCTTGCGCTGTAACATCGAGTCGCGTGACGAAGAGTTCGAAGAGAAAATCCACTAGTGAAATTTTCTTTAAGGAAAATAATAGTCGCCGCAAATGGGTAGCGCCGCTTATGAACATCTTAATAGAACAGTTTATAGTCAACGCGGTTACATAGTACAGAGGTTAGACTATGTTCCTGCGCACCTCACTTATGTTGTGTTAACCGACATAGTCGCTATCCTCTTCCGCGCTGCGGCTCCTGTAACGTTAACACAGTATATGTACAATGTAAAATGTAGCTCGTATATTAAAGTTTAGATTGTTAATTTAGTAAGTATAATACTTGTACGGTTCAAATTAATACGATAAGCTAAAGAAGATTCCAAAAGAACGCGGATCATCTAAACGTAAATAAGATAAATAAAACTTCTTGGACTAATTGACCGAACGAGTTGCGGTGCTAAGCAAAAGTCACAGCCAACAGTTGGTAAATAGACGGAACCATTTAAGAATGTGTTCACAGAATAAAGAACAAAGAAACTCTTTAATTAGTACCGAACAGAGAACGTATTTTTTCCGAGGCTCGGGTAACGAGATTAGCAGGGCACCGTAACATCTTCCGGCTGTCAGGGAGGGAATCATTAATCCCCGAATAATTAGCGAAATTCGTATCGATGTTTGGCCATTACGGGGGTTCGTCGGGGGTGGCCGCGCTAATTTTCCCGAGGAAAGTTTCGCCGGCGCGTGGTGCGTCCGTTAAGCGGATTATTCCTTCCGCAGAGTGACAGGAGGAGAGGCCAGCGAAACAAGGACTTAGAATCCCGCTACGAGGACCCCGTCCTTTCGGTGCTGAGCCTTGATTTACGAGAGCCGTGACGGGCCATTTGTCGGGGCAGACCCTCGGACAGCGGTGCTCGCGCTTCTCCTTATCAGAGAACAGCAGAGCGGCCATTTTCAAAACCGCGTCCTTTTCCTTAGACGCGCGCGCGCCTCTGCTTCTCGTCCTTCGTAACGGAACCAGCAACGAGCGAGAGGATCCGGCGCGCGTGTGCTCTCCGAGAGAGACCGGGCTGGAAAACACGAACGACGGAGGAGCGAAAAAAGGAGAACCGGTCGTTTACTTGGCAGTTTAATTCGCGGTTTTTTCTCTCGCACGGGACGACCTTTCCGACTTTTTCGTTTCGTCTCTCTCGCTCCTTGCGTCCCACCGCATCGAGCGTTCGTGCCGTTCCGTGAATTGCCGTCATCGTGGAACGTTATCGAGCGTCCGCGAAATTACCAAAATCTCCGTGTCGTTCTAATATTTGCACGGCAATGAAAGTTTGTTTCGAGCGGTGCGGAGCGGTGCGGAGCGGTGCTGAGCGGCCGCGCAACGGTTCCGCTCGGCTCGCCGCGGCGTTGAATTGCTGTGCGCGGGCCTCCGCGTAATTACCGCGACTTTTCTTCGCCACTCGACGGCGTTTTCAGGCGGACAAGAGTGACGCGGCCACGCATACCTATATCTGCGCATATACCCTACGTACAGGGAGAGAGAGACCCGGTCGCAGCGAAAAATTCCGAAAACTCCTTTGACGGGCCACTCGAGGATTTTTCGCCGAGCGGAGATCGGGGCTAAAGCGAGCGGCGAAGGGACCTCGCCAGTCAAAGATCACCGGTGGAGACGACTCCTCCTCCAGACAGATGAATTCGACGTCGAAATTAAGCCAACCAAAGTCCCGCGGCTCCGCGTGCAACCGAACCGATGCAAAAAACGAACGTGCACCGCAAAGAAACCGCGAAAAAACGAACAGAGAGAGAGAGAGAGAGAGAGAGAGAGAGAGACCGGTTGTCGTGCGCACGGGGGAGAGGCTCTGTGGGTCGGGATCGATATCAGCACGAGGCGAAGCTACATTTTTCAGAACATTGGGTACCATCGTGGTAAGCCGGTCGTATGTATTCTTATGGACCACCCTGTTTATGGCGCGCAATTTATTTCGAAATCGAAGGTAATGGCCGCCGGTTTACGCCCGGCATTCTGGCCAACCCTTCGCGCTGTTCTACGCCACCCCCGTTTTCCACGAGCCGACTCCGCGTCCGCTCGACCGTCCCGTCCTGAGAGCACATTAAAATTTCAAACAAATACAAAAATGGCTGGAATCAACCCGAATATGTATTGCCCTATTTTCCGGGGCGTAACAAAGGGACGGGATATTCCGCTGCGAGAACGCACAAAAGCATATACGGGGAGAGGCCACGCGACGACGACGACTGTCGGTTCGTGTTTTCCGCGGACCGGCACGGCGCGCGGCGTCGCGTCGCGTCATCCCTGCACGTGGAAATTATTCAACGGTCTCGTTGTGGAATATTTTTTTTCCTGCGAATATTAACAGTTTTTTTTTCCTCGTCGTGTCTTCTCTTTCTCGCTGGCGTTTTTTCCTGTTTCAATTTTTTTTTTCTTTTACTTCTCATTATTATTGCGATTCAGACGGCGTTCCGCGACCCGGTAACGCGAAGTCGATAACCGAGCGCACGACGGTCGACGATCGAAGTTCCCCGATTTCCGGTGAAATACACCCGCCATTGTTCCATCGGAAGCCCGGTCAGGCCAACGAGAGAGAGGAAGAGAGAGAGAGAGAGAGAGAGAGAGAGAGAGAGAGAGAGAGGGAGAGAGAGAGAGAGAGAGCGAGCGTGATCGTTCGACGGGAAAGAAATCGACAAAACTTTCACCGCGGCGCGGACACGATATCACACGCAGCAGGATTTCCCGCGGCTTTGCGGGACTTCGGGAAATATTTCCCGTATACGTTCGCGCAAAAGCAAATTTTCGTGGCCGGATAGGATCCGCGCTCCGCGGAACCGTGAACGATGTCGCAGATTTCTGTTTGCGTGACCGCCGACCGGAACCGCTTTATTCTCCCGCGAAGAGGAACTCGCGAGCCACCCCCCGAATTAATCGCGATATTCGAACGATCCCGCGAAATGGATCCTGCCGGTGACAATCCATTAACTCTTTCTGCGATCTGCCTCTGAATAGTTCCGATTGTTATTTTCTTATAATCGTAAACCGAAGCATGAAGCAAATGTATATTCATCGTACGATACTTAAGACTAATGATCTTTAATAGAATTTATTGTTTATGTATATAATTGTATATACTTCTAAAAATTCGATCGCCACATGTTCTGCAATTTTTATGACAAGACTCCAGCAAAACAATACTAAATCAATGATCCAGTAACACGTCTATAGATTTAGAAAAGAAATAGAAATCGAATGAGTCAGTTTACGAACCGAAGGTTCGATTAATTTGTATACGAATTTAGTTTTATAGATCGATTAAGTATAATATGTTATATATCATTTATACGCTTATATAATAAATCTATCATTATTAATGATAAAAAAAACATTGAAAAATAACTATAGATAAAAGAATAATCAAACAAATTCGAGTAAAACCAACCAGGGCGTCTGTTTTCGCGTGGAGGAGCTCGTAAGTATCGATTCGGCAGGCAGGTAGAAAAATGTAAAACGGCTACAACTCGGTTCCCATCCCGGAGGCTCATTTAATTTCCTGGCCGATTAAAAACGCGGCCGGGTTCCACGTCAGTTGACGAAGAGATATCACCGCGAGAAAATCGTCAGTGGGTCGAGCACCCTCCTCGCGTTTCTCGGATGGATCATTTTTTGATCGTGCGCCGATGACTCGGCAGTCCCTTTCTCTGTTCCAGCATCGGCGAGAGAAGACGGCCGGTTATCTTTCGTAAGGGACGAGCGAAGGGAATGGACGAGGGGCTTTCCCGAGCCTCGCGTTATCCAAGGGATTTAAGGGGGACGGAGGACGGGAGAATTCGTCCTTCTCCGCGGAGAGCCGACCGCGCCGCGCCGATCCTCCGGGGTGGCCTCCAGTCAATTTTTATCATATATCTGAGAGTTTCGTCGGATTGGCTTCTGCCTGACCTATGCCCAATGGGCCGCGCGAATTCTCGCGCTATCGCGCATGGCTATCGCCTCCGTCCCGAATCTTCCTCGAATCCCGGATTTTTCCTTCGGAAACTCCCTTCGTCGTCGGCTCTCCCCCAAGCTAACGAAAATATTCCTGATCTCGTCCATGAAATACACCAAAAAAGAATTATGCTCGGCTCAATCTCTCTACCGTCGCGTTCTCCAATGTATGAGCCAATATAAGGACCCTAATACTTTCTCCTACAATCTTTTTTACCGATACAGCATTTAACCCTTTGCACTCCGCTATCCCCTCTGAGGCACCACTACAAATTGCTGTACCATTCTTCAAAATATTTTTTTCATTATTAAATATATCGGTATCTAATCAATTACTAAACATTTAGGTACTGTACAAGGTAATGTACCAATTTCATATCCATAAAATTGCAAAAATCATGAGGTATGGAAATATTATAGATCGGAAGAAATGTTTAATTTTCCAGTTAAAATAGCTCCGAGTGCAAAGGGTTAATAGTTCTGCATCAGTTAGAAGAAACAAGCCGAGAATTTCTTTCTTCGTGTTAACGTGTTAAATATACAGCAATTTCTAATAGTTTTTAATAATGCCTCACAGCCACGCTTCGAGCATGAGGAGTCAATTATCTTTACTACTGTAGGTACTACCATGTTGTTACGGATAGAAATGCATTTCTGTTTTTTGTTGCGGTAGTCTCGTGTACACGAAATTCCTACAAAGTATGAAATGTGAAATATTGTAAGGGATTAGTGGAGGTTGGCTATTGTTAGTCGATTGATATGAAATTGAGAATAGTTCAAAGTTTAAGCATCCGAATCTCGTTGATACTAGCGACACGCAAAAGCATGTGTTGCATTCAAACCAAAAACGTGTAAAGGTAGATACGTGTACGGTGCGTGTCTATCTTAGGCCGCGAAAGAACCTCGGAGAATTTCTCATATGAAAGTCACTAGCGAGCTCGGGGAAACCGAAAGGTGGATCCGGGGCTGCCAGGCTACGACGAGTCGCGAGGTTCGGGAGGAAAAGAAAAATTGTAATTGTAAAATTAAAAGAAATTAACCTTCTAGCGAAAATCATTAACGCACGTTGTTGACATGCGCGGACGAGCCCGGGAAATTCCATACCTGACGGCGGTTAAACTAAACAATATCGAGCGACTGTTCTATCCTTTTGTCACGCATCTCAGGTAGTTGATAAGGGTAGGAGAACTGTATAAATAGCGGCGAAGCGAACATTTCAGAGCCTTGTTTCTCCATTCGGTGATACCGTGTGCCTCGTGAAGTGGAATTTGTAAACGGGTGAAAATAAAGTTTGTGTCTTTAACGCGTGTAGTAGAAAATAAAGTTCGATCGAGAAGAAAAACATGGACATGTACGTTTCCTGTTGGATCGGTGGGAGGGTGCATAACCTAGATATCGTATTTAATTCTTCGCAGTCCGTGCGATCCGGCGGACGAGCGCGTAAAAGCGTCGGTAAGCGATGAACGTCAGTTATTTCTGAATTTTTCACCGGAAGCATCGGGCAGAGTAACCGTATGCCCGACAGACGAATAGGAAAACGGGGCTGGCATGCATCTAGCAAACAGCATCGGGGGTCGAACCGGCAAAATGGGGAGGGATGAGCCGGTTGCCGGTTCTACCTGGCCGGTAGACATACCGGGGAGGACTATCAACCGGTGCGACCGCGAGCCTCGTCAGCCGAAATTTTTACCCCTTTTACACGGACCGGATGGGGTGCCAGTTTTGGGCCAGACTTCGCACGCAGCGCATCAGGTAAGAGCCCTTTGTGTAATCTGATTTTCGTTGCCCTCCCGCCACTTCAACGGGATCGATACAGTTTCGGAAGCACTTTCGATCGTTAACCTATTTTGTGCACTTACCAGAGAGACCGTAATTCGTCTCTTTTCACCGATACCGTGTTGCGATACACCTCCGGGGCCCTGCCAGCGAGGGTGAGCTCTGCCACGAACGGTGTTCTATGTGTCGTGTTTCGTGTTCGTGGTTCTGAAGGGGTTACCATGTTGTTGCTGAAGGAAGAAGTCGATTTTTCAAATATTGGTAAATTGCACGATATGGAATTTAAATAAAATCTTTCGGAACCAGTGATTCGATTGGACAGCTGACGTATTTTTAAATCAAATTAAGCTGAACGCACTGTGAGTATTGCATGATTCTTCGACATAAAAATTACGATTCTTCGTCGAACACTCCGTTTTCATAAAGATATCTATTAGATTAATTTATTTCTAAAGCAGAACACAAAAATGTAGAAATATTTTAATCTTGCCTTTACGTTTCTTTTGTGAAACAATACGGATCTCGATTCCGAAACGAAAATCAACCGATTTTGGTCACGGTTAACCGACATAATCTGCGCGAAATGGTCGAAAAAAGTAGGCAATCCGTTCAGGAAAGTAACAAACGGGAAAGTCCACGGGAAGAATAATAAGGTAAAAGTCGGGGTCTCCAGCAACCCCGAATTTTCCACGTTACAGCTACGTGTGGCTTATCCTCGTTTCTCTGATGCTCGAACTTGGAGATATTTGAGAGAGTGGTCGTCGGATAGAACAGGAGGAAGAGGGAAAAGGGGGTGGAAGGGCGCTCCGGATGGTTTCCGAACAACCGAAGTCTGCGGAATAGTATCGATCTGGCTTGATATATTAGAACCAAGGTCCACCCTGCCGCAGCCCTGGCAGGACCTCGAAATATGTTTTTTATATGCGCCCTCCTGCGGTGGATGTAGCCTCCACCGCCATCCCACCCCCTATTCAACGACGCCTTTTTTTACCTCGGCATGTCTTTTCGAGAACTCGAGTCAAACATTTATTCGAGACGCCATATTGTCCTCGATTCCCAGCACAGGCCTCCGATTTCACATCTAACGCTCCAAATTACAACAAAGAACTCGCAAATGACAGAATGGTCGCTTCGATCGGATCAAATTTAGCTTGTTCAAATAAAAGCTGTGTTAAATATTTACTGCTACTTTTTTCGCGAACCGACAGCTCGTCCGAATATTTTAGCTGTTAATTCACATAAATGTATCGTTTTATACAATTTTGTTGGAAAATATCGTATCGAATTGTTGGAATGATAATCGTCTCTAAAAATACCGTTTTAAAATAAAGCTGAAGGAATAGACCAGTAATTGAAACATTGCTTCGAACAAAGTTGATGTTCTTGGCGCACCGGTTCGATCAATTTAATTGAAAGCAATTTTCCAATATATTCATTTCGACGTTTCGTTCTTTGTTTAGACCCTTTTCAAGAAAATAGTTCACTGTTAGTCTCATTGTCGGTAGCTTACAAGTAAGACACGAGCACAAGACGTGGCGTTGTTTTTCTATAATTCTTAAGTTATTTCATTAAGCAAGTAAGTTGACATATCTCAAAAATTATTTCTAAACGTGTTCTCATCAACGGAATATCACCTTTTGCGTTTCTTTAATAATTCACAGACGCAATCACTATTTTCTTGAAAAGGGTCTACACAAATTCGAAATTAATATATTGCAAAATTGCTTTCAATTAAATTGATCGAACCGGTGCGCCAAGGACATCAACTTTGTTTGAACATACGATCGACAAAAAGAAAAGTTATTGCTTCGAACACCCAGAAACGTCAGAAACACGACAGATTGTAAAGGATAGGGATAGAATGTTCGTGAATGCAGGCTATATAAAATGTTATAATTAAAATGGTGACACAGTTCGTTCGCTCTGTGATCCATCATTGAAAGTGAAACGTTTCCATCTTCACCCAGATTTTCATTTGAATATCCTTGAATGGATGAACGGTCCTCGCGATTACAGCCTAGATTCGGCAGTAGCTAGAGAATTGGAGGGTGACTGGCAGTGAGTGTGGAGGTCCAAGCGCGTCGGAGGAGGCGCAGTTCTTTAAGAACGACACGGAAGCAACACAGCAATAAATGGCACCGCGCGCGCGGGGTCGATAACGGCATAACTCGATCCACAAAGCGAGCAGAAGCACTCCGTCCAAGGCGGAGCTCGCGAAGTCCGATTGCTATATAACGTCCTAATTTTCCAAGCGGATGAAAACATATGAAAATCTGCGAGGCAAACGAGTCGACGTTAGGGGGCGCCAAGTCAGAGCCAATAAAAGTCTCTTCGCTCCCCCTTGGCTCGCTGCTCTCCCGGCGCGAGTCGTCCCTTTTGCTTTCGTCTCGCCGCTTCTTTGTCCGTTTTCCTCGGCGGCAAACTCCGTGAATACGTATCTGCTGCACGGCTCTCTCGTTCGTATCCCGTGTCTCCACTCTCTTGCCCGATGGAAAGAGTCCGTGGACGAGCACAGAGAAAGAACCAGCACAGAGAGAAAGCGAGAGAGAGAGAGAGAAGAAAAAAATGAAGAAGGGCGAGAGAGGAAAGTTGGCAGAAATAGCCAGAGCCAGTGGATTCAGGAAGTTCTCAATCTCGAACGATCTTCGAAACGAAGTCAAATTGGCCGACCGAAAGAAACGAGATAACGCCGGGATCGTTTGCATTTCAATTGGCGGACAGTTGCCCCCGAAGAGACGTTAATCGGTTACAAGAACCTCCCGGGAAAATAATGAAATTATCGTAAATCAATATGCACCGCGGAGGATCCACTCTGCCCGGTCCGTGGCCCACCGGCTAGAAACGGTACAGTTGCTCGCAAGACTTACCGCCCCAATAAATCCGCGCCGCAAAATTGCTCGATTTGCAGCCGCCGGACGGGACCCTGGAATTGTTTAAGCAAATCCAACCGGAGTCGCTCCGGGAACACTCGAACGCTGCGCTTTTAACTCGCCGCGATGTTAACGCGTTGCATTGTATGCCATCTATTTTGGAGAGTTCCTCGCGTGTCTGCCAACATTCTTCGTCGTAAAATACTATCTTATACGGATATCCGCATTTCAATGAACGATACGCGATAAAGTTATTAGCACGTGTTTCGCATATAACGTGTTAATTGCAACAGTTTCGTCCATTTACGATACCAATGACTAGATAAAAAATACAAAACATTGAACTGTTGTATTATTTTTTACCACGTTTTTATTAGCTCGCTTTCTTGTTTGCGTGTTTGTTTGTTTATTTGTTCGGTGGCAAATTTTTTCTATTTGAATTTCTGTTTTACTCGAGTAGGTTACAATTGATCTAGACAATTGTTCTTTCGCACGAAACTCCGCAGTCTAGTCACGAAGATCTACATCTCCGATTAAAAATATATCGAATAAATAATTTCGTCTGTTAGATTTCGAAATTAAAGTAAACACCGCGAGGCGAGCCCAGAACGAATAAATCACGGCCCGGTTTTCAATTCTCGCCTGTTGTCCCGATCGGCGTGCAATTTCTGGAGCAACAATAACTCAACAATTTTTATTGGTCGTTCCCGGAGTTTGAAGCGAATATCCTGGTATCGGAAGCAGGCTCGCCGCGAAAATATCGATATGAAGAAGGGGTCGCGCGCGGGGTGGCCGGGACAACGACCTGCGCCCATGTAAGAAAACACGTAAAATGACCCCATATTGTTGGGAAGCTGTTGCCTGGCCCCTTGGACAAACAGAAATATATGTCGGGGAAAGATGTCTTTCCACCCCAGGTCTCGAGGCGTTCCTTTTTTAAACGACGAAACAGTTGCGGCCACGAATCGATGGTAACTACGCCGACCGTACCGGACCCGGGTACAGTCCGTTGAAAATGTACCGTCGACCTCGACCTTCGACCCGCCTCGAAATCAACCCGTTTCGAGCCCGGAACGAGCGGTCGGGTATCCATGAAAACGGCAAGGTTCTTTCACCGTGCTCGTTACTCCTCGTTCACCGTGATAAAACGAACGGTCGACGAAGGGAAAACGATCGGGCAGGTAACACCGGCGATTTTCTCCGGCGTGTGTACCGTGTTAGGATGCGCGGGGTGCTCCGGTCTTTTGCATACATTTTGAAACGTGGAGCCGCCACCGCCGACGCCACAACCGCGCCGAATATGCTGGCCGAGCAAGAAAAAAGAGGAGACCACCGGGAAAACAAAAATCTTCGTCTCTCTTTCGCGCGCAGCCCGCTGAAATGAGAGGGAGAGCGTGAGGAGAAATGCGAATGCGAGCTGCTGCTGCTGCTGCTGCTGCTGCTGCTGCTGCTGAGGCGCGGTGGCGAGGGGTGCACGACGGGGGATGAAAACGAACGAGTAAACGAGAACCGCGAAAAATCAGGGACCGTCGCATATTTACGAACGCACGAATATACGGTCCACCCGAAACCTCCTTCCCGCTCGCTGTTTTCGCCCCATTGTTTCTGATTAGAACCAACCTATAGAAACCACCCCCGCGAGCGAGCGGCCATTGTTTTGGAATTTGGGACGTGCGTGGGATTGATGAAACTGCGCGATGGGTATTTAATGTTTAATATACACCTGCGTTTACGTTACAGGTCTCGTAGACTATCCTCTTCGAGTCGTAATCATCCCTTAAAATAGTTCTAATCGCAATTAAAAAGTTCATTAGTCTTTATGGGTTCTGCAAAACCAGTTGTATCGTCTCCTTGGTACATTTTTATTCTACGCTAATCCTTCACATTAAAAATCACCCAATTTTTTAAAGATAATTTTACAAGCCGATCGTATAGCAGCATCCTTAAAAAATACACATTGGGGCAACCTAATATATGTTGCCAAGAAATTGTGAGAACCAAGATTATTATAGAGAACGATATACGTAAATTTTCTTTGTTTTTCCTAGATAACGTGTTTTAGAAATTTTTAATGAAAAGTTTCGATGTGCAGCATCTTTTAGAATTCTAAGGGTTCGAAGGCTTTAAAACGATACAGAACGATGTTTTCCACAGGAATATCGGAGGGAAGAAGGCCGAATGGCGTCCGTTCGACGCGGACAAACACCGTTCAGCCATTGGTCAACACGCTAAAGATCGCAACAGCAATTTCCTCGGGTTCCGAGGCGAAACAAGCGACAAAAGCACGTCGGGTAGACGGGCGCGGGCGGTAAGGATTTTGCAGCGGACTGACGCGGAGGGTTATTCCGGCGCTATCGGAAAAATGTTATTTACGCAGGGCAGGAGCGAGCTACAGAGGCTCTGTCCTTATTTACATGTGGTAAGTCTCCTACGGGACCAAATCCCGGACCGCGCTCGGAACCCTGATAATTCTTCCTTTGATCCCAGTCCCGTGGGCTCGAGCCCCGGCCCAGCCAGTCCTGTCTGCGCCGGGGAACGAGTAAAGACTCACCAAAGAAGTCTAAAAAAAATAATCAGAGAAATACCTGTCGCGCAGAAAAGATTGCGAAACGTCTCGACCGTCAATTCTTAGACAACTTGGTTCGGTCCACGACAAATTCTAGAACCTTTCAAAACTAATCGCGCTCAAAAATCTCTGTCTCGTCCGGAGCATAAAAAAGATAAGGTTGTGATCATTCTTCTCGAAGAGAACGCGACGACGGAATAAGAGAAGACTCAGGCGAATTTTATTCTCTAAAATGAAAAGGAGGCTTGTCGTGGCGCCGTAAGCGGTTCAAGACGTGCTCGCAAGACTGTATCCGCTGAAGAGAGCTATGTACCTAGTCTGTCCGGGTAGCGAGAACTCTCGAGAGCCGAGGACGACGTTCGACTGTTTCTTAACGATAACACCTGCCGGTGCGGATACTCGCGAACCCTTTTTCTTCGCGAGACGTATCTCTGGCGAGTACGTCGAGTTTCCAATAGGCCGATAAACAGCCGCTCGACCGGAAGTTGAAAGGGGAAGACGCGGTCCGCCGTGGTAACCGCGCGGTCGGAAATCGATCGAAATTAACCCGCGACGTCATTTCCAGCGTGAACGTCGCGGCGCGCCGCGCCGCGCCGCGCCGGCACAAAATTTCCGCGGCGTTCGCTGTTCCATCAGCTGGGATGGAGAGATACTAGCCGGGGTTGAAGGTTTCTGCCCGTTTTCCCACCCGCTCCGCTTTCTAACCCGTCCGGCGGCACTCGTCCCGGATCTCGCTCGCTTTAAGGTGTCTTTAAGTCAGCGGCTTGATCTGAATTTTGGCAGGGTTTCAAGTCCCATTTGCTTTAGTAACGGCGGAACCTAACGAAAAGGAGAGACGCCGATATCATCTTGAGCAAACTAGCGGGACGACCGGTGCCACTGGACGGGTATAGGGTGTCCCACTATTATGCTGATAACATTCGTAAACACTACGACATACGGCTCTCTGCCACGGCAGTCCAACAGCGCCCGGGTTTCCATCTTTGGCTGTCTAGCGGGTGACGCGGCAGGAAATGTTGTACTTTTCCGGAGCGGAATATGTATATCGAGTTTCCGACGGTGTTAGCTCGCCGAGGAAGTATCTGCTCGAACTGACGGACGGTATCCGCGAGACGCTTAGACGCGGATCGAATTTCCATTAGAGAGTGTCCCGCGTAACCGATCCGCGCGCACGATCAAACGGACAATCGAAAGGATCCTTTCGGGCAACCTACGCATCCCGGAGGAACGGTAAAGTTTCGTATCTGCCGGAGGAACTTTTCCCTGAAAATCAATTACGGTACGCGGTCGGTCGGTCGGTCGACCAGCCTGGCCTGTCTCTCAAGAGTTATTCCGGCAGGTAGAGAGGAAGGGACCGGCTCGGTCGAATAATCAGGACAGAATTCAACGGTGTAAATTCGTTGTAATCCCTCATCAGAAATTCCTTTGCCAGATGAGACTCCGCCGGTAGAATTCCAAGGGCAGCAGCAAATATCTCTGGACGGAATCCCCCGATATCGAACGTGCCACCCGGTACGTAATCTCTCCTCTCTCCGGTTAGTTAGCTGGTCTCGAGGATTCGGGCCGTGAGTATCCTTGCCGGATAGAGTATCCCTTGGGAGGTTTTCGTCCAATCGGCTGGCTGGTCAGCCGGTCCAGGTGGTGGGGGCCGGAGGCCGACCATTGGTCAGTCGAGGGGCGGCTTGGTATTGAGCGACTCGGTCCGGGGGTTGAAAAAACCGCCCCGAACTGACCTCAAACGTCCTACCCTCGTCTCGTCTGGAAACCCTGCCTAATGTTGCTCACCCCCGGCCTCTCTTTCCCCTACCTCGTCTCTCTAACCTCGACTTCTCCCCCTGGGTTTTACAGCCGCCCCGTTCCGTTCTCCCCTTTCGCACCCCTTCGCGCTTCATCAGTTACCTCTACTTCGCCTCTTGCGTAACTCTCTTTCTCTACATATATTTCTCTCTCTCTCTCTCTCTCTCTCTCTCTCTCTCTCTCTCTTTCTCTATCTTTCCTCCTCATTATGGTGGACGTTGTTCCGTTATAGCGCCCAGACGAATACGATGCAAATTAAACACTACTCTACATGAAACTTGAAAACATTCCGAATCGAGCATAATTGATCCTAAAATTCGATACTTTAGCTAGACTAGGTAGGTTTATTTCGAACCTCTTGAACTTTTCCGAATACAGAAACAGCGTAGCCATCAAACAGTCAACGTCCGGCTGTAAAACTTTAAATTTCGACAACGAAATGTTTATAAAAATTGGGGTAACAAAACATTCTAGACCGAAATTGAACATTCTCCAAGCAGCGCGGCAGTCCTCGATCCGCAAAACCGCGGACAGCAGTGTTAAAATTTCGCAGGGAGGTCCGAGCGTGTAGCCCGAACTACGTTAACAGGAGCAATGTAATCGCGATCCAGGGTAGAAGTTTTTCGAGCGGGAGGCGAGCGGCGAGCGGCGAGCGGCGAGCGGCGAGCGGTTACGGAGGGAGGACCGATACACTGTAAGGTAGAAAAAGCATTAGCTTGTGCAAGGTGTAAAGATTGCGCGGGAAATTTCGAGGTCCAAGGTGGCGGGATAGCGTTGCAGCGCGCAGCGGTTCGGCCGTTCTCACGTAACTCGGTGAAAAGTTTTGCTCGAGGATCGCGCAACGGTCCGTTCGCGGAAGGACTTTTGTCGAACAACGGCGTAACGAGCCACGTCCCGGTGATGGAATTTTTTAAGAGAGTCTGCACACGGGAACTCCATCCCCCACGGAAAATACGATGCGGTCTAACTCGAGCTACGAGCCCTAAAGTATATTCAGCCGGTCTAAGTCCAAAGGCTATTTGCATAGGCGATATTATATCTTCGCCCGGAAACCCACCCCTTACCATTCGTCCTTCTGCTTTCACCTCCTTGCCTCCCCCTCACCCTCCACCCCAATCTCCCGTTCCTCATCCCTCCGTATCGTCTCTCTCCTCTAGCCGGTCCTCTTTCGCCTTCTGTCTATAACGGCTCTTTCTCTTTCGTCCTCCTCTCGTTCCAACCACCCCCGCCCAACAACCCCCCACACCCCCGTGCCACCCCCTACGGCCAGGACGTCTTGGGATCTCTGGAATTGGATTAGTAGTGGTTCACCCGAGTAAGACTTGGACTATACTCAATTTGAACTAAGATCGCGCGCCCGCTCCGGAATGGGCAAATTGCTAAATCAGTTTTACGTGATCACCTATTCAGAAAGTTATTCGCGATCGAACGTGGGATATTCCTGCCGTGCAGGACCGACCGGCCACCGACCGGGGATTTAACGAGAAAGGATACAGGAAGGAGCCAGAGATGATTTCCACCGATTGATACGGATTTTCGGCCGCTTAGGATTACGAGTCTCCGCGATCCTCGCTCCACTGGAACACCGAACAATCCAGCCATTATACGCCAACGTTACCCCGGCGAATAATTAACCGGGTGATCGTTTTTCCGAGACGAATTATTTTACTCGAACCCTAGAATACTGAAAAAATACCCAATCGCATCAAATACTGTTCTACATATTATCTCGTGGACTGTAATTAGGGCTTGCAATATCGCGTCATTTTTAGTCCTGCATTTCTTAAACAGTTGATGCGAAATCCCGGAAATTTTGCGAGACCACGCGTGTAATAAAAACTGACCGAATCACGACACACAACACGACCTCTGAAATTTATTTGAAAAATTATAGTCCTCGTTGTCAGGAAAAATTTTTAATTCTAAACACATCCTTCGAACAACAGATCAGAAGAGGTCAATCATTTGCAGTCAAGAAATTTTATTTCTGTCGAACAATTCTTGTTTAACAAAGCCTCCGGTCAGGGGTTGAATCGTGAGTTCATTTATCCGAAAACCCGCGACACAAAGACGAGCTCGTTTTTTTCGTCGAGCACGATCAGCGTTCCTTTGGCCTCGGATTAAAGGATCGTTGTTTCTCACGGGCCGCCTGCTTCGTCTCCTTCTCTTTAAGACGTCTCGAACAAAGATTTTGCAAACATTAGCGATTCGATTAAGCCGCCGTCTCGGGCGCTCGCCTTTAAAGTCTCGTCGCGCGGAAGTTTCCCAGTGAAATCGTTACTTAAGTTTCTCGCATTATGCACTTTCACCGCGTTCAAAAAAGCTCCCGGCGAAGTTGCGCGACTCTCGCGGCCGGAAACATGAACCCCGGAACATCGTATAACGAAACAGTTAAAGCTGAGTTACACGGTCAAACGAGCGTGAAACTTTTTATCCTGTTAATTAATTCCAAATGCTAAACAAATTGAATTCGTGCCCCTTCTTAGCCCCCATTCTGGCCCGTGACGAATAAATACAAGCGAGCGCAGATTCACAAACGATATCCTCTCAGCAATTAACTCATTCAAGAATCAACACGATTCGTCGGAGACACGAGCCATGGTTTTAAAAAAATTAGAAAATAAAAGACAAACTGTTTCACGGGTTAATTTTGTAAGGTGTTGACACGGAATTGATACTCGACACGACGTGATGTTTCGTCAATCACTCGTAGAGGACTGTCGTTTTTATTTTAACAAAATCATAACGTAGATCATTCATTTTATAAAACACAAGTTTCAAGCAAATCGGATCGCGAAGAAAATATTCCTCATACAAACGTTGCAACCCCTTTTCACCCCCTAAGGGGTTGAATTTCGAAATATCCTTTCTTATCCCTTGTATAGATCATAAAGGAAATCTCTGTGCAAAATTTCAGCTTTCTACGGCCAAGGGTTTAGCCTGGGCGTTGGTAGGTGAATAAGTCAGGACATCATTTTTATATATGGAGATTAACGCGACGTAAATCAATAAAAACATATATATACACACTAATATTCAGTCATATAACATGCGTACTTATATCATTCTTACAATTTTAACCGTTTAAAGTGAATTTGAATAACGAAGAACGTCGTACTCGAAAGATTCATACTTTCCTGAATTTCCGAGTAGAATATTTGTCACTTGTCGAATAAATAGAGAAAATGGGAAAATTGCATAAATATCAGCAGTCCGGATGCAAAATCCCCGTGAAGAGGACACCCTCGAGCTGAATGTACTCCGCAGAGGGCAATCAAACGGCAGAAATAAGAAAACAAGGTGCAAGTCCCGTCGCGTCGTGGGGAGGCCGAAAACCGGGCGTTCCGTTGAAAAATCCAGCGTAAAATGGCCGGTCGTAGGTCGTGGAAAGCGTAAAGAATTCCGGGGTCCCAGTCTAACGCAGTTAATTTGGCGAATGGGGCTGTCCCTCCACCCCGAACATGGCCACTGCCGTCGCATATACACGGGACACCTCCACACGCGTGTTTCGCGTATGTCTGTGTGCACACATCGGCACACGTACGTCCACACGAGTATACCGGGTGATCCTGCCGAAGTCTAATAAAAAGCATCCCCGTGAGCCGTGGGATGGTTGGGTCAGAAGTCCATTCGGAAAATGGAGGGACCCGGTCGTCCAACTAAATCTACCCGATAACGCGGACGTATTGTCCATGCGAGGCTCCGTTCGAAAATCGATTGTGTCCGAGCGGATGCGACTTAAGAAACGAATCGAGCTTGGTAAAATCGTTCGATGCTGGACCGTTGATCGTGGCCAGGCACACTCGACGAAAAACCATCGGGAAATTTTCAGGAATTTTTTGTTCCAGCTGGGTCGCCGACCAAACCTATCCGGTCTGTTAGCAAGACGTATGGGATACGGCTAGTCCTGGCCAGGGTTCGACTCGACTTCCGACTTTCCCTGCAGAAAACATTGAGTCTGAGGGGTGGCGGCCTCATCCCTACCCGCCGGGATCGCAAAAGACGCTATAAATTCTGGCCATCCTCTATCCCCCCGGTAAACCCCCTCCTCTCTTTCCTCGCCGTCCCATCCTGCACCCTCCAACTGTCTCTCTCTCTCTCTCTCTCTCTCTCTACACACTCACTCTTTCTCTTGTCGACTTCCGCGGATAGTAGCCAAAAGTAAGAAGAGTAGCTATATCGATACTCTCCCTTGGAAGTCGCAGTTCCTGGCCTGTACAAAGTGCCGGCGGGACGCTTTCATTTTTGTCGAAACGCTGGTTTGAGGGTAAACTAGCGTGATTCATGGGATGGAAAACAACTTACGAAGAAAGGTAGACTGGGATATTAAAATTTGAAGGGCCCTACCGACGCCGCAGCCATTCGACTCTGATTGTCAAATCGTTCCCCTGATGGACCGACATTTTGGACAACGACCACTGACGCTACCTGGCCTATTAAGGGCGTCGACTTGATTCTACGACAGCAAGTTTACGGGATGCGCTTTCTCATTTCTCGATAATGCAAAGATGAGATTTTTCAATAGTCGAAAGCGCTAGATAATAGATCAATCTAGGCCGTAATCGACCTCGGAATTCCTATTGTTTACCAGGCGTAATTTGCATTATTCTAAAGTAACTGTAAATAAAATGATAAGGTAATTGTACAATAACTTGTGAAGAAAATCAGAAACTTTTTACGAAAATAAATTCGATTGTACATTTCAGATTCCCGTTATCGTTATAGTAGTAAATACATTTTAATCATCGTTTGACGCGTTTAAGGAAATGGAAGCGAACAGACAGGAAAATGTCGGTACCATGAAAAACCATGGACAAACCCATCTCGCTGGTTCTTCCGGGCAGGAAATCTGTGCCTGCCACGGACCGTCAACCAATTGAATCTCACAGGGAATTTAACACCCCTCTCGTGGACGGAAAAAAGCCGAAATTTCCAATTTTATCGAATCTCCGGTCGTCTGTCCCTTAAACAAATATTATCGTGGCCGTTGACTGATCGATTGGGAAATTGCAATGAAATTTATTACCAGTTCGAGCACCGTGGGGACCCGACAGAACTTGTCTTCATTATAAACAGCAACCCGTTTCCCAATCTGTGCACAAATTTCTTATAAAAATCCTTACAATACCAATACTTAAACGAAAGATAACTTCTTCTTCAAAAAAAAAATATATATATATATATATGAAGATAAATAAAGTATTAAAAAATCATAAACTTCTAAGAAATATAACGCGGTTAATACATTACGCATTGTATGAAATCGTGTTATACGAGAATATTCAATTTTATTCATTACATTTTATCTATTAAGATAGTAAAAAGCCCTACTAAAGTAAACAGAGAATTCCTTCATTTTATTATACATATTGTGCATTGCACGGGAATCGCGTTATATGAAAAAATCGTCCCAATATTTTTAGCGCGTTGCGTTGTAGGAATTCAGATGTCTACCGTACTATGAAATATTGTATATTTTCGTAGGCGAACTATTATTCCAGAATTCCTTGCACAACTATTTTCTAAAAATAGAAGAGAGAACAAAAGTACTAACTAGGAGCTGTAATCTGAAAAATAAAGTGCCATCTTCCCCACCAAGCTATTCATAAAATTCTAAAATCGTTGAAACTCCTTCAACGTAACAGCTTATCAAACACAGTCCAAGGAACGGCTCGGTAAAATCGAGTGCATGCGGAATATAACCGTGATTAAACCGCAGAGAAAAATCAATCTTTCAGCAACACTTCGTCGCAGCCTATCGTCAAGCCGTGGCTCGACACGGAGAGGATCGCTCGCGGAGAAGAACAAAAAGAAGATTGAAGAAGGAGATCCATCGGCGCAGGCACAGCATCTGCGTTCACGACCTTATCGGAAAGACATAAACGCCTGAAATCCTAGCCATAAATTAGGATCGACAGAATGCCGGACTCTTCATCCGTGTCCTTCCTCCGCGCTCTCTGGTCTGGGTTGTTCCAATATTTTTACCGTCTCGCGGATCACGCTGCGTCTCGCGAAAAACAGAGTGCGAAGAGCTAGAAGTCGGTCCACCGCGCGACGACACCGAGAGCCACCCCCGCGCATTCGGAAATCAGATACACCGTATTGTTTCGAGGGGAACGCCAGGACTGTCGAGGAAGATAAGAATTTTACGATCCCACCGAAGAAAAATGAGCCTGCTTCGCCGATTAACCCTGCAACATTTATTTACGGTTTTTGCGAGTAAAAACCGTCGTTATACATTCGTTGTTTGCAGCGGTGAAGACTGGACACCAAATCCCACGATCCTAGATTAAATCTAACTGATAAGTCCTAGTTAGTCAACATCGTTAACGCTAAACCTACCGAGTTTTAAAAGTAGCCGGTACGCGGTGCCTTATAAAAATAACAAGATTAAATTAATTTGAACTTTGCGCGGTTCGAATATTTAACCCTTTGCACTCGGAGCTATTTTAACTCGAACATTAAACGTTTCTTCTGACCTACAATATTTCCATTCTCTATGATATTTTAAATTTGATAAATATGAAATTGATATAATATCTCATACAATACTTAAACGTGTAGTAATTGGTTAGATGCCGACATATATCTGATAGTGTAAACAATTATTTAAATAATAGTACAGCAATTTTTAGTGGCGCCTCAGAGGCGCCACTCGAGTGCCAAGGGTTAATTTGAATAATTGTGAAATCAAAACTCTGGAACCGGTCGTTTAATTCGGTTTTAAATAGTTCGACTCTATAAAATTTCATTTTTGCCAAGGTACGAAGCATACAAGAAGGTGTTTCCAATTCAGCAGCAACTCTATAAATTCAACCGGGTAAGACCACAGAGAAAAGTACCCTCCCCCTCCCCCCATTATTCACCAGCAATCCCCAGTCATCAAAGCGATCTCCTCGGCGTTATTCAAAAATATGGTGAACACGTATGCGAGTGCTTCACCGTGCTCGTACCGTCTGACCATTACAGGAGTCAAGAATTTTTATGGCCGGGCGAGTACGAGGGGGAAGGATGACGATCCTTCCGTCGATGCCCTGGTGTGGTGTGGTGGTGCTAGTGCCAGCAAAGAAGAGAGAGCCAGGTTGACGGCGGGGTGGACCAAGGGTAGGGGGTGGTGGTATGGGGGTGGGCGAGTAGTGGAGAGTCTATGCCGTAACAAGGGTGGCACGATTTCAAGAATGCGGAGCACGTTCTCAACCAATGCCAGCAGCCAGGCAGTAAAACAAATACGCCCTCCCTATATACGGGGTGTCCCGGCAATACCGCGCGTACACACACACACACACACACACACACACACAGTCCCTGCGAAATCCTGAAGCCGTAGAAGTCGGTCTCGTTACCGATACGAACGGGGGTAATGCGGCGTATACGTATACCGATACCTTTTCATAGCTCAGCCCGGGGAAACATATGTATCTGCAGACGGAACTCGAATTAACCCGCGATTACTTTCCGAAAAATCCCTAAACGCTTCAATTAACATCTTGACGAAAATCACGCTGCTTCGCACGCGGAGCTTTTTTCACTGGAAAATTGAACATTTCTTCTTCCAAAATCTTCCAAAGTGTTATGAATACGAAATTCGTCTAATACCTTGTACAATACCTAAATGTTTAATAATTGATTAGATACCGACTCGTTTGAGAATGCAAACAATATTTTGAATGATGGTACAGCAATTTTTAGAGTCACCGTTCGCGTGCTAAGGATCAACACCTTGACAGAATCATAGTCTTGACAGGCTACAACTTTTTTTATCAAACTTAAAATGAATTTTAACCATTAGCAAACTACTAAGGGGGTGTTCCGGTGTAAAGCGGAAACTTCACGATTACACTGTAGATTGTATTGCATTTATGTAAGAAAATGTAGAACTGGCAGGAATTGCAGAATATGGAATTTGGTTTGTTTTATTTTTCGCCTCCACTGGTCGCCGCGCCGCGCCGCGCCGCGCCGCACCGCGTTGAAGATCGAGTGACGCGAGGGTGGACGAAAGACAATTGCCGTGTCTAATGCGCGATCTCGTGCGTTGATACGGTTATAATGATTCGAGGCGGCTCGCGTGCAGCGGCGTAGAGTAAGGCGATTACGTATCGACGCCGGAGATCGGCCCGGAATCCGGAATAAAGCAGTCAATTATTGTTGGCTCCCTTTTCAAGTATTCTCGACGACGAGCACGAAATCCCTGGTAGAACTGAACGCGAAACGGCCGATAAAAGCGCACAATGACTGGTACGAGCACGGAAACGCAAATGTCCTCTTTCAACGCGCGACGTCGTCTTCTTTGGACGAGTTTCGGGGGTGAACAAGGTGGGTGGGTGGGGGGTGGGGGGAAGGGGGCGAGAGGAAGGCCAGCCTCCTGGATGATGGACAGGTGAAAGAAGTGGCCAATGTGGGCTGGTTTCGGCGTCTCGTGTGACACACACGTCACAGCCCTTTATTTCTCCTTTTTTCTCTCCTCACTTTTGATCGAGTGCTCCGGCTCTTTTGTCCTTCGCTCCCAACCCCCTTGTCTTCGAACAGTTCGTTTAGCTGTGACGAGAATTTTGTCTGGGACAAACTCCGCGGAAATAAGACCGGACAGCTCGACAGGAGCCTGCGAGAATGGATTCTATGGCTGCAACGTGGGACGCGGGCAAACTATTTGAAAATGGTTCTACGAGACGTATCGCGCACATTGTGATTGCTCGAAGAATTTCTTCTCTCGTGTAGAAAGAAAACGTTGCGATACAATACCGAATAAGTTTGTACTTCTAGAAAGTACTGAGTCAAACAGTTCGAAGCTGATTCAAGAAAAGGTTCGGCCATGCTCGAACGTTGAAGAAAACATTTTAGATCCTCGTTGTCTGAACAGAGTTCAGTACCGAAAAAGAGTTTCGATGCTCTGTCACGCTACCTAACTGTATTATTTTGTATTCGGTAAAAGAGCAAGAACATTGAATATCCTATCTGTCTAACGTGTATACAACAGTTTAGAGAAATAAGATAGTCAACGTTCTCGATCATGAAGAATGTATAGTAGAGGGGTATACGTCGAAATAAGTCTATGCTGAATAATTTTGCATAAGGAAAACTGATTACAAATCTGATTGCAACCTGTTCGCTTGATTTCGAGTTGAAAAGTAAATTCTGATTGTAAATTGGAGCGGAGAGTAGAATAACGCGACCTGTTCTCAATTGAATCGCGAACCTGCCTCTTTGCTCTGCTTTGATCTCTGATCTTTGCTCTGTCTAGCAGCACATGGACGCCTCGGTCCCGTTTTTTCAAAGGGTCTTCCAGCGATGGACCAGTTTTCCACCTGATCTGGATCACGATCCATTTTCGTTCGTCGACAGAGTCTCGTGCCGTCCCTCCGAGAGAAACCTGTTCGCTCGCGTGGCAAGGTCCTGCCCTCGGACACGTCTGCGGATCCTGTTAGGAAACTGGTCCATCCGGATGGGGATGCTGCTGCCTTCCCATCAACAATGCCCACTGTCCACTCTATTGTGACCGCAGTCAAACCGCAAAATGCGCTGCGTTACCCTTTGACTCTCGTTCGAAAATCTTCTCGGTCAATTTCCGCTGACAGAAAACTGGTCCACCGGTCGGGGGGATGCTGTCCCATCCCTTTGTTGCCGGTAATGGCTACTGTCTACTTAAGAGCAATAAACTCGAATCACAAAACGCGAAGCCGGTTACCCTTTGACTTCTTGCTGGAACGGGACGGGACAACCCCTTTTTTCCACTTACAGTCCCGTTTGTAGAATGGCTAAATATTTATTTTTATTATTATTATTATTATTTATTTTGGACGGACCGAAATCCTTTTATACAAATGTATGCAGTATTATATAATATGACAGAAAAGAATCTTAATCTTAAGTCTTAATCGAAAATTCACATAATTATGGACAGCGCGAAACTAAGCAAATATAGATACTATTAACGAATAGTACAGCGCAATTTCATTTTGAATGCCTATTTAACAATCCAGTACGAATATTGTAACCGGATTGTGAATATTTCTACTAATACTTCCACAGATACTGTTGACATAATGGCAATTGATAAATTAGTGCTGTCGAGAGACAAAAGGTTTAATCCGAAAACAGAAAACTGAAAATGTTTGTGAATTTATTTACTCTAATTTCTTTTGTTGATTCTGGTTGTAATTACGATTTCATTGCATATTATCAACGTATCCGCACAGAAAACCCTAGATTGCGTAGGGTTGAAAATGTCGGCATGAACAAAAAATTCTGTTGAATAACCGAACGATTTTTTCAGGTCGCACTCTTTGCATCATGACCTCTGGCGAGTCCTCATCTAATCTACAATAGAGTAGAAGAAATTCAAGAAACCTACTATAACACCAGGAGGTATATACTATTTCAAGTTTCGGGTAAACTTCCGAAAATCGGTCAATCTGGATTTAGCTAAATTATTGTACATAGCCTTATTTTCCTTAAAAAACATGTTTTCCAACCGGATTTTTGACGATTCGAAAAAAAATTTCCTATCATTTCAGTGTAATTTCCAACCTTACCGGGTTTACCAGGTAAAAATATATTTTGTCGATAAGGTAAGAAATGACGCTATTCTCTCTTTAATTATTTGTAAAATAATTACTTTTTATTTTTATAATTTCATTACACTCTTATTGCCTACTTATTTCCCTTATTGTTCATCATTGTTTTATATATAATATTTCAGTAATAAGACTAAATTATTTGTATTAATATCTTATTCCTTAATATATTTTATTATGAATTTATCTATATATTTAGTTATACAATTAATTTGCTAATCATTGAATCTGTATAGTTTATGCAATATTAGGTTCATACATAGAAATAGTGATTTGACAGATTTCCTAACCTATTCGATGACAAATCTCTTATGGATACATTTAGGTATTATATAGGTATGGTATTTATTTTATAGTGTGTGAATTCTTATATACTATGTATGAAGCTTACTTTGAAATGCGCATTTTAGAAATGAAGATAATTTACGTCTGGATCATATTATTTTCTTTCTAAATTAAAAATTTACCGACACAGAGGTGTCAGGTCGGTAACCGCTATTACCGACATCTAGCGGGTGAATTCGAAGCTAAATTTGGCTAACAGTTTGAGGGTTTCGCCGCTGCACGAAATGGCGCTTACGCAGGTTTCTCAAGAGCGCCATCTAGCGGTAGATTCGGAACTAAACTTGGCTAGCAGTTTGAGCGTTTCGCCGCTGCATGAAATGGCGTTGTACGAACATTTCTCAAGACGCCATCACGCGGTAGATTCGGAATTAAATTTGGCTAACAGTTTCAGCGTTTCGCCGCAGCACGAAATGGCGCTGTATGCAAGTTTAGGAAGAGCAAATGATTCGTGCCGGAATTTACATGACATCTTATGGGAAAAGCGGCACGAATCATTTTCTGCTGTAATACATATTCGGTACTCTTCATTTCTTCATTTTGCACGAATCTTCTTCATCGTTATTGTATAATACAGACAGAGAGTACACTACCCAATGTCTAGGTGCTTCTGTTTCTCACTCCAGTCAGAATAATTCCCAGAGGGCGTAAGAGAACACCGAAATATGTGCGAAACACGATCCCCCGTAAGACTGGCAGTCTTTAACAGTATCTCGTCGGAGCTGGCAGCCACCGTGCTATTCCGGAGAGACGGTAAGTGGGTGAAATGGCCGAGGGGATAACGTCGAAGATTACAGTGATCTGAAACCACATCGGTAATAGTTCCACCAATAGTACAAAAGTGCAGATAAATTCTAGTATGTTTACGTATGTATATGCGTTAGAATATAAGTTATGTACACGTACAATATCGACATTTCATGTACGCAAATACAATGAATAAATACAGACAATGTCACAATGAACCGCATATATTTGTTGCGCCACTAATTCTTCATGAATCTCTGACTCGCTGAGTTAGACTACTGAATTTTCGAAATTTTTCGAGCGTCTGACTTGTCGTTGAGTTGTACTACTGAATTTCGGATACCTCCTTTCACATCATGTTCTCCTAATACCAAGTTCAATTTTTGAGGTTTTCGCAAACTTTCAACAATTTTCGAGCATCTGACTTGTCGTTGACTTGTACTACTGAATTTCGGTTACCTCCTTCGACATCATGTTCTCCTAATACCGAGTTCAATTTTCGTGGAAATTTTCGAAAAACTCGATTTTTCGTCCGTCTGACTTATCGTTGACTCGTACTACTGAAATTCGGATACCTCCTTCGACATCATGTTCTCCTAATACCGAGTTCAATTTTCGAGGTTTTCGAAAATTTCCTCGATTTTTGAACTCTGTATTAGGAGAACATGATGTCGAAGGAGGTATCCGATTTTCAGTAGTACAAGTAAACGACAAGTCAGACGGTCGAAAAATCGAAATTTTCCAAAATTTCCTCGATTTTTGAACTCGGTATTAGGAGAACATGATATCAAAGGAGGTATCCGATTTTCAGTAGTACAAGTCAACGACAAGTCAGACGGTCGAAAAATCGAAATTTTCGAAAATTTCCTCGATTTTTGAACTCGGTATTAGGAGAACATGATATCAAAGGAGGTATCCGATTTTCAGTAGTACAAGTCAACGACAAGTCAGACGGTCGAAAAATCGAAATTTTCGAAAATTTCCTCGATTTTTGAACTCGGTATTAGGAGAACATGATGTCGAAGGAGGTATCCGATTTTCAGTAGTACAAGTCAACGACAAGTCAGACGGTCGAAAAATCGAAATTTTCGAAAATTTCCTCGATTTTTGTACTCGGTATTAGGAGAACATGACATCAAAGGAGGTATCCGATTTTCAGTAGTATAAGTCAACGACAAGTCAGACGGTCGAAAAATCGAAATTTTCGAAAATTTCCTCGATTTTTGTACTCGGTATTAGGGGAACATGATGTCGAAGGAGGTATCCGATTTTCATTAGTACAAATCAACGTCGTGCCAGATAGCCGAAAATTTGTTGATACTTATAAGCTCTTATTACAATACTCAAGTTTTGTCGAATTTAAATAATTGCTTTAATGAAACTTTTCAAAGCTGTCAATCTAATTCTACCATCATACATTCATGTACAGGAAGGGAAGAAAGAACACATTAATTGTTGTAAGTAATATTTTTTATTTTTCACCACAAGCGTATACAATATTATTATTATTATTATATTACATGTTTATCGCGACGAGATGAGACAAAGGTGTCTGGCAGGTTGCGGTGACGTAGGTACGAATGTCCACGCTGATACGAATGTGGATGGCTGCTCGCGAGAGACAAGTGTAACTTACTACGTACCGAATTGCTAGGAACAGAAAGGAACACAATTAGCACACGATGGTTACATAGAGATTGGGGAAAGTGATAGAACGATAGTAGCTCAAGGCTCGAGGCATTATTATTCGCGCTGATACAAAAATCAAATGAACAAGCTTGAATAATAAATTTTGATGTGAGGGAATGTGACATTGCAAAGTGTTATGGAAAGTAATAGATTTAAAATAATCGTGGATATTAATTTACAGTCTAGTATGCAATACTATCGAAAATTCAAAGTGTGCAGCTATTAGCTCGGTATTATCCTTTATTCATAAGATACTGGAAGTTCTTACGAATAGAGAATAATGCCGATTGGCCAGGTCTCACCACTAGGAGGTTGCTGTACAAGAGACCCGAAAAGGGAGTCAGAACGAATGCGATATTCCTTCTGGCTCCCTGTCTTACAACGCAGGACTTATACTAATATACTACGCAATTACGTCGAGTAATTAAGAAGAAATTAGATAGGCAAAAGTGCGAATTTGACAATCAAAAGCAGGAGGAAAAACACTAGTCCAACATCAAAAATTGTAAAAATGATTCTAACACAGAACTGTCAAAGTTTCTCCTGCGATGGAAATTGCAATAAGAATATTGGTGATAAACATTGGAAGTGATTTTTCATTGTAAACAGTTGAAACTGGACCGAGAGTGAACGACGCAACAATCATACACGAATATTTAAATTAAAACTCACCAAGAAAACCCTAATTACTCCTGTCCATCATTGGTCACCCACCACTAGCACACACCCTATCACACATACCATCACAACTCGTACGTCCCTGTCAACGACGCCGGCCGACTGGGCTCGACTGACTGAATGAGCGCTTGCTTACCTGGCTCTCCCCACTCCTCTACCATCAACCGATTCGATCGCCGAGTTAGTAATAATTGATAAATTATTGTTTTTTATTAAATTTATATTGTTTATAACAATTCCTTTCGCCAACGATCCCACAACCACTCCCATGACCCATCTGACCACTTCATTTTTTGTAAAAATATGCAATAAAACTCGAATAATAAATACTACGACAAATTTATCCATTCTATCTGTTCAATGTTTACAATAATCCATTTGCCATCCTAATTATTTATAATAAACTCTCTCTTACTCTATTCTTCAACATATTTCCTTTCCCACAGATCGATTTTTCGAACATTTATGTATGAAACTATGGCGCTCCGTCCCCTGCTCGCTTCGCTCGCCAACCCCCACGGCGCTTCACTCTCTCTCCCTCTCTCTCTCTCTCTCTCGTTCTCTCTGAACAATGCACACTATTACGTCGCTCGATTTTCGGTTCCCCTTCAGAAGGCAACCCGCTCCTCATTTTTCGCTTCCCCTTCAGAAGGCAACCCGCTCCTCATTTTTCGCTTCCCCTTCAGAAGGCAACCCGCTCTTCAATTTTCGGTTCCCCTTCTAGCATGCACCCCGCTCATCAATTTTCGGTTCCCCTTCTAGCAGGCAACCCGCTTCTCAAGTTTCGGTTCCCCTTCTAGCAGGCAACCCGCTTCTCAAGTTTCGGTTCCCCTTCTAGCAGGCAACCCGCTCATCAATTTTCGGTTCCCCTTCTAGCGGGCAACCCGCTTCTCAAGTTTCGGTTCCCCTTCTAGCAGGCAACCCGCTCTTCAATTTTCGGTTCCCCTTCGAACAGGCAACCCGGTGACTCGACCATCGACGAGAGACTGCCAGCGCCCGTGCTATTCCGCGGGACGGTAAGTGGGCGAAATGGGCGCAGGGATAATGTAACATTTAATAATAATTGACAGGCGCGTTAATAAAAAATTTAAATGAACAAGCTTTAAAATATATTTTATTCTGATGAAACGTGCCATTGCAACATGTTATGGAAGGGAATAGGTTTGAAATAATCGTGGATATAAGTTTACATTCTAGTATACAATATTAACGATAATTCAAAGTGTGCAGCTATTAGCTCGGTATTATCCTTTATATGTAAGATACTGGAAGTTCTTACGAATAGAGGATAATACCGATTACCAGGTCTCACCACGTGGAGGTTGCTGCACACGAGACCCGGAAAGAGAGTCAGAACGAATGCAATATTCCTTCTGGCTCCCTTTCTTACAACGCAGAACTTATAATACTAATATGCTACGCAAGTACGTCGAGTAATTATCGCGGAGCAAAAGGGTGTGAATCGGAGAAGAAGTCTCCGATTCACGGGGGACAAAAAGCGAATCAGGCTGAAGGCTCTGATTCTTTCAAGAAGAGAGAAAAAATAAACAAACCAGAGCAGAAGGCTCTGATTCTTTGAAAAAGGAAAACTAAGCAAACCAGAGCAGAAGGCTCTGATTCTTTGAAAAAGAAAAACTAAGCAAACCAGAGCAGAAGGCTCTGGTTGGAGGGTAACGCGAGCAATGGTCGAGAGGAGTTCCGACAACAATACCAACTTCAACAACCACCTGCCGCCAGTGACGGACATGGGTGGAAAAATTTTACCGATGAGTGGTAAAGAGCGGACACAACGCGTCTCGACCCCCCCATTAATATATTATAAACTACCGCGAACTTCCCGTACCAATAAATCTGGTACATACTACATGCGAGCAAAAGTGTCCGACACAGTAGAAGACTGTGTCGGAGTAAAAACAAAAACGAACAAAGTGAATTTACGGCGATAATTACTCGACGTATGTACAACGACGACATACAATTAAAGTCTTAGTGACTAACGCAACTTAACTATACACTGTGAAGTCTTCTTTGGAGATTGTCCTCCTCTACTTGGTGAGTCTTCTTCGGTGTTTGTCCTCCTCTTCTTCGTGTGTCCTCTCCGTCGACGATGAAAGACTGCTGAATCATAACTGAAACAGACTAATGTTAATTAAAGCAAACACAAACCCCGCACACGAGTGCGAATTCCTACTGAACCACCAGAACAATACAACCAAACTCACGAGACCATATGAGAGACCACCTGACGAGAACAAACAAGAAAACCAGAAGCAGAAAAAGAGCTCACGTGAGCAAACCAGAACAACAGCTCATGAGAGCCAAACCAACCCCGCACACGAGTGCGACCTGACCAAACTATAGGCGATTCGGGTAGCCCCAGGGACGCGACTCCCCGTACTCACTCACAGCCCCATTCGTGAGTGAGCCCCTGAGGGAACTCCGATCGGAGGAATACCAATTTTCAACAAGATGTAAAAATTTTCGAAGAGGAACTTCAGAAAGTTCCGATGTGAATACTTTGGAAAATCAGAAATTCAAATTGGAATGTTTACTAACTGAACAAGTTCTTTGAAACAGCATACTAGATGTGAGCCATGGGTAAACGAACAAATCATCTATGTATGGTCGACTGCGAGCTAGCTGAAAGTAAATTCTTATTCAATGTAATGAAATATGATTCTATATTTTGCAAGTTTTAAACTCTATCAAAAATAGTACTTGTGCAGCTATTAGCTCGACATTACTCTTTATTCGTGAGATACTGGAAGTTCTTACGAATAAAGAATAATGCCGATTGCCCAGGTCTCACCACGTGGAGGTTGCTGCACAAGAGACCCGGAAAGGGAGTCAGAACGAATGCGATATTCCTTCTGGCTCCCTTTCTTACAACGTCGGACTTATACTAATATACTACGCAAATACGTCGAGTAATTATCGCGGAGCAAAAGGGTGTGAATCGGAGAAGAAGTCTCCGATTCACGGGGGACAAAAAGCGAATCAGGCTGATGGCTCTGATTCTTTCAAGAAGAGAGAAAAAATAAACAAACCAGAGCAGAAGGCTCTGGTTTGAGGGTAACGCGAGCAATGGTCGAGAGGAGTTCCGACACCGATACCAACTTCTCCAACCACCTGCCGCCAGAGACGGACATGGGTGGAAAAATTTTACGGGAGAGTGGTAAAGAGCGGACACAACGCGTCTCGACCCCCCCATTAATATATTATAAACTACCGCGAACTCCCCGTACCAATAAATCTGGTACATACTACATGCGAGCAAAAGTGTCCGACACAGTAGAAGACTGCGTTGGACTCAAAAAAAAAAACGAACAAAGTGAATTTACGGCGATAATTACTCGACGTATGTACAACGACGATATACAATATTAACTATAGTACAAAATAAAGTAATAATGAATAACACTACTTAAATATACACTGCTGTCTTCTTTGTTGTGTGTCCACCTCTTCTTGATGTGTCCTCTTCGTCGAAGATCAAAGACGTCCAGCTGTTGTATCCTAACTGGAACACACTAATCATATTTAGACCTAACGCAAAACCCCGCACACGAGTGCGAATTTCTACACGACCACCGTGAAAAAACAACAATCCGCACACGAGACCAAACGAACAACCAGCTGACGAGAACAAACCAAAAAAAGAGCTCTCGAGAGCAAACCAGAAAAAGAGCTCACGTGAGCAAACCAGAAAACGAGCTCATGAGAGCCAAACCAACCCCGCACACGAGTGCGACCTGACCAAACTATAGGCGATTCGGGTAGCCCCAGGGACGCGACTCCCCGTACTCACTCACGGTCCCCATCCGTGAGTGAGCCCCTGAGGGAACTCCGATCGCAACTTACGTTTCCACCTTGTCATCTGTGAAACCTTCTTTTGTCTTCTTTTGTCTCCTCTTGTCTCTTCTTGTCTCGTCTCTCTGCCGTCTTCCTTCTTCGGATCAAATTCCGTTTCTGCTTCGGGATGTGGCCTCTTTATTCCCTGTGTCCTCTTTGTACGTTAAGACCTCTTTCTACGACGTTAAGGATGGCCGGGTGTAGTATTCTAACTGAAATAGACTACTAATAGTTACACATAACAATATATAACCCCGCACATGAGTGCAAATACGTCATAAACACCGGAAGAAATCAAAATCAAGCACACGAGTGCAAACCTAATACCCGCACACGAGACCAAACGAAAAACCACCTGACGAGAGCGAACCAATAAACCAGAAAACGAGCTCATGAGAGCCAAACCAACTCCGCACAAGAGTGCAACCTGACCGACCTATAGGCGATTCGGGTAGCCCCAGGGACGCGACTCCCCGTACTCACTCACGTCCCCATCCGAGAGTGAGCCCCTGAGGGAACTCCGATCGGAGGAATAACAATTTTCAACAAGATGTAAAAATTTTCGAAGATGAACTTCAGAAAGTTCCGATGTGAACACTTTGGAAAATCAGAAATTCAAATTGGAATGTTCACTAACTGAACAAGTTCTTAGAAACAACGAACTAGATGCGGACCAACGGTAAACGAACAAAGCATCGATGTACCCTTGGTCGACTGCGAGCTAGTTGGAAGCACATTCTTATTCAATGTAATGAAATATGATTCTATATTTTGCAAGTTTTAAACTCTATCAAAAATAGTACTTGTGCAGCTATTAGCTCGACATTACTCTTTATTCGTAAGATACTGGAAGTTCTTACGAATAAAGAATAATGCCGATTGCCCAGGTCTCACCACGTGGAGGTTGCTGCACAAGAGACCCGGAAAGGGAGTCAGAACGAATGCGATATTCCTTCTGGCTCCCTTTCTTACAACGTCGGACTTATACTAATATACTACGCAAATACGTCGAGTAATTATCGCGGAGCAAAAGGGTGTGAATCGGAGAAGAAGTCCCCGATTCACGGGGGACAAAAAGCGAATCAGGCTGAAGGCTCTGATTCTTTCAAGAAGAGAGAAAAAATAAACAAACCAGAGCAGAAGGCTCTGATTCTTTGAAAAAGGAAAACTAAGCAAACCAGAGCAGAAGGCTCTGATTCTTTGAAAAAGAAAAACTAAACAAACCAGCGCAGAAGGCTCTGGTTTGAGGGTAACGCGAGCAATGGTCGAGAGGAGTTCCGACAACAATACCAACTTCAACAACCACCTGCCGCCAGTGACGGACATGGGTGGGAAAATTTTACCGATGAGTGGTAAAGAGCGGACACAACGCGTCTCGACCCCCCCATTAATATATTATAAACTACCGCGAACTTCCCGTACCAATAAATCTGGTACATACTACATGCGAGCAAAGGTGTCCGACACAGTAGAAGACTGCGTCGAACTCAAAAAAAAAAAAAACGAACAAAGTGAATTTACGGCGATAATTACTCGGCGTATGTACAACGACGATATACAATATTAATTATATTACAAATTAAAATATTAACAAGTAACACAACTTAAATATACACTGCTGTCTTCTTTGTTGTGTGGCCACCTCTTCTTGGTGTATCTTGTTCGGTGTGTGACCTCTTCGTCGACGATCAAAGACGTCCAGCTGTTGTATCCTAACTGGAACAGACTAATCATATTTAGACCTAACGCAAAACCCCGCACACGGGTGCGTATTATAACATGACCACCATGACAAAACAACAATCCGCACACGAGACCAAACGAACAACCAGCTGACGAGAACAAACCAAAAAAAGAGCTCTCGAGAGCAAACCAGAAAAAGAGCTCACGTGAGCAAACCAGAAAACGAGCTCATGAGAGCCAAACCAACCCCGCACACGAGTGCGACCTGACCAAACTATAGGCGATTCGGGTAGCCCCAGGGACGCGACTCCCCGTACTCACTCACAGCCCCATTCGTGAGTGAGCCCCTGAGGGAACTCCGATCGGAGGAATACCAATTTTCAACAAGATGTAAAAATTTTCGAAGAGGAACTTCAGAAAGTTCCGATGTGAATACTTTGGAAAATCAGAAATTCAAATTGGAATGTTTACTAACTGAACAAGTTCTTTGAAACAGCATACTAGATGTGAGCCAAGGGAAAAACGAACAAATCATCTATGTATGGTCGACTGCGAGCTAGCTGAAAGTAAATTCATATTCAATGTAATGAAATAATATGTTTCTATATTTTGCAAGTTTTAAAGTCTATCAAAAATTGTACTCGTGCAGCTATTAGCTCGACATTATTCTTTATTCGTGAGATACTGGAAGTTCTTACGAATAAAGGATAATGCCGATTGGCCAGGTCTCACCACGTGGAGGTTGCTGCACAAGAGACCCGGAAAGGGAGTCAGAACGAATGCGATATTCCTTCTGGCTCCCTTTCTTTAAATTTCAAACGAAGCCGAATATTATTATATTTGTGGAAATCAGCATATCGGAAAGGCCGCCAACCGACCGAGCCATTGCCCTCACACAATCAACTGGCAATTAATGACAAGCCAGTGTCATCGGCCGTACCTCGACTAGGTCGCGGAAAAACCGTGTAGGTGTGCCGAAAAGCACCTGCGTGTGCGACGATAAAGTCAAACCACAGAAGACGATGGATAGCTTTTGCTAAAAACGCGACGATACGAACTATGATACGAGAAATGAACGCGATCACGACTTACGGCTACGACACACGGTTAACGATCACGATTGACGGATTAACGAATACGGACACACTTTTTCTATCACACTTGTATTGTAATTCTATCTATCTTTGTTGTTTCTGTCGCGATATTCCGAATAAAGGGCAGAGCAGATATTTTATTCTCGAAAACCTTGTTCCTACACACCAAATTACGCAAGTACGTCGTGTAAATATCGAGAAATTAGATATGCAAAAGTACGAATTTGACAGTCAGAAGCAGGAAGAAAAACACAAGTACAACATCAGAAATATAAAATTGTTTCGAACACTGAACTGTCAAAGTTTCTTCTCCGATGGAAATTGCAATAAGAATATTGGAGGTAAACAATGAAAATGATCGTTCAGTGAAAACGATCAGTTGAAAGTGGACAAAGCAATAAGCATACAAGAATATTTGAATTAAAACTTACCAGTAACCCCTGCTCACTGCTAATCCACTCTTAATTCACTCCTGGTCCACCCCTGGTCTCCCGGCACATCCCAGCATACACACTACCGCACACACTGTCACAAACGCTATCACAAACGCTATCGCAACACGTCTTTCCCTGTCAACTCCGCGCGCCGACCCGACCATGCCCGACTAACTGACTGACAGTGACTGAGCGCTCTCGCTCTCGCTCTCGCTTCGCTGCCTCTCCCCACTCCTCTACCATCGATCGATTCGATCGCCGAGTTACTAATTATTGATAAATTTCTTATTTCTCGCTGTTCAATGTTTATAACAATTCCTTTTGCCAACGGTGCCCACAACCACTCCCTTGACCATCTGACCACCTAATTTTTTTCGAAAAATATGCAATAGAACTCCAGATATAGAATAACATTTACAACATGAATATTCCCGCGCGTTAATTTATGCAATACAATTCACAGAGAAATTTATTAATCTGGCTGTTTAATGTTTATAACAATTCCTTTCGTCAACGATGTTAACCAGCACTCCCTTGACTATCTGAACATCTAATTTTTTTCTAAAAATATTCAATAGACCTCCAGATATAGAATAACATTTATAACATGAATATTCGCGCGCGTTAATTTATGCGATACAATTCACAGAGAAATTTATTAATTTGGCTGTTTAATGTTTATAACAATTCCTTTCGTCAACGATGTTAACCAGCACTCCTTTGACTATCTGATCATCTAATTTTTTTCTAAAAATATGCAATAGAACTCCAGATATAGAATAACATTTATAACATGAATATCTGCGCGCGATAATTTATTCGATACAATTCACAGAGAAATTTATTATTTCTCGCTGTTCAATGTTTATAACAATTCCTTTTGTCAACGATGTTAACCAGCACTCCCTTGACTATCTGACCATCTAATTTTTTAGTCATAACAGGCAATAGAACTCGAGATAGAGAATAACTTTTAAACCATGCACATTCGTATTAATTTATTCAACATAAATACTACGATAAATTTATTGATTCTATCTGTTCAATGTCAACGTTCACTGTAAACTCTCTCTTACTCTGTTCTTCAACATATTTCCTTTTCCACGGATCGATTCTTCGAACATTTATTTATGTATGAAAAAGTGTAAGGTTGTTCGAGATTCGGAGTTCAAATTGTGGTAATTATCAGTCGCGTTGCCAATCGTTCGAAGACGGCACTTTTTCATTCGTGTTGACAAGCAAGCGCTACCGTTACTCGAGGCCGCGTAGGCCGTGTCTGCGTCTATTGCCGGCAACCGTCCACAATTTGAACTCCGAACGGTTTCGATGCTCAGGATCATGCGAGCGATCTTGCGCCAATCGCGTACGACCCTGTCGATTCGCTCGCCGAATATTTAAAGGCCCTCCCTTGGCGGAATGGGCGGCTTTTCAGTTCTCACGTGTACTTGTTAACATCTTGCGTTCTTTTTCTCAGTCTTTCCTCTGCGACATTCACTGCGCTCTCGATACCACAATCGGTTTGCTCGTTTTCGTCGATCAATTGATTTCTTGTCTTTCGCGTCGCGTTGCGTGCTTGTTGCCTCGCGTGAAGATTTCCTCTCGTACGCGGTCAAGATTTCCGTCCGCGGTGGTTCTCTTTACAAGAATCACTCAAGATCGTCCGTCGCGCTCAAAAGACAACGTCCAGCCATGCTCCAAGATTTCCGCTCCGTCAACCATCTTATGGTCGCGAAGCAAACCACCGATATACGTTAAATAAATCGCAGTGTGCAAATTTACTTCGCCGAACAATTTTCTCTTCCCTTCTTCCTCGCCTTTTCCTCACGCGCTCATTTCTGACCGGTCCCAGCCTCAGGCGCCTCCGACTGTCAGTCAACGCCGAACAAAGGTAATAATTCTCGTTTATGAAATACTTTGAAAGTACAATTTGATTTTCTTAATATTATGCTTCAATACTTTCTTAATTTCGAGGAATCTTTTGTCCTCGGGTTTTGCCTTTAATATTGTAAACCTTAAATAACCAGCACTAGAACGATGTCTGAAATATCTGCTTAACTTGGAATACGTTCGATGCAGAATGTAACAATTCATGATAATCGATTTCACCGAGGAGACACTAACAGTCTCTCGTTGGTGTCAAGCTGGTTGCGTGACAATTTGCCTTCTGACCTGACCGACGAGAATCTCCTCAGTGGTCTTCTGTACCGACAAGATCACGTCGATGGCCTTCTGTTTTTTACTCCGGTCAGAATACATCCTAGAGGGCGTAAGAAAACATCGAATTATTCGAGTGACACGATCTCCCATAAGGCTGGCATCAGTGGTACTACTAGGGTGATACCATGATACCAGGTGATACTACTAAGCTAGTAGCATTTATGATTGGGGGTTTGTTGGGCCTACGTTGCGATCCTAACCCTATCATCTATCATCTCTGTTCACATCATCCTCTCTGGTGCGACCATGAGGAACCGCGGATAGCTGCGTCAATGGTGATCAATGGTCAACCTCGACCATCGATCAATTTGCATAATCGGCGTAACACTAGAAAATTATGATTTTTACGGCTATATTATAAGCAGAGATTCCCTCTCTGATTATAAGACACTCTACATATGTAATACATAGGCTAATTTAATTAATGTTTATCTTCCTCGGAGATATCTGTGTCTGTGCTAGCGTAACAGTTTGTATCAAATACATACACATACATGAACGCAAATATTTATCATTTTTTATCTCACCAAAGATGTAAACAGATTTCTTATCTATATAAGTATGGGTAAATACTTTACATAATATCTCTACAGTGCCTATATTAGTTTCGAATTTGTAACTGACACGATCAGTTGAACATTGTCACTTGTATCGAAATTCTGTAAATAAAATAGTTTTCTACTCGAGTAATTTATTTTAGTTGTGTATACATATATATATATATGAAAACGACCGCATCGATATAACAAAGGGATTCAATGTTATAAAAGAACGATTGAAGCAGTATATTTAGATTAAAATGTCTGAAAGAAAATTTATTATTGATTGTGATGCTGGTGTGGACGACGCGTTGGCATTAATAATATTATTAGCTGCTCACAAGAAGAAACAAATTGAAATTAAAGCAATCACTTGTGTTAATGGTAACACCACAGTAGGAAATGTAGTTAAAAATGTATTTAGAACATTGAACGTTTGCGAGGTAACAAATGTAAGTATGGATTCTTTACGTAAACTATACGATTATGTTTAAAAATTTATTAAATTTTTCATACTTATCCATTTTTAGATACCAGTGTTTCAAGGAGCACACGAACCTATACTTTGTACATACCACACCGAGGAAGCTGCGAAAGACCAATACCATGGTAGTGATGGTTTTGGGGACGTATACACTACAGAAGTAGATACAAATAAATTACAAATAGAACATGCAGTATGTGCCATAAATAGAATTGTATCGGAGAGCCCAAATGAAATTAGTGTTGTATGCCTGGGCCCTCTGACAAATATTGCATTAGCTATGAAAATCTATCCTCAATTTGTCGACAATGTAAAAGATTTCTATGTTATGGGTGGAAATGTAACAGGTATATGTTATTATTATTTTGTATAGATTATTCAAGAAGTAATCATAAAAGAGACATTTATTATTAGCACAGGGTAATATAACACCACAAGCAGAGTTCAACTTTTACATGGATCCAGAGAGTGTTCATATAGTTTTTAATAATAACAAGAAACCTTTGTGGTTGTTACCATGGGAAGCATGCCTGAAGTCTTGTATCACACATGTACGTGTTATCAATAGTATGAAATAAGAATACAACAATGTTTATAACACGAATTTTATATATTGCAGGAATGGAGGAAAAATGTACTAGGTTATATAGATACACCCTGCATGAAACTTATGAATGACATCGAAAATGGATGCAACAGAAAACGGAAGAAACATTTTCCTACTTATATTATGTGCGATGCGATTTTGGCTGGAATTTTACTAAAACCAGAAATTGCTCAAAATGTTGCACAATATCATGCTGATATTGAACTAGGTGGTAATAGGACTAGAGGTCAAGTAGTGCTTGACCATTTATTATCAAACAAACCTAATGTGTTTCTAATTCAACAATTTGATTCAGAGATATTTAAAGACCTGTTAATATCTTCAGTTAACATGTAATATAGTTATTAAAACAATAATAAAATAGTACAGATAAATTTACGTACATATTATACATATGTACGTGTGTTTATACAGAACATAAATGTTTACATAATTCTTTTATACTTGTCCTATGACATTATATTACAATAAGAGCAAACTCTATATGCTATCCAGTTAACTTCGATAGGAATGCTTAATGTTTATACATTAAAAGTATATATTACATTGTACTAAGAAATAGTACAAATGTGATTCATACAAGTAATTCATAAAATGAATTTGCAACGGGGCGACCTGAAATAATATAAATAATAGTTTAGTTACAAATTAATTTATACAATAAAACATATTAACAAATTGTTTAATTTGTAATAATAGGTTATGTACCTGTGAACTAGAACATTATGTGTCTGTCTTTCCTAAACACTAACATTCTTACATTCCTGAAATTGTTTTCTTGCTTCTTTGTTTGATTGCAGTAAGTCGATTAATTCTGCATGTATCACGTCATTTTTTTGTTCAAGGTTATCCAAAACCGAATTCAGCAAATCCAACTGAGCGTTTATTGCATCGAATTCTAAACTTGATATATAAATATTTCATGTTACAGATAGAAACATTTAAATGTCTTAAGTAAATCATTTAAACGAGAGCTTATAAAAAATATGCGTATGTATTATGATTGTTGGAAACCCTAAACAAAATCGGAAAGATTCACGTTATAACGTACAGTTCCTTTTCAAAACAATATACATTTACCGGCATCGTTGCAATTTTCTTCATTTTCATCATTTTCCCATTTATTGTCGTCGTGGTTTTGACGATTTTCTTCTGGCTGCACTGCTTGTTGGACCATATTTTCGTCTGCCATTTGCATCAACTATGTATATAGCACTGGCATCATCACATGAGAGCAAGCAATAGATAAAGGTGTGCCTTTTATCAGCATGTAACAATAAACTTGTGTCGTCACAACTGCAGTTGCGTTAGGAATTAAAAACCGCAATTTACTTAAAAAATTTTATATAAATACAACTGGTATAAACTTGTATGTTTACAAGACTTATAGTATATATATATAAAAAACTTTTCCAAAATTAACAAATTAATAATTATACATAAAATAATTTTTTATTATAATAATCTAAAAGATGTAAAAAATATATTGATATACACCATCTAGCAACAAGTATAAATGCCAAAAAGATAATATATAATTTTAATAGAAATCTTGTGTTCTATTTAACAATTCAATATTTATTATCACATTTATAATCTTGATTGCATTCCACCAGTAGCAGCAATCGTTTCACCAGTAATATAAGCAGCATCATCACTTGCTAAAAATGCTGCTACACTTGCAATATCATCAGGTTCTCCAAACCTCTGCATCGGTATTGTAGACCTTGTTGCTTCACCTGTATCTCCTTCGACAAGCTACGAAATACACATTTATTATATATGTGATTAATAATAAATAATGATATCCATTACAAAAATAGATATTGATACATACTGCTTGAGAAAATTTTGTTTTTATAATACCAGGTGCAATGCAGTTAACACGAATTCCTTCTGATGCGAGACTAGCAGCAGCAATATTGTTAAGACCTAGTAATGCTGTTTTACTTATAGCATAAGCACCTAACGCCTGAAATGCAGAATATAGATTTATATTTTAGATTTTATGCGTTTATGACAAAATTGATCAAAAGGATTTAAAAATGTCAATATGTTATTTTTAATCTATTAAGATTACTAAAAAGCTTTCTATATGATCTCCATTTCTTGCAGTTGATGAAGAAAATGTTTGTAGATCCGCAGTCTATTAGAAATTGTTGCTTACTGTAATTTGTTGATATGCTGCTATTGATGATACAAGTATCATTGAAGGTGATTTACTTTCTCGCAATAGCGACAAAGACTCCTGCATTAGGAGAAAGCTACATTTAACGTTGATATCAAAAATTTTGTCCCATGCTTCTTCCGGAGTGTCAAAAAGTGTTGTAAACACTGGGTTCACAGCTGCATTTGATACAAGAATATCTAAACCACCAAATTCCTCTTTTGTCTGCAATGTTACTTATTGTTATTAATAATATACAATAATTTTGAATATAAGACATAATATTGTTTAAAATTTACTTTGTCGAAAAGGTTTTTTCTATCTTCTTTTTTACCAACATGACATATAATACCAGATACTTGTAATCCTTCAGATTTAAGCTGCTCCACCGCTTTCTTTACATTTGATTCTTTACGACTGCTAACCATCACTTTGGCACCTTCTTGAGCCAAACGTTTTGCAATTGCGAAGCCAATTCTATATAAAAAAAAATAAGTAGACAGTTTATGGAGGAGGTTATGTTTTGCGAAAATATTTATGAAAATAATAATTAATCACAAATTATGTTCAATAATTTGTCTCACCCATCTGTTGAAGCTGTCACAATCGCAGTTTTCCCTTGCAATCGGTTGCATTTCACCGTGGATGTATTAGCGGAAAAATTACGAACACCTTGACTCATTGTAGCACGCCACATTATGATAGATTATAATAAACAAGCTAATATAAAAACAATTATTTAATAAGATGTTAATTCAGTGAAACCTTAAAGGAAATGACTATATCGCGTCGCTACGTTATAGATATCTTTCGAGAGCATGATTACAATCGTGACAAGGCACATATATATGTATACATATGTACATGCATGTTTATCATATCGAATGAGAATACTTATTTAATTACATCCATCTCATTAAAATGTATAATACATATGTTTTATATTAATATTTACATAGCCATCGAGATAAATACGGAATGTTTTCTAATGTATATAAACAAAGCAAATATATTATGAACACAACAGTTCGCAGTAAGGTAATTCAGTAAGAAACCACTGAACAAAAACAAAAAACAACTGGCATCGAGAATAAAACCGAAGAACGGCAATAGAAAATCACTTCATCCAAATCTACTGGATAACATAAGAAAAAGGCAAAAATTTCTGGTTACGCAAGGAAAAGAACAGCCGTATATATCGATATTTTCATCGATTTTGAATCGTTTATCTGTATGTAATAATTTTTCCGGATTTTCCTCGACGGCCCTGTATAGGATACAATTATAATATAATTATGTATATAATTTATATAATACAATTATTTATATAATAGAATTACTATATATATATACATATAACAGTGCTAGAAAAATATTACTCAATTTGATTGATGTCTATATGACAAACAAGATAGATCAATCTGTGTTAGTGTTCTTTAAGTTTAAAGTAATATTATGTTTTATACTTTATTTTTAAATTTCATTTTTATTAATAACACTTTGTACTGTTAATACAAAGGGTACATTCTTATCGTAATAAATTAGCAAAAATAAGTTTCTGGCTAGTTTTAAAACTATTCACGTCAATTCTCCACAAGCTGTTATAACTACTTTTTGTGTAGGGGTACCAGATTTCGAACCAAATTTTTCGACTTTCTTTAAAACGTCTAGACCACTAAGAACATGTCCAAACACAACATGTTTTCCATCTAGCCAATCTGTACGAGCTGTACATACGAAAAATTGAGATCCATTTGTATTTGCACCAGAATTTGCCATAGACAAAGTACCAGGTCCTGTATGTTTCAACTCAAAATTTTCATCATCAAATTTGTTTCCATAAATTGATTTGCCACCTGTTCCATTGTGGTTTGTGAAGTCTCCTCCTTGACACATCTAAGATTATATGTAAGAAAGATTTCTGTTCCTGTAAACTTATGTCAAAAAACATGCAAAAATTCAGCGATAAATAAAGGATACAAAATCAGGAATAATTCTGTGAAAAGTGCTTCCTTGGTAGCCATATCCCTTTTCGTGAGTGCACAGTGCACGAAAATTTTCAGCAGTTTTTGGCACTACATCAGCTCTCAGCATCATAATGATTCTACCTATTTCTTGTTTTCCAACACTAACATCAAAATAAACTTGAGGATTTTGTTTTCCCTTCTTCGATTGAACTGCTTCACCTGACTTAGCATTATCATCGCTTTTCAGGGTTTCACCTGCATGTTCTTGCAACCATGTATCATCGGCCCAGACAGGTTTTGAGGAACCTTCTTTTATCTTTTGTGGTTTTGCAATGTTTACTCTTATTGTTCTGCCAAATAGCTCGGAATCATTCTGTTTATCAAAGATAAATTCACAGTGATCGATGTTATATTGATTAGATAAGTAGAATCGATTTTAAATCCATTATCATATCCACATAATATTATATTTAACTTTCTGTTACTCGCAATGCATAAATCGATTTTTATTCAATAAAATAACTGCTTCTATACAAAATAACCATTTCTTAGTGTAGACGGCACCTTTTCTTATGCTTAAAACACTAAATTTAATGTTTTCCGATTGCAAGCACTATATACGAGTAATTAAAAGTTAATTGAACTTCTTTGTTAGGAAACTGTGATAACCCGCAGAGATAAGTAGATTGTTTTATACATGTACCATGTTATCAATTGCTGCTGCAGCATCTTCGGCACTTTCAAATTCAATGAAAGCGAATCCTCTGTGTTTTTCCGATTCATAATCTAGTGGTATCTGTACGTCAACAATTTCACCAAAAGGTATAAACGCTGCGTGCAATATCTTCTCATCCACCTCTTCGGCCAGGCCTCCTAAATGTTAATAACAAACATTGATATTAAACGTACGAAAATAAACATAAGCGTTGGCTAATGTAGGTTATATTTATAATTATTTCTAACAAACGAATACTCACCCACGTAAATAGTTCTTTTCGTATTTGTACTCATGATCGCTAAACTAATGCTTTTTGTTTTTTCTGACTATGACATTGGAAAAAACAAATACGTCTGATAACGTGATAACATCTAAATATATTCTGTATTGACTGAAAGACGCCGGCGCGCCGGTAACACACACTATTTACCGTACCACGGCGACACGCATTAATCCAAATAGCCTCATGGCTCACGGTATCGACAACTCATACTCGTACTCATAGATTAACGAATAGGTGTGACAGATTTGAGTTAGCTCGTATTACCGTCGTCGTATTGGTCTGTTGATTGTCACGTTTCATTTTCAGTTTCGCCGCGTATCGATAAACTCTATTGTATTTAGCCACCTCAATCAAGACGTTCAAGACTGACAAGAATTTCAAGACGTTCAAGACTTTCAAAGCTTTCAAGAGTTTACAGTTTCGAATTAGATTCGAAGTGATTCGAATATTTAAAACGATTCTAAGCATCTCCAATCCCATCGCTAACACTGGAGATACGTAGATACCCTTAATTGGAGTAAACCACCAATAAGTTACATAAGGTCAATTTATTGATGAAATTGATAACGTCAACGTACTAGAATGAACTGCTTATAAACGAACGTGGTATGCAATTGACAATACAAGTGTTTTCTACTTGATATTCTCTAGTCCTGAAGTAAGTGTCATTTCAATCGACATTTTATTAGTAAAGATACTATTAGAGCAATTTGTTTGAAAATTCTACTGAACAGACGCGAGAGTGTTTTGTATACAGTTTTGTAAATGTTGTTGTTCAATGTTATGTCATCAAAAATTTTATTGTGCATTCTAATCTGAATTTCTTGTGCCTTTTGTATGTTACAGATCGTTATTTATTCATCAACACAATGTTCCACGGTGTGCTCACATTACAAAAATGCACATCGTACCATGGTTTGACATTAACCAGAACCATGCATCTTCTAAAAGATCTTGCATACATAAATGGAAAATGGGTAGGAGCAAGCAGTAAACAAGTAATGCCTATTCATAATCCAGTGGACAAGTCAGTTATTAATAATGTACCTGACATGGGTGTTCAAGATGCGAAGATTGCTATTGAAGCAGCGTCTAAAGCTTTTGAATCTTTTCGTACAACAGGTGCGAAAGAACGGAGTGTTTTGCTTAGAAATTGGTATGACCTAATGGTGAAACACTCGGAAGACTTGGCACAAATTTTGACCAAAGAGAATGGAAAATCTCTGAACGAGTCTAGAGGTGAAATTAAATATGGAAATTCTTTTGTCGAATGGTTCTCAGAAGAAGCTAGACGAGTTGATGGAGAAGTGCTGCAAGGAGGAGATCCCAATAGACATTTATTTTTACTGAGACAACCTGTAGGAGTAGCTGCTTTAATTACACCATGGAATTTCCCTCATGCTATGATTACACGCAAAGCAGGAGCTGCCATATCTGTTGGGTGTACGTGTGTAGTAAAGCCATCCGAAGATACACCTCTCACTGCCTTAGCATTAGCCGAACTTGCAGAAAAAGCAGGATTTCCACATGGAGTCTTTAATGTGCTCACAACGAGTCAGGAAAATTCTCCAGCTATTGGTAAAGAACTATGTGAAAATCCCAAAGTAAGAGTGTTATCATTTACCGGTTCAACACAGGTAGGGAAGATTTTATACAAACAATGTGCTTCAACTATGACGCGTCTCAGTCTTGAATTGGGGGGTAATGCTCCATTTATTGTTTTCGATTCAGCGAATTTAGACTTAGCTATGACAGGTGCTATGGCAAGTAAATTTCGTAATACTGGTCAAACTTGTGTCTCTGCGAATAGATTCTTTGTACAAGCAGGTGTATTCGACCAGTTTGTTGAGAGGTTTTTAGCAAAGATTAAAAGCGATATTAAATTGGGTGACGGTTCTAAGGAAGGTGTTACACATGGTCCTCTTACTAAAGATAATCAGTTGAGTCTTGTACATGGATTGGTTACCGATGCAGTAAAGAAAGGGGCAAAAGTGCATTGTGGCGGAACGCCACTACCTGAACTCGGACCGCTATTTTATGCTCCTACCCTTATTACAAACGTAAGCGAGGACATGGAAATATATAACAAAGAAATTTTTGGTCCAGTAGCAGTTATTAATAAATTTGATACTGAAGAAGAAGTTATACAGAAAGCCAACAATACACCCGTTGGCTTAGCTGGATACTTTTATTCTCTCGATGTATCACAAATATTTAGAGTAGCCAAAGCGTTAGAAGTTGGAATGGTTGGTGTAAACGAAGGATTGATTTCTTGTGCAGAGGCTGCCTTCGGCGGTGTAAAAGAATCAGGTATAGGTAGAGAAGGATCTAGACATGGAGTTGACGACTACGTTGATATAAAATATGTATGTATTGGAAATATTAAATAGTAATGATTACCTTAAGAAAATACTCGAACTAGCTTATATATTTTTGTAGAAAAAATTATTGAAGTAGGAGGAAATGCTTCTAATATTTTTTGTGATACTTTGTTTATTGTATAAGGTATTTTAGATTGAAATCATAGTATTGCATTCAATGAAAATAATGCACTACTTATGAAACGAAATGTCTTCCAATTTTTTATGTAATATAAGAACTAATAAGCTGTAAGTATACCATGAAACAATATAGTGTATATAATAGAATATAAATGAATAATGTGATTGACTGTATTTTTATTTAATAAATTTATTTTTTCGTATTCATGTTGCGTAAACAGAGTTTAATAGGAAATAATAGTAATGGAACCGTAAATAATAAGATGAAATATATGTAACTACTGAAAACACAGTCTTCCGAAGTTCGTTGTATACAATAATACTATAAAATATCTATGTAAAAGGGACAGGTAATTATGAAAACATACACAATTGTATTTTAGAAATAAAATTACATTCATATTATGTAATAATAAATATACATACAGCAAAACATTACATACTTGTTTTCAATAAAGATACAATAATCACAATAAAACTGTAGTAAGAATGTCAGCAATTTTTAAGTCCATGTTTTTGAATATACCTTTCCCTAGCTTCTCTTATCATTTTAGCTTTTCTTTCCTGAAAGGAAGAAGTTCCTAAGTTACTATTATCCTTGATTGTGCTTGTTTGCACTTGGTTACACGATGCTGAAGGTGCAACATTTGTTTGACTTAATTCTGGTGTATAAGTAACTATGCCATCCAGAATATTGGCGATAGTAATATCAACATTACGTGTTTTCACTGAAACAATTGTTTTGAACGAAATAATTAAAATAAATAATAAGATATATAGTATGTGCAAATAGTGCGATCATGTGTTTACATACATAAATCTCTGAGGATCACGTTATAAGGAACCGATGGAAGCACTTCACTGACTTGTTGTACCATTCTTTGCATCTCGATGTTATGTATGATTTGTGAGTTTCGTGAACTTCTGTTATTGAACCTTCTACTTTGTGTTCTACCCATAATACAACGTTTTTCAAATTCTGCTTTATCTGCTACGGTATGAGAACTCGTTTGAAGACCAAGAGTAGCTGCTATGTCTTTTTCTGTTTCTCGTACTAGCACCGAACTATCTTCGTTTCTTTTGACTTTGAGATACTTAAATGTGAAAACTGTGTAAGGGACAAACATAAACCAGAAGACATCGGTCCACCATGTAGATGCCAATGAAGTAACACGAATAGGTATGAATTCTGATCTCCATGCTTTAACGGCAATCGGTTGAATAGATGGGTTTATGGTAAATGGCCATGAATTAAACTTCAACAAGGCTACTCGACTATTGGTTGTACCAAATTCAGGCTGCAGCACAACATTGCCTTTCGAAGTTAGGAGAAATTGTTTTATGTCAGTGATTAGATCTTCTTTGCTGGCCATGTTCATTACTTGAAGTCCTAGGGCATTGCTCAGAGCAGTAGGTAAGTCCCATTCACTGGGAGTTAGTGCTTGTGTAATTTTGTATAATGCAAAGTGATCCAAAACAGAAACATTGTTGGCAATAATGATTCTTGACTGTTGATCTTTAACTTCATCTTTAGGAATTTTTATCACAATGCCAAAAGCGAAACTAAATCCATGATGCAAGAATGTACGAAGATAATTACAATCGGGTAATAGCGATGCAACAAGCCAAAGTTGTAAAGCAGTCAACAATCGTAGTAACACAAGTAGAAGACCCACTGGAGTATATAACAATATCGATAGAAGCTGCCAACCACTAGGAAACCTAGATAATTGAAAAAATACATTTTTGCAACATAAATAGTAACATAACAAAATATTAAAAACGTAAAGAATGTCATACCAATAATTATTCAGTTTTAATGTTTCAATTAATCATTAGCAATCGTTCTTATCCTATTGCGAAACTTATAACAGATATATAGCAGAAATATATTTTTAACTTAACTTGTGAAATATAGGTTATTATTATGGATGATGAATGCAATACACGTTTCATATATTATATTAATATTTAATTTGTTAAGCTAGAATGTATTTGTGAGATCTGATTAGAAAGTATAATTTTACAAAAGTACTTTGGAAAAAATGATTTTTCATACATTTATGCAGTATCCATATGTTAATAGTAGAAAATTCAATACTGCATAACATTGATTATATTCACTGCTATAATATTATATCATTTATTATTAAATAATATTGTGCTTTACTGGGATTATTAATAAAACATTATTAAAATTTATTGTTCATAGGTGACTGCTTTACCTGCTTTTATCAAATAAATCCTGAATATCAATTTGTGACATTTCTTACAACAAACATCTGTTATGTTAAGAGTTCACACTTGACAGTTATATTTCGATGAAATAATTACAACTGTTTATTGAGATTCGACAATGACACGACTGATATTTGACCTTTTTTAACCTACTTTTCAGTAGCTTTCAATTAATACGAATTTTCGTTTCCATCAATTTCTGCAATCAGCTGTTTTGACACAAACGTTCTAGGAAGTTTTACTTTAAGCTGCTTTTCCAAATACAAATTTATGTTACTTTTATAATGTTTCTTATATTTAATTATATTTGTCTTTGAGATTTGTATATTTTATTTATGAAAATGTTAAATTATAAACATGGCATTATTGTCTTTACTTAATGTAGATATTTCTAGAAAATTCTCTATGGTCTAGAGATAACGAATATCCAATAACGATGAGAAGATAACATTCCAACAGATGAAAGTCATCTGTGCAATTGATGAAAAATGTCGATATATTTAAATATAACGTTATCTTTCTTCTTTTGATATTTGAATATAATTATTGTAAAATAAACTAGTTCCATTGTATGCAAAAATATAAATTGTAATGGTATAATGCCGTCTTTACATGTATAAATAAATACATATTTTTTTCGAGCATTAAAACTTTGCGTATACGACATTTGATGTACAAATTAATAATTAATCAGTTAATTCATAAATATTTAAATAACTGATGTTATATTATTAGTAGAGTCATTTGGTCACGTGACCTCGTTATTGTCGCAGTGGTAAAGATTATACTAACCACATATATACATATACGACAAACTTTTTACTTTTCTCACTTTATTACTCTACCAGCAATTCAATTATATTTATTTTACTAGAATAATAGGCTGACAGGATACCGGATATTTTTACTATTTTTTGACACTGGAGAAAGCAACTACAAAGCTTTCTTTGACATGTCACCACACACATATACACATCTGTCAGTTTCGACTCATTGTCATTGTCAGTGTAAAATCTCTCTCATAGCATCACATAGCATCATGTAGAATCAGTATGTCAAATATTTATCAATGAAGTTGCATTCTATTATGCCAATATTTACGACAGTTTGTTTAATGTGGAACAGAAATACTATTCTCTGATGCTTTTCAACATAATGAATTCAATGCAAGAAATTTACGATTCGAAACGCTGAACAGCTCTCTTGCTCAGAAAGTCAAAAGACTGTTCGAGTAAAAAGCACAATTATTGAGTTCGCTACTCTTTATGAATGAGCAGAATCTCGGAGACAGTTGTCATTCAAATCGTTTTTAACCCGAGAAATTCATACGATGAAACAACTATGTTAAAAGCAAGTACACTTTACATGAGGGTGTTGTCTTATCACACAGTGGACATAATTAAAAGCATTGACGACATACATTTATAGCATCATCGAAAAGTGATGAGAAAATATGCTTATATACAAGTTTATATTTATTACGTCCGAGCTAGTGATATACGATTGGTGTGCTCTTATTAAACCAATATTTCGTGTGTTAATAAGGTTAGAAAAGGTGTACCAGTCATGAAGAGTCCTGTGTCTCAACACATAAATGGGAATAGTCATTCAGTCTCGTCGCAAAATGTGTCTCCATGTATTGTGTCCCGTTTTGGGAATGCATCTAATAATTACCAGGTACTGAAAGTATCTGGAAAAGATTCTAACTGTTATATTGCCAATAATATTGTTCCAAAAATTGGAAAACAACAGTTGGTGTCGTTAAACGGGGATTCTATATCCTGCAATAGTGTCAACATTAACGAAGCATTGGCATGTGACGTGGCTTCAGTGCCAGTTGTAAAAACTAAGGCTCTGTGCGTCCACATCCGTGAGAACAAATGGTATGATGCTGGAAATGTGGTTTCTGTGGGTGTTGCAGGAACCAGCTTAAATCATGCTTTGGAGAGTATGTCCTTAGCTTACAACCCAACTACGAAACAATTATATTCTTTAGAAGAAGTAAATGTATCCAACGATACACAGCTGGATTGTAAATCTCGATATTCAAATTCTCCTTGTGACCAAAAAGAAGAATCGTTAAACGGGGTTTTAAAAGCCGACGAAGATAAATATATCAGATTCGAGAGTGGTAGCGCGAACAGTAGTCCTAGAAACAGTTTACCACGTTCTTGTAGTAGTACTGTGTCTTCCCTTAGCGAAGTTTCTCCCTCTGGTAGTTTTTTGAGTTCTGACGAACAAGTTCCAGAGAAAGCTGAAAAGTCCAAACGTTGGGGACTGAATACGATTTTTTCGAAAAACGTTTTCTTATGGAAAAACAAAGATTCTCAGCAATCTACACCTACAGGTAGTCCATCGAGGAATGTGGATAAGGTAGGAGGAAGTTTAGCTCTAATTCAACAGCCAAGACCAGCGAATCTACCAGCAAAGAATGCGATCGAAGAAGAACGGCATCGTAAACAATATAATGCTATTCTCGAAGCAGCAAGAAAACGAGAATTGAAGGAGGAGAAGGAGCGCAAACAGCAACGAGAACTACAGTTGAAAGAAGAAGAAAGATTAGCGGAAGATTCGCACACTTGGAATGTACAAGTTCTCGCTAAATTTGAAAGTGTTAAGAACACAAAAAAAGTACGTGATCTGTGGTGGCGTGGTCTGCCACCCAGTGTTCGCGGTAGAGTGTGGAAATTGGCAATTTCGAATGATTTAAATATAACAGCGCATCTTTACGATATATGTTTCGACAGAGCAATGACAAGTCCTGTAAGCGACACGCTAGCTGCAATCAAACTAGATGTATCACGTACCTTTCCTACCTTATGTGTCTTTCAAGAGGGTGGACCATTATCTAATAGTCTTCAAGGTATTTTGGCAGCTTACGCTGTTTATAGACCTGATGTAGGTTACGTACAAGGTATGAGTTTCGTGGGTGCTATATTATCATTAAACATGGAACCTCCAGATGCCTTTATTTGCTTTGCTAATTTATTGAATCATCCTTGTCACAGGGCTGCTTTTACATTAGACCAAAAACGAATGGAGATTTACTACAAAGTATATTCTAGTGCACTCGCACATAAGCTGCCAAAAGTCTTTTCCCATTTTACAGAAGCCGGTCTCAGTCCAGACTTATATTTGTTAGATTGGTTGTATACTATATATGCCAAAGCAATGCCTCTGGATGTTGCATGTAGAATCTGGGATGTTTTCCTCAGAGACGGAGACGAGTTCCTTTTTAGAACAGCACTTGGTGTATTAAATTTATATCAGGAAGAATTATTGAAAATGGATTTTGTACACGGAGCACAATTTCTTACTAGGTTGCCAGAAAATTTACAGGCAGAAGCTTTATTCAACAGTATTAGTCAAATGTCTACTACTGTAGGAACAACAACGTTCCAGCAAATGTTAGTTCAATTTTCTTCGTTGTGATTCTGTTGGTTATGATAAAGAGTGTATAAAAGTAGCCAGATCTAAAAGAATGAATCTCAAATACTATTTTTATTATTATGAACGACAAAAAATATTTTTGTGCTGAACATTCAATTATTATTTATATAGGTTCAGACAAAGTAAATTTCTCATAGATTTGATTTAATTTTAGAGCACAATAGGCAATGTTCTTCGAATTACTGTAATACGAATGTTGAAAGTCTTTTCCAATGAGAATTTATTAAAGAGTAGCATCAAGTTTTATTTTTTAGTTGATTGAATTTATATAGCGTTTATGATTTTGTTAGATTTTATTGTGAAATTAACATGCTGAGAGATGTGATATCTGTTTAATATATTTAAGATATATAAAGGCAAGAGCTTCCCACAAATCTATAAAATATACGTTTCAATAAGTTAATTGTGTAATAAACGAGGAATGCAAAGATATTCTGCTACCGAACAAGAAAAGTTAAAAGTAATACATTGAAATAATGTATCTGACATAAATTTGATATACATATATATAAAAATATACTCTATTTTCAACTAAAAATATTAGGATATATAATTTCTAAACTATTCTTATGAAATTTGGAGTAAGACAAAATTATTATTATTGATATTTTTATTTATTATTTAGTATAAAACAATTTTTTATTATTTTTTAAAATTCTGTTTTATCGAATCTAAAAAAGAAATTACATTTCCTTCACAAAAGATTTTCTCTGTTCCTGAAATGAAATATTTCCAATATTTACTACATAGACATAAAAACCATTGACATGTGTATAAAAAGTATGATATAATGAATATTGCACATTAACTTAAACTACTTTAAATTGTCTTTGGCACATGCATTCGAACATTGCGGAAATATAAAATATTTTGAAGAATACTCAAAGTATATGCTCAGATCTGTTACATTTGTCATCTTCAGGACAAATGTAGCATACATATACATTATCTCGAATAAGCGGAAATATACTGATTGCAGTACTTACGATGCGTATTTAAAAATGTCAGACACCGATAAACATAACACAGTTAGTAAAATTTATGTGCCACAACGTGTGTATCACGAAATTTCACATAAAATTTCATATATGAAAGAAATCGAATGAATAATACACATTATTCAATGTATAGCATTATCATGTACACTTCCTAAGCTTTAATGGTACTGGACATGAAACAAGTCTTTATAACTTGATAAAATGGAAGAGATCAGTCTTTACTGTACTTCGACTAATGGTAAAGTAAACTATAAATAGCTAAGGCACAAAATTAATTTTGAATAATACAAATTATATAATAGACTAAAGAATCTCTTGAAATTATATGCAAATGATCTAAGATTATATCAAGACTTTGTCTGCCTACGTGTGACATCCTAAGCACTAATTAAGAAATTAACTAATATCTAACGATAAACGTTTTATCCATTAAATGAACTTTATTCGCGATTTGTTGAGCCACCGATTCAAATTATTCTTTATGTGTTGATATAGATGAAAATTAATATGGATCGTATGTTTTACTGTATTCATAAGAAATAGAGAAAAATTTGCAATTTTTTTTTTATTCATTACATATGAATAATATCTTGCATTCTATTTACTAAGCATAATTTACGAATACTCTGTTGTACATGTGCAAAAGCCTAGAATCCTGTCTTTTAAGTGGCCTTTATAATGAGCATAGAGTATATTCCACACCTAAGACTTTACAATCTTTCCGATCGTTGTGCTTTATCATAGACAAACTTCGAAAACATATTTTCCTACAATCTAGCTATCGAAAGTTTATTGTATGTGCTTGTTGCTTAGTATTTTACGTTACAAGTATCGTATATCGATTGTTCTTTCTAACACGTTTCATTTCGAAATTATTATTATTATCGAGACATAATAGAATATTAAGCACAGTATGTATCATGCTAGTACACTAAATGAATTTTTGAATTTCAGTGTATAGGTATTTCAATACATACAAGCACATCGCAATAACTTTGCTTAAAGCACAGCTTGATGCTTCAGATCTTACGAACTATATAAAATAATCATGTAAAGACTATACAGATATATTCAGCTAAACCTCTTGCAAGATATGAATATACTAATACGTGTAAGACATGTAAGATTTCATTCTTGTTATAATTTTGCTCATTTTCGGAGAGAAGGTGATAACGAACAGTTACGGTGTCCTCGGGCACGTTCACTATGTCGATCATCATTTTAAAAGAAAAGAATAGTGGAAAACTGAACATAAACTCGGAACCTCGTGAGAATCTGGGGTATCCTAATTTTTAATTGACAATACTCTCATTCCATCCACTATTCGGACTAATTAACGAACGTTGATAAGTGTCTACGTTAATCAATCCAATTGTAAATACGAACACACACCGACAAGTAATAAGATACAAATGGATAATATGTTGAAACTTTTACGATCATGTTACGTTACGTTACATTATTTTACGTTAGTTCATATATTTTATGTGCAAATCAACGAATGCATCGACAGTTACACGCGGACGGTTACGAAACACAATAATTCCAAAGTATTAATAATTAATTATTAATATCAATTCTAATCTCGACTAGCAGAAAGTATAATTACTATTTGTACAAAAATTCATCGACAATGTGCCAACCGAGCCATGGTTGTTTTAGATGACGAACAAATTGTTCAACGTTTCTTCGTGTACATTTCATAGTACGGTGTGTACCCTCGGTTACAGCGATAGTTTCGTGTAAGTGTGAAAATCGTATTTTCCGTAGAATCTCGTGAGTTTCTCGCCTTACTAATTTAGTAATCTTTCGATAAATCTCATTGTAATTATAAGGATAATTGATTACATAAATACGAAATGTATGTACGCGTTCTTGTGTGTAAATGTGTTGTGCTGTGGGTTTGCGTGAGAAATAACTGAGATACATGTAGGCGTATCCACGATTGTTGTATAAATGGAGAAAACCCTTACCATATCTTCAACGTCTCGCGTATTATTATATTTTCGATACGTCTTTACCGGATCGAAAGTGAATAAGAAAGTGAGGAATCACATTTATATGATTCCCAATTAACATTGCATTGATTCGAACCATTCTCTCTCTCTCTCTCTCTCTCTCTCTCTCTCTCTCTCTCTCTCTCTCTCTCTCTCTCTCTCTCTATTTTTCACTTACGAATCGTCAAGTCTCTTAAACGTGTTCGGCTTAAACACGATCGATCAGTATTAATTACAATTTACAGAAGGAAAAAATGTTTCAGGAACAATCGGATTCGTTTTACTATACGTATGTAGTTTCTATTCGGTATTACGTAAACTTGAGTTAAGGTATCGAGCTGCCGGATACATTCAGAGTAGACCTAATGATTTCGAGTAAATGGTAGAGCAGACGTGGGCGTAGATTGCCCAGTGGGGCACTGGCCTGGCTCCGGGAGCATCGAAAACACGTCGTACTGTATGATATTTGGGATCTAAAAGCGTTAAAAAAATACTTCCCGACTGAAATCATGTATTTATACAATATGTACCTTTTATTTGTTCATTTCATTCAATTAGAACACATATTTGCAGCTTTGTTGGTACTGAATGATCAATGAAATTAATTTTTTAGCTGCACTTATAGATAAATTCTAGAAAAATGTATAGGAATAAATTTGGAGCAGTTAGATTAATGAATATAAAAAAAAACATGATATATATTATGCATTAAACGTTCAATGAATTACTTGTAGAACGTTTGTTGATTAATTATTGAAATACTTCACGGTTTTTGGGATCCAAATATTTGTTAGTGTGTCGCTGCTCCCGGGGGCAAATTAGGGAGTTTCGAGGGCAAAAAGCATTTGTTGCTTCTGCCTGCGATAGAGTATCATTGTCGTTATACCTACACGTATCTTACACCGTTATGGTTTTGTTCTTTAGCAGCGATTGAGATTAAAACGCTTTACGTGTAATGAGTAACGAACCGACACCCTTTTTCTCAACGGAAATTTGAGAGCATACGTGTATGGACGAGCAGTTGTGCATAATCAATGTATGTGACACTTCTGTGTTCCTTGTCGTTAGTGCCTCTCGATAGGGGGAACTCATTGTATATTTTTTACGCGTTTTATCGTGTGTATATTTACCTTAAGTGCAATATTGTAATATATATTTTGTAAAGAATCGAACCCAGTATTTATTTTCGGTAAAACGTGCACACATCGACGAAGATGTAAAACTATATCTACTGGTGGTCGGTGGCGAATAAAACGGAACTGTCACGAAGATTTTTACACTGGACGACTGCATGCACCGTAGGTGCGACGAGAGAATTCTCGGCCGATGAATGGAAAAATTTCAAGTCTTTGACTATCTCACTTGAAGTTTTCGTATTCATATCTCTTCGAAATATATCCTAGCATCGTAAACGGATCTTACTATTAACTCGAGAAATATTTTGTATATACATGGGACGCGCTTGCTTCGTCATTTAAGGGTGGTATGCAAAACTCAATACCTATTTACCGCAAAACGATGTAACGACAATTTTTATATCATGTAATGGACGGCAATGAAATTATGTAAACGTGCGTGTATGTTGTACTTTAAATGATGCCAGCGACATGTCTCAATGGATCATTTTTGTTCGCATACAAATAAAATTATACTTCGGAACATTACCGTTGATCTTCTTTATTTAGCCTAGAACAGTGTGTTCCAACTTGTTCCCGTCCGAGAATCCTACCATTATTCAAATCTCTCCCCGCTACTACGTACTGTCGTAGAGTTAGTGGGGCGGTACAGCAACAGGGGAATAGGGATGAAAAGGTCTACGGCAGTGCTGAGCATATTTGTCTTAATTAAGACAAAACCGTCCCCACCATAACGCTCACTGTCCCCTTTCAGTAAGCGCCGTTACGGTGGGGTAACGAAGACACGAAACACTAATGCGCTCTGCACGGAAGAAGCAAGAGTTTGAGGGGCCCCAATCGTGCCCAGCACAGGTCTAGGGCAACAATGAAGTCTAAGAGTGGGGGAAGTATGTTGGAACTTCCTGTCTTACAATTAGAGTATGCCAAAGTAAATTTTCTGCATTATTTGGAGTATACTGGATGGTCATCTAAATGTAGCCACCTAAATATCTCCTTTATTTCTGATGATATAACGGTATTACCAGATGAATGTTTTGTAAATGTTATTTTCGTCTGATGGTCTTTTTCCAGAGTTTTCAAGATCATTGATATGTTTCTTTTCTTGTATATTCTAGTTGACATTAAAACGCATTTAGACATATTAATAACAATCCTTATATAAAATTTATGGATTTATTTAGTCATTTAAAAATTATCTGTACACTCTTTTAATTATCATACATTATCCTTTTCTTTTCCTTTTATTTTCATAGTGTTCTATCTTAGTCTCCAAACTATCGCAAGTATCTCTCTTCATAAGTGGTTGATAAACCCTCGATTGTACACCTAGAAGTAAAGGATCGCTCTGAAAAGCCAAATCATTAGAGTCCATCGATCCCTCCAATTCTGATAGCATATTTTCTATCATAACAGATTTTATTGTATTCATGGTCCAATCTTTTTGCAATGTTTTCACCGTATTCGTTAATTCCTCCTTATCGTTGTACCACTCGTTAGTTTCGTATTCGCAATACCAAAGGTTCAAGGGTAATTCGTGAGCCAAGTTGTACTGTGGTTTTCGAGGACAATTTACAATATCCAAAAGTTCCAAAATAATCTCTGGTTGCTCTTTCCCTTGACCGACGAGTAAAAGTATTCCCATTAAACAACGAATTTGATGCCATAAAAATGCATGACTTTTTATATTTAATTCACAAATATCATACGCTGGAATGTTTCTAAAGTTTGGTCTGTGTAAAACTACTTTCGCACGAAGCACTGTCCTCTTGTAATTAGTGACACCGTTCGCAACATCCATTTTGCAGATGTTCCGGAAGTCGTGCTCGCCTATAGTGTATTTCACTGCCTGATCCATGGCTTCTATATTCAGTTTACCTCTTGGAAAGAAATACTTGTAAGCTCGAAATTTGCAATCGAATCTCGCTGAGAATGACGTTGGAACAGGACACCATGCGACGCATCTAATGTTTGAAGGCAGCAGTCGATTCAACAGTTTGCAATATGGTAGTTCTTCGTTTAGTTTGTGTTGGTTGTCAAGTTTCAACCTACTGCGTACGTCGATCGATATTACTTGAGCGAATGAACTTACACCTTTGTCTGTTCGTCCACATCTGTGGTAATTCGACGATTCTCGTGCTTCTATGCAACAGCTCTTTGTAAGTGCAGCGAATATATGGTCTTCTATGGTATCGTTGATGCTATCTTGTACCACAAAGCCATTGTAATCCCACCCGAGATAGTAGAATTTCAATAGAATATGTCGTTTGGTGCATTTATCAAAATCGAATGGTTTTTGTGATTTACGAACAGTATTGAGTTTCGATTTTCCATTCAACCTGTTGACAGTGGCTTTCAATTGTTTATTTTCTTCTTCTAGTGCTATTAGCTTTTGTATCAATTCAGATTTTTCGAGTAATTCTAAGTCTTGCATCAAATTTATTGTTTGTTTTTTCTCTTTGGACATATTTGACACGCAATAAACAGAAACTCATGTAATTGTTCTTGCTTGTTATCCGTTTACTATTTCTTGTAACGTAGATATTGTTGATTATTTGTCTTTGTGGAAATATGTATTGAAAATAAAATTAATTCATTACGTATATTGTTGTTATCAATTGTCTATAGTAATAAACAATAGAATTAAAAGGGTGCCATAACCATCAAATAATGTTGACAGATGAATACCACGTATAAATATTGTTGCGCGCATAGAAATTTATAAATATCTTTTATAAATAATTTATAGATTACCGATTTTTAACTTGAAAGAACTTTTAACTTTTAGCAATGTCTAAAGATGTATCTTCTCCGAGGTTAGATTCGATTACTATTGTTTTGTGTATTGTATTTGTAGCGTAGCGCCACATTACAGCTATTCATGCAACTTATGTAGCAAAGTGACATCATCTATGGTAAAAGAGTTCTGAGAAGAGAGTTGTAATACCCTCCGTCAGATGGCGCCAATTTGACAATTCGCGCGCGCACGATCAAATACAAAAATGTAGTTTTTAAGGGAGTCAATGACACCCTTGCCCTGTAATGCGACATCTTCTCTCCTCTGTGAAGAAACTAAAAAATTTATAGGGTAATGTTTCCAGTAGTTTGTTATTAACACTTTACCGACCGGAAGCCTATTACATAGGATTTTCAATAATTCTGCTGTACCAAAAAAGAAAGGCATAGAACCATAGAAATTTTCTTTGACATTGCAATCTTAAATGAAACTATTAGACGACGTTATTGAGGGTGACTTAGTTAGTTCATACTAAGCTAAATGAAAATTTAGCTATGTAACATACATTTTTCAAAAATATACAATAATCACCGGTCGGTAATGTGTTAATAGACTGCGGATCTTTATGCATCTATGAAGAAATTGGTTGGGTGAAATATAAAAAAGTAAAGGATTAGAAAAATTTAAGAATATCGTAATGTTGTTTTTAATGTAACAAAGTCATTAAGGAATGAAATTAATTTTTATTTTATTCTTGCTTCTCGCAATCGATGCAGAACATTTTTATTTTGCATAAAGATCCGCAGTCTGGTAGTCATTAACATGCTATTTCTAAAATGTTTCATTGTATGGGAACGCACGCGCGAGCAACCTATTCGAAGCGTGGAATAGGCTGATTATTGTGCTCATTCAAATGTATAATAATATAATTAGTAGATTTTCATTTTCAAGTAATTTGTTTTCTGGAAGGCTACTGGGTTGGAGGTGAAATAAGGTAGGTTTACCTACTTGTATGGTTGAAAGAAAGGAGCGTTGCGGTAAAAGAAAAGGTAAAGCCTGTATAAGCAGAAGCAGAAAACTATAAGGGTATTAATTAAGACGGCTCAGATACTTTTATCTTTGCAGAAAAGTGTTCAATCATACAAATTGAAACGGCCGTAATAAGGCATCATCGGGGCGCGATAAAACACACAGTTACACGCGCGTTGAAATCTTTTAACCTCCCGATTCCTCGTGACATCTTTATCGCCGCGAGGCTCGGACCGTTCCGCGTACAAACTGGTACTGGTGCCGTAAATGGATGCAGCCGGTAGTGTTTTCGTACATCGACACAAATAGCAATTTATCATTCGACGATGCTACGATGATTTATCAATTACTCAGCCCGTGACGAATATGCATAAAGTATCGTGTCCGCGATGATTACACAAACACGCGGTCCCTTGGTTTGCTCTGATCACTTGCCGTTTCCCAGAGAGGGCTCGACCCCGCGAAACAATGTTAACTTTTGGTTACCGGGGCTTTCGGGAACTCGACCCTTAGTTAAGGAGTCGAGTCGATAAATTAGGGGAGTTAATCCCATTCGAGCTCGAGTATGATTTAACGCGAAGGTGGCTGCACCGGTCCCGTGGTTGGGCTGCGCAACTTTTGCGGATTTTATGGTTGCCCGGAAGAGGACCTGTGGATTTCGCGTCGATGCTGGATGTTTTTCGGAATTAACGCGCTCGAGTTTCGAACTAGGTCAGCGACAGGGTGAGAGACGTCGTCGTGACGTCGGTCACGCCGAGTCGGATCTATTTAACGGGTTCGAAATTAATTAAACGTTCTTCGCCGGCTAATTAACGTTATTCGTGCCGACCGGGTCGGTGATTCAATTACAAGTTACATTCATCGCGGACAAGCCCCGAGGATTTTCAAATGCGTACGCGATACGCGTTATATGTATTTTCGGATTGCCGCCGAAGCCGGAGAGCCAATGTTTGTTTCATCGGGCTTTTATTGGCCCATGAAAACGCGTTCTTACGCTCGCCCGACGCGCAACGCGGCTCCGTCTCATTTTCCGTTCTTCCTTGCCGAGGTAAACATAAATTGTTTTCCTACGCAGATCCATAAAACGATGGAGGACGCTACAAGAAACGTGCCTACGCTCCGCGACACAATACTGTAAAAGACAGTGTACAAAACTAAAGGGAGCGTTTCCCTGGTACCGGACACGCTTTTGAAGTGAAACTTCTTTGCTGAGGATAATAATTTTCTGACGGGACGGATATGTGACGTGTCGATGCAACGGAAGTGGAATGTCGGACGGGAAAATTTCAACTGAGAATCAACGGAGAAAAATAATTTCTTACCCCGACGGGATTCGAACCCCGGTCCACCGATTGGGGACAACCAATAATGATCGTTAGAATGATAGCGAACATTTTGGAATATATCGCAACGAATAATTTTTTTATAGTTAATTTATGTAGGAGCCACTGAACTTTGGAAGATGGATAATCGGTAATTTGAATTGCAAATCGGATTCTAATGTCACTGGTAATTGGATATCCTTAACGAGACCTCGAGTGACAGTTACATTTGACGGTTGTGGTTTATCGACTGCCTCTAAAATTTTCTGAGCCTTACAAACGTTCGCGTAATACAAATCTTCAAATTCCGTGCGCTCACTAAAACGCGATTTGTACTGTTCCTCGGAAGTTAAAAGTTCAATTGTTTCTTGAATTAATTCGAATGATTCGAAATCGCGTTCCATTTTTGCCAGACGTAGCCGTAATTGGTGAATGTCACCTGAGCCTGATTCACCGAATTCACTCAAGATTTGATTTGATAAACGACGTCATTCTCGCCTTTACAGTCCCACGTTTTTTTACTAATTCGCTTTCAGTATTTACGTTGCCCCCGCTCGTTATGATTACGTTCGAAATGACACGGAAGAGAGAAGAAAAGGAAAACGAATGTCAAGGAGTGGTGAATCTAACAGTGTGACTTACGTTTACTGCTTCACCGGCGACGTTTTCGTCCTACGGTGTTGCGTGTGTCGTTGCCTTCTTGATCGTCGAGGACGATCGATCCTGTTGTTCAGCTGCACCGACGATGTCTGTCTTACGGTGATGCTGGATACTGACCTCGATGTGGAAGACAATGCGATGTTCTCGAACCTCTGGATTGTGATGTTGTCGCTGACGGACCGATGCATTTCCTCACCAACGTTAATGTATTTAAAACTCAACGATACAAGAAGTAACGAAACTAGGGAGTAACGAGTAACTAAGTAACAAAGCTTTAGAAGTAGCAATGCGTATCTTTCGAGCGATTTTTGTGTACTGGCCTGCCTCGTCGTGTCTTGTCTAACGTCACATTGGTTTTCACGTGATCGGATGTTTGTGGATTTTAAGTGGGAAAATGTAGCGTTTCGTAATTGGACGTGAGTGTATTGGGAGGAGTTTTGAGTCGGGGAGAGTGGGAAACTGTCAGGAAATTCCTTGCTATTGTCTTCGTTCGTCAATGGCGTGATTTATGGTGGAAAGTCCGTTCATCGCGTTGTTGATTTGATCGCACGTGCTCTCCATCTGTCGGGATCGAGATTATCCAATTGCCGTGGTCGTAAACGAATTTCCTTGGTCGGGTTGCAGCTGATTTGCATTTGTTTTTGTGGTTAAAAACTCTCTTTCAGGTATGTCCCTTTGTGGCCTGGAGGAACGGTACGGTACGATCGTACATCTCACGTTCGGTCGGCGTAAGACCGAACAGTTTATTTAAGGTAGCATCAATATCAACATCTCGAGTTATTAGCGACCGCATTACATTGCATTACATTGCGTGCGATTATAAATACATTCGTCACATCGTTCACATTTTATTCTTATTCACATTGTATTTAACCCTTTGCACGTAGACACGTTTTTATATAAATAGAAAAATATAATAAAAATTTGTCGAGGTGATCGGTGAATGATTCGGGAATGGGAATGGGAATGGGAATGGGAATGGGAATGGGAATGGGAATGGGAATGGGAATGGGAATGGGAACGGGAAGAGGAACGGGAACGGGAACGGGAACGGAAAGGCGAATCGGCACGGAGTTGAGCCGCGCAGCCATAAGGCAATCAGTCTAATAGAATCTCCCCGGTCGCCTATCGAATGATTCATAGGATGTCGCATGGGAAGCGAATTTATTAATAAGAGGCAGAACCAGCCATGCCAGCGGACCGGCTCCGAACTGATTCGTCATTATTACATGGGCCCTGACCCAGCGATCTTACCATCCAACGCTAATTGGTCGCCATGAACGCGTTTCAGCTGCTGATTTATCGCGCCAATATACATGTATAGCCGCGTTGCTCTCTTTCGTCGCGACCCTTCTCTTTCCCTCTCTTTCTCTTTTTGTCTCTCGTCCTTTCTCTCTCGCTCTCTCCTGCCGTTCAGCTCCGTGGCGACTGGAAATGAAGATTTAACGAAATGATGAGAGAAAGGACTGGTCGCGGCGGTTCTCGCGAGAGAAATATTACAACGATTGTCTCGGCGCGGCGCGCGGATCGCGTGCACTGTAAACAACGAAAATACTATTCGCTCACCGTGTATTTTACTGAGCGAGACAACGATTAAAACGAACGCCCCGGCGTTTTTCTCCGGGGTCAAGAGAAATCGCTCTGCCCCTGTATATCCTTCGTAACGATCAGCCGCGAACCTTTCAATTCGAGGACGCTGGAAACTCGGTGATGCCATGGAATTCTTGTGAAACTATAAGCTGTACTTCTCACATACCGGTTAGTCACTAAAATTTATAAGGTTCTTTCCAAAAGTTTATTTCCTGAACGAGAAGGAAAGTTTATTTGGTTCGTCACAATTTGTCTAATTTCTCGAAAAGATCCTAGTCGAATGGTTAAATGGCGAACAGATTATTGTGCTTATAAAAGTATCTGGACAGGGCCGTGTCGTATTATGATACAGAGAGGCGGCCGCACCGAGCGGATCGTTAATTAAGCGGCACCGTCAGGAGGAAATAATTAAACATTTTTACGCAACGCTTTCCTACATTGGTCCATGTTACTCCGATATTGATGTATACGCTTTACGAGTATCGTATTTTTTAAGATCACAATCGAAGGTTATTTTGAAGAAAAACCATTTAAGGGACGGCATTTTGAAGTTTTGCATCTAGTCACCGTACGTCGATGATACTTCAGCCACAAGAGAAAGAGTGGCGTCGGAGGTTCATATTTTCCGTATTAATTTACGGTTGCTCCCACAGAATATAAAACCGGCGAAAAGAGCATTGCGGAAGAATCTCCCGCGAATGATATTTTTCGCGCGGCCGTAAGTCTGCCGAGTAGGGGGCCGTGTATCTTGGGCGAAAACAAACCGCGGCCGAATCTCCATAATGCTTAAAACTGCACTCTCGCTTGAACACGGAGTCCTCGCCCGCAACATCGTATCCCCGAGACGCAATCTCGCCGTTTCCAACCAAATTGCCCGGTATTTTTCGACGCGCGAGTGTCCCCGTGTCCGAAACAGGGAGTGAAATCCGTGAAAAGTTTTGCGGAGCGAGCATTAATGCCCGGGCCGCATATTTATCCGACTGTTACATCAAGCTTTACGTAACCGCACCAAGTGGCGGAACACGTTATTACGGTCAAAGCAAGTCCGCGGAGTGTTTGAGGAGTTGGCCCAAGAGAGGCAGAACAAGATGAGAAACGGGAGAGCTTCGGGCCGCGAGAGACGAAGTGAGAGAGAGAGAGAGGGGGGGGGTGGAGAGAAAGAGAGAGAGAGAGAGAGAGAGAGAGAGAGAGAGAGAGAGAGAGAGAGAGAGAGAGAGAGAGAGAGAGATGGGGAAACAGAGAGAAGCGAGAGGGACGGTTACAAGCGCACTGGATGTGCAACTTCTTGCGCAAGAGGTGCTCCGCAGTGATTCATCATTGTTACCGGGAATATTGGGATATATATCGGGGAGGTCCCTCGGGCTGAAAGCAAATGGAGTAGACAGGGGTCTATACCCTCCATCTACTTAAATGCCCCTACATTCCGCCGATGGAGGGTACTTACGTTAGCCCCGTTTCGGTTCCCTCGCCCCCTCCCCCCATGGCTGCTGCAGTTTTCTGATTAAACTACGTCGATTTCCACGAACAAAGTGCACTTTACGCGAGACTTCACGCGATTGACTTTACGCGAGATTTCGTCGCGTATATTAATCCTTTTTTCCGAGGGTGGGAGTCGCAGTTACCGGAGCCGGCGAGGATATACGGACGCATCAGGAAATCGCACACGGCTCACGTAAATGGACATTTCCTTAACTTCGTCTCAAAGAGCGACCGTACTTTTTCCCACACGCCGTATCCGCGTTCTCTGCTACCGGTGTGTCTACCGGGTGGCCGGTTTCGCCCCGGTGCTTTTGAAAAAGCAAGCTCGTGCAAAAAACGGGATCCCCGATGTCTGAGTGGATCGACCGATGATATCAAAGCGGTGCTATTCAACGGTTAAAGTTTCGGGGGTCCGATTGAAATTTAAGCGACGCGACCGTCAAGAGGAAAGTTTCCCCCGTGCGTTGACCAAGCTAATTAGAGGACCGGGTACAGCGTACCTCAATGGGTCCGATTGTTTTCACCGTATACTGCAGTTACCATGTTAATGGGATTCCCATGCGAGAATTCCAAGTCATCTGCAAAAAAAAAACTGACAGAACACCAAGAGGGCGTTATTAAAGTTTATCGGTACCACATTTTTACGCAGGTTTAAACAAGTTGTAAATATTAACTGGAAACTACGCTCTTTGGAACGATCAGCACAAAATCCCGGAAGCTGCCCCGACGATTTCGATGAAAATTTCCGGGCAGATACATAAAACCATTTCCTATGATGTATTGGGAGCGGATTTTCGAGAAACATTCTTAAAAAATAAACAAAAAATACTTGCCACGTAAAAGCCAATGAATGTGTACTTTTCAATACTAACATTGTATTAGTTCTTTATTTAAAACTTCTGCTTCCGACACATACATTTGATATGGGTTGGGAGCGGATGACTCATTCGTCCGGAACGATGCACCGCATACGTTTTTACTTATAACTAGACCACGAATTTTTATGTAAAATAAAAATTGTCTACCTACATACTATCCACGTATGGTATCAGTATGCTCGTACATTTAATTCATACCTTATGTTTACGAGCTCTTCTCGATCCGATACAATTACTCGAAAACAACACAGTGTTAAGGAATAGTGGAAGGCTTCTTTTCGAATTAACAGCACCAGCACTCAAGATTTTCTTGTCAACGGCAAAAGTCGTACGTCCACTTTATTAAAACAGAAATAAAGATATAATAACTAAATTAAACCGACACCAAATTATAAACAAGAAGAAACTAGAATTAATAGAATAAAGAAAGAGAGAAACCAAGGAAGCGCGCACACAGACAATGGCTCTTTTCTTAACCGTAGAGTGCGAAGCAGCGATAACAGCTCAAGCAAAGCTGGAGTTCGAACAGCAACTGATTTTTCGGCAATCACCGGGGAACGAAGAGTCAGGACGATCGAGGGGAGAGGTGACGAGGGCAGGTATTGTCTCGAGACCGTGTTTATGATTTCGGCAGCCTCCTCGTCTCGCTCCTCTTTCCCCTGACCCATGCTAACTCGCGTGCCGCCTTTGAGCTAGCGCGATTCGCAACACACAGCTTCGTTGAGTTTGAGTATAAATTGATTTTTAATAGGAAAACGTGAGTCACAGCAAAGACTATTGTCAATTTAAAGTTCGATCAACTGAAAGATGGATTGATTTTGGCCTTTAGTCTTTCCTCGAACCCTCTAGATCGCCTAATACCAGTTTGCGACAGCCGACGACACTCCGGCTAACGAAATCAATGGACACGAGTAATCTCCGTAAGCATTCTACCGCACGTACCGTGGCCGCACGCGTCGAGGCAGTCGTTTTTTCGCAGATTCCCGGCAGGCTAACGAGCCGAATGAATATCGAGTAAATCGGACGCGCAGCTGTATTTCCCATTCCGCGGGGGCCAGCTTCCAATCTGTTAGGCGGCGGCTATCCACCTTACCGCGTGCCGAATTTCATCTACGAGCTTTGTATAAAAATAACCGTCTCGGGCGAGCGTACGCCATATGCGAAACGCCATGTGGCGTAGGGTCAACAATGTCACCGAGAGAGTCTTCCCCGCGCCGAAAAAGGGTGTTATGGTTGCTGTGCGCGATGGTCGGAGCACCTGCCTGCCTCGAGGTGAGACACTCACTCTCCAGAGAGAGAGAGAGAGAGAGAGAGAGAGAGAGAGAGAGAGAGAGAGAGAGAGATGGGGAGAAAGATCGAGGAGACTCTCTTCGGGAAAGGGATTATCCGCGACCTTTCTCGATCGGCGCGCGGTGGTTAGACCGAGTGTGTAACGCGACGATCAAAGGTCGCTTAAAACCCTCGTCAAAGGAAATTCTTCCCCGAGGCACCCAGGAATCGTTCGACGAGCGTGTACACGAGCGCCAATGAACGATCTTCGGTTGCCGAGGAATGCGTCCTCGGCGAACCCGGGGTCCACGACGACGCGACGCGACGCGACGCGACGCTCGAAAACTTCGCCGCCATCGCGTGATCCCGTTGAACGATAAGGGGCCAAAGTTTTTTCCCCCAGACTGCCGGCGATTTCATAATTTTATTACGAAAAATCCCCCACACCCTCGTGCCTCTCCCTTTTTCTGCCCCTTGGACTGGCTACCCTCGCGAGAAGTTTCGTTGCGCACTCTATCGTTTCTCCGTGAGTCTAGCGACGATAACGCTCGCTCACGGAGCGTCCCGCAGAAAAATGAAATCCTGCCGAGATTATGCGAAAGCGAGAACGCGCAGTCTGTCAGAGACGGCAGACGAAAGATTCATTGGACGGACGAGGAAGTTCGCGAAACCCTTTTCGGAGACGAACCTGACGGATTCAATTGTTGAAACCCTTTGATTGTTGTCGAGGCGTATACGGTAGGTACTCGTCGCTCGTTGCACGAGAACTGGGCCAAAGATTCCCGTCGACACCCGAGGTTTTTGCAACGAACGAGTCGACCAATCCCGTAAGATTTCCCCACTTATATTTCAGAATTGAGTTAACCCCTTGGCGTATTTTAACACATTTATGGTACGTGGCTAAATTTTCAGTTAGCATTTAGTATGAACTAACTAAGTCATCCTCAATAACGTCGTCTAATAGTTTCATTTAAGATTGCACTGTCAAAGAAAATTTCTATGGTTCTATGCCTTGTTTTTGGTATAGCAGAATTATTGAAAATCCTATTAATAGGCTTCCGGTCGGTAAAGTGTTAACGAATCAGACTGGTGATGAAGATTCTAACAAAGTCTAACAGCTACGAATGTTATGCCTTTCTTTCTAGATGAAATAAAATTTAGCCATACAAAGATATAATGTTTTTTTTTCTCTTCTACGATATTTTTGGGGATAAAGACGTTTTAATCGATGTAACTGTAAAGAAGATGTTACGGCAAGGGGTTAATCTGGGTTATCGTTCGAACAAGTTCGCAGATGAACACACGGGGACAGAGTTCAGGTTAAAATGAAGCTCGCACCAGTCCCGAACGTGACTTTTATCATTCGCGTCGGTTCGCAGGAGGTTAATGCGCCGGTAGTTTCGCGCTCGAGTGACCGGCGGGGGTGGAGTGTGGAAAATTCGTCTCGCATCGAGTACCCCGCTATTGGTTGAATTAATGAAACACGCGTCGGAACTATTACGAATAATGAGAGAGAGAGAGAGAGAGAGAGAGAGAGAGAGAGAGAGAGAGAGAGAGAGAGAGAGAGAGAGAGAGAGAGAGAAAGAGGGAGAACATCCCGAAATCCCGTGCGTCGAGGGCGTCAGTGGCAACGACGTTTCCGGTGTCCCAAGGCGAGAAAGAACGTCGAGGAGGGATTGTTTGAACGAGGGCGAGCCCGCCTCGAGGTAAAGTACCCTTCGGTCCCTCCTCGAAAAGGGATTATCCAGGCCCGGAGTCTATCGGTGGTTCGCCACAGTGTAACACGACGATCAAAGTTCCACGGTGCGTCGTGTCCCGGACCTATAAAGGGATCCCGTGTGCCCGAGGCATCGCGGAATCACGAAAACACACATACAGGGAGAGAGAGAGAGAGAGAGAGAGATAGTAAAGGAGTATCTAATGTGTGCGTAGCGATGCTGGGGCCCACCGTCGAGCTGGGCTGTACCTTGTTATTGTTAGTTATCGCATTAATACTCGAGGACGACGACGAGGACGAGGAATAGGACGACGTCGACGTCGCGGATGGTGTCTGTGTGCGAACATCGCTCGGTTACGTCGCTGTTTCGCAGCCAGTGTGCGGAGCCATTAGCAACGGGCCGGGGGATATATAGGCGTCCTGTTCAAACACTTCCTTCGCAGGAATTCGATCCGTCTGCTCGCCGCGCGTCGCGTCGCGTCGCGTCGTGCCGGGATCTCTAACGTTGTCTCCGGCATCGATAAAGTACATCGACTGTATACGGATTTTCTTCCTTCCGAGGACACTTCGCAGACGCGACAGACGATACTCTCGCGCCAGGGAACGGATCTATAACGTTTTCTGGTAACGCGGTCCCAAGCGGCGCCCACGGCGCCTCGAATACCACGACGTGGAATGATTGCGACACTGACAAAATGCCGAACCGAATACTTCTGCCTTTTATTACCCGATACGTATCCCCTCTGTTTCACTCAAGCGCGGCCGCGTGATTCGCCACTCCACCGAACGTATATCAACGAAAATGTTTGAAAATTAGAGAGCAGAATGGCCCCTTAGTAGATTTTGCGGATGCCCGGAAACTTGGGCACGATCTGTGTAAGGTACTCGCTGCCGATCGATTCGCAAGGCGGCGAACAGAACGTTCGTTGCTCTTGCTCCGGATTTCACCGAGGTCGAATTCCTAGGTTCCGGATAGAGCTTCCGCTAATTAACTTAGGAATCTAGATCAGCGATAAATCGGTGCGGGTAACAAGGATATCGAGCTGATCGTGAGTCCCGACCGATAGGCAGGAAGCCGAGGAAGTGTCGATACGCGGGTATGTTAAAGCGCAGCCGGTGACAGAGCGCAGCGGTGAATCCGCTCCATAAATCCCGGGGACAAAGGCGTCCGGGGGCTGGGAAATGTCAGTGTGTCGTCGACAGTGTTTCTCCCGCTGCTCCGCAGAAAAGGTATCGATGATGGCACCGGCCACGGGGTCAGAAGTTGCTCCTTTTTCCCTCGAAAGTCACAGCTGCCCTCACACCTCTCCGCGAGACTCTCGCTCGACCGGAAGCGTGCGCGCATACCGCAGCATGTTCACTGTCAAGGACAGCTGTTCCGCTGTCTACGACCCGACTGTAAGAGGCTGTAACACCGATTTCTCGTTCCTCCTTCTTGTCGTTTTTTTTTTTTACATTCCCGTCTATGCCCACGACGAACGAGATCGTGTGTTGCGTGTCATAGTCTTGATCGTCTTTCAGGAAGTCGTAATGTACACCCCGATGGTGGCATGCGACTTCGAACCAACTAACAGAGCGGAACAGAACGATTCGAAACGATGAACGTTCGCCTCGGAGGATCAACTAGGACTGGACAGATTTCGGTGATCCGGGTGGGACCTCGCAACCGGAGGAAATTAGGCGAAAATGATCCTCGGGTCGGCTTTAAGCGAACCACCCCTTATCCCAGTCATTTTTCTTCTGCTGATTGGATTCGTCGACCATAGGCAGGGCCGTGCGGTAGATTGTCTCAGCATGATGCGAGTCTTCTTCATTTTTTTTTCTTAATGTCTAGATAACAATGTTATACATATAATTAATGCACGTAATACACCAAAATTTTGGCCTCAAAATTTTTCTACAACCTCTGGTTTTTTCAAAAAATCGAATTATAGTTAAACAGTTAAATTTTTATTTTTTCAAGGTTAAAAACATTCGTACCATAATCTACCTATTTTTCCTAGATTCTGCAAAGTTTCAGATTTCATTTAAAAAAAAGTTCATCGCTCTACCTCATTTCTATCGAAAGTTATTCCTTTTTGAATCGAGTTAGGTCAAGTTTTCCCACTGTGCGCTGCCTCTGTGTGTCGTATCGCGTTACGGTCATGTGTTAGATTTAGATCGTTTCATAAACGATGCAACCTTCCTTTCGTATTCTCAGGAGCTCAAGTATAAACGCATGCAGCGTATTATCAAATTATTTTGCGTACAGATACACTTTCAAGTTTGCTTCGAATAGAACGCGGTTGTCGAGAATCCTGTAAACAGGTTGTCAGTCGGCAAAGTGTCAACGTGCAAGCGAGATCTAATTTAATACTGAAACCGTACAAAGGACTGTATCGAAGGACGAGGTGAAGGTTGATTTCATTTAGCGAAACCGATACACGCTCGAACTTACAATCCCTCTTGAGATATTTGCCAACTATCCGACGGTGCCGTGGCTCTGGGAAATTAGCGAGTGATAATAATTAGCGTTTCTCTTTCGCACAAACGACGGCGGATCACAAAGCATCTTTGGCGGTGATGTTGGCTCCGCAGAGATGGTACTGGCTCTGTCGTCCTTTGCCCTAGTCCTTTTGATCCTCGTGACCGTGGACTGCCGACAGAGAAATCGAGGGAGAACGATATCGGGCAAGAGGGAATACGATAGCTAGACAGAGGGAGAGAGAGGCGAAGAGAGGAAGAGACTACTTTATGGCACGTATTCGTCGCTAGTTCGAAAATCAACGTTGTTTCTAATTAACTTCGTAATTAACCAAACGTAGTTAAGACGGGACCGACCAGTCGACGATGGTTCGCTGCCAACAGAGATGTCCCAGTTATGGCGTTGGAGTTCTTTAAACGAGTACACTGGTTCGGAACTTTTAAAACATCGGTTCTTTTTCTTCTTCTTTGGAGCATGTGCCTGAAAAAGGATTTATTCGAATTCGTAAAAACAACGAGGTCACAGATGTTATAATAGCAAGTATACAATTTTTTCTTACTTATCTTTTGTGCAAAGAAGCCGCGAAGTTCGAGATAAATGTTAAAAGCTAGTGCTTTTCTCGAAATTATGCTTCCAGAAGTTGCTCTTAGGAGATTTTGGTATCCGAATGTGTCCAACTTCTGTAACCGTTCACGGTCGACATTTTCAGCGGGAAAGAAAGTTTTTTCTCGAACAAACCACCGTTTTCTCGTTTTTCAGAAGTACAGACGAATTATACACTGTATAGATAATCTATTTTCGTTCGAATTGCCACAACAATTTTTCAGTTGTTACGTTCGAATCTCGTTTAACGCTGGTAAGACAACAGCTGAACATGGATTTCAACTCGATTTTAGCAAATCTGCCGTTTTACAATTTTTCCTGATAAGAAAATACAGAAATAAACTTCAAACGTCGCTTAACAACACTCCAGTGAAATTCCCGGTTTTTTACCGGTCACTGATGGGCGGAAAAAAATTTCTCTCCGCATTCGACGACTTTGTTTAGGCTTTCGAGGGAGTGTGCCCACTTAATCGACCGTTCCCGTTCAGTTTCGTGGACAAAATAACGCTCGCTCGGGGTCGAATCGAGCACGTATCGGTGACAAATAGAAAGCGTACACAAATTTTTGTATTTCAAAGCCGGGTGACGTCCGGGGGAATTGGCAAGCGATGACAATTATCTGCGACCGACAAACAATATTCCATAAAGCGCGTCGGTATCGAGTGGAAACCCGGACAACACGCTCCAATTTCGTTCCTTTCCGATTTAGAATCCGTTGGCCGGCACTGTTTCCCAGGGTAAAAAGAGTTTCACCGTTAAGTAGAAACCGGTGTAGCGTTAGTTACGCTCGTTGTGCGAAATTGGACGCTTAACGGGAGGCGATACGCGAAGAACAAGCAGATAATGCAACCGCTCGGCCTGGCCCGTCCCGTCCCGTCCCGTCCCGACCTGGTTGAGACGTGTTTCGTCCGCCGGCGAATTTTAAATACGGTCGAGATATCGGCGAAAATTGCTGCCGCGGGAAACAATATGAATTATTACTGGGGAAACGATCTTGACGCGGCGTCCGTGCCTGAAAACTACGTGGAATACGACGTGTGAATTTATATGCTCCTGTATTAGTTGTACAAATTTAGTTTCACGCTGTAACTACTCTTACATACGAGGTACATATCTGGTTACAACTTGACACAAAGGCTTCTTTTTGGCTAGGCTATCTAATGGGTCAGGTCCGATTAAAAAAATCAACCCAGAGGCGTATTTTGATCCTCCAACCCGGCTACAACCCTTTCAGAATATACATATAACACAGGTCTACGAAACGTATTTAAAATCAATATTTTGCAATTTCTGTCTACCTTTAAAACAGTTTCATCGTTTCAAAGGGTGTATCGAGGATTTCTTGACTGAGTGGATTTAGTGGAGTCTGTGCAAGGGGTTAAACGAACTCCGGAACACGGAATACAAAGGTACCATTTAACGAGAAAGATCAGTTCTCAAAGCGGTATCGGTTGTCTATTAAAAAGAGCCCGGCATCGGCGACAAGGCAGGCGAGCCTAAATTACGGTAATCTCAGCCCGTTTCAACATTCCATTTCGGCTGCTTGGCACGATCGCGTCTCCCAGCGTTTGGCATGATCAGGCTGCTGGTGGGCACCACGGTGGCAGGCTATCAGCATGCCAGGAGGCGTTATCTCGGTCACGAATGAATTTCGTCCGCAATTCGTAGGCGATTCTCGGCTAATACCGGTGCCGGTCGCACCCTCAAGAGCTCGTCAACCCCCGGTTCGACTCGCTCGCTTACATCCGACAAAAGCTCCGGGTCCGGGATGCATATTGATGCAGCGTGGCGTTGCGTGACGGTCCACGGATAGGGCACGCTTGTTCCCTTTTCCTCGGGGTTGCTTGAGCGCGGGGGGAGAAGAGGCTCGTGTATCCGGGAAATTAGCGGGCAATAACAATTCGCGTCCGACGGGTTGACAAACGGCGGGCCTACAAAGCGACGCGTCTCGCTCCCTCCGGATGTGCGATGGAAATCGGCCGGGTTCGGCGTACGGCCTACCTACGGTATCGTGGTGGACCTCGCTGCTAAAAGAGAGAGGACATTGTCCTGGCGCATGGCCGCGGTGCGGCGGGCCACAAGCCAGCGGGTGGTTGCAAGAACGCCTATGTCCGTCGCAGCGGCCGCCTTTTGTGCCCGGCTAAATGAAAAGTCATCTCGAATCTATTACTTTCGAGTTTTGCCACTGGCCAGTGTAAATATTTGGGGTTTCGGGCATGGTGTCGTCCATGCAGATAGGGAGGATTCCTCTTCCCATTGTTGCCGCTTGATAATTTATGATCCCGGCAAGCTCTCGCGCCTACTGTTCCCTTTCTCGCTCCCTTCCACCTCGGTCTGCACCCTCCCTTCTTTCTCTCTCCCTCCCCGACAGTTCACGGACAACATCGTGCCCCTTTCTCTATACGTGTGGTGTGTGTGTGTGTGTGTGCGTGTGCGCGCGTATAGCTCGGCTCAATGTGGGCGCGACCCCCGCGGCGATAATTGTCCGATTCTGGCTCGGGCAGAAAGCGAACTTTTCGCACTTTTCACGCGATCTTCCGGGACAGAGGGCCGCGCGACGTTCGCAGGGGCTGCTCGCCACTGATTGTGCCGATTGTTCCGTGCCGATTTCGACGAATCTTCGTCCGGGACGAGGCTTTGTTGGCGCATTGTGCGGCGTCGCGCGCCCGCGCCATCGTGGTGAACCGAGCATAGACACCAGCCCGGTTTATGGGCGATTTAGGAATTGGCGGTTTGATTGTCGCCTATAGACACCCGGAGAATAGCTGTTTAACGATACGGTAAATGCTCGAAGGATTCGTTTGGGGAGGACGTGGCTGATTTACGGTGGACCAGCCCCTCGATCCTCGGACCACGGAACAGACCAGGTATCGCGGCTTGCCCTAGGGGTCGTCGACGAGTTACGAACTTGACTCCATCGATTGATAAGGTAAACGTACTTACGTGGAGATCGTGTTCTTCTTACCAACCACTTGTTCCGTTCGCTCAACTGTTTAGCTCTTCTATGTATGTATATCAATATGGACAGCAGATTTTATGCATTTATCACAAAAACGTGTAGCTGTAATTTAAAACAGTAAAAACATTAGAAGATGTTAAAAATACTGTTATATTATTTTCAACTTATTCAACGTATTAATGAAGAAAATAAATTTCTATAACACTTATTTATTAAAGAGAAATAGAAAATAACTTTCTATTTTACTTAATAAGCTTCGACTGGAGGGGTTAAGGGTTGAATAATGCATGCAACAATTGCAAATTACTTTGATTTTGTCCGAGGTTCGTATCCAGCGGTCGACGTGTTAAATAACCTCGTTGTCCGAGAGCGAGGGCTATCGGGAAGAAAGTTGGAACCACGAAACCGTATGGAAATTCATGTTTTAAATTAAAGATCCGTAGACAACACGGACCGCCACGCCGCGTAGACAAACAATAGAAACAATGGACGGTCGTTGGCCCTCTATGCATTGTACACGGTCCGCGTGCGTGGACTATTCTTGAGCACACAATGGCTACAAGGTTTCTCCAAATAAAAAACGCCTGCTTGCTCGTTCTCTTTCTCTCTCTCTCTCTCTCTCTCTCTCTCTCTCTGTCTCTCTTCCTCTGTCGTTCTCGCTCTCCTGCTCTCTTTTGCTCGTCATAGCCGCGGCGAGAGCGCGCGCCTGTATGCTTTGAGATGTTAAAATCGTCCCCGTGGCTCGCGGCAAATATTTGGTCGGTAAGGCAAATGTTCTCGGCATTATGAGAAGAGCTGCTCAAATAATCATTCCATGTATCGACCGAACGAGACCGACGAAATTTCGTTGCTTATCACGGCCCGGGGTTGTTCGTCGATTCGTTCCGTCGCGGTGCTGTAATCAGCGTTCCTTCAGGGGATAATTCGCCGTGGACGCGACGGGGAATAGGTATGAAAGGCAAATAAAAGATCTGTTCCTGATTGCCGAAGAATTTCTGCCCGCTGGTGTGCATAGTTCCCTTAAGTCTACACTGCGCCGGCTCGAACACAAAAGAAATTAGATTTGCTTTTAGAAAACTTGTTTATCCACTGCACCGCGTCCGACGATGCTCACCGTGGATCCTCTGCGGAGCAAACTTTGGAATTTTGTCTTACTCGAAGCTATGGTGTGGCCTAGGTTTTGTTGAACTGCCCGGAATCACTTGTTGGATCACTCTTCCTGTCGTTTTTGGTATTGTACTGTACAGTGTGGTACAGTCGAATCGCTTAGCATCGTGAATCTAATATTCTGTTCACATTTTTATCGGTAAATAGGTATCCTTGTTTTTTGCTTCTAACGAGAAAATTAACAAGTTTCTTAATGGTTATATTATGTACTATAATAGTATTAACATTAAAACTACCGACCACTAAACGCAATTGGCATACTTTGCCTTTTAATAATGAAGAAATTGCATTTATTTACATTTCGTAGTAGTTTTTTGAAAATATGTACTTCATTAGAAAAGTTTGCTAAAACAATTTCTCAGAAAATCATATTTATAATTTTAGTATTTCTAAAAGAACAAGTCAGGAGCAAGTAATTTCGACCCCCCTTGGCAAATCTAATGTTAAAAATGATTTCGGGTGATGAATTTTTAAATGATCGTCAAAGGTAAATAATCATCCCTGAAGGGTTGTTTTTGCTGAAATAATGATCCCGACAGAAATTCTTAGATTATGTTGCTGTTGGGGTGATTGGTTCAACAAAATCACAAAAATCACTATGCATGCTATTAGCAACGTATCGTAAAATGCTTCGTCGGTAGACATTGCATGAAGGAACTTCGAAAAAGTTAAATGGTCAAAAGAATAATATGCACGCAGAGAATGTGAACATTATGAAAATGAGTTTGAACAGAGAAGGTCGAAGAAACTTGAAGACATTGATCTAAAGAGGCGTTGCCGAGCACGAAGTTCCCTCGAGGTTCGTTCTCCTTTGTATCTAATTTCGCAGCATTTTGTCAACAGTCAGCTGTTGATAAGCAGGACAAGAGGATAGTTGGAAAGAAAAGAATTTTTAATCGTCCGGATGAGAATGCCTCTTTAAAGACGACCCAGTTGGGCGGACTCATTTAAATTCTCTGGCCATTCGTGTATCCACCGTTTGTTCGCCGGCACGGTGGATTACGTTTCTCTTCCATTGCCGTCAGCGAAAGTAAACTTTCGAAATTTCTGCCGACCAAGGTTGGTCTGCCACTGGGGAAGAGGGAAAAAAAAATGAGAAGAAGAAGAGGAAGAAGAAGAAGAAGAAGAAGGAGAAGAAGAACTGTATATTGTGCCCGCGTCCGCGAAACTCCACGGATTCTATATCTTCCTGTTATTCCACGCAGACTTTGTCCTCGAACTTCGACTCGGTTTTATAAAGGTAAAGTTCCAGTGAAAGGATAGGCATAGTCCTCGATGCTGTTGTTGCAGCTGCCGGCCGGAATTTCGGTGAGAAAACAAAGTTCTTCGAAAAGTAAAACGCCTCCGGGGCGCATTGAAACCATTGCCGGGCCCCGCCGTTTCCCATCGGCCGTCGTCAAACTTTATCTTCCATAAATTTATATTCCTCCATGTTCCACGAGCTCCACGAACGAGCCGCGACTTCGTGATTCTTCCGTCCCCTGCGTTCTCCGGTCGACTTAACGGCCAGTCACGTGTAGACGGGTCAAAATATCGATTTTTCTTTTTATTGTACATATGTATATTGTAGGGTTGACGAGTGTATCGTATGCGTGTACAGTGTACAGTACAGCTCTATATATGACTGAATTTGTTGTAATAGCAAAGAATCCAAAATAACAGTAGAGTTATAGAAAAGGTTATCCGTGTGTCCTTACGACTTTTTACAAATAAATATGGCTTTCCCTTACAATATTGTTTAAAAATATAGAACTGTAACGCATTATGCACTAAACTCACACCCATAGATCGTTTAAATAAACAAAATTAAAATAGAAATTGCAACAGGCATTGCAGGATTTTTTCAGATTTTTTACAGCCTGAAGTGCTTAATAAACACTTAGTTAGTAAAACATACCATATTGGTGGCGGAAGGTTAGAAATACTCTCCCAAAATTCGATGCTTAAATTTCTTGAAATGACAAAATTATTTTAGCGAAGCTTAAAAATACACCTGTCACACGGAATACCCTCTTAATCAACGACTTCCGGAATAGGATCGCGTAGCAAGTAGGAAAATTTGCTTGGCAAAGATACGTTCGGTTTTCTTAACGACCCGCTCATTTGTACGACCCATTTCTGTCTCGTTCTCTCTCTTTCTCCAATAGTCGGAGGATTAAAGCTGCTCTTAAATTTTTGTAATTTCAGAAGATCGCCGACGTTTTCGCATCCGTCGCAATAAAATTAGACGTTTATATCATGGTTGCGAAAGAATGTTTTTCCTGAATTTCTCTTTCATCATAAATTCTTTGAAATTCTGTTCTATGTTTCTCCTTGTTAAAAACAAAATTCTCCTGATGAATATCCTCCACAGCTTTCCTGCATCCTTCCACGTTCTCTATTTAAATCGTCCGAACCACCTGCACATTATAATTTCTAATAGACGGTCTCTATCGGCTGAAGAGAAATCAGCGTTCATAAATTCTGAAGAAGGAACAACTAGCCAGGAGACAATCAGCGGCTGCTTCTACCTTATTTTAATCACCGCGATACGAGCTTCTACCGGATCACCTGTACTTCCTCCGGACCAGATGTTCAATCACTCGTTGACCCGCTAAACAATGTATTCCGCGGCGTCGCGGCGGTTCGAGCGTGCAATCCATCCAGACCGTTGACTTTATCGCGAAAAGGCAGGGACGGTCTCTGTTTCTCTTCGCCGCTTAATCACATGGTTTTCAAGCAGCTGATGCCCGGCGTGCGTTTCAATCTGTCGTTACCGGGGCGAACTGGAAAAAGTCGTAACACGATCCCGGGGTAAAATATCGCGTGCCGAGACATATGGTCGAAAAATGTCGGGATTGCCCGTCGGTGTATACGCGCGGCTCCGCACCGCACCGCACCGCACCGCACCGCACCGCTTCGCACCGCTCGACCTGGCTCCGCGCGGCACGAGGGGTGGCGCGCTAAGCGCGAAATTTAATTAGCCCGGCACCTGCTCATTATTATTTCCATTCTGTCGCACCTGAGCAATTCGCTGGCGCGGCGATCGATGCCGAAACCGCGGACCAACCGATGCAAATGAAGAAAAGGAGCAGCTGCGAGCTCGGAACGCGAACTTGCGAACGGTGGACGAATTTCCTGTAACACTGTCATTCATACGAACGGATACTCATTCACAAATCCCTAACAAATCTGTATGATATCAAAGTTGCGAGCAATTCTAGACCTACCACTTTGTAATACATATAACTACTTAATGTATGTTCTCGGCGCACAGATTCGATCAATGATAAACAAAACAAAGCAAATTTGCAATAATTAAAGTTTACTCGAAGATTCATTTTGAATTTACCGCCCAGCATCGATTGAGAACTTGTCGATCACTTGTCGAACATAATATGTTTAATAGGTTGTCCAATAATGTAACAGTATTTCGAAATTCTTCTGTCTTTACAGATTCAATAACCGCTTACTCATTTTTGTCCTAAATTCCGAAAATTCGCGTGCTAATATTTTACATTTTGAAACGTCAGATACTATAGCATTTTTGAAGAAATTTCATCGGCTGTATACATATTTGTTGGTCATTTGTTCGGGCGTGTCTTGCCGGCCATTCGGCTCTCGGAACAACGGATCTCTCAAATATTATTTCAGGATGGTCCTTTCTATCCTCCGCGGAAGCACTCGTCGGCTCGTAAGAGCGGCCGACGGCCGCTCCTTGTCCCGTGATCCTGCGTGGCCAAAGGAGGATTAGTTTCGTGGAACCTCGAGGACACCGCACCGTCACACCCCGTCAACTTTCTTTCGAGCGTATTTGAACAGGTTGTCGATGCCGTGCGAGCACAAAGAGGACTGCTCCAGGGCCCCGGGCCACGAAAAATCGTGAAAACCGCGGGGCTCTCACGGTGCAGCCCCGCGGCTGATGCGGGGAGAAGGCTGTTGATATTTCGTTAGACTCATTAGATCCTCACGGTCCATGGTTTCCGGCGCTGTTTGAGATATGCCGAGGTGCAGGGTAGAAGTGGAACGCCATGGAAATCTCGCTTGATATTGTTAGACCGCGGATGTTTGCGAGAGGAGAAGCTTTTCTTCGTCGATTGTTACAAACAGGAGCCGAATTCCTTTAATTCTTTAATCGTTACAACTATAGGGTTAAAGTACGAATGATGTGTGTGTATTGTATGTATGTACGTGTGTGTATTAACAGACAACCCTATGTATAGTTAAATTTATAAAATAGAGAATCGAAACAGAAGAATGAAGAATTCTAAAATTGTAATTGCCAACGAATTGTAAAAAGAAGACAGATCGAAACGAACGGGCCCGTGACAAACACGTCTGTCAACGATTCCTTATAATAAATACGGCTATTCCTTACATAACTAACGATCTCGAAATGAGCGGTGTTAAAAAAAGAGCAAGCGAATACAGTTAATCTCCTTCTGTACCTTTCACTTCTACAACGCTATTCCCCCACGCTTCCCCTGATCCGGCGACTCCGAGAACGAATCCTCTAAAAACCGAACGGTGTCGCTTTCGAGGCACGCCACGAAAAAAGAAGCAATCAGATCTGCCAACATCGGTCAGCTTTATCTTTCACGAGTTTAGGGAAGAGTCGACGGTAATTTAAGACGCGGTCAAGCTGCAGTGGTTCGCTCTCGTTTCCTTTCGCTTGATATTCGGCGGGCGAGAGGCAGATGGCTCGATCGTTGCCGGAATTAACGAGATTTTCGGTGCACTTGCTAATTTCCAAGCGTATTTTCTCGTAAGTTACACCGAATTGGCCGCGAGTGCCATATGACGGCTTTTGCGATCGTTGACGCGGCGTGCACGTTGTGCCACGTGCCTTTTAACGGGGGTAGACACGACCACATTGACTATGTATATAAAAATCTGCTGTGTTACCGGGAATTTTTTCAAGGACATTTAGCACGTGAAAAATTTCACCTTTCACAGCGGTATTAACACGACTCTCAACGCTATTCTCCATTTTTTTCCAGACGAAAATATTAAAAAATGACAGAGTTATTTTGTTGACAAAAATTGAAAACATTGAAATGTGAAGAAAATTGAAAACATGTATAATAAGTAAAGAACCATAGAAAACATTGAAGTGTAAAGAAAAATTGAAAACATGTAAACATAAAAATTCTTGTTCGTTTAAAATATGATGAGCAGCAAGTACATTCTAATCGCTGTGACCGTAAACTGAATAGTGCATAGTGCAAGGGTTGAAAAAACACAGGAATAAAGAAGGATCGATTTTTTCGTCCCGTCGACGCGACGCGAGAGAATGCCCGGTTAGACGGTTAAGCATCACAGAAAATCGTGTCCCGACCGCGCACCATTATTACAGGCGGGCATACAACGTAAATCCGTTGTTATTCAGGTCAACGATAAGTGTCCAGCTGGTTACTGCCTTCGTGCGCCTCTCGCTCGCTGGTTTAAATGATAAGAAGTTTTCGTTCGAGAAGAAAGTAAAATGCAAATCAAACACGTGCGCCGGCCCGCGAGTTATCTCTTATTAACGTGAAAAATGCATTTCTCGTGCGCGGTATTGCGCCCTCGGTTCATCTGGCTCGTTCATTTCATACGCCGCGCCGCGCCCCGTGCCGAGGAGAAAACTCGGCTGACCATTGGGAAAGGGTAAGCCCCTCTGTGTTCTCTTTTTCTCCGCGGTCGGGTTTTTCCGTTATCGTTGCCCCTCGCCTAATAGAAATCAAAAACGTAAATCATTCCCGCCGTTTAATCGGTTGCGCGCAACGGAACGCTTCCACGCCCCGCCGCCGCGCCGTACGTACAGTATTTATAAATCAACGTCTGCTAATTATTTATAAATCACGGCGGACGGTTAACGTGTGAGAATATCGAGCCGGGAGGGGAAAATGATGTTTTCTTACAGAAGCTATTTTTAAACGAAAGACGCTTTAAAATAACTCACGCGTGTACGGAACAATGGAATTGGCTTGCACAGAGTGTGTGTTTTCGTGCACGCGGCCGGAGGGTGGGTCAATGTTTCTCTCAATTATAGTTAATGGCAATAATTATACGTTATTACGCGTTATAGGCACGCCGTTAACTACAGTTTATTCAAGCAACTACACCACGCGTGTGTATTTCTTAATTATAGTCGCGTTTATACTCTAGTTAGGAACGGGAACCGAGTCAGCGTACAGTTCTTTGCCAGATCTAAGTGGCCACACCACCTCTTTCATTAGTGGTTTCGAGTAACCTCGGGGGTTAGAGTTAGCACGTATTCCTATATATTTTTCACTAAATCTTATGTTACACTTTTCAAAAAAGTTATATCTCTATCTCTATATATGTATAATAAAATCAATCAGCTCAACGTAGAAAGTTGGGGTTGGAACCATTAGACGCGGCGCTTCTTCGGGAAGATTTAAGAGTAAACCGCATTCGAAAAAGTAAATTCGTTCAAAAGTTGTCACGTCATTAAGTCAGTGATTAAATACGCCTTTTTCCTCCCCCTTTGGGCACGTTTCTGCTTATAACTTTTGACCGAATGGGCTTTTCCGAATGCGGTTTGTTCTAAAACCTTCCCGAAGATACACAGCGTCTAATGACTCAGAGTCCAGCTTTTCACGTTGTTTTATGAATATCTTATATCCATTTTTATACATAAGAATATACTAAGAAGGTACTTACAATTTTTTTCGAATCTTATGTTCCTCCGTCGGACAACAGAACACTGCCATTTGCGCGTGTTAATAAGTGTGAAGCACAAAACACATAATCCAAAATCGTGACAACGAACGGTACAAAGTTACTCCAACCACGGTAAAAATAGTACTGCCGTTGTCACCTTGATTTTTCGTGAATGGTTAAGGGTGGGATTTAAGTGGGGGAAATGTTGCGGGTAATTTAATTAGGAGATTCTATTACTAATATCTCTATTACTCTATTACACTAAAATTCATTAACAAAATTATTCCTACCCACTTATCGTAATAAATATGTTTTCTTCTAATCATTTTTTAATTAATTTCGTGAAATTTTCTTGTCAAAAAATAATATCTCTATCTCTATCCGAGACCATCTTGGCGATTGGAAATTTAATTACGTTAATAATCAAGCAGGATTTGTTATTGCACGTGGACAAAGTGATAGGTACTTACAGCTAGTGTAACTATAAAATTAAAGAGCAAGTACATTGCGTTCGGGGCAGTACGAGCTTGCCCGTTCTCTCCGAAACGGAAGGGAAAAGCGAAGGGACGAGGAAGAAGGAAGCTGATCATTAACAGAAAGTTATGCGGCGCGAGGGGTGGGGGAGGGGGGGTTGAAATGATCTGAGACGGTGCGATATAGTGCATGAGCGTTCCGCCATTAGGCCGGTGGAAGCCCTTAAAATCAGTTTCAGGGACGGGTTCCTCAATTTTTCAGCGGTCGACGACGCGGGCTCAAAGGGGCCAGCCTCTTTTCACGGTACGGTGGTAGACACTTTGCAGAAAAGGTGCGTAGATTTTTTTCGCGAGGTCGTTTCGGCGCATTCCTTTGCGTAGCGGAGGCGGAAGAAAGAGGGAGTGGGGTTGGAGGAAGGAGGTCGGAGGCTTTGAATGCGAGACCGCGCGGAATAATTTATATGGAAAGTGAGAGAGACGCTTCTTGAGGAAGCATTGTGCTTGGACTTGAATTAAACATCACCCCCCTCCTTGACTGTGAGGTTCTGCCTGTGCCTCTTGGCGATGTCGTGACTAGGAGCTTCGGGATAAAGGGGGATCAATAGGGGCGCAGGAAGTGGGGCTCTGCTACTATACAAACTGGCAAGGTATTCCGTATACCTGCAACTACCTATCCCATGGGCCGTTCCTGCGTAACGAGACAGAAACCGTAGGCTCGGCTGCATGTCAGAGGTATTGCATCAATTGCTAACTACTGTCGTCTTGCCGCGCCCCCGTCCTTTAACCCCTTCGCAACCGATGCACCACCCGTGCAACCCGTTCCTAGTTTCATATTCACTTGGATAACATCCGACACGGTGCTCCCGTTGCGCGTCACCCAGGAATCTCGCTGTTTGATCTCTGCAGTCGCGGAAACCGAGACTTTGCGTCAATTGTTAACGAACATCGTCTTTTTCAGCCTTCAACCCTTCCATCAACGGACAATGAGGATCATCCGTGGTTTTCATTCTGCCGGTTAATATGCTACAGTATTTTCGTTGCTCGGGATTCATTGTTCTCCTGTTTTTCTAGGTTGGAAACAGTTAGGCTTCGATCTAAGGGACGATTCCTCTTCTTTCTCGCTTTATCCTTTTATTAGAAATGAAACGACCCGTACAAATATTGTATTACGAGTAGACAGCGAATCTTTATGCAAAATAAAATTTTTTTTTACCGGAATTGCAACAAACGTGTGTGTTCAATAAGTTGAAAATAATGTAACAGTATTTCCAAATTCTTATAATGTTTTTATTGTCTTCAATTACGTTTACTCATTTTTCTCATAAATGTGTGCTAGGAAAACTTTTTGTATATCGAATGCTTCGAATACGGTCTCGAAGATCCCATCAATTTTCAGATTCTGGACGTCGTATATCGTTCCGTCGATAGCACAAATTACCGACGAGAGCAATCCAGTCGACAGAAACAAGGGAGATGAACTGAAATAATCTTTCCAATCCGTAACGTTCCTTCGAGAATGTCCAGAGCAAGCTTTAATTATTCAAAGACATAAAAACTTTAGCTCTGATCGTTGGGGAACTGACCATCTTCAGTTCTCCAACCTCCGAAATATTTGTCACCGGTTATTGCCAGTCGGGAAATATTTGCGCGTATAAATTTGCCCGATCGCCATTTCCCGGACAGCTTTGCAGACTACAGTAGCGCTTGGCTAATTTTACTAAATTGCCCACTCTTTCCCTACGTCTTTCTGTCTCGAGCACAGAGATGTATGCATTTTTGAGAGAAAAGAGAGTTAGATTCTTAATTTTATAATTACTGAAACGATGACGTTGCTTAAATGGAAATTGATTTGATAAATTTATTTATCCAATCACTTATTCCAATAAAAATTTGATAAGACCTAGATAAATAAAACCTTGTCATTTTTATCAGACGAAACAAACTAATCGCTTTTAGCGATCGGTAGTTTTAGTGTTAAGTTCTGTATTTGGCACCTGTTTCTTGCAATTGATGCAGACAATTTTTATTTCGCGTAAAAATCCACAGTGAGTTAGCTACGTAACGCAAGAATTCTGTTTCCGTATCCGAAACTTTGCAAATTTAAGCGAGGACTATACCGTACTCGGCTCGGCAATAATGCTCGCCTGCACAGTGGCCGTACGTTCCTTGCGGGGCAACCGATCCGGAAAGTTTGCCGTTCTGCCCGGACGTAACGCGCATTCCTTGGGAATCGTGGATTCTATTTGGATATGTGTCAGATGTCTAGTGGACAGAGTCCGCGGTTTGCGGCGGCGAACAACCGTTATCCTCATCCGGACTCTGCTGGAAAACCGCTAACAGTTACGAGCGATCCTCGTTGACCGAAGTGTATCGCGGACGGCGGAAGAGTCCGAGTTAGCGCTGGGACGTATTCCCTTCGGTCCTGACCAGTGATGCCAGTACGGGACGAAACGGACCCTCGGTACTCTCCTCCTTTTCCCCTTCCACTATCCTATTCCATCACCATCTAACGTCCCCCACACTAAGCCGTAGACACGCTGCGCGGGCACATATTACTCTGGTCATCAGAGAGGGGGTACATCATTTCACCGTGATTCCCCTCATCTGGCATCACTGGTCCTGAGACCGCGCGCCGCGCCATCGCCATCGCCATCGCCGTCGCATCGCCGCCGCCTGCGTCGAGCTCTTCGAGTAATTTACCCGATCGACGGCTCGCGAAAAAATAAAGATATCTCTGCGGAGATATTAGAGCCGAACCCCATCATTTTCTTTCGACCGCGAAGCATTCCGAATGCGGCGGCCGTTCCGTGAGACTCCGCCTTCGTTTTCTTCGGGTTGAAAAGAGAGAGAGAGAGAGAGAGAGAGAGAGAGAGAGAGAGAGAGAGAGAGAGAGAGAGAGGACTTGGTCTTTTTGCCGGCGCGCCGATCAATCTCCCAGAAAAATACGGACAGTTATCCAGCCTTCCTCAGCGGGGCCGGACGCGACGCGTCTTTTGGACCTTACGAAATCCTCTTCGGTGTGCCGGCTGGCTGGACATTAGTCGCGAGGCATGTCGTATCGGGTCGGGAGATAAGACGTCCGATTTAAGTTCGCGAGAAAGGAAGCGCGCGAGAACGCGAGAAGGATTAAAGGTCAGTGGTAGGGTGGTGAGTCGACGAGGAGGAACGAGACGAAGAGAGTATGGAGAGCGAGAGAAGAAGGTAACGGAGGCTGCTGGTCAGGGGAGCAAAGGAGGAACGAGACCTGTGGAGATGTAGGAGCCGGGAGGACTCAGAATCTTTTGGGACTGTCGACCGATTTAATTGGCTTTCTGGTGGAGGACTGGTCTCGTGGCAAGCACAACGAGTCTTGATTCTTCTCCAAGACAAGTCCAATAAATCCTGCGGGTTCCTTCCTTCGCCGCGCCGGCCACGTTCTCCTCGTCCCACCCTCCTTTAAACGATGGTGACAAACTAAGCCGAGGTCCTTCCTCTACTTCGTTTCCCACCCTCTCGCTTGCTTTTTATCTGATCTCGCGGCGGAGGATACACAAGAAACACAAACCACCGGCCGATGGAGGGGGCGAGGTGTAGTAGATGCTCCGTACCGATACAGTCGGGACGATAGAACGGAGAAAGAGGGACGGAAACTGGAGAGTACGAGAGAGAGAGAGAGAGAGAGAAAAGTCGTGAGCTCTCGGAGACGGACGAGGTGGTCCAGAAAAGGGGTTAGAAAGACGCTGGACGATGAGGAAGAAAAGGAGAAGAGGAAAAGAGGAGAAGAACCGGCGGGACGCGTGAAAGTTTGGGACTCTGGTAGCGGTGATGTCCTCGCATTAAGAACTCGTTCTCTTATCGGCGATGATTTATGGCGGCATTCAATTTTTAGGCTCCTCGTCGAAAGGGGAATCACCGAAATAAATATGCAGCCCTTCCCTCTCTCTTTCTCGCACGGCGTCCTGCGAAGGACTCACGCGAAGGACAGATGTTTGTCGACGATTGCGCCCCGAAAATCCGGCCACATGTCCGGGCACTACGATCATCTATGTCGGCGCCTAACTGCTCCGGCTGCCATAAGCGTCGCCGCCCCCTCTGTTAAAAAGATACTCGATTTATCGCGGGCTCGTGTTATCCTTACGAGTGCTTGATTAAATGTGCAGCCGCTGCGCCGCGCCGCGCCCGGGAAATCGAGCTTCCACGACTTTCCCGAGGTATTAACGGAATATACACTCCTGCTTCTCGGGATATACGACTTTCCGAGCACGGGGTAAAGCTTAAACGATGCTGAGGAATTATTGAAGTACTCGGGTAATTTTTAGTGGACTGCTCTTTATGCAAAAGAACGGTTTTCCGATTCCAGAGTTGCGTGTAAAATTGATTTCTTCTCTCGACGAGATCCGTGAATTGAAAGTTCAGGCGTAGCTGATTGATTTATTAGAGCCACGGCATTAAAAATATAAATTTTATTGCGTATATACGTGATGTACGTACTTAAACGTACTTTGAGAACGAAGATCTATGTTCGGTGCGTGTTTGCAGTATTTACGTAACTGCTTCAAAATTGATAAAGGACAACTAAATTTTAAATGAACGAAAGTGGTTCTTGTTTATTGGACGCTGTTTGAAATCTTTATCGCGAGCGCGTTAAAAACTAGTACTATTTAAAAATAAATAATAAACAGTTAAACGACTAATGCTCGCGTGTCCCTCGTTTCACGAATTGAATCTGTCCCTCGGTGTCAAATTGATACAGTGGTAAAAGTTCGATGAAGTAACAAGATAAACAGTTACTTATATTTGAAGTTACTGTGGTGTGTTTCGCATTGAAAAGATAAAAGTCACGAAGTTTCGGGAAAATTTGCCTAGAAACAACAGAACGGTATAGCTTATTTCGGGAAAACTGTGTGAAATTGACACGAGGGACTGACGAGGTATTAGGTAATCTGGAACATTGTTATTTTACATAGAAATTACAGCATAGTCGTGAAATGTACCTACCCAGTAGTGGTTTGAGTCAGTCGGAGACTTCACACGTGTGACGACAAGGTTACACACGCGGCATATCGTCGCCACTTCGGTGTGCTCGGAACCGTGACAGCATTGAGCCGGCTCATAAACCTGTCCCTGTATCTCAAACGGCCTTCCGAGCTCAACATACCGTGCCGATAGTTTTTCTAACCGCGCCTCGCACGGTTGTTTATGCCGGCGCATCGATTTAAACGCAAGCTATCGGTATTTATCGGCGACATTAGCGACACCTTTCGACGCGCGCGTGGGCGTAATTAACGAGCGAGCTTCGAACGATAACAGATAAAATTATGTCAAATTAAGAACCGTCGCGATAACTGTCCGAAAACGTCGGCCCGCCTCTCTGAAGAATTAGCGATTTCTGGACTGAGATAGAATCTTAATTTCGGGCTCGGTTTCGAATAACGTATTTAAAGCTGTGCCGTTTATTTTATGAGCACACAGACACGCAGACACTCTCACCAGCCCGACTCTCGTACTCGTTTCTCTTTCTCACGTTTTTTTTTTCACAAATCAACACCGAAACACGCCTGTTTTACTCATTAAGGGTACACGCTCCAATTTCGTAGAAGCTTTTTGAACTATAGTATTTTTAATACCGAACAAGTACGAAACGTTTGCGAGTCTTATTTCGTGCAACAATTACCGCAACAAGTGCAGTTATTGAGTTTAGTTCGTCATCATTTGACTGCGGATTTTGTGTATTTATGACAAAAATTAGTAGGTGTAATTTAGAACATTAAATGAATTAGACTAAGTTAAGAAAGGTTTTACATCATTTTCAACGTATTGAACATATTAAGAAAAAAAATGAATTTCTACGTCACTCCAGTTTGTTACAGTTCAGGTGGAAAATTTTTATTTTGCATAAAGACCTGCTGTCTGCTAATCAATTACTACACGTTTAAATATTGTACAAGGTATTGTATCAATTTCATGTGCACACAATGAAAAAAAATCATATACAATGGAAGAGATGTTTAATTGTCAGGTTGGACTAGTTCCGACTGCGAAAAGCTAATTACTGAAAAACGAACGTAGTTTAGGCGTTTCGAAAGAGAATTCATGAGAATGGTAAAAGTTTGCAGCGTCCACAGGAGAAAGAGACTGCCCTCTCAAGGCTGAGAGTCACTGCGAGTCACTGAGAGTCCCCCGGTCGCATCAACTGGAATGTATTCATCCATCGAGTTAACGCACGCTCAATTTGTCCGGGACTTGTCAGGCGCGTTGGAAAAGGATACCTTAATAAATTGTTGCCATGTTCCCCGGGCCAGGACGTTCCTTCTTTTTCAAGCGATGCCCGTGGTGGTCGCGACGACGACGCGACGTTTCGAGTTTTGCTGCGAAGGGTATTGTTTTGTACTCGCGTTCGGTGTTCTCGCTTTTTTACGTGCTCGATCAGAAGGGACGCCACCGCACCGTGGCCCCTGCTGCTTTATTTTTTACACCTGACCGTCGCATCGGCCGGGACGGACATGTCTTTAAATTTCTTGCCGGCGAAACGGCCTCTTACTATCTTCTTTAATTTCACTTCTCCCCATCGCGCGAGTGATCGATCGTTCGTCAACGATCCGGCAAACGGTGTCGTTAAACATACTCCGCGCGCGTTTGCGGGACGAAGCCTTTTTTCAACGGCGCGGCGGCTGGGGACGCGAAAGACGCTTACGCTTCCCTTACGTGCAAGGTATTTCTGGAAATGATCTCGCGGAAGAAACACCGTAGAACGTGGAAAGCGAAGTAGTCTAGCTTCTTGGCTTGAAAACTTTACGGCCGAGCAGTTAGATATTGCTGAAAGAATTGTCCGAGAGACAGAGTCTACGTCGCTCACAGTTTCGTATTCAAAGGCGTCGCAGCTTTATAATTTCACGGTATACTTTTCTACTTGAAACCTATAGTCATCCGAGATTTGTTGTGGTGTGCGGAACACGGTTTCAAATGATTATCCGAGCGAAAAGGGATATTCGATAACGAATTCCTTGGGATGCCATGAGCTAGGAAAACGAGCAGGAATTGTCGAATATTCGAGTTTAGCGAATGCGCGCGTCTGCCAATATTTTCCGAAATAAGCACGTGGATGCCGGGCCGTGTCCCGATGCGGGCTTTATCGACAACGCGGGATGATACGTTAAAAAGGAAACGTCGACATTACGTACACACGTACGTCGGTATACACAATGACTATATGTATAGATGTTAGAAGCGGGAGCACACATACCTATATGTACATATACATATATCCGATCCCGATGAAAATCTCATTTCCGACGTGTACCTTTTCTAGTGGCCCCTAGTAGATTTCGGTCGAGGGATTGCGCCATCTCCGACGCTGGAAATATCAGACCGGCCAATATTATTGGGCAAGATGAAGTTATTTGGGTTAGGTCGGGTCGGGTTGCGTTATTGTCTGTCCGGCTTCGAACTAGCCCACGTAATCATAGAGCAAAGCTCCTGATCCTCCTACTCGCGTCTATACGTAAGACGCAAAATGGTACGTTTCCTCGCCTCCGAAGCTGGCTTTTCCGTTCCACGGGCCGGCCCGGGCGAAATTGAAAAATGAAATTGATTCCCGAGGAGGCCGGCCTTTGTAACGCTCCACCCACGGCCTTATTAGATCTATTTTCTTTCCGGGCCGTGTAGCCGCGAAGTTAAAGCGATTAAAAGCCGGCGGACGACGATGTCTCGTCGTTTTCTCGCGCCGCTCGAGCTCTCCTTCCCTCATGATTATGCGAACCGGCATGCTTTAACTTCCCCAGCGAATTATTATGTATTAGTCTTTCACTACAACGAGAACTCGGTTTCAAAGTGATTTTTCGTATTCCGTTTTGTTTGCCTTTGATAGCCGCGCCAGCTTCGTAAATTCTGCGACGAGCCACGTCCGGTGCTCCCACGCGAATCGCCGCACTATTCTGGTGAGTCGATCGCCCGGGATTATGCGGGTTTGTCGATCAAATAATAATTCCACGGTTGCTCTCGAAACACGATCGCGTGGATCGCGTCCTCGTCAGAATGATACAACATTGCAGACAATTTCTTGCCATAAAAATTCAATATCTGTCCCCTTCGTGTGCACCGACGCGACGCGACGCGACGCGACGCTTCAACGTAAAGGCACGTGTTCATCTAAGAGTAAAGCTATCGTGGGTTAGTCTCGAGAGTCAAATTTGACAGTGTATACGGTATTGAGAGTGCTAGCAGAGAGCTGCACGAACAACTCTCGGAGAGCGAACAATAAAGTTGCAACTCGCGAATGGACACGTTCAATTTTTAGCTTATAGCTTACAGTGTAACACTTATAAAAAAAAATATAATGAAGTATATCTTAGAATATAAAAAGAAATTAATATAAATTGAATAGATACATACATGCATAAAGATTCACTTATAACTATTGAAATTCATCTGAGAGCAACACGCATGAATTTTAAATGGCCCCGTATACCTGACAAGACTCTTCGAGAGTTGATTCTCACTTGAATCTGCGGGAGCAAACAATTTCTAAAGTACTCTCAAATGGACACGCAAATTGATAGTACTCCCGAGAGTAAATATCGACAGAAACTCTCAGATGAACACGTACCTTAAGCGAGAAGATATACGTACCTGTGTACGTAGAGATCGATCGAAAGTAAGAAATTTGGTGGAGCGATAATTCGGCCGCGATCAAGGTAATAGACCGGCCGTCTGCATAATAAACGAGATAATCGTGGGCCCGCGATAACGATCAAGGTAGGGCCACGGAAGCGTCGAAATCCCCGAGATGCCTCGTTTGATTTTTCGCCGGCGGTTTCAGGAATTTCGTGAAACATTGACACGGCGTGGTTGTCGTAAAAATTTACGATCCCGAGCCGGAGCCGGGCGGGCGAACCGGGCCTTATCTTTACTTTCACACCCCAAATGACCGACACGAGTCAGCCCCTCTGGTCGGAGGACTTCAGACGATTTCTGTCGGCACGTCTCCCCCTTTCCCTCATCCTCCTCCTCCTCGTCCTCCTCCAACCGTTTACCTGAAATTTCTAACTCTTCTTTTTAATACCCCTGCGTCGCACATGAAAAGTTTCTTCCGACCCTCGAGCTTTTCGTTCAAAAATAAATTGCCAATCAAAAATTTAACCCGTTACAACCTCGTCTACTTTTCAAGTCGCATACTGCTGTATCACAATTTTTTAGTATAATTTAATTTTCTCACCCGAAAACATTTCTATAAATCTGTACAACTCGCGAATCTATAAAGATCCGGAGCTCGCGGTCCCAACACAGCAATTATGTAACACTAAACTTATTGGTTCTAGCTTACAAAATCTGATTCGTTCAGATTTTGTGGAGTTTTTAACGCAACGTGGCTTGAATAAAGAAATTTATCGAATCAATTTCTATCTAAGCAACATCATAATTTCAATAATTGTTAAATGAAAAATATAGAATCGGTCATTCGAAATGCAATGGTTAGGTTAGCGTTAGAGCCAATTATAAAGCAGCAACGTTCCGAATTAAAGATTTAGACGTCCCATTATCCCATACAAATCTATGTAGACCGAACGCGACCGCAAGCTCCACAGAGCGACATTAAATGTAGATTGATAGGCGCCGCGACGTGACATCGGTTAAAACAACCACATATCAAAATTAATAATAGCACCGGGTGAAATACGAGGGTCCGGTTGCGTCCAAATCTTTGTCCGGGACCTAAAATCGTCCCGCGTGTAACCGCATTTTCTCCTTTCGCTCTAATTGATAAATTAGGTTTTCGAGGAAGGTGGTAGGGGGGCTTACCGGGAGACTAGAGTCGTCTTTCTTCTGTTTTTTTTTCGCCGTGCAGCATCTTGCCGTCCAGTTTCTTTCTTTCTCGATTCCTGGAGGACCGTCGTGGCTCTCGGAATCCTCTTGAACTTCGTCGGAATGTCGGGAACACGCGACGAGGATGGATGAACGTTTATTAGACGTGACCGAGGGCCAGCGCTCGACTGTGGATTTTATGCAAAAATGAATAGCTGTAATTTAAAAGAGTAAATTCGTTGCAAGAATTAGAAAACACTCTATATGTATAATTCTACACCGTTCACAGCTTTAATTAACACATTACCGACCGGTGATTATTGCATATTTTTGAAAAATGTATGGTACATGGGTAAATTTTCATTTAGCATTTAGTATGAACTAACTAAGTCACCCTAACGTCGTCTAATAGTTTCATTTAAGATTGCAATGTCAAAGAAAATTTCTATGGTTCTATGCCTTTCTTTTTTGGTACAGCAGAATTATTGAAAATCCTATTAATAGGCATCCGGTCGGTAAAGTGTTAATAATTTTAAAATAATTTACTTTTGATGATACCTCGTGTAAAACACATTAGTCTTTCCGATGTCCTCAATGAAACAGCTATTCAGTTAGTTTAATTGCCACAAATTCAGTACTTGAATGACAATGCGGATGTTTCCGGTGAAAATAGACTGAGGCACAGCCGTCGGAGGGGTAAACACATTAACAAAGAAAATAAATTTCTATTTCACTCGAGTTCGTTGCAATTCAGCTAGAAAATTTTGATTTTGTGGAAACATCCGCTGTCTATGGATGATCGATGGTGTCAAACGATATTCGATGTGCACATCGCGAAAGATATTTTTGAAAATTTATAGAAATCGATTTCGTCTCGCCTTGGCCAAGATGGAGGACGGGGCAGACGTGTCTGGACAGCTTCGTGATAATTTCACCGACGATTTTCATTCAGAAATGATTCTCGGGCTCGTCGACGGTCGCTGCGACAAATTGTGGGCTGGTCCATCGATTTTACAATATTAATTGCTACATTTCCGGCCACGCGTCACGGTAATAATAATCGGCAGCACGGTGTTCATTCATTCTTTATCCCGTGTCTTCCAGCCCGCCGTGGATTATCGGGTTTGTTATTATTTTTCCCAGCATTCGGGAACCCTTGCCTCACCACCTTGAATTATTTATTTGCCAATAAGTGGAACCTTTCGACTGGCGTTTCCTTGCCTCGCGCGACCGCCGAATCGAAGATGTCTCTCAACGGCGCGACGCGGACGAATTAGATCGTAATAATCGGCCGCACGATTTAATGGGCTTGCCGCATGAGCAAACGTATGAGACGCGTTATCGTCGATTTAATGGAGCTCTTAATGCGTGTGATAAGTTTGTCTGCTTGCCCGGGCTTTGTGAACTAGACTGTGAACGCGGAGATTCTTCGGGACGCCCGTAGAGAGTGTCGTTCTATGTAATTACGTTTGAGCTCTTGAATCGTCACACGAGCATGCTCGTTCGAGTTAAAAATAGATTCTTCGGAGCCTCGTCAGAGTGTTCTAATCTTTTTAAATGCTTCTCCATGGGGAAAAATATGAACGGGTTCTTCCAGTGCTGCCAGCTGCAAAGGAAAACCAAAAACTTTTTCGGACAATCCACCAAATCTTTCCAACCGCGCGGAGCTCATTTACACGAGCGTCTTCGTATTCGTTCACACCGTCGCGTCCGCGCGTACCAAAAATCCAAAACGCAAATAGCGCGATCGAAAACGCACGGTTTCCGCCGTGTCTGAACAGAGTCTCAAGATTAACATACAAGTCATCGTAGATACGTTAGCGCAACAAAAAACGAAACAATTCTACGGTATGACCTAATGCAATACCGATGGTCGGCTAATTAATAAATAAACGAGCACGAACAGGAAACGATGACGAGGCTCGCTGAAAGAGTCGTATCTCGGCGAAATAATCGAAAAAACAGTTTCCAGATCGTGAACAGACCGGGGCTGTTTCCCGGGCACAGGTGTCGTTCGGTTCTATCGCGATGGCAATAAATCCGTATAACCGTAAAGGACGTTCGTTTCTGATTGTTATCACAATGGACGGTGATTTATCGCTAATGGATTCAGTTTAACCGCGGCTCTTCATCGAGGGTCCGGTGGCGGGGCAGAGGAGAGGGAGAAGGGGGCAAAAACTGTCGGGTAATTAGGGGAAGCGTATCTGTCCCAAGCCCGGCGAGCTGGAGGACGGGCTTTCGCGCCATCTTGTTAATAATACGCGTCCAATTAGCGGGGTTCACAGCGTGAAGCTACGTCACCGGGCCTCATTTGTCAACCCGTTGGCCTCCCCCCGCTGCGATCAAAGCCACGTCGCTTGTTGCCCTGGAAACTTTCTCTGTTCGTCTTCGATCGGACCCCCTCGTGTGTCCTTATAACACGCGATCGGCAAACGACGATCGGAATAGATTCCGAATATCGAGGCGTTCTCGCTGCCACTAAAAATTTCATGCACTTTCAATGCCCGCGACTACCGTCCGCGCTCTCTACAGTCCCTCGAACGCAGCTTCGCGGTATTCGCATCACGAATAATGCCAACCAATTGCCCTCTTCTCCCTTGATATTCTAGAAAAAGATCGGCGAACGTATTTGCTAGCGAACACAGCCTCCGCTGAATTAGAAGACACGGAGGAAAGAGGACGCGCGCGCCCGCGGACAGGGATTCTATTATTACAGGTCCAGAAAATCGATTTTTCAAGTGAAAACTTCTTTACACAAGTGTCGGACAGAGAATGAATCTGATCCGTCACACATGCCGTCTTATGCGTTTAGTACACGTATTGGTCTGTTTTAGTAAAACGAATGTCTGATAGATTATTTTTAAAAACTTCTCCACAAAAATTGAAAACTGCATAAACATGTCCGCAGTGTACCACTATCTTGTCTACCATCACTTAACACTTGGTCGTGCAATATTTACCCAATTACGACTCCGAGAAACGCATTCCGAACGGTTCAAACGAATTTCTGTTATCGCGAGTGAATGGAAGCTGCGCCTATATTAGCGCGGGCACGCCGAAACATTAATTGCTCGTATAAAATTGAGAACATGGTAGGAGTAGCGGGGTGGGGGACTCGGGTTGTAGACTAAAACCGGAGCCTTCGAGTTGTTAACGAAATGATAACACCGATGAAACTCTCGGCGAGTTCTAACGAGGATCTAATTGAGCTGGGTCGAGATAAATATTACAAACCCGTTCCGCGTTAACAGAAAATAATCATGTTCCGAACTTTACGCGGGACAAATGAATTTCTGATACCTACTCGTAGAAAGTTCGTCGCGTCGTCGGTGCGTGGGATCGCGTGTTCAAGTTATATCATATGTATACACTGCCGCTCGACAGTATGTGGACATTTTCTTAATTCTATTCACGAAAAAATATTTTCAATTCTACGTTACAATTGTGTGTTCAGTGCCGTTTCAATAAAGAAAAATGCCACGAATAAGTTGGCGAAACTCCCATAAAATATTATTAATGTTTCAGTGGCAATGTACGGCCCGGAGAGAAATCCGTGTCTCAAGAAGCTGGAACGTTTCTGTAAATTCTGTTTCGGGAAGTATTCCTCTAATGATGAAATTCTCTTGTTAAGTTCAAACACGGCTAATTGCGGGCCAGGCTCCCACGCGTAACATTATTCTATTTAATTAGAGGAAAACGTAGATTAGGCGGATACGTGGGTGGGTAACAATGTCTGATAAGTCGATTACACGAGAGAAATTGTTTTCCGAGGATCCAGTTTCTTGCTTGAGAGTTAATTAATCGCGAAACCGTACGATGCTCACCGTTGACTCGAACTCTTCTCGCCGGAATGTTTACTTTGCGCAAACTTTAATGTTGCCTCTTCAGTATTGTTGCCAGTAATGTGTTTTGCATAACTTCTTGATGTGTACTAACATTGATGCTGGAAACGTGACAGCTACATTGTCCCTTGATCTATAAAAACTATACACATTAGTCCTTGACGGATTTTAACGAGTCACACTCGTGATGAAGATTTTGAACAAAGTCTAATACTAATTGAAATAAATGTAGCCATACAAAAAATATGAATTTTCTTTTTCTCTTCTACGAGATTTTTCAGAATAAAGACGTTTTAATCACTGTGACTGTAAAGAAAATGTTACGACGAGGGGTTAACTCGTGAAAGGAATTAATTTCAATTTATTTGGTTCAGGAAATTTTTTGAATTAATTCCAGCTATTTGATAGAATGTTGATTCGTTGCGAGCCTAAACGAGGAAACGCAACACTGGCCGGGGGTTGCTGCGAGGTTCGCAAACAGCGGACGATAGTGACCTCCAATTAGCCCGTTGCTCGTAGCGCAAATAAATTCGCCGTGCGGCCGGGTCGTGGAAAAAGCAATTATTTATTCAAAAGTAAGGATAGAGACAGGTCAGAAAGGACCCGTGGAAAGTTAAACAGACGTAACGACGTAACAGCCACTAAACCAGTCGACCGAACGTCACTGTCTGTTATCGTACTGTCGCAGGTAGTAAAATAGCTTGGCCCCGCGTTGTTCGATGAGTATGCGCGTACGTGTGTGTGTATAATGTATATTCGGACATCAAAGCTCCCGTTTTCGAATAAGAAGCGATCGGATGTGTAGAGAGGCCGGGGTCTGTTAGAAGGATCTGTAGAGCACAGGAGAGGGGGGGGGGGGGGGAGAGCAACGGCTGGTCCTCCGAAAGTGCGAACCAATAAATTATGGCAACGGGGGTCGGAGCTCGATCACCTTGAACTTAAAGGGGAGAAGTAAGAGGGGACGGGGCGAAACGAGGGGACACCAACAAGAAGACGACTCTTAGCTGGAAAATAAATAGGCGCCATATTGCGTTCGAAAATAGTACAGGACACGATGTCCGGGGCCGCTTTCGCGTTCGTGTGCGTTCGACGTATTCCTGGCGCTCTCGTGCCCGCTCATAGAAGTGCACACGGTCGTTAGCTTCTAGGAAAAAGGCTAATTAAAAAGCCGTAAAGGAAGTGACGCACGTGCGCCATGAAAATCCCCTCGGCACGGGCTGTTCCTTAAACGTCCACCCCCGACGCGACGCTTCGCGGAACGCGACTCGCGATAACGCCGTCCGACCTCAAAGATTTCCACCGACACTTTTCCGGGCCGCACCACCTCTCCTAATTGACCCGCATACCAGACCCACGGATAATTAAAGGACTTCCCTACTTTCGGAATCTCTTTTTCTTAAGGAGACCGCGAGAGCCGGACTCTCGAGCACTGCGACTTTTGCGGCGCAACGTTGATCCAGTATTCATGCCGTTGCAGCTCTACTTCAGCGCATGCTGAAAAATCTGCCGAGATCGTCGATTCCGAGGCGAATTATAATTAATTTATCGCTCTCGGTAGGTTCTTCTCGCTGTCCGTCGACAGTCAATGGTCCCAGTAGAAAAGCTATGCCGCGAAAGCCTCGAATAAAACTATGGTCTACTTACGTCTACGTTGCGTGTATTTCCTTGCAAATTTTATGCAGCGTTTTCGTCAAGAAATAGCATTACAGCTCGCAGACTTATTAATTTACCATTTTAAGGTATAAAGCTGATCTATCTATCTATCTTCAGAAGTTTTTAAAGAAGTCGAGAATGAATAAAATGGTACTATTTTAAAAAAATAATAATGTCAGTTTTATTATACTTTCTCGAGATCTTCGCAAAGATATCTGCCTTTATGTGTTTCATTCTTTCCGTTCTGATTCTGAAGTATATGTATACTTCTTTTTGCATTAAGATATTCCGGGAAATATGAAGCATCTTCAGTCACTTTCTTCCTTATCATTCCGTACTATTCGTCACGAGAATAGAATTGCTCGAGGAACGATAAACCGTCATAATTCTACATTACAGCCGCAGAGATAGCACACATTAATTTTTCATTTTTTCCTTAATCCAACCAACAACTCTCTTGAACAGGTAAAATTTTCGTAAAATAATTATACACGGTAGGCCGCGTCGATATAGGCTCAGATAAAAAAAGTTGTAGACAACAACTTTTAATATTTTATTAGTAATTCCAACCGATTGGAATTTTTCAAAATTTCTTGCACATGTCATGTAGTAAACCAATTACTTCTGAAAAATAATTCCAAGTCGCGTGTTCCAATATTAAAAAAAGTTATCGTCTTTTTAAGTGTTCGAATATTAACGCGAGCCACCGTACATATACAATAGTGCAACGGGTTTAGTATACATATGTAGCATGTCTCCAGGTTAGCGGAGCAACCATTTGGGTCACGGTGCCATTAAAAACAAGTCTGATAGGTCTCGGGGCAAAAAGGTTAAGAAACTCGGTAGCAGGGAGCAAAGAAAAATCGGGTTTCTTTCCGTAGATAAAGTAAAAGAGTGGAGCAATCGGGAACCTCGAAGGAGCTTACAATAAAATGGTAGCATAGAGTGGAGAGTCGAGAGCCGTTCCCAGCGATTTTTCGACGGTGGCGTGGCATCGCGTCGCGTCGCGTCGCGTATACCTTTCTTAATTGCCGGGCATTCCACGCGGGGGACAATTAAGAGGCGTTTTCCGCGGGGTCGAAGCGCGGCCGGCGATTAAACGGGACGACCCCGAAAACCCGTGAGATATTTCTGGAACGACCCTAAATTTCGGGAGCGGGCTCGCGTTCGTTGCTCGCGCGATTAACAACACGTTGCGAGCGATTTGTCGGCGTTCCAGCACGAAGAGGCATCGCTGCGGTCCCCGACGAGAACGAGCGTTACTATTTTCGTGCGTTCCATGGGACACGGGGGCTCCTCGAGCCGCGATTAGCGCTCCCGAGGGCAGAGGGGCGCGTCCCGGTGATGTATTTAAAGGATCAATTTTACAACTGGCTATTATGCTGTTCGTGTCACGTTCGAACAGTTGTCCTTAGCACCCGGGGACGAAAAATAGCCGAGCAGCGATCAATTGCGCTCGTGAGAGCCCGCTGCGTGGGCGTAGCTCAACCAAAGAATCCTCTACAGTACAGTAGCGCTCAAGTCAAATTCGACCGAATCTTCTAACGTTTAAATTTTCATTCTTCCCCTACCTCCTGTTGGCTCGAAATTTAAAAATTAAAAAAAAATGGCATTGTATAATAATTATACAGACAACGATATGTTCTGAACAACTTTTTTTTTATGTTACCACCTCTAGTACACGGTTCTTTTAAATACTCGCAAAAAACTGACAGGATCATTATACCGGAATTTGTTAGATCCACTACAGTCAATCTTAACAACATATTTCGAGGTCATCGAAATCGGTGAGGTGTATCCGATTCTGTATAATTACTAAAAAAAAAAATGATAAAACTTTGGAAATCGACCTTTGAAAATTTCTAAAAAATTAACTTAACGGCCGATAGGATAATATTTTTAGAATCTCGGAACGAGGAGATGCGACTAAAGTGTGTAAAAATAAAGATTTTACAAGACGAAGGCTTTACGCATCCATAAAATTCAACCCAGTGAAAAATTGAACCCCAGCCCCGTATCGCGTTCCCGGTGAACACGAGGCGGGCACTTCATTTGTAGCAAGTTCCATAAGGTTTTTGTGTTTAATAAATTTCATAAATACGTATCGCTGCGTATCAACAAATTGACGAGTGCTTTTTATTCCGGTACGAATTACTACAAATGTGTATTTCGCGGGAGCCCGATGGGCTGAATGAAAAATATCATTTAGCGACACTGAGTTTTTACCACGTTTTTTCATTATTTTTGGGGGACGAGTATCGAGTGTACCGTTTTAATGGCACTGTCGATAAATATTGACTGGAGACGCTGCGTGTTCTTGATTTTCCATCCGTTGCTTTGCGTTTCCTGATGCTTCTCTTCCGTGTACAGTTCCGCGATATGCGGGGACAAATTTTCGGAATCCACGGTGTCGAAACGGATCAAAGGATCTGAATAAATATCGTCGCGGAAGTCACGGCCGTTGAACGGTGCGGCGCGGCGCGGCGGTACGACATGTATTTGCGAGAACGAAGTCTGTTTGAAAAGCTTTCGCTGGGACAGAGGGCACCCGTAGCACGTGGAAGCACTTATGAACGTTCATGCGAACGTATAATCCTGTTTCTGAGCTGTACCCATTTCTGTGCACCGGAATTCCTTTCAACTGAGCCAGTAAACTGGTTCCACTGAACTACTTACAATCGCCGTCTCGTATCTACTGGCCAACGATAACGATCTTGGGGTAATAAGAAACCAATAATCGGGCTCGCGATGGGAGGATCATCCTTCCGAGTATTTGATGGAAAGATAGGCAGACAGCTCATCAGAAAAATGACTATAATTTGGAAACAAGAGGAACTAAATCATTCGGACAGTACGAATTATCTTCGATCCGCCGCAACGATGGGAGAGCCGGACGAGGTACTTTGGCTCCGATCAATCGTACCTTTTTATTGATTGTCCATAACTCTATACCGCTGCTAACATTTCTTTCCCTGATGAACATATCGGATACATTTTCATTCCCCGCACAGAGGTTGCTTCAAACTTAATCAACCCTCTGGCCAAGGGAGGAAAATTACGATTATTCTATGATTTCCGACATTTTATCGTTCGTTGCTCAAGAATTTTTAGTCCCATACATAATATAGTTGTTAGTAATCTGAAACGTTTGTTTCTTTTAAGTCTGAAGTGAGGTTCAAATGAATTTTATACACTTTGTTGCCTGCAGTCATATTCCACATATCATATTTGGAGATTCCATCAGATTTCTCTGCTAAATTGCTTCAATATTTCACGAAGGAGGTACGTTGAATGTCACGAATCATTTCGACAGCGAAGAACCAGCGACGAAGCAAATGCTGCGAGCCAACGTGTTAACTAATGCTAGTTAATAATGTGTTAAGCACTGAAATAAATATTTAGTCGAAGAGCCAGTCTCGCGTTCCTTTGTAATCTTAGTAATTACAACAACTCGATATGCGAATCGAGGCTTGAACAAGGACAAGCACAAACACGATTTGATTTCGTTTAAAAGTTGGTGGCGAGCGAGTAAAAATAATCTAGAAATTTAAAATATATAAGTACTTGGCTCAAGTACGTTCCGCAGGTTCGGCTCGAGTGTGCAATAAATATTTCTGCCGCGGTACATACTCGGCGCGTTGCAAATAAATAAATAAATAAAACAGCGTCTTCGCGCGTGTCTCAGCCGGGAAAAGTCCCGCTTGATTAAATTCGCCGAGTGTAACCCAAAGAACGGGGATGAAAGGGGGCGGTGGCGAAGGAGTACTTACGGCGGCGTAAGAAATTCAATTGGCAGGTATAATATCCCGGGCCCCGGAGAAGGCAGGGAGCAATCAGAAAAAAGCCGCGGGCGATGGCTAAATGATCCTCGGCAACGAGTATATCCATCCGAAGTCTCGTACCCGTTTCTCTTTTCACGTTCTTTGTGCCGGCTGCTCGTGATATTTGTCGCCACGTATCCCCGGCCTTCCTATTACGCTCGCCGTGATACCTCACATCTCGTTATTACACGCTTCAGTCGTCATGGACGTAAGCGTTACCAACATGCGCAAAGACTTCTGACGGCGAGATATCCGCGAATAATATATGAACTTCACGGCTGTCTTTTACCTCGCTCGTATCCTGAATTACTTTTCCACCATCAACTCGACTCACTAAAATTTAAACTACCACTCGTAACAGCGTATAACCTCTAGTCCCCTCATCCCATGAACCGGCAACCATCGTATACAGAGTTATCGAGATTTCTCAGGTCATTTCTATAGATATATGTACAGAAATTAATAATGTTCCAGGGACTGCTGTATATATGTATATCTACATATACATATGTATAACGTTTCGAATCTCACATCTCCGGGTCCGTAACATTGTATCTCGCGGTACTTTTAGGTATCGAATCAAAGACAGAGCCGCGCTTCTTTTAGTCCGCCGATATGCTCTCATTCAAATGATTTCGTTTTTAAACGTATAGACGAGCTGCCGAACGCAGTCAGTCTAAGACTAGCTTTGGTAGAGAGAACATCCATTAAATATCTTTAAACCAATATCTGTTTTTCTTTATTTAATTAAAATATAACCTGCTTCCCAAAACCAACAATTTCAAGTAATATTTCCCTTTCTGAAAATCTTCTCCGCTCTTTCGTTCTGGAGCTATCTGCACGAAAAAGACGAACCAATTAGAGCGCAGGTCTTCCCAGCGAAAACCGAGGCTGACGAAGCAAAATTTCAATTAATCACTGAACGCTGGGGGGGGGGGGTTAAAGGTATCTGATTGTTGTCTGCATTTTTACCACGTTTTTATCGATAGATATACAGGTTCCTTTGCTTTTTAACGAGGTTACTGTTTTCTTGCATAAAACCACGGACAATAAAAGGTTCAGATTCCCAGATCTGAAGAATGACAACTTTCTTTTCAGATCCAACCTGTGCATTGTCTGGCTCTATTTTGTTGTTGTTAATATATACTAAGAGATTACATATAGATGTATAACAAATACAAATTTCTTTCATCTTCCACGAAATTCAGAACGATACAGTAATTCTAATCAGTGGGTTAAAAGGACGAATGTATTGAATATATTTAATTGTTGAAGTTGCAAGCAAATAATTTAATTATTATAGTAACATAGGCTTCGATATAGGGTTTATTAGGCGAAAGGTTGATTATTTTACGGCTAAAAAACCACTTTGAAGGTTGCCAGATACTGAACAGTACCTCGTCAACAGACATTTTCTATTTCAGTGCTAGATCTACCACTAGCAGAACAGGTAGCCGATTCATCAGCTTGCCGTGGCAATTAAAAAATCGATGCCGGATGTGCGCATCTCGTCGAATCCTCTGTTTGAGGAGGGTGATACACATCGATACCTGGGTACAAACATCAAACAAGCATTCCGTTTGATAAGCGTACGCAGGCAACGAGCATCCAGCGTTAAAGACAGCTACCGATACGATCGCGGTACCCGGGATCGGCATTAACGAACCACCGCGCACCGTTGTTGTTCGTCGGCCAGCGGCGCAACAGAAGCAGCCGCAATAAAAAGCCCGCGATGGAAAGAAACATAACTCGGATAGAACAGTATACAGGAACGGCCGTGGCCGGCCGGCTAAAAACGCCACGAAACGAGGAAAGAATGGTGAAGAAACGGGTGGAACGAGCGAAGACAGAGAGGAGGAAAGCCCACGGTAAAGACCTCGACCAGTTTTCAGTATCGCATTAGCTCGATCAGGAATGCTCGTATCTCCGTTCCATCGGCCTGCTGTCAGCGAGCTCTATCCCGATGAATGTTTAATGTGAATTTAAGACTTGTCCCTCCAGTTGTCCACCGGACTTCTCTCCCCGTTTCTCTCTCTCTCTCGCTCTCTCTCTCTCTCTCTCTCTCTCTTCTCCTTGAAGAGTCGTCAGCGTGTTCCCGGTCGTTGTCACGTTTTGGTGGTTTCGGTATAAATTCGCTCGTGGCTGCGGTCATAGTCACGCGAACACGGCGGTAGCTAAGAGGACGAGGACACGCCGGGCCGCTCCGGCCCCCTGGCCCCTCGGGGCAAGGGCAGGGAGCAGGGGCAGGGGGATGAATTTACATTCAACACAGGCGAATTATGCGACTACGAAAAGCACCAGTTACTCTCCGCGCTCCCCTTGCACGAGGGCCAGACAAATATATACACCGGACCTTTTCTCCAATTTTCTATTCGAAAGGAATTTTTTCGCGGTTTTAGCTCACCACGATCGTACTTTTCCTGTTCGCTTCTTCAAAGTGTCAACTCGTTTCCATCCGGACTTCACTTTCGTATTTTTGTCGACGCTTGTCTTTAGTCTCGGCGTGGACATAACTTTACATAAGAAGCTGCACACCTATACATACACCAGTGTTGTAAGGAAACCGAGGTAAGGATAAATCCGGATTTTGCAAAGAGTTAGCAGTCGTCACGAGTCAGTGTAAGAACATATGAAAATTTTGCATTGATTGCAGGACACCTGAGCCGAATAAAAAATGTATTCTCCTTTTAAATATCTTATTAAGCTGAAGAAGCATTAATACATTAGCGTCCCTAAATATTTTAAATATGTTCACTGCTTTCAAGTTGTGCTCGTCGTTTCAGTGGAAGGAGACAAGGGTCTCGTCCGACGAAGAAAAAGTAGAGAGCCTCGAAAAGAACCGGAATCACTTTAAAGAAAACATCTTCGGATCCTCGCAGTGGCAACGGAGTATCAATCATCTCGTATTTAATAAAGTCGGACCGTAAATACGGATAATTAAAGTAGTCCGTTCTTTGGCGTCGAGGCCAGGCTTCCCTCCCTCACCTTCGCTTATATCCGTCCCTTTGATCCAGTTCGCGCGAGCGAATTCATTCTCCGGGTTTCGAGGCACGCACGTATGTAAGTACGCGCGCACACGTGGCCCTCGGGGGGTCCGGGTGTCTATTTGCGGCCGGCACAATAATTCTCGAGCCGGGCTTGGCACCACGCGATATTATTTCATGTGCTTAGGCGTCAACAGGATCGTAAATAGCGGCGTCGGACGCCGACACCCGCCCCCGTCGTTTCGACGTGTCCTGTTGACGATGAGAATCGGCCTCGCGAACGTGGAGTAACGAGCTTTCTTCGGAAAACCTTTACTTCTCTGTCTGCCTTCCTTTAGCGTGCAAGATATACACTAAAATATTAAGCGGACTTTGTATTGTATTAACTGGCTACGGTGGCAAAAGCGTGTAGATTCTACCAGTCTATAACATAATTACTATAACTTCCCTATAAATCGGGAAGATAAAAAACCATCTCGTTGGTCATCTCTATTTATAACCCTTAGACAATAAACATTTTTACAGTGCCTTGAAACCGCAAAGGTGGGTCTCTCGTGTCCGGTGCAGTTTTTACCAAGTTCTTAAAAAATCTGAGAAAATTCATATAGTACCCTCGATGATCCTAAATTGAGATAACCCCAATACTTTTGGAGAGATGGTTAAAAAATTCCACTAGACTAGAAAATTGCAGGAAAAATCCCGTTTATATTTGGACCGGCGGCCCTCGTAAGAAAATGCGAAGCATGTCGGTTGTGGGTTGCGAAGGAGAATGGCAAAATAGGGTGATACTGAGTGGTCCGGTGGTAGGTAGCAGAAGCTGGTGTTTATCACGCCGGTGAATGATTACAGTCATAGAGAGTATTATATGCATTTATTACGCACGGACGGGCTTCTACGCGTGTGGGACAAGTCTCGGGCGCGCGCGCGCGCGCGCGCGTTCCACTGCGCGTAAAGAGCGACATAAATTATCCGCGTAATGCGAACGGTGGGAGCGTAATAATAACATTGTCGAGTAGCGAGTGAGAATACACCGCCAGGTTTCCCTCGGCATTCCCATTCCACGCGGCGTGGCTCCCAGTTGTCTCAAGGGATTAACTCGCCTCGTGGAGCCCATGCTATACGTCTCGTGTTTCCGCTCCAGTGTCTCAAGAAGTCAACCTCGAAAGGTTCAGCCTAGATAGCTCGCGTTCGTTCCGTGTCTTCTCCTCGTTGTCTGTACACGTTCCCATATGTGTTAGGTGTGCGCGCGCTCGCGCTCGCGTCCGCGCGTGGCGTGGGTGCCTCTACGCCTGTACGCTTGTCAGCACGTGTGCACCCACACACTCGGAACAAGCGGCTTGCTCACAAAACTATCCGTCCCGCAGTATTAAGGAAATTTTCGTCGAAATTTGGAAACACGGCACGTGAATGTTATTTTAAAGTTGATTTCTGAGGTTCCTTCGATGCCCGATAACGAACTTCCCACGTGCACCGTCTAGCTGTATGGCTCTCTACGTAGCACCTGGTGAACCCCTTGCCCGATTACGGTTCATATTAAATTACGGCTACAGTCGTTAGAACTTTTTTCATCTCGATAATTTCCTGTAACAACCATGCGATACTATAAAATGTTGTACGGACTTGTTATAGTTCCTTGATAAAAAGCTGCGGAGATTTTCGCATTGGAGAAACTTATTTGAAATCACATCAAGAATCACCCCTTTCGAGAAGGAACAACATTTTTGGTATACCTTGTATAAATCAAAATCGTATCTCGATGATTTTGAAGAACGGAAAAGTGTTTGAATTATTTTTACAGTCACCGTGGATGTAACATCTGTTAATCCGAAGACGTTCGAAGGGAAGTTTGTCGAACGTCGCGTCGGCGACCGGAGGAAGACATTACCGGAATTCCCGTTGAATAAACGCGTTGTTTCAATCCCGTCGCGCCACGCCGCGCCACGCCGCGCCACGCCGCGCCGCGGGGAACGAACAAGGAGAGAATTATTACGACAATCGGCGGCGAGGCGGAGTTCGCGAGATTTCGACCGAATATACAGCAGCCAACAGACTTATCGTGAAATCGTGATTCCTCGAACACGGGGCTGGTCTCGCAATCGTTTTGCACATAATGGTCCCCGCAAAGACGTTGAAAATAATGCGAAAACTCATGCAGAACGGCTCACCAATGTATTGTCTGACAAATATAGTACGTTCGGCCCATAGAACACCGTTGTTATATTTACATATCATGCACGTCGATTGCATTGTGCCGTACCGCCGGAGCTCGATGTTAATTTATAGCCGTTGACTTTATGATCGGCCGCGAGGAGAAGGTCTATCCTCGCCAACGATGCGTGCAAACAGGTCCATTTGCTTCTCGAGCTCTCGAAACTTTTCCACGAGAAAACACCGATACATTACGGTTTACTCGAAAAACATATCCTCGATGAATTCGAAAATCATCAATCAAAAGCAGCATGTGAGAAAGTAATGAAATAAATACGACTGAACCGCGACTTCCTATGCAAAATAAAAATGTTCTAAGAAATAATGTAGCTTCTCCTCCAACAATTTAGATTACTCGGAAATGATAATATTTTGTATTTCATCTATTCGTTTCTGTCGCAAACGCACGAAATACGTTCGTACGAATTAATTAACCCGGTGATGAAGACTACTCCACCGAATCTGTTAATTAGAAAATGATAGAGAACGCACCCTTACAAAATACAGATACGCGAGCCTCTGAGCCATCGATTTTGAAAAAGGATATAGGTACCGATAAAATTTTCCACATTGTGCCCGGTAAGTTACACAGGCGGTGTGGCGAATTTATACGGGTCCCGGTTCCATAAATCGTCGAACGAGAGGGGTGACGTCCGCAGGGGTGGTCTGCTATTAGCCAAATGTGTCGTTCGTTTCCAGCCCGTCACCGTATCCGGCCGGAATTTTAATTGTTCCGAACTGGCCGAAATGTGCGGAGACTGCGCGGTCCGGTATCGCACGGCAACGAATTATCGCGTCGAATTACGCGAATAGTTTGTCGCGGGATTTCTCTGTAGCTGTCAAACGAGTAAACAGGAATCACCTACGGTCGACGGTTTTAATTAAAATCACCGGAAAACATTCCTGTCACAGGGTACCGTTGGATCCTGCGCTCTGGCGCACGCCGCGCGGCGAGTTTATCAATCGAAAAATCAGCCGTGTCGAATTAAAAAGGGAAACCTCGTGGGGCCCGCAATCGGCGAATTTCGGAAAGGCTCGACCGGTTCCGTGCGAAACACAACTTCTCGGTTAGCATCCCTAAGAGGTCCCTCCTGCGAAACACTTCAGCGATTTTATTAGGAACCTGCTTGAACATTATAAATGTATAAATGATTTGGAACGGCAACTTTTATCAATGTATTCTGTCAATGAATTTCAAGTTTCGTGATTGTATTACGGTAAAAATTCAATTTCGTCTTCGTCAGAAGAAATATTTAACATTAAACCAAGACTGAAAAGTAACTGGTACATGTTCCCTTATAAAAATGACAAGACTGATTTTATGTAGACTTTGTGCGGCTACTATTGTAATGCGTGCACTACTAGAGATATCTGTACAATCGTTTCTTATAAAATCAGTTATACCTATTACTTTTCTAATTGTAAAATAAAAAAACCTGGAACTGGTCATTTTGACCAGTGTTAGTAGGTTTAATTAATATCCAATTTAAAATAGCTCCGACTGCAAAGGGCTCAAGCTCGAAAAATAATTTTCTCTTCTACATATTTCTGGGAGATTCAGAAATCGGAAGGCATCTTCTAGAATAGTTTTTGGAGTCGCATGTGTCCCGATCTGGTTCGACCAGAATTATTTCCGTCCGGTGGTTAACGTATTCCGGGGAAACAACAAATCCAAGAGGGAGTTCAAAGAAAATCCCCCGTAAAGATTACGGGGCGATGTTGTAGCCTCCGTTTCTTCAATTAGCTGTCTAGAACGGTGCCAGGTGTCCCAGACGTTTCAGGATTAACGCGCCGTTTCTTTTTAGACCGTCTGGATATTACCTCGCGACAGGTTGTGTCTCTTCGTATTAAGCCGTCGATGTCTCCTTTTTTCGGGATGCAGATTTACATCGCACGGCGTTTAATCGATTCGTCGCGAGACGCCTCATGCTACATAATCGTATCTCCGGCTCGCGATCTCCGAAACACGTTCCGAATTCTCATCTTCTGAAACCCATCAACCATCGTGATTCTTTTATTTCGCTATAGCATATATAAACTCTTTGATGTTATTTCCCGTAAGAGAGAGAAAAATCCGAAAGGAGTATCATGAGGTTCTTCGGTCCCTTAAAGGTTCTCCACACTCCTTGCAGGTCCCTCGACGACCCTCGAAGGTCTTCCAGGATCCCTGACAGTTCTTTAGAGGTTTTTAAAGGAAGGAACCAGACTTTCTTAAGGTTTTACACGAATCAATTTTTCAAGGAGTTTCCAATTTATCTTCAGATTATATTGGGGCTGTTCGCAAATTCTCCGTCGTTACGACTAACGGACATTTCATATGTGCATACAATGTTTCCGTGAAGAGGAACACTGCGAAAAACAATTCGGACATGACTGCACGTGGCGGAAAAGGCGTTTTACGTTCTTCAATTAAGCAGAGGGGGTCGTCCCGTTACTGTTGTGCAACGGAAGTTTTGAACTCGTTTCCTGAAACCACATAAGTAATTTCAAACAACTGGATGTGCGTGCTATGGTAGATGTCCCAGAAGACCACGTGTACGCCATGAACAAGTAGAGCGTGCTCGTGCACTTCACCGATGCAGCGCGGAGGAAGAATTAATCCGCCGGCCATGAGCATGTGTCTTGAGTGCAGAACGGACAGCTGTAAATTGAAGTTCAAGACTATTTTCACTAACCATTTCAACGTTTCTTAATAGTTCTACTATAAATTGTTCAAACCGTATACTTCGTCGCACTGCGATGCTGTACTTGCATCTACTAAAATTATGAGATTTGCCGGTTACGCCAAACATCAAGCGACAGAGCTGTGATGAGTTTTTCAGCTCTATTTAGATTCGTGTAGCGATCGCTTGTTATTGTTGCGCAAGGCCGCGAAGTGTTTGTCATCGATTACACCGGCAAATTCTCATGGTTTGAATCTTGAACGGTACGTCTTCCCGGATCATGCGATCGATCCGGAACCAATCACGCATGACCCCGCCTGCCGTTTCGAATACAATATAAGGGACCCCCGCGACGGAGCGACTCTTCTTCGCTATTATCTTGTCAAGCGCAACCACAACTTCTTTCTCGCTCAGTTCTTCTTTTCAAGTTTCTTTCGTCAATTTAATTGTTCAGTAAAGTCACTGCGCTTTAATTCAATTTCACTGTTCTCCGTTTATCTACAGTGACTCGTTTAGATCGTTATTATTTAACTCGCGATTCGTGCGTCTGCCACGCGTTAACTTTTCGTCGAACGCGTTGAAGATTTCCGTTCGCGGCGGCCCTCGTCAAGGGAAGCTCAAGATCTCCGTCGCGTGCATTCAGGCAGCATATAGCACGAGCAAGATTTCCGTTTAGCGATCCGTTGACGATACGAAACCTACAAGGATTTAATAAAGTGCAAGTGGTGAACAAAGTTTTGGCTATCTCTATCTCCTTCATTCTCACGATCCGTTCTTTGCCTTCCTCGCGCGCTCAAGTCTCAGCGGTTCCAGCCTCAGGCGCTTCTGACCGTCGGTCAACGCCGAACAGTGTAAGACCAAAGAGGTTGTTATTTGGACATTTTTTAACATTTTGCAACAACAAAATAATGACAATTTTTGTCAAGATAAATTCCTAAGAATCGCGTTGTTTTAAATAGGAAATGTTTCATTTTAGACTGTTCTTTTGCAGTTTAGAAGATAAAGTGGTTCTACATATTTGGAATTGTTCTTATAATTTTGTAAATTTCATCTTTTGAAACAACACCGGTTGAAAAGCACCGGTCCGTTTAAAGACCGATGAGAACAGCGAACCGAGGGACCGGCCAAACAATAAACACGAAGGCAATAAAAAAGTTTCCACTTAATAGGTTCAGTGGCGATCAGCTCGAAGACAATCGAAACCAAATTCGATTCCACCGACGCGCGACGCCCTCCTACCGATCCCTCGTTTACGAAGTTCCCCGTGGCCAGCGCCACGGCAAGGTGCATTTATTTTCATGTAAATAAGCCTCTCGCTTGGTAGCACCATGAAAAGGGGACGTCAATCAAAGCGATAAGTATGCGGGCTACTTCAAAGCGAATACTGGGCAAGTTAATGCAGCCAGGTTCGTAAGTTGGCCAGCACATTGTTAAAATGCACGGGCCCCGAATCGGAGAAAATGTTTATTGTCGAGGGGGGTAGACGGGACACGTTATGATTTAGGAATTAAGACCTCTATCAAACTTGGCACGTACTACGATCCACCGTTCAAGAAAATGATCGAACACACTATAATAAACCTTTCATGGTTGAGCTGTTTTGCACTTTGAACTACTTCGTGCTCGATGAAGTAGCGAGGTTGTGTGCCACGTCAGTTCACTTGAAAAAAGAACTCGGAAAAATTCAGCTTTCCAAACACGAATTTCACATAGGTGGAAAAACATGTTTAATGTTATTCCTGTAATGTTATTCTATTTAATCCGTATAAAAATGTTTGGTAAAAACTCGTCGAAACGTCACTTCCTCTCGCGGCTTTTGATAAAACTGAAATATGCTATAAATCTCGATATTTTGAACAACTTACGACAATACAGCAATAGCTGGATTTTTCGACATAATGGCTGAAATTTTTCCAGTTTCTATTAAGAATAATTGAGAATAATATGTAATACAAAGTATAGTTGTGTTCTTTTATATTAAACCAAACCCAGACCTAATTCAAACTTAAAAAAATATTTTCGCGAATATAACAGTGAATCTAACAGACTAAAAGAGACCGCTTGTTATACGTAAAGGAAAAAGTTGTTCAATATTACGACTTTGAAATCCTTTGAACTTTGAAAATATATCAGACTTTTTTTGTGTGCTGACGCAGGGGTTGATATCGTAAAAATTGCTTGAGAAACGAAAAATGATTTCGTATTCTAATGCAAATAATAACGATGCGCTATTATCGATAGCATGTCCCACGTTTTCAGCAGAATGGCGCGTATGTCATCTGACCTGGCTGTTATGTTTTTATTGTGTTTCCCGTTTTAATAATATAAAGTAGATGACCCGAGGGCTGCCACGCCGGTCGGTGCTGGTCGCGCAATGACAATTCTGTAACAGGAACAGCCGAGGTGCACGGTGTTTATTATAAAACGAGTTGGCCAACGTGTGTTTACCCTCGACATGCACCGAAAATAAAGGAAAAGCTGACGGTGGCGTAAAAAATATGCGAAAATGGTTTTTCCAATATCGAGCGGGCGAGCGATCGAGCACGGCTCGGTCTACGTGAAATCTATCTCGTGCGGCGCGTCTCGTCTCGTTTCGTCTAGTCTCGTCGCTCTCAATAAATAGGTACCTAGCTCGATTTTCAATGCAAACAAGACAAAAATCACGGAAACCCTTCAACGCCGCGGTGGGGAACTCCTCGCTCTTTGCGACAAACTCTCGGAATAGTCACGCGTCCTAAATAACGCGGTGCGCCCCCTTTTGGCCGCGTGTACAGTGCCTAATTCCCCGGCGACCCAGTAAATATGTGCTTCTAATTACCATTGATATTAATTGTATGTTTACCCCGGCGAATCGGTTCGCTAGCGCGCCTAGTCGCGTCGCGCACCGCGCACAAACAACGAATCCAAGTGGAAAAACTCAATTTCGAATAATATAAAATTAATACGAAAGGAAGGCAACGTGTCGCTAAACATCCTTTAAATATTTTCATTTTATTTGAACGTTTAACGATAATTTTAAGCTTACCTAAGCTTTACGTGTACCCCCTCAATTCTTTGCAGTCGGATATTTAATAATGTAAACTAAATTGTGAATAATGGTACAAGATTCTTTAGCGGTCACTGCTAAGGGTTGATTTTATTCGAATCGCATAAAATCCTCAGTCTAATGACCCTCCCGCTAGCCAAGTCGAGTCCAGGTGATCCATGCTCGATTATCCCGTTGTTTGGTCGTGGTCGGCGTAATTGAAATGCAAGCGAGTAGATTTTATTCGTTTCCCGGGGTTTCCTCGTTCTTTGTCATGCGGACCGTGACATATTACATTCGGGATGAGGCTGTTTGAAGGTGGACAGGTCGGGCGAAGCTTGTGCAGGTAGCGTGACGCGGTAGCGACCGTAATACTATTTCAAGTTCCGTGCCGTGTGGACGTCGTGCCACGTGGCATTACTGCTTAATGTCACGTACTGATTCCCTTACCGACGTGTGACTAAGAACGAACCACCACCGTCGTCGTCGTCGTCGTCGTCGTCGTCGCCGTCGTCGCGTTCGGCCCAGTCCTGAAAATCCTCGGACAGGTCCGGCATACGAATCACCTAGCCGCCGCTGTGCCGGTTGTTCGCCCCAAAGTTAGGGTACCGGTGCGGTGAGAGGCTCGATTTTTCTCCTGGGGGCCAGGAAAATTTCGTACGATCAAAGGCCACGCCGATGGCACACCAACCTTCTTCCGCCAGGTTTCAGAATACTTAAACCTGGTCACATACGTGCTCGCCGAAATTTCTATTGGAACATTTACGAAGAAGTATTACCGCTAAACCTACCACTGCTGATCAAATGATAATTGTGCTTCCACTGGAAACGATTACACAAATTTTCGTGTCCAATCACATATTGTAATAATAATTACACAAAATCTATATAAATTCTATGATGTAATTTTTATAAGGCAACAGCCATTTTTAGAGGTCGGTAGGTTTAGTGTTAATATCACGGTTTCTATCGTTTAACCATACACTGCTTGTATCATTTTTTATCGAGAACAGTAGCGGGCTTATACAAAATTTCGCCTATAGTACTTGATTCGTCAGGCGTCGAGGAAATCCGTTTATTATTGAACCCTCGCAGTTTTCACCGGAATTAATCCGTGCTCTCACCGGTTGCGGATCGCCGACCATGTTTGACGTACCTCAGGTGGGAGAGGTGCCCGCGGGGTGTGAAAGAGACGTGGAATTTCATCGAAAATCAGAATATCCCCGACCCTTTATTGTTTTTCGATCTGCGGCGCGTTCGCAGCTCCTGCTTCCTTCGAAAGAGAGACGTAATGGGGACGTAGTATTGGCGCGATCGCCAGATTTCGAGATAATTCATGCATATCTTGACCTAATTCGGTACTCGGCCTGTGGACGTAATTGGACATAATTTGTATTTAAACCGACGTAACTATGATTTAGGTACACTTAACTCCGTGACGTAAAGGCCATATTTGAGCCCGGTTCTAGGCTCGACATGATTTGTTGCGCCCGTCACGTGGCACAATGTTAGATTCGAAGCGATTTTTGCGTTCTTAGCGGATCCGACGGCGTCGATCAACTTTTGATTCATTCACGATGCAATTATTCATCTTGTTCGTGTTCTTCTTGTTCTGCTTTGTCCAGGTCCTCGTCCCGCCTCGTCCTTTACAGCCTCTTCGTTCCGTTCCATCCTCCCCTGTTTCTGGCCACCTCTCCGTGTCTGGCTCTTCGATGATAGCTCCTCGAGCTTTGTCCACGCGATACCGAACTCGCTCGTCTGGCGATTCATCCGTGTTCGTTAGCACTCGAGGCTGCCACAGATATCCACGTCTCCTCGGACAGATCGATCGACGTCGATTAGACCGAGAAATTGCTTTCACGGAATTACGATTCTTACCCTGCGGACGAGACTTTGGCTCGTAGCCGGCAAATTACACGCGACCGGATCCCGTGAATGAATCGGGGCCTCCGCGCGTGCACCTCGTTGACAGTAAAGTGGGGATTAGGGGACTCGGCGCGCGGCTCGCAGTGGATGGGATGATCGATGGATCGCTCGAGATCCCCGGTACCTGGTGATCTCGACGCGTTCGTGGTACTTGTTGACACGCTCGATAATTATAGTGCCCGGCCGGTTTCAGTAAAATAGGATCGCTGTCTACCGTCTACCGTCTCGACGTTGTAATGCTGTTGCGGTTTCATTCAGATCGGTCGAAAAAGTCGATTGACATGTCTCGAGAATGATTACACCGTGGGACTCCGTTTAAAGTCGATCTAGGAGAAACTTCAAAGTTTCTGTTGCCGTGGGCCATGGACTTCCAAAAAAGAAAAGGAATAATCTTCGATAGATAATGTGTTAAAAAACGTACATTCGAAACAATCTGATGACGCATCTGATGGTGAGTCGAGCGGCGACCGAGGATAAATTTGTGATCGTGAGGAAGTACACCACGTGTCACAATTTCAAAAAATTTAGGATTTACGTATTTATCAGAAAAAGTCATAAAAACAAATTCGAAAGGCTTAAAAAAATAATGGAATTTTACCGATGTCCGGTGTGACGAATTCGTGATCAAAACTTCCTTCTTGCACCATAGACACGATTAAGCGAGTTCGTTGAATGTCGAAGTTCGATGTTTGAATCTCCGAGTGCTAACAAACAGGGATAGATCACTGTCGTGCGATTTCGCGGTCGCGTGGACGAGGTATCCTTGGAGAGGCCAGAAACAAGAGAGGCTAGATCGTAGCGAAGGGGGGAGCAAGAGGCCGAGGGAGAGTCGAGTACGTGGACAAAGCAACAGCAGCAGCAGCAGCAGCAGCAGCATCAGAAGAAGAAGAAGAAGAAGAAGAAGAAGAAGAAGACGACGACGTCGACGAGGAGAAGGAGGACGACGCGACGAAGAAGAGGGCATTGTGGCCTCGTAAAAGGTCGTGGCATCGTGAAGATTCGTACGAAGTGGGTGTCGAGGCATCTACTGGGTGGCGAGGCCGGACGAACGGGTTTCGGGTCGCGGAGGGGCGAGGGGAAGACAGCAGGAGGATATATATGATTACAGGAGGCTGTGTATTCAGTTCGGGTAGTTGTCGTTTCCGACACGAGGCACGTAGCATATTATCATCGTTACGCGGTGAGGACTGAGGCCGTCCGTTGATACAACTTCGGTACATGGCCATCGTGGCCTTACAACCCCGTCTTCCATCAGTTATACCAGCCTGGATACCATGGAACTCATGAATAAGGCAAACTCCGCCGTTATGTCTCCATTCCGAAACGCCCTCCTCGAAACTTTTCGATGGTCTCGATCCTCTCTCGCACTCTCACGGCCTCTCTCCGTTACTCCCACCAATCGCGCCCCGCTCGTTTCCCTGTCATTCCTTTAACAATGGGCTATCAAAATGCATTGCTGTTTGGCGGAGGATTGCCAGGGGTTTCAAGGGCTGACAAGAAAATTTGTGAAGAGAGCCGCCCGCTGAAGTTTAAGTTCCCCGATCGTTGGATCCGGTACTCCGAATCCTCCGAGTTTCTCGATCCTGTTGCGGGGAGAGGGTGCCAAAGGGGTGGTGGGAGGCAGCGTAGCCGCGAACGAATCTCCTTGTTTACGCAGCACGGGTTCTTCTTAATTTGTTTTACTGTTTACGGTGATCTCCCCGCCCCGCCCCGCCCCGCCCCGCCATGCCGCGCCACGCCGCGGAAATAGAAACACGGAACAGCGCGAGCAGGCGCCGCGACGCGCCGCGCCGCGCCGATCTCTCTCGAATTGTCAGCGAGTTTCGGACCCGGGAACCGGGAACTGGTTTATCCGCGTCTTGCATTCGGGATTCGCCTCCCGACGACGTGGCTCCCTCGTCGAGCCGTGTGCTCGTGCACGCTCGCGAATTTTTAAACACCGGCTCCACTCCACGCCGGGATTAACGCGGCCAGCCGCCGCGCGCCGCGCCGGCCAGACGATCGCCAGACGAGCAACGAAGCGGACGCTGCACCGTGGCCTGCTGTTTGCACCAACAAACGAGGAACAAGTCGATCCCATACATTTTACGCAAGACGCAAAATTTTCGTTACTTTAATGTAAAAAAATGTTCCCCCTGGATTGCAACAAACCGGAGTGACATAGGAATTTATTTTCTCCCTTAACATGTTCAATGTTTTAAATTACACCTCATTCGTTCGTTCATTCTTGTCTTAAACGCATAAAATCCGCTGTCCACTGATAATTTTCTTTTTATATTTATTTAACGTCGCTTTCAACTCTTTGCTAAGGTTATTTCGCGACAGGACCTACAGTTTATTAAGGTGGGTGCCGAACCACCTTGGACACCACAGTATTAGATGGCAAATGGAATATTTCCAGAGGTGACAGCGGCTCCACTGATAATTGAACGACGATTTTAGGAAGTGGTTAAGAACGAAGTGCTACTTCACGAGTTTGCAAATGAGAAAACAATATCGATTTGGGATTCCTCAGATATTCAACTATCTCGAACAACAACAAACTCGACGTCCCGCGCACAATTTATTAAATCGACTTTCCACGCGGATTTCGGGCGAAGCGCCCCACTGTGTGCAGAAAAGTATCTCGCGGGTATCCGATATACCGGGCCGAGCACGAACTCCGAGACAATTTCGATGCAAAGCAGCGAACGTTTCTTGTTAAGAGCGGTTCTGCCGCACCGGAGAGAGCCAGGCCCGATGCTCCGGCTTGTTTTGTCTGTGTTTAACCAAATGACCTCGTTATGCGTATCAGCCGGATCGGCCCGGTAGCGGGCGTAACACTCTCTCTTCGATTAAACGGAATCGTAGGAGACCGGCGTGTCTTTCCGATGAATACGAAGCGTTAAGGGCTAATCGCTGCTGATACGCAAACCCCAGATACTCCGGCCGCAACAGCCACGAGCGTTGATGGATTAGTCGACGTCCGACGGCTGACGTTTCTATCTCTGACAGTGCGCATTATGGTCGTTAAGAGCCCCGCGGAGAATGGCCTTTCTAATTAACACGGAAACCGTCCGAGCATCGTCCAAGACGGTTCACGTGGATGGCGCAGAACGCGGTTATTGAATTAGCCCGCTGGATTATGTTTGCTACCTCCCTCGAACCGAATTCTGGGCTGACGTTACTCCTTCGGAGAACCGCCCAGGGCACTTATCTTCTTTCCACGGCCCCTGTCGGATGCGTCATCGTACATTGTCGTTGGAATTTCAGAGGAACGTTCCACATGTGCGTTATTAAAACTGGTGGATTTTCGTGCTGGTGGTTCGTGTAGCCGTTAACCGGATTCGGATTGAGCTGTTCGGAACGGTCTGTTGGCTATTACTCGATTTTCAGCGGTAATGGTAGGCTTTGGCAGAGCCTCGTCTAGCTACAAATAGGATAAGATAGGTTAAACTATAAGCTAACTTTTCATTACTGTAGCGAACTACAGAAACTAATGTATTTGATTACGTATTAAGTAGCAGTTTTATTGACACGACCTTACTTCGCGAAACAGATTCGCTCGTATCACGTGCTGAGTTGTAAAGTAACATCCGCAACGAGAAATCGTGGTTTTCTAATTTCGGTTTCGGTAATTAAATTACTTTGAATCTGTTGGAATGCTTGGAACCGATATTTAGGGCTGTAAGCGATAAGAACGAATGAACTTTATTTAAACGCCTTTTCGTTGGCAATGAACGCATTTTCGTTCGCTTGTCGTTGGCAATGAACCGCGTGTAAAGTACACGAACAATATACCGGGTGGGGCAACACAATCAAGATTTTACACTACTTAAAAATTCGATAAAATTCCGACTGAAATAGTTTCCCGTGTTACCTACGTCTTGAAAATTACGTAGAGCACGGTATACATAGAGGTTGAGGGACGCTGGCGCAGACATTATCCTTGAATTCTCAGCGATAATTGTACACGTAATTTCCTCGGCTATTTAAGGAGCAAGAGGAGGTCTCTTGATCCCGGGAGCCGAGAAAATGGCGACCAGCTGGACGCGTGTACAGATTCTCGGTTCGCGTTTGAACACAACGTCTCGCCACCGTGGATTCTTAATCATTGTTCGCGGTCTAAATATACCCTAGGGAGCTGGTTCCACGCGATATAACAATGTTGACTGCATCGCGAGGTTGATTCCGTGCGAGCAAATAGCGATCGTTATTGCGGCTGATGAACGGGCAACGGCCGCGGCTTAGCCCGATTCTTTTTTGCTGTCAATAAAGTTGGCCGGCTGACAATGGGAGGCAACGAGCCCATGTGGCTGGTAACTGACCGCGAAATTAACCTCACTTTAGAGAGGTATGCGTGTTCGGTTCGGCGCGGCGGCTCCCTGCCACTCTCTGTTATTTATTAACTGCAACAGCAACCACGAAAGTTGTTTAAATTGGGACAGATTGGCGTGACGTTCTGCGGAAACCCAAGCAAACAGAGTCCTTGCGCTGTTAGAGCCGCTCGCGTCATGCGCTTCAGCTAGACGTTCCACAGTGGTCCAAGAGCCTGCATTTTCTAACCACAATTACTTACTTCTTACTTCTTTCGACTTTCACGTGTCAACAGAATGTTTTGTTTCTCTAAAATAACAGCCCTTCGAAATTCAAAACATTACATCTTTCAGATCATTTTTCCCAACGAGTATAGCGTTTGAAATTGAAGTGCGAAAAAGTGCGAAACTATGAAATTGAAGTTACAATTAAATAGTTTCATTATTGCTTACGCAATATATCTTTTAAGCTTCATAATATTGTAACTGGTTTCGAGACACGCGCTAATCCAACGATGCATAATAATATAACATTAAACCTTCAAATAACGGTACAATGTTTTTGGCCATAAAAAGTTTCATCTGGTTCATCTGGTTCGATCCAGAGTACACGAATGGGGTCATTCAATTACTCAATTTCCGGCGATTAATCTCTTCATAGATACTTGATTGACGCGAATAACGTTGTTCAATATATAAACAAGTGTAACTAAAAATAATAGTTGTCTCTATACTTTAAGAGTGTACCAACACATTCGAAGAAAGTTTGTTCCCACACAAGCACCGGTCAGTTTCTTGGAAAGATCTACATAAAAATCGGCAACTAGACAAGTCGAATCCCCGTTAGAGATCCTATCGGCAGGAAATTCATCGGGATTATTAGTAATTATCTTATCGTGTGAAAAATGCGAGGATAAGGTAGGGCGTTGATGGATCGTGTGGTGCGATAGCGAGATTCGCGGTAGACCGGATTGTCGAGAGAGAGAGAGAGAGAGAGAGAGAGAGAGAGAGAGAGAGAGAGAGAGAGAGAGAGAGAGAGAAACGGAATGGAAGCTGGTCTCGATGTAACATGAAAATTAAATTGAAAGCATGACGACGACGTTTTCATGGAAATTACCGGCGTAACGCGGCGGCGTCTCTGTGAAGTCGCGGGGAAATTGGAATGCGCGTCGTTACACGTCGAACAAACTAATTGACAACGGAATTAATGCGGCCGCGGGCCAATTTATTTGCCACTTGCTCGGGCAAGCACCCGCTGACAACGGGTCGGGTGGCGCGTCGCTTCGCTTCGCTCGCATTCGTCATTAAAGGCGGATACGATAATGATTAATGTGAAAACCGGTTCCAGCGCCGTGCGCCGAGACGAAATCCGTGTTAGGAAAAACCGGCTGGCCCGAATATGGCCACTTTATACCGGCGTAATTCGAATTACGCGCGACTCGCAGGACCGTTCGGGACCCGTTCCTCCGACAATGAATTTCGCCGGATAGTTAATTACCGCGGATCACGGGAACACGATTAACTGGATTTCAAAACCAAGTTCGGAGCCTGCGCGAAAAACTGTTCGCTCTATTTCTCTTCCACTCCCTTTGACTTACCGGGCAGGAACGAATTAAAATTAATGAGCCGCTCACGCGCGCGCGCGCGCTTTTTAACGGACTTCCGCGCGGAAAACGAGCGGAAAAATAGTCAGCGGGAACGCAGCACGCTCGCGAATTAACTTATCGGAATGCCACGGGCCTGTGTTTCATTAAGACATCACCAGCCGGAGGATAAATCCAGTTTGCTGTTCCGACGGGCTTCTGGCTTCTTCGAGATTAAGCGTTTCCCCCGTCTCAATAGCCTCGTTATTTGTGAACGGGCTAGTTAGGCGAGCGAGACGCGCATTGACAGTTGATGCCAAGATTTTATTCGGAGAAATGTTTTACCGTCTAAGTGGTTTCCGTAATCAATTTCATTATTTTACGACGTACTCGTAACTAGATAGTAAACCAACCACTTTGGATATCTCAGTACTGGTAAACGTCCAACAATTGAAAAGACGGAATAGTTAATCTCTTGATTTTTGTCTCGCGACAACTGTGGGCTTGCGGCGATTTCGAACTGCTGCGAGTAGTCGGATTTGGATTTTCGCGTGGCCGCGTGCGAACCCGTCCGCGATGGACAGCCGGGCTGGACTGTACCGAATAGGCCCCGAAATAGTCGCATCGGGGTTTTCGCGTGGTTGCGCATCATCGTGGAATCAAGTCAGTGCGGGTATTGGTTCGCGCGACATTAATCCTCTGGCAGGGCCGAGTGACCTTGCGCGTTCCGAGGCTGGCCGCGGTCAGAGGAGGATCGTTTAATTAACTTTCTCACGAATTTACGAGATTGCTGGCCGCATACCGGCGAGCTCGATCAGCGAGATCGATATACGCGCGCCGGTGTACATTAAGCCCGGCATTAAGGATAAGATTCGAAGCGGTTGGCGCATATTGTTCCCGGAGCATGGTCGAGCAGATGAAGAGAGCCAGAGAGAGAGAGAGAGAGAGAGAGAGAGAGAGCGAGAGAGAGAGGGAGGTAAAAGGGCTGCATGAGCGAGAGGGAGAAACGAGGCGATCTATACACAGATAGAGAGAGAGTTAGAGTCCCACCAGTATCGGTATCCGGCGTACCCTAAATTATTGCGCAAGTCTGTAGGACCTGGGTAGCTTCGCAACTATGTTCGTAACTCCTGGCAAGAACGGTCCAGAGGTGCCGATAACTGACCTACTATCTTCGCCGTTCGCCGCCACGCCGTACGATGAACTCAGGAATCCTCTAATCTTAAAGCGACGATGCGAATAGTTTCTCGGGTTCGGTTTCGTTGTGTACATAATTGAAATACACTAGTGCTCACTTAAATTTCCAAACTTTGGGATCCGGAAGTCAAATTCTTGCGTTACAGGCTAGCGTTTCTCTTCCAGGAATTGACCGGAGCCCACCTCGACGAACTTGGATGATAGATAGAGTGAGCGAAAGCGAGATAGACGCTGTTTCATCAAAATCGGTGAGGTGTATCCTTTTCTGTGTAATTACCGTACTATGCATCGTACGAAGTACACGAAGAGATCATCGCTACTGCAATTTTTCCAGTTAATACCAATTATGTCTATTCACTGGGTCACCGTATATTTGTCGTGTCGCGGCCACAATCATTTTGACCCACTGTCAAATCAGCTCGTGCTCGCCAAACCGGCCGCGAAATCGCCGCATTACGAAGAAGAAGGGGCTCGTTCGCTTCCACCAATTTCGAGTCACCGAAATTTCAACTGGCAGTGAGGGACCAAAGTCAAGAGGGATATGCCAATATCAGGAAGCTCAGTGGCCCATGAACGGGCCGGGTCCAGCCGGGACGGGCCGGGTCGGACGGACGTTTCAGTTCCAAAACCCGATACACAATATCGCAAGCAAGTTACCGTGCCAGTTATTGGCACCGTTGAGCCGGCCGCTCGCCATTATTACGAGCGTCCAGTTGGAATTCATGAATGTTCCATGGGCTCTCCCGGCCCGTCTCCGTTCAAGTCAAGGTCCCGTATTTCCCGAAAGTTGAACGCTCCCGCAGCCCGAACAGACCTCGAGCACCTCTCGCCCCCGTCTGTCACCCCTTTTTTCCCAACCCTTCCAAGCAAGCGTTGTAACGGAAAAGAGGGTATTCTTGTCTTCGATTTTTAAATCTATGTGTAATAAATTTTTTAACACATATATTCCTTGGAATATATATGCCCATAATTATGCAACTGTCCTAGTCAAAATGAAAAAAATGAGTTTACCAGTTGTTTTACATCACATTGATTTACACTCAATAAATTCAATATAATGTTTACGATATCGTCAAAAATGAACCGTTTGATAGGACTTGATATTTCAACGTTATATAGAATTTAGTTGGTGGTTGAGAATCTATTAAGAATGTGTTAACAATGTTGTTCACATTATTAAATATGTTGGTATCTAATCGATTACTACACATTTACATATTGTATGAGGTACCATAACAATTTCATATTCATAAAATGAAAGAAATCATATACAACGGAATTGTTCTAGGTCGGGAGAGATGTTTCCTGTTTTCCAGTTAAAATAGCTCCGAATGCAAAGGGTTTATTTCGCTTGGAATTTCACGATTATCTGTTCGAAACGCAGTACGTAATCACGCAACCGAAGTGAATGATACGTCGAGCATTTAAGCATTGAAGGGGTGCTGTGCAGAGAATTAGTTAGAACCGTAAAACATGAAAAGCTGACGTTCGTCCATAAAAAGTTGATTTCCAGTGGAGCGGCTGGTGGTTCGTGGCCGCGTCTATTAAGCGGGAATTACAGTAGCCGCTTCAGGGTCGCTAACCAGTCCGGTGAAATTTCATTTTCGTTACGTTTGGAAGGGAATAATGAAAGAAACTGTGTAAAAAGCGTGCGGCTGGGATAACCGTGTTTTTGGGAAGGGGGCGAGAGACCGGCCGTAGGACGCGACAAAGAAGAGAAGAGAAGGGAAGAGAAGAAGAGGCTGGGAGGGAAGAGGCGAAGAGAAGCGAAGAGAAGGGAAGAGAAGCGAAGAGAAAGGGGTACGGGGCGCGTGTAACCGGTAACCCGGCTCTGTCCACTTATTAGCCGCTTAATGGACCACGATGTACGGGCCACGAATGTATGCTGTCTTTCTGCGGGGACCATCAAAAGAGGCGGGAGCGTCCCGTTTATTTAGCAAACACGCGAAACCGCAAACCCTATTTCTTCGGTCGGGTTTAAAGGGATTAAAAAACAGCGAAACGGGGGAGTGAAACGGAGAAAGGATAAAAGGGTAAAAGGGCATTGGCGAGAGAAGAACGGGATGGGGTGGGGGTGGGTGGAAGGTGGAGAGGGCAGAAAGGGACGAACGAGAAAGCGAAAAGGAAGAAGGGCTCAATTACGCCTCGGGACGGAAATCGATAGGCCTCTTCGACGCTCTCACGGGAAGTAATTAAAAGAGCGCGAAATTTGTGGCCACGTTCTTTTCACTCGCAACCTTCCTTCGCCCTCTTCCTTCCCCCTTCATCCCCTTCTTGCGAACGCATACCCCCTTACTTCTATCTTCGATCTTTTCATTGTTGATCTTTATCGGCCGGCATCAACGGACGACGAAATATACGCGAGGATTCTCCCGTAATTGCGATCCGCCTGCGTATCGATGGACGATATAATTGTTTCCGGTTTTCGTAGTCGGCGCTCTTGCAGATCGATCCTTCCGAATTCTTGCTGCTTGAGATTTCGGAGGAATTAACCGCTACCCTGCGGCATTCCGGTATAATTGAAAGCCGTTCGCGATAATTACATATTGTTCGCAGCAGTTGAATTCCGAACTGTTTCGCTTGCTACTTTTAATAACCACGCGCGACGACGAAGAACATTAAAATAATCCTGTTTGCGTAAAGATTACAGGTCTTCGAGGATGTAAGTAATTTCGTTGAAATACGCGGAACTCGCGAGTAAACTGGAAATATTTTGGCGAAATCGAAATTTCGCAATGTCAATTAAACCCATTCCCCTTCCCTTTTATAATTACGTGTGACGAGGAAAAGGGTCAACGCAAGCTTGCTTTTGCAATAACCGACAACTAAACTGTTACCGCTCTAGTTGTAAAACTATGTTCTCACATATTTATGCTAACAATCGAATAAACGTACTCGCAATCTAATATCGATGACAACAACGAGGACTACACGCGTGACGCGTTCCTACAGTAGAAACAGACGTCTGACGTTCAACAAATCCGGATTGAATTGCAAGCTGCTATGTTGGTGTTCAATTTGAAAAATTGATCATTTTTGCATTCTCTTCGAGTATAACAGTTGTAGAATATGTGCATTGAAACTATACAACTCACGTAATTTTTATTATATTTTCTTGAACAAAAATAAGCTGTCTACTCAAAGTACACATAAATACGTATGCGAAATCACAATAGGCAGAGCTAATAGTTCTTCCGAAAAATAATGCCAAAAAGTTGTTGAAAAAACGGCGTTGAACAGCAGAATACGCCCTTAAAGCGGAATAACACTTTGAGCCGTGCCTTTGGTATGAAAAATAGAATAGCAAAGTCCGCGCTCATTACTTTTGTGAGAGGAAATATATTCCTGTAAATTCTTCCATTTGCGTTCCCATTGCATCGAGGAGGGAGCTTTACCCTTGATTTTCGCTTTATCGCACGGACACACAGCACGGTTTCCCTCATTTCTCACGCATACACGCGGCGCTGGTTATTTGTACGCGATACCGTGCCCGGCGGATTAGGGAGAACTGAACAGGGAGGGAATAAACGAAGAGGACTGGCGAAAGACAGCCCGGGAAAGATTGCCAGCAGCAAGAGAGGGAGAGAGAGAGAGAGAGAGAGGAAGAGGGAACGATAGTTGGGATTCGTGAGATCGTGTTCAGGAGCCCCACGGTCCCTACCGAAGTTTGTAACTTCTTTTGCATCCAATTAAGTCTCGCGCAATAACTTAGCCTACACCAGCCGCCGATACTGTTTCCCTTTCGTCCCCCGCCTCAGCTGGCGCACCTGGACACGAGACAATGTATATTCTGATTCAGAATTTCGGCACAATGGAAGTTCATGGAACTACGTATATTTCAATTGAAAGTTCCCGATCGGCTGTACACTGTACCCGTATTAATTGGGGAGGATTTGTAGCGGCGCGGCGCGCGGCGCGCGGCGAACGGACCATGAGTTTTTCAAGAGTAAACTGTGCGCAGTCGAGAGAATTCCTGCGGTAGCGTTTGAATTATTCCGTGGGTAAGAAAGCGAGGAGAGTGGGGGGACCATTTGTCCATTTCTTATTCCGCGGTTATTGCTTCTGAGTTCCTGCAAAATTGGTTAGCTCTTGCTACCCGAGCTCCCTCAAGTCTCCCCGGGTCTAACCGGCAGACAATTCGAATATTATATAGTGTCGTGATTGTCGCTCTAATGCTCGATGATTAATCACGACGACGCGACGCGACGGCTTTGTCGTTCACGCTTTCCCACAATTTGCTACTTTGCTCGAGGAAACCCCGGCGACAGATTATTCCTCTGCTATTCGGTTCTCACGTTCGGGAACGCGAGGAATTATAAGCAGCTTCGCGAACGACGAGTTTCTTGTTGGCTCGGGTAGCGTCTTCGAATTTGCTTTTGCATTTCGGAAAATGTAAAAAGAAACGTATCTCTCTCGTGGCATTAATAACCAGACAATGGATTTTATGCGTTTATACGAGGAAAACGAGTAGGTGTAATTCAAAACGGTAAAAGCATTAGAAGAATTTTAAAATACTGTCATATTATTTTCAATTTGTCAAACGTATTGCAGAAAAAAATAAATGTCTATTTTACTCCAGATTGTTGCAATTCAGCTAGAATATTATTATTTCGCATAAAGAACCACTATCCATTAATAACCCCCGAAATCCAGTGAAACCCATCCTCTCCAATTCTTCGGAGACTTTCCGGTCTGCGATTCTGACGTGCTCCGTCGCCGTTCGACGAATTAACGAAGCTCGAGCTTACGGTCCCGCAAGAAATTCCCGAGGCAAGACGGCGCTGCGAGATATCGACAGGCATCGAAACGTTCACCGGCGCGGCGACTAAAAGTAAGCAACAAATAACGAGTGACTCGCCGTGGAATCTCACCCACGTCGGAGGTGGAGGTGACTTCGTGGCAGCTGTCGATCGAGCAGTGTTCAACCTTCGACCTTCGCGACGAGAGAACGTGCTGAAGAGAGATGGAGCGAGAAAGGGGAGGGGGAGTGAGAGAGAGAGAGAGAGAGAGAGAGAGAGAGCGTCGGCCAACGAGACGTGGTGCTCGTTCCTCCATCGCGTCGTAGGTCGTCGATGAGGCATCCAGGCTCGCGCGATAAGAATCTCCGAAGTGAGAACGAACGGACTTGGACCGTCTTCTCGTGGCCGAGGGAGTGTGTAATTCGGGTTGCTCTCGGGTTCTGGTACGTTACGAGGCATCCGAGGGCGAGCCTGAACAACATTAGGCGGCTAGAGGATGGCTGCTAGTCGAGAACGAGGAGAGAGAGAGGCCCACTAAAAGTTACAGGAAGGAAGGCAGTTAAAGAGACGGAGGTGGTATGCGTATCGACGGTATGTAGTCGCGGCTCGGGTAGTATGCGTAGATTCTTCCGTTCGGTTGGATTCCGATTGCCTGAATAAATTATCCACCGGCCCGGACTAACACCGTCCGGTGAATTAACAATGGACCTTTGTTAAATTGTTCAGTCCATAAATCCTCCGCTGGAAAAACATCAGTCCAACCTGCCTGCCTTCCCGCCTCCTGGATCACTTTCATCGTTCCTTTTCTCGCCGAGTTTTATCATCGCCGTTTTCCCGAGAATATTCTTTTCGCCAGGCCGGGACGCATCTTCGCAAATGCTGAATCAACCAACGCACCCTGTGTTGCCCGACAGTGTCGGGTGTTAACCCTTTGCGGACAAAGATTTTTCAAATATCACGAATACGTTCATCGGACAACTAGAGCTTGTATCGAAGTTATCGATCCTGACATCACTGATGCGACGACATTCGTACGCAAAGGGTTCGCATAGACCTGTCCGGTCCAGTATACATTCTTCGGAAGCTTTCGAATCACCGGCGACGGCGACGGCGACGGCGACGGCGACGGCGACGCATCCGATTCAAGGGCTCCAGGTTTTAATTCCCCGAAAGAACCCGAATCTCTACGCGGTGCGATGCGATGCGCGGAGAGTCGGTCCACCAGAAAATTCCCGTGGATCGTAACGGTGAATGTTCGAACGATCGACGTACCGATGATCAACGGGGCCTACTTCGACGCAGAAAGATGCAGAAGCGGAGGAGCCTCGAAAGCAACAAGGAGAAGATCCGGCGGTGGGGAAAAAAAGAGGGGTTTATGCCCTGGCATTCGGTTAGGTTAAATTTACTGACACGCTTCCAGGCCACGCTGGCAGCCCCGCGGCCATCTCTCTGCCCTCCTCGTCCTCCTGCTCCTGCTCCTGCTCCTCTTCCTCGTCGCCCTGTCTTTCTCCTCTTATTCCTCCTCCTCCTTCTTCAACTCTTCTTCGTCTTCTTCTTCTGGCTGGTCGTAGCTTTATGATTACCTCCGCCAGGTCCGTCCGTCCAACCCTTCACCAGTGGAATCTCGGCTGGCATCTAGTTAACCGGGAACGACGCCGACGTAGTCCCTTCTGCACGAACTTCGGACTTCCCGCTGCGAGAGAGGCCGCAACACCATCCCTGAACCCTCGGACACCGTTCCTCCTTGTTCTTTTCGAGCTCACGAGCGCGAGATCGAGCTCGCGCCTCCTTTCTTTCAGCGCACGCCGGATCGATTATGCCTCCTCGACTCTCCTCGACTACTCGGCTCGCCCTTCTTTTCGCTGCGGGAATTTTCCCTCGTTCGCTCTCTCTCTCTCTCTCTCTCTCTCTCTCTCTCTCTCTCTCTCTCTTCTCCTCTTTTATCTATTGAACCAGTGCAAAAGCCCGATTTTCAGAGGCGTTGGAAACCTTATCGCAATTTTTTTGAACTTATGTTACATACCCACGGGAAGACAGTACCTTCGGGAGACGTTCCAGCGTCGGACACCGTCGACTCAACCCTCGAACGGTGTACCGTTTCCACGAAATGCGATCTGTCATACTAGAGTCTTCCGAAATATTCCCGTGAAAATTTAATGAGATATTACAATGTGTGTTGTTCACACAATTTTGAAATACTATGGTCGGAAAAAAACGATACCGTCGATGTTTAACCGTTTCTCTGTGTATGGGGTGCAAATGCATTCCGAAAATTCCGTAAAATCTTTTAGGAATGCTATGTATGATATGTTTAAAGTTCAAGTATTGTATGTATACTTATGTCTACAAACTAGGATTTGTAATTGCATGCGGACAAAGTCGCGGGTACAGCTAGTCTTTCATAAATCAATTACAAATACTTACGCAGACAAATGTTTTCTTTCATTTTCCTCGAAAAATGCATAGGGTCCGATTACCTCCCTGTACACGGTTTACATTAGAATAGCAGTGAACTGTAGAGTTTCGAAAAGGAGTGAATGTTGGGGACGCAACAAGAAACGTTCTCCTCTTATTTGCTTGTTTCTTTTCTCTTCTCTTCTCTTCTCTTCTCTTCTCTTCTCTAATCTTCTCTTCTCTCTTGCTGCTTCCTTCTCGGGATTCACACGGGGCCTCGTTTCTCTTCCTTCCGTTGAGAAGCTTCTTCGTCTGTCCGTTCGTTCGTTAGATCGATTTTCCGCGACCCTCGATCGGCTCGCCGAAGCCAAGCTTTCGGTAATAGAAAGGGATTACGCGCTAATTGGATGGAAATAGCGAGGATCTTTGCCCCGCGGCTGGATTTACAGAGCCACGGCGAACTTTCCGGGCAGTTACCTTTGCCTAGCTTCTTCCGGGTGCTGGGAAGCCTGGATGAATTTTATTTAGCTGTTTGATCAACCGGCCGATCCAGCCATTCGTGTACATTCGGATCGCCGGCGATCGGGAAACTCCGCCGGGGCTGATTTAATCGACGAGACGGTATTCCGGAATATGAAAATCGTCAGTTTAATCCGAGATGATTTCGTTTCCCGATAAAACAAAAACTGGAACATATTGTTTGTGCCACGAGGTAGGAATTCATTTAAATTAGAAAACAATACAAATTGAACACGCGATAGGGCCGCCCACTAAATTCTTTTAATTATGATGCAAGTTTTCGAAACGCCGTCTCTTGAATGTCTTTTCTTAAAAATAATCTTCGATTGTGATTTCAGAAAAAAGTCGTTGTCGCGAATCGTTCATTCAGAGAATTAATATGGCTAATGTCCAGAATATAATTGAGAAAAGTTTATTAACTTCCCGATTTATAGGGAAGTTATTGTTTTTAAATTTATTCTCCTCTTGCGTAAAGATTTTTAATTATTGAATGGTACGAATCGTGTACTTTGATTTCGCTGCTTATGCCGCCTGATGCGTCCACTCCTGTGTATCGTAGCACGAAACGGTCCTGAACACGAACCCGAACACTGTTTTCTACAAAGTGTAACTAAATTCTTTTTTCGGCCACTGAACGACACAGTAAAACACTCCCAGACGTCTTGCGTCTAACTATTACTCATCGCAGAGCTTTTTCCATTTCCCTGGAACTGCGTAAAATTAAAAATCTCCCTTTGTTTACCGAACTGTCCGGCGGAGCGTCGAGCGCGTTCACCGGAATGGAAAACGCTCCGCGCCGTATTCGCGATGCCGGAAAAACGCGGGAACCCTCTCTACTCTCGGCCGCAGCTCGGGTATTTTTGCACGGTGGGGAATAATAACAATAGGTCGGTTTTGTTTAAACGCGAAATTGTAATAGTTACGCGTCATCGGCCGTGAACGGTCCTCCCCTCACCTCTTTCTCTCTCTCTCTCCCTCCCTCTCTCTCACTCTGGATGGACGTGTTTGTTTACAGTCTCTCCGCGTCGCGTCGCGCCGATGTCTACATTTCCCCGGAACCAAAGGTGGAAACGATTTTTTCGTTTTGATTCGAATTCGAGCCCGACGTACCGGACACGCCGGAAACTAAATGGAAAGACAAACACGCGGTTTAATTGGCGCGAGTAACGATATTTGTCCCGGGGAATCTGGTTTTTGTCGCCACTTTTGTCCGCCACTTTCGAGATTAACGCGGTAAGGAAGCTCGAAGACGGAGGTGTGTCCAAAAAGTGATTAGACGGATGTCCGTTAGGGTTGCCAACCCTCCCAGATTGGCCGAGATTGTCCCGGAATTGCGAGTTGCTGTCCAGAATCCCGGTTCAATGTCAAATTTTCCCGAAAGTCCACGGCAAGCAACAATATATTGTTGGAACAACTCGCAACAATATTATTTTAAGTTTATTATTATTCGTATGTATGTACGAGGATCAACAGGCTCGTACAATAATGAAAATTTAAAGAAACTGTGTTATTAGTTTTTTAGAAATCGGTATTCAAAAAACGTAGAGAATCTTTGATTTATTTGCCATTAAATGCAGTCATGGTGCAGAATCTGGCAAAGCGGATATACCAAATCTGGACACACCGATTTTGATGAGATTTTAGCGAGCGTTAGTTTTCGAAAAAATATTTGACACGTATTTGTTTCTGCCATCGTCCACGTTGAAAGGGCGAAAACAGCCCTTGATGTCGGGCAAAATCAGAGAAAATCAACAAGTCTGAGGGCTGTTTTCGCCCTTTCAGCGTGGACGATGGCAGAAAAAAAAACGTATCGAATATTTCTCCGAAAACTAGAGCGCACTAAAATCTCGTAAAAATCGGCGCGTCTAGATTTGATGTATTCCTCTCTGCCGAAGCTTTGCGTGTTCCGTAAATATTGATTGTAGGCGCAGAAAAGAAAGTTGAAAATAAAATGAAGAATTTCACAGTTCCATTAAGAAAGAAAGTCGTTGCATCTTGAATAAAAATTTAGGTCGTTTGATTAAATTTTGATAATGTTGCGAAGGGTGTCGCATAGTGGCATTTAAAAATCATGAATCACCTTGAAAAGACGTTGAAAACGACAAGAATCAGAACATTTGTTTGTATCAGGGTATTAGCTTTTCTGTCTAACATTTTCTTGTACCTTTCTCGCGAATCACCCGATACATATATCTGACAGTTGCGTAGAATCGTTTGCCTCGAAATCTTGAATTTTTAAGCGCGTTTACACGAATTTCGCTGAGTGTACATGGGCCGGGTGTAGCCTCGCCACAACCATCCTGGATCGTTCGGCGAGATAGCTCGCGCCTCTTTTCAACATCCACTGGATTGATTATGGCTGCGCGTCGGTCCGGCTGAGAAATGTTGCCCGCTTACTCTTCTCGCCGCTTCCCTTCGGTCACTCCTTTCGTTTCACCGGCCCGGACAGGGACGATCATCCTCTCTACCCTTTATCGATCTCGGACGTTCGAATTTGTTTTCGTGAACGGGATACTTGGCCCCGTCGAGTCGTGTTGCGTTACGTTGCCACGAGCACCGAGAATGCCTCTCTCGGAATCTTGACAGGGACCGGGTGATCCCGTGGAAATTGTAACGCTCCGATTGATCGCGAGCAACTCGGCTTCCAGCAGTGATTAATCGTCCGCGGTCGCTTAACCTGTTAACGGAGCGGTCCTCTGACACATCGGTGAACTAGACGATCGCGGGCTGATCTTTTAGCTGATATTACCTAGGGCCTAGGGAAATGATAAGTTCGAGATTGGCTGGATCAAGTTTTTGCACACGAGACTCCTTCTTTTCCGAGGAAAACGAGTTTCGAAACTCGTTGGCACACCGTGTACCTACTGTTACAGGACAGGCTAATTTGCTCCCTTAACTAGTTGTTTTATAGCCAGACTGTGGAACTACATGCAAATTGTAGCTTTTGCAGATTTAAAAGCTGTAAAATTCCAGAAAAATTTTATTTCTTGGCTAATGGCCTCGCGAGGGCTTCTCGAACATTTGAAAACTTTACGCAAATGTGGTTCGCGCGATACTAATAACCAGATTGCCGATTTTTATGCGAAATAAACATTTTCTTTCTTCCTTTATGATTGCAATCAATTTAAAGACCGTCACTATTTTTTCCCATAGAATCGCGACACACAAGATGAATATTTGATCATGGTTCATTTCGAAAACTGACTTTTATTTTTCCATCCACGCGATCTCTCCGTTTGACAGACAACAATGTACCAAACAATGGAATTTCCCTAGCAGCGAACGACGAGCAGACACACGAAATCCCCCGCCTTTAGATCACCGTGTCCCGTAAACAACGGTGGAATTTCAATGTGAATACCAGGCTAATGGCGTTTCATTAGCGGCGCTTTTCAATTTCCAAATACGGCAGCAAATTATTGACGAGCGGCGCGGCGGCGCGGCGCGGCGCGGCGCGGCGGAACCATTTGAATAATTTCAATCTGATTAATTCCCGCGTTAATTCATCGACAAGCCTATTAACACGTTAACCGTCACAGAACGAACGTGCCAGCGATAGAACGTTAATCCGGTCCGAGGATTTTACTCTTATCGACGCGTTTCATTAAGATTCATCGATGTAATTGAAAAGAACGGTTCGTGTCAGTATAATTTTTCATTTTACAATTAGTGAAATAACTTTCTGATGATTATTTTATAAGAAATTATTATACGGATATCTTTAGTAGAGCAGGCATTACAATAGTACCGTACATAAAATAAATCTTGTCATTTTTATAAGAACACGAACATGTACTGGTTACTTTTAAGACTCAGTGGGTTTGGTGTTAATGACACTTGTTTAATTTAACCTTTAGCAGTTGAGGGTTGGCTCAGAGTCACCACCAAAACCTGTGTACCAGTATTCACAATATTGTGTACATTATTAAATATGTTGGTGTCTAATCGATTACTACACATTCAGTTATTGTATGAGGTACTCTATCAATTTCATATCCATTAAATGAAACAGTATGGTATAGAACGGAATTGTTCTAGGTCGGAAGAAATGTTTAATTTTCAGGTGAAAATATCCCTCACTGAAAAGGGTTAATTTTTGATATGCGGCTGCGTTGATGCGACACGCGATAAATAGCATCAAAGAGTATTTGTCTGATCGGTCTCGAACATTCCGTGTCTGTGCTGATAGTATGACTTGACCTTAATCCGTTGAGAAGGATGCCGGGCATGAATATTGATCCGCCAATTAGGATGTTAATAAGTTTTCGGTTGGTCAAGTCGACCGTTTTCGAGGAAACCTAACGAAACCGATCTTGGGACTTTCTAACGCAGTCGTGGGAAGTCGAGGTTGTAAACGTCAACGCGACGACGACGTTCACCGACGAAAATGACTACCGCGATGGGAATACTTGACCTTCGGAATTCTGGGTTTAACCTTCGTTTAGGAGAATCCATCGGGGAGGCCGCCGTGCGCCGCCTGCGCGTCAATCATTCGTATTAAGCACTTTAGGTTAAGTAAATCCAAGACAGTTTAAGTGATTCGTTGCCCGCCTGGCTATCGAGCAGTTAAGACAACAAGATGGCGGTGCGACCGGCTCGTGCTGCTCTTCTTTTTCCCGTTTGAACGGGATACGCACCGTCGCGTCGCGTCGCGTCGCGTCGCATTTCGCTGAATAAAGGGAGGCCATAATCGATCAGCGAGGATGTTGAAAAACGGGCCAAAGCAATTTCGCGACGCGCCGGGGATGTACCGTGTACAGGTCAACCTCGAGAGGTCAACTTGCATCATCGTCGGGTGCAAACGTCGCGAGACTGTATCTTGCGCGGCTTTCTAATTTCTCGGTGTGCACCTACCTGTAAAAATACTGGACCCATTGGAAAGTTCTGTCATCCTTCCCGAGCGACAACTCGATACTCCTCGGTGCACTTCGGGGACTTGACCATTGTGCTCTTCCATCGCCAGCGACAGTATTTATGCGAAATCGCGGTTACATTGGTCGGAACAGTCTCCGCATACCTCTGGAAATAGAATAATAAAGATCCATGGATTAATATAAATGTAAATTACGTTGTATCGATCGTGAATGTTAAATAAACAATGTGAAGTATCAGCGCAGGTTCGATCAAAATCAAAAAAACAAGCAATCTTGCAATTAACAAAATTCCAACGTTTCGATCCTGATATGGATAATTTTCAAGAGAAGAATTTGTTTCCCCACATAACCGTGGCCCCTACTTTGAAGGTTATATTTGAAGAAGATATTTGAGAAGGTTATCGTAATCGTGCCATTAATATCACTGTAATATGTGTTAAAGAGATCAAACAATATGAAAATAACAAAAGAAACACTTTGCCTTACCTGCTTTAACAAAAGGTTACAAATGAAACATTTCAGAAAGACACTGACACATTGACGGTAGAAACTGTACTGAAACCATGCGAAGGTTAAGAAATGAAAACAATAGATACATAGGACCGACACTTTCATGATGAGCCAATCAGAACATAAGGATCAATGCCTGCACGAGTGAATACTTGGCGGTCAATTTGAAATCCCACTGGAGACAGTGGAGACTGTTTTCACAGACAAACCACTTCCAAGTACTATTACTGAATAAAGTACAATGAATCGACATTCATAATGTTATGTTTGTTTAGTTAAACTTAGTTTATTGCGTTTAAAAAAAGAGAGAAGCACAATGCGTCGTACTGTCTTAGCGGTTAATTACACACACACAGAGCGATCGCAAGAACAAGCGCGAGAGAGAGGTCCTACTTTCGTCAGGTGCGCGTAGTGATACAATTTGCGCGGAGTAATACCAGTGCGCGTAATGGTACAAGTGCGCATAGAAGCGCGCGACATTTGAAGTTACCTCCTTAACACATAACGTGTTTTGAGAAATAGAGCTGGATTTCAAACAATGAAATCCAAATCCTCATATGGAGCAATAAATCCTTTAAATCGCATTATTGCTCAAATTATAGTTCAAACACATTTTATAATAATATTGATTTTTTCAATGGCACGTTACAGGCATTCAAAACGAAATTGCGCTGTACTATTCGTTAATAGTATCTATATTTGCTTAGTTTCGCGCTGTCCATAATTATGTGAATTTTCGATTAAGACTTAAGATTAAGATTCTTTTCTGTCATACTATATAATACTGCATACATTTGTATAAAAGGACTTCGGTCCGTTTAAAATAAATAATAATAGTAATAATAATGTTTGTATCTACAATCTGCATACATAAAACGATGTATGCAAAGAAACGTAAAGCTGAATGTAGAATAAATAATGTATATACGAAATTGTTGCTTACAACTCTTGGAAGAAACATCGCGATCGATGGGTAGGTGACGTGTCGCGATATTTCGGAACATGTTCCGCGCAAAACATTCGCGACATCGCGGAAACTGAGCCGGATACGTCCGCGCCGAATGCCGGAGGATCAAAGCGGATGGCCGCGCGGTGGAAAATTACGTCTGGCCCATACACTCGGTCACTGAAGTTAGAGTTTAATTAACGCACGGACAAAAACGGCGCCTGTGTAACCGTTCCCTACACATAGCCGTCCGCGAGGGTGGATCGTGCACGGTCCTTGCACCGGCGATACAACGCGCGCGGATGAATTTGAACCTCTGCGTGTACGTACGTATTGTATATCCCGAATTGAAATGAACACGAGAATTAAGAGCAGGACAGTCTCTCGCGTATCCGAATTAGAAACGGCGGATAAATGAATTTTCAGGTAACGATCGATTCTTCCATTGCAACATGATCAACCTCTGAAAACTAACTAATTAAGTACGAAAGCGTATCGTTTATATGAGTTTCGAAGTATTTGTCAGAGCTACTATGGTGCACCGATGTCGTCCTCATTTTTTTAGCCTTGGAAAATAATTTTTCGGTAATATATTGTAAAGAATTACGGAGTAGTCGTTACGATTCGTGTCGTCGTGCTTCTGGAGGTTGAAATTCGGCAATAATGGGGATTCCTGAGAAATGTCTGAAATATTTTCGAGAATCCGCAAAATTCTCACGAATCCTGAAATCTTCGAGAACCTGTCCAGACCCGACCCGCCATTTTCGGGTCTCCGACACCTCTATACTATGACGAGGTTCGCGCGTTAGCGCACCTCGTGGGTGCGTGGCAATTCAGGCATACGCACGTTGACGCGCGCATTTTTCTCAGGAGATTCCCGCGGTGCGATATTTCTCTCGTGACGTAAGAGTATAAATATCGCAGCGAAGGGGATGTTCGTGACCTAACGGCCCCGGCTAGGAAGTGTCGTTTTTATTAAAAAAAGGAGAAGTAGTAGGGGAGACGGTCGCGAGACGCGAGAGAAAGATGAGGAGAGCGTGGGGTGGGGGGTGGGGGTGGGGGGGGGGGAAGTAAGACGAAGAAGAAGAAGAAGAAGAGAACGAGAACGAGAACGAGAGAAAAAGGAGGGTACAGATTTATCAAAAGTATGAAATAGGAGGGACGCGCGTGGCACGAAGGCGGTGAAAACATCTCGACAGTTTATCGCGCTGCCACTCCGCCGATGCTTTTTACTCTGCATAGCGCTGCTTTATAGCTCTCGAAGTGGACGGTTAAGCCGCGGGATTTACGAGGCCGTGTGATATTCGTACACGGCCAGATGTTTCTTTTTTACCGACCCTTCACGCGGACGATATTGCCGTTCTCATGATCCCGAGGAGAACACGGACACCGCCTCGGAATCAGCCGAATTCGTACTCGCGAGGATCCGACGCTCTAGACGAGTCTCGTTAAATTCGATTAATATGCTCGAGCAAAGAAAAGGCGAACAGACGTCTCGAAACAACCTGTAAGTAGTCGCTTCGAACAGCGACCGTTTGCTCAGACGTTCCTTACCACAGACTGACATGTTGCCCCGGGAAACGATGACGAGTTTACCTCCAATGGTAGAAATGTCCGGAAATTTTCGAAAGTAAAACCACCAGTAGTTGACCAGTTAAACTATATTTATCTATCTAGACTTTTTTCGAAAGATTGTTACGTCCAGAAACATTATTTTTCACGTTTTCATCAGTCAACTACCGATACGAGGTCAATTACTGGTGCCTTTATCTTAGCTGCAGTTCGAGGCAATTAACGATATTTAATAATATTGGGGCCTCCAACAGTTGCACGTTTCCTCTCGACTTCGTATTCGGTAGAATGATCTATGAAAACGCGAATTTGCATAAACATCTGCGGCAGGGTAACGAGACGTAGTTAAAGTATACGAGATATCTACTCAATTTTACAGGGGGAATTTGCATGTAAAGGTATACTGTGTATATTCACCGATATTAATACTTGTTAAACAGAGCTTGCAGAAATGATCCCTGGGAAACACTTTCGAAACGAAACGCGTGAATCGTTCGAGCATCAAATTCGATTTCTTCGGAAACGATACGTAATTCACGAGATTTCTTCGAATAGAGTTCGATCGAGATCGAGGGACGTTCTCTGTCTTGTACAATGTACGCGTAATTCGCGAATCACTCGTACAACCGTAATAATTATTCCAGAGGCCTGGAGGTTTCAGGTTCTCCGGCGGTCGACTATTAATATCGGCGAGTCAATAAAATTGTTCGACCATGGCCGGGATCGTTCGCGATGCATATTTAATTCGCTGCGCGATTACAACCAAGATCTATCGCCAGTGGTCCCACCGCAATTAGTTTGATTTCGAACCGATATCGTTCCGAAGCTGGCAGAGATTTCCTGCCAGCCCGGCCGAGTCGTTTCCTCTATAATTCGACCTATCGACCTCGCCTCCGATTCGCATTGCCGAACAATTATAAATGTAATGGGATCGATCGGCGGTCGTCGTTTTCGCGTGTTGCACGATTAACCTCGTCATACCGGGCCGCCATTGTTACGGCTCGGAACCCCGTGTTTGCTCTACGACCGACATAGTATGCTCCGAAACGACAAATCCTAATCTCGCTCGTTCCATCGACGGAAACAGAAAATACCATTCAAATTCCCTGACGTGCGAAATTTTCCCTCGGATATAAAAGCAGTCATAAAAACAAAATGAAATATAAAAGTCATTTCATTCAAGTTTCTCTATGCATATTTTTTGACTATTCAATTCATACTTTTATTCGTACTCTCTCACGAATAATAAACAATGGGCGAGCTGAAATTAATTTAGCACACGTGTGCATTTTACTATGTAATCTAACGTGAAGTGAAAATATCGAATATAATCAATGTTATTACGAAAATTGTGCATGCTACATAAATTTGAAGGCGGCGTAATAAATCCTCCACTTTGGAGTTTGATTAATTCAGTTAAATTCGCGTTCACCGATATATGGTTCGACCTGATCATTGAAATATGCTTGTGAGCCTGAAATACAGTTTGCAGTGTATAAAAAAATATTTTCTATTCGTTCGCAGCCGTTAGCCTCGTTAACTGGAAGCGAGACGAGTTCGTTCATCGTTCTCCATCGCGTTCACATTTTCTTCCGAATTATTGTTTGTGCGATCGTAAAATTTTTACCGTGTCAACTTGTCTTTCTCGTATAAAAAGTCGAGCAGGCAGGCAGAAGGTTAATTGACAGGATAGAACAACTAAGTAAAACAAAAGAGAAAACCGTGTGTATGTAAATTGTGCATTACGCCAGAGAAATCTGTTCGTTACACGCTGTGCTTTATTGGTTTTCGGTTCGCCTCTTAAAAGCATGTTTGGCAACAGACTATATCAGTAATCTTGCTTCATCTCTACTTTCGATCTCGCCGTCTGCGAGAGACAGGCTCGCGATGTGAAACCAGAAGAAAGAAGACTGTAGCAGTTAAGAAATCGATCTACTTATAATCACGACGGGACACTCGCGGTGTACCATGGTTCCTGGCTAGCGATAGGTAGATCTTGCTTTTATCCTAGCCATCGACAAGATAGTACATCGACGGATAAATAACACGGAGAGATAGCGACAAGCCTCGAAACCAGAAGTGAATTGCCAACCGGTGAAACAATCCTGTGATCGTGTCCATTGCTGTCTATAGTCGCGTTGCGAGACCGTATCGTGCCGTAGTAAATAGTTAACCACGGCACGGCAAGATAAAGACATCAGAAATTCCAGCGAAACGAGAGACCAAGGATCCACAAGTTGCCACGGTCATTTACGGGAATCAGTGGTAAAGCGATCGTCGGACACCTCTGAATAATGAAACGAAACCGAACGCCATTATTGTCTTATTGTTCCCGTATTAACGGTGTTCCCGTGCGCGCGGTCTGATTGCATTCGAAATGGAGGTACATGCACGCCGGCATAATGGCTCCTAATACGATTAATTATTAGCCACTGTCCGAACAGCCGTGGGCTGGGTTACTTGCAGAAATCTATGGACGACCTCCCTTTGATCTTGATTTACAGGACTTCGCGAGGCATGAACCGCTTCATCCCGGTTGTATCCACTTAACCGATTGATCCATGGACACGGGTATCGAATGCATCGATCCTGTTAGCGCAGCCATCTCGGCGCGGCGGTGCGGTGCTGGTCTTAAGGGGGCATTCCCGTTCTGAGCTGTCAATTTTACACAATTTATCAGTTCAAACATTTAGGCTATCGTAGATCAGCTGTTCAAACAATTTTGGAATACCACCAATTCAACCGTCTCCAAAAACTTTTTTTTCAGATTTTCAGATTGAAGTCTCCTTTTTACAGCGACCCGAAAAAACTTGAGATACAATTTTTTTTAGTCGTTTTATCAAGGTTTACGTGGAAGTCATACACCCAGCTTTACGGTGGCACAAAGTACACCACCGAACATGGACCTCATTTTTGAATCATCAAACAGTTGAAAAAAACAATCGTGCACCAAGTTTTAAGGTGTTGTGTCGTAGAGGGGAGATTTCGATCTTCGAATCTGTGGAAGTTTCGTTCACGGCAAAAATTGTTTAATGTTTCTACAGAGGTTCGAATTTACAGCATGTGTCTAGGAAAAATGGGAGAAACTTCGGTTTCTCGTCTGATAGGTTGTGTGAAAATAATTTCGAGCAAAATGAACAACGCTGTGCGAAAGTAGAATCTTCCAGCTTCAAAATGAGATTATTTTTTAGGAAATTACAATCAGTTAATTTATGTTGAAATACTTTTTGGATCGAAAATGACAGGCCGTCGTAAGATAACGCTGGTAATCCGATTTCTCGAGACATCGAGTCGAATCACGCGCGGTAAATCATTCCGCGGGCCAATAAGTCGATAGGGATCCTCCGGGTGGAGGAGGTTGTCACGGTTTCCCGGGATGAATGAAATTTTCCACGTCGGGAAGGGTGATCGCGCCGGGAGCCGACTAATTAGGATCCCGGGCGGCGCATCGCGATCGATCTCGGTGAACAGGTCGATTAATTCCCTTCCGCGTTCCTGGTCGGCTGCTGATTTTCAATAAGGAGCGAACGCCGGTGAAAAAGCGCGAAGATAGGGGGCAAAGTGTGGAAAAGAGGGGTTAGGGGGGCACGTCCGGGGATTCATAACGGGCCGGTATACGTCTTCCGACGTGGACCAGTTTCCGCTCGAGGAAATCCCGAGCGAGCCGCGCGCGAATTAGCGAATGTCTGGCCCCTCGGATTCCCGGCGTGATAGCGCGATGCATACGTAATGCATTTCACGGCAGGCTGCACTCGGCCATCCCGCAACGAGGATCTTATTCGAACGGCGACCGTCACGAGGTCTAGCCCGTTCAACGTCCCTTCACGAAACCCCAGAGCGCCTTTCAGCCACGGCTAGCCACGGTCAGCTCTGGCCCCACAAGAAAACGGCTTTTTTGTTTGCCGACTCACCACGCTCCCGCTTCTAATCACGGAATTAATAAGACCCTTTGTATCGCGCGGCCGTTTGCGAAAACATGTGGGAACGCTTCCTTTATTTTCGCGCGGCTAACCCGTCGCCCACCAAATCTCCGGCTGTTCTCACCTTTTCTTACGTGGAACGAGATGCGTGGCTCCAACCCTTTACTCTGATCATTTATTTTCAACTATAGAGCTCTTCTTTCGCGTTAAACCCTTGCTTTACTTTCGCGTTCATCATTTTCTGAAAGAAAGAGAAAATTTATTATATCTATTTTTATTCGTTTATTTAACGTTGCTTCAACGGCAGTGGTCTTTTTAGCAACGAGGCAAGGTTCACGCTTGCTAATGTAAACAAGCCAATAGTAGCTACGAAATTAACAATGAAACATTCGTGTTCGAGCATTTGAATCGCACTGTTTTATAAAGGACAATATGTAACGCGTTTGCCTTACAATCACATACTGTATATTCCTGCTCTTGTAAATTGGTCGCTAAAGGCGTGAATTTGCATAAATGTTCGCACTCTGGAACACTAACGTAGTAGGAATTAAGCTTAACTCGCGGATGTAGAGCCGTTTTGACCTAACCTAGATCTTCCCCGTAGTATTACCAAAATCCGGAAGGGATTGTTCACAAACGTTCCGTTTACAAAATAAATGTGGAGAATAATCGTTGTTAATGCTTATTTCCTTATTTGCATTCCAACATGTTAACATATCTTTCAGCTCTTCTCTTTCAAGCTCAAACTTATGCTAACAATTACTTAATGCGACAGTATTAATAATATAACTGTTTGTGGATTTGTTTGTGGATAGATGAAATTTTACATTTCTAGTCAATCGTTTCGCTACAGATGGATATTAAATACAATTTAATCGAATTGTTACAGTTTTGAAGTACATTTTGGAGATCCACTTCGATGTTAGAAAGTGCATATACAATAATTTTTTCCAGGAAGTGTTTTCACCGATTCAATTTCGTTGCTCGTTCTTACCAAGTCTCACAGATCAAAGGATGCTCGAAATCCATGATGAGTATCACGAGACATAGTATCATTATCATCATCATCATCAATGCATTCTCGAAAATGACCGGTAGTGCGGTACTGCGTCAGTTGATGAAACTTTCACTGGACAGTTCCGTTAATAACCGGTCGATCTCTGATAATATCCGCGGGCCTGGTGGTAAATCGGCAAATAACGACACGGTGTGGCGCGGCGCGGCGCGGCGAAATCCGCGGGAAATTAGCCCGCACGATCCAAACTTGATTCGCAGCGGCCGAGTGGATTTGTCCGGCGACACGGGGCGTAAACACGGCTGCAAAATTCATCGGGGCGTTTCCGTCGAGCTATTATCACGGCCGCGTGCTGTCGGGATCGATTATTAACAACGCATTAACACGGTGCACGGCGCGCACGGTGTTTCCGCACGGCCGAGGGCCCCATCGCGGCCGGAAGTGAAAATTCGCGGAGGTTGGCGGGAACTTCGCGAGCCGGCTGTCGATGATCAGACGCGTCGCACAGTGGTTCGGCCGGGGCTGATCTAACAGTTAATTTCATGAAAAATTGCTTCTCCTATATCGGTACTTAATGCAGCTACATTACTATCGAAATGTTTAACAATGCTAAATAGAAACTGAATAAAATAAACGTTTTTTGAATATGATTTTCGATTGAAAAAATTACTAATTTTCTTTTGTGAATCCTGTGCCGTAGCAATTATTACTAATTACGACTAATGAAAGTTGTCCAAGTTCTTTAGTTTTCACATAGAATATCTTTTCAGTTTCAAATAGTTTCGTATTTTTTTTTCATATTTTTTGTGAAGGTATATTACTTTCTAAATGTCCATCACCTTCAAAAACAATTAAATTGACAAGGTTTATTAAAAATTGTACAATCATTTAAAAATCAACACTCTATCAACACCATTATACAGTGTTGTTTGTTTCGAAACTGAGCATGATTTTTTAGGCAGTTCCAATAATGAGAATAATGATAAAAATGTTTATCCTATAAGAAATCTTGGTCACCATTAATTTTTAAATATCGATATATACTAGTTGTACCCGCGACTTTGTCCACGTGCAATTACAAATCCGACCATCATCTGATCGCCTCCCGACCATATAGAGATAGAGATAGAGATTGAGATATTTTAACTCGATCGTGCATTTGTTATACCCTTAAATTTCGAAATATGTAGTGGTAAAATCTTAATGAACTGGTAGATCGAACGTCCGGACCAGTGTGCGTCGCGACGCGACGGAGCTGCATTAAACGAGCATTAATTCCATCGTTGTATCTCTCGTCACCGCCATTCACGGCTGCGCGTTTTCTCGCGACCCACTCCCGCGATTTCTGCTCGTGGCCGTCGAACCGACCCGAATCGCACGTGCACCGGACAGCTCGGAGCGTATTCAACCGCGAATTGCAAATTTTGCTCCAGCTGGCCGCTGCGATTTCCTGCAGCAACGGCGGAGCTTTTCGAACTCGTTTCTTCCAGGTGCAGCTGCCTGGAAATCGTTCCACGGCGTTCGACCCCGCTCGATTAATTGGTCTCGATGGCTGAGCTTCCTGGATCGCTTCTCCCGATGATTGCTCGAACTCTTTTACCATGAAATAAAACTGTCGTATCGAGTATTTCTAACTAAATTGAGCGTTTCACGAAGGTATCGCATCTCTGATCTTTTATCTTCAAGATACATAGTGGGATTTCGCAGCCCCAACTATTAAATCTAGAGGGGCATGACAATATGGTTTTACCCGAAATGTAGGTCGTCGCCTAAATAGCAAGATCTAAGAATCGTTCAGTTGTTCCGTGAACGTTAATTATAGCGTGTCGGATCTTGAGTCGCGACAGCGTGGGTGAAATTCAGCTGGAAAAGACCTAGTTCTTCTTGATCCCAAACTTCTTTGTTCATCTTAATATGCTTTTACACCTACATAATTCATGAGAATATCATTACTACATTAATAGACATCGGTTTTCTTTGATTCTTATCGAAATTTAATTGATACAATCGACGCTGAGGCAAAGTCTCCTATAAATGTTTTACGCTCTTAAAAGGGCCGATCTCTGAGGTCATATCAAGTAACTTTTCCTTTGCGCAAATATTCTCTGCGCGGCTCCGTTAAAGAGTTATTGACGAATAACACGGAACAACGTTACCGCCGCGCCGCGGGTAGCGGATCCCGTCCTCTAATTGGTCCATGTTTTTCGTTAGTAACTCCTTAACAAAGCCGTGAAGAGGATTTTCGTAAAGGAAAATGTTTCTTCGAATCACCTCAGGAATCACACGTCTCACGGAAACATTTTTGGGATAATCTTTACAATTATTAATACACCGATTGGTATAAGTAGGTATAACACATTAATATAAATAAGATCCCCGGTCTAGGTCGAAATAAATTGTTGTTAGAGCTTCACTTAAATTTTATCCGCTGTATCCGCCGGCAAGTAATTTACTATGTATTATGTTTGAATTCGCAATGCCGGGATCAAGTTGTCGAGGAACGCTTATTTTGAAAATATTTTTGTTTCATACGGAGTTTGCTTTAAGATCGACTCGATACGCGCTGCGGCGTGTACCAGAGTGTCTAAACAACGACGATGGACTATACCGGAGAGACAAGAAACGATCCAGCGCGTTGAGTGGATATTTTACAAAATATTAGTGTAAATGATTTTCGTAATTTCTCTTCTAATCGAATAACCGGCGCCGGCGCGACCAGGCCATTAAGCGGTAACGTGCTTGAAAGAAGTGACGTATTTAATTACGATATTAATTCGACCCCATTTAACAAAACGTATCTAAATGCGCGCGACTGTATTAATTTCCACCGCGCTTTCAGGATTACACAGATTTAGCATGTAGTATCAATTAATTCGTGCCTGGTGCTGTTGTTCCCCGCGCGCAATTCTATGCGCTAGTTATTTACGGGGCAACATATTTTAATAACATTAAAAAGATCTCTATTCCCAACACCGCCGTTCATTAAAACGAAATTAATCAATTCCTCCCAGAGGACTCAACAATCACTGAGCCGCATGAAACCGAGCCCTCTAACGAGCGAACTAAAAACATCGTTTTAAATCATCTTATCCATTGTTGCCGTTCGTTATCGCTTTTAAAAAGCAACATTGTTATTAGATTACGGATTCTCGCGCATTTAGACCACGTTTATTCAGGTTTTACCGTGCGAAACGTAATCACCGTTCAAATAAATTTCCATACATTTTTATTTCGAACGCGTCCCAACTCTTTATCGAGTAAATAAATTTCTGTTAGATGCCGGCCGCTGGGAATTTATTCGGGTAAACTTGAAAATTACGGGAAGGCATGTGCAGTTTACTTTATTATCATACCGAATACCTCGTAGAAATATTTCCAACGTGTCGTTTATCATTAGACTCTAGATTATTTTTATTTTCCAGAAAGATCTACCGTATAACCGACGAGAACATTATATGTTCTGATACACGCGAACACAGGTATAAATTATTTAGACAAGGAGATTTTCACTTTCCTTGCAGAGAGACCTTGCTAAATCAACGAACATGTGCGCCGAACACATATCGTAAATCGATCGACTCGCGTGTTCGAGTTTGGGCGATGCTCTTTCGCTTTTCTTCGCAAGTGCAAAACAAGGAAAGAGATAGCAAATCGCATGATAGGAAAGCAAACTTGTGCATCGAGAAGCACAGCAGAGAGCTGCGATGAATGGAGTATGGATCGCGAAACGCTGGGTCCAGGCGCGCAAAGGCGATCACACCTTAACCCGACTTTCCCGCGACGCGACGCGTCCCACGGAAAATAATAATTTCCATGTACATGGCGCGGTACTTGTTACGTTCGCGCACGTGGCGTGGGTCAGTGGTCGTACGTATGATGACGCAAAGACGGGAACCGAAGCGAAGTAGGTACTTGAAAGGGGACAGTCCGCTTGGTCCTCTCGGTAGCACGGCGAAAAGCACCGTTGTTCCGGATGCAGCAGGAAGGAGGTCATAAACCGCGGATAGACGAAATTCATGGTCGCGGAGGCATGTCGAGCCGCCATACTTTCGCCGGTCGATGGTCCCTGTAAAGTCGCCGATATCCGGCCCACGACTGGTTTGATGTCCTCGCGTAAACCTGACCGGCGGCGTTGTCTCGTCCCGAGGTCCTCCGCGGAAAAGAAGGCAGCCGCAAACTGTCGATCTCTCCTTTCCGCCGACATTCGGCTCGGGGAAATAAGGAAACCGCGTCTCGTATCCTGCGCCCGAGTTCCCCGGTCGATCTCCAGCTCTCTCTCTCTCTCTCTCTCTCTCTCTCTCTCTCTCTCTGTTGCGCTGTTGAATAATGCAGCCGTTCGTAAATTCGAAAACGCCCGAGGACGGTTGTCGAAGCTTCCGGATAATGTGCCGGGATACTTTCCTCGAGGAGGAGGCCATCAGAATCGGCCGGAAATGGGGAACGCGGCCGGCGCGGCCCGGCGAATCTTTTGTGCGCCCAATAACTTTGAACCCCGCTTTCACGGTTCGTGTTCTTTCTGATTTTTTCATTTGATCCTCTCTCTCTCTCTCTCTCTCTCTCTTCCCCTATCTTGCTTTCTCTCGTTTTTCACCCTTGCCCGACCAGAGAAAGTTTTTCCCCGTTCTGCGTTTTAATGAAAATGTAACGCCGCCAACGCCGATGTATTTTTACTTGCACGCCCGCGCCGCGCCACGGGGGAAACGGGACGCGCGTTTGATATAAAAGAGACACTGCCAGAGGAACAGAAGCTAATTGGATTAAAAAGATGTATATCCCGTTTACCGGTACGCAGCTACGGATAGCCGGAAGAGAGGACGCTGTTGCAGAGGGCTCGCTCGTTCTTCGGTTGATATTGACGAATAGCTGGAACTCCCTCTCTTTCTCTCTCTCTCTCTCTCTCGCTCTCTCCCTTTCTCTCTCCGGTTTTTGATGCTCCGCCGGCTCTGATGGAATTCGTATTTTAAGAGAATGAAACCGTACTAGGACTGTTCTTTTGATGGATTCTTATCCGGCTGTTGCTCCCCGAACTTTCACGGATACTATCTATTGATGAGCCGCGCCGCGCCGCGCCGGTGCGGTGGGTCGATTTAATTCCTGAGATACATTTGCAGATTAAAATAGGACAGACGCTGTGTGTCCGCTATATCTGGTTCAACTATGTATGAACTATTAGTCGGGCGACTTCTTGGCGGTTCGAAGTAATGGGTTCTATTCCGGAGCAAGTGTATATACTTGTATATTGGAATCATGCGAATTGGAGGTCTTCTCCTTATACACCACACTCGATAGCTTTCAGAGTAACAGGCAATCGTCTGAAGGGGTAATGAAAATTCGTGCAAAGTTACTTAAAAATACCCATTCATCCCGCCCGTCTCGAAAACAACGTTCGTCCAGAAAGGGTTAAACGATCAGGCAGTCCCAGTTCCACAGCACACGCGACCCAACAGAATCTGTGTAGAGTCTTAAAATCGTATTCCCTCCGTAAGCTCGCACAGGCATCTAGGCGGCCGCAGCGTCCCTCCATTTCCGCTTGATAATTCTTCGTTGATCGATAACAGCGCGTAAACGGGACCGTTAAGGAAATTCAACTCGTCCATGAAACTCGACTCCGGAATCTTTACGAATTCCCGATAAAGAAGCGGATCGGAGTAACGGGGAGAAGAAAAAGAGAGAAAAAGAGAGAAAAAGAGAGAGGGTGGAGGGTTTCGGATCGGATCCGTGAAAAAGCAATCGGTAGGTACGCAGGAAAACCGGTCACGGTCGGTATAACGCGGGGTGAAGAAGACAGGCCGGGGATCGAGCGGGATCGAGCAGGATCGAGGTGGACGGAGCGGAGAAGGAAGGAGACGGCCAGACTCGAAACGAGGTAAAAATTGATTCGGCAGGTGAAACCTCCGGCTCTGTTCTCTGTTGATTTAAGCAACGTACCGGCTGCCTCGTGCTCTATAATCATGGTGAGCAGTCCGTTATTACTCCGCCGCCAGTACCTATCTACTCTTTCCTCTCGGTCCTTCTCCGCCGCGTCTCTTCCCTCCATCTCTCTATCTCCCTTCGTCCCTCTTTCCCTCTTTCCCTCTTTCCCTCTTTATCGCCCTCTCCCTCCCCACTTCGTCTCCTCCTCTTTTCGTCTTATTGTTTTCTCGTGCTGCCCGCTCCTCCGCGCCTCTCCCGTACCGTTTTCGCGTCCCTTGGATCGCTTTCGGACCTTTCGTCTCCTCGCTCTACAGGGTGTTCGCCAACCTTTCTCGTCCGACTGATAAACATTAGCCGAAAACCTCAGTGGGGTTACTGCATTACTCCGTTTCACGGCCAATCTACTGGCCTATGTAAATTTTTTATATTTCCTGTATGTATCGAGAAACCAAGGCGACTTTTAAACCTTTCAATGGAACGATTGCCTATCTTATTCGGGCATATGAAAACAGTGGTATCAAGATAAATTGATTCGTTCGCAATACGGTGCCCGTTAAGGTCAATGACAAGGGAACGCCTTCGTTTCTCCAAAAATATTTCAACTGTAAAATATTTATACGAGTCGCTGTGTCGGCTATGGAAAGGAGTAAAATATTTTCCTCTGCGACTTTTGGCTGATGCTTAGCGTTTAGAAGAAGAAGGATAGTGGAGACGCGAACACCCTGTATATTGCTTTCTCTCGCTTTCGACCGGCTTCGACCGCCTCGCTTCTCCAAGACGGCTTCTTGTCGAGCTCGCCTTCGTAACGAGGATAACGAGGATCGCTTCTAAGACCGCAAATAATAAATGCTTTTCTGCGCAACCCGTTGCGTCGTAAAATTTCGCCGCGATTTTACCGCGCGCCGCTTTCCCAGAGAACCTGAACGGCCGAAAGGAAATTGCTGCGTTACGCGCGTTTCTACGACCAGAAACGCCCAGAAACCTCCGTCTCCTCTCGGAAAGAAAGAAAGAGACTGCGGGTTCCGAAGGATCGAAATGCGAAAAAACGAGACTTTCGCTCGGGGAACTCGTCGGGGACCCTCTTTGTTGTTCTGGTATCGGTACCACGGTTTTCTTACGTCACTGGACCGTCGTGGGACCGTCTCGCTTGTTAATTAGTACAAAACTATCAACTTGTGCCAACTAATTTAACTATTAATTTGAATACGATTTCAGCTCGATAGGCATAGACTTTGCTTGTTAAAAATCGAAACTGAAGCTTCCGGTTAATATTTGTTTAACAGAGTATGCTTCCGTATCAATTGCAAATCAGTGAAAACATCGGTGCACGTATAAATTGATTAAAACTAATATTTCCATTTTATTTTTTCCACAGAGAGATATTATCACAATTTCCACCGTTGTGGAATACACGTTTTTACAATATTTTGATCCTATATTTTTATTAAATTGCAAATGTTTACGCGGGCATGGTTTATAAATATTTTTCAGAAGGTATTAATATCAAAACAATATATGTATATTTTGGCATACACTTTTTACGTAATTGATTCGAACAAAAATTCCAGAAATAATTGTTCATTTTTGTGAGAAATGCGTCGTAAAAAACTGTTAAAAAAGTATTGCGAAAAACACTCGCTGGTTTTATGGTATTTACTTAGTCCGTAAGAAACGTTCTTGTGGCAAAATTGTACTGGCGAGTGACTTTTGCAGGGCCGAAAGGGTTGAGGGAACATGGATGGATCGTTTTCGGGAGCGTTTTCAGGTGGAATCCGTCTAACTGAGGAATCGGTTAGGGCAATAACGATCTTAACGAAAATGAACGGGCTACCAGCGAATTCCGATCGGACCGCGTCGTTTTCGGTGCGGAACGGTTCGGTTTCTTCTCCGGTTACGTCTCGGCGAGCCGTACTTTCCATAATGCGGAGCTTCGCATGCAAATTGGCCAGGGCTGTTATTATAAGGGAAGCGTACCAGCGCCGGACCAGATTGATAGATCATAAGGAGGCGCGATAATGGAAAGCCGTATGGAGATGTTGACTCGTTCCGAGGATGGAAATACGTCGGTGCATAAAATAACAGGCCGAATTTGCTACTAACGGCTTTTCGAGCTGCTCCCGCGATATTTTTCTTTGTCACGGCCGAGCAGTTTTCTCCCTTGATTTCGGACCGATCGTTGCTCGTCGACGAATAACGAGCTCCTCGCTCATTCATTAACCTAACCCACCTTCGAATGAAAATGTTTCCCGATGTATTTATAACTGCGCGATCCCTCGACGATTATTACCTTCAAATGTGACGGAGCCATTCTCAGCGAATTTATGCTTTCAACCCTTTAAGTGTTTTCTTTGAAATTAACTTGAAAAGACAGTTCCTTCACTGCTACTTATTTTACACAAATTTCTTTACTAATTATATTAAATATAACTATCAAATTTTGTTGTAATTTATATTTGTGGAACTTGTATTTGTCTTTAACTAAGGGTGTTGGGGCTCTTCAAACGCTTGCTTCACTCGCGTCTCCTCGTTGCCCACCGTAATGGCGCGACGCTTACTGGAAGGTGGGACAGTGAGTACTATGATGGGAGAAACTGAAAATGGTATTACTTCAATGGAAACAAACGTGGCCCCACCACTGTCTTAAATACTAGTAAAAGGAAAGCATATGCACTGATCGTTCGCAGTGTAACTAATGAAATTAATGTAAAATGAAATTGAATAAATACATTTGAACAGTACAGATAATTCGAGTTTCCAATCAGTCGCATAAAACGCAGCTGAACCATCGAAGAATCGGCCGAAAGAAACTAGGTCGGAAATAATCGCGAACTTATCAGAAAAATGAACGCGCTCGCACGCTCTCGCCCCATCGCGCTCCACTATCAAACTTTTAATTTAAAAAATTACAGGCGCACGTATGCACCACCCTGGGAGACTTTGGAAACTGTGGCTTGCCGGGAGCTCGGAAAATTTTCAATACTTCCCTGGCTCAAATGGCAAACGAGTCGCCCGTAGAACCTACTAAATCGAAGCGAATAATCATGGAGCCGAGATCCCAGGTATCCACCGGTAATCTCATTGTCACCAGTATTCCTGCAGTGTATCAGATCTCTTTCGAGCAACCCGGGGATTCAGCTTTCTCGAAATCACACGGATCTCGTGCCGAAGAGAGAGAGAGAGGGAGAGAGAAAGATTGTCTCTTCTCTCCTGTATCACTCGATCTCGGGAATACAAGGTGAATCGTATTTCCGATATGCGGTTTTTGAACCTGCATTCTCCCCGACAACGACGACGACGACGACGACGACGACGAAGAGGTAAAACCGCGCGTCTGATACCTGTGTACAAAATGATCCACCCACGTACCGCATTATCCTGACAGAAATACTTTGTCGTGAAGGGGGACGGACCGAGGGGAGATTGTCGGTGTACGCTCCGCCCGTCTCGTGTGCCTCCCCTCATTCTCCTCTCTCTCTCTCTCTCTCCCTCGTCGTCTTCTTCGGCGATGTTTCTTCCTCTCGTTTTATTTCGTTATATTTATATTTCAACGTTTCACAACGTCTAACGCCTCCATCGGTTGTTGGCGTTTCCCTTGGCGTGTCACTATTCCGTCTGCTCGTAAAACAAAGACCGGTGCCCCGTGTCGACGTTTATTCAAATGAGAGACTTGTAATTCGGGAATTTGCTGGCCGGTGAACCGTGCGAGCACCATGTTGCGTGCCGGAGAAATTTTCGACCGGACGGACAGCGTTCTTTTTTTTTCAAACGGCCCTCTCTTTGACGAGAGCTCGCCGTGTTCTCTCCGACCGAGTGTCTAGGCATTCGAGCTTTGGGGATACGCGCGGATCGAACCGAGGCTGTGCAAGAATTTTTTCATCTTCTGATTTTTAATCAACCCTTCAGGAACGATAGCCCATTGTTAATTTTTCTTTATACGAATAACGCGGTACGATATCATCGTAATCTCGTGACGATTCAGGCATCTCTGTTTTCACATTCGTCTCGAATATACATATGTAATGTGTTGGCACCTAATTTTTGCTCCAATTCTACCAAGTGCCTGCAACGACAAACCCGATCGTAAAGACAAAGGTTAGTTTCCCTCAGTTTTGTCATGTAGGTACAACGGGCCGTGCACTCTGAAACTGTCGGGTCTGTAGCCAGAGAAGAAAAGTTGTGTGTAAAGTAGCAAAAATATGTCGCGCAGAAAGGAACACGCGACCACGGGACAAGCTCTTCGCGGAGGACTCGCTCGATGCCGGAAGAGGACCGTGGAGACCGCATGCAGGACTGGTACCTTTGAACACGGCTTAATATAAAACCTAATGTAACGGGCGAGATAAGAAAATTTGAAAGGAGAATGGTAACGAGCCGGGGAATAGAGACGCGCTTTTTTAATCCCGAGGGGTGGAACTTCGACGCTCGGATCCTGGTTCCTGAAATTCTGAGGATCTTTGTCGCGAAGAGAGAATTTTATTTCTAATCAGTCGAATGTGCTTCTTCATAAAATTAGCATTAGCCTCTCTAACTAATTTTCAATTTCGTGATATTTTTTAGTTGCGAAGGTGAGAGTTGTCGTAGGTACAGCTAAAAGAACAAGTAAGGAAAAATTTCATGGAGTGAGAAGCAGGTCAAGCATTTGATTTTGGTCCAGCTGTTTGCAATTTTGGTGTGAAATGCTAGGACGGTTTCGCGGGCGGCATGGCAGCGTCGCGACGTCGTCGTCGTCGTCGGTACGCAATCTGCAAATGCAACCGCGCCCCAGCCCCTCGGTCCATCGAATAAACATATCGTATCGTTATTAATACGGCTAGAAATTTTCTAATGGAACCCGGTCGTCGTTGATTTAGCCGGAGCCCGCGGCTAGATCGATCGTGATCGGGATTTGAACGGCTTCGAAAACGCCATGCGCCACCTAGCCGATGGCCACCGACCACCGTGAATTATTGGCCTACGAGGCGCAAAAATAAACGTTCCCTGGCTTCGTTACTTGCCAGCTAACCGTGCCAAGACGAATATTCACGGCAGAACTCGCCGATATTTATCGTTTACCGTAAAACGTACGCGCTCCTTTTGTTTCACGTCGTTTTTTCCCCCGACGGCCCGGCCGTCTGCGTCTGGCGGAGATCGTGGCATTTTTATCCGGGAATCCCTCGGATTACGAAAGTGCTGTCGGTTATCGGCGGATTTCAATCGTTTTCATACTATTCGGACTCTTATAAATGAATACCTCGCTCACAGGACTCGTCAAGAACACCGGGAATTATTTAACCAATTTAGTTATATATATATATATATATATATATATATATATATCGTAATAAAAATTGCTTTAACTCCGAATTGGATTGTGCAGTCTCACGTTACTTTTGTGAAACAATGACAAATAATTGCTTCGAGTGGTCTGTCGTCGGTCTAGAGCAGAAGCAGAGTCAGAATTGAGGGGAAACAGTTACCCACTCTCTGTCCGTACTGGATTAATCACGTGACTGGACCTGGTTGAAGCGTGGAGGAATAGCGTCGTAGAAGGGGAAGGTAGAGTGGGGACAGCAACAATAATAATGGTTTTGAAGTCCTCGTTTCAAACCATTGTTGTGCAATTCCTCTTAAATTATATGTTCGCAACTTCAGGAATTGGAGGTACGATCCAGATGCCTTCAATACGTGGGTATTCGTCCTTAAAGCTTTTCTATTGGTGCTCGGTGATGCTATTTATTCTTATTAAATTGCACATCCCCTGTACGTACGTTGCAAACGTGACGCTGCGTAGACAAAATGATCACGTATACATGCTTGGAATTTCGAATTTTTCCAGAAGAATTCTACAATTTCGCGAACGAATATTTTATCCTCGTCCGCACTGCCGCAAACATTCGTCGTTTTGACCAACAATCTCTCCAATCGTCTTTTATAACGGAGTTCGTTCACCTTCTCGTTCGAAATCTAACTGAATTACGTGGTTCTACGTTTTGATGCTACATATATGTATAATCTCTACATACATAGAATGACAAGTTTACGACACGGCGCAAATGTCACACACGGCGTCGCTCCTGCAGTTTATGCGAGCCTGATTGTTTATTAGTCGCTGTCGTTACTGGAACTGGCGTACTGGCTGTTTAATATCCCCGACAAAATTTAATACAACGTTTATCAAACAATATTATTCCGTTTTTGTATAATACCTTTGAATATCCTTTTAATTTCTTCTCTGACAGCTTCTTTACACACACCAATAGAAATTTGATGTTTGCGCAAAACACTAATAGGCTGAATATGAATTGTGATTCTGTTAATAAGGTGTCAGGCTCCAATAAAATTTATGGCTGGTACGATTTGCTATCCAGAATGACAATGTTGGGTTCGTGGGTTTACATTGCGATAGGAATGTCCTCAGATCCTGAAAATATGTATACGTATACGTATACGTATATACATAACGAAATGGCTTCGCACAGTCAATAGCAGTTGAGAGGCGGGGTTGCCAATGTCCTAGCTCTGCATTACGATTTATTTTTCTCCGATCCGATATGTGGGTCGGCCAATTAGTTGAATCAACGCACTATTCGGATATGTTTACCGTGCATATAAAATATTTAAATTTCTCTGTCGGTTTCGTGACCGAACGCGCTTTCAGCAATGCTAAAGCGAACGGTTGAATGTGGGTCGAACCGTGTGCCAGCTCTTCGAGTCTCCGCAGAAACCGTGAAGGTGTCTGGATCTCCGACGGAACTTTGTCCTTGTTATTGAACTTCGAATAGACTCGACTGGCATCGCCGATGTAACTCGTGCACCGCCATCAATTTGCTCTGTAGTTGCTCCTTGATTGATGCGCTCCCGGAGTTCCCGCAAGAAACGACGCGGATTCTATTATTCGTAACGGCTCGCGGTTACTTGTCTGCTTACACCTTGAAATATTAGTATACCGAGTGCTACAGGTTCATACAGGGTGTCGCAAAAATGGGTGACTCCTGATGTCGTTCGAACTCAGTTTTTCCTTTACGAAAATCTTGTTAAAGACTTATTGATGAAAAACAGGGAATCAAAGCTCATCAAAGCTTATCTCGTTACATGTACGCTATATTTCAATGATAATAGTATAACATACCTACTTAATATACATATAACAAAGTACGTAAAATATCAAATCAATACTTTTTTTTATCCGGTGTAAACACTAATCTACAACTATTAAGCAGATGCATCGCTAAACGAGCGAACGGAAAATTCGTTGTAATAATAACATTTCTAGCAAATTTGCATCACAATTGCATTATCACGTTTAATCCAATTGGATTACTTCAACAATGACACATCTTAATTGCACACGTGAATATGAAATATAACCTCTACTGACATTTCAATGGGTAATACTTCACCAAATTATGCTTTGACCTGTGAACCAACCGTGTTGCGTTTATAATCCCACAATTTCAACAAGAATATTTTACACGATCAACGGCAAGAAACGAAAATTTTTACAGTGATAAGAAACATTGAATCGGTGAAATTTCATGCTGTCAACTCGTTTTTAAAACTATGATTTTTATGGTACTCTATTGTAATACCGATCAGCATCTCATTATTATCAAAGCTAGAGCTTAATACTTCTATGTATACATATGTATATTATAGTATATCTAATATATTAATTGCTCCTCCATCTCTCTCATTTACGCGTCGCAGAAGCCGAACGACTGTTCACGATAACAAACAAATGTCAGCCATTTATTGGCAGATCCGTCATCGCGAGCTTATGGCACGTTTTGTGTCGTTTCGGATGTTCGAAATTAGTTTATAAAAAAACATGGAGCCGTTATGAATCTGCGCTCGTTATACCGGTCAATTGTTGTTCTGTAATCGATATCCGTCATCATTCACGGGTGTGCTAACCCGTGTAACGTTACCCGAAAATACAGCCACTTTAATGCTTTCCAGTTTCATCCGGCGCGGCGTGTCGACGAAACCTCGTTTAATTTGGCGAAGAGCCGCGGAAAAAAATTGACAAACCTATTGTTATCCTGACCACGTCACAATAATCTTTGACGTGTCATACTCGATCGCGTTTATCACCGGTACATCGATTCTGGGAGACAGTGATCGATTTTTGTCGAGGATGCTGCGCAAAAATAGAAAAAGAAACAATGCAAAATTGACTCGATGTCCTGTGCATTGTATTCAGAAAATAGTTAAATTCATTCAACACTGATTATATCGTTGTGCCTTGTAAACTAGTTCTAATTACATATATGATACTTGTGAAAGGAATCTTACATCATCGATCTCCAATTTTCAAGAAGAATCGACAGCGCGCGATTGCAGCCAGCAGCGGAAACGAGTCTGCTTAAAGTTTCATCGTGGAAATTTGCATTTTCGTTTGTGAAATGTTAATTCGTGCGCTAGACCGGGGGTGTAGGGCCGTGTGCCCTTGCCCGACGAGGATTTCTCGCTCGCGGAAGCGGCACATTGTTGCACGGCCGATAAAGAGGGAGCTTGTATTTCATAAGAGGAGCACTCGCGACGTAAAAGGGATAAGAAGTCGTATGCTTGCATGAATAAAGTATCGTCAGGCTCCTTTTGCTACGTGCACTTTGACGTAAATGCAGCCTCCTTTTTCGTTTCTTTCTTGCTCTTCTTTCTTTTTTTCGTCTCTTTTCTTGTTTCTTTATTTATTATCCCGTACGCGACGCGCCGTACATGCTAAACAGCCGGAGCAACGACATTTCTGGAATGGAAACTAACTAAATGTGTCTAACTGAAGAGGAGTGGAGGCATTGGACTGGTTCCTGCTTCTGCACTTTCCATATTTTACTATTCCAGTATGTACTGTGAACCTGCTGCTGGTGTCCTTTTGAATGCCCACTTCGGCGAGAATCCACTTTTATTCCTGACAAGCTGTGCCGATCACGATTCTCTGTTTGTTCTATCGCGCTAGTTCCGTTACTCCACTCTACCTACTGTGCTTAGTTTACATCGAAAGCATCTTAATTAGAAAATTGATTAACGCGTTCGCTAGCCGGATATCTTCAGAAGCTTCAGCTTCCCTGAAAAATAATAACTTCTTTAAGAGCTGCGATTTCGAATGCCGGCGAAATCTTTTCAGCGTTGCTGGCGCGTCGCGACGCGGTGGGGGATCAAGATCAAGTGACAATCGTGGAACGGTGGCGTGGCGCGGCGGCGCGGCGGCGCGGCGCGGCGCGGCATTGTCGTGCATATTTCAATGCGACACAATAAAGCCCGCGAGAGCTCAAAATCGCGAAGACGCGCGCGACCGGTTGCGGCCCGGCCCTCTTCTATTTATGAGCAACAAGTGTCCGCCGCTTTACCGGCGGATGAATACTTAATCAAGATGTACAGAAGCAACGGTCTAGTGGTTTTTATGTTCGAAACAACATCGTACCCGGCCGTTTCGCACTCCGTTCCTCATCGGCCTGTTCTTTTTCCCGTTCGCCGAAATCCGCAGCTGTCCCGCCGTTCCGCGAACGATAAAACGCACGCGTTATTACGGCCGCCATAAATCAACCGAGCTCCGTTTATCGGCCGATCCATTATGCAATGATCGTAAAGCTTGCATTACGCGACGCGAAATTAATATACTGACAGGCCACAGCGTTCTCTCCGAACTCGCCGAAGTCGGGCCCCGCAAGTCAGGGCCGGGTGCGGACTGATTGTGTAAATTTTCGCTGGCCCGGCGAATTAAAAGCAATTAAATCGGTCCTCGGCTGATCGGCTACTCGCTACTTTGTTGCCGAGCATAATCTCCCGAGACTTTATCATCAGAGAACATCGTCACTTGCCCGCATCGATTGCGAACCGGTTAATTCCGGCAATTTTCGGGAAACGGGGCCCGTCGACGGCCACCGTGATGAAAGAACCGGGAGGAACCTATCATTTAGTATAAAACGAAACCGGCGAGCTCGTCAAGCTGAAAAATCGTCCCGGGATTACAGTATTCTCTCTCGTTATATGTAGTGTACCTCGACTCGATACAAACTTGCTCGTCGATCTACCGAATACAGGGATATTAGATGGCGCTTGCGATGAATCTGCGGTATGCCCTCGTTATATGCGACTCGATGGACCACAGAAAATTTTATACAGGAAGGTTTATTTCTCATGGAAGCATGAAACCGCCCGTACTTCTTATAACCAGATTTTTGTAGAAAATGTAATTTTTTAGCTCTACTGGTCTCATGGAAATTAGTTGATTTTTTTAGGTGAATGTGCTGTACGCTCTCGTTTTAAACCACTCGATGGACCACAAGGATTTTGTACAGGAAGGTTCGTCTCTCGTACATGCTTGAAAATGCCCATTTTTAGTTTAATATTGCACTTTGTTTTGCATGTTCGAATAGGTACATAGTAGGTAATTGGAAATGTTTCTAGCGAATCCTGCGATAGAATTTGTTTTCAAAATCCAGACTAATTTAATAACCACGGTACCATTTACACAACTGAATTAACCTTCTGACTCTGCCGGCGTACTTACGGCCATAATAAGATGTTTACATTAAGGGAGATCTTGAGAGCAGAAGGTTACGAGAAAGTGTACCGAGCTAAATCCAGTATAGAATACTAAGAGCCTCGGAACATTAACATGTCACGCGCGTAAGTTACATAAATCATTTCTTGAAGTTTCAATTTCAGTGGGCGGTACAGAGATTTGTCTTTACACGCACACGCACACACACGCGTTCTTGTTCTTGAACAATGAATATGCTAATTAGCAACGTAAGTACTGGAGCACTACGGAAATATAAAAGTTCCTAAAAATTTGTAAAAATTCCCAGATACAGGAAGTTGAAAGTTTCATCGATTTCTCACCATAGTATGAACACGAGCGAATCGTTTATTCAATTTATCGAATAATTTTTCTAGAAAGACGATTTCGAAAGTTGGACTTAAACTAAGGTTCGGTTATTAACGAATTGAAAGTTTCAGCGAAGAGTAGGAATTGTGCGAACGCGGAAAGCTAGACGATACGTTCGCTGGGGTTCATCTAACTTTTTGCGTTCTTGGTTACTTGACAAAGTTTTCCAGCGGCTTGATAAATTGAACCGTGGCGGTGGCGTTGCGGGGCCGCAGCCGCAGTCGCAGCCGCAGCCGCAGCCGCAGCCGCAGCCGCGGCGAAACGGTGGTTCAGGTTGAAAAAGACGAGTGGCCGGTGGTATTTCCAAGGAGAGACGAAAGACGCGCGGACCGGGATGCCACGAAGAACAATTTGGCTCTGTAATTGCGACGGGGGAACAAATTGAATTCCTCTACTACGTACGTCCGCGCGAGCCCGTTTAAAACAAACGTGGCCACGTGGCCAGCAATCTCACGGGGCTGGTATACTCTACCTACCTACCCTCTCGATCTGGGAATCGTCGAAAATCATTCATCGTCGGGCGAATCGTGGCTCGACCGATTCTAATCAACCTCGATCAGCCCCGATCGCTGGGGAACGGTCGCGAGATCAACGAGAATCGCTACAAGTGAGAAAGGAAAGCTTCTTGGTACCGTCCAGCGATGGATATAACCGCGGCGCGAGTATTTCTTGCTCGTCGATGCGAATTCTTCTCGCTCCAACAAAATTGTCCTAATTATACAGAACAGATCTAAAGATATCATCGTTCCGAACAACCTTTCCTCATACACTCCCATTTATAAATCACTGGACACTTACTTGTCTTCAACAAAATGGTAATTAAAGAATATAACCTTCCAAGCTTGATATTTATACAATTATCAACATTTTTTAATCCTTCTAACTACTGAAAGCGGATCGTTTGGTTGCATTTTTACGCTTAAGGTGACAACTGTTATTTTTGATGCCTGTAAAATCGATCGATATTGGCAGGTGCATGAAACTCGGAGCCATCGCTGGCCGGGTTGGATCCTCGAGCGATCGAAGTGTATCGACGTTGATGAAGCATAACGAGACGAGATCGTGAAGCCGAAGAAGACGGGGAAACGAGACTAGCGGGTGGCATATCCCGACGAGAGCGGTTCCAGCGATAGCGGGGGGCGGGGGCATGGACGGGGGGCACGGAGGAGAGCAGTTTTGGCCCTGTAATTACGGGCAAACAGAGGGGAACGGAGGGACTGTGTAGTAGTGTGTAGAGATCGGGGGGAGTACGGTCGAAGCTTGAAGAACCCTATAATCTTGGTAGGACCGCCCCTTGTTTGCTTGTATAATTACCCCGTGGCCCTCCTTCGATGGGGCCTCGATGGGCCCCGGTTCCAATCCCGGGGCCCGTTCGTCATTTCGTTGGTCCGAGGCACGGCCATAATGCCGATATCATTACCTAATGCATCGCGCATGCATTCCGTTGCATGTGCCTGCGATTGCCCACGGGCTCTCCATCGTGTACACTTGCTTTCCTTTCCTTTCCTTTCCACCCCCTCCTCATCCCTTCGTCCCTTTCCGTTTACTCGGTTCTCTTTACCCGACTGGCTTTCCTCCCCCTCTCTCCCCCTTACCCTCTCTTTCGTTTTTTTTCTGCTTCCTTACCCCGTTCGCCTCTCTTTTCCACTGACTCCCTCTCTCTCTCTCCCTCGGACACAGAGAAGCGTCTCTGTCTCGACGCTGCTCTCCGGGTCGACCTTAGTCAACCATTTCTCAGGATTGACGTAATTGGCTTATTTGCATTGTTCCGTCTGTGCACGGGACTCCTCTGCGATACTCGTGATGGATCATTCCCGGATTCCTTCTCTCTCTCTCTCTCTCTCTCTCTCCCCATCTCATTCTCTGTGTCTGTCTCGTTCGTTCCCCAAGTCTCTCTCCGTGTCTCTCCGGTTTCGATCCAGCACCGTATTGCGTCACGACACTCTCTGCCGCCTAGGGAGTGCACTTTGCGCATTACTCCCGTACGAATGGTCGGTACACTTTCCTCGAGAGTACGTGTGCGGGAACGACGCGTTCCGGATATATGGAGATTCCCCGCGAATGCGCGGATTTTACGGATCGTTATGACGCAACGCCGGCTCCGGGATGCTCTCCCCCGACGCGGTACTTGTTAAGCATTCATGATCCATCGGTCGATCCGACGTGGATTAATTTTCCTCGCCTACCCCGCGCCGATCCACGCGTCATCCCCTATGCATTACCGATTACCTATGCAAGCGATCAGACGGTTTCTTTCGATTGTTGCTTAGTGTAGCTCGACACCCGAGCGCGCCGCGACGCGCGACGCGTTGCCGCCGAAATCTCCGCTTAAATGAGTAATCAGCGACACCGTGGTTGCAGCCTCGGCTCAATCATTCATATCCCCTGCGACAGATACTCCGCGGGCCCGGCTGCATCATTTATTTTCCTTCGGAACATATAGGAGATCCGTACGGGATTTTACAATTAGCTCCGTGACCTAAAAATTCGGACGAATCATCCTCTTCTACTATATATGTAAGGTATTCTGATTTTTACAGGTAAACATGTTCTTTGTCCGAATGAAAGTTCTGCGGATTTTTCTGTTGTACGTTCTGCTCCACCGTTTTTAGTTTAATAAGAACAGCGGGGTGGATATCGCGTTTACACCAGAGATTTTTCACTGAACGTTTTTCTGCAGTTTTAATAAATTTATATTTTTTAATTAGTCTCTTGTTTAGTTGCCTACGATTGAACGTGGCGATTGTGTAACGTGTCGCGTTGACATTTCAGGAACAAAATTAGGTTAACAACATTTTCAACAATTCGATTGTTAAGAACTATAAACTTAAACCGAACGAATATACATGCGATAGACAGTATATTGAGAAACAGTATATTGAGCGAGCGGTAGGTAAGAAGAGTTTCGCGGAAATTGCATTTGTCGCGCTGTTGACAACGAAAAACGTTATTGCCTCGCTTGACCCATTATCGTACGCAGAAACGTACATCGCAATCGCGTGCCGTGATCTATCTCGATCGAAAATATTATTCCGTTCGAAAGCAGCGTGCGTTTTATCAAGGACCGTTTCTATCGCGACGAGGAATCGTGACGTATCGATGCGGGGGCTATCGATGCGCATCGCTCACTGTCACGGTTCGCGTGATCCTCTTCTTTTATTGTCTTTCGTTTCTTTTCCATGCTTAGCCCCGTTTTCGCGTTAGCACGGGCACACGAACGCGTGCACATGCAGACGCACACGGACACGGTGCAACGTAGAACAAATTATCGAGGAAAGTTGCTCGAAACTCCGCTTTTAGATCGCGCGTCGTGACGGAACCGCGTTGCGATGCCGGATCTTTCGATTGACAGGCGAGGGATAGCTGGCTTTCATTTATTAAAAGCATTTCCGGTTACTTCCCTGCATAATGCACAATATTTGCCGTCCCTTAACACGGACTCATAAATTGCAGTCGGTCGTAACACAAATTCGTACGCTTATCTTCGATCATCCACTTTCCATTTATTCGCACAGTTTCAGAATTACAGTAAATCAATTGTAAAATCGTTCGTTGGAAGAATCAACTGGGTGCATGAAGTAATTTCATGCCGTTGTCTCCGTAGATTTGTTGATTTCCGAACAATAAAGATAATTAGAAATTTACAATTTCGGCGCACAGGTTCGATCCTATGTTACTATTTTCCTAAGCAGTTTTACAAATTAATAATTCGACGTTTCGGTCTAGGTTAAGACCATCTTCAAGAATATAATTGCGTCTGTTAAAATTAATATGAGAATATATATTTCCGTGTTAAAAAGCATAAAGATAATATACTCAAATCTTGAGATACTGGATCAGGACAAGTACAAGGAGAATACATGCTTTTCTTTTCTTTTACGATTTTAAAATGTTTAAAGATAATGTTTAGACATAATTGATAGTTCAAAATTTTTTTATCATCGTTGAAGCACAAAATTCGTAGTCCAGTAATGATGCAGTCCATGATAATTGCTCAATGTCTGCGGACTAACTTAAACGAATCACGTTAGGAACAACCGCAAGACTAACGAGTCGAGAAGAGTCGCTTGAAAAGTACGTTTAAAAAAATGATTGCTCGTTATAGCGTTGTGATTGGTCCTAAGCATGTTAGACGCATTGGTGAAAAGAGTGCGAGGGTTAATCGAACGCGATAAGTCACCGTATAAACCGTGGTTTTACGGCACAATTACGCGTGCACTGCACGGTACAAATCGAAATAATTAACCCGACATAATTGCATTACCGGTCCGCTCGCCCGTAATTACATTGCTTCGCTTAACGATAGCTATCACTGTTTTTGAAATCTGCCAGCCGCCAACGCGGCTAACGACTAATAATTGATTGACCCCGCCCTAATCGCTGGAACACAAAGAAACTTCGTTGGTCTCTTTATGCGTAAAACCGCTCTATGGAAAACGGCCCTAAAGCGACAAAAAGGGTAACGCCGCGCCGCGCCGCGCCGCGCCGCGCCGCGCCGCGTAGTCGTTGCCGACGATAATCCCGGGGGTCTTCGAACCCGTGCCGCGGGGGGACTAGACTAAGAAATAATTCTTCTCGTTTTTGGCTCGCAGTCCTGCGGATTAGGGGACGCTAATTTATACTCGAACCGGACAAGAAAAAGCTGCGAATGTACTCCCCGAGAGCCGGCGAACTATCCGCGGAAACATAATCCGGTGGCTTACCGAGCCGACGACGGATGACGAAACATATTTTACGACTCGCCCGTCAAAATTTGACTCCCACGATTATTCTCCCGGCCCTGGACCATTCGTTTTTCTTCTGCTTCTTATAAATAGCGCGCGAATGTCCCGACCCCGACGAGGACAATCCCAGACTGCTATTTATTCCACGGAAAATTAGCCATTGTTCAGTCCAGTATTACTCGATTTAGCAAAGTTGTAGTAGCAATAGCTAAACACTACGAGTTTAGGCAGTGTTCCCAACGATCCAGAATCGAAACAGACATGGCGGCTGTTCGCTGGTCGGCGGAGCAGGTGTTAAACAGTAATGCCACCGGCTATTGTCGTTAAAAGTGTTTCGAAGTACCTGCAAGAATTCCGTTTACAACCGAATAGATCCGTAGTACTCGTAACCGGGTTGCTCGATCGCTGAGATAAAAAGAGAGGGGAGAGAGAAAGAGAGAAAGGGAGAGAGAGAGAGAGAGAGAGAGAGAGAGAGAGAGAGAGAGAGAGAGAGAGAAAGTGATGCTGCGCTCGTGTGTGAGAGAAAGAGTAAGCGGGAGAGACGGTGTTCTCCACGGAATAACAGGCTTGAAGACTCAATTAGCAGACACGAAGAGCAGTTTCCGTGGAGGACGACGAAGAATTACTAAAACGGCTGCCAGCGAGGAAACGTTCATGGCGCGACATCAAAGACGTAACTCTCGCAGCGGTGTAATATCAGCCCGATGGTCCCCGACACGGACTCCGACACCGACACCGACACCAACACCAGCGCACCGGTGCACCGCTATAGGTGCATAAAATGGGTCGGAGTCGTTAAAACAGTAGGTGGGACACGTCGACTTCAAAAGCATACCGCGGAGCTGCCGGGCCGCGCGAAAGTCTGCATACTTCCGCGCCAGTATTCCACGGGGTATCTCCTTAGCCTGGTTCTGCAAGGCACGTCGGGTTACACCCCGTGAATTACAACCCCTCGAGGATGCGTCAGCGCCTCGTTAAAACCACTACGACACCCGGATCCTAGCTCTCCAGCCGCGTGATCAGAGACGGTGCACAGTGTCCCGTGAACACACTTTTCTCCACGAAAATCCACGTTTCTTATCCGCACAGTCTACGAAAGTTTACAGTCTACGAAATCATAATGGCTTGAAAATCTAATTAGTGTCGTGAACAGCTGCTCTTTGTACAAAATAAAAACGTTCTTGGCTAATTCTAGCAAACAGAACTTGAACGAAGAACTTGAACATACATATACATATGTCTAACTAATTTTGCTGATAAATGCATAAAATCCGTATTATTTACTTATTATTGCTTGAAAACAATTTATTTAACAACTATACTATTGTTACAGGTCGCTTACATTACCTAGGTGTATACTAATAAACCGAGCAGAAAATCATTTCACCGAATCAGTTAGGAATTATCGCTTCAGTCTCGCAAGTGTACCACCACGTACCGAGGGAAGCACACGGTAACGCTGTTACAGCTTAGCAGCCCGAGAGGCTCATCGTCATTACCGCAGAGCTCGGAGCGAATTAAAAGAAAGAAACAGTCGAACGAAACAGTGTCTAGTCCTCTCGCAATGTACACCTGGTTAGCATACTGGAGGAGGCTGCCGCCGCGCCGCCGCGCCGCCGCGCACTGTCGTCCTTTGCAACCGGCAATCTAATTAAAATATCATTCGCCGGGAGGACAACGATCGAGGCTGGGGGGTCGACAATCCCGGTTTAGACGGGTTCCACGCTTTTTGCCGTCGTTTAATCCGCGTGAGTACGCGCGACGACGGCCAACCGGCGAAGAGGGAAAGAGAACAGAACAAAATCATAGAAATAGAAGAAGAAGAAGAAGAAGAAGAAGAAGAAGAAGAAGAAGAAGAGGGAAGGCGCGAGACACCGTGCAGCTGGGAGGGAAATACACGAAAAGAATCACTCGCAGGCGCGTCTGCCTGGATATCCGTGGGATTAGCGTGGCGACGTTGTTCTAAGTTCGGGACATGTTTGGAGAACGTTCGACGGGAGCGGGGGCGAAAAGGGGATGGGGGAATGGAGGGGAAAGGGGGCTGCGTGGGCGTATGGCGAAAAGCCAGCGGCAGAGACAACCACTCCGGTTTCTCTCCGATGCGACTGGACAAATCGGTTTCTGCGTCCGTGTGCACCGTTCCCCGGTTCTGTCTCTGCTCTGTCCGTGTGCCGGTCGGACATACAGGGTGTCTCGTTTTCCTTCAACCACGCAATTCTACGCTAAACTGTACGGGTTAGCGGTTTCAGTCAGTTTTCGGTTTTAAGGGGCACGTGTTCTGGTGGTAGAAATCCAATGAAGCTTTTCAGGTGAATCTATGCGAAGAGACAAGTCGCAGAGGAAGAAGTTTTAGGTTTAAGAACTCTGGCTAGTCCGTCTGTACAGAAATTATCGAGTCTACTTCCTGCAAGGTGAATCTAGACTAAAAGAAATATTTAACTGGGTTCCTTTAGGTGGTTTATACTAAATAGTTTTACTAGGTGGACCACCCTGTATAGAAGCGCCGCGAGTATCCGCACGTGTCGCCACCAACACGGACCGCCGCGCAGCGCAGCGCCGCTCCGCGCCGCGCCGGATACCCAGCATTCGAGGGATATGTAAGATTCCAGCCGCCCACATCGCGACAAATTGTTGCTCAGCTGATCGACCGACCCTCCGCTCGCTTAAACTTTAAATCTTTTTTCGGCTGGTGTTCACCGCACCGTCGCGGCGCGCGGCAACGATACACATTGCGGGCTGGGCCGGGCCGGGCCGGCGAATCAAGCTCGGTGATTCATGCCACACAACGACCGTCGTAATGACAGTCCGGTGGCAAATTGCCGGCCCCGGGACCGTTCCCAATGATTTATCAGGCATCGCCACCCGTGCGCACCAACGATAATACGCGATTCTTCTACTTCGCGATAATGATTAGGCCTGGCCTGCAACTGTCATCTCCCGCCGCCTTTTTTTCTCTCCTTAACTCTGACGAGATGTCGATAAGGCTCGTTATCGATAGACGTGGATCGATGCTTTCGTTTTTCGTGGGTCCCAGAGTTGTCACAATTGGATGTAAACAATTTTTTAATACGTCCAGTCACCTGTTTCATTCCCAAAAGCGAGATCGTTCACGAGTTTGGTTCGGGAGGGCCTAAGTATAATTGTGCCGTTTCGGCGATCGCATACCCAGCATCGTATCCCAGATCGAATAGCTGCTCGACTGCTGTAATTTTAGGCCAGGAACTCTCGAAATTCGCGGAAAGACGCGAAACCTGTTTCTTCAGGGAACTTGTACTTGGCCGATCCCCTAATATTCGATCATGTTGCGGCGTAAATGGCATCGTTTCGCGAAACGAATATTCCGCGTATACGTAGAAAGATGAATGCTCGGAGCTGGTCGTTTGATCGTACAGTATAAGACACAGCCGCTTTGTTTCGTAGCCGAGCAGAAGAGGAAAGGCTCGATGAGATGACCCGATACATTATTCTGATCCCGAGCATTAACTGATTGGTCGTTTCAAGAGTTTCTCAGAGATCCTTTCAGCGCGCGTAGGCCATACAGTTCTGCGTTTATCCTCGTTGACTCGAGTGGATTTATAACGAGGGAAAGGAGGCTACGGTCTTCAAAAATCGATACTCGTAGCCATCGATGGGAAGGATTTCAACGTCAGACGGCAGCGACTTTGATATCCTTCGTACGACTTCCTTTATCCGGTGTCTACTCGCCTCTTCGTGTCCTTTGTTTCCTCTTCCGTCGAAATCTAAAGACCTTCCTCCGTGTACGGTGTAATTTTCGTTGAAGCATCTCGTCGTACGGTTTTTTATCATTTTTTCGTCATTTCTTCGAAATCGGTAGTACCATCCGTAAAATAAAATTAGTTGAACAACATTCCCATGCAATTTGACGAATACCAACTAAAAACTTAGACTGAACGAATATTATAATAGAGAGAGAGAGAAAGTATATACATATAACGTTCTATTAAAATAAATCAATGATAATTTATTGTATTATTAATTCTGTTACACGAACCCTTTAGGGAACTGAGGATCCGTGAACTATAAACGCGTTGGACTTGCGTGAAGAAAGAAGGGAGAATTTGTCGGGAGTCGGATATTTCGAATAGGTTGAAATCAATTGTTCCACCCGCGTGATACGGTTCACAGAAACACTTTATTTGCACTGAGGCTACGGAGGCGTTTAGTCCCGAAAGAACAGCTTCTCGCAGGGGAGAGTGTTCAACTCGTTCTCTCGCAGGGGAGAGATTACCGATCTATTTCGAAACGTGCTCGTAGCTGTTATAGAAAATTCGCGTGTTCTCGCAGAGGAGGTTACAACGGAACAGTTGTTATTATTACGGCTGGGGGTCCTATTTACCGGAATCGATAGGTCTCCCCACCACGCTCATACACGGGAGTTCGCTCGAGGTGTCTAATTGTCGCGTCAGCGACGAGGCATCAAGGCGGGGGGGGGGGGGGAAGGGTATTCGAGACAACAAGTATACCGAATATCGTTAATCGTGTCTAACAAATTCAGTACAACATTGTATTCGCTCAAGTATACACATAATTCCAAACTGCGAATGGTTTCTTCTCATTCATCGTGTTATGTGCGTTTACAACGATCGTAAAACTGTTGTTAGTAGCTTCGATTTGTCTGCGACAATGTGCTTTAAAAATGTTTTACAACTGCTGATATCGAGAAACCTGGAAATAGTGGATATACATAGAAATATTAGGCGAATCGAAGCACAAGGGACACACTTTGCAACCTTCGAAGAGCACTCCGATGGTCTTTCACGATACAAGAAATGTTTTTCCTATTCCTTGGAACATTTTCATACTTCCGGGACAAATGGAGCACTGTCTTTTATCGTGACGTTCCATTTGTCAGTAGACGCTGGCGCTCTCCTCTTTTGCGATTAATCCCGCAAGAACAACCACTGCGTTCCATGCATAATACAGCGTTCCCTGTTCTGGAGATACACACCCCTGTAATTCCTTGAGCAATTCGAATTACTTGAGGTTACGTGTAACACATCACAATTTCCTTAGGCTAACTACGAAACGGTAATAGATCTATTTTAGGATGTACACGGATAGTCCTAACCCTTTGCTGTCGGAGGTACTTTATTTCATTTGAAAATTAAGCATTTCTTCCGACCTAGAATAATTCCTAATGCGCATCATGCACACACTGCACGATCAGTAAAATTCTTGTGCATCGATTATTTTGCAGAAATTTTTCATCTTCTTTTCGAATCGAATCTTGTTATTGGACCTAGTAAAAGCTGTTTCGCCTCGAATAACATTCTCCTTTCGCTGGATAAATTGAGTTTATATTGTTTTGTGGTTTAGGTCCCGTGTCCTCAACCCTCTCCTTTGTATTCGGAAATCAAAAAGCCTCGGTTCGCAGCAGCACGGTAAACTAAATCAGCGGTACGGAAATCCTATCTTCCTACCGGTTGATAAAACGCAGCCGATGTGTACCGTATTCGCTGGCACGTATTCCCCGAGCAAAAACGTCTTTTGAAGTTTCCTTTCGCCGGAAAAGAGGCCAGAAGGCTCTCGCCATTGATTTAATGGACGTACCTTCGGCCGCGGTTTAAACACCACATCAAAACCGCACCCTCCTAGCCGACTTCTTCCAACCTACTTTGCGAACAGACTTCATCCGATAAGTGACTTCTGCACGACCGCTATCGTTCTTCAACCGACCCGCCCCTGCTCAGGTTTCAACCCTTCCTCGTTCCTCGGACTCTTTCCGGCAACCACGTCAAAGTGTCCCGGCTGTATTCGAACGACCGATTTTCCCTTTACCATCATGCGATGCTTCCGATGCCGATTCGTCATCGAACTGTACACCGGATCGAAAATACATTTTTATCGAATTCGAACACGCTCCGCACGGGAAAACTTGTGGTTCGACGCCCTAATGACAGAACAAGAATCCCAAACCCGAGCTTCGGGTTAACCATTCAAAGCAAATCCTATTTCGTTGTTGTCGATATATCAGGTGTTCCAAAAATAAGATTAAGCCTTTCCTCTAACTTCTTTCCTCATCTGGTGACTCTGTCCCCTAGGTGATTTCGAATAACTTTTCCGTCATTTCGAAAAACTATCCTACCAAGATATCAACGTTTCGGTATGATAATTTTCGTTAGAACATTTAATACAACTAAGAATTACGTTGCTTTTCTTTAAACTGGAATCTTTCTCTGGCAAACATTAAATTCTCGCCTGTTGTGTCTCCGCCAGTAGATTGCACAACAATCAAATGAACACGAAAATAGATGAAGCTAAATACGATTGCGATTTTATTATTAGCGACTCATCAGTGCCATTCTATTCTTGGCAGCGTGTATTTATATGTAGATCGGAATCCAAAACAAGAAAATGGAATATTGGATAGACGATCTGGTAAGCCGACGAGTTTGCTAAAAAATTCACCATTCACACGTTGGTTCGTTTAACCAAATCCCGACAGTCGAGTGCAAAGAAAGACGACCTCGTACGATCCATGAAAAACCTTAACATGTAGAATGTAAATGCATTAAATTTTTCTCGAGTTCATTTATGGCACAAACATTTTAGACACAGTATTTAGAATACGTATAATAATTAGAAATCAACAGAACATTCCAGGAAAATGAGTGGCTATCATTTAGAGCGCTGACAAATTAATTTTCCGCGTATTGCGATATAAAAATGAGCAGAAACCAAGAAATTCGGAAGAACCACAGAATTCTCATTCTCCTAATTATTGTTTCGACCGTTTATTTTAGTTGATAAAAATTTTATTCCGCGCAGCAAGGCGCTGCGCTGGGTGCTCATAATTAACTTTATACAGGCGAAAGTGGCGCGAGACTCTGCGTCAGGGAATATGTACCGCGTTGCCGAAGAAACGCGTCCTTCGATCTTTTATCAAAAACGCTTGCACATTCTCTCACATTCTCCATTTAAATGGTTCGATTCACCGAAATCAATTAGGTAACAAATGTAGAAACTTCGAAGATATAACATCAGGAACCTCCTCCTCTTCTTTATATCCATCGATCTATACGAACTGTTATCACTTTATGGTATTATATCTCATTTTAATGTCACTGTTAACTATAAGCCTTTTTCAAAATTCCATGTCAAATATGTTATAACCAACTGTAAACCGTATGGCCGCTAATGACCTCGGTGTTATGCGACCAGATTAAAATAAAATGTGCTGAATTGTTAATGTCGATGAAATAATTCTCGGTGACTTGAAGGTAACCCGTGCTTTCACCCTTATTCGGCGAGAAGGTCCGCGAGCGATGCGGGCGAAGTTTAAAATAAAACTGGAGTTGATTTATTCAGAAAAATCGATCTAGTCGGGCCACGACAAAAGCCGGGCTCCGTGCACCTGCTGGTCTCGTTAAGATAATCCAGCAAGGTTGAAAGAGAGAGAGAGGGAGAGAGAGAGAGAGAGGGAGAGAGAGAGAGAGAGAGAGACTAGGGTTGCAGGGGTGAGTGGAACCCGGTGGGAACCCGTTTCCGAAATTCGCGGGAAGGCAAATCATTGTGATAGCGGGGGCACGACACGGCGCGGCTTTTAACCGGTGCGAAATTAAAAAGCTGTCCAAAGGTTAAACGACCGAGCGGCTTGAAATAAAGCAGTGTATCGCGTGCGACGCTAGATAATACGGTTCCCGGCGAAACGATATATTAAATTCCTTCCATTTTCTTTTCTCCTCGACTCCACCCCTCTGCTTTCGTTTCCCTTACCCCCTTAACGAAGATTAAGCTACGGGGCCCCGCGCTCACTGTTCCCACTTAAAATTATGTATCTCGCGTTACGCTGTTTCGCATTACGGATCTGTTTCCCGCGACGGTTTTTATGGGGTCTATATAAAATCGCGTTCCAACGTCGACGTTGACGTCGTTGACGACGTCAGGCGTCTTCCAGGTATATTCGTCGTCGACGATGTAAACGCTCGAATACGGAAACGTATTATCATTATGGCCCCGACGAACACAGAACGGCAATTATAATTAGGTCGGCGCCGATGATAAGCCTTCTGGGAATGCGTGACTGTTGATAAACCCGGTGACATTTTCCCGCACTGCTCACGAACTACGTATACGTGCGCCGTGAAAATAAAAGGGCATTCGACGCTTTCTGCGGAACACGCGCTCTACGCGACGACGCGACGACGCGACGCGACGCGAAGCGACGCGAAGCGACGCACGGTTTTCGGCGATCCGACAACGCGATTCGCATAAATAGCAAAATTTATCGATCCGGACGCGAAAACGGTCGCACACAGGACAGTAAAGACTGGACGGATAAACTTGGATATTTACGTCCCCTCCACTAAAAATTGGACTAACCCGTCAGGGACGTCGTTGGAACAGCGTATTCACTCCAAAAAAATATTTCAAAATCGACTACACAATATAAACGGTTGTATCTAATGTAACAGCTGCTCATTTAATTTAATCCTTGGGAAACGAGTTCTTAAATAACGATTCGGATATTTTGGGTCAAAATAGACTCGGTCACCGCTGTCTAAAGCGAATTTCTGGCTTTGAACCTTTGAAAAATTAATCTCCCTCACACTTTTCCTTAACACTTTCTCGGTTCTCTGTAAAATGGTGGGAACGTACTCCAAATAGCTGAGATTATTCCCAAGACTGTACAAAGAAAGGACCACGAATTAATTCATACGTTGGTAGGTAATTTTCGAATTATTACATACAATTGCTGGATCCTGTGCGGTCCTCGAATTGCTAAGAATTAATTTTTTTTGCTTGCTTTTAGCAATTACGGTGAATGGCGCAACATCGTGACTGTTTTTTCCTGTAAATAACCAGTTGCAGTTGCCGTGGCGAGTCCGCGCGTTTCAACCTGGCTGTTCATTTTTCGAACAACGAACAAAAAGTGCACCGTCTTTGACCGCTGCAACTCGACTTCTAATGATCCGAATGCAGTGAAACTTTCAGGTTACGTCAAGGAAAGCTGCGCTTTTCCATAACAACATTTGTTTCGCTGCTGCCGGTGTTGCCTTTCTATTGTTAACCATCCAATAGGCGGATTGGCTCTGGGATAGTATTTCTTGTTCGACTACGAGCAATTTTATGCGATATCCAGTCAAATCCAGCCCGCTGCCTGTTTCTCATCTAAAAAATTAAATATAAATCAAACCACGTAAAATAAAAAGATTTATGTAAAAATAACACTTTGCTCTATCAGTAGAATTACTCGTGCAGATATCTTCGAGTTTGCTATCCGTGTAAGCAAAAAGGTCCGAGTTTTCCGAAGAATTGTCAACGAGAAGGGTGGACACTTGTGATGCGTCGACGGGGTTTAAGAAGTAACGGCGAGCTCCTCCGGGTTTCTTACAGGGAAATGCTCGGCAGTTCACAAGCCATTTCAGTTTCAGCGAATAAAGAACGAAATGGGCGGTCAATCAAAATTAATGACGACGCCGCGCCGCCGTATCCACGATACGCGGCAAGAGATATTGCCGCGGGAATATTAAACGTTTCGCGGAAACGGGCTTCCTTGCATTTAAAGAAGTTCGGGACGATAAACATAGTCACGGGCACGGAGTTTAGTGCTGGTGAGCAGCATCCGGTCGCGATTCTCCTCGCGATGAAGTTGTTATCGTTGCTGAAATATCATTCCCGTTTGCCCGATCGTCTAGGTTCGAGACCGAGACAACCTAGACAAATTAAAATTCTATGTATCGTCTCGGGCGATTTTCATTGCAACTTCGATTCGATTTACTGCCGATCGACACGCGTCAACTGTGATCGTATCTACTATGTAGCTGCGTTGCACGCATTCAGATACTGACAAACCCTACGCATTCGCGACACGTGATTCATATTTGTGTAATATGTATATTCAGCAGTCGCGCGGATGACGCACATGTTAGTCTTTTGGGTTCGTCAGACTTTGGTCCGAAAATAAATACCATTTTTCCTTGCCCTTGGAAATGCGACAATTAGACTGGGGATCTTTATACGAAAGAAAAATTGTATAAATTAACCTAGACATTTATTTCTTGGCTTAACGGTTGCGTTCTTTTGAAAATGTAAAAATACGCAAACACGTCCGAATGTTTGTTCTGGGAGAAACCTGTGCTAAATAATGTGCCGATAAGTCTTCTCCACTGTTTTATATTTGATGTATTCATTTCGATCGTAAATGCATACAATGAAGGATAAAAATTTGAAAGGAAAATCGAGGAAATAATAAAATGAAAGCAAGGTTGAGAGGCTTTGAGAAGCTAATCGGGTGCACAGCAAACAGACGAGGCATTAGAGGACTTGTAGTGTTTACATGAAACATTTATTATTTGCCACGTGCTTCACTTTCCTCGCAGGTAGATTCGATTGATAAAGCTCGTTCCCAGTTGTCCAGACAATAGACACGTTATGAATATTGACAAAAAATGGTCCCGCGGAATTTATGGCCGATTGTGGCCGGCGCTCATGAATTTATGCAATAGAAACTCGGCCGAGTAATCCGCTTTATAAGTTAGCGATCTTAGATCAACGCGAGTTTTCAGCTCGCCTTTCGACCTGTCCCCGATACAGAACGAACAATGCGGAAATACGGTGGCGGCGCGCGGCGCAGGTATATCGAGCGTCGAGAGAGTTCTCTCGGATTTCTTGCGTTTCGCGATTTATATCATCCGGTATTTAGAGGACAAATATGGGGAAAGCTCGCGGAAGCAGCCTTCGAAATTCCATCGTTCGCCGAACAAAATCTACGTTGAATATACTCGTCACTGTGAGCGCGAGCGCCCGCGTTCGCTTACGTTTGCGTTCGATGAACGACGGATAAACGTAGTCGTATAAGCTTCGTGAATCTCCATCGTTCGCCGAGAAAAATTTACGACGATAAACAGGCTGGTTCGCCAGATGTTGTGCGATTTAGGTGACTGTTGTCACAAAAGGCATACGAAGACAATCAATATTTTGGGTTCATTTTGACCAGGAGTATGAAAATCGTCAATTGAATACTGAATTTAATATAAAATCGAGTACCTATCTGAATGTCCTGTGGACCGCTACGGTTCTAATGATGACATTCATAGAATTGAAACAATTCGAATTTATTTCGGCGGGCCTAGCGATAGATCGCACGCTTCCAAGATAACGCTATCTTATCGAGCGGTTCGCCACGGCGCGGCGCGGTGGCGCGGCGGCGCGGCGGTGCGCGAGTTGGTTTTGCGTGTGTGCTCGATGAACGGCGGATAAGCGAAGTCGGGGAAAGCTGGCGACCGGTTCGATGGTAAATTTCGTTTGGCCACGGATGGACATTATTCGAAGGGGTCCCCTGGGTCAGAGGTTTCTCGTATGTTGGTGCGTAAGGGCCGGCTGGTGTTTCTTTTCTCGGAAGCGCGGTGCTTCCAATCAAAGACACGTCAAGGATCCTAACAAAGGACTAGCATAATTCATCGCGCGTATTGGTAGCCGATCTGGCTCTGGCCGAGCGAAAGGGTGAAGAGAGGCCAGGAGGGAGAAGGAGGGAGCGAAAGTAAAAAGAAAGAATGAGGAGGACAGAGGCAGCGAACGAGGTCTGGGTGGAAACGAGCGAGAAACGCGAGATAACAAACCGGAGAGCTCTCTCGCGGCTCTGCCAACCTAGTGAAATATGCACCCATATATCAATGGCGTGCATATCAATTGCCACTACTGCCAACTGGCATGACTCTAAAGCCAGCCAACTACTCGGATGCTGGGGAACACGTCGTGGAATCGAACACGGTCGAAAAGGAAGAAAGGGGCTGCCAGGTTCTCTCTGCCTATCCCCCATCCCCCATCCCCCATACCCCATCCACCATACACCATACACCATCCACCATACCCCGCTCCGGTGAGCTCGTGCGAACGATCCTTGGCCTGGGACCCCGCGAGCCTGTTATTCGATCGGCCTTTATTAGCCATAAATTCGATATGATACGCGAGGAATATGATAATGGCCGTCAACCCACGAACCATGCCGAGCCACTGATGCCTCCTGCGCTTTCAACGGATCGATTCCTGGGTTGCAGAGGGTTCGCAAGCGGGACCCCGTTGCTTTTCGGGGCATGCTAACCACGACAATCAACACCGATCACGCGAACCCCGCATTCGCAAGGTGATCGGTCAATAATTCAATTAATATTATTCGGCTCGGAGACTCTCGGACCTTAAACTTCTCGAACACATGACAGAGAAGGCACTAAACTTCAGGAATTATCTGGAGAAATGGTCCCTCGGTTTCCGACGAATAATTTCGTTCTTTGTTGCAGGCGTAGACATAATTTGATCTTCCCCGGATGCTTGCGACAGGAATCGCCGAGCCGCGTGTTCCAGCTAAAACTGATGAAACGACCAAGTTTTGCCGGGCGTACCGCCGCGACGCGCCGCGCCGCGCCGCGCCGCTTAGACCAGGATGGTGCACAATGGCGACCCACATTTTCGGTTTCGAGACGCGGGGTACAAAGGTCCAAAGCAATTATTCATTGTTAGGAAAGCTGAAAAGCCGGGGCGATACACGGGAACGCTCGTTAACAGTCATACCGTCGGAAGCAATTGCCCGGGAGTGTCTTCGTCTTAAATCCCTCTGACGGTGTATTTCCACGCGATATTGCCAGTCCGTAGTAGCCCGGGTAAACTGAATTAACGATAATAATTTAACCGGCACGGTCCGGCTTGCAGCGCTGAGAACACGAGCGAGAGAGAGAGAGAGAGAGAGAGAGAGAGAGAGAGAGAGAGAGAGAGAGAGAGAGAGCGAGAGAAAACGGATCCGGATTACAAAATTGCAGTAAACGCTTAAGCTGGAGTTTAGTAAACTTTTCGACGGAGAAAGAGGGAAAAAGAGACAGAGAGAGAGAGGGACGAAGAGAGAGAGAGAGAGAGAGAGAGAGAGAGAGAGAGAGAGAGAGAAGCTTAATTAGCATCAAGCAAGCTCGAGGAACAGCCATACTGGAACGGCTTTAAATACATTCATGCGAATTCACGCGGAAAATGGCGCGAGGCAGGGTGGAAACGCAGAATTCAGACCACCAAAGGGTGATCTGGACTCTGGATCGGTGCTGCCCACGGCTGCAGCCACTCTCTACACTTCAGACCACCCGGAAACCCCATAATCGACGATGAACAGCGACCTAATTCAAGAATAAACGAAGAACGAATTTTCTGTTCCACGCTGCTCGCTGATAACGCTTTAACTACACCAAAGTTCCTGTCATCGAGACCATGTCGGCTTTCATTGCTGCAGTATATCCTCGGAAATGCGAAATCGACGTTGCATTCGTTCTCAGCGATCGAGCTTGCATCATTTTTCTTTTACTCTTTACATAAACATATTATGCATCGTTTACTACACTTTTAAAGAATACCTATTACACCACGCAAATCGAAACGAGTAAATCTTACTGTATCTAGAATTTTCATCTTGATGAACTTGTGATTTTTAAGGTGCTTTCCTAGGACGATGTTTCAACTCTAAGACGACTTTTACGAATTTTTGAAAAGAAAGTCACCGATTATTATAATGCAATAATTTTCTTCCTTATAAACAGTTTATTCTATTGTAATTGGACATTGGACATTTCTCAAGAAAAAAGGTGGAACGAGGGGATAATTTACATTTTCTTTACGACTATTAAGGGAGTATCCCCAGTACAGTATCCAAGTAGCAGACAAATAATAGGCTGGATCCTATGGCAAGAGCTGATATTTACTACAGTTTTTGCTGAGGCTGTAACTATCTCTTTCGCTTTTCTTATTAGCGTTTAATTGGTGTGTAGGGGTAAGTTTAATAACTAGATCCATTTAGTTTAATTTTTACTGAAACTTTTTCTTCTCCCCTCCTCATTAGTGGTTATTTAATTTTCATTCCGAGGGTAGGTTTAATGGTGGCTAGCGACTCCGCTTCACCTTTTACGCGGTGCCTTTACTATGCACCATCCTCGATACCGTTCCATTATCGATGCAAGTGCATAATAAACACGTTTATTATTATTATTATTATTATTATTATTATTATTATTATTATTATCATCATTATTATTATCCTGATGAAATACATGTATGAAGTTTCAACGACTGCGTACTAATTTATCCACGTTCATTCCTCTACACAGAAAGTAAAAAATCTATAGAAATATGTAAAACTAAGAGTTTTCGTGAATGCAAAACGGAAGAAACGCGGATAAAAATGAAAGACATGTCACACATTAAGCGAGTAATGTACATATCGAGTAATTTACATTATATTGATGATTCGCGTGATTGGTTGTCATTCGTTTAATTTCAAATTAATTTTCATTAATAAGAAGGTTAAAAAAATAAAGTTGTGAAAGATGTTACGTGTCCGGTACATACTACATAGCAGGAATTCCGCTAATCATTGGTTTCATACGTCGAACAGTCCCGTGGTGGTGGTGGTTGTGGTGGTGGAGACCAAGCGAAGTGGATTTGTTCTAGTCGGGTCAGGGCTACCTGAAGCTAATGCTACTTTTTACGAAAAGGTAGTTGGTAGCCGGTTTGCTTTGCACGCTCGCGCTCGCTTCGTCGAGACGGCCCCCACCCTCGGAGTGGGCGGGAGGTTCGAACTGCGCGAAATGACTTAATGAACGGTATCTTCTACTCCTGCTCTCTAATCATTCCGGCCACTTACTTCTTGTCGTCAGCCATTTACTTTCGCAACTAGCGTTTCTTGCTCCTCGTCTTAGCTGATCATCGTCGTCCTCCTCCCAACCCTCCGCCTCTCCTTATTTACTTCGTCTTCTCGGCGAGATTCGACAATTACGGAAAATCTTGCCACCTACGCTCCGGATCTAGTTAGGCTATCGTCGCGTGCACCGATTCCCATCCATTTTTCCCCCTTGCCTCGGCTAGATTCGGTTTGCAGATAAGCTCTTCGTGATTTCGCGGCGATTGTGTGCTCGCTTGAGGGACAGTCCGCTGTTCTCATTAACGGTCGCCACGTTTTCGATGACGTTCATCGGTATCGTCGGATACCATCGCGATCTCGGCTCGTTACCCTAACCGTGCGCTCGATCGGCAGATAATTTCCGAGGGAAAGAAGGGTGCGTGGTTCGGTATGCGATACCTTTTACCCTCGGAGACTCGTTCGGAAAATTGTCTCGTTAATTTTCCTTGTCTTTAAGCTTCGCACAGGCTCGCCTCGAGTTTTAGATTACCGATCCTCCTGGAGAGGATGCTTCCCAGAACGTTTAGTCGATCGATGCTTCTCGTTAACTGCGTCTTTTTCCATAGACTATGCGTTTCCAAAGTTTTTTTTCTTCCTGTTATCTTGGATTAAGATTTACGAGTTTTAATGCTGAATTACTTTTGCAAACTGTCTCGTGGAGTAAGGTACCTGGAATATTTGTTTGGAAAAATGTTGTTCTCTTCGAAAGGAAAGTCTGATTATTCTCTCTCGAGGTTGTTTTTCCTCGAAACATTCTGAAGAGTGATTAAAAAAGTGACCCAATAATTCTTTTGACGTTGGCTGCGAACCCGCAATGTTTAAAAAGGATAAAAATTGTCGAGCCACCGAACTTACCTTCTAACCACCGCGCTGTAAGTTCAGCCATCTTTATAAAGCACGGGCCCTAGCGAGAAACTTTAAACATCTCATAAATTAATAATTTTTCGAATATCTCGCCGTAACGCAACGATTTTCCGACGCGGAGCGTTCAAAGAACCGCGCGCGAAAAGGAAAACAAAAACGTTCTCTATGGAAAATCATTCACAATTTCATAAATGTCTATAATCATAAAATTCATAAAATTCACAATATTCATCAAATTTACAATTTCATAAATTTCTATAATCGTATACTGAAAGTGGTTGTTTACAACTTTCTTTTTATATGAGCCTATATTGAAAATTTAAAAAATACGTTTCTTCTCTGTAATGGAAATTGAAAATTGATGACTCCTCTGTCCTTAGAATTTTTGTATGGCTCAGTTTCAATATCCACAATCAGTTCTGCACAACTAATAAAACGTTAACAACGCCCTTCCATTAGCATTGTTTTCAAAGTCTGTCCAATTGATCTTTCAGGTTGTTGACTTTCCATCATGTTACTTACACCAACGCACCATGGGAAGCAATTAAAATAATGCGTTTTTGCAAACACACATTTTATTAATCTCTGTAAATACGCTAACTGTTCGGAGCTCTTGTTTTTTTTTATATTCTCCGCTCCCACCAACGAGAACATTCACGAATCCAATAACATGATATACATTTTAATCCAGCGATTCATACAATTTTTAAATAAAAAGAGATCAAACACTTGGTACGGGCTACGTTTAACCGGTAAAATTATTGAAATAATATTCACTATCGTTTGCAAATAAGGTTAGAACCTCGGAAGAATAAATATCGTGCAATTCCAAAGTATCGACCCCGAAGCAGTATGCGTACAGTATGTGGTGTCTTTCGCTCTGCCTCGAAAACATGAATATTGAAAATAAATATTGAGTTAAAATAAATATGTAAGTATTATCCAACTCAAACATTTAAAACGATAATGTACCTGTGTGTCTACCTTCGAACAAATTTAAACGGAAAACGGGCAGCCATCAGCAACGAATCCGCCCCCTTATTCGCATACGCTTTCACCAAGCGGAAGCGACCCTTTTCCGCCATTCTCTCTATCTCTCTTTCTCTCCGCCCCTCTCTCTCTCTCTCTCTCTCTCTCTCTCTCTCTCCCTCTCTCTTGGTCTGTCGAGCAACCTCGACCGTTATCCGGTTTCGTGACCAAACGACGTAAGACACTCCGACGTTCTCCCCTATCGAGGCTGCAGCTTCTCTGACCTTGGTGGCTAATGGTCCCAGCGAAAAGTATAACGCCCTCCGTGGAACAACCGGGGGCTGAGCTTATGATAAATAGTTTTTATAGTTATTTGCAATTTCCCGTCCTGCGAGCGTTCGTCTTGCGGTTATTAAGACCTCTGGGGCGACCGGTTCTCTTGGTTTTTATCAGAAGATAATAGAGCCGAGAACGAGAATGACGAGAGGAAACGAGCGGAGAGAGAGAGAGAGAGAGAGAGAGAGAGAGAGAGAGAGAGAGAGAGAGAGAGAGAGAGATGGAGATATACATAGATATATATGAAGATATAGGGATCTAGGAATATAGTGATACAATAGGGATCTAGGATATATACATAGAGATACAGGAGCTAGGGATATCAGGGACTAGGGATATCAGGGACTAGGGATATACATAGAGACCTCGGGATCTAGGAAGCTAGGCCTATAGGGATTTAGAGATCTGGAAATCTAGAGGACTGAGATTTTAGGGATCTCGGGATCTGTGGTTCTAAGCGTCTACAAATCGAGATCTCGTCATATAGAGTATAGAGATCTAGATATGTAGATACATAGATATGTAGAGAAGCAGACATATAGAGAGAAATAATTGTAGATAGGGAAAGAGACGGGAGAGAGGAGAGAAAGAGAGAATGGAAGTGGGTTACGTGTGTGTGTTGGAACGCGCGACCATTCGAACGCGGAGGGATCGTTAGGAGAGCGGCTCTGGGTTTTTATCACTCTTGCCGCAGGATTTCCTGAGCTGCCACCGTCGACTCGCGGAAGCAGTCAGCTTTTAACAAGTTAACTGTCTAAGGGCTGATCTCTGGGGGAATGATCTACTGCGAACCGAATGGTAGAGTACACACGACCGTCGCGCCTCGCGTCGCCAGTCGGCTATTCGGTCCTCTGTTTTTGCTCCAAGTAAAGCACTCGCTGTCGTGAGAAAAGACTTCTATATCGCCCCAGTCGACAGAGTTATTCCCGATTTTATATATGTACAACCGTGATCCTTTTTTCCCATCTGCCAGCGCTGCATTTACTTAAACAGTTGAAATATCGCGGATACAGATCCTGACGTCTATCAAGTTTACTCTAACACAATCCTTGAAAACAGCTGCACAAGAGACAGATATTTCTCCAACTGTGTGTTTTTATACTAATAATACGGAAGCTACATTTGCGAGAATCGTTTCATACGTTGATAATTTTATAGAGTAACGTATAATAAGCAAGAAAAATTTTTCAGGCAACGAATAAAAGAATTTGTTTTCTCGTAGGATCACACGATCCCTCGAAGGCTTCGCGGTGAAGCGGTCGAGGCCTCGAGTACGGGAAATTCGAGGCGATTATCTCTAGAATATTGGAATGAAAAGCAACATTCCCGTCGATTGGCAAATTTCAATAATACCGGTGCGCGACAATGGTAACCGTCGATAACATTCACCGTGCCGGGAGGTTGCTCTTCCATCACACGCCGTGCCGGTCGTATTCGCAACGATGGCGGAGGAACGAGGTGGCACGGGAACAGGAAAGGGAACGGGAACGGGAACGGGAACGGGAACGGGAACGGGGGTATAGTTCGGCGGATAGGAGCAAAAAAGAAAGGGTTATTTGCTGCGTGTCGGTGGAACGTAACCGCGGCGATATTAAACCCACATGATTTACAAGCGTGAAATTTGATTCGCTGGCGAGGAAACAACAGGCAATAATCAATTTCGCCGAGCAACAAAAGATACGGCGTTTCATTATAAATTATTGGCAGCCCGTAACCCAAGGCGGACACCGAAGCGGTTTCAAAACCATCCCCTCTCCCGTACACCCGCCGAACATGAATTGTGATATTCGCGATGAAAGGTGCGTGGCCTGTACGCTCACGCTCACGCACCACCGTTTTCGCCTCGCAGCTCTCGACTCCTCTTTGTGTCGCGAGACTTTTCAGCTTCCGGATCGGCCGAAACTTCCTCCCGGATCGTTCGAAACCGCCCACGCAACAAACCCGGCCACCCAGTTGATCCGTCGCCTGTGATTTTCATCCTTTCAATATTGGACAATGTTTAACCGAACTTCGAATTTCGGCTCTTCGACTGCTCGCGTGTGACGAGTGTGTGCCGCTTTAATTTAAATTGCCGTTTAAAATACGTACCGGTGCACATAAAAATTGCAACGGGCTCGGTTTTTCTCCACTCTGTTGCGCCACATGCAATATGTATTTCGCAGCCGGGAAAAATTCCTTTTTATTTGCGTTGACGGAAATGGCACTTACGTGACCTTGCACTTTGCCGCTACTCTTTACATTGTTGATTTATTGGCTATCGGAATTGTAGAAATGGTAGAATTCAGAAAGGATGGTGCTATTAAAACTAGTAGAATAGCTATTTAATGAATTACTCTAAAGATATTCAGAAATATTTCATCAAATACAGCACGATAACCTGAAACTGGTAAAATATATGTATATACACACATAATAAATGACTCGCAAGTCTGAAAATATTAAAACTGGATAACAGAAATACCAGAAAAACATTCAAAATTTACATACGGTACGAATAACCTGAAACATTGGCAGGAAACAAAACTGTTGTCACAAAATTCTCTCGCAAGAACAATGATTGATTTCTATCGGAACTCGATGAGGGTTGCAGCATTAAATACAGGGTTAATCGAGTATTCCACATCCGAAGCCCGCATCGTGCAACAACTGCGTACAACTACGATCATCAGCGCGTGATCAGCGCTCGTGGAAAGCAGCAATTCACCGAGTCATTCCGAAGACAGTGCGTATAGTATAGTGGAAAAAGGGCACGGTTCACGGCTCGAGAGTCAGCGGGACGATCGGATCGTTGGATCACAATGTAACCGAATGATTTCTAAATCGAGTGAACCTCTAATTTCTGAACACATGAAAGAGAGAACGATGAACATGAACAGGCAAGTTGTCGAGTGATTCAGCGCGTTAGATATACTCTCTCTCTCTCTCTCTCTTTTTTTCCTCTTGTTGTCAATGGACGGTTGACGATTTTCAACGGCACTACGGGGCACCGGGTGTCAGGATCACTTTCTACCAATCAGCGGCGCGGCGCGCAGGGGAAGTGCTGACTGGGGCGCTTGATGCGATGAATGCGATCATTGTTGTTCGCCTAACCGCCTCCGCTCGCCTCCCGAGCTCCGTTCACTCGCAAGGTTCATTCGCAGAATTGCAATTTCGCGTTCAGCAAACCTCAATCTGACACCGGAACATATCCCGATGAAAGGGATAATCAAAGAGCAGCGCGGATATTTTTCGCTTGCTGGCGTCTAGCTAGAATTAGCCTTGACCCGGTGCTCCTTCCTGGAGGTTCTTTCTCTTTTCCTCTCTGTCTTAAGAGAGAGAGAGAGAGAGAGAGAGAGAGAGAGAGAGAGAGAAGAACGGCTATCTCTCTTCCAAGGGCGAATTGGGTCGAACGGAAATCAGATTATCCCGGTCCAAGCGGAAAGCGTCTAGATTCCTCGAACACGCGCTTTTGTCGCGCCGATGACTGTTCCGGTGAATGAAACTCGTTTAAAGTTTCATTTTCGGAGCCGGTGCACGGTGGTTTTGAAATTCTGATGTTATTAACTTGGAAAGTTAACTGCGCGCGAGCGCGCACGAGCACACTCCAATTCACCGGCAACAGGATGATTATCGGATGTGAAGGAAAGTTGATGAAACATTACGAAATTCGTTCGAACTGCTGGCTCTGCTGTTAATATTGCATAAGGACCGCGCGCCGCGGGAGCTTGATAGATTAACGTGTTCACCGGCCGGACATCTAAGCTTCAGCTTCCCTGAAAAATAATTACTTTTTTAAGAGCTGCGCTCTGGATTCCTTTCTTTACCGGCCGGTGCTATACCGTTTCATTCGAGCTCTACGTTTATAGCGGCTCGCTCCTTTTTACTCAGAGATAAGTTGATAGACGATGGATCCTTACAAATTTAGTTATAAAAATGTTTTAACACTAAATAACCAATTCTGGATTTTTTATTTTACAATGATTCAAATGATGAAAATGATTTCATAAGAAATGAATGTATCGATAGCTTTAGTAGAGCACGTCGAACTAATTAACCCTTAGCTGTCGTGGGGTGACACAAGGTCAATACTAATAATTGCTGTTCCATTATTCAATGGAATTATCGTAGGTTGGAAGAAACGGTCAAATATCACGTTAAAATAGCTCCGACTGCGAAGGGGTTAATTTTAATGGTTTATTTATGACTTTTATCTAAAATACGTGCAACGAATGTCACGCATATACATTATGCACTTTACCTAACGAAAAAAGAATGTCACTACTGAAACAGAAAGAGATAACAATAACGAGTAAACGTCTTGAACAGAACACGATTCCGACAGGAATTGTACCAACCAGCGACATTTCAACCGTGTTACATAAAAATATATCTCGTAGAAGTAAAATTAAATACACGGATAAAATAAAATGAATCACATCTCTTTTCCGTTCTAGTGAAACGGCTAATGAAGAAAGTGATAATTTATTTCATATCCGCTCTGTCCGACCAGTACATAAATATACAATCTTGCATAAGCATCCGCAACCACGAATCGCGTCATGAAACGACTGGATATTTTCATACTCCATAATTATTCAGAGAAGTTTGTATCCACACAGGAAGAACGAGCTGCTCGATTGATAATTTATTTGTTTCAAATAGAATTTCCACGTCAAATTAAGGCTAACCACCGCTTGAAAACACATTTCACTCATAACTTGAATACGAATTCCGCATTTATGACAAAAATGGTTACCTAAAATATAGCGCAGTAAAAATTTCAAAAAAGCTTATAACTGGACTGCTGCGGACTTTATGCATTTATCACGCAAACAAGCTGGTACAATTCGAAACAGTAGAAACATTAAAAGAAAAAATTTAATATTGTTCTCAGTTTGCTAACACTTTAACTACTGGACATTTATAATTGCCTTTTTAAAAACGTAACAATATGTTCTGAAAATTTTTATGAAAAGAAAATCATCAGCTTCTTTCAAATACAGTTATAATAGCTTTCCGGCAACTGTTAAGATTGTTACAGACAAAAAAAGAAAGGTCCATGTATAGTTACTGTTTCTAACAACAGCAACCGATGCCAACAACATAAAATTTGCAATTTCATACCAAAAAGAATCAAATAAAAGTCTACAATTCCTGTGTCACTTAAAGTAAGAAACGCGCACGTAAAGTAGCCTGCGAAATCTCTTGCGTCAATTCGTTTCTCTGTAAAAAGTCCATTAAACTGGACAAAATAAAAGTCATCTTGCAACATCCAGCATTTCCCCCGAAAAAGAACGAAATCGCAGAGTTCGATCGTCGGGGGAAGTTTCATCTTCTGGTTCGTCCGATTCCTCGGAGCAATCTCGGCTATCAGCGTCCAAAAGCGAGAAGGGGTGGAAAATCGAAAAGAAAAAAAGAAAAAAGAAAAAAGAAAAAAGAAAAAAAGAAAAAAAGAAATAAAGCTTCGACGTGTCCCAGTTCCTCGGAATCGGCCCTGTATTTATAATCCGACGACGATCAGGAATTAATGGAGATCGTCGCCATAGAACGACAGTGTAATCACGTTTCTCGTTCCGCTCAGAATCGCCGGTGGAAATTGCCGGAGAGTTTCGTCGGGTTTCGCGGGGGTGGGTTTTCTCCTTGCCCCTGTTGTCGGACCCGTCCCCGCCACCCCTGCACCACGAAATTAACCACTTTTCGCGGCGACCCGGCGAATTGTTGTTAATTAATTCAGGCAGAAAGCGAGGAATATGGGAATCGGTGTCGGGGCGCGTGCGTTTGTCAACAAAGAGGCCGGCAATTAATTAACCAAAGTGGCCCCGGCGAGAGCGGCGACGGCATTGTTGCAGTCCGCGGCGGCCATTGTTGAACGCGGGACAGGTACGGGGAGAGGGGGACAGGGCGGCAGGTACAGGCACAGGCACAGGCACGGGTACAGGTACGAAACCACCTGAAACACGCCGGTGTTTGTCCCTGTTTCCGCGTCCTTGCGCCAATACACTACGCGACAATACTACAAGACACTTGCAATTGCGCTTTGCCAACTCAATATGTATACTCCTGCAAAAACGGATGACATATAGTCGACGATAGTGCTTGTATTTGCCCTCATCCGTCACTCATTTCACGAACTGAAACTGTCAATTTCAAGATCCCATTGTGTTATTTTCAACTGGAAAAAATCACTCGGAAGAGAAACGAGTGTCTATGCAGATCGATTGTATCTTGTAAATAGCCAGACAATTTTTAGTTTTCATACAAATCTGTAGTCTAGCTATGAAAAAGAATTTGTTTGTTATTACACGTCTGGGGGACTTCCTGAATATACCGTGTATTTGGTTGTGGTTATACGTAATATTTAGAAACCTTTATTTTCCTTTTTTTTTTAGAACCTTTCCCATTTTATGTAGAGTCTTTTAATATTGTCGCGGAGTGTACAAAGTTCCCGCGGTGCATCGTCGCGTCGCGTCGGGACGCCATCGTCGGGTTCGCCTCTTTCGACGCGGGTTCCCGCGACCATTGTCGCCGGCTGTAAGCATTGTAAACGTCGCTATCAATTACGATTCGTCGATTTATCGGCCACCGGTAAAACGGACGTTTTACGGCGAGCCCGGAGCTCCGGGACCGATTATTGGTACCCATCGGCGATCGTAAACGGCAATTTGTGCCCAATTATCCGCCGCGATCCACCGCTCTCTCTCTCTCTCTCTCTCTCTCTCTCTCTCTCTCTCTCTCTCTCTCTCTCTCTCTCTCTCCCTTCCCATCTTTGCGTCCTGGACGCACGCGGACTTTTATTACGCCGATTTACAGGGCCGATCGAGTCCTAACCGCGGTCGCTTGCTAACCATCGCGGTGACAGTCTCATCTCGGTGCCACTTTTCCGGATCAGAAACGACATCGACTCTTCCCGGCCTTTAATTACTCGGTAACTCCTGTTTCGGTTCGGGTTGATTAATTGAAGGGAATTCGTGGGGAATCTAGTAAACTTCTTCACATGGCGATCGATTAATAACAATGGACGATCTTTCGAGAACTCTTCATTAGCGACTTTGCTGTGTTGGCTCATTTTTTCGGATATATTCTATTAGCTCATATTAGCTCAGTTGTCGGAACTCATTTAACGGCACATTAAACTGCAATTAATAATTTTGTAGAATCTACATTTTTTTTATGATTTTACTAACCAGAGAGATCGAGGTAAAAGCCGAAGGATAAAATTTGGCGAGCGAATTTCCTTGTCATTCGTTGCGGAACAACCGTAAAAGTTTCGGTTTCAGGTAAAACGAGAGAATGAAAAATCGTCAATGAAATTCAGAGGATTGAGACGAGCGAGTCCCCGAGTCACTTGTTATATGGAATAAATGGGCGCACTTTATTAACGTGTGATAAGAGAATTAACATTCCAGCAATTCCAAACGCGAATTCTCTGAAGGTGCACCAGCGCGAGCATCTTCCAAGCGCCATCTTTCACGGCTAAATTGCAGACCCCACCGCGACAAGATTGTAGAAAACATTACAGCCAACTATCTGGTCGCGGTTCTTCGGTCGTTCGCCAGAAGAACGAGTTGTTTTTGTGGGGTCAGCCGAGAAATAAAGTGTGCGCAGATGTTTCAGCCACATAAAGATCGACACGAAGCAGCGTATATCACTGCCGAATGCTATTCAAACGAAACCAGACACGCTAAACGTCGCATAATAGAATCGTTTATGCGAGACAAGCACCTCTCCTAAAATATTGATCAATCTAAATTTCATTCGTACAACAGCTCCTCGTTGCGGGCACTCGTATCATATCGTTCATTTTGATTTTTTAGGATGACGAAGCCGCGCCACATTTTTAGCAGGATTTAATCCTCGCTCCGCCGAAGACAATTTTAAACTTCGTTTTTTGAATTTTAACCCGAGACAACTTCATCAAAGTTTTAGTGATTAGCGTGCGCTCTCTGGGAGCTGTAAATTGCGCATGAAATTTTAAAAATCAGATTACAAGTGAAACCAACGCTTATTGGATTAAAAGTAATTCTTCCTGGCTTTATAAAACTGCAAGCTTAACGTACGAGAGAAGGAGTTGGTTCATACTGTAGCACAGTCTTGATCATGTTAATAAAAAATCTGTGTTCCACTGTTGAGGATCTCTCGGTTCATTTTTCAGTAGCATTATTATTTGAAACGCGACCATTATATCCATTTTTCTGCTATTTTTAATTTGAATATATATGTGTACATATACATATATTTGTCTTGTATACTGATTGAGACGGTATATTTACCAAGTGATACTTTATTTCCAGAATTGCATTATCTCCGGAAGCCCCGATCGTCGTCGCAGTGATCCTAAGTAGCAGATTTCGCCACGTGGGCGGTCGATTAGCTGAGATTTGTTTCCTCGGAAGTTATGGGAGCTTATTGTTGCCCGGCTAGATAACTCGGAGGCCGATCTATATTTACTTGCGAAGTTCGCTCGATCGGCATTTCTTGTCCAGTGGCTGAGCAGAAAGATAACGAAAGCGCCGCGCGGTTTATCGCTAGCAACTCCAGTTTTATTCATGGAAATCGACAATCGTAAATAGACCGGTACCTGTTCGCTTGTAAATTGCAACGCCAAGGTGCTGGAATGTGCTTTTCACCCAATTAATGCGACTACTATCGTTGCAATTATTATTGGAAGGATTATTGGTCTTTAAAAATCAGATTTAAAAATTCGGGTTTATTTTCACAATAACCGTGTGTGGATACGTGTAGCGAGAATGAGAAAGAAACGGAATGAGTGAGAAGCAAAATGTACGAAGTGAATTCTCGGTTGAACGAGATAAGAAAGAAATGAGTGTGCACGAGGTGGCGTTTTGTTTGGAAAAGTCACGTTGGTGTTACATTAATATTAAATATATGGTTCGTTTATAAACATTGATAATTCTATCCACTGCTTAAACAATCCGCAGTCCCACTACACAACGCTTATAATTTCCGAAATGTAAAATCCTCGGTATAAATTTTCCTTCGTCTCGTGTGAAATTAGTGAGGGATAAAGAAGCACTGATCATTGTGGTCGTAAAGAAAATGGCAGTGAAAGGAATTAATCAATTGTCTCGTTGTTCTTCTGTCAAAATTCGAGTTTTTAAAAGTCGATTCTTGTACAGTCGATTGTGTTCGGCGGTCAGATGAGCAACGAAGTAGACGCCATCATGGTGAAGGAAAGGGAGAGGCAAGTGTTGATAAGCGCCAGTCATTCTCGGAGTATTAATATTGTTACAGCATCGACGTCAGCATTACCTGCCGGCAAGACGCGCGTCAACAGGAATATTTTAGCCGCGCGACACGTGCAAACGCGCATCTAGATCATCCCACCCTATCCGTGAAGAATGATCCCCGATTGATAATTATTCTGTCGCGGAAGTCGCGCTGGTATGCGATGGTCGTCACGGATTTCCATTTTCTTTTGATTAATTAATTTGTAAACTGCGGCCTCGTGTTCGTTCACGAGAGGTCCATTAGATCGAAAGCGAAATAGGCAGGCTCCGCGCGTTTGTCGAGCTCTTCATTTTGTCTAGCTCCCGCGAGCTCATAATCTCTACTCGGAACACACGGAATCTGCGGCCCGATAATTAGATTTTTACTTAATTAACACATTCACGGTCGGCGAGGCTTTTTTACGTTTCTGAAATTGAGTCTGCCTCTGGAAACGACGGATAGGATCTGTCAATGGCAATCCACTACGAATTTTGTCTCTGTACGACGCTGTAAATGTTATAGTCGAAGAGTATCAAGCAAAATTATTCCTTTTGTTGACAATAGGAGAATGTTTTTCCTGTCAGTCTTTCGAGAAACTGTTTTATTCGTGCACATTCTAATACGAACTTAATTCTTACACATATGTATGTGTACACTAGTAGGTCATATAATTGTTTGTCTAGATTTAAACGTTTATATTTACGCTAATATATTCATTGCAGTAAAAGCACAACATTACAATCCATTTGTTAAAACAACGTTGTGAATCACGTCGGATCGATCGTCGGACTTAGTTCGCACACCGTGTGGGAATCGATCCACTCCGTAAACTGGATCTTCCGGAAAACATTAAAGCGAATCGAAGCAACGAGAGATAATTATTATCATTATCTCTAGCATCTTCATTATAGTCGAGGAGGAAAGAAAATGATTAGACGAGCAAGCAAAAATAAAATTGTACGAGGTGTACAAGAATTTGCGCTGCTGCCAGTATTTTTGTACGATTATGTCATTACCTGTTTAAAGAAACTAAAGATGTATTATTTGTAATGTGCGATAGGCTGTTTCAAAATAGAGGTACAAATATTGTCAGACCTTTCTCTGAGAAAGTAAGAAACGATCGCTTCAATTTTAACTTTTAACCTTTTAACCCATAAAATATTGTTTACATTACTGAATGTGTTAGTATTTAACCAATTACTACACATTTAAGTATTGTGTATGAGGTATCAGGTATTCTATAAATGTCATCTGTACGTATAATAAAATGAAAAAAAATCATATAGAATGGAATGATTGTAGGTAGAATTGTAGGTCTATTCTAGCAAAGCGCTAACTTATTGTGAATGTTCCTAAATGAAAAATTTTGTATATGCATGGAAATCGAATTTTTTCCATCGTTTTGTGTCGACCGAAAGTCGCCAGGCATTAAACTCGCGGTACCATTGCGGGAACAGTGCGATTTGAAAGTTTCACGGCTAGTTAGGTATTCAGAATGGAGGGCCGTGTTTATAGGAGGCGTTCTTATCCGAAAAGTTTTTTACGCGCGCCTTGAAGCACTCTGCAGAATACCGAGGAAGTATCGTTATCTCTACGGGAACGTTTCTATAAATATTTATGAAAGGCGAAAAGGATTTTCGTTAGGATTTGTGAAATACTGTAGCCGAATGTGTGTACTGTGTTCGGTGGGGAGGGGACGAGGTGTCGATGCGTCCACGGATCTAATATCCAAAATATTTCGATATTCAGTGTCTGCTAGCTAGGCATAGAGACGTTATCGAACGATGTTTCCGTTGTTCGAGGGCGCCGCGCCGCGCCGCGCCGCGCGCCCCGGTGAATTTAGTTTCGCGACGGGACCACGGACGACAGTCGACATATCCACCCGTTGTGAAATCCGGTCAACTGAAAAATTCATATCTGCGCCATTAACCATCCGGAAACTGAATACACGCCGTATTGGCTTTCCCGCGACACATGCTCGTTTTAAGAGCAAAGGAAACGGAATGCTGCAATTTTTATTATATATCAGCATCTACCATTTTATTGTCCGCCACGTGAATGCGAGATTAAAATCGATGGGATTTCTTCGCGGCCATAGAACGCGTAATCGCAGCTTGTTCACGTTCCTGCCATTTCACTCCATTCATTGAACCGATCGGCGATCGTGTCTAAATCACTCGTCTTACCAATCGTAACAATTTCATTTGTCTCCTCCATTAACGTGTTAAAATTCTATCGATTTTCAGCGAATAAATCTTGCAATTGCAGAAGGCAATTCTTCATTTCCATTCAAATCTACAGTCTGCTTATGATACTTTTTTTGATGTTTTGACAAATTGCCAAACCAACAACCTTAAAAATTCAAACAGCTCAAACTTGTCCTATAAAAGTTAATTGTTTTAAACATGGACAAAGCATTTACGTTAAAGTTAATTTTTATTGATTCTGATAAATCTTGATCCGGGTGCGTCGTGACCGATCGCAACGTCCGTCCAGCGTTGCATTAAATTGTCGAGAACGGGCGACTTGCGAAAGTTGGTGAAACAGGTGCGAGCGTCGTTGCTGGCATCGAACAGCGTCGCGACGCGTCGGTACCAGCGGCAATTCGATTCTCTCGGCGCGACGCGGCGCGGCGCATCCCTTGAGAGTTTAGGAAACGCAGCCTCCCGTGTCCGAAGTTAACGCCGAAGACAGACCGAGTTCGCAAACTGAGTTTCCATATTCTTTCGAGGCGCAGTCGCAATTTCTGCGATCCCGGCCGAACGGGACCGTAGTATTGTTTGCAAAACAGACGCGGATGGCTTTTACCGTCGCGTCGTCGCTGTATTCGTTCCCGAGGCGGTGAGGATGATGTCGGCTACCCTATCCGCCGCGCCGCGGATAGACTGCGAATGGTATTCATTTATGGCGGACACTGAAAACTATCGCGATACCCAACCAATCTATTAACGCTTTACCTGCCGATACGGCTTTTACAAAACCGGTTTTCGAATTTTTGCAGATACGTACTGCTAGACGAGGATTTTTATACACTCGTCTCACGTCCGAATTTTTCCGATACTACATAGAACTGTGTGTGTATGTGTTCATAGAAATTGCTAATATGTATTTCTATTCTGTTAAAAATATGTGTGATCATTGCACAAACCGAGAAAAGTAAAGTTTAGAATTTCGGAGAGCTGCTAAAAGGGTTAGAAATGCAATCTTATCGTTTTCTGGTATATTTTAATCAGAAAAATTTTACTGACTTTGATTATTTTTCATTTATTAGTTTTCGTACAAAGCCTGTTTTATGTTGTCGTAGATCGTAGACTAATTTTATTCAATGTGTGATCATTGCACTTTGAATAAAATTAGTCTAAGATCTACGACAACATAAAACAGGCTTTGTACGAAAACTAATAAATGAAAAATAATCAGTCGATATACATAATCATTAAAATATACCAGAAAACGATAAGATTGCATTTCTAACCCTTTTAGCAGCTCTCCGAAATCCTAAACTTTACTTTTCTCGGTTTGTTGTACTAAAAATGACAATTGCTAATTTTAATCCAACCCATCCTTTTATTTTTTTCCTTGCGTAAAACGCAACCGCGCTCCATTATCACGGAGATTCGTGCATTAATTTAACACTTAGATGTGTCGCAATCTCGTTACAGATAACAACACACTAGCTAAATATCTAGCCTAATCCCTAATAAATGTGTTTGCTTCACTCTGTTCAAACATACAAAATTTCCAGTCTAGTTCCCATATGTATTATCACAGTATTCCATTATACATTCCATTGTAAGTAAGTAGTTTCGTGTAGCAACGTCTATTTCACCGTTTCGTCTGCTGGTTCGCGGGAATATGTGCCTAAACTTTGTTTATTATCCAAAATTTCACGCAAAATGTAACAATAAGAAATTTCAAATCACATAGAGTGGTTCCAAATTAAATCAGTCACTTCAGAATATTTAGAGACAAGTGTCAAAGTTCACAAGGAAATGAAAAATTGTCTTTTAAAAGAATCGCACACCGTGTAAGCAATAGTTTGAGAATTTCAGATCGACTTTCGATAAACACTTGAAAAGTGTTCGTTTTTCTCGCAGACATCTCATTAAGAGTCCAGCGGATTAGTTATTGGCGCTGAAACTACAATTCGAGCATTAATCAGCGGTGGTTCGTGTAGGCGAACGCGAACAGTAATTTCCTTGCATCGATTAAACGCCGACAGAACTGTTCGAAAGGGGAAAGACGTCTGCCGGCGCGCGGCGTCGAGTCCGCGGGTAAACAGGTGGCCACAAACCATCGATTAAAACCGCTTTATCTCGATCGACGTCTCTCGCCAGGCACAATTAAACGCGCCATGTAAATTTGTTCGTGGAACGAGTGGGGATGGTGGAGAGATAGGGGGTTGTGGCAGGTATTGACGGGGATTGACGGGGATTGACGGTGGTTGGAGTTGGAGGCGAAGAAAACGGTCAGATCAACGCGACGTTAAAAAGAAGTCTCGCGCGCGGAGGAAGGGGAAGAGAGCAAGGGATGAAAATCGAACGGGAGAGCAGGGTCCGTGGAAAGGTCTCCCCTTCGATTCCATTTTCCACCCCCTCATCGGAATGGGATCTCGCTAATGTAACTGCCAGCTCCTGGCAACAGTCGGATACGCAGAACCGTCGGACAAGAAAGAAAAAGGAAAAGAACCAGGGCCGGGCGAAGGGGTGGCGGACAACCAAGGGGAAAAAAATGTAATTACAACGGAGAATGATAATGAAGTTTACATTTTAATAACCCGCCGTGTCGCCAGATGGTCCCGAATGCAATATTAATACTGCCCCCTCCCCCCCCCCCTACCCCACCCCTCCGTGTTCGCAGCTACTGTACCGTGGATGCTGAAGGTCCAGCGGCGCGTGTTACGCGTGTGCAGGTGTGTGTGTGTGCCTGCTGTCCGTGCGAGGACTTTTGCCTCCTCCGAACGCACACGACTATAACTATACATATACGTATATAGTACCGAAGTGTATACAGGGTGTCCTACCCAACTCCGACACACCCTTAATTATTTCCTCGCTCGAAAAATAGTTCAGAAGTTAATGTACTCCCGGGGGGAAATTAAGCCTCGGTGTTAAAAAAATATATGTATAGTAACTTCGTCGCTTCGTGGTGCATTGCTACACGGAATCATATATGTATACGGAATCATGTATATCGTACAGCACCTCGTTGAAATCGTCTCGATGTCCGCTATAACGTAACGAATGGAAAAATACTGGGTGCCATTTAAAAACAATATTATTTAAAAAATCATTTGTATCGCATACAATGCATCTTTTCGTATCATCGTTAAAAACGTAACACCCTGTACACGGCTTTTCAGACAATAGTCGTGCAATGTCAAAGGGAATGTGTCGCAATCTCGTTTATTTCACCTTTAAATGACCTTGGAATCTCTGTTACGGGTGACGAAGTCAGGTGGGACACCCTGTATACACGCATAGATATGTAGAGGAGGAGAAAAGAAGGCGAAGAGAATGCGCGAGGCGTTATTGCATTTCACAAAGAATGCAGTCCACGGCGTCATAATATATTTGCACCGTGCGGACCGACGACCCCGGGCCGGTTACGCGTCAACGCACCCTTTCTCGCCCTCTCACGCCCTCTCTCGCCCTCTCTCGCCCTCCCTCGGTCTCTGTCAGCCTCGCTTGCCCTCTCTCATCCCTCCGGCGTCGACACGAATCTAATTTATAAGTTACGAGAGAAGGTTCTGTCCCGGGGCAGCCGCGCCGGGCTGCGTCGGGCAGGGCCTGGCGATCGTCTCCGTAATATTTTTTCGCGTAGCCGTGCTCGTCGGCCCGCGAACACTCGGCCACCGCTCGGCCTGACGACTTTCAATTTGCAACTGTATCTGCCGCAACGAACGCGCATCACCGACCTGTACTGTAACCGGAGACAGATTTAAGGACGCGTCCGGTACCGGTTACCGATCCTGTCGGACGAGTCACGCGATCGACGCGTCGTCTCTGTGAACCTTCAACCATCTCTTTCTCCATCCCTCTACAAATCAACTTTCCAACGCGGGTTCGAGCAATTCTTGCAATAGGAAGTGTTTTGTCGTCAGTTGTTGTTTCACTTTACCCGTCTAACTCAACTGTTTCTATATCGTAACTTAACATATTTTCTTTGTAATTCCGACCAATTGGAATTTTCTAAAAATTTCTTCCTCGCGTGATGCGACAAACTAAACGTTCTATCTTCTTGAAAAGAGATCCATGTCGCGTGTTTCGATATTGAAAAAGTTATTAGTGATTGCAAGGGTGTCGGAACATTCGCGCGGGTCCCTGTAATAGCTAGATGGTGGCAAAGGCACACGCAACAGAGCATTCGTCACGATCAAATTAGTCGATTTCCTTGATTCGTCGAGCCGGATAAACGCGGTATCGAAACGCGTCGACGGGAAGTCGATGAATCGTGGAGAGAGGTTGGCTAGGGGTAGAGGGAAAATCGCGCGGCATGATTTATACCGGTGGCCTTTATTATGCCCAGGTATTCCGTGTGACATTAGTTAACAAGCGGCTCGCGGGTAATCTTGCGCAAGCCGCAATTAGAGTCTCGATAACGGGGCCGATAAGCCGCGGCGATAGATCGATCGTGATTTCTGCACTTGCATGTGTCTCCGGTGGGGCTTATTCGTATTTACAGCGGTGCTCGTTCATTGTCGAGAACAATGGGACCGGTTCGCGACGGACGAGAAAAGGGGACGGTCCCGGGCGACACTTTGCGGTTCGCTGGAAATTAACGAAACTGGCGACTGCGCAACAGAAAGATATATGTATACACACACGCGCGCGCGCGCTACAGTCACCAGTCGCGCTGATTGCGATCTGGAAAAAATAGTTTCTGCCCAACCGACGAACAAATTGCGTTCGGTTGTTCGGTCGCATTTGGCTCGCGAGCGAAATGGGTGAACACGCTCGACGTCTAATCTTTCGGTACTAATGGCCTAAATGGTACGGCCTGACCGGTTATCGACTAAGAAACAATTACGTGCCGTTGCCTCGACTGATTTATAAGCGGAATTCCTATCTTGTTAATAGCGAGAACAAAGTCAAAATATCGGTGCCACCGAGATTTATAGCTCTCGAACACCCCTCAATTCGTAACAGCGGCCCCGAAAATAGAATGAATGTTATAAAAAGGTACCATCCACTTGTGGTAACAGAATTTTTATTGCATTCTACGTCGATTTAACTTGTCGACTGTCATGTCGGTCACATATGCCACGTACTGTCTCTTAATCAGATTTATACATAGAAAGAAGAAATTCGAAATATCGGGGAGACGGAGATTTATAGCTCGAACACCTCTGATTTGGTAAAAGCAATCCGAAAATAGAATGAAACCGGCGAAAAGCGTAATCAAAGCATAATTCAAAACCCGATGAAATGTCTGAATTCCAGAGTCAAAATAGCCTCTAGCCCCAAGGGGTAAATTATTTTGATTTTGTGGGACTATGTAAGGCTCGCGTTTGACAGTGAACGTGTCAAGGAGCAATCGCATGGCTCGATGGGCGTATCCACCGCTTCACGTAATCAGCGCATGCACATTACATTCTCAGTCTCAACAGATCAACCTATATTATTCTGGATGATAAAATTAGAAAGTCGACGTTTGCACCAGTTCTGAAATCATTTTGAATTACTGGAGCTTTATTCTAGACAAAAGTTCGGCCAACACACGCGCGCCAGTGACCGTAATAAGTTAGAACATCCACAGGAAGCTGCGAACCCCATTTTTCTCGGTTTACAGCGAATAAAAATCAAATAATTTTTTATTCCTCTCGAGCCGTAAATTGTAAAACGTAGGAGCTTGAATAAATATCGATGCTTCGTTCTCGAGTCTCGCGCATTAGGATTGCACAATGCCGGACGAAATGATAATACTTATATCAACTCGAAACATATAAAATGTAATGATAACAACGGTCGGTTTCTAAATCATGTAAATGATTTCTCGTGACTGTTCTTTCGATGTACATATACTGTGCTTCGATTGCGTTAACGAGAACTAAACGATTTACGGCACTTTGCCACTTGGATGTTCGTTAACATCTCAAAACAAAACTGTAAAAAATAGATTAGAAGAATTTTTTAAAATTATCGGAAGTAGGAAATAGGGGTATAATAAGAAAGAAGTAACGAAGAAAGATGAAAAATGTATGACGCGTTATTTTATGCGACTAGCCTATTCTCTCGTACGTTGTCGGAGTTTGTTTGTTCAATTCCGTTATCTCTAGCGGGTTTGATTAACCAGCGTCACACGCTAATCACTGGATTAGCACGGTTGATTATCGTTTCAACTTTCGGAGAGGGGGGACGTTCGCGACAGACGTCGAGAGTGCAACGTGGCCTCTGTGTCTCCGATAAAGGAGAGTGCGACAACGAAAACGCGGTAAAAAGGGGCCAGAGAGATAGAGTTCGGTGATTCGAGTGACGTCGGGAGAACACCTTTATAAGAGACGTTTTACACCGGAGCAGTAAAGATAAGCTGGAAACCTCGGTCGATGATGTATGCCTGAGAAATGCGCGCGGAGGAATTAAGATTTACTGCGTCGTATAACCATTGCGAGACGAGAAGAGGGCCTCGAAGAAGGAGCACAGGGGTCAGGACAATTTTAAGGAGATCCGTTTCGACTTCGGCAAAGCACAATGAAAGCTCGTTGCTCGGCGCGCGCGAGCCGGCCGTAAATAAATATCGGGTGAGGCGAAAAGAGTTACACAGTCGGCTGGAAACGTTTTATTTACTCTGTAGCCAGCGAGTTGCAAACGCGACTCGATTTACGAGCCTCCGCGTCGATAATTCCTCGACCACTGCGCTTTGACGAGCTCTAAGGGACTTTCGCATTGTCGGGCCGAAGCGCCGCGACGCGACGCAACGCGACGCGACGCGACGCACGGTTAGCCCACCTCGGAATTTACCAGCTCAGGACCAACATATAAGTTACTTCTTTTCAAACTCTCAAAGAAACTACAGATGTCTACATATTTTTTTTCAATTGTGTTAACTGTCACGGCTGAACACGAAGTAAAATATTCAATTGAAGAACGGAGGTATACTATATGTTCAAGCAATGGATTGAATTATCAATGTTTATAAACGAACCATATATTAAACCTACCGATCACTAAAAACGATTAAAAAGTTTTTAGCTTACGTAAATGACACGGCTCCATTTATTTAAAGTTTTGGCAATTTTTATTAGAATATGTACTTGGATTAAGAAATTAAATATTAAGAAATTAAAATAACGCTTCCTCATACTGCGATCTGCCACAGTATAGTTTGGCCCAAGATTAATAAAAGAAAAATATTCCAACGGATTCCAAATGAATAAATTGCACAGATAAACGTTCCCTTTTTCAAAAATATCGATCCTATGCATTTAGCGAACACTCTTCATGCTGGTGAAAAACGTTTGAAGAACCGGAGGGAGGGAGTACGCCGTGAAATCGCGGAAGAGCATGATTTCTGCACTGAAATATCGTTCAATTGTTAGCCCATCGATTCTCAAATTAATCAAACGGGAAGACAAATACGATTTTCGTTTCTCATTTCCATCGAGCAGGAACATATTACAGAGCCAACGTTCTAGCTCTCGTGGAAAGGATATGAAAAACTAGATCGCGGTGGAAAATCGTGGAATTCATAATTTTCATTAATGAGACATTGTTCGCTACCCGCTCGAATGATTAAACCAGAGAGATACAGGCTCTATCTTCGGGTTCTATCTTCGAGAAGCCTGATTGCCCAAAGCGTTCTACAATAAATTATGAAATTTCCTGTGAAACAGATATGCTTGAACTTTTACACAGAAATGTCCAACGTTCAGTCAGAGAAGAAAGGTTGCGAAGGAGCTTCGCATTTCATCCGTAGCAAACAGAGGCGACATTTCCTCTAGCTGGCGCGAGGTTTTGAATTTGGTGGTTTCAAAGGGTTCTTACTTCGGGGAAAGAAAAGATAAGATTTTATTGAAATTAGGAAGACGAAAACTTGAATTCTGGCTAGAAAAAAGAGACTGCTGGACCAGTGTGCGACGGGTGTTGCAGTTGAAAAAGCAGAGCGATCGTTGCGATAATAATGGAGGCGGCGCGGCGCGGCGCGGCACGGCGGAAAATCGGTGAACGGGGCGGGACCGTAAGCCGTAAGCGTGCCAAGGTGATTCTCATTCCGGCCGCGTTCGGCGTTCGGCGTTCGGCGTGTATGCGTCAGAGAGACGGAATGGAAATCCACGGTCCGGTATCAGAGGAAACCGAGTAAGAGGCCACGGGGATCGTGTCACACGGCTCGATCGTTAAACGCGTGCAGCGAGAAGGGGTTGTTGCGGGGCGGGGGAGGGGCGGGGGAGGGGCGGGGGTAAAGCGTTTACAGCGCCGTGTTTCACCGGGCAGCAATGCGAAACAGTTACACAATTATCGAAAAACCATTACGTCGACATTGGCCGGTAACGGTGTGCACACACGCGACTGTAATAACGCGTCCGTGTATCCGTGTGTGCAGGCGAGCGCGCACTTGTGTTGGTGCACGTTAGGCTCGCGAAGTATCGCGCGAGCGCGATCCACCCTTTCGTTTCTCCGGTAAGCAGACGAACCCGTGATTTATAACTCCGACTCCTCGTAAATATACAAGCGACAATATATCTTTCGGACTTGTCCGTGAGAGGGCAAGCGCGCTTTTCGAACGAGAGTTCCTTTTCCTTTCTCTTTGCTCTTTCGCGTTCGCTCCTCTTCCTTTGCTCCTCTCTCTCTCTCTCTCTCTCTCGCTCTCTCCCGTTTCGATCTTTTTCTCGTTCTATATCGTCTCGTTATTTCCGTCTCGCTTCCTTCGCCTGTCCACCCCCTTTTTCCACTCGCGATTCTTTCGCTCCGTTCGATCGCAGAATGACTTACACGGCGGAACGCGGACCGGCCCGATCGATTTTACGATCATCGTAAAATAAATCAATAGACCGAACTAGAGGCTACGGAGGAGCCCCGTCGAAACGACGGTTACACTTTCTTCTTTTCAGCTTTGCTCGAGTTTTAGAGCTCGCTTAGAATCAGCCTTTTTTCATCGGTTAATGGGCGGAGTCTCGTTTATTAAGCTTGAAAATCCGATTTTTCTTGTCTGATCAGCAGAACCGCATAATAACGATCACGTCCTTGAAGTTTCGCACAGAAATTTCTATTTTACGCGAAAATCTTCAAATGAATATAATAGGGTTAATTAATCCATAGACTTTTTCGACTCCCAATTGACAGTGAGACTAGGTATACGCTATCAAAATATTTGGCCATGCAAAGAAAATTCATTGGCACAGTTCAGTCTTCCAAGTGCCCTACAATTTTCCAGCTTTCGAGAGTCATTCGATTGAAAATAATCGCAATATACGATTCGTTCGCGTTCACTTGCTAAACGATTAGTAATCCATAGATTGCAATTCATCGGAAAATTTAGGAGCCGAGGAATTCGATACGCGATCGCCTTAAAATTTCATCAACCCCAAATCCATTCTATCACGATGGAAACTTTACTGTAGTAAATATTAGCCGCAACGATTCGATGCATTTACGACTTATTTCACGATTTAAAACATCAAGTACAATGTTGAATGTTCAGTTGAGAATTTTAAAATAGTGAAACATTGAAAAACTTGCACAACATTGAGGAATCTCAAAAGTTTCTCTTCCGAGGAACGCATTTCCTCTATGAACAATTTTGATAGATTCAAAATAATATAGCGTACTTTACCACGTTTTTATACTCTGATTTCCGGAAGCTCGTGTCCACTCTACCACGAAGGAAAGGTCGGTGTCGTAAATATTAGCTGCGTTTTCCGCGGGCAGCGTACACACGCATCATGGAGAACAAAAGCCACTGTTGACGCAGCAGAAGTCGTACATGTTTTATCTCGTCCGGTGTGCAATCTCCGCTTCTTCTTGTTCCACGGAAAGATACGATTTTTCCACGTCTCGGGGTCCGGTTCAAGGATTGTCCTGTCGTGAGAAGCATCAGCCGTATTTGCTGACGCCATCTTTCTCTGAATCTCGCGATCGAAACGATCAAACCGGCGCGGCGGAGGCGGCGGCGGTGGCGGTGGTGGCGGCGTGGCGGGTTCCCTGATCACCGAAGCAATCGTTTCGTTGGAAATTTGCATCGACCGGCACGCGAAATCGCGGGCTCCTTTACTATTCGTGACAGAATGTTAAGTGGAAACTCGTAACTTTAATCATTTTCGCAAACAACGGGGCTAAATGCCGCGCTAAGTGCGCGTAATCAAGTTTCCCGGGGCTTATAAGTTCATTTAAACTTATTACATCCCGTCACATTATCAAATTGGATTCAGCTTGTTCCTGAACGCAGAGCTACGACTGCGTCTCGCTGATTTATTCCGGCCTTTTTAAACAATTTCCACCGACCCGGTTTATTATGTTTTCATAGACTAATTTGAAAAGCTGGAATTAAATAGGAACTTACTTCGTCCGTTAAGAGGTTCATCGAGTTGAGAAGAAAGTGGAAACTTCGTTACACGTAACTGAAATTTTATCCTCTCTCTCTCTCTCTCTCTCTCTCTCTCTCTCTCTCTCGCTCTGTGTTGTAATAATTCACTCGCGATGTAAATGCTGAAAATCTACAGCTCGCGCCAGGAATTTCGTTACAGTTCGCGATCAGGAACTATTTCAATTCACGAAATTTCCGAGCGATTTAGTCGGCGAGCTCTCCTCCTTTTAGATTCGTAATCGTCCTTGTGCAAACAAAAAGGGTAAATAGCGGGAAATATTAAAAAAATTTCAGTGACATCTTGAAAAAAGTTCAGTGGTTCCTTCGCTGACAGTATATTTAACACTAAAATTACTAAAATGTTTTATCTTGCAAAAATGAGAAGGCTGTATTTACTTGCGGTGTGTACAATTTTGATCATGGTATATACAGAAATAAACAAACTTTATTGAAACATTTTACATGGAAGTAGTTGTAAAAGGAAGAATATGAAACCGGTGATTTGACCGGCGCGGCGCGGCGCGGCGGCAGTGGTAGATTCAGTGTTAACAAAGTGTTAGAATCTGTGAAAATTTGAATTTGTTCACTCGGAACAATCGACCACCGTCGTCACTTTCACCGATCGTCGAGGATGTATCGTACTCTTCCAGCATTCACAATGACGCGGCAGACCGGCGATATTAAGAATCTTTTGGAGCAGATTGTCGAGCGGCAGCAACCTGTCGTCCCGTTCTCCGAAATCTGTCCTTAATAACAAGTTTCCCGGGGGACACCTGAGCAACTTTCTCCCCTCGTAGCTCGATGGGGTGTCTGATAAGAGGGAAGACAGCTAGGGGACGAACCAGGCGTTTGATTCGGCATCGATCAGCCCCGATAATCGCGTCAGTGTTCTTCGTGCGCGCCGACAAGAATCGCTGGATCGACGAAAATGGAAATCCGTGTGCGCGGAAACGTGGAATCTCGCGCGTGTCGGAAGTTCGCGAGTTAAAGGAACAGCCGGCCAGCAATATCGCTCGAAACTGCCAGCTACAGCCGAGCCCTGACTCAGACGTTTCGTTGATTCGATTCGGTGTATTCGCCTCGAATTAGTCGGGGGATTCCTTCCTCAGGCCCCTAAACCGCGCGAAAGATTGGATCCGGACGATGTTAACGATTGAATCGCCTCCCTTGATTCAATTAGCCCCCAGAAATTGGCCCGTCTCGAATTTTTATGTCGCCCGTCGTCCATCACTACCGACTCCGGATAATCACGGGATCTTCGCACCGCTTCGCTGGTTCTTGAAAATTCATCCATTCCCTACCATTCAACATTCTATAACAGACTTTATTACTAGAATTTATATTTATTGTACGTTACTGACAATGGGAGAGAAAAGTATAAGAATGAATGGATTTAGTGATTTTTTTTTATATTAAAACGATGGCCACTGCGTTAATTCGATCGTAATGGAGGTTGAGAGCGTCGGATGCGTTCATCTGTAGTCTGAATTTTGTGCAGCTATCGATGCTGCATCGAATCGGGCAGTCGGGCAGTCTTCGGTGGATCGATTGACGGGACGACGGCGACGCGACGCGACGCGAAGCGACGACTCGATCTGACGAGGATTAGTATTCCGACGATGTCGCTTTCAGGCAGCGTGACCGAAACAAGGGAGTCAGCAGCTCTCGTGTCACTCGCAGAGTCGCGAGTGTTTTTGCGCGAATCGATGAGCCACGGGCAATTAGAGTCACGGGTAATTGGTCCGGTCCGTTGCTAGGGGCGTACCAACCAGTTCGTTGGCTTGAACGACTGCTTCTTCTTTCGTTCTCGCCAATTTGTTGTGGCTTTTGAATGTTGCACTTGCAATTAGACACGCCGCCGCGCCGCCGCCGCGCCGCCACCGCGCCGCCGCAACCGTGTAAAGTGTCAACTACTCGACAATATACGGCACGTAACACGTAACTCGAACGAGTTCCCTAAGAGATTTTTCATCGTTCTTGGATTTATATTTAGATCGCGAATTTTATGCGTTTACGACGAAAATAATGTGGATGCAATATGAAACGGTAAACGGATTAAAAGAACGTAAGGAGGGGTGCGTGTAGTGTTTCAATCTGGTTGTAATTATTACAGGAAGAATGACCATTTCGTTTGAATTGACTCTACGAGAAAGAAACGAAACGAGAAATAATGAAAGACATTGGTTCAAGGTCCGAATAAATTTGCATCTCGGTGAATGAAGTCTGGCGGGGAAAGCAGCGTCGCGTCGCGCGTCCTTCTAACAATAAGGATAAAATATGTATTCCTGGGGTGACGGAGATGAAATGCCCTTCGGGATCGAGCTGTCGCGGTTCAGAGTGTTCGTCAGATAAGAAACTATCGGTTTTAAGTTGACCGTGGTTTCGCGCGGTATTGGTTGCCGGTACGAAGTTGTTGAATTCCGGCGGAAAAAGCTGGTCCGAGGGTCTTGTGTTGTCCTTTTATGAAAACCGATATACTCTCGGGGGAGCCTCGATATACCCATTCTCGGCGGCATCTCCGCTCATAATTTCGTGGGTAATATCGCAGGGAACCGCGGGGCCACTGAATTTCGAAACTTCCGAACTCTCGGTTGAAGTTTGCCGGTTCGGGCCGGAGCCGGGGCTGGGGCCGGGGCTGGGGCCGGCCCGCCGGGCTTCTCTCTGGCTACAAACACCCTTTCGAGTGTTTTTAAAGAGTTTCAACCTGGAACCGTTTCGATAAAACTTCCCGGCCAAGTTGTGGCTGGGTAGAACCGGAATTTGCAACGGAACACGTTACAAATTGCTCGAGGATTACCATTCGACCGTCCCAGGTTCGAATCCCGAAGATTTTGAATTTTCATCTTGTCGCATCATTCCAATCTCCACTTCCTCTTTCTCTACTCTGACCTTCGTGCTTATTATCGCAATTAGACCAGCTGAATTAATTTGCACAATGAAAATTCAGAGGAGTTTTTTAAGAAAGCGAATAACACGGTTCGGTAAGACAGCTTGGGCAATAATGAAACATTAACGAGCATGTCTAACATTATGAAACGCGCACGTTAGGAAAGAAACTTTCAGGACAACCTAATATAACAGTGTTAGCGAAGTATAGACATTGTGCCCGACAATGAAGCATTTACGATTCAACTGTGAGTGTTGAGGGGTTGAAAAATGATGACTTGTTATATCAATTGTGTTTGTCTCGTTGGTTGAACTTTGCTGGTTCGGTCCGGAGTCGGGCGCGGCGCGACGGGTTACGAACACCCTTCCGAGTGTTTTTAAAGAGTTTCAAGCTGGAACCGTTTCGCCAAAAGTTTCCGGCCAAGTTGCAGCCGGGTAGAACCGGAATTTGCAACGGAATACGTTACAAATTGCGCACCGTTTCAGGACGTCGTCGATTTTATTATTGAATTTTCGCTCCCTGGCCGTTCGAACATCCCTCGCGCGTTGTTGCGTTTCCCCGTTGCGAACATTTCCGCGAGAATCCCGTTGGAATCGCGAAAGGAATTTGGAACGTTTCACCTATTTCCGAATCGCTTTTGCTAACGGGGACCTCAGCGCTGGACGATTTAAAGGAGACCGTCCGAAAACGTGAATGGGACTCGCCGCACCGGTGGAAATTGCTGCAGAACTATTCGGGCATTGCAGAAAAATTTTAATAAATCCTCTGTAACGGATGAGAAATTTTCATTCACCGACAAACGCTTTTCAGAGAACGCGCGCGCGCTCGCGCTCTTTCAAATGAATGTCAAACTGTAAAAGATAAAACTAGTTTGTTACCGGTAAATAAAGTCAACCAGTTTTTCGATATTATTTTCCTGCGTCCGCCACATAGAATTATTCCGCTACGATTTATGCCACTCGTCGGCTTTCGATTCTTCGTTTTTGAAACGGCGCACACGCCATTGTTCGAAATACAGAGAAAAATGATAATCGCTGGGTTATAAAAATTTTGTAGAAAAATCACTGAGAATTCTGGAGTATACTTTTATGTTTGAAATTAGAATGAAATTTTTGAAGGGAGTGTAGCAATGTGGTAAAATCGTATAAAAAGTGTTTCAAGATAACGTATACAATATGTTCTGCAATTATTTGCATTTGACAAAATTTTTCTGTTTTATTTTCATTTCAAAACAGACCTGATCTAAAGAAGAACGGTACTACGTATATGTATGTACTGTGGTGTCCAAACAATCAATAATTTTGTTTACAATGCATCTGTTAAATTTATTACAGAAACAATGATTTCTTGATGGAAAAAAACGTAAAGTTTCTACGAAGACTGCTAAGGCAAACAACGGAAGCAAACATGCTGTGAAAGTACGCGATTCGTCCCAAATCAATAACTTCGAGTAGTTGAATTTCACATAGATCCTCGAGCATGTCGTGCAGTATTAATCACACTGTTTCATAGTAGTTTTTCTTGTAGTATGACGCGAGAATAGAATTGCCCACGAATGAGGAGCAATAAATCATAGACTGCAATGCGTATGCCGCGGTTTTATGTCCTTATGACAAACACGATTGCTCAACACCTGCTGTAGTAAAATGTGTAACGAAGTTTAATGAATTTTCATTTTATCGGGATCTTAATGGGGCTCGCAATAAATCAGAGAAACACATTTTTGATTACACTCCGTGTAAGAATTCTATCGCAATGAGAAGTATGCTCGATTAAAAGAATTTCTCATTGGCATTCACTAAATTAACTAAACTGCATAATTATGTATCGTAATATATTTTAATATATTTTAATTATGTATTGAACACATTCTGATATTGCATTTAAATCCACAGTCTACTTATATGACACTTCTTTTGATATTTTAACGCTAAACCTACCACTGTCGGTCAGATCACCGGTTTTATATTTTTCATTTTACAATTATTGAAATCACGAAGTCATGGAATTCAATAAATAATTGAAACAAGAAATATATGATTTACAATAGACTACTTACGTAATTATGGGTAGATATTGTGATAAAAATTGCGGCAAATCTAAATAAATAGAGGCTCGCTCGGTAGCTTTAATGTTAAAACCTCGAGAGCTCTAGATTATTTACCTGCGTTTCACGAACAAATTCGTTCATCTCCGGCTTCGGTAATATTTGCGTATATTAAATAAAATATTTATCGCGAGTGTCCGACGAGGCATTCACGCGAATTGTAAGTTGCCAGTTGAAATAAGGGCGCGTGCAACTGGGGTAAAAGAAGCGTTGAAAAATTCTCGGTGCGACGGAGGTGGCGTTGAATAAATTATTGTTTCTGGCCGGCGTGTAACAGTGGTAACATTATTCTGGGACGAGATTAACGACTCGGGCTGAATGGAAGCGAAAAATACGATGATTTTCAAGTCTCACCCTTTCCTCGCTCTGGACGAAAATTCACTTTCAGTGGCAACGGTGCTGAACTTTTCTAACGCTTTTTACGCGGTCTGTACAGGCACTATCAGCGCTAACGGCAAGTTATGAATACAGAGCTAGGTTTCTAAGTGCATTAAATATGCAGCTCTGATAACAGCAAAAGAGATTAAACGCCGCGGGTATAGGAGGCATAGGTGGTGTGTGTGTGTGCGCGTGTCTGTGTGTTGGCGGGCACGTTTTACGAGTCGACACTAACGACTTAAAATGAAGCAAAATACAGTAAGTCCGTACAGGAATAACAACCTCTACGAGGCTCCGGCAATATTGTCTTTTACTACCACCGCGACCGTCATTAAGCAAGCCACTGTTCATACTATACGCGTTTACAGTTTACATCGACGTTCGTTTTACATCATTGAGTGATAGAGGATACGCGACGCGTTCAATTTTTCAACCGGATTTGCATAAAACGATTGTCCCTCGCCAACGTGTTCCCCGTTATCACACACGCGTTTAATTCTCCAATATAGCTTATTGAAAAATTTATGACTTCAATTCCTGTGGTGTCCGATACGGTTTGTTAGTTTTTAAAGACCTGTTGGACGTATCTAGAGAATTTGGGATCCGGTTTTAAATACTACAATTAATTATTTTATTGAAAACGTTAACGTTTCGACGGAAATCGTATTCGACCGTAGCAGCATATAGTAAAACTAATAGATCAGGTTAAACTTTGACATGCAAATGTATGAACGCTTTCTACATATTGCGTTATTCTACGTGCCGGTACACGGACTGACCGATAATATGGTTATATTATGTTTTTTCGAAATCGTATTTCCTAAAGAGAAAATACTAAATCAAAAATAAAAAAATATGTTTTTTTGTTTGTACAAATTAAAATTGAGTGCATAATGCTTAGATCGGATCAATATTTATAAACGACGCTGCAAATGTACCGGTTTTGAAGAAGTTAGAGCATGACTGTCCGAGTGGATGTGCGCTCTAAGCGTCAGAGTTCCAATCGGCAGTCCCGGGTTCGAATCCTCAGCATTCCTCCCGGTTCTCACTATCTTCGAATTTCCCCACAGAACTTGCGGTACCGTTGTTGCTTCTAACTTCTGTGCCGATTTTCGCTGTGGAAATTAATACTTACGCCTTTCTGTAGGTTCTGTTGATTCCGCAACAGGAATGCAGGATGGTACCAGTTACAACTTTTTTTTTTCTAACACTAATTCTATCGAGCACTAGAAGCGATGTTTTAGGTTACAAAAGTGACAAATCTCAATTTATTTAGATTTTGCACAATTTTTATTACAATATGTTCGTGGATAAACAAATTTATCGAATCAGTTTCCATGTAAGCAACTTCTTAATTTCAATAATTGTAAACTAAAAAATATTGAAATATAAAAGCCGGTTATTGTGGGTTTAATGTTAATGTTTGAAAAGCTATCAATCCTCTCGCTACATTATAGTCAGCACCTTTTCCGTGTATCATTAAAAAATGCCTACTTTTGAAAATATGCATATTCAGGCACATTTTTTTTTCTTATTTTCTTTTTTTTTTTAATGTTTGCAAAGTCATCAATCCTCTTAGAACATTACAGTGAACCACATCAATGTTCGCACACATTCAAAAGGACGATGACTTGTTTAAAATAAGATCATACGACTTGGATTTTTCTGAGAATTCAGTGTGAATATCAAAATGGACACATTTCTGTGGAAACTGAAGGACGAAATGTGTATGCGAGGTAGGTTTCGAAAGGTCGGGTCAGAGAGGACCCGGGCATCGCAGACCAGAGATTAATGATTGCAGGCGTTATCGCGACGGCGCGGCGGCGTCGCGGCATAACCGAAAGATACACGGTTCTCCGGTTACGTGTTCGTTCGCGTTATAAACGTCCCGGGGGCGAGCAATTTTGCGAAATTATGGCGATCCCGCCTCCGGTAACATCGCAGTCGTGGAAACGGGCATTAATATCGAGCGTGTCACGTTAAAGTAGCAGCCCGGCTAGCAGTCTCGCAGCCTTGCCGTGCGCCCCGGCCGTCAGGATATGAAGCTATCAGTTTTAAGTTGACCGAGCCCCGAGCAGTTAAGATACCAGGACCGAGTTACCGCCTTTCAAATTGATACTTTTGTGCCGCGAATTCTTTTTCACCGCGTTCCGCGCGTTTACCCGAGCTACATAAAATGTCCCGTTTTCCTTTCTCCTCTCTCCGCATCGACGGCTTTTTCTTTCGCTTACACTACTTTTTCCTCGTGAATGTCCGAAGGCCGTGGAATATCAAAAGGGCTGAAAGAGAGACAGAGAGCCAGAGGGTGGGAGAGAGCGAGACAGAGAGAGAGAGAGAGAGAGAGAGAGAGAGAGAGAGAGAGAGGAGAGAGTGACTTCCCCAATCAAACGGGCGAACGATTTTTATTTCACGGAGCATCGACGCTATTTCGGTCGCAAGTAATTCCTGTGATTTCCGTTAATCTCGGCCAATGAATCAGAAGCACGGCCGCGTCGTCGAGAGTCTATAAAAGCTCGATTGCGACCCGTAATTTGTTGTCGATCGCACGAAACTGCAGTCGCGAGTACCAGAAACTAAACGTGGAATTTCGCGAATCGGACACGCGAGGCTCTCCACGCTTGTTCCAGTCGGAAAACTTTATACGAGCATTGCGTTAAGATGATACTTACAGAGGCGAACTCCTTGGTTAAAAATGGATGAACAAATACTTTATCGAGTTGTAATTGAACGCTCCGTTTACGGGATACGAGCGTTTAATGTTTCCAACGATACCGTCGCACGATTACCGAAAATGGCGCACCGCGACGTAAACCGGAAGTTGAATTAGTGGTGGAGGTTTCTACTGCTCTTTTTTGGCGGAAAGGTTTATTAAAATGAAACACAAATTATTCGTAATTTGTCTGCTCTCTTCTACTTTAACATAAAATCTACTTCATTACTTATGGTACACAGGTTCAAGTTTTCCTCGTTGACCCAATTTCCCGTTACATTTTCACTAAATGGGACTTAAGTTTGTTAATGGCGTCCGTGCAGTGTTTTCCAGCTTGTAATTCCCGGAATTGTCGTAGACTATTATTTTTAATAATCCTCGTAGAAAAAAGTTTAATAATTGATGGCCAGTTAATGTCTGTTCATTGTAAAATTTTTCTTTCACCGGTTTCGGGTTAGGTGCTATCGTGAAAAATAATTGAACTATTCAAATTCCAGTTAAAATCTGGCAAAATTTAAGGAAATATATTCCTATTACTTCTAGTGCTAAAATGAAAAAAAGAAAACAGACGAAACCCGAATAATTTGTGTCTTAATTCAACCCACAATATTACGCATTAATTCGAAATATATTTTTCCAACAGTTTACCAGTGAATGAAACAAATTCGATAGTGATGCATCGCCGCAACGGTGCATCAATGAAACGGCGAATCCGTAGACGCGCATTTAAACCAGGGAACACGTGGCACGCACGGTCTGTGTGGTTCATTGAAATTGATAAGCTGGCTTGCAAATGAAATTAGATCGATGGCACACCGGCTTCGGCCGTTCGGAAACATAATTTTCGTCGTTGTAATTTCGGCTGAAAATTATTCAGAAGCCAGTTAGACCGGGGTTGCACACGACCGTTCGCCGACACCGCGCCGATTGCAAAGGGTCAGAAAAATATGTTGGTACGCGAGGTCCGTGGTTTTTCATCGAGCCGAAATTCGGGCCGATCGACGAGTTTAATTTATTTTTCGTATCGAGGACACCAATTTCGAACGTCCGGCTGATCCCTCCGTAGTTTATTCGCGGCTGTTCGTTACGCTTAAACGGAACGCCGCGCCGCGCCGCGCCGTAAAGTTCCCCTGGGCGGCCGCTAATTATTCGAATCGTTGATACGATCGTATTAATAGATTAAGGGGGTGCCTAATGTACCGGAGAAAATCAATTTTTTCTGTATAACGCGATACCATAACCCCTCGAGAATATTCTCGCGAAAGCGTTTAATGAAACTCGACGAAACCCGTCGTCGCCAACCATTTTTTAAAACTTGTTTTTTACCGGAGAGAAACAAGCTCGATTGATTATTTACACACAAATGTTCGTTAATTTTCTCTGTCCAGCGTGACCCACTATTTTGCCCAACCATATTCTTTACATAATTCATTTTTCATTTTCAAACTTTTTATCAAAACACGGAATTTTCCATCAAAATGGTACCGTTTGTTCGATTTTTTATTTTTTAGCTTGAAAATAAATATAGTTTGATTATATTTGAATATGTATTCGTGACGAGCAATAATTCGTTGTTTTCTGAAACACGATTCAATATTTTTAGAGCATATTTTTCGTGATGCACGTGAAAACGAAATCGATTTTTTTGGACCTGTTAGACTGGAATAGTCCCTTGAAACGTACGTGGCGCGCGTTTGGCAAAGTTTCGCGAGCGGCGCGGCGCGGCGGCGGCGCGGCGGCGGCGCGGCGCGTCGGCCGATTCGCGCGCGCGAGAGAATGGCGCCGGAAATTTAATTCGGCGCTCGCGACTTTCGCGCTAAACGATATCTACCTAATGAAATTTCGGCGCGGCTAGGAACGTTTCTATCAGATGTTACCGGACCCGTCCCGTTTTTCCGGCTGGAAGGCGAACTCAGCGAAACCGTAGCGCGCCGACCAGATTATCCGAACGGATTGTTCGAACAAACGTTGAGGGAACGCTGCCAGGTCTGGTCTTTTCTCCTGCTAATTACGAGAAGAAACCAAATATTCTATTAGCTCCACTGCGTATGGAGGAACCCCGGAATCTATGAATTTTTCGACCGATTCTTTTACTGCACACGCTCTTCCTTTGGACGAAAATTAGTCGTCTTGTACTCGGGATTTTTTTCGAATCCACATTTTTCCAGCCCTTGCTAATTGCCAATGGACAACAAAAATTTCCTATTGAAACTGGAAACCAGGATTTTCTACGCAGGGTCGGGCGGTACATTTTCTCAATATGATGCATGTCTTCGAAATGACGCCCCTCAAATGTTTTTTCTTCAAAAGAACTTTCGATTTAAAAGAAAAAATTGCACGATATACATAATGTACAATTGCTATTTTTGTTTTGAAAATATATGCAACTTTAAAATAACGATATCAACAATCTGCTACAGTTTTACCCTTCTAACTTTAACTTTAGCAAATTCGTTAATTAGTGATGTGTAGCCCAGAGTGGCACCCAATGTAGATTCAATAGAAATGAATGATAGATTTGTAAGTTTGAATCGTTCATTCAAAGAGAGAATTAACGATGTATAGAATCTGAGAGAGTGTTAAATTATTTCGTCGTACACCCTCGAAGTTATGAATCTTATTTCCCCTTTCTGAATGTAATCCCATTTGTCCAGCCAATTTTTTAAAAAAACTCCTTAATTTTCATTAGAACGAAAGCTTTCTGCAAAATTTATCTGAAACCTCAGAGATTCGAAGCTTTCATGGCTCTCCCTATCACAGAGTTCTTAAGCCTGGAGTTATCGAACAAAATATACATCGTTAGCTGTTATTACCAAAGGGGAACTCAAGATAAGGGTAGTTACCCCGCCGATATTTTATATTTCTTAATGTTCTAAAAAATTATCTTGCCATTATACGCGCCTTATACCTATAGCTTGGGGTGATAATTTCTAGAGGGTGGTTTCATCCCCTACCGATGCGTCTCTCCAAGAAAATAGGTGCACCCTAATTTTGGGCCACCTCAAAGATCTGTAAAATATCATCGAGTAAATCCTGGTCCATAAAATATCATTTCTTTGTTGGAAATCTTTTGTAACAGACAAAGATAGATCCGCTAATTTTTAGGGGGTGATTTCAAACTTGAAAAGATTAATATTCTTGAATAAAAGCGTGTTCTGGTCGAAGCATCAGATAAAAATGAACAGCGGAATGGGTCAACGTGACCCGGAAGAAGAAGAAGAAGAAGAAGAAGAAGAAGAAGAAGTCGGGGCAGCGACGTGCGTTGTCCGCGTAAAGCAAATTGCCCGTCTCGTCGTAGGAACATAGTCTTTATTGTAATCAACTAGTGAAGAGATTCCCGACGGTCGGCGGAAAGTTTTTCCGGCTTTCCCCGGGGGAAGCGGAATGCGGGTGATATACAGCGGCTCTCAGCAAATTAAATGAGGGTGGTTTGCAGTGCTGACACGTACACTCGTTCGTCACACCCTAACCACAGGGCACCCCTCTTTCACTTACGACCGGACAGACTTGCCCCCACCCCCCACCCTTCTCGAACCAGGGCGAAATTGAACTGCAACATCGATGATAATGGCGAGGCATACCTCAGCCTGGTCGAGAACCGAAAACCCGAGGATCCCGGCCTCCGATCTTCGGCCATGATCTAACCGGTTCCCTCTACGTGAGTCGCTTAAAAGTTGAACGGATATCCTGGCCCCATTTACATCCTCTTTAATCCACGTCTATGTTTAATTTATACGCCTCCGGAACGTTCGATTACCGTGATAAACCTGCTTCGCAGAGATAGACTCTTTTGTCTCCCGTGAACGCAGAAGAAATCATTTGTTCACGTTCACGGACGACCCACCAATGTGTTTTTTTCTTTTTTTTTCTCTTTTTAATAAAGCGCTCAAGTAAAAATTACCATATGCGTTCGACGCTATTCGTCGATGATAGATAACATTGTAAAATGGAAACACGCCAATCTTGTGAACGAAGAATGTGAAGAACCTCATTGCATCCAGTTGACAGAATATATATTCATTATAATAATGCTCGCTTTAATCGATAAGTTTTAACCACGAAAAAGTAGGTTAACATTATTGTTAAAAATCGGACGATACATATATATATATATATATATATATATATATACATATATTGTCTAACGTACCAGGTTCATTTAATCCTCTTTCATCGCTGACTTTCTTTATTGAACTATAGACATTATAAGTAACCAACTACATACTCTTATTCTATTTCCTTTAAATCAGCTGTTTCATTTGATTCTAATCTCTCTGTTTCCGTCGAACAACCAGTTTTATTCGTTCGATTTTCCTCTCGTATTTTTTTGCATCAAGTCCGGTGGTTTTTTCTTTGTGCCAGCGGGCCCGAGTCGTTATCCAACATTTATATTTTTTGTTTGAACATAGCTGACGTCTGTCTGTTTTTTTATTTTATTTTACATTTCATATATTCGAAAATTCGTATTAAGAGAGAGAGATAGAAAGAGAGAGAGAGAGAGAGCGCCCCAGTGAATGGCATGGTCCGCGACAACCGACGAATGAATCACTCAATCCGGTGGTCGTTGTATCGTATCGTCTGGAAAATTGCAGTATCCGACGAAAACGATTCATAAATCACAGTTCGCATTTCCCTGCGCCACCGCGGACCGTGTGACTCACCCTCGCCTCGCCAACCAGAAAATCGAAGCGAAAACAAAGCTGAGGACTCGACGCCCGTTTGATACCACCATGCTGCGGCACGCTTCGCGCCGTTCTTTTATTCCTCGATGGAATTCCTGTGTCCGAAGATTTTTATAGAGTCACCATCTTTTTAGTCTTATAGTTACACCTTGATTGCCAGCCAACCCACGTACGCAAATTTGCAATTTTCCACCGGGGGCTAAAATATAGAATGCCCTAGAAACAATGCACGATAAAATCGTTAAATTTTTAAATTCCTAATAAAGTACTGATAAAATAGTATCAAAAGTAAATAGTATTAATATCATTACTAATTAATATAAAGTATTACTATCGCGAATTTATTATTAATTTCTTTAGATATGTATATTCTGATTTTTAGATGTGGTTGTCTTTTGCCAAATTGATCAACTTAATAAAATACTTAATAAAAGGTATTTATGTAGGCCAATGGAATTTCTGTGTCCGAAGATTTTTAAAGAGTCACCCTTTTAATCCAATTTTCTATTCGGGACCGAAGCCAGTAATAATTTCTGGGCTTTGAAATAATTTCATATTATTACAATGTAAATATGGAGAATTTTTCGAGAAACGAAATTTAGTGTAGTGGCTCGTTGCTCAGAATCAACGCGTTGCTTTGTTACGTCGAAGATCGACAATTGGAGCATTCAGGAGAGCTGGACATGGACAATGCACACGATGTCCTGCACACGATCACAGTCGTAACCGAGAATAATAAGTTACTCTCGACCACCTAATCCCCGGGCTAAGTGGAAAGTTCCTGGCCAGTCAAGTCGACGTCAAGTTGGATCCTATCCCGGTAGCTCTGTGCACTGTATGCGTGCGAAACAACGTGTGTACGCGTATACGTGTCCCACCAGCTTACTCGAATTTCAGATTTAGGGCAAGAGCGGCGTGATTAATAACAGGGGTTAATGCGTGTCCCCTGTAGAATGTGATCGATGCCTGGGAATAGGATTAATTCGCGACAAACCAGGACGTCGCTAATGGCCTCGCACAAAGGATCTAAAGAAATGATATACGGTCTGATCAAAAATTCCTTTTCACCTTTCCGCGGGATTAGATAGACTTTTTTATTCGAATTGGAAAAAGTCGGCGCAGATTTTTGTCCTATCATTTCATTTGCCCTTTAACAGGCTGCTAGTGGTAAGACAAATCGCTCATTGTTTGATAAAAAATTCTTCTTTGTCTCCATTTTCGTGGGACTCGATCTTCGCAAATCTCTTGAATCTCTAAAATCTCTTTGAAAATCTACTAGCAACAGATTTTTACATAGTTACTGTTTTATTGTTCACCCCATACACACAGAGATGGTTATACTGATCTCAATGACGTCGACAAGTGATTAAATTTTATCAATCTCTCGAATACAAGGATACTAAAAAAAAAAAAAATATTTGATGTTCGTCATGGAATAGGCTATAGATTTGACCTAATTAGAAATATTGATACAATGATAAAAAAATGAGAGATTAGCGTTACTGGGACCGATTCCAGAGTCGGGAATTGGTCCCAGAAGCGGCTAAGACACGCGGCGACGAGGCCACGCTTATAGTTCAATAAAATATTGTAATTGGGCCGTGGCAGGTGGATCAATACTCGCCTCCGCTTGCGTTACTGACCCTTCAACGGCGCCGTAGCCTAGCCGTTTAAAAACTTTTTATCTCCGCAAACCGCTCGGTGCACGCTCCGATCGCGTCCACGTACCCGCGAATTAGAACGGGAACAGGTACGCGCGACCGTCCCTTCTGGGTCAAGCATCCTTTAGAAACCGGCGCGGCGCCCCGGGGCCACCACCGCCGCCACCGCCGCCGCAGGGAAATAGTTTGCGCACCACAGCGCGTTGCGTCTCCTCGCGCGTCGATATTGTTAACGAAATTTCGTGGAGGACGGTCCGACGCGACGACGACCGCTCGTCCCGACCCGCTTTTCCCGCGAGCCTTTTCACCGGAACACAACAACCCGTTCCCGGGGTTATTTCGAGTGAGCTCGCCCGGCCAGCTCTCTTTTCAGCCGCGCTGAAAAACCTCTTTGAACGCGGCCCGCGAGAGAGAACACGGGCTTATGCGCGACCACCTTTTCTTTCCCTAAGGAACACAGCACAGCCCCTAAGGTTCCGCGTGCGGAACCAAACAAATTGTACAACCGCCGCGCCGCGCCGCGCCGCGCCGCGCCGACCCGTCATTATGTCCACTTGACTTCCACCCACGCTTCAGTTACTTCGTAGCTTCCCAACGCCAAAGAAGCTCTACCATCTGCTTTTTTTTAGAAAAGAGATCCCTCGAGTCCATTCTTCTCTCATGCTCCTCGAGTACAGTAGAACCTCGCTAGTTGCACGATGTCGTCCTTCGAGTACTGGAGAAGCTCCACTATCTGCTTATCCCAAAGGAGATCCCTGAAATCGTTGTCCATTCTTCCGTTACATTGCCGAATCACCGTAGGACCTCGCTAGTTGCAGTTGCAACCTCGTTCACGAGGGGTTCGAAAAGGAGATGCCCGTAATCAATACCAATAATAATCATAATTATAACATATGAATTGTACTGCGAGGGGTTGATAGGTTTCTGGTCGGTAGAGTAAGAGTCGGTAAGTGGCGACCCTTGGTAGTTGATTGGCCGTGCAAGGATGAAGCGTTAGAGAAAGGAAGTTCGAGAAGGGGGTTGCGAATGGAAGGAGGTTGTGTGCCCATGATCTAGCCCTTCAGCCACTTTCGAATCTGAACTCCCTTTCTCCCTTTTCCATAGCTGGTTGTGCCTCCTATTAGGCCGGGAACCCTCGAACCAGCAGCGGAACTGCTGAAACTCCGTGATCCAGTCGGCGAACCGGAAGACCACGGGCCAATAAGCCGCCGCTGGCCAGGGTCTTACGCTCGCAGACCGGTCGCGATACCGTTTATTAGATTCTTAAGTGCGCCGAGGGAGAGAAGTTCCGAGTTTTCGAGCGTTTCCTACGTTCATCGCGATAACCAGATCCCGGACGGAAGGGGATGCTGTTATTTCGCGCAGGGACGCTCGGGTTAGGGCGGCCCGATTAACCCTTTCTCAGCCAAGGGTCGATTCGTGTGGGACGAGCGGGCTTCTGAGGTATTAGCTCGTTTCATGAATCCGCGGCGATCTTTCACGCCGATAGCTCCCGGGGAAACCTGATGGGGGCTTTCTTTTAATGAGATCCTACGGAAAATGTGGCGGCTAATGTTTATAAACGAACCCCAGGAACGCTGATATTCCTGATTCCACGTTGCTTCGTCGAGATAGTCTTTCTTATTTATTTAAATCTTCTGAGAGGTTTGTCAACCTCTCGCCGCGCCGTGCCTCTTTCTTTATGGCTACACTGATCAGAATATTCCCATCCCCTAAAATGTAACAGACGATAAACGAAAATTTACTTGACTTTTCGTAGGTAGCTACATTTTTACTTCGATGCTTAAATATTGATTGCAAAAGAGTAACGTTCGTGTTTAGTAAATTTCGTTTAAAATATTCGTCACGGAGTCTGTCTCGTCTCTTGATTCTCGATACATCCAATCCCATCATATTTTACATTTTCTCTTTAAATTTATCTGAACAAAAATACTTAATTACTAATATCTCTCACGGATCCCCTAAAGGGAATACTGTTACATCCGGCTCCAGAAGCAACTCGATCCATCAACACCTCTTTAAAACGTCAGTAGAACGCTTATGGGAATCTCGCGGGACAACGTTGTGTTTAGAAATAACTCCACACAATTTTGGGAATGGAAGTCAACCTTCTAGAGTCGAACGGAAGTGATATAAATCCGAGAAATAAATTTCACGCAGAATGTTCTTTTACGTGAACAGGAAACGCATGGTCGTACGAACGTTTCATGAACGTCTGTGTTTCGAATAAAATTAATGTGCATGCAGGATGAAAGAGGGTTTGCGCGATACGTTTCGGATTAAATGAGATCGCTAAGTATCGGTTTCCTTCTTGCGATTTTCCCCATGTATATGTACACTGGAAATTCTCGGGGCCGTGTATTAACGGGAAAAGTCTCGAAACTTGGCCGTTTCAGCCTCGCTCAGACGGACGCGAGTTAAACGAGCGTACGTGGCTAATAAGCTGAGCGGAGCTCTCTCTCTCTCTCTCTCTCTCTCTCTCTCTCTCTCTCTCTCTCTCTCACTCGTCCCTCTTCTCTTCCTGTGTCGTTTATTAAATTCCCAGGTACACAAAGGCGAACACTCGAAAGGAAAACTCCCGCCACGCGGCGCGCTTTTTCCGCGAGCACTGTTCGAGCAGAGTAATGATCCAAAATGGTAACGTTTCTGGACGGACGAACTCCGAAAATGAAAATGAGGTTTCCCTTCTGCCCTGTCAACCATCAAGCAAAACATGTTTTCGCGTACGCACGCGTTTCCAAATGGAGCAACTTTTCCAAAAGTGAACGAGACAGTGCGAGAAAGCTGTACCTCCACGAAATACATATATTTTATTCTTACAAGGGAGACAGTCCAAGTGTAACACGCTGAATTTAATGGAATTTTTGTACGATATAGAATTCAAAAAAATATTTGACACGTATTCTTCTATAGTTGCCGACATTCGTATTAAGGAGGTGAAAATCGCCCTCAAAATTGGGATCGAAAAATCCATTTCACTGAATATCTCCAAAAGTATTAGGTCTAGACAAAAATTTCAAGATCCATCAAACTGCAGCGCGCAGTGATAGAAATTTGACAGTATCGAAAGCCGAAAATGGTTTAATTTTCAGCCTAGGAGCGTACAAAGATCAACAATCATTTAATTAAACCAATTCCAGCTTGGGGCAATCGATTGTTGCAAGTTTGAAAAGGAAGATTAGCTAGATATCTGATCGAATTGATTTTTATCGATCCATTTGGTACGAACTGAAGCAATTATATTTGAATGTAAGCCGAGATGTTAAGTAGGAATAGAATCCGTGTAATATTAAATATACACGGGTATGAACAAATCCGTGAAACTGCAGCCCAATTACCGAGAAACAAACGATTTCACGGTATATACCGAGAACAGAAAATAGGTCAACCTCCATATCCCAGGAGCGTACAAGGGTCGACATACTTTTATTCGAACCAATTCCAGCTTGGAACACCGGAGTGTCGCAACTTTGTGAATATATACATATAGATATATATATGATTGCGCGAAACGGGATTGAAAATAGAGATTATCGAACGGAGCGGTTGATAGATTTTCGATTAATCGTCTGTGCATTCGACATCAGAGTTTGCTCGTGATTCGCGAGAGAGGGGAGGGATACGATAAAATTGCATTAAGCTCATTCGATAACAAGATCCTCCTAAAAACGGGCGGCTGATAGCGGCGCGGCGCGGGGGTAATTGGCTTTTCGTCGCGCTGTTTCATTAAACTGTCCCCGAGCACCTGGGAGCCGCCGCGCCGCGCCGCGCCGATTCGGTAAGGATTCACGGTTCGACGAGCACGACGCGACGTCACCGTCGATCAAACGATCGCACGAATGTATCAGCCCGTGTTCGACAGTTCTGTCGTTTTTCCACCGTCGATAACCGGACGCGCCGAGCAGAATCGCGCTACGAAAGTCTTGCGGCTAATAGAGGCCCACTGACCCAGTTTTTCCTGTCCCATTCGGGATTCGCCGGAAACTTTTGCACCAGACCTGTTGACGACGACAACCCGTTCCCGACGGCCCTCGGGAAATACCCACTGACCCGTGACCCAGCCTTGTTTCCTATTTATATGCCACATGGATTCGGCTAACAAACTTCCCTCGTCTATTAAAATGCAACAAAAATGAATTATGGATGGAAATAATATAGTGGACGACAAACTAACACGCCGAACGTCTTTCTCTGCGGTATCCGGAGCGGTAACACACTATTTACGAGTAAGCTGAAGCATGCTTGAGTTTACATCACTTTTAAACTCTGTCGAGTGTGACTCGACATCAGCAAAACAAAAAAAAAATATAAATGAAACAGCTTTATATATGTATTTGGCTATGCCTGTATTTATTTCATTATCTCCAACTACAAAGTTGCAGAGCTATATTTACTATAATTAGTAGACTGCGGATCTTTATGCGAAATAAAAATTGTCTGCATAGATTGCAAGGAATAGAAACCAAACAGAACGTTATTTCTTCTTATTATATAAATATAATAAGTAAATAAATTATATAAACTGAAAATCGTGTGAATTATTATCATATTACAATTGTATCGCATCGTGCATATTTTTTTTCCACGTCCAGAATAACGTGTAAAATTGTATAAAATTTTCTCCCAGCACTTGTTGCACTGCATTTTGCACAGCACCAACGAGCGCCCGAGCGCACAAACATCCGCCACGCAGCTGTCACAGTATCTTTAGTACCATAAATTAGATCATACGTACGAGTGTCGCGTAGTAAATCGGTTTAAATCATTTTCATTCATACTGAGAGTAACTCTTGTATCTTGTATCTTGTATCTTGTATCTGTATCGCTTACAGAATACGTGTATACTGCATAGCTCTTACAACGCATAATACTAGACGATACTACACTAACTCAGTTCTCAAAGCACTGTATCAATCAAAATCGAATAGCGGTTTGTACCTGAGCTTTTCACCGTCGAGGTGTTATTTAAGATTGAAACCGGCAACATCAGAAAACATAGTAGAACTATACGATCTAAAAAACAGACCTGAACGATATATTTCACATATATTCGACGTGAAATTCAAAGTGAAATTCCACGAAACGCACTATACACTATCATACTCCTTGCTGTTAGCGTCTACGTAAACAGACCTAATCACCGTGCCGGTCAATGAAATTTGACATTCCTCTGGTTAGAAACGCGCCACCGAGCTCGATAGCCGTGCATTTAGAGAGCGCATACTGCACTTTCATCCTCTCCTAGGACCGTCGTAATTGGAACTAATCGTCGACCAATGAAATTTAACATGCCTCCGTCGAGACGCAAGCTACCGGACCCAAACGTCCAAACGCCACGCGTACACGGTGAGCACGTTCAAATTGGAGTAAATGAAATTTGACGGATGCCAATGAAAGTATCCGAATCGAATGGCAGACGATATTAGACGGCTGGCTGACTATTCACTGTCTATGTGTAAAGTTCGATAAATGGTGTCCGTGCAGTGTTTCGTGAATTGCTTTCATGGGACTTTTTAATTTGCACGTTTTGGAATTCGAACGTAATCTCTATTACTATCTCTATATATAATAAAATCGCGTCAGTCCGTCTGTCTGTCTGTTTGTAACGGCACCAAATGAGAACGGCAGAACGTAAAAGGCTGGGCTTTGAGCCATTCGACCGGGCGTTTCTTCTGTAAGGTTTTAGAGGAAACCGCATTCGAAAAAATTGGTTCGTAGAATTGGTAAATAATTGCTGTCCGGTACTGGCAGAGAGCAGACGTGACAGGGGTAAGTTTTCCCCCTGATTTCCTTCTGTAAGATCGTTTTGTGGTGGGGAAAAACTGGGCGCAATAACTGAGAAGCAAATACGTTATAAAATTAATCGACTACACAGCCGGCCGTACGATAATAAAAATTAACCTTCGTCGAGCCGCTCTATAAAACGTGATAGAAAAAATCGGGCTGCGTGTACAGAGACGAACGCAAACAAAGATAGAAAATCCGACGCCCATAAACGTGACGCGTCGCGCCGCGCCGCGCCGCGCCGTCTTGAACTGGTTGCCACGCCGCGCCGCGCCGCGCCGCGACACGCATTCCGTGTCTTTATTGAGTTCACTGCACCATGAAATTGGCTACTTTCACCTTCTGCTATATAATGTTTAATCAAACTGCACGAATTATCGGAATTTCCTCTCTTAGACCGGGAGTAGACTCCCTCTCGCGCGCGCGCACCCACCGCGTCGATTTAGTCACGCGTCGGCGGCTTCTAATACAGGACACGCTGATTATATGTGTTTTAATCCGGCCGATTCGGCGATCTTTTTATTGCTCGGCTGTCGTTGAACGGCGTTACCTGTGCAATTTGTGGAACGCTAATCGCCCGGATTTCAGCCGCTCCACCAGAACAATCATAATGGGATAAATAGCGCGAGATTGAGGGGTTGTAAACCACGATATCGCTTGTCACGGATTTTTCACGGCCTCGTTAAGGACGTCTTCTATATTCTATAACATTTCTACTCGCAGCGCGGCTTCGGACTGTGCCAACGAACGAACGAAAATCTTCTGTCAACCTTTAAGTGGAGAAAATAGTACAATTTGGAAATAAAGCGGTACTATTTGGAACTCAAAAAATATTCCTTATCAAAGATGAGGAATTTTTAATAGATTATTTAAATGAAATTTGAATTACATTGTAAATGCTTCTCGTAAAGGAACGCTTTTCATTTTGAAAGAAGACCGGAGAAAATATAACGAACAGGGTAGCTAGGTCATCCAAACGAAGATAAGAATCTTTCTTCTGTGCGAAACATACTATATTCAAAATGTCCAAAGGTATTCGTTACGATTAAAATTTTTATTATATTTTATTAATATTTTTACTTTCGAAGTAGATGGATGTTTTGGAAACAATACAAACTTTATACACGTCGATATGAAAAAGTTTAGTATTTGACAACATATCACTCGATTTTGGAATCTGAACCACTGCAACGGTGCGGTGGCGAAGCCAAGAGTGAGAATCGCCATCGAGCTTCCGGTGGGCCGAGCGTCGAATGCTCGAAGGAAATGTATGTGTGTACCGAGCGTTAACTCTTCGCGGAACAATATTTCCTCTTAGGTGTAATTACGAGGTCCGTGTTCCCGTGCCGTGTATATCCGATAATCAATTTCACGCCACTAAAGGCTGAATCGCAAAAAGAGCATAGGCGCGCCGAGCGATACTTTCTTCGCCGAGCGTATTACGGGGCGCAGTAAAAAGTGAATTATTATATTGGACCGTGCGCGAGGGTCGAATAAGGAGCACGGGTGAGAAGAAGAGGAAGAAGACGAACAAAAAGAAGAAGAAGAAGAAGAAGAAGAAGAAGAAGCAAGAAAATAGAAGAAAGAAACGGAGGCGATAGAAGGAGATAGAGAGGGTGGTATAGATAATAAAAACCGACAGAAGAAACGCATATAGCGCCGCGTGTCGTGAATAAGCAAGTCCGTAGCGATGGTTCGCGAGTGGGTGTTCGCCGGCGTTGCGTTTCGACGGAAAGTTTTACGATCGACGCCCGACGTCGCGGGTTTCTATTTGTTTTTAAAAGGGCCTCGTAAAAAATCATCACCGCCACCACCCCCGCCCACATTGGACTCTGGACGAGACAAGACACGATGAGACGAGACGAGACGAGACGAGACGAGACGAGACGAGACGGAAAGAGAAGGGCCGGGCCGGGCCGGGTCGGGTCGGGTCGAGCCGAGTCGGGCTGGTTTCCGCGCTCCCATAAAATGGCCAGTGGGTGTGAAGGGCTGACAGGACGGGTTATACGGACCATCAAGGTTGCACAATCTGTCATAGATGTTTGGGTGGGGCGACAACCTGTTGCTTCATTGTTACTCGGAGAACGTGCATGCTAGGTAGCCCCCGTGCGTATATAAACTGGCGTTCTCGTAACAGTCGCGCACAAGAGGCGATGTAATGGGTCGCGGGCGACGACGCGCATCCGGCTCGAGTCATTTTCGCGGCGGACCCGCGATGAGAGCTGTTTGTCAACGACCCTCGCGCACACACCAACAACCCCTTCGACACTGGCGAACAGTTAATTCGCTGCACTTTTACGCCTCGTTACGTTTTCGTTGCTCGGCGCGACGCGACGCGACGCGACGCGACAGATCGATGCCTGTTGGACGGGTGACTAGGGACGTCGTCGCGTCGCTAACTGGCTCTGGTTAGTGACCGGAAATCTTTGCACTCTCGTATCTGTGATTTTCTCAATTGCTGCCTGTTGAATTGATATTTATAATTACGCTGACCTCTCTATTTTGCCTCTCAGCTATACGATCAAAAGTTTATTCAAGATATTTTGGTCTCCGAGTTGCCAGGACGATGGCAAAATGTTTGCTACATCACTGAACAAATGAATCAAGAAATAGCGGATAGTCGTCTTTCGTTTTCTCTTGAAAAACGAAATCGCTTTTGGACCAACCTAATATATTGCAAATATTCGAAGAATTTACAAAAGACTGTTATATTATTCTCAACCTATCAAACATATTAAGAAAGAAAATAAATTTCTATTTCACTTCAACTTGTTGCAATTCAGCTAGAAAATTTCTTATTTTGCATAACGATCCGCTGTCTGGTGGTACGTAATGTTTGAATAAATCTAGTGTGAGACTTCTAATAAAGAAAAAGTAGGCTCCCTGTTGCAGGGGGTTGATCTAACAAGTCAGTCGGTGGTCGGCAGGTATCAATGGGCGTCGAAAATCTCCGCGGTTGCTTCTTTATCTTAGGATCCCGAAAAAGGAATGACTCGGCCCCGTGGCGTGGTAGTTCTTCTCCGTTACGTCTGCAAATTCGCGGAGCCTCGCGAACGAACGGCTGTATACGCGCGTGACACGAGAGAGAGAGAGAGAGAGAGAGAGAGAGAGAGAGAGAGAGAGAGAGAGAGAGAGAGAGAGAGAGAGAGAGAGAGAGAAGGAGAAGGAGATGGAGATGGAGATGGAGATGGAGATGGAGACAGAGAGAAAGGGAACCGGTATACCTGAACCCAGGATGATCTATGCGTTGCTGGACCCTTAGCCTCAGCTAAGGTGCATTCTCTCCCACCTCCTGGCGCTTCCCTCCTCGCGTTCTCCTCGCGTTCTCCTCGCGTCCTTCGCTCGCGGGCCGCCGATGGGGCTAAATAATATCAACTACACGAGGAGGAGGCACCGGACACACGGCCCAAGCCACACATACGCGTCCTCCTCATTGGCCATTGAGGTGTCCGCCAGTGAGTAATGCTATAATAAATTATCTGACCGTTCCTGCTACTGCACTTGCGCCTCTCTATCTCTTTCGTTCCCCCGTACAACCCCCTCTCCGCCTTTACCCTTTTCTTGGATCTTTCTCTCTCCCCCTCCCCACCACCTTCCCCATTCCCACTCCTCCAGCTTTTCTTTCCTTCTTTCTTTCTTTCTTTCTTTCTTTCTTTCCTTCCTTCCTTCTTTCTTCGGACGTTCCTGTCTTGTTAAGCCTTTTTCCTAGATAGCCGTCCTTCCTCTCACACTTCCTCTCGCTTCTGCGACGCTCGACGCGAACCGTGGAATCGGGACTCTGTTATCCTTTAACCCTAGGAAGACTAAGCGGCGAGATTAAGCAACTTATCTCCGCGCATGATCGTTTATTTCCGACGCTTTTGTTTGGAGAGTAATACCCCTTGTCGAGCAAAAACGGGATTCGAGGGGAAGCCTCGAGCAAGCGACTCATTTTTGCTACATGTTTTCGACCGAGATATGTAAAACTTTAGTGGACCATGCGAAATCACTAGCAATTTTGCGTTTTATGGCCGGAGCCCTTGGTTTCCACAATTTTTGCAGAGTTCAATTTTCAAAATCTGGACTTTACCAGCACAACATCTATATTATAGAATTTTCATTGAGTTTATATTGCATTGAGATTTTCTTCAATGTCAAAGCAGTTTTGCAAGAATAATGTAGAGGCTATTATATTATATTTCTTGTCTACGTCTACATTATACATTATACATTATATTGTTTGTCTACATTATAGTATATTATAGTTGTTGTGGCCGTTTCTTTTGAGTTTATAATTGTATCCACAGAATTTCCAAGGTGTATTTCTAGCCTACAATCGTATCGGCAAGCGCAGGGGTGGATGGTATATCCAGCCCAACTCTATCCAGGTATTCTCGGTCGTCCTTTTAAAATTTATTTTCGTTTCGGCCGCGAATCGATATTGGCCAATCAATTCGCAACGGAATACGAAGATAGGAATCGGTCGAGGGAAATCGGTCAAGGTAATTCCATATTCAGCGTTCCGTATAATTGTCAGTGTACCAGATATTGGGTAAACTATCGTTCGAATTAATATATCATCCGTAATAAGATCATTCCATTACTACAAATCAAAATTGAAAAGTCATATAGTAATATTATGAAGTAGAACTCGTATCAGATAGTTTGATAAAGCAACACAGTTTCCATTTCGTATACCGTAGATCGCGAAATCAGCTGTATTAGGATCAGCGCAGAATTAAATGGCATTTCCGTTGACTTCGAAACCTGATCTCGTTATTACGAGTAATACGATCGACGGCCGGGTCGGAATCATGGATCGCTTCCGGCGATCGTTGTTCGAGTTATGTGACCCGTTTGAATTTTCGAGTTGGCCGCGGGTCTAGGCCCGCGTTAACGTCGATTATTATATTATAGAACGGTCCCGCTTCACTATAATAATACTTTAATAGCACTTTTTTGTGTTGATAGTATGCATGTAGAATGTCTGTGCCGATAGTATAAATTCAAGAATTTTTCTCTAATCGAATAGTAATGTATACATAGAAATCGTTCTTAATACGTGTGTGCTGATAATGTAAATCAACGAATTATTATAAATATAAATCGTCCTTGAGGATGCGTTTCGGTTTATGAAGTTCGCGTGTGTACTTCATATTACGCATCAGCGAGCTTCAACTTCCATTTATTTTTCTCCGAGTTAACGAGCCGCTACTAAATTATCCCGAAAATTATTAAAATATGATAATCTCCCAGCGAAATTGCTGAACACCGGGCTCCGGTTCGACTTCGCCTGAAAAACGTCTACCGGCTCGTTAAGTCGATATTGATGTTAGCCAAGGATCGGACGCGCGAACTCGCAAACCGTCTTTCTGTCTCTTTGTTTCTGACCGAAAAAAAGGGAACAATGACCTGTCGGGCAACAGGCGAATTAGCTCGTCCGTCTGGACCAGTGATGGGCAAAAACCATTGCAAAAAATATTCCGATGGCAAAAATACATTATCATGTAATTTAGTTTTCGCAGAGTGCGAAGTGCAACGGGTCTTCCATTTATTTTAAATTGTAAAGAAACGCTGCTACTCTTTATAATTAATAATTTTGTGACAATTTTTAAAAATTTAAAATGATACCCCTTAATGTAAGACCCTTTATTGTGTCGTTACAAAATCTTTCTATTGAATGCATAGATCGGCTTGGCATTTTTCATTTAATCATGTAACGGAGTATGAAATATCCCTGTAATTTGTATTATATTTGAGAACTCGTCGAACATATCGATTTTTGGCTCATCAATCAATCGAATTAATTAAAAACTGTATACTTTAGTTACTCGTTTACGAATTTATGAAGCTTCCCAACTAATTTGTTTCTTTCGTTAATCCAAAGAATTAAAGACATTCGGTTTTTACGAATTAAATGAAATTCGTTAAAGCAAAAGGTAATATTTATTATTTCATTTATCATTTGTATCAGTTGAACAATGAATTATCGTATTAATTCCAAACAGATATGATTCTGGAATGATAGCAGACATTGTTTTCTGTTAACATTAAATAATAGTGTACATTGTACATTGATGTATAAAATGATATACGAAACGCATTACATGTATCATCCGAGACATTTTTGTGCGTCAAAGCGTTCATTCCGATTTTTGAAACACGTGTTTTCCAGCACATATATGTATTGTTATCCAAATTACATTTGCAACTCTGTTATTATCGTACCTTATACTGAAGATAGGAACAATTGAACTTGATCTTTATTTGGCACTTGCATGTGTGTAATGACGCAATGAATATTATCGATCTGTGAGACCTTCCATACTAGTTGCGTAAGTTTCAATGTCTATAGTTCTCGAGGGTTAAGGAGCTTGCGGATCGATAGACCAGAATTGTGGAAAACAGTGTATCTCACACGTTAAATAATATGGAAACATCGTAACATATAAGAATTTCATTTTTTTTTTTTACTACCATTAAAAAACATCGAAACGAGGGGAATTTACTCGAGAGAATGGAGGGGTAAGTTTTTTTCCTCTGTGTGAGTATCGAACTGGTTATGTGACGTGACTTGCAACGAGAAAACTTTGGAATGGCCTAACTCGATCCAGTATCCAGAATGAAACACTCTGCTGCACCGCTATCAACGATCTATCACAAACAAATCCACAAAACTATTACTGAAACCAGATCTCGAACAATTCGCAAACCATCGTGCATTAATGCGCATCCGCAAAACCAAAACTGTGGAACACGACGACCGCACAGGGAACAAACAAATCAAAACGAACAAAAACTCGGTGTCCAGCGGCAACAATCTTCCAAACGCAACCCAATTAACGAACCACTACATCGTTTCCATTGTTCATCCGTACAACCGGTGCATCGCGTCGCGTCGCAGAGGATTCCAATCGCAATTAGCGAAACCGCGAACAAAAAATCGACTGTACCAACAAACAAAAGAAAAAAAAGAAAGAGGAGAAAAGGAACCGTAACACGGAGGATCGTAACTCGTTCGAAGAAGCACCGTGGTTTTCCATTGCTTCGGATTGGCTGGCGGAAATGGAGCGTGTCGAAAATTAGAGGAACGCCGCGCCGGGGGAAACAGTGTCGCGGGACGCTGTTCCGATACACGCGGTGCGCCGGGAATGAAAAAACAAAATAGCCAGCGCGTTAGGTTCGCGAAGCACGTTTTAACGCGCGACAGAAAATTCGCCTCGCAGTTCTCCCATTTATCCGGCGCGGCGCGCGAACGAGCCGGATTTTCAGCGTTTCATTTCGAATGGAGACGAACCGTCGCGCGTCGCGCGACGCGCGTCGCGGCGCTGCGCATAGTCGGGAAAAAATCAATTTTTCAAATGTTATGCCGTCAGCCTTTCCATCGAAACCTTATACACTAATTTTCTGCGAACGTCTGTTGACGCGTGTCGTTTCAACTCACGTACGTTCAATTCCGAAAAAGTTACGGTACATAGTAGCAGAAAAGACCCTGGGGTAAACTTGTCGACGTGACACCTCCTCTCCGATTTCACGGACCCTCAACCACGTTGTCGAGGTCATCATTCGAAACAACATTTCATTGCATAAAATGTAACTTTTACTTGTTTTACACTATAGAAAAACTGCGAATGGATGAAATGTCACGCTGAGGGACGCGTGAGGATGAAATAATTCGTTTCAGTTTGTTATTCGAACTCTTAGATAGCAAACAAAAAGAAATGGATTAATTGAATGAAGATGTGTCGAATGATGCGAAAGACTGAAATTGAAGCTCGATATTTTTTGGTTTATTCGGAGATTTCGGAGCACTATGCGGCACACAGAGTGGCCGTGGCCTCTACATTCGTACGTCCACCCTGACACCCCCGAGCAACCCTGGAGTTCCTCTCTGTCTCCGTTCTATTATCAATTTCGGCAGAAAGCTCTGAAACTCGCATTCGCACGCAGCTCCGCGAACAGCCCAGGGACATTTGTACTCTCTCTCTCGTAGCGAAGCCGATGCGAGAACAGAGGCGAAGCCTTGCGCGGCGCGGCGGTTATGGCAGTCGGTGCGTCGAGGCTCCAATCAAATTCTAACAATTACCAGGTCCGTATACCGGGGCTGGTTTACCTCCTCGGGGCGAAAACCGACTCGTTTTACAGTCGGCGCTGCACGCGGCCAGCCCCGCAACTACGCGAACAACCCTCCCCTCTAGCCGACTCTACCGCCACGGTCAACCTGCTCACCCCTCCGGACTTCTCCTTCCCTATGCACCACCGTAAACCCAAATTGCATTATTAAAATCTAATCTACCTTCGGCCGGGTACGTACGCCACGGAAATCTGATACACACGGCCGGACACGGTGAACCGAGCTCGCTCGGATCAGCCGAGTGCGAGAATGGGGGATGAATAGGCGCGCGGGAGGATTCAGGATTCGGGATTCGGGATTCGGGATTCGGGATGCGGGATTCGGGATTCGGCCAAGGGTGCACCGCACCGAATTTTCCCTGACCTGATCTCTCTGCCGAAAGACTTCTCTTCCCGCTGTACAACCCGTTCCTCAAACATTTCCCATTATTAGCTACCTACCTCGAAGATACCCTAGTTGCAAACGGGGCGGGGTTGAAGTTTCCTGAAACTCTCGGCAGAAAAATGAATAATTCTACAAGTTATTCTACGAATACAATCTATTCTACAAATTTAATATATTATAACCCTTAGTTGACGCTGAACCTACCGAGCCTTAAAAGTAGCTGGTGCTCTTATAAAAATGACTAGATCTACTTGATTTAGATTTTGTGCGGCTTCTATTGTAATGCGTGCTCTACTAAAGATATCTATACAATCATTCTTATTATTCGACTAAGTGTAAAATAAAAAATCTGGAATCTATCATCTTGACCGGTGGTGACAGGTTTAGCGTTGAAATTGTTTTTAAATAGAACATTTCGGAATCAAGAGTTTTCCTCGGGCGACAATAAAAATTGTTGTATAAATACAGTTGGGGAATAATATTTTCTAGTTGACAAAGAGAATTGAAACGTGTTGATAGGAAACGGCAGACAAGCGATTTACTAAATCCGATAAGTTCGTGTTCTCAGTTTGGACATCATTGATTTAGACACCTGTCTTGCCACCTCTATTGCGAGACTCGAATTAATCCCCTACGTAGCGACTAGACTATCTCAGGATGGAGATCAATGATAGCTACGCCTTTTCTACAGTATTGACGTTAATATTTATGGTCGTATTTCAAGACGACGGACGTCAGACGATATTTTAGTAAGCGCTCTAATAAAACGTTGGAGGATGACGGCATAGTGGTTTTCTTAATATTCGATAGGGTTGTTTATATTTTTCTAGTATGACGTAAACAGGGTAGGTGTAGAGACAATTTCGTGGTAATGGTTCCGTCCCAACCCCCGTCATCGTTTATTATTTGATAAAACGTACTTAAGTTAGGTTCGCTTGACGCAACACCTGTGGTGGGTGTTAGGTAATTTCGCAGTGGCTGAAAGTGTCGAATCTCTTTCATTATTCATCGGCTGCTAACTCGAGGGTTCGCTTCTTCGATTTAATTTCGGCTTACCGAATTATTAACGCGGACGATATTTTAGTCTTCGGAAGTTGTCGGCAATTAGTTCTAATCGACACCTGAAATTCTAATTATGCATTCAACAAAATCAATTACCGTTACACCTATTTGTAGCAGGGAGGTACATTATCTTATCCCAAACATCTCTTCTACGGCAAACACTGTACCTTCGCAAAAAGAGCCTACGCTTCAGTTTTATTCCTCAAACGTTACATATTACGATATTTTTGCTCTATATTTTCAACATTTGCACTACAACTTATCCCGTCTGGAGCGTTTTCGATTTCGAGAAAAATGGTTTTTCGATCCGGTCTACTATCCACGCACGGGAGCGTATTAATTTCCGGCAGTGACGCTTGGCTGCCGTTTAAACGACGAAAACAAACGGCGGTGGTTTGAATGGGCGCGCGACAGACAACGATGATTATCTCGGTGGTTTATGGAACTAGGCGAATCGTAGGCAACAACCGGCCGGCCCCGGTAATATTTATACGCGTTCGCAACAGGTGAGAAGCGTGCGGTTCGTCCGTGTTCCGGTCCGGTGTGTGCGCGCCTCTCGTTTCCCTTCCCATCGAACCGCAATTAACGAAAACAGAGAGAAAAAAGAAGGGAAAAGAGAGCAAGAGAACGAGGGGAGAGAAAGCAAGAGAGAGGGGGGGGGGGAGAGAGGGAGGGGGAGAGAGGGAGGGAGAGACGATCGGTAAAGAGAGAGGAATAAAAACGATGGTCGACAGGGCTACTTATAGTCCACGCCCTTCGTGCGCCGCGACCATGGTTCCGACGAAGGTCGAACTTTAAAGATAGGATGTTTAAACGACGCTCGGGAACGCTCTAGGCGGGGCCGAACAATATTTTTAAGTGCTTTCCTGACGTTCCGCCGTTTCGGGAACCTGTTCTCCACCGCCAGGCTCGTTCCGAGCTTCGAGTTCGCTTACTCTCCTTCTCTCTCACCCTCTCTGTCCCTCTCTGTTCCTCTGTGTACGCAAACTTTGCGACCGTCCCGGGGCAAACAGACCGCTCATTAATCTCGCGTATAATTACTCCGCCTGCCCGTGTACATTGTGTCCCGCGTTTGTATCGCATCTGGCGTCGAGCGGCTCCGACGACGACGTTGGCTCGCGTTAATCGATCGAAGATTATAACGCGGCACCGTGTGTCCGCTGAACACCCAAGGACGCACGATCCTGTTTGACAGTGGTCCTCGTGGGTCAAGCATATCCTCTTATTTATACATGTATTTGGTGATCGACACTTTGGAAAGATTCGCGTCACACGTCAATTGCATCCACAGTGAAATAGTCAAACTGTTCACTTTCCAAAAAAAATTTCAGGCTAGCCACGAGAAATATTATCCTAACCCTTTGCAATCGAAGCTGTTTCAACTTGAAAATCAAATTTCTTCAGATCTAGAATAATTTCAGTGTGTACGATTCTTTTCATTTTATGGATATGAAATTAATATAATACCACGTACAATACTAACAATTATAATGTAGACAATATTGTGAATAATGGTACAGCAATGTTAAACCCCCTTCCAAACAGTTAATAGACAATTAAGAATTAGCCTATTTACCACATTTTTCTAGCCAAGACAAGAACACAAAGGATGTAGAACAAGGACGAATATTATTATAAGAGAACAGCCTCTCCTTAACCTAGAAATAATAGACGTTAAAGAGAATAGATTAAAGCAGACTAGATTTCTTAGATTTCTCAAGTAAGTTCTTCGTTGACGAATTTAATACGTCCAAATGAAACTTTATTTTCTAGAGTGACAACGCAGCAATAAAATTAGTTTATCCTCTCCTAATTAAACTAAAAAATACGCATCGAATAGATGCTGCCAATAAACTAACCGTTACAGTGCTTATGCACTAATAATAATCCGGAAATTCTACGCGATAGAATCGTATCTTAGAATTAAACCCGTGCCGTACGAACGTTGAGAGAATGAACGAACGTTCATTAAAATAGGAGGATATCGCGGTCGAATAGTCGGTTAGAAAATATTTTCCGCAGGTAATACCGAGATACGGTGGGATAACAATGGGCGCATCCGATCCTTGACGGAGGAATCACATAGAAATATTAGTAGAACGGCGAACGGGCGCGGGCGCGGGCGCGGGCGCGCGCACGGGCGTATCAGACACGCGAGCAAGCAGAACGCTGCGATTCATGGATCGTCCGCCAGCGATCGTTTCCATTCATCCGTGTGATTCGCGTTTCCCCTTTGATATCGCTCTGGCATTCACGGTTGCCGCTCAATGGCGAAGATAAATCGAGGGCCTTTAAGAAAAATCGCCCCGGCCCTCCCACGAATTTTATCTCCGTGCCCCGAGAGCCGATACCGATCGACCAACCACCATCGCCAAACCACCAGCCCCAAACCACCGCACATTAATAACGCGGCCTCGTTAACGGGCCCCTTCGCTTTTTCCTCTAATCCTCTTCGATAACGAGTGGCCGACACTTCACTCGGTTGCCACGCCGCGCCGCGCCGCGCCGCGCCGCACCGTTGTTCTCTCGCGGACACAACTGTCTTCGATTGGATCTCTTCCACCACGTTTCTTCTCCAAATAATACTCCCACTTTATTCCGTCGTTAGCTTCCCGCTCGCCAATCTACTCTTCAGTTTTTTTAAATTCTCCTATTGTCTGCTGCAATTGTTACGTTTATTCCCCCTTTATACACTTTGAAATATTTTCAATATTCATCGTTTCTTCGACACGGCGCGGCGTCTGTCCTTCAAAAATTAATTTGCTACGTAATACCACTTTCTATTCCATATAAGAATTCATTCCCCAATTACGATGTTAATGCCACGATTCGGTTTCAATCGTTCTTCGTTCTTTCTTTTTCATACAATTTAGCTGATCATTATTTTTGTAATAAGCACAGAGCAAATGTACCAGCGCAGCATCCTATATTGTTTATTTCAGAATTATTGAAATTATAAAGTTTCTTTCATAGGGAGTGACTGAATAAATTTCATTAGAAAAAATCACAAAAAGTCTATAGAAATTTAATTTTTTTATTTTCATAAATCAGGTTCAGTGTTGAGAGTGTGTTGTAGAGATTGTGACTGGTGTTCGTTCAAGATAAAACATGATTTATTATAAAAACCATGAAAGATTCGATGCAGCATCGTAGCCAACAATAGACTCGTACTTGATCATTCTATTAACCGAACATCCATATGGACTCCACCGGAGAACCGGAGATTCTGCCGTAGATCATCAAAAATTCGTTTACGCTGATCCCCGGTGATTTATACTTGTTTGTCCCTGAGGGGTGCACGGGCGCGCTCGGCCCGGCCGGTTGGATCCTGGAATCCGGCAGAAGAGGAGGAATTAAGTGGCGCTAGGAATCTATAATTTCTGTTGGCTGGGGTCCGGTTTGGCCGAGTTTCTGCATCATGGAAGGTCGGAGAAAAATGTTTGGCGGCCTGTAATTAGAAATACGGACCACGGGATGGGTGGAGAATTCGAGAGAGAGAGAGAGAGAGAGAGAGAGAGAGAGAGAGAGAGAGAGAGAGAGAGAGAGAGGTGGAATGACGCCAGGTATCGAAGGTTGAAGCCAGCTGTAGGAATGACAGCGGTTTCGGGAAGAATGAGCGAGGCGTGGCAGCGCGGCCAGGGCCAGGCCCTCGTTCCCCGTTGCCATACACGGGATCGCCGCGCCGCGCCGCGCCGCGCCGTTTGTTTCTTGCTCTCTAAAAGCTCGGGAATATAGACGAAATATCCGTTCGCATTGTTAGGCAAATTTACAGGCCGTTGATTCGCTGTGGAAACAACCGAGCGGACAGGCCATCGGTTTGAGGAGCGGCCGCGAGAGAGAAGAGAGGAACGGCTCCCCCGAAAGAAAAAAAAAAAAACAAAAAAAAAACAGTAAATCATCGTGGCTCGTTCAGCGAAGAGTTTACGAGCGGCTCGCCGTCGACGTTCGATAATGAAAATACCTGTATATTTATTGTTCCGCGAGGCAGAGCTCGCTCGAGGGGCCCGGGCTACTAAATCCAATTAGCGTGAAATGTAATTGAAAGGTGCCCACTAAATTCGGCTGCGATCGGCCTCGGCCGTGGACCCGCGACGCGATCTCTCTCCCTGAAATTCGAGGAGGATCGTCCGCGCCGCCGAAATATTGCTATAGTCCTCTTTTAAAATTATGCGAACGGCTTGCTCGAAGATATATTTTCAAGTTCTGTTAAATAAACTCTGTCGGAGATACTCGGACTTGCGTCGCGTCGGCTCGTTTTATAGATACTCTTCGATCTCTCGCTTCATTTTTTGTTCGGGAGCAGAGGCCACCCTGAAGCGCACCGACACAACCAAACTTTCCGAATTTTTTTCAGAGCAAGTACTAAATGAAAAAGTATAAGTTGAGGCTTCATCTTTCGGTTCTTTTTAAGGCGAAGTAATCGTAGAAATGTTTACAATCACTCGATTAAATTACTTCGAACGAGCAAATTTAATTTTCAACATTTTCCCGTACCTATTCGTAAACCACATCAGAAATTTGGATTGGAGATCGTGTAATAACGTTATCAGATATTCGCAATCAACTGAAGCAAAAACAGTTTTCTCCCGAAAGATTGCTTTGGAAGAGTAAAATCAACGCCCGAAGGGTTTTTGCTCAGCTTTAGCGTATTTCAATGCGGTCGTGGAATAGAGCAAAATGTTTAACTGCATTCGAATAGCAAGGAGTTAATGTCTTCAGAAACAATGGAGAAACTTCCTATTCGCAACGATTCCCTAAAATGTCATGTTAAAATAATATATTTAGATTTTACACGACTTTTATTATAGTACGTGTTCAACTAATGTATTCGTAATAATAATTGTGGAATTAAAACCTGATAGATTACGCGATAATGTTCCTCTGATCAGGCTTCCAACGATTTAGGTTTTTTTTGTCCGAAACCCCGCGCTGGAAAAAATGGCGGTCGGCTAGTTTGCATCGCTTTATCGCTTGAATCGCGATATTAAATCGCATGAATATTTAAAGATACGTCTGTGTCAGTCAGTCGAAACTTCCCTCGCGCTATTATTCTCTTTTCAGCTCCATTAAACGCGTTCTCCATATATTTTTTTTTTTTGTCGTTCGTCCACCCATAGACCCGGCGAAGCTGCCGCAACTTCCAACCGCGGCTTTTAAAACCAGCCACTCTTCCATTTTTTAATCTTCGCCCAGGAACTTTTCCATTGAAACCCGGCCCGCGCGTTAATTATTCATCGGCTCCGATTACCGTATTATCTCTGCGCTCACGTGTCCGTCCGATAATTCAAACGTTTGACAGGTTTACAATAATAATTCGTGGCCCGGCCGCGGCCGGCCCGAACCGTTCAAAGCTATCCGTCAAAAGTTTGTTATTAGATCGATGCGCGGGTGAAACCGATAGTCCGCGAGGAAACTGAAAAAGGTCGATCTCGTCTTGTCGTATTTGATGCGTTTCACCGAGATTAATTCGCGAACTCCGTTCCAGTAATCGAGTAATCTCACGTTGATCGTTTATTTATTCCTCTTTTATAAGGCTTCATCCCGTTTTTAACCTACCCTCCGCGCTATTTTTTATGCACGGTCCGAGCAGATGTTCACCTGTTATCCTGTTCCTTTCGACAATTTACCGATTTAAAACTTCCACGTTTTACAGCATCTGAACTACTTAACTGCGGATCTTTTCGCGTATTTATAGCGAGCGACGATATTCTGCTTTTTCCAGCAACTATACGTATGTTCCAGTGTACTCGAACGAGGGGAAAAAGCTACTCCCTCTCTGTCGGTACCGGACACACGCACGACAGAGACGAAACGCGTGACTAAAAATGCCCTTTATTTATTTATTGATCTGTTAAGAAGCACTTTGGGTATGAACTCTGCTTATTTTTTTGCTTAAATTGCAGTAGTCAGTTCTTTTTATTTTGAGAAAACAATACAAAAGAATGGAGTATCGTTTACTGCCGCGGTGTTCGCGGATCGGTTAACGAGGACTATCAGAACCGAGCACCGGGAACTATAAATACAGCTGGAGAAATACGGAATTCGTTGAACTGTGAACGCGTTCGGTTATTTACGATGGCAAAGAAAAAAATAAGACAATCGTATCGATTATCGGTTCGAAAGGCCGTGTAACCGCGAGCGCGCGCGCATCATTTGGAAACGTGGGATCCTGAGGCGAAACGAGCGACATTTAAATCCATTTTTTATCTTTACGAGATAGCGAGACCTTTAACGTCTTCTCAGAGTGGCCAGTGCGTTTTAACGAGGCAATGAAACACGGCTGCCAAAAAGATAAAAGGACACTTACACGCGATTCCTTGTTACACTCGTATTATTCCCGTCGTGATCGCTACTGTCCGACTCCACTCCTTGTTCTCCGCATCAAAGTTCGTACCATTCATCACCAGTGTACAGGTATAAGTATTGTTCATGAATTTTATCCGATTTTTTGGTGAGGCGCGACAAAGAAAAATGGAAAACCCAACGCGAAATCTGTATGTACAATAATAGGAAAGAAGTTGTGGTTCGACGACTCAATGACAGCATTTACGGTTGGTTGCTATACGTTTTGGTTGGCCTTACGTCGCGCCGTCTATGTGTAAAAGAAAATATACTTCGATTTTGATACTCTTTAAAATGTCAATATTTTCCTGAAGGCATGATCGCGCAACTTTGGAATTTTGATCCTGTCATAAGGGCGACGAACCAAAACTTTTCGACCACAACATGTCAAAAACAATGTTTTTTTTCGATCTGGTCTAACATGCAGATCTCTGGAAAATACCTACTTTGAACAACTATTTCGTGAGATGAACAACAGTTTCAGATGAATTCCAGTGATTTTATAGAAACGGCTGCGGCGGCTGTGCGCCGTGTGCGGTGGGTGCCTGCGTAGGTTTCATTGAATTATGCCCGAGCCCATTCATGCGTGTGCTTTCTCGCGGGTACAGGAGGCGCGCAACACCACGCAACACGCAACACGCAACACGCAACACCCAACACGCCGGTGACCCTTTCTCCGGGCGTGTGTGTCTGCGCCGCGCCGTATACTCCGTCTGCTCTCGCGAGCCTCCGCACGTATAAATTGGGATATGGAGCGTAACTGTCGAGCGAGAACTGGTTCCACGGAATCAATGGGCCTCCCGCTATCTGATTCACGCCACCTAGGCGTACGTGTCACCTACCGTACAGATAACCGGACGCGTTAATGGCGTCTCACGGTGCCCCGCAGCTACACGGTGATTTACGGCCGAGGCTGGACCGCCTTCTTTTCGTTGTACGACACCGGGAACACCTTCCACGAGAATTAACTCGATCCCGCCGCCGCCGCGCCGATGCCGAGATTAATGTGCAGCTCTCCGCGGTCGATTCCGAGACCGGATCGCGTCGTTTAATTAATTCCCCGCGGACAATTATATCGTGATATCCCGATTGACGCCGAACCCTCCCCTCTCGATCCCCGCTCGATCCCTCGAATGCCACTCGCGTTTTGTCTCGTTTCCTTTCCTCCGATGAATCAGAAATGCCCGGTTGCCGCGCGAGTTATGATCCTTATCCTGCTCACTGATCTGTGACTGATATATGGGTCACTCTTGTTTTAAATAACACGTTGACAAAGGAACTACCTTTCGCGCTACCAACTAACGTTTACCTTCTTACCGGACTACGGATTTTCTGCATTCACGGCAAAAATAACTAATGAGAAGATTTGCCACCCTTTTTCGTCCAACTTGTTCCCCTTATTTTACCGAAGGATAAACATGCACCAGCGAACCCACGACATTTTTTATTCGTATCGTGTGCTATAAACACTTTCAGCTTGAAAGATAATCCCTCAAAATTTTACGTCGCTAACCCCTCGTTTAAGGGTAATACGATGGTAAACACCCGAAACTTTGTCATTTTTTTCTCGGTTGTTAATTAAGATATTAATGTAGGAAACGGAAATATTCGAACTTACCTCTTGTAGAAAAAAAATGTTTATTTCTTTAGGAACGGGATTTGAAAAAATGTCGGTGGGCCGCTGGACCATGCTTATCCTGCTAGATCCTTTCCCGAGAAATTGTTGTTATTTCCACTGGTTGGAAAAGATAGTACAGTATAATAATAAATTCGGACTCATTTCGAAGCTCGAAGTCTCCAGTTTCGCGAACTGACGATCGTCGTTCCCGAAGGGTTAATTATTGCAGAAAGTTCGATGATTCGCCGGTGCGGAATAATTTTCGCGGCGCAATCGTAATTGAAACCGATCGGGTCGCGAAACAACGGGTCGCTCCGGGAAAATTGGAAAGATAATTGAAGGGGCAGGTGGACGAAAGCGCCGAGAATGTTACCCGCGTCCTGCTACCGGAAGTTTCGTCGCGTCGGCCGACTTGGTCGGAAGTTTAAACGTTCGTGGAGTCGTAACGCTGCGGTCGGAGCAGGATATACATACACGTACGCGTACACTCTGCCCGGAATGCTGCTGCCTGTTGCCATGGAGAGAAAAAAAACTTGGGAAGCTTTCACCGAGGCTCGCTAAGTGCATCGTTACATCCCCGCTCATTAGCCCTTGCGAATCATGATTCCATAACGCTTTACCTATTGGCTGCGACGACGCGCGACGACGCGCGACGACGCTTCCTTGTCGGCGCGATCGATACCGTGACGAAATTGAACATCGAAAGCGAGGAGGCTTCTCGACGACGATGACGACGACAGCCTGGATTCGCGAGAGACTCGTCGTCGTCGGTTCCTTGAATTTTAACCGCGACCTCGTTCAATTCAACTGTCACGTTGCTAAATGCGCAGATCTCCTTATGATCTTCGCGCGTACTGCCCCTGACCTCGACGAGGAGGCTTCAGTCTTTCAGGTGTGCGAGATGCTCCAGGTTGCTTCTGATAATCCGTGTCAGCGTGCTGCACCAGATTGTCTACAATACATAGAATGTAGAAATTCGGGTGAACATTCGAAGGAACATCTGGATTTTGGTAAGTGAAACCACATAGTGCAGCACATCGTAGAACTCGACTTAACATCAGCTACAACACTGTCAAGACAAAAATATATGGGATTATTTGAACATCATCGATGACCTTAAAAAAATCTTGAAATCGAGTACAATCAGAACATTTCTTGTATCACCGTATTTGCTTCCTTTAACGGTACAACTTTCAACAACGGAGCTATTTAGATGGTCCGTTTCTTGCGAATCACCCGATATATATTAATATTTCGATATCCGAAAATTGTGGCAATGAACTGATACCGTTTGGATAAAATAGTAGAAAAATAGCAACGGTAAAAAATACGTTTTAATGTACGAATATATGTATTATTATCTTGTCCAGCTCTTTTTATTCCTACGTTTTTTATACATTTTTTATTGAATCCAGTTGTATATTTCTTTAGCTTTTTTTTTTGTGTATGGTTCCTTTTCGTAGCTCTATCGCGCGGAGGAGGAACAACGGGCGAAAGAATCGCGTGCAAGCTTCGAAACGAAGCTCGCGCGACTACTATCATCACAGCCACGGACGAGTTCGTTCGTCACGAAACGATCGGCCGGTAATTTCGTGCTCTGGAAATTGAAGTTCCGAAGGGCACTGGGGCAACCTCGCGGCCCCTCTCTCGATGGAATTTCAACCCCTTAATTGCAAAACGATTTTTGATGGAGATATAAACCCGCCGCGCGCTCGGCCCCATCGACGCGACGAGGTGTAACCAGAGATCCTCTGAGGCTTTCCAATTATTTTCGGCACCGTGTTTTCTCAGCCGCGGTGTTCTACGCTGTGTAAAACATTTTTCTACCGATACCCGTCGGCAAAAAATCGGTAGGTTTCTATGTTTAGCAGCGACAACCCGAAAAGAAACACGAGCTTCCTTCTTGACGCGTCGCAGGTGATGCGGTTCCGGTCTACAGGGCTGACAACCTCTGGTGTAAGGAGAATATTTGTAACGATAACTAGAAAGTAGAAAAATCATTCGGCACAAAGAAGTTCGAAAATCAAGGGACTCGTAGGGGGCGGAACGTTCGGGTGAAGTGCTAAAAGCGAATACCTTTTCGATCGACTGTACAAGTATGTAAAGTGTCATATTATTTAGTTCGGCTGCGGCGTTGTGAATAGAGAAAGATAGAGAAAGGGAGGAGTAAAAGGATCGCGGGTCGCCGAAAGCGTGTTCAACTTCTCGTTTCTCTGGCCGGTTTCACCGTGAGGGGCAAAAGAAACGGTTCACAATGGACCGGCGCGGCGCGCGGCAACTGTCTCGCTGGCGACTCGACCCATTATTTATTAAAGATCCATTCTTTTTATCGGAGGATAGTTTCTGGGCCCCCTGTCTTTGAGCGACGTCCCCCGGAAAACTTTGCCGGGAGAAAAGAGATTGGCTACAAACGTAGCTGCCGTACACGGACACGATTCTCCGTTGGTGTTGGCGGATACAGAGGACGCAGCTGAAGAAGAGGAAACGTACCGATCGCCGATAGCGATCTTATTGTCGCAGCGCTCGTGTGGAGGAGGCTTAAGGGGTCGAGAGATCTTCTCCTTCTCCTTCCCCTGTATATCTTTCTCTCGGTTCCCTCTCTGTTCCTTTCTCCTTCTCCCGGTCTCGCGATTTCATCCTACGGCGACCGCATAGAGTAAATTACAAAGCTGATTGTCAATAACCCGTTACAAGGTACTTGGCGATGTCCCGTGTGAGTTTCTTACGCGATCATTGAAAACGCTCGACCTCTCGCACGCCAAGCTTTATAAACGGGCAAGATGATAGATTCCGTAAACCGTTTTCTTCGACGGAGTTTGCTTAGTTCACGACCGTGGATGGCCGAGACTCCTATTCACCCAAACGCCGCTCCGTCTAATGAATAAAACATGAGGAACTGTTACTTGCGCCGGTTAGAGATTCATTATTTTCGGTAATACGCGCTGTTTACCTCCCACCAGATTAAAATGCTCAATTAACTCGCTAATGTTCACTGTTACTCGTCGACGCTCGATGCGTCTATACAACCCACTTCGTTCTTCATTCAAAACCGAAACTGAACCTAACCCAACCCAGTCAAAACTGTTTCAACTCGAAAGTTAAACGTTTCTTCGGACCTACACAATTCCATTTTATATTCGTCTCATGGATACGAAATTGATACAATACCTCGTAGAATGGAAAAATTCATTGAAATGCATTTAATGCAAAAAATATAGTGAATAATGATACAGCGATTTGTAGTGGCGACTCTGACAATGAGTCACCATTCGATTGCCAAGGGTTAAAAACAGGAATAATATGTCGTTAATGAAATCAACATACCTCCTCCGCAGCATAGATCAAAGAAGAGAATACCAGTTTACATTTCAGGAGCTGTTTTCGTTCTCGAATAGAAAAGCGGCAAAACGAGTAGCAGATATTTTCGCTGGTAGTCGGAAGGATGTAAAAATCGAGCTTTTTGGTAGCAGACTGTTGGAAAAAAGGTCGAGCACAAAAGAGCGAGTCGCAGTATATATTTCAAGAAACAATTACCGTCTGCGCAAACTTGTTCTCGTTCGGTAGAAAAGTTATCTCATTTTATAAGTGAAATTCTCATCTCGCGATTTCATCAGGCAGTTTCCTCGCCCTGTTCCGCGTCCGAGGTCCTTTCATCTGGATAAAAATTTCGCCGGTGCCCCCTGTTACCCCCGCGAAATTATTACACAGAGGTGGTATGGTGTTCGTGTATCGAGCAACGCCTATTCGCAGCGGATGGCCACTGCGACGCGACGCGACGCTACGCCGACGCTGCGCGCCGCCTTTTGCATCCAATTCCCTCGATTCTACGGCGAGCTGGCCCGCGTATTCCCGGCTTATTGAAAATTTTATTCTTATCCGTTCCGATGGAATCTTTATCTCGGGGCGACAGGGCTCGGTTGTTCGCGATACACGCAGATCCAATCAACGGAAAGGCAGCGCAGCGCCGCGACCCCGCTTAACGGAAAAACGCTCGCGGTCGTTTCCTTGCAAATAATCATATATTAATCTTGTTAGAAAACTCCAGCGAGATTAACTTCGCACCGCGGTCCTTTTCATTGATTGAACTGGCCAAAAGTCGATTTCAAAAATTCCAAAAAATTTTACCTGGTAACTAAAATCTTTATTACTTGCTATAGTTTAATATATGAGAATACTAACTGTTTTTTTTTTATCGTTCAGGCACTCACGAAGTGCTCTACTTTACTACGTTAAATTAATTAAAGCGGCTCGATCACCAGCTCATTATTCGGTACGATTGCCAACAGCTCCCTTTTCAAGGAGAACGTGTTAGAAACTTTCAATCTTGATGCACAGGAAGTTTTCGAAATTTGATTTCCTACATTTTGCTTGTCCTTAACGCCCGGTAACCATACTTTCAACAAAATAAGAACGAGCCAACAGTTAAAACTGAAGGGAGGAATCCGTATTTAAGAGAACATACTTTTTAATGAACCTCGCGTACAATTAAATTGTGAACATTTACGATCCATTTTATCCGATAGTAAGTAGTTGACGCGCGGTGATTGTTATACGTGATTTTATCTGAAATTAAGAGGTCGTCGGAGAAATTATTCGTATCAATTAGGGGGAATGATATTCGCTTTTATCCGTACAGATATTTCGGATTGTGATTCGCCTGTGTATTTATTTCTGTACGGGGATCGCTTTATACGAAATTAATTAAATAGCAATCACAATAAATACGCGAGACGATGATATAACAAGCGTTATTATCATTAATTCTCTAAAATGATAGTTGAATTTAAGGATGAATGAAATCTCGTCGAGATTTTAAGAGAGTTCTCAACTTTCGATTTATCGTACCGAACGATGTGATATTTTAATCATATGTTAAAGAAAACAATTGTTTTATCCTATTAGCTTTTTATACGGAACTGTATGTTTTTATCCAGGTAGGCGTATAACGTATCCCGGGACGAATTCGCTGCCCATAGCACTTTCGTATTTCAAGGTTGTTCGATGTCACTCAGTGCCATTTCAATCTTCGTGCCATGTCGTTCAGGGGACACTTGTCAAAATGTCTCCCCTAAAGCAGAGTAAATTCTATTTAATTCTGAATTGTTTTTAGAAATTGGTGATAAAATACTTTGAAAAATCTCCACGAAGAAGCGAACTTTCCAACTCAATGACAAAAAGCGAATGTTTTTTCATATTGAACACCGGCATGCTCCTTCTTTCATTCGGTGAATTCTCGAATAGGTGTTTGCGCTATAAAGCGAGTGGTAATTTCCGAAAATAGTCCATGGAACGGTGAATTTGCATAAACCGACGGTATCGTGTTACAAGAGGCTCTCTCGGTAGAACTCGATACGGTACGGAAAGAAGCGGCTTATTACCCGAAATCCTCGAGAATTCGCTACATCCTCGAAACTCGGCGTCGTCGACGGTCTACAGAAAAGAGTCGTGTAATATATACTCTGCTCGTCCTGTGTATGCAGAGAGGAGGACACAGACGGTCCATGTATTCTCCGATAGAGAAATACAATTGTCGATGCGTGGTGGCGCAGCTGCATAAGGAAACGCGCATACAGAGAGAGAGAGAGAGAGAGAGAGAGAGAGAGAGAGAGAGAGAGAGAGAGAGAGAGAGAGAGAGAGAGAGAAAGAGAGAGGTGTGAGTGAGTGAAAGAGAAAGCGAATCGGCAGAAAGAAGAAGAAAGAGAGAGGGGAAACCGTACCGATCCGATAAGAATCTCATTGTCGTCGGTGGTAGCCGGTGTGGAGGAGCCTTAAAGGACGAGGGGAGTTAGGGGAAAGGTCGCGGCGACCGCATCGAGCAAATTGCAACTCTGTCGAAACTATCGGACCGAGCGGATCGCCTGGAGAAGAATGCGCGACACGATTGTTAGGGTCTGGTTAGTCCCGGGCACCTTTTCATCGCGTACGTCCCTGTCGTGGTGTAACCTCCTCCGCGGTGATAACATCTCTGGAACAGTGGGGCGACATCGGTCTCCTTTTTTCCTCTCTCTCTCTCTCTCTCTCTCTCTCTCTCTCTCTTCCTTTTTCTGAACCCTCTTTCTGTCTATCCTATTTATCTCTCTTTTTTTCTTCGACTGGCAAACAGAACGACAGAAAGAGACACAAGGGCGCGCGCGCGCGCGCGCGCGTTCACGCACACGCACACACACAGGGGCACGAGTTTACACGGCCTGTTTCACCGCTCTATTCTTTCCGTGCATAGTTGGGTTTATCTGTGAGAGGCGAAATTGTCATTCGATGCCATGAGAATTCGATTTTCAGCCGAGTCTTGCGGTGACAAGGGTCCCGGGCCCAATTCCAACCCCCTCGCACCCCCTTCTTCTTCTTCTTCTTCTTCTTTTTCCTTTTGCCTCAAGATGAATCCTGGTCTCCGTGTCGCAGGACCTACTACCAACAATATTGTGAAACGTCCTGTATCGTGTGTCCTCCGAGTACAGTTTGGATGCATCCTCTCGGATACGTTGGAAATCGGGGAACAGGTACATAATCCGAGAAAGACGATATACATAGTCTTCGACTGTTTTCAGGGGACGACAATGCGAGAAAATCGCGGGCACGAGTTTCTCCTTTGTGGAGCACGGGAAGCATCGTCCTCTCTTCTTCTTGGGGGATGCAGATGGTTACTTGTAATTTTCAGGACGTCGCGCGTCGACTCCCTTTGAGCGGAAACGCGCTTCCCACGGATAATGGAATCGAAACAGTTTAGATCGGCCCCGGCCACTCGCTATCCCAAGCTTTCTACGAACGAAACATTTTTCTTGCGTTAGGACCGCCCGCTACGGATGATGGCACAAACGTTTCCCTAGGACCAAACGCTTTTGCATTTCGTTGGCAACACTGAACGGCGAAAAAACAGTTTAACTGATTGTTCGTAGTACATACGAAATGGATCTAAATACCTTCCTCAGACTATTTCACCTTACTTTATAAAAATAACACGAATGCGTCTATCCAAATGTTGGAAAATAAAGCGTATAGCCGGATAAGATACTGAAAATGAAATCTTGTGACAAATTTCAATGCGGTAATCCCTACCACGAGAATAGGTATAGGGTGAGCACGGTTTCATGAATTATGCTCTATTTCTTCTGTTCTGTTAAACAAAAAGTTGCAAAAAAATTCATGAATGTTCTACCCAACAGCACAGGTGACAGTGAATTATTTCAGAATTTTCAGGTGCAAGATCGATTTTCAAAAAAATTCGGTAACATAAAGTTGCCATTGATGTTGATGATGATGATGATGATGATGTTATTATGTTAATTGTGCGTCAAAACCATTGGAAAGAAATGGATATTTCGTAATGAAGGTTACGAGATACCGTAATTTTGTCTAACTCGATGGTGCAGTGCAAGCGATTAATGTGAATATCATGATGATCATTTTCTATTCGATATTGTGAAGAGTTTGTAAAGAGTTCGTGGAGGTATTGATGCGAGGATAAACATTGAAATTCCCTAGCCGTATGTTACCGTCGATTAGGCTTGTTGATCGTTGACCGTGGTGTGTAATTTACGACGGCAACTCCCCCACAGTTACATCGAATAACGTATCCGTTTTTTGCGGCGCTGCGTGGCCGTCGGGGGAAAACAATTCCGCTGAAAAGTCCCACGTAAGGTGAACTAAGATAAAACGTATGTATATAAACGGCCTTGTCGAGTGTCGTACAAGTTTCCCTTCCAAATGTCCTCGTATTAGCATATTACGGTCGTTAAGGCGTAGCGACGTGTCGCGGGTAAAAAAGTCAAAAAAGAAAAAATTAGCAATCGCGTGTTAAACCCGTCGAATCGTTCGGCCGGGACGCGAATTAGCATTTTTTCGTGACCCGTGACGGAAGCATATTCCGAAGCACATTCTCTCCGTTCGCGTATTCCGACAATTTTATTACATCGAATATCATTTCACGCTCGACAATGTTCCCCTTTACTCCCGTTCACGACCGCCGCGCGCCGACGCGTTTCTTTCTTCTCTTTCTTCTCTTCTCTCCCCCACCCCCACAGCCATCTCTTTTTCTTTTCTCGTTTGTGCTTTATTTATAGTAATCGTAAAAGCCTTGACGCTGCTTGAAACAGTTGCTTTCCTTGAGAATGTTCTAATTAAAACGGACACTCGCAGAAAGAATAATTACAAAGCTTCTCTCATTGTTATCGCGTGTTTGATTCAATAAACTGCTGCAATTCTCTATAATTAGGCTGCGATTTCTTATACAATAATAAATTTTCCACTTTCGTAAACTACGCTCACCTTCGTGCGCTCCTTTGACGTTCTTACCCTGATCTTCGCCTTCGCTTCGGGTTTTAACTCGGTATATTTAACTTGGTTTCACAGTCACCATTTTATATTTTCTGTAAATACATGCACGAATTTTATATTTCAGATTAACAAATATCCGGATAAATAAATTCGTCCGCATAAGTAAGCCAATTTGAGAGAAATCATACATTTATCGTTGAAGTTCATTGAATTCAATCCCCCGAAATTGAATAACGAAAATGACAATTTTAATATTCTGGGTGGAAATAGACCAAAGTACAGCTGTTCGTGAAATGACAAGAATGTATTTATTTATGGGGTTGTGGTCTAACGAAAGGAGAAACTTGAAAAATTCAGAGACCGACGAAATGGCGAACAGTTCCAGCTAGAATTCGCGCGCGGTTCAAGAGCGTTCTGTGTTTGAAATCGCGTGCTCATTCGATTAACAGCATTTAATCCAGCCAAGTTTTGTCCTGGCCGAGCCAACAAAGGGACCGCTCTCGAGGAAAAAGGGGCAAATCGACTTAATCCTTGGGACAGGTAATCTGCGTCGCGCGATTCGCTGTTGCGTCAAATACACTTGTTCCGGCGCGGCGTCTGGGAAACCGGAGCCAGACAGCGTCCGGTATTTTCCGTCGGTCATCCGGCGGGATTTTAATCCGGGACAGAGGGCGTGTGCGCGCCTACAGCCTACCAAAAGGAAAAATACTAGTCCAACTAACGCCCGGAACTTTCCAGACTGTCGGGAATCGGGAGAGAGAGAGAGAGAGAGAGAGAGAGAGAGAGAAAGAGAAAGAGACAGACGAGTTCGAGACAGTTTCCGCGAAAGCCGATACCCTGCAACGATGGAATTATAGTACGCGATTTCGTGTCTCGCGTTCCTCCTTCTAATTGAATTAAACTTCTCTCTGTTACGTGTACTACGGAGCCGTTCAAAGGAATCTCAGCGATCAACTTTTTCCGCGGACCGGAAGTTCGCGAGTTGCCGCGGAAGATGCTCCATCCCCCTCCTGCAAATCTGTTTTCTACCCTCACTGTCCTTTTTTAGCCATTTTAATCGAACGATCGTGAATGGACACGCTAGGATTACCGTTTCCGAGTTCAACCGTGACCAATTTATTTTTACAAAGGGATGCTAGATTAGATTTTACTTGTTCATGGCCAAACGGGACCATCGCGAGAAAAAATAGCGAACGCATAAAAGTTCATCAAGTAAAGAAAAGCATCTTCTCTGTCGACCAAGATATCTTTCTCAATGCTTTTCGTTTTACTATTACATCAGATCGTAAAGATGCATTCGTAGAGAGTTATAAGAGTTTATAAAGATTTATAAAATAATGTGAAACACGCAACTTTTATGTGTTTATGAAAAAAATGATGAATGGAAAAAACTTGTGAAGGCATTACAGGAATTTAAGTATATTTTTAAGGAAGAAAAGGAAATATTTTTTCTTTTGATATGATTCTAATTATCGTCAATTACCTACGTATCGTTTTAAATAAATGATTACAACGACAAGAGGACAAGAGGACAAGAGGGAACACGAGTGTTGAAACATTGAACAAGAAAATGTCGAAGGAGTGTTTGCAGTGAAGCAACCAGGAATGTTAAAACATCGATCGAAGCACGGCATTTTGATTTTCAATTGGGCGGCAATTCGTCGAGGGTCGAGAGGACGCTCGGCATGAATGGGAACGTGCGCCCCCTTTGAATCGCGTAATCGGCCCCAAATGGGGAATTCGGCTTTTTTACGGGGCCGAATTACACGGTCCACGGATGTCGCTCAAAAACGGAAATCCCTTGTCGCCGGCCCATGAAAGGCGACCGATATCGAATGACTCGAGTTTTCCCAGAAGAGTTCCGTTTGACGCACGAGTTTAACTATGCCTGGACTTAATGAAATCCGAGTACCATTCCAGCTTAGCGTACGAAGAGTCATACCGTGATCCGGATTCTGATGGAAATCAAACACTCCCGTGACGTCTCGTCAAATCATTTTCTTACGAGTCTCACCGAATTCTTCGAATGCTTCGAGTCACCCTTTTCTCGCTTTTATAAAATCAATAAACTTTTCTAAATGGAACCTCCAAAAAATGTGTCAACTTGTCTGAATATAAATTGAGGCTTTGGCACACTGTAAAGGATGTATAAGGACAATAATTTCACAGGAAATTAATATACGCAGTCGAAATAAATTTTATCATATTCTATAAAGTTTTCTTAACACGTTATGTCACCTTCATTTTATAGAATAACACGAATTTTAAGACGTTATATTTCTACCGTCAAGATTAACTGCAAGATTGACACTTTACATATAGAAACTTTAAAAAAACTGCTATTTATTTGAGGACAACCTAAGAAAAATAATTGAAATCGATGTAAATACTAATAGACAACGTCCAACAAACAATTCGTACGAGAAGCAACGAGAGATTCTGGATCCAGAGCTCGCGAACGCAAGTACAATTTCGTCAGCGATAAATCCTGGCTGGCACAAGGGCCGGCGCTTATACCGGTTGCTCATACTGTCAAAAAAGAAAGTTGAAGCTCGAAGGCTTTCAAGATACCGAAGAATTCCGAGCGCGCTTCACCGTTCGAGATAATATCAAATGATATTCTCGAGTCGCGTGAAAGTTTGCAAACAAGAGTATTCGAGTACCGCCGCTATCTTATCTCCGCGAATCTCTATCCGTGTCTCTCTATCTCGGCGTTGCGCGTTGTCCGTGCATCTCGAGGGTGGAAATAATTTTCCGCTCGGGATCGAGCAAACAGAGAAAGAGCTGCTCGCAGTAGGTATAGGTATGGCAGCGTGACAGGAAGACAGCGCGCGAGATGATGATACACACGCTCGGACAGATGTTGTACGCTTTCGAGCTGGTTCCTTTTCGAGCGATCGATCTAATCCTCGATTCGTACGCGGTATCGCACGCTGGCAAAGGATTAGAGTATTAGAGAAACGAGCGTACACGCGGCCACGTGCACGAGGCTGACGCGTGCGCGTGCGCGCGCGCGCGCGCGCGGATCACACAATAGGATCCGTCGCGAATCGATCGTTCGGTCGGTCGGTCGGTACTTTCGGGCCAAGGAATCGTCGGCACACGTGAGAAGCGTCTAATTAACGGGCTCGTTCGCTCATCAGCCTCAATTAGGCCGATTAATTCGTCTCGTTACGCTCTGCACGACGGGACGCCGCGCCGCGCCGCGCCGCGCCGCGCGCATTTGCATCGTCAGCGGCGCACTTTTTTCTTACGAGGCGGAGCCGAGCGACTACCCGTATCTCTATACAGGGTGTTCTTTGCCAGAAAATTATCCCTGCATACTTATCCAAGAAAACTTACCAAAAGTGATGTCGAGTTCAACCTTGAACATTATAAAATTGCTCTCATTAAGAAAGATAATACTCTACGTATCTGTTACCGATATAGAATAAAATACAGAAATTTCATTGTTCCATAATTCTTTTATAATTTAAAGTATCAAATTACGTATCAAGTATAATGGATTGAATTCAAACGTAAAACAAAAATTGATGATATATTTATTGCACGCTTGCTCCGTGAACGGTATATCGACTGTAACAAAATAAAATTTCTTATCAGTTTAAAGGAAATTAATAACAATATTTATTAGACTGTTCGAAATCTTCGTCACGACTCGATATTGTAAGACCGGGGGGGGGGGGGGGGTTAATTCGAGATAAAGGATTGGAAAGGGTAGATACATTCAGTTTGGCGAATTCCATGAGTCTTTTAGCGACAGGAAAATATCCCGAGCGGCAGTCGTCGCGATGTATCAGGCCGTGTGGAGTCGTGATAGGGCGAGGCAGATGGAATTCGCAAAAATTCGGCTAGCATCCGGGAAGAGACGCGGGATTCAAGTCCGCGTCGCGATGCCTTGCAAGTGGATTTAGATAAACCGGGGGTCTTCGCGTAGGAATCCATATCTTTCGGGGCTAGTTTCCAACCAGCCAAAGGCATTCTTTACTCGCGATATCCTCTCTGTCTCTGTCTCTCTTCCACCTTGATAAAACGATACCGATCCCAGCCTGAACGAGAACCGAGATCGGGGACGGATTAAACGGTTTTCTATTTCCTCGGTTGCCGGCGATAACGCTTTCCGCAAATTTGCTTAATGATAAACCGGGAGACCGTCTCCGAGACTTCGGCGATAGAGCGGATCCTGAAATCGATAGGTGCTATTTCTAAACAACGTTCCCGAAGCACAGTGTTTCGGACAGAGCACCGCGATACTGGAATCCGTAGTTCAAGTTGTGAAAAAGGTGCTAATGGATTTCCTTCGTAAGGATACGATCAGAACAAGCTTTGCACGCAATCGATTTTTCGTTGCAGTTCATTTCTTATTAAAAAAAAAAAAACATTTGTAATTTTGTAATGTAAAGACTACGGATTTTTATCTATATAAATAAAAATCAAATGCTGTTCCTTGGTAAGAGCATCACTTGAGAAAAGCTGGTCCGATTTGGCCAATTTTTTTTTGTAAATGTTCGTAATAGTCCGAATAAGATTTTTAGGGAAAGAAAAAATTGGAAATGTTGCCCAGAAAAATGGTTATAAAAGTGCTTTTTGATACAACATATTTCGATACAACAAAAAAACGAACGTCGTAGCTTTTAATCAATATTTCAATGGGAATTTACATTGTCGACAGCAAACCAATCGAAACAAAGCATTTCTTTGTTTACACATTTCCAATAGCTTTTCACAAATTGACAAAACGATCACAAACAAATTTAAAGAAAGGACAGGACAACATCTGTTCGGGTCAGCTAGTGTTAAATAAAAATTGTTTGTCTTAATTGTGAGAAACAGAAGCCGAATAAAGTTGTCGTTCTTTCATATAATTTCATAAAAACGAAAATAATATATCGATTTCCTCGAATACTTGTAGGCAATCCTTCTGCTGTTTAAAATTTTATCTACCCATTTTTCTTATAGATGCGTCAAATCTGAAAATCCCATTAACAAGTTGACTGTGAGATCACCCGTACGAGACCTATATCGAACAGAGTCATATCGATTCTTTTCAATTCTATTTAAGGATCGTAAAAATATGTTATTGTTCAGCTAGCTGCTGAACTGATTTTTAGGAACACAGTGCGACGATCGAATTTCGATTAGATAAGGGATGCTCGCTGCGCGCCCCGTAGAACATGTAAATTCCATTTTCTTCCGAGGGGACAGTATACATAATCCGCGTATTAGGTGTTCCCATGAGTAATTCATTGTTTTCGGGGCAAGATGCCAATGTAATTTGAATCCTGTAGCTCCTCCCACACTCGTGCCCGATCAAAATAGCGTGGGACGTCGCCGGCCAATGATTAATACACTATTGTCCATAATTGCTGCAGCAAAAATGAGTCTGCGACGATGTCGAATAACTGTTGATTCGGTTACGTTCGAAGTTGAGTGGTTTCCGTTGAAAAAATATTTGGAGGTGTTTGAAAATCGGGATGCAGATAACGGTAATGTTTCATCTGAAATCTCGTTGGCCACTGAATAAACAGGTTGGGCCATTATCCCGGTTGTACGGACGGGGATGCCCAGTAAAATCGTAGTTCGTGAGACAGTATCGAAAACGTGACCGGGTCTGCAGGAAGGCAGCACAGCATAGCAGCCCGATCGAAAATCAGCTGGTTGCTCCGTAGGATAATAGATAATTTTCTCCCTTCTTCGACATTATCGCGCACAATGCACGAGGATGTGTACCGTGTATACGGTGGAAAGAGAAATGGTTACCAGACAGGAAGCACAGGCTGTACACGGCGAGAAGGGAAGGCGAAACGAAACGAAACGAAACGAAACGAAAGGAGCGAAGAAGCCGCTCCTCTACACGGCCGGGGCCCGTTTGGTTGGTGGATCTCGAAGCTTATCGTGATCTACCAGGCAAAAGGGCTCGCTTCCTTCAATTAACGAGGAAAAATGGCCGGCCTGGCCGGCTACATCTTTATTTTCCGCGGCCCCTGCCGTATCGGTTCCTCGCGTGAATTATTAAAACGGCACCACCGGGCGATCCACCTTCCTTCACCTCTCCCCCCCCCTCTCTCTCTCTCTCTCTCTCTCTCTCCTCTACCTCTCATTCTCATCGGTCACGGGATCCCTCGATCACGATTGAAGCGAAAGACCCATGGTCCCGTAGCGTCGCGTCGCGTCGCGTCGCGTCGCATCGCGAACGGGCCACATTCCGGTGCCCGGGGTTCCACGTGTAATTTGGATAAATACTTGCGGCGGTTCGCGGTTTCGGGAATGGCCGGCTCGAACCGGCCGACACAGGATATTTAAGCCGCAGACTCTCTGTTCCGCGGCTCGAATTACCTAAACGCAGGAATTCTCTGATTGCGAATGGGCCCCGGTTAATGGGCAGGTGTCACGCCGATGGTATGTATTTCACTCGGCCACTCTACGCTCGGGTACGGCTAAAGCGCCGGTTACTAAATAGCAAGACTCGGCCTGCCTGGTTAACTGATGAATGGTCGACCCTTCGCGCACGGGTCAGACCCAACTGGGCAAACAACACGAAAATACCTAGCCGATCCTGGACGGACCTGCGATCCGACACCGGTGTCTCGAAAATTGAACCGTGAATTAACACTTTGCTGCCAGACACCCACCCTTCAACACCCTCGTTCCCAGCTGATCTGTGCGATAGACTACTGCTGAAACCTTTTTAGTTTGAATTTTCAATCGAATTTTATTCCTTCGAATCACATATAAATTGCTCTCTTGCAACCGATGGATCGCATCGGCACCAACATTATTTCCCACATGTAGTCGATCAATGCGTTGGCAAGCTGTTCTGGTTTTTCCTGGTTTTCGCACAACTTAACGCAGATGATTTAAATTTCCCGTAAAGATCGAGGCTCGCAGCGAGTCGAAAATATCGCAGAGTCCGCAGGAAGCCTAGAATGTCTGGGAGTACTCGAGTCTTTGCCAGGTGTGGCTTAAAGAGCAACAGGGAGAGGAAGAAGAGCGGGACGGGACGTGGAAGCGTGGAACGGTCAGAAATTAAGGAAGCCAGGTCGCCTCGGCACGGCGCGGCTCGGCTTGGTGGTAGGGGGTGCGGATGTTGCACCCGTGGAGACGGTAGAGCAGAGGACACCGTGGGCGATAATTAAGACGGACGCTGATTTCGCGATAGCGGCTTAGTCCTCACGACGAGGACCCACCCGCCCTCGTAAGTACAGGAGGTAACTGTACTCGCGCCGCACACGAACCACCTCGATACACGGTCTCGGCTGCACACGTGCAACCGGCAAGAATGCATGAACGTTGACCGTCGGACGCACACAAATCCGTAGAAAAGCATGTACAGGCGAACGTGCACTCAAACTCTCCATTATAGCCGAGGTCTCCACGGTTCTCCTCTTAGTAGTAAGAAGATTCCATAGTCGGTCGACAGCGAGAGGAAGGGGAGCCGCGGGAACGGGCGTAGGAGAGACCGCGAGAGCAATAGAGAAAGGACATCCCGCAGCATCTCACGGAGAACCAGGGGATGACTATACGGTGCGCCTGGAGGAGTCGACCGGCCAAGATTTATCGGCCTCTTACCGATACTGAGCCGTGCTCAAAATGCTGCAAAACACGGGGCGAGTGTGTGCGGGGGGGTCTCCTCGTATATATATACGGCCCTGAGCCGGATAACGAGGCGCTACCGCCACGGTAAATAGCCCCCGGTCATTTATTAGCTGAATTTATCTTGCCACGCGTCGAACAAAGGGATACGGACTATACGGCGTGCTTGTTGTCTTCCCTTCGGATCCTCCGGCCCGCCTCTCTTCTCCCTGGCCCTTATCCTTGCTCTTTTACCTCGAGGCTTCTCTTCTTTCTCTCTTCCTCCCTCCTCCTCCCCCCCCTCTCTCTCTCTCTCTCTTTCTATCTGTTCCTCTACGATTCTCTCGGTTATACGGGAACGACGGTGTCCTGGCCGCCCTCAACCCCACCGACCGCGGGGAATCACCCGAGGCACCTGCGTGGTGGTTCGCCTTATCTCCGTGAGACTATCTGCTGGCCGGAATTATCGGTGAATCCGAAAAATGACGGTATTAAGATTGGCGCGGTTGCACGGAAAACGAGAGAGACAAAGAGAGGGAGAGAGAGAGAGAGAGTGAGAGAGAGAGAGGGTGGGGGGGGGGGGGTGAGGGGATTGTTGGAGAACAGACTGCTAGAAGAAGAGGCAAAATCCCGTGAAGGTAGAAAGAGGGTACGGTGTGTGTATACACGGTCGGTTGGTCCGCGGACCGAAGCATGGTAGCGACTATGACGGCGGGGCAAGGTAACGGGCACGTAAAAGGAAACGCGTGTTGTACGTGTGCGGAAAACGCCCGGCCAGATCCCGCGAGCGTTGATTTGCAATCGTACGTGCGCGGACCGGAATCGGTACCAGCCGCTACGCCGAGCCGCGCCGAGCCGCGCCGAGCAGATAAGTATGCGCGAGCTTTAACGGCAGGATATCGAACCGGTTTTTATGGGCCCGATTAATTTGCCCGTGGTGCGTGGCACCGCGAATTGTTGCGCCAACGATGTCCTCTTCCGACGGATTCGTGGGAAGCATTTCAGTGGATGAGAAGAGGCCGAGAAGGCTGGCCGATGCACGCTGATGGTTTGGGATTGTACGATTAGTTCAAATATATTCATGATTTTATTTGACGTCGTCGCATTCACTCATTATAATTTAGTTTTCTATGCAGAATTCCAGACAATGGTACGGTTTAAGAAGCTTATATTAATTCCAGTTCGTTGCAATTTAGGTGGAAAATTTATATTTTACATATAGATCCGCTGTCTATTCAATAGTATTGTATTCACGATTTTATTTAACATCAATATACTCGTGTATTATAATTTTATTTTCTATAGAGAATTCCAAACAATGGTATGGTTCAAAAACCAATATATTCATATATTTATTATATCATCTTCATGTATTACTTAACATCTTCGTATTCACGCATTATAATTTAGTTTGCTGTAGAGAATTCCAGGCAACGTTACGATTTAAGAAGTTTTGTTTTAATTTTATTTTAATTTTGAATGTTTCTTCTTCGATCACACATTTAGTACGCCTCACGAATACTGCTGGTTTACAACGAGCACACGCGTGCCTTCGTGATCAAACAGAGATTGAACGATGTCATGGCCAAGTGTCTGTGCCATTAGATGGGCTTTTCCTATTTTCCAAGCTTCAGTCAATCATCCTGAGTCACTCGAAGCGATTGCAAGAGGTAGATCAATTTGAACCCGTTAACTGCTACATCGGTTCCTATAAAAGTCACATAAAATCAAAACAACTCAATCAATGGAACAATAGAAAATACAACGTTTATTCCAACTAGACTGAGATTTTGATTCTCGATTTTGTTTTACTAGTTCCCACCCGCTGTCATTTCTCTTCGGCCGACAGGCGCACCAGTATTTTTATAGCCCCGGTCTAGTTCTCAGGCGACAAAGAACTTTAACTTATTTAGTTGTATAAATTTCACGAAAGCGCTGGGATTAAACGTCGGCCCGGATAACTACACGCGTGAAATACTGGGCTCGTGCCATTTTTCTCGCCCCTTTTTCTTCCCTCTCTCTCTCTCTCTCTCTCTCTCTCTCTCTCTCTCTCTCTCTCTCTCTCTCTCTCTCTCGCCCTCCACCCCTTCCGTAAATCAGATTCGCAAAGTAGAGTAACAGCGTAATGCCTAAAGTCAACGGGCGATTGTTCTGTGAACTTGAACTGGGTATCGATCCTAGTATTCTTAATCTCTAAAAATTACAATGGCACCTTGCGCTGTCTCCGTAATATCCCATTTCTCATGTCCAAGAAGTTATGGCTAATCGTGAATTACAAACGAAATGATAATATTCATTCCCAGTGTTATTATTATAATTCGTGGCTGTAAATTTTAATCGGTTCGAATAGTCGAGTGCAAAGTGTTAACGTTTGCCAGTCGGAGCTATTTTAACTGGAAAATTAAATATTTCTTTCGACCTAGAATAATTCCATTCTACTATATGGTTCTCTTCGTATTGATTTTAATGTATATCTTCGAGTACAAAGGGTTAATACATCGATGCTTGCGAAATGTTAGGTAGACAATTCCAAGAAAGGAAACGACAATAAAAATTGTATTATTTGTCGAGTAGAAGATTTGAATATGTATAAAACGTGAACGACGCGACGCGACGTCTGTCGCTTCAGTGGCAGCAGCGATTGTCTCTGGCGGGAAACCGGGGGATAAGGTGCAATGCGTTCGGTTAACCGGAGACACGTTTCGCTCGGGCTTTCGTCACGTCATTAAGCCCGGCCGCGGTGCGGCGCGGTGCGGCGCGGTGCGGCGCGGTGCGGTACGGCGCGGTGCGGCTTGGCGTTAATGCCCCGGGGAGCATCGAAGGCGGGGAGGGACGGACGGGCCACGGGCAACCTCGCCGAGATTTATCGGTTTATGGGCGCCGTCGATCGGTGCCGATCCGGCCACGGCTGAAAGGGTCGCAGGGTCGGGACCATCCGCGGAGACCACGACCACGAAGAGGGCCGGCCCGCGTTTCTCTGTCGCGCTGCTCTCTCTCTGCTAGCCCTGCTCGCCCTTGGGGTTAAGTGGCACTCTCCGCCGACTTTTATAATTATTTCCTACGGAGGCGAGATCGTTAATCAGTAATTGGACGAGCGGTTCCCGGCCCGGGAAACCGGAGTGCACGTCGCACCGCGCGGACCAGACCGTTCGCGCGGCTTATTACGTTGTTGAAAGAGTTCACGGTGACTGGACCGTCCACCCGGGACGTTTATGGTTCCCTTTAACGGCGGATTTATCGGCTGGCGACTCTCTGCGGGATCGATGCACCGGCTTTGATCGATCCCCGCGACAAACGAGTCGTGATCGTTGCTGGACCGTGATGTTTCGTCAATTGGAATCTAGTGCGAATGCAAAGACGTGATTAAAAATAATAATTGTCCTGTAATTTGTCGTTTCTATATTTAGAATTGCTGAAGCGATTCATAACTAATCGGGTTTCTGGAGGTTGTACAAAGTGTCGTTTTAGATATCACGTTACACCATCTGATTCACAATACATTGACTAATAACCTCAGTAGGTGCATACGAGCTTAATCCCTTGCTGTATTTTAACGAGTCAGACTGATGACGAAGATTTTATGCCTTTCTTTTGCGATGAAAATAAATTTGATTCGTTTGTAATAAATACCTAAACATCAAAATAAATGTAGCCAAACTACATATATATATTTTCTTTCCTGTTCTACGGCATTTTTGGGGATAAATACGTTATTTATCACTGTAAAGAAAATGTTACGTCAAGGGGTTAAACACGCAATAAGAAAGTGTCGGAATTCATTGCAAGTAGATAAGTAGACCATCCGTCCATCTCTTCCTTTAACGATTTTAATAGGTTGGAAATCGGACAGTGCTATTTTGTGTTTCACCCACCATGATTTCTTGTAATAAATTCGTGAAAATCTTTTCACAAAAATTGTTCGTATAATTGTTCGTTTTGATCATGAAGTGCCAGGATAGGTTCGATCCAGACGCGGATGGAAACACGTCGGCGATAAATTATTCTAAGGCGCGGGGTATCATAATTTACCAGCACCAACCACCCCCGCTGTTGGGGTTGTTTCGCAGCTCGCGAACCCGCGATACTTGAATCTTGTGGATTGAGTTGTTTTTCTCCCGTTCGAGGCGATCACTCTTTTTTCCTACCTTATTTGTTGCGGCTCGGCACGGCGTGCCGCCTGCTGTGCTGAACCCTGCGCGGGCGGTTTAGGGTGGCAGAGGGTCGTCGAAGGTATCCGGGGTTTAGACGTATTTTTGTTAGTAAGCCGACTGCTGACACGCGTGTCTTTTGATCCGGCGCCGAAAATTAATGTTTACGAGAACGTGTTCGGGTGGGATCTGGAAAGAGCGAGAGGGTGCAAGAGACGTAGATTATATCGAATCCCTTTGTTATACAGGCTTTCTTTCGGAAAAGATGATGTTATCCTTCCGTATATTAACGATAATTTCAAACAATTTTTTAAATAATGTCTTAAACTTCCATAAGAAGCGTCTTTTCAAATTAATGTTATAATATGTCATCTTGTTTTGTTAAATTGATAGAAAACACTTATCTATATGGATCGGATAAAATAAACATTGCGGAAGACATAAATACTTTCGCTTTTATAATTTATACGTGCACACAATTTCACAATGTTTACGAAACATTGTGAAATTTTTCTCCTCGATGTTTTCGAAACGGGAAAGACATATTACCGACGTTTTGGCATGTTTTTTGTATGCGAATCGCACTCGTACATTAGCTTTTATTTTTATGTGGTATAAAATCGATTCTATACCGAATTTAGCGCCGCCAATGCGTCGATACGATCACGGGAAAAATATTGTTTTTCGTGAAATAGTAATCTGTATCTTTTTGGCTTCCAAAGAAAGAATACACTTGAATTATTTATCTGTCGACCACACGGATTTTTGACTTCGCTCCAGGCACAAGGATAGAGTGAAGTTAAGAACGAAAATCAGGAAGCAGAGTTTAATAATAGATTAAAGCTGGTTCAGGCTCTTCCGGCGTAGACGAATGCGTTTACCATATCGGGGCATATATTCATCACTGAAATAAGTAAATATTTTACGAGATTCCTCGCAACGGATAGGGTTCGGTGAAGGAAATATGGCGGGCTCGTAAAACCAGCGAGGGGCGAGAGGTCGGCAACGCACTCGAACGTCGGAAGTGCAGGGCATGGAAGCGGAGTCTGTGTACTTTTTGGACACCGTGTTACACATTAAGGGTCTGAACCTATTAACAGGCGAGCCGTATTCAAAGCGATACGGCGCGGTGCGGCGCAGCGCCACGCCGCGCCGCGCCGGGTGACGAAAAACACATTTGGAAGCTTGTATCCTTCAGGGTGTCGCTTTCCACGCTACTTAAGTGTCCCTCCGGTGTCTCGCTTCGTGCCGACAAGAATACTTTGTGATCCAACCCCTGAATAACCTAGTTATCTCTGACACGGTGATACTTGTTAGCGGCTGCAGTCTGAGACACTTTACCGATCACCCTGTGTCCGAAATTTAATCAGAAACCTGAAATTTGCCCTGAAATTCCGTACACTAAACCTTATCAAGCCAACGACATTATTCATTTATAATATCAACATTCGTTTGATTGTTCTCCGAGTGGCTCGAGTGACTTTGAATGACCTTGAGCGATTATAGTAGTCATCGAGTTCCTAATGAAAGGGACTACAAGCGTAAGCATTGTAGGATCCCTAAGAAAATAAATAGACCATGGATTGACCCTGATGCCTTGGCAGCCCTACAAAAATACGCATTTCCATAAATACATTCCCATAAGTTCGGTGTACGCAGTCGGCGGAAGTGAATTTCCGTCGATAAGGAAAACCACGAACGAACTCGTTCGACGAAAATGGTTAGGTGCACGCATAGATAATTTCGAGTCTCGCGAAATTTTGTCACGGTCTCGCTCGAGGCATCGATTCTTTCTGCATCGCGAGTTGAGTTCCGAGGGGGTGGCTCTCTCGTAATTTCGCCAGTGCGAAACTGGCGGACGCGGAGACGGCGCGGCCTTTCGACGTGACGTTCCGCGTAACTGTTCTAATTTGGCGGTGGGGCTCGGCTCGGCAAGGAAATTGGTTCGATCGTAGTAACTCACGTATTTACCGACCCGCCTCGATGTTTGATCGCGGATATATTGGAGAAGAGGGCCGAAGGCACGCACACGGTGGTCTCGCGGTGTGGTCCTCGGGTCGAGAGGAGTCCGCTGATAGCGTTCTCACACACTCTCTTCCTCTCTGCCTCTCTCTCCCTTTCCTATCCCTCGTTCTCTTCTCCTCTGCAGTTCCTTCTCTCTTTCTCGCTCCGTTCGCGGTTATCTCCTCTTCCTCTTCCTCTTCCTCTTTCTCTTCCTCTTCCTCTTGCTCTTGCTCCTATCCTCCCTGCTCTTAAACTGTTTTCTTCGGATCCTCGTCTCTTCTTCGACCGAGGATCAACCGACTAAGAGAGAGAGAGCCCGAGGAGAGAGAGAGAGAGAGAGAGAGAGAGAGAGAGAGAGAGAGAGAGAGAGTCCTGCTCGCCTGTGTGCCCGAATGAGCTGCGATTTTTCGCAAACTCTCGCTAGCCTCCCCGGACGTATAACGTACAATTACCAGAAGACCAGATTACACGGGGCCATGGGAGAGGCTCTTCTCTCTCGCTCTCTCTCTCCCTCCCTCTCTATCCTCTATCTCTCGTTCTGTCTCGAAGCGCTCGTTATGCCATCGCACAAAGCCCCGTTCACATTGGCCCACTTGAGACCAGCTCGAGTCGACGAGATGCCGATACACCGAGCGACCCCGCGCCCACGGATCAACGAGAAGGGCCTACGGTCTTATCGTTCCCTTGCTACGAATCGGTACACCTCTACCTGCGGTACCGGAACTCGATCCTCCCCTACGGATCTATGTTCCTGCCGTTCCACGCTGTCTCGATGATTCCCCGCAGTACATTACGATACAACAGTCTATTCGGGACTCTGCGACTCTGCGACTCTGCTCCAGCCCGAAACTGATGAAAAAATTTCTTGAAGAAGCACGGTACCAACCGCCAACCCGAGAACTTCGTTTTTCTTTCCTCGTAAATGTTATTCCACGATCTCATTTTCTTCGATAGAAGTCAGTCAGAAGTCTTTTTCATTTGGACCATCGTTTCAAGAACATATTTTATATCAATTTCGTAAACATTGATTTGTTACAAATTCCTAGGAATGCGAACTTGAATTTCCTTTACGAAATGTTATTGGTGAAACTGTTTTTGGAAGGGCTACGATTGTAGGTGTTAAAAATACATTGTACATTTCAAAAATAGAAGATCTCCCAAGACAGTGTGCAGTCCCTTCGCATATAGTAAAATATAAATGTTATTCTTTCTTCTACGAGTTGAATTAGAATTCGATGAATTTTAAGAACGATAAGGGAATGTAATTTTTCCGATTCCTGTCAATTTCCCAACGGCCGCGCCCGTGAATTTTTATTGAAAACCATTAAAAACGAGGGAGAAGCGAAACATCGGACGCATCAGCCGGCGCTGCCGTGAAAAAATATTTGATAGTTTGCCGAGCGATCAGTGCTTTCCCAGTGAAAAGGATACACTCGAGCATTGTACGCCAGCACACAGTATAAAAATGGTAAACTAACAATCGCGAAACGCGGCGTAGTTTCGCGTTCTTTTTGTCTCGGAGCTGTGAAGCCCGTAAACGATCGAACACTTCCGAAGAGTGTCCCGCACACGGTGCTATATGTATTCGTTTGACGGCATTCGAGAGAAAATCTTGATAGACCGGAATGCGTCGACCCGCTATCAACCGAACGCCTTCAGCCATTAAAACCTATGAGCGTTAGCTGATACCAGAAAAGTGGCTGGCGTGTTTTTTCCATCTACTCTTCCCTCCGCTTCGTCAGCCCCCGGCCACGATTACTCGAGCCACAGAAATAGAGCCGCGTAGACCGTTGGGAGACGCATCGACGAGCTGCTTCTGCTTGCTCCCCAGGCTTGCCTTCTCTCCTCTTCCGGTCTTCATATTTAACGAGTCAACTTTCCGTCGCGTCGCGTCGCGTCGCGTCGCGTCGAACCAACCGGCAACCCCCCGAAACTTTTCCTGTCCTCCAGTGGGATCTTCGCGAGCCACCCCCGTCGCACCCAGCTTTCCCTCTCGTTCCCTCTTCAACTTCTTCTTCTTCTTCTTCTTCTTCGTCTTTCTTCTTCGTCTTCTTCGAGCTGTCGTTTGACGGTGTAACTCGGCCGCGTCGTTAGCGCTTTGGCCCTCGTTGAATCCGGCAGAGCGTCAACAGCTGCCGGCGATCATCGTCTTTCGTGTATCCTTGCACCTTGCACCTTGCGAGAGCTATACTCCACTTCACGGCTCCTTAAGTGGCCTCCACTCGAACAAGGGGCCCGCTGCACCACGCACACCGTTAATGGGATGTCGATAAACACGCGGAATGCCGCCCGCGGTTCCCGCATCCACGCTAATGGAACCTCTGCCACTCTAGCCGATGCGTCGACGTACGGACCACCGCAGCGTGGTGACAATCAACGAAAATCCAAAGATCAACTTTCACTGCTCCTCCTAGATATCTATTACAAAGCCGAGTAACGATATTCAAACTGGCAAACAAGTATTAACTGAACAATGTAAAACATTGTTCAAGCTTTGGCTGCACCTATTTGCACGTTGATCAACCATTTTTTATGTCAGCAACGACCAGTTAAGAAAGAAAATAAATTTCTACTTCCCTCCAGTTTGTTACAATTTAGGTAGAGAATTTTTATTTTCCATAAAGATCCGTTGTCTGAATATCAATTTCGTATCCATCAAATGAGAAAAATTAAACAATGCAATTGTTCTAGGTCGGAAGATATGTTTAATTTTTGTCAAGTTAAAATAGCTCTTGACTGAAAAGAGTTAAATTAGATTTTGAAAATGATGTCCATCCAAGTGTTCCTGACGAAAGAAATAAAAAAAGAGTTAATTTTTAAAGGTACATATGTATTACATTTTCCCTTTTGGCCTACCCTGTACAATGCCTAGCTAACAGATGCACCCGCGTAACGGTGCAGACACGACCCAAGCGAACCGTTAAATTGACCATTGCACTCGAGGTGCCAAAAATAGTCGAAACAATCGCCTCAAAAACGGTCGAAAACGCCAGCCGATGGCAGCGCGGTAAATCAAAACCGGTCATGGTCTTATCGGCTCGCACGCGGCCGAACTATGATCACAGTGTTTTCCTCTTTCGAAAAGCGACCGGAATGGCACCGGCGCACGTGTCCGCAGTCGCTTATTACCATTTTATTGCGTTGCATCTGGCGTAGAACTCCGTTGTATTTCACCGTTAAATACGGGACCGTTTAGTCCGGCTGACGGCGAAATCATTTTAAGGCCGTCCATTATGACTGTTTATGGGTGGGGGGACGGCTTCGGTTTTCGGTGCCGTTTACGCCTCGCGGCCGTCCAAACAAAACGATTCGTTAGTAATTTCCGACAAGTTTAGGGAAACGCGGCAGTTTCGATGGACTTCCGTCCTAAACAAGCAACCGGCTCGCTCTCTTTCGCGCAACCCCCATTAGTCCTCGACGTTGTGACTTTTACCCGTTCCTGTTTTGCTCCGTGGAAAGGTCGACTCTCGTCGCTCGGCGAAAGTTTACGGACATACTAATTTTTTCCATTGTGACCTGACCAACCTTGCGTCGGCTATTTGCCCAAGAGATTTTCCTTGCCGATCTCAAATGTTGTTCCGAGTGGAAATGGCCTCGCTTAGGCACCAAAAATATTGCCCTCGCTCGCTCAATTATGGCTACTCGGTCTGACCTGCCCCAGGTAGCGTTCCTTCAGAAATGTAAAAAAAGTACGTTTCTCTTTTATTACACTTTCCGAATGTCAATGAATTATGTTGTTCTTTCTTCACTCGTCTGAACCCTACGGCATTCTAACGTCTGCTGAAATTGAAGTGTTTATGGTTTATAGTAATAAATCAAATTGGTCTATTTCTTTATGGCCCTTTCCGGTGTCTAGCTTTGCACTAGTGCTCTTATACCGAAGAGACCATATATTTGTTTTTGTTTGTTTTACAGTCGTACCTGATTGTCGTACTCGTCAATTCTTCCCCTTGTTTAGCCAATTGTCGTTCAAACGGCACACCTGTAACACTTCACCTCGGCACGCCTCGAACGTGGGAAAGGATGCACTGTTTAAGCTTCATCTTGGTTGCATCTTCATTGGCTCGGAATAATTAAGAGGAAAAGAGAAATGAAAAGCGTAACGCAAACTGGAGGTTCGGTCGCGGAGCCATTTTTTAATCAAGACTTTAATGAACCGTGGCTGGTAGATAGAGAAAATACTACCGTTCCACCGCGTTTTCTGCATGGGAATAATTAAACTTTGAACAGTATAATGACCGTATTTTGTTAATACGCATTTATCAAATTTACGGGAGTTTCCATTAATTAATAAATAATTAAGTATTCCCGGAGTATCGCGGCAGCCTATTGATGTAGATAAGCTTGATACATTTTCAATTTAATTAGTGGGGATCGAAAAATAACGCCATCCCTTCGGTTCCATCTACCCGCGCGGTTTGCTTCATCATTGTGGAATAACAGAGATATTTTAAACTTTATGAGGATATTCTGCGCAAAACAATATCGAGTTGCAGCGACGACCCGCATGCAGCGTCGAGCTTATGTTACAAAGTGTAAAGCAAAATTGAGGTTACCGTGCGAGCCCGTCCACGCAGTTGCAGAGATCAACTGCGACTACTTTTTTTTTGTGTGTGCGTGTATGTGTTTTTTTTTGTTTTTTAATGAAGCTTAGCATTGTTTTCGAACACTACTTGCCGTGCGTTATACGCCGCTTTACCCGCGGATCGAAAACAGAAATTTAATTAATAGTCGATTTCAAGTAAAATGTTGAACTAATTCGGGAAACAGGAGAACGAAACCATCATGACGGGATGAAAGTTAATTTTTCGAAGCAACACGCGTGGAAGGAGTTTACTGCGCAAAATATTTGATTTTGTGTATCGACCAGCTGAAATAACACCCTCGCATAAATTATATTTTTTTTATTGTAGAAAACCTCGTATAAGATTTATTTCAACATGAAACAGAACTCAATATAAGAATGACAACCAAGAGAAATTTTTGCAAAACAAGAATATACGAATATATAAACATTAATATGAATACACGTGTACGCATTGTACTGTGCAAATTGTTGAATTTCTTTTCGATATCGAAGATAAAGGAGTTCGTTTTGATCTTCATCTTTGTAGAATTTAGAGTTGAGGGAACACTTACATCGTTGCGATTCGCGTGCAAAGTCCCAGCAATATTTTCATCGTGCTCGATGAAAACCGACGAAACAATTTCGCAAACTCGAGGAGTTTACGAGCTCGAGAAGTAACATTTACGATCGCGGGTTGCGTGATCGAGGAAGCGAAACCGAAGTCGAAGCCGAAACCGTGGATCTCTGTGTCCGCCATTAAAGCGGCCGGTGCAGCATGATCGAGGGAAAGGATCACGAAAGAGGCGGACAGGATCGTGAGTATGCGCGAGGGCCTGCCGAGGTAGAAGCCTCGCGAAATATCAATTATCTGAGCGAGTACATTTAATTATGCCCGTGGTGGGTTTTGAGGGAATCCCGCGCCGAAAACTGTTGCTTTTAAATAACCAGGCTCGCGCTGGTAAGCACACACATGTATAAACACACACACGCACACACGATGAGATAACCAGCTCGTGGTCGAAGAGAACCATGGTATGGATAGGGAGCAGCGTTGACGGGTTAATCTGCCGGGTTTTACAGCTCTTTCCAGACCGATGTCCGGCGCGCGGCTCTCCGTGCGTGGAACGCGCGTCCCACCGAAATACTTGTGCTTCTACGATTATTATTATAATCGGCTGTCAGTAGCTCGTTATCGTGACGGTATGTGAAAGCGTTAAATTAAATTTAAATCCTCGATGGCCCCAGCCCGGGTCCCATAGGCGGGGATCAGCCCAGCAGGGAACGAGCGTGTGCGACCAGGGAATAGGATGAACAGAGAACGGCCGATGAAAGGGAGCACAGCCTGCTTCAGCTGAACCACGGTGAAAAAGAGAGTTAGAGAGAAAATGAGAGAAACATGGAGAGAGAGAGAGAGAGAGAGAGAAGAGAGCAACGAGGATCGTCGAAAAACGAACACGCACGCCTTCAAGTAGCAAACTGGGAAGAGTTATATCGTAGAGACCCGGTGGTCCTTCCGAGATTGGACGATAATTACCACGTGTGGTGTGCGCCGTACGGCAGATAAGTACTATTAATGTCCGCCGAGGAAACCGATCTCGACCTGTATTATTATATACGGCCCTCCCTCAGCCCTTACGCGTAACGGGGTGGGCTGCACCGAGAAATTCCGAAGCCGTACGGAGAGAGAGGAAGAGCAACCCCTTCGTGGAAATACCGATACAATGGAACACCGATACTCGAGACCGCCGCTGGAAATGCCTGTACACGTCCGGCGCAATTAACGACGTAACCGATATTCGCATAATAACTTCCACCCCTTATCAAGCCTCCGATAAAACTCTGATTTACGATTTTCCCCGCGATATCGCTTTCGTTTTTGCTCGTTGCTTCCTCGATCGCTACCGGAATGCACATGCGAGATCCAACCTTCGATACTTAACACATTATTTGCCGGCGATTATTTCAGCAATTACTTATTTCAGCAATTTTTAATGTCTACACTTACGGACATTTTTAATGGATATTTCCAAATTGATTTTTACTATTTCACGAATGTTCGTATCGACAAGCGACAAGTCTATTTCTAACACAGAGACTTGAAATTTTGGAAATATGTACCCTGCTTATCAAGAAAATTCTTCGTTACACCTTGTAGAAATATCTAATTGTAAGCCCCCATTTCCAATTTATTCGAACAATTTTCTGAAGCACACCAGTACCTACTTTCTCGAATTCAAAAATCTTCTACCCCAAGAAAATATTAACTTCGTAAAGTGGAATCGAAATTACAACGAACACGATTCCAGATTCAGCTGCTTTCGAGAAAGAATCGCTGCAGAAGACGAGAGTGGGGGTGGGCAGCTGTGGTAAAAAAGAAACAAGCATCGATCTCTCTGTCTAGATAATTGCGGGCCTCTCAACAAGCTCGCGAAGTGCAACGGAACGTCGAGATTCTTATCGCAAAGCGGAGGACCATTATCCGTCCGCGAACTTATTTTGCATTATTCCGCGAAATGGCAGTGGAGCTGTTCTCCTCGGCAGACTCGCTCCGATTCGTTGTTCCGTGAATTCGGGTCGATACTTTCGTTTCTTTGGCAGCTGTGCTCCGATTCGATGCGGTTTCTCGCACGGTTACGAAATATTTACATTGAATTTGTTATACTCTTCGGTAAGGCTGCGTTCCGAACAGGATACGTGCCGCGACAACTGTGCTCTGGATCTTGAAGCAACTTCTCATTTCTTGTGAACTCTTTTGTAAATTGAGAAGAGCAGTCGAATTTGATTCCTAGATCAGAACTCATTTGAAAAAGCATAATTAGTAAAGTATAAGACACTGTGACAATTGAATCTTTATGCAAATTCTCAATTTTTTGTCTGTGACCAATAGACTTGGGATTTTACGCGTATTTATGGTAACAAATGGAAGAATGAAAAACGAAACTGTGAGCATATTACAAGAATTTAAGAAAAATAGTAAAAATAGTAAAAAGGATAAAAATGAAATCGAATTTGTAGAATGTAGAAGAACAAACAATCAGCATACATACGATCTACAAGGCCGGATCCAGATTTCGCAGGGTTCCATAAAAAGCCGTTTTCCGAAGGCCGATGGCGAGTGCCGGCACATTCGAATCACGGTCCGGACAGCCGGTAATTGCCCTAATCTCGAACACACAGCCTAATCTGGTAAGTGGCTGGGCGAACACCTTCCATTCATTGATCGGTTGGCAGCGTCACCCGACAGACCGACCCTAAAACGAGAAGAAAAGGAAACAACCGGGTCCGGAGATTACCATATCAGAAACTGATTAAGACGTTGCCGAACAAGTCGCCGAGAGGTGTGTAGAAGCTTTCCCATCAGGTACAAACAAAGTGGTACATGGGGGCGCGGGCTCGTTAGAAACGACACAAAACTAATCATCGTTCTCTCCTCGATGCTATCGGGATGATCGTTCCTCTCCGCTCCGCTCCGCTCCGCTCCACCCGGCTAGTTCTGTCCGAGCTAATTGCGGTGGAGCGGGGAAGAGGGCTGGCCGGCCAGCTTCTAAATGCAGGAAATAATGCATTTCGTGAGCCAGTCAATCGGTCATCTTATTACGTCGGGGAACGAGTGGACGAGTAGGTATATGACTAAGGTGGTCGGATCGGGACCAGACAATTTAATTGTTCCAACTTAAATGGAGAGCAGCTGCCTTCTCCCGCCTAACAAGCCGGTAATAACCCGGCCCGGTAGCTCCTCGCGCCCCTCGCACCTCTCATCCAGCCACCCCGGCACCGTTCCATCCTCCTTCAGCCCTCTTCGTCCCCTAACGCTAACCGTTCGACTGGCCCTAACCGTGACGCCCGTGACGCCCGTGACCCTGACAAGTCGCGTCGGGATTCACGAGCGTCCGAGAGAGATAGACCCTTGGAGCCTTCGTCCTCTTTCTTCTTCTTCTTCTTCTTCTTCTTCTTCTTCTTCAGGGTCTATCCGTGAAACAGCAGGTGCTTCCGTCGCGGAATGCCCCGGGAACTGGGAACAAGCGACGCACCACGCTCGCGCTGTCTTCTCTCCGTCGTTCACTAATTCCATCTTAATCAACAACAGGATCCTCGACTCTCTTCTCTCCTCTACTCTCTTCATCCACCGTCTACCGTCTACCTTCTATCTTCTACCTTTGATCCCGTCCCGCAGGAGACACAGAATCGGCCGTACGAAAGTCGACGGGATAATCTTCTCGGATTCACTCGGACACGAGTTGTTGTCTCCGCTTCCAGAGGAGATGCCGTTGCGCCATACCACGCGTCGGATCGTTAACATTTGGGAAATACAGTACGTAGTAGACTGGAAAAGGTCCGGCAGTTTCGAAACTTCCGCTCGTGCCCGGCTCGATTCTTTCCGATGGGTTTTGTGCCCGATTGATCTCCATCTCTTGATTCTTCGGGCTCGTCGAGATTATTTGGTGGTTGGAAAGTGTGCGTGACGCGATCGTTAGAGAAATTGGAGAGGACGATGAAAATATTGGAAATATTTTATTGAGAAATAGGTACTGTCGAGATTCTTTGTCCACCGACTTCATTTTCAAGGGTCGTATACTAATCTTTCAGAAAATCGAGCAGACGAAATCAAGCTGCGAAATGCAATCTGTTATCCGCTTCTCGAATGCAGGAACTATGGTGCCGGTAGACATTCGTTATCATCTTCGCGAGACACATGGAGAAAATACCATAAGCGTATCGAGGGTAAGCAGCTCGGTCAGGAATTTTAACGAAGGACGGACGACTTTCTGTAATCAACGATGATTTAGTGCACGCGCTCGCGCGCGCTCGGTCGGAGAAAGACTACGTAAAAACAAACGATCAACAATGTCGTCGCTTTCTCTTGATTTCGCACAAATTTCGCGGTCGCTGCTCCGTGAAATTGTATCGGAGCAACTTGAAACGTCAAAACATTGGAAAAAGAGGCAAATAAAGCCGTGGTCGTCGAAATTGGTGAGTAGATAACTCTAAAGCTCATCGAACAATAATACAATGTTCTAAAAAATATATAGTACCATAGTACGATAAAGAAAATGACAGTGACCTTAAAATTTCTTTTTTCAATTTTTTTCTAATCTATTGTCTAGCCGACTAAAAACTAATTAATTTTGTTGCGTATATTATAATAAAAATCTATAGTCAATTTCATTCTGTTGCTACGGCAGGGCAACAACGAAAACTATACAGTAAACTAACGTAAGGTACACAGCGTGCAACGTAAGTATTACTTGGAAAACAAACTTTCATTTTCTCGCTGCAGCGGCACTGCAGAAATGAACTTTTATCCAGTCGATAATTGTGTTAATCGTAAAGGATATCCGGTCCATAAACAACAGCGGAACGAGGCCGAAAAAAGCGACTAGCACCGGCAGCGCCGCCGAAACAAAACTACCGAAATGCTTCCGAACGAGAGGAACATTCTTGCACGTAAACAACCGGTGTAATAATTGGTCGGCAACGTGGGAACGAGATAAAATATGAGTTGATAGCGGGGAGCTGGCCGCGAAGGTCCGGTCCGCCGTTAAAATCCATCGCTGACAAGATCGAAGCGATCGGGAACGGAGGACGAGGAGGAGAAGGAAGTCTGATCGCGGCGCGGCGCGGCGCGGCTCGGCGGGGCTCCCATGTTTCACAATGCCTCGCAAATAAGCACGTGTAATCTCCTTAAATAAACCGGGGACACGCTAAGTACAACCCGAGGAACGGGCACAATGAGCGCAAATTGTCGGTTTAAATCGAACGCGTAAAAAGAGGAGAAAAATATGGCAGTGCGCGGTGCGGTGCGGTGCGGTGCGGTGCGGTGCGGTGCGGTGCGGCCCGGCCCGGCCCGGCCGTGAAAGGAGGAGGGAATCGTGACGGACCGCTCTCAAAAATGGCGGTCGCGGGTCGAGCAACGAGCGTGCAATGAGGTACAATGCGGTGCAATGGTAACAGGGTGGAGGGTATCACGGGTAGAACGTAAGAAACAAGCCGAGGACGCTCGAGGAGGATCAAGGAGGGACAGAGGAGGGCAGGCTCGTTGGGTGCTCGGGGCCACGTCCGCCATATTTTATTACTTAAACGGCATGCCGGGTAGGTTGTTTGTTGGTTAAACAAGGAATTAATGCCGCGGTAATCTGTCATTATGGATACTCGTGCAGGAGGACCCGTGGTTGCGCGCCGCGCCGGGCCGTTCTCATCTTACCCCATCGCTCTCTCCTCTGCTTCTGCCTCTTCTCTCTCTCTCTCTCTCTCTCTCTCTCTCTCTAACTGTCTCTCTTCGACTCCTGTCTCTACTCTCCTTCCACTCGCAACCACCGTTTCGCTCTGCTCCGCATAATTTCCGATCGGATCCTCGAAAAAGAACGAGCAGAGAGAAATAAAAAGAAAAAAGAAAAACCGGCAAATAAAACAGGCTTTAAAGGGAGCAACAAAGAGCGGAACGCAACAAGCGTCGCTAGCTACGCACGAAGTGTGCCATTCGGAACCGCGGTGCTCTGCTCTGCCTTCGGCGATCCATCATCGAAAATGCCACGGAATGAATAATGGACGAATCAATGTTGCCGTTCCGACCGAACTCCGACGGAGTTTTCGAAACGTCTCCGAATGAATCGCGGGATACACGTATTTGCGTTGCGTACATGTATACGCGGAAGTTACCGATCGATCGAACTGTATACGCGCGCATCGAGATGATCCGCGCCGAAAGCCGCGAGACCAATTACCGGTCCCCTCGATAGATCTGTCGCGATAATGATCGACTGCCCGTTCTGCGTATCCGGCCAGCTATTCTTCAATCGACGTTTATTAGACTTTGTTAACACGATGCGATGCTGCCTCGACACTCGAATAATGTTCTAAATCAATTGCTAGAAATAGAGATCGACAACAAATGTTTCTTTTAGTAATTATAACGAATAGGAAAGACATATTTTTCAATGCAGTTTTCTATTTTATCGTTCGTCATAAATGCATAAATCCGCAGCCTATTTACGATAAAAATGAGTAAGCGTAATAGGTGTAATATGAAAGAGCACATAAATCACGCAAGGAGTGATAAATTTTCTTGCAATCGCTGCAGAAAATGTTTACCGTGTGCCTGCGTGCGCAGAAAATTAATTTTCCAACATTCAATGAAACCCAACCGCGGCCGTTGATTTGTACAACATTGATAGCGCACCATTGCGCGACGCAGATATCAACGGGGCAAATTAAATAAAGAGTACTACGCGTGGTGGTTAAGAGGGTGGAGGTTTTATAGGGGTTGCGATAAGCGCACGAAGGGGGAAAATTCTGAACGTTATATTTAAGGAATTTCAAGATTGAGAAGGTATCATGCGAGATTTCTAATCGTGCAAACAGGAAAAACTTCTTCTTCTTCTTCTTCTTCCGTTGGCTTTTAAGATATTCAAGGAATCTGTCAAATGTTTTACACAGCAAAGTACTCCACCCATGAGACGAAGAAATTGCTTCCTTTCGTAATGTTTCATACGAAGCAAATACATAAATCGCTGATGCTTGTTTCAGTTCAAGTATTTAAGGTGTACGGCAACGTCTCGTGCAACGAGCTTGGTAAGCATACCAAGATAAGATGAGACGAATAAGTTGAGCATACTTGTGCATTGTAATACGATACGGGCAGCTGCAGTGATCCTCGTTGCTTATCCAACGATGTAGAAACTGCACACGGCACTGTTATAAACAGAAATACTAGTAGTACATTTTATACTTACATTGGAAACAATCCAAACAATTCTGTCGATTGTTCTGCGATGCCTGTTACCGTAGACACTTTTTTCTTTAGAATTGTACAATAAAATTTTTAGATTTTCGAATCGAACAAGTAAGACGGCTCACCTTGTGCGAATATAATGAAATTATTGTTACTTAAAAATGTTTTGTACATCGTCTCTGTTACGTACACCACAATCTTAATTGACGCATGAAAATATATTGTTCGCGTTCTTCGTCTTACAATTACTGAAATTATCAAGTTGCTCGCATGGAAACAAAATCTAAATAAATCAAATTTTGTCACTCTTCTAAGCTAAAATATTTATTCGGTTTTACTGCTCGGTAGGTTAGCGTTGATAGAACAATAACGATCACAGAATCGGTGAGAAGTGTGTAATAATTGACAGGAGGGATGAACGAAGACTGAACGTTCGAGTAAGCCTGAATAGAAAAATGGAATATATTGCGGTGCTCTTGAAAATCTGCTGATAAATGAGGAGTTGATTCAAGCTGCCCTGGGGCAGCTCGTGAAACAAGCAACGATCCTCCAAGTCCAGACGATTCCTCGCATAAAGCGCATCAACCTCGCGCCCACCTCCTCGACGCGGCGGATCTTCGAACAATCCCACAATGTTTCGAATTTTTATCAGCACCCTCGACACTCTTCCCCACATCCTGCGAGAGCAGGTTCCCAAGGCTCTCTCGCCTGTGCAGCATTGTTTCCTCGTCGAGCAGCGAACGGGCATTACGACCGTCTAATATTAGTCTTTTGTGCCCGTTAATACACGTAACATCGATGGTAAAGTACAACCTTGCATCCCCCTGCCCGAAACGAACTCCGCGTCCCATTGAAATCGATCGAGACACGAGAAACGTGGAACTTTCGTTCTCGACGACACCGGACGATCACCGCTGGAATCGTATACTAGACCTGGGATAATGGCGAGAGAGATAGACAGAGAGAGAGAGAGAGAGAGAGAGAGAGAGAGAGAGGGGGGGGGGGGGATAGGGAGGAAAGAGAAAGAGAGAAAAGGGTGGCGCGCGCGGTTTCATGCAGTCGAACGCTCGAAGGGAAGATGCTGATCGCCGGCCATTTTCTTTCTCTCTTTTCTGCGCTGTCGACGAGCTGTCCGGCTTTCAGTGGCGTAGCCATTACAGCAATTTCCACTATGGTTCTTCTTTTTTTCGACGAGAGACCAACCACGGCGATCCCGCCGGCCGACCAGACTGTTCTAGTCGACCGATAGAGATGGGATGAAGTATATTGCGAGGCTCCAGTCTGATTGCGATCGTTCCGATATCCTCCCGCGAGAAACGGCCAGAAATAATCTTGACACTCGACGAACCCAAAAGATCCTACCTATGTGTTAATAGTCAATTTTTCAAGATTAAGATATTGAAACCATTTTTTCTTGCAACAGAGTAAGAACCCCTTAGCGCTTTCCAATACAAATTATTATTCACTTCAGATTGTTCTATGCTGAGATATAATAAGATAAAAGTATTTATTAAAAATTTAAGAAAAAAATCGTTTTCAATAAAAAAAATGGGTTTACCTTGACTTTTTAAATGTTACTATATTACTTCTGGCCACAAAAACCGGGTTTCCAGACCATAGTGGTCTGCATGCAGCCGTCAGCATGACGGCTTTTAAACTTTTCATGTAACACTTAACGGGGTCGAAGTCGATTTTGTCCGAATTTTTAAGAATTTCTTTCTGGAAAACTGTCGATCAATAAGATAAATATAAACATAAAGTAGGCTATGTCATTGTCAAAAATAATGTTTAATTGGGGACGAGGAATTTAATCTCTCAGAATGTACATTAATTTACATCTGCTGTGATTGAAACAACTCGTTTTTTTTATCATGTCAAACTTGAAATATTAAAATGTCTGAGAATAATGTTGATTTTCTACTTTCCAATGCATTTCACAAGTGCCAAAAGTAATGTTCAACTGCCGCCAACAGAATAAAGTCGCCTTTAGTACGTCAATTAGCGTGCATTACAAAGCAACACGTTTAATGAATTAGAGACTGGAAACGTTAAATTGCCTCGTGATAATCAACTCGTTTTCAAGTTCCTGCATCTCACAAATCCCGACAAAATGTTCATCCGCTACATCATTATAAAAGCTACTTTACAAATGTGGACAGAGGACCGTATTACGAATATCTATTTATATGTAGAATGTCCGAAACATATTTTATTGCAAGTATCCCGAATTCTCAATACGAATTTCAGAAGCTGATGATGATGTGTTGGATGTAATGGACAGGAAATGTCGAATATTTCGTGAAGTATTGACATATTCCGATGACCATGGGTTACTATTTTTATATACATGAGAATAAATGAAAAATCGATTGGTTCAACATAAAAATTCGGTTGCATTAATTAAAGAATAAAGTACAATTGAATCTGCTGGATGTCATAGTAATTGAGGTCATAGAAAGGTGAGACGTATTATGCTATATGATTTTTTCCTCTAACATATTTTTTTCTATTTTTATTTAAAAAAGAGCAGTGACCAGTCGCAAGTCCCAGAATCACCCTCTACTGAAATCATTATAACCTTTTGACTGTTGCGCTCATTAGCTCGAAACCATACTCGAACATTTTAATATGTGATATTCGCATGACAATCCATTCTAGATACATAAAACGCGGTCATTTTAGTATAACCTTCTATCTGTGTACTGCTGTTCTAATGTTAACCATGCACATAGGGATAATTGAACGCCATACATTTTTCGACTGAAACGTAGATACCGTAGTTCTTGCATACATACAGAGAATGTATATGCCTCTCCAGTCAAAGGGTTAATGGAAATATTATTATATTAAGCAGTATGAATAACACAAGAGACAGATATTCCTGCGACTGCGTTTTCTCGTTTCTGTGAACAGCAAAAGGGTTAATCGTTCGGCGAAAAGTTCTATGAGTCCGCGAGTGGATAAAGACCCGCGCGGTCTATTAACGAGTGGTGCTCGAAATCTGCGGAACGAGAGACGCGCCATTGAAATTGGCTGGGGATTGGCGAGTACACATCGAACTTGATCGCATGCCCATTAAGTAGAACGTTGAAATGGTAAACCGAACTAGGGAAGTTCGAACCGATCACGGAAGCGAGGCACGCGCAACGGCGCGTATCGGCGCGGCGCAGCGTCCACGCCGGAAAAACCGCGGCAATCTCGCGAATTATCCGCTCTCTCGCTCTCTCTCTCTCTCTCTCTCTCTCTCTCTCTCTCTCTCTCTCTCTCTCTCTCTCTTTCTACCCATTCTATACCCGCCGCCCCCCCCCTCGTGTAATTGCTCTCACGAAGAAGCACCGAGATACACGACGACAGGTATTTCCTGCGTTTCTTGTGGGTCCGCGATCCTTCATGACGCGAGCATGCGCGTCTTCTCGATCTTCGATCAGGAAAATGTAGATTACGACGGGCAAGTACACTCTGCGGACAGACGATAAACTTTTTCTCCTTCTGTCGATCCCAACTTATATGTACACACCTGTGCGGTCTCATCTCGATAGGCCGATACCGAGCGAGCGGTAATAGAAATGCGACTCGCAGAACTCGCTCCCGTCGGTTTTAGCTGATCATTCGCTTCCCTCGCATCGAGCTCCCGCGGCAGTAATTACCGGCAATCAGCTTGAATGAGTTATTACTAAATTACCGGTACGCCTGTGACAGTGGTAGGCTTCGTCGACTTGCCGATGGCAAGCAGAGCAGAATCGGAGAATTTCTTGAGACGATTTTCTTGGACTCGTTTTGCACGTTTATTTAAGTAAGAAACGTTGTACCTGTTGATTAGGCTGGCTAGGCCATGGATCTTCCTGCAAAGTAAAAATTTCTCTGAGCCAGACCTTAAGGAAACACGATTTAAACGAATAACGAAAATGATTGTTTATTAATTTTGTGTGGTACGATTAAAGCGAAAGAGATGTCGTACCTGTAAGAGAATTCGAGCCCCCTTTGACAAGAAATAAAATGATGAAAAAAAATTGCAGAGCAGACGTTAAGAATCGCCATCCCCGGCCCGATTCAATGAAAGCTCCGACCGGCCGGACCAGCGAAAGAAGGAAAAAGACAGGCCAGGAAGCAATATCAACCGTATTTACTCGTTAGGGGTAAATTTATCGATAAAGTCGTCGTTAGCGACTCCATCGCGTAGGGTCTGGTCGTTGATATTCCCCGGACGAAAATAGAAGTTCCTCGGCCCGTCCTTTGTTAAGATTTACTCGAGGACCGGCCGCGGCGTGATAAATTTCGATTACGTGGCGAACCGCGCGCGGGCTCGGGCGCGGGCCCTTAGGAAAAGGGGTTGCAAGCGTATAACTGTGCGCCCGTGTGCACGAGGTGTGAGCAACGGTGTGTGTATATGTACTGGCGCGGCCGGTGTCGGTGACCGGAATAATTAGGATCAACGGAAAGAAAATATCTAAGCCCGTCACGTAACCTGCAGGTTTTCAAAGGAGCAGCACCCGGCACAAATGTATTCACAGTGGGGTGGTCCGAGCGTGCGGTGAACAGTCAAAAGACATTACCACAAAAGCCCACGGAAACGGCCACGGCCCTTCAAAAGGAGCGGCCCGCGTCTTTCCGCTCACAATTAGGAACCCGGATTAGTATAATGAGTTTTCCTGCCGTTTACGTCCGAGAGATGCGTCGCGTTCGGACTCTTAAACGTCGACCCGAGAAACGCTACCACGGTGGAAATCGGCCCGAAATTTTCTGCGGGGGTGATTTTCTCGCGAACCAGATTTTTTAACCCTTTTATCGAAGCTTCTTCTTGCACCAGAAAAATCTAATTGTGATCTGTGAGATATCAACAAAGATTTCAACAATTAATAATAAACGCTTGTACATGCGACACCATGCTGATATTTTGGACACTTTTCTAATTATGTTCAGAGTGTACATTAAGTGGGGAGCGTGTGAGAACTTTTGTGAAATATGTCGACACCAGTCGATTCAGAGACCCTCAGTTCCAGCAAAAACAAACTACTGTCGTGCTGTTACCGTCACGACCGTTCAGTTCGAAAAACAAATATGGGATTATGTGGAGTAGTCGAGGGATTTGTTTCTTTCTACGTCAACAATCGTGTCTATTTCTATTAGTGCACGTAGTATTAGTATGAATCAGAATCATCCAGATTAAGACTTGTGTCCCCACTCTATCGTACCCCTTCTACGACGCTACTCCCCCGCGCTTTCGCCGCGGCCCGTTCTGTCTCTGTTGTACATGCGTCACAATCTCACGCGACTAATCCTGCTAACCTCTTCCCCTCGATTCGAGTCAACTCCCCTCATCTGCCGACTCTGCTACCAACTCGTAACAATTTATCTAAATCTTCGTACTTGTTAGAAAAAGCAATGACCGATCAGCGACACAAGATATTGAAAATATCAATCCAATTTGAGAGTCCGATTACATTATCTCTGACTTTCTAAAAAATTCTCAAAAGAAATAATGTAATTTTTGTGATATTGTCAAGCGTGAACCGGTAGATAGTGCTTTTGTGATCTCAACATTGGAATTGGTTCAGTGTTAATACCCTTTTTCTTTAAATACCTCGAACCAAGAAATACCTATATGACTTAGACCACTTTCATGTAAAGTGTTTCGTTCACGGAACAACATTTGAATTCTGCAGAAAAATCCGCAGTCTAACAATTACCTACAATTGGTTAGTTCCAGTATCGAGTCGAAGCTCTTTACGATCGGCTGAAACAGATTGTCGGACACAGCTGGGTGAATGAAACGTCCCCTATCAGAAATTCGCCAAGGAATATACGACAGGCAAAAATCACGAGACTCCCCGTACAAGTAAAGAAGAAAAAAAAAAAAGAAAAAGAAAAGGAAGAGGGCAGGGGCTCGGCTCCATTTCATCCAGTTTTACGATGCAATATATTATTACCGTTTCCTATTATCTGCCGCGGGCCGTTGTCGGCGCGGGTGGCGCGGGTGGCGCGGGTGGCACACGGCGCGGCGACGTGTAGGTCCGGAAAGACGACTCCGGGGACCACGTGCGACACCTTGCCCTGGAAAAGCGTAGGGCGTAGGGTGTCCATTTGTAAAGTCTGGTCAACTCGTAAATCCGCGGCTGGCTTCCATCTCGTCGACCAGGGCAGGGGCACGGTAGAGTCAGCGAGGATCAGACGGGGAAAAGGGGCCGAGAAAGACGAGGATCGAGCCTGTACCCAGAAGAGGAGGGGTGGAGCAGGAAAAGAAGGTGGAGAAGGAGGAAAAAGGGGAGGAGACGGTGGGAGGCAAAAGAAAAAAATCGACGCAGGTTGCGTGCGGGTGGTCCCCTGCGGCATAGGTTGATCGCAGGGACGTCACGCGTTTTTACCTGGTTCTTAGGACGCTTTCTTCGTCGATTCCAGCTGAGTTTTCGACGGGCCCCCCGCGCAAGAAGCCCGGGAATCTCGATATGCGTTAATCGCGCGAAATGGAACTCCGTTGTTTCGTTTCGTCTCGGTAAACCCTTTTCGCGAGTCCGTACACTGGGTCCCCTCTGCCACTTTTTACCGAGTGCCAGTTATTAAAGGAATTTCTCCGTGCTGACACTCGAGGGATCAATTTTGTACGCTCCGGCGAGTGATTCAATTATTGTCTCGGGACATGGCCGATTTAGTTTGTTGAAACAGCGCAGCGTCGCGTCGCGTCGCGTCGCGTCGCGATCCGAGTTGTTCGAACGCCAAGCGCGAAACCCACCAAAATCCCATAAAATTGGAAACTGAAGAGCCAATATGTGTATCAGGTTGTTCCGAAAGTTTCTTCCGCTGTGTGCACGTTTCATACGGTTCAGGGCTTACATTTATGATTAACCCTCCACTGGTATACTGGGGCTTCTCATGGTCCCGACATAATTTCTCTACGCTAACTTTCCCTACCACAATATTCTACAATAATTGCAAATATCAAGTCTTTTCGACTTCTTCGGAACACCTTGATTATTTCATTTTAAATAATATACAGCGTGGGGTGTTATATGTATACGAACAGGTCACCCGAATTACACGCTTGCTTTTAAAGATAGAAGAAAATGCATCGGATCAAATAACTTAGTATCGAGACGCCCGTAATCTGTTGTTACTAATTTTTTTATAGGTGTATAATTTATTTGCTATTGCAGTTGACCTTGAGGGACCTTGATAAATATGGATAATTATCGGGACCGGATAGAGGAGATACGTTTTTGACCGACGCGGCGCGGCGCGGAGTAATTGCTAGCTCGCGGATCGCGAGAAAAGAACATTTTTCAAGTGGAATATTTGCGGGATTGTTTCCATTAGAGAGCGGTGGATGGGAAATGCGCGTGTAAATTTTCAGGGAGCATTTGCGGATCGCCAAGAGCGGCCGAAACAGTTTATACGGGAAGCTTTAATGCAGGATGAAATTGCTGTGCAAATGTTGCTTCTTTGTCACGCGACGAGCCACCGTTAAGCTGGAACAAGTATTTCAAGAGTGGCCGGTTCGTCACAGCCACCTTGCCGTTTCTTCCAACGGATCTTTCTTTCTCCCTCGTCTTTCCCCCGCGTGTTCTCCCACGCATCGATCCGCAATCCGCACTATTCCGCACGGCACACCGGAAACGCGACGTCTCCGATGTCGATTTCATGTTCCTTCTTCTCTGGCAAGGCCGCGGTTCCTTTCACTTTCGCTTTACACTCTCTACTTAGTCGCCGTTTTAATTCTTTATTCATCTGTTATCGTTATACCAATACTATATGGCATATGGTAATCATCGTTGTTTAATTATCTGTATATATACATATCTTAATTATGTACAACATAGGGCGGGGAGGGGGGGACATTTTTAAGTCAAATTAAGGTAAAGTCACCAGTACTTGATCTCGTATCGGTAGTTAACCATTTTTCAGGAAAACGTGAAAAATAATGATTCCGGATGTAATAATCTTTGGAAAAAAACGCAATAGATAAATATTGTTTCTCATATGAATTAAGAATAAGCAAACCACGAAACATTTACCTATTCTGTTCCTAAATTAGAATCCTGAAAATCCTGAAAAATTCGAAAGATTTGATCGATTTGAAACAATTTGGATCGTACGATAGCGCAAGTTGTGTGCTGAAGATTCTCTAAAAATTTCAAGTGAAATGGTCTAGTAGAACTCGACATATTGTAATCGTATCGTTAACATGTTTAAAGATTCAACTATCAATATTTTTACTATTATATTTCCATTTCTGGCACTGGTCTCGCGTGTCCTTTTGATCCTGACTTTGTCATCATCGGTGAAAAACCGAACGAGATAAACTGGGTCGCGAGCACATTAGCAACACCTAGAGATTCCGCTTCCTGGAAAACGAGGATCCCCAAGCGTACTGAATAAACTTGACGGTCCATTAAGACGTCGCGCGTCGCGGCGACGTGAAACGGGACGGTTCAGGTACGCGTTTACCGTTTCGGGGAGAAGTTACGACCGTCCTGCGGAAAAACGACGGACAACGCGACGCGACGCGACGCGACGCGACGCGACGGTGAGCTAGACGGAACCTAAGTGCTATCCTTTTTTTTATTACTTTCAGAATCGTTGATTTTAATAAAAATTCTTTTCACCCGGCCGGACAAACGTGCTCTTTGGAAAATTCGAGTCTTCGAGAAGCTATTGTCGACATTGAAAATTTTATTTGTCCTTGCATAAGATTTTTTAATAGACTCTTTTTATTCGAACTCGTATTATAATAAAAATCGCAATGTATCCAAATGGAGAATCAATTTTATCATTCGCATAAATAATATTATACATATTATTCGTGTTCAGAGGTTCGACGTTTCTGGTAGATCTTTGTTAACACGCTAACGAAATTGGAATGAGGTTTATGGCGTGTTTTTGTAAAATATAAGAAGCCACGTATAATGATAAAATTAATAACTTCCGGAAATTTTTCTCTCAGTCCCATTTTGATAAAACAACTTTTAAAAGAGGCATTCACAGGGAAAGAAGTCCGGTGTAGCTATTACTCTGTTAACCTGCTCCCGTCTCGCAGATCCTTACCAAATTAGAATCACTGAATCTATTACCATAAAAATGCATTTCCAAGTTCGGACAAAAAATTGTGCTACTTGTGCATGACTGACGTGGCTGCAGGATTTTTTCACGGAACTGTTAAAATATCAAAAATCAAATCGTTTTTATGAAATTAATTCTGACCATTCGGAAATTACGATAAATTTTAATGAGGTCGCACCTGATATTAAGATTTCTGTCAATCTTTATAGGAAAGTAGCAGGGGCAGCGAAAGTGTGAAAAACGAACGCGCGATCATGATCGTACAGAGGGTTGCTTCGTACGATTTTTGAATTTCTGGGGTTCCGTGAAACGCAGAAGGATCCCGTTGGCTGTCGGAATGAAAGCGGCTGATCGTCGGAAACCGGCTGAAAAACCCAAAGGTTGGCTACCGGCGCGGCGTAGCGCGGCATGGCCTGGCCTGCCGGATAAGCGAGACAAATCGCGGTCCATCCGAGGCGCTCGAAAGCGTGACGATTACCAACGCTCTCTCGTTGCAATGGTGGCCCTGCGAAAGGAAAAGAGAGCTGCAAGCTGCAGCCTAAACACGCGTGAAGTCCCTTGGATCCGCGGCGAAGCGACAAAGGAACACACCATCGTCCATTCGACGATCCTCGCCCTATTATTTGTACGGACTCCAGTCAGAAACACGTTGAGCTAACAAGAGAGACCGTACGTGCCGCGAAAATTCGGATTTTCTCGAAAGTTACGCTCGGACCGTGGCGAGAACCACGTTCGACGCAGATGTCAGGTGATTCTTGTTCAAGAGAATTTGTTAGACAGAGGAAAACGTTGTCGGTCGCTCCTCTTCCGGAAAATGAATTTGGTTCCGGCTCGAATTTTCATGAAAATCGCCGCCGCGTATTTTGATGGAAATATACCCTCCCGAAATGAGAAGCATGAAAATAGGGCTTCCTGATACGGTGAAATATAGACTAACGATGTTACCGAATAACAATGCGAATTAATTAATATTACGTGCTTGTGTATCATTGTGAAAGAAGACCCAGATTGCATAATTAGCAGGTTAGCCGAGAGACAGATAGAGAGAGAGAGAGAGAGAGAGAGAGAGAGAGAGACCTGGCGTTTGTAGAACTTTCACAAAGTCAAAGCGCCTTTTTTAATGAAACGCGAATTTACAAGCGTGCAATATCGATGCCAGTAGTTATTCTTTCGACCTACTTGATGCCGAAGGCTATTACATTTGGCTTGTAAATTCCAGTTTATTAAACTCCGATAGCTCACTGGAGCACGTGCTCTTCCAATAACCTAATGATTTATGATGTTATAATGTTGGCGAAATTTCTTGCAATTTTTTCCAAGAACGCACACTGTGAGCAATAACGTACCATTTTGCTGTGTCCTATCTTGAATGCTTTTACAAATAGAAAATAATCTATTACATTTCCTTCTAGTCTTTACAATATTTAGACATAATTAAGTCTTCGATTTCTGTATGAGATGTGCTTGAACGCCATTTACTTCAAACGCGAACTGGAGAAATGAAAACGTAAAAGTACAATCGATAAGGGGTGAATTGTCACAGACCTACCGAGGTCTACCGAATCATTTCAGAGGCGTACATGCGGGTTAATCAACTTAAGTTTAATCAATGTCGACGTATCCCGAGTTCCGTTCTATCTCCACAAACATAAAATGAGCTGTAGATTGTCTCCTATAAAAAGTATAAATAATTTTACAGTTTCAAACGAGATTAGAAGATTAATGGCTATCCTAAAAATCCTAATAATGTATGTATATATTTGGTTACCTTTACGCCGCGCAGTCTATAACAAAATATACTTCGATTTTCATATTCTATAAAATGCCGAGTTTTTCGAATATTTTATGTAGGCATCGTCGCACACAAGTTTAGAATTTTGATCCTGTCATTAAGAGCGTCGGAACCACAACTTTTCCCGTGTGGGGCGTTATCGATTTCGAAAGCAATGTGTTGTCGATCCGGTCTACTCGTGAGTTCCGTTTGAAAAACGGTGTTGCCATGGCATGCCGCATGCCGCGGTGCGAATGTATTCTCGGAGTGGCGATCGAGCGAGCGATGGACGCGTTGAAGCATTGCACATTTTTGTAAGCTGTCGATCGGCAACGGTTGCGAGGAGTCGATCGTTGCGGAGGGCCGGTCGCGGGAGACGTCCAGAATGATTCGCGAAAATTTACGGTAGCTCCGGCGTAATTGCTCCATGACGAGAACAGATCGCGGGAACGGCGAACGGCGAACGCCGAACGAGCCAGAAGTATAGGCTTTTATTTGACAGGGGGTGCAGCGGGTGCAGCGGGTGCAGCGGGTTTTCAGCGGAAACGAACGGTGATCCGGTCCGACGGCCGGAATGCTTAACTGCCGGATCGATTTACTGTCGGCGAATCGGTGCGGCGCGGCGCGGCGCGGCGCGACGGGCAGCGGCAGTTAGAAGCAACCCGGGAACCCGGGAACCCGGGAATTCAGATAAATATTTCTTAGAACGGGATAATGGTGCCAGTAGCGGTCGCGGAAACCGACTGGTTGATCCCGTAATTTATGGTCAAGCGCCACCACGGTTTCACTCGGACTGCGACAGATATTCCGGCCGCAATTAAACGGTCGGACAAGTGTACCCGATAGCGCCTATCATTGTTTAGTCGAGTGAAACGCGACACCGCCGCTCCACCATTCACTTTGTTACCTCAACATTCTTCCTCTCCGCTCGTCCAAGGATTTCACCTATTTTTTCTCTCTTTTGCTTTTTCGCTTTCCACGGATACAGTCTCGACCATCCGTTTTTTTCTTTTCTTTTCTTTTCTTTTCTTTTCATTTCTTTTCTTTTCTTTTCTTTTCTTTTCTTTTCTCTTCTTTTCTTTTCTGCGCGTCGCTTCATCGAGCCTCCGTGATTTCTCACACTCGAAACGATCGCTGTCGACTTTTTCACCAGACACACCATCGATCATTCGATGCGCACCCCTCCTGACACCCTAATTCGATCTCGCACACTCACACCCTAGTCCATCGTTCGTTGTGGTACCAGAATTGTTTCGATCAAGCGAAATCCTCGGAAAATTTGAATCATGTCCGCACTACTTCATTCAGCGATACATATTACGTTTTCTCATCCCTTGAAGCACTTTAGCTTATTCTGTGAAATTATCGTGACCTCGGTTCATTTGTACTAGCCAGTTCAATTCGTTAGCTATTTATTATGTTATTAGCTTGAAGATTACCACGACTAGGATCCATTTTTATCTACATGTTACAAATCTTCTATAGAAATATTTCTATATTTCTAATTCTATAGTATATAGAATAAAAGTTCTAATGTTCTATAGTTAGTTTACTCGAAGATAATAAATAGATTGCAAATCTGTAAACACTTTACCTACCAGAATCTTATGAATAGGATTATGTGTGTACCAATAGCTGTACCGTACCAAGAAGAAGCTTAAAAATCTCTTTTTACATTACAATCCCAAACAAGTTTATTAGATGACGTTACTGGGGATGATTTGTTGAATAAAAATTGAAATTGTCGTGGTTCTTCTGAGAATTTCAGAAAGAAAGAACACCAATCTAATGTTAATTTAAAAAATTCTTTTTGATTTGCTACTCCCTAGTTAAAACAATTTGTCCAGATAATAAACTCATTAGTAAACAGAAAGCAGCCATTAGGAAGAAGAGCTCGAGTGGCGCTTATTACTGGTGTTTCTTGGAAAGTTTGCGTGAATTTTGTCACCGGTAACGACACGAACAAAGTATGGAAAGTCGAGCATGCTTAATCGAGTTCTCGGTTAGGTTTCATTACACAGCCGCGCACTCGGCCCGCCGAGCGAACGTATCGACGAGCATAATCAACTTTGTTTCGGTGAGGAAAAAAAGGTGGTCGTGTTCCTGGGAGAAATGTATTCAGCAGCACGTTTCCAATCCGTATTCCGATAAAAACTGACGAGCTTTCTAATAAGCCTGTCCTTTAATAAGCGATCCGGCGCGCCATCTAATTTACGTTATCGGGCCATCTCGTTAGCAGTTGCCGCGCGTTCCCGGTTCCTTGGAATAATTAAAACTCAGCGACGTGACGCGACCCGATGAAACACGGAACCGTTTTCTCTCCTACAGCTACGGCGGAATAGGAGGAAGCAACGAGCCGTGGCCGAAGTAAATAGCGAACAAGGGACGCCATTCTAGCCCTTAACGCTTCGATATTTTGCAAAAATCCCTGAGAACACGTGTCCCTTCGCGAGATCAAATTAACCGTTCAACAAACTATTCGAGCTCTACTCAAAATTCGAATAATTATTTAATGTGTAACTATTAATGATTAAGCGAAATCAGTTTAACGTGTATCCATTAATAGTATGTTATAGGTACATATCCTAATTACATGATGATTTAGATGGAATTTTTCTATCTGACTGGGTCTTTTTTTTTCATTTACCATTTCGATGGAGTTGATAATTATATGTATATAAATATTTGAGAATGTGAAAAAATTGCATTTCTAAACTATTTTCCAAGTTCATTCTTAAGGGTTAAGCGTAATCAGTTACCGGTCGTTTCTGGACGGCATCTAGATTTGGTGTATCGCAAAATTGATTAAGGGAGATTTATTAAGATCAATTATTATTAAACTACTTAGTCTCATTATCTGCTCGAAGCTCGCGGATCTCCGGCCAATTTACTTCATTTAATCCCAATTTCCACCGTTTAAACGCGCGTCTTATAGTCGGATCAATGATCATTAAACGCATCTTTGCCGCCGGCTAATTTCGACTATGCTAATGACTCGAATAATGCTGACGCGGGAGCATACTTTCACGTTTAGTCGAATCAAAATTATTCTCACCAATCAAACCAACGTTATCTCATAATTTTTTTAAGGCCATTGATGATCCAAGACTGAATAAAGATTTTTGTTGCATGCGATTTGGTACAGCAGAATTATTGAGAATCCTATTTTTCTAGATATTAATTGATTTGTTCCTCTTTCGCAATGAGACAAATGTATAAAGATGTATAATCCACACATAATTCGTGTTCTTGTAATTCCATTATGTGCATCTTGCAAAAAATGAATCAGAAATTAATTCATCGAGCAGACCGAATTCTTGCGATACTTTAGCGGTGAAGACGAATGTAATGGGAATCGGAAAGTGCTACTGAAATTCCGATGGATTTCCGTAGAAGTTTACGAGCCAACGTGTTTGTCATTAATCACGTTTGTGGCTGTTTATCTGATGTTTTCGACGGACCATTTAGCGTGGAAATATCTTCACAGAAAATTAATGATTCGTTAGTCCCTCGCAGTTTCTAAGCTCTTCAGACAACAGGCTTAAGCGGTTGTGTCTACATTCTTACGTTTACGGTGGTAAATCAAATATCTATACGTGTAAACCTACGCGGCGGGGCGCATTCATTCAGATATTACATTTTAATTAGTACTGGAACTATCAAACGCTGACTGGCTTCTACGATCTTATAACAAATTACTGCAAAAGCTATCTTATGCTTTCGATCATCTTTCTTTACAATCCTTGGATCAACAATCTCTACATCAACTTTCTCAATATTTTTTCGATCAACTACTGAAAGGGTTAAAAAAAATTTGAAAATAGAAAATCCAATTCTCCCTCTTTTGTTTTGCGGTAAAACTATGAGATTGCTCGAGTTTGGCAAAAGGGTCAATCAATACCATCATCCCCCATGGTCTAATCTCTACAATCTATAAGAAGAAAGTTCTCCGGGACGAAGTGTCCACTCTCGGCGAGGCGAGGCGAGGCGAGGCGAAAGAGTGGCGGAGAGGTCGTCGCGGGGAATCTGTAAGACAAATATGCTCGTGTAGGATCTATCTAGAGGCACTCGATCTTTTCCAGCGACTACTTTTCTACTGCGCCGTAACGGCGTTTACCCTGAAGAGGAAAAAAATATTTGCCGTGTTACGGCAACACTTGGGCAATATTTGCTCGGCTCGAGCACGCTTTGTCCACACAGAGACATCGGCGTTGCCCACGTTCACCATGGATTTCGGTGGAACCGAAAATGCCGCGCGGCTTCTTCGTGGTCGTCGCGGCAGCGTTGCTCTGTGGGAAAAACGAGGAACGATTCGTCAGGGATCGCAGGGAACACGTGTTCCGGTCCGTGACCAATTTAACCGGATACCACGGCCTACGCTCTCCAACCTCTGGCTCTCTCTCTCTCTCTCTCTCTCTCTCTCTCTCTCTCTCTCTCTCTCTCTCTCCCTCTTCGTTGCTCCAATCGACTTCAGGTTCTCTGCGAGCCATCCACCCTCTACCTACGCTGCCACCGTGGCTGCCGGTCGCTGGCAGAAAGGAAGGAACGTCAGTTGCACGCGCGCATCTGGATCATTGTCGGCGGAGATCTGTGGAGGAGGTAAATCGCTTCGAAATTCGGGCACCGTGACAACGTTACCTCGGCCCTGGGGAATCCACGAGGCGACCGGCAAGACGGTGACGCATTGAAATCTGCACCTTGACTCGACACGCTGAATAATTCAGGGGACAGCCTCCATTTTTTAAGCTTTGCCAAGTTATTGTTGCGCGCTTCGCCAGTGTTCGTCCGGAAAACCGAGCTTTTCCCGGTGACTCGCGGAGAATCCCGAGCGAGATCGGCAATCACGGAAATCCAACTCGAGAACTCGAAATTTTAGAATGCCCAGATTTTTGCGAAAATGCAAATTTATTCCTGAATTGGGAACTGAAAAATTCAACCGCATTGTTCCGCACGATTCCTGTAGTAACTTTGTAAAATTGCATCGGATACATTCATTAATTACATACATACCCTCTGGTACGATTCTTCTGAGATTTTTGATTTATTTTAACTCGAAAATTAAGCATTTCTTCCGAGCTAGAATAATTCCATTGTATATGATTTTTTTTTCATTTTATTGATATGAAAATTGATGTAATAATTGGTTCGATACCAACATATTTAATAATGTAACCAATATTTTGAAGAATGGTACAGCAATTTGTGAATCTCTCTCAAGTGATAAGGGTTACCAGTAAATATATCAACTCAGGAACAGATTTGAGTTTTACGAAAATTCATTGTTTAGCTTATACAAATAAGAAATTACGTAGAGTTTCAAAATATATAATTGGACCGAATATGATAGGAGTCTTTTATATGAGACTTCTATAAGAACGTGTTAAATAATGATTACTTGGCAAGCTGCAAAATTACACTCGATTCAGTACCCTGAAAAACGAACTAAAGAACAGTCACAGAATTATAAAAATAATAATCAGAATAAACGTAAACCGTACTCTGCTATACGCTTCAACAATGCGGCAGCCTAATAGAAATACAAAATGATGATTTTACTAAAAGGGGTGCTAAACGATATCCGACGAGGATCGAAAAGAATCTATCAGTCATCCAATTTCGAGAATAATAAGTTTCAAGATTGAATCGGTTCGGCCGGTCGGAGCCTGGTGTTTTTCTTTAGTCGTGGTCAATTAAACGGTACACATTGATCGAGCAGCCCACATCCGTGAGAAGGCAAGGCTTGCAAGAGGCATCTAATGACTTAAACCGAACGGCGCCGATCCTGGGGATAGGGATAGGGATAGGGATAGAGGGAGCAGTCTATGATCGGGCCGTGGCGGAGTTCATAAACACGCTAGAGAGCCGGAGCCGGCATTCCGCCGTTGGTTTTGATTTAATAGAAGCTAATTGATAGGGGTGGCCGATCGGCCCGGGTGGTCCTGTCCCAGGACTTTGTTTAATTATGACGTATGGCACGCCGCGCCGGAGTCCTTTCCCGTGGATCGACCTGCTGTTGCTCGTTCGACCGACTGCGATTGCTTGAAAAAGTTTGCCCAGCTCCCGATTAAACAGCATCTTATCATGTGGGATCCTGATTCTTTTTAGACTCGCTGTAGCTACGTTTACACGATGCTAAAGTTTGACGTTCGAGACGGCGGCTTGGCGATCTTTTAAAGACCGCGACGCGACGACATCGTCGTAGTCAACGGTTCCAGGAGCCCCGTGCCTCGCTTGTTCTACGCTTTATTAAAAATCGCAATCGGTTCTGTTGCCGGCGAATGGAGAGAGCTGTGCCGCTCGATTCAATTAAGACGCCGCGCCGGCTGAAACAAAGCCTGGAATAATCTCGACGAATCCACGGGAATTATTAACACGTTTCGCGCCGCGTGGGACACACCGGCCCGACTCCCGGCTGATTTTCTCCGCTCTCGTTCCTCGAAGCAATATCACCGCGCGCGCAGCACCACCACCGTACCTACTCTCCAGAAGTTTCGAAATACTTGCTGCTGCTAGTACATTGAATCGAGAGCCCGGAGGAGTTACTCGCTCGCCTAGACTAAGGATCTTTACGCACACTTTTGTACGACGGCTTTCCGAGGTGAACTCGCGGAACGGAAATTTATTCATTTTCAACGCGCATCGGGTGTACACGGTATTGTTCCCCGATCTTCAGGGACGGCCGAACAATCGCGGGAAACTCAACTCGTTAATCAATTTTGCAATTTTAACTCTTTGCGGCCCGATGTGTTTTCTCCGTTTTATTTCACCACCTGCTACGTCATCGTATAATCAAATTATATACATATATATATATATATATATATATATATATATATATATATATATGTGTGACTTTTCCGTCTACATTGATTATCAAACCTGTAGACGCACGCTACTCTTTTAATGGTGCGATCTCCTTTGCGCGTCTGAACGCAACGTTTTGCGATCCATACTCCATTTGGATGCACAACTTTGCATTCCTATTATGCGATTCGGTATGTATTTCCTTGTTTTTCACTTGCGAAGAAAAGCGAAAGAACACCGCCCAAACTCGAACACGCGAGTCGATCGCACGCGTCCATACGCAGTGGCTCGCGTTTGCAAAACGCTGCGTCCAGACGCGCAAAGGAGGTCGCAACTGAAACATACCGTCAGATGGATATTTGATTGATTTCTTTTATCGTATGTTTCGAATACCTCGAAAAATTACGATTGTTGTTATACGTACCATGCGTTTCTGGCATTAAGAAGATTATTTTTGTTTTCTATATTCGAAGAATGACATTTTCTACGCGGTAAATTTTATTAACGTTGCACACACACACACACACACACACACACACACACAATAGATATCAATTTTTGTACAGTATATATAGCCAGGCCAGTTAATGGCATCGAGCATTAGGTCTTGGAACGATTTCCATGCACGAACGAGCAACGAGTGTTCAAGATTGGCGCGTAGCCATAGCCTAATCGTCAACTGACATTGTCCACCTGTTCCCAGGTCCGTGCAACGAGATCAACAGCTGGAATTATCGACGTTCAGGTTCGCGATCGTCGTGTTCACGCGGATCAGTATGCGGGGAAGGTGTCGGGTTTACCTGACGCACCTGATCGCTGTAAGCGAACGACCGCCGCAGTGTACACAAAACTGTAGTTGGCACGTTGATCGCGTTCTAAAGGGGCAACGGTAAGTCGGCCAGGTAGGATTAGTGTGAAGAACCTTTAGCTACGGTTTAGCCAAGGTTTGCTAGCGGATTCGAATAAGTCTTGGGACTACGTTCTACTGTAGACTTTAATATAGTCCGGTGCCACCGTTCTTATCGAGAAATCCTCAAGTCAAACAGTAGAATTCACTGTAGAATTCGTGTTTACGTACGGGGTCGTCCGAGTTTCTACACTTTTTCGGATTCGGCGAAGCTTCTCCATTGTTCTTCTATTTGTCTGGCTATTTCAACAAGCGTGGATCCACTTGCGATAAAGTACGAAGGAGTGGCAGGTCCTTTGCAAATTTTTCTACAGATTACTCTTCTCTCGCTACTCAATTTCTATACATATTGTATATGTACATGTACAGAAGCGAAATAAATTAAATTGTTTAATTTCCATAAAACAGCATTGTTTAAGACTACACGTACCGGCGCGGCGCAGCGCGGCGGCACCAAAAGCGATTAGAATGTTTCAGTTTCTAGAAATGACAAGATTTATTTATATAATAATATGTGCTTGGATAAAAAAAATTTATCGAATCAATTTCAATAATTGCAAAATGAAAAATATAATACCGGTGATTTTAGCGGCAGTGGTAGGTGTTAATGCTCGGTTGAGACTCGATGTCAAACGAAAGCAAAGAAGTATGTAGTTAGTTTGAGGAACGATCGGTCGAAGCAAATAGGTTCGAACGTAACGATATTGTAACTGGCGAAGACGGATCAAAATTCTCCGAGGATTCTAATGTATAGTTTTCCCGTCTATCGGCTAGCAATCTCTCTCGGCTGATTACCCGTTCGAAATCAATTGTATCGTAGCTCCGAGGGAAGGTCGGAGGCTCCCAGATTCGGAGGATGCGCAGCCGGCTATTAATCCGGCGTGGCGCGATGCGGCGCGGCGCGGGGGCGAAATTGAAAGAAACGGAAACGGTATATGTACTCCTATTAGAAGGCGGCATCAATTAATTTGTGAAGGAGCCGGGGACCAATTATTCGGTAGAGTACGGTGGTACTCCCGGGTGTCCTTAATAAAGCTAACAGCCCCGTGTAGCGGCGCGGCCGAGCGAAGAGTAAATCCTCGCAAACGAGTATCGTCGTAGATGATGACGTAGCGACGAAGTTCGTTGACGATGAACTGGAAGAGAATAAGAGAGAGAGAGAGAGGATAGAGAGAAATCGAGTCTGTTGAGAGAGAATCTGTGCCGATAGGGGAAGGAGAGGATAGATCCCGGTAGATGCACCGTAGGCGTGCAGTCAAAGAGATCCAGCAGCTGCTCGATCGGAAAGACCTATTCCGCGCAGACCCGCAAGGAAAACGCTGGAAACGGAAAGTGACTGTGCCAGCGATCCTGCGAATATGTATCTACTATCTACTGTAGCCTGGAATGAACAGGCAAAAGGACAAACTCCATGGGAGCTCACTCCCGTGAGCGGCCGAGACGAACGCGGATTAGACATGGGTTATGGGGGTCTGCACTACTCTGCACGCCGCGCCACCCGGCTTTTCGGCTTCCATTCTCTTCAGTCTTCACTGTCTTCAGGATCCTCCTCGAGTGGATAAACCGACTGCCCTCGCCCTTTCTTCCACTCTTTTTACACCGACCCCTCCTTCCACCATTTTCCTCCTCGCTCTTTTTGTTCGCGTTCGGGTCGTTGCTTCCGCGGAAATGGATTTTCGGTGATTTCATTAGTCCCCGAACAGTCCCGCTGCCGCGTCATTTAACTCGAGTCTGTTCGTTCGATCCTTGAACGATTGGTGAGCTGCGGAGACGAGCTCGCATTCGCTCGATGGAATTGTTGTTCGATTTTTGGTACCGTGTTCGAGAGGTTCAATTATCCGGACTCATTGCGCATTAATCAGCTGTCTACTTTGTGTCTTGCATTACGAGTCAGACTCCTGACGAACACATATGTACTTCGTCGTACTTGAACATTTCCAGAAATTGTTGTATATTAGAATAAAGACTACGGTATAATATCTCATACATTTTTTTCTTTACGCTTTTAACCAACAATTAAAAAAAAAAAAATTCTAACACAGATCGAAGATCATCTAACAGAATGTAAAACTAGTAAACAGGTGAACTTTCACACTGAACAACGTATGAGAATTGAATGCTCGAAATTCATTGAGAAAAATAGTCATCCATTTGGATGTTACAGTTTAATCGTGTCTCGTTCATAATCGTGTATTTGAAATCCATCAAATTGCAATGGACCAATAGAGAAAAAACTATTATCTGACAGTATCGAAAATAGAGTATGGGTGAATTTGACTAGGGGCTGAAAGAGATACTTTTCTAATCGTGATTATCTTGACAATAGAGGCATGGAGTGGTTGGTATGGGAAAATTTCCGTATTCGTATAATCCACCCTACACTAATCGTGAATGACGTCGAGGCCTTTATCCTCGAGGATGATGAATCCTCTGTCAGATGTCAGGATGACTTATCCGTTCCTGTTCCGATGCATCCACCAGTCCGATGACTCATTTCCTTATTCCTCTGCATATTATTTTAATTATACCATCGATCTCACTCTGTATACCGACGACGCTTCGTTAAAACCTTAGCAATTAATAAATTAATTTCTCTTCCGAATACCTTGACAGATGCGATCGACCTAAATGGGGGAGTATTAAAATGATTCGAAAGATAACGTTATAACGTGATTAATCTCTCTCGATTGTCTATTTCAAAGGCCTCGCGCGTATAGCAAAAGGGGACCACGTTCTACATACACAGTTATTCGAAACGTTCCAGAGTAGACCGCAGAATTTCAGTCGTGTTTTATTAATTAATCCGCGAATATTTGCCGGGACGATTTCAGGATTTACTTGGAACCACCGTGAGCTCGCTATACTTTCGACAATGAATTATAAATGGACCAAAGCCTTCGATTTCTTTTATTTTAGAAGTTGGAACGATTAGTCCAATGCATGACGTGCGAGAGAAATTTCGAAAAGAATTGGTTGGGAATTGCGGAATAAACATTAAAATTGGTACTGGATAGAAATTTTAAAAAGTATCTACTATTTTTTTAAATTAAAAATTTTTAATTTGTGCAAATTTTCAGAATACATATAACTAATAAATGTCTACCAGTCGCCGTTTTTACGTTTTCCATACTGTCCCAGATAAAAGAAATTGTACAATAGGATCTTTAAAATTTTCTACGTTTCTTTTACGTCAGCTGGTAAACTGATCCTCCTAACTTTGAAAAAAACTTCAAGTCGTTTGTTCCAATTTTAGAGAAATGATTTAAAAGTCTTTTTAAAAGTGTCCGAATATTACTGTGAGCGAGTGTACATGGCTGGCCTGGCTCGGGGGTACGATTTTATAATACGAATTCGATAATCCGAAGGAAAATTTAATTATCGACGGACGGTTTATTGTTTTCTGATAACAGATTCGGTGGCGTGCTATGAAAAACGACCCGATTCCACTGTATCGGAGACGGTGCTGCACGCGGTCTTACAACGCCGGCACGTTAAGAATGTTCTTCTCCATCCCCGCGCGCCAGTCCACGTCATATTTACATCGGGTTCCCTTACGAAATTCCGTCCACGATAATTCCGAACGGGGGAATTTCCGCGAAATACCGTCGGCGACGAACGCGCGCCCAGGCCCTCGGAAATTTCGTATTTATAAGGTTTCCCTCGTTTCACCCGCTGCCCGGGATATAATTGGACGAGGGGTGGCCCGGTGGGTGGCCCGGTGGGTAGCCTCGTGCAATACGCCGATAATAAATTAGCCGGACTTCCCAGTGGAATCGAAGGAAAAGGAATCGTGCACCGTCTGCGGAAACAGTTCCGCAACCCCCGACGTGTTCAAACGCTTGAAATGTCAGCCAAATCTGCTTATGTATATCGTGTCTACATTTTCCTATCCATTTCTCGGTAGTCGTAACAATTTCATTCATTTCTGCCATCTTCGAAAAAAAAGACGATTCGTGTTTGCCTACTTCTGAAACGGTTTCAGTTCATTTTGCTATTCTTTCTTATATTTTCTAATAAATTATGATTTTACCAGTTAATCGCCATAGATTATTTCAGTTCATGTCAATCAACATCAAATATTTTCATCCCCTTAAGAACATCGTATTAAAAATAGTGAAAATCCGTCTGAACAATGAAGAATTGGAAATGGAAATTGACAAGAAGAATTTCTAATAGAATCCACAGTCCTACCAGAAAATTCTGAAAAACTGAAAATCTGAAAAATCACGAAACAAAGTTTTAAGAATAAAAATCGACAGAGTAGAGTATGTATTGTCAAAATCTGAAAGGTTCCTTCTTCACGCGGATGGCACAGCGCAGCCGAAGAGACGTTGTTAACAGCAAATGGACCGATATTACCAGCACTTGCAACTCATCAAATTCCTCGAATCGGACTTTGAATAATAAATTAGGCGAAGCTCTCAGCGAGATCGGTGGGGAAAGGGGTAGTTTGCCGTTGCTCTGTCCGGGGCGAGAATTTCGCGCGGCGCGAATGTCGCGGCCGGCAATTCTGAAAGAATATACACGGCTGACGGTGATATTTCCTCGTGAGAAGTTAGGGTTGCCTGTAATAATACAGGCTGCGGAAGCCGGCCGGTAAAGCCTCCGAAGTAAGTTCCGCCATGCTCACCCCCCTCGACTCTCTAACAGGGTAGAAACGGAGGGCTCTTGCATATTTACCCTTCGCTTTCACCCCTTACCCCGATACGCCCCATGCCAAATGGGCCGTTTCATTCGAAGAGCATCCAGCACGCCCTTCACCTTTACGTTAGGCGCCCTTTACGCCACCCTTTGTCTTCGACAATTCAAGCGATAGTCGGAGTCGCGACGTTTACTATGTAGTGGCTCTCTCTCTCTCTCTCTCTCTCTCTCTCTCTCTCTCTCTCTCTCTCTCTCTCTCTCTCTCTCTCTCTCTATCTTTCTTGTCCTTGGTTTCTCTTCTCTGAGCCCGGTTGGGAACGCAGCTACGGCTAATAAGTGGCCTTTCTGCGAATTAAGCGTTGCAGTTGCTTTTTCTTCAACCCCCTTTCGAAACTGTTTCCCTGTTCGCCGCGTCGCGTCATTTCACGGTGGAATGGCGCGGCGGATCTGTCGGAACCATTCGATTGTAATTTCTTACGAAAATTGGCCCGTTCTCCTTATCTTTGCTTATTTACGTTCCCATATTTATGTTTACTTTATTCAACTCGTTTCCGTTCGAGCATCATATTTGCAATATTTTATCTCTCGCGAAAGGAAAATAAGAGACGCACACACTCGCATTTATTCCTTGATTAAAACAAGACAAATAGGGCCATGGAAAGCAGAATTTTTGTGCATTTGAAAATGTTCGCCGCTACTTTAGGCGGAGACGGGACACAAAGGGGACGAGAGTAATCCCGGGAAAATAATAACTACATCATGAAACAAAAATGTACGAATTCGAAGCTCAGAACGGCCGAGAAACTAGAGCCGGGAACAAAGGGGATTATTAAACATTCGCGTATACTCTTTGCTTTATCAGTGTAACAATGTGCGGAATGATCACTTTTCATTTGTAAAGGTTCCGTTATATTCACCGCGGACTTGTGTTCCATCGGGACCGTATTAATTCACAGTAACCAACGGAGTTTCAGAAGCTGAAAACGTAATAATTCCCCGAACGAATTTAACAATTCCCAAATATGTAGTGTTTGAAAAATCTACACCGTCGTCGACTAACGTGCAAACGGAAAAAAAATCATTCAACAGAACCCAAATCTTTCGTTAAATACTCGCCGTGTTCGGTAACTTCTGCTCCGTAAGTTCGTTAAACACTGGAAAATTCAATTCTTTCAACTCAAAAATGGTTTCCACGTAAAAATTAAATAGCTGAAAGTTTCAATAGCAGTTGATTTTTTTTTATTTTTCAACTCTCAGATATACCGTTGGCTAAAAATTGCGGAACATTCGAACTCGTTTACCTTCTCTCTGTAATGTATCGCAACAAATATACACACACATATATATATATATATATATATATATATATATATATATATATATATATTTCTTTAATGTACTTGTATGAAATGATACAATGATCAGAATTTGTTGATTGAAATTAAAGTATAATGTGAACTAAAAATCTGGCGATTCGTGGCTCGAGGACCGCATTCGATGGTACTTTCACGGCCACCCGTTAGACGAAAGGCAAAGCGGCTCGTAGTAGCGATAACGGGCGGAACGGCGGCGCGTATTTAATTTCGGAAAAGCATTTTCGCAGTTCACCGGCGCCGTTTGCACCGTGAAATATTATGAGTGTCACTTGGTAGCCCCGGACACAATGGACCGAGAGGTTGCCATAAAAATGCGGTCTTGAATAACCGAACCCACGTTCCCGGTTCTCCGTATCCAGCACCCCGTCAACGGGGCGAGCGGAGAAAATCAATATCGAATATAAACAAGTGGTACATTCGAATCGATTCTGATTCTAATAAGCCAATTTTATTTTAATTGTAATGCTCGCGATTTCTGCACGGTCGCCGGGGATTTTCGGGACTGGAGAATTCGATTAACCAAAACGATCGAGCGTAATTAGATTTCGCGGCACTGCGCGTCCCGCACCCCCATTAATAATCCCCGATTTTCTTAACCTCAACATGGCAATTGGAATCTGCATATTTAAATAATATTTGAAACTTGTTTAGGCTGCTACATCGACTGTGAATGTGTTCAAACACTGTATTAATCCAAATCCAAATTTTTCATTTCAGATGTGTCCAGCAGTGAGAAACATTTTTAAATAAAAACTTATAAGATACTAAAGTACACCTTTCCAAATACAAAAATTCATTTTAACCCTCATCCGTCTCTCGTGTGAAATGAGGGTTAAACGATGTGTTTACATTTAAAACAAAGAATTTGCCAAAAGTCTCCTCGTTCGGTCACCTGATTGAAAATGATCCTTTAAAGTCTGAATAAATCGGACGTGCTCTTTCAGGCATTTGAAATCTCCTCGGCTGCAGTTAAATTGTTTGGTTAACAAGTCGGCTAGCCGCGTATGCAGTTGGCTAAGACCATCGATTATATGTAGATACGAAGTGACCAACAAGATTTCTAGTCAGCCGACAACGAGCCAAGAATTTGCCAACACTCGGCGAGAGACAATTGCAATTGCGCGTTCGTTTGCGTTCCGAGAGCAATGATTCTCCCGCATTTGTTAATACACCGGGACATTAATGGCATTATACGTTAGCGGTGGTCGTAGAATCACGCGTGGGTGTGCGAGGATTTTACGTACACACGCGTATACGAATATGTATATGTATGTATATTTGCTCCCGTCCGAGGGGTACCGGGCCGCGCGGGGCGTTAATAAAGATGAGTGACGATGCTTAATTAGTATTAGCTGGGAAGATAGCCCCGTGCTGCTCGTGCAGCAGTACGTTAATCGAGAGCGTAGAACGTCGCGGGGATTTAGCAGGCTCGGACCGAGGATTCTACCGTGCATACGCGACACACACCTTCGAAACCCTGAAAAATGCTAGCTTATACATATACAATATCCACTTGCTTGAAATATCCCAAACGACATAAATGTTTACTATTGTATTACGACTATTACGAACATTTTAAAGAAAAAATTAGCGAAATCGGTCCAGCTTTTCTCAAGTGCTGCGCTTACCAACGAACAGCATTTAATTTTCTATTTACATATATGGATATAATGGTAGAGCAAGTTTTAGTGAGAACTCTGAGTCACCCTCGACTGCTAAGGGTTAACACTAAATTATACTCGTTTCGAATGTCGTATCACGAAATAACTGAAATTATAATAAAACATAAGTTTAAAATCATTGATCTAAGTATTATGTTACCTGTGCTACATATGTATTTCACGTGTAATACTAAAACACGTGTATTTCAGGTACACGTTCAAACCACGCACGATATCTCCAGAGTACAAGTACTTAGCACAGTATAGCAACGCAACGGTACGAATTCGATCCGCAGTCGTAGTCGGTACTCGAGAAAAATCTAGTTTCGTCGATGCAGCTTTCTCGCAAGATCGTGGTGGCATTGGGTTGTCAGTTGGATCATTTCTCAGGCGATTCGTTGATCGACGAGTGGCCTGGCGTTATCGATGACGCGATTTCCAAGCGAGTAATGTATTTTGACAGACGTTTCTCGATTCGAACGCGACAGCGCAGCGACAGCGCAGCGCCAGCGTTTCGCGGTTCGTAATTGCGCGCGTTCTCGGTCGATTCCTCGAAGGAGCCTGTCGGCCGGTTTTTCGAGAGTCACGGCCCGCGCGTCACGGCCCGGAATTACGGAGTTATTCTGTATTAAGTGGCCATTCTACGACCCTCCTCCGGCATACCTTATTAGGACTGATTACGCCACAACGGCCGTCAACTCGATCCCCCAGAGCAGAGAGATTCCCCAGGCCGTTCGCCTCTCTTCGTCACTTCGGAATCCTGACGAGCTCGAAAAAACTGCACCGTAACAGACGCGTCGTGAAAGGATCTTATCGGCCCGGTGTCCGATGCCCGGTGCCCGGTGCCCGGTATCGTGTTTTCGGATGAAAGGTGTGAAACGTACCGCACGCTGGACCCGGATTATCCGAATGTCCTTTCACCGTGTTGACCAAACACTGACTTCTTCCACGGAGAGTATTCAATCAGAGCTGACGCGGCGGTTATCGCGTAACTCATTGTACCACCGCGCACCGGTTCTATAGAGACAAGATTACGGTGTCCCGGTCTTCCATTCGAATTCTCCCGCAAATTCTTCGTCTTCGTACTTAATCATCGGCGTTGACGGAAGTGGGATTATAAAGTGCTGATTATAAAGAGATTGACGAACGGTGATTATAACGGTGGGGTTTATTTACTTTTGGTATGTCACACCGTTTGCGGCAGTGGCCACTTTGTGTTTGCGTTTCACCTCTGCCCATTTTCTAAAGCGTTAGATTAGACTCAAGATAATGAATATTAATTTTAAATTAAATCACACGTCCCGATTCACAAACTTTTTACATAGTATGCGTTACCATAAAAACTCCTATGAACAAAATCTGAACACATAATCGGGTGAAACGGTGATTTCGTCATCTCTAACTTAGAATTTTCTTCACCTTTTCATTGTTCTTTGACACAAAAATGTAAAGATTAAGTAGACAGAAGAATTAATCTTAAAGTATTAATCTCCCAGATAACCCAAAGAAGTCTTAAAGACGCTTTGATATAATTTCTAAGAGAGTGGAAGATACAACTGTTAACAATGAAAGTCAATTCATCGAGTTCTGAATCCTATACAATGGAATAACAGAATAATCTAAGGCGGAGAAAATATTTAATTTTCTAGCTAAAACCGCTCCGATTGTAAAGAGTTGAAAAAAGAAGAAGAGAATATGTATTTTACGTGGCAGGTTTTTTAATCATTTGTGTTTATTCTGAAGTGGATGTGCCATGCCGTGTCGGGAGCAGTGTACGGCGCGAAATAAATGAGCCACGAAATTGTGGCGTACGGTGGACGGTGGTACGTAACGGTGCGCGGTGCGGTGTTTCGATAACGTTCGACCACGGGCTATCGAGTATACACGATCGGTGGGTGTGTACAGTGTGTAGTGTATATCGACTGGTTCGTCCCCGGCTGATTTAATTTCCCTTCTTCGATCCTGCCTGTCCCTTTACGTCTTTACGGGAACGAATTTCGTAGACCGCCAGGACAAGGAGGATGATAATGTGGATCGGGCTACTCCCTCCGAGAGCCCGATGCTATCGGGTAACGTTGTTCGGAAAAGTTAATGTAGTAAACGCGCGGAGAAGTCTATATCGAAGATAATGTGGGCACGATTCTTGGTACCGAGGCAGCCAGGGACACCGTCTCTGGATAATTCTTCTTAATGAGTCATTAACGTTCCGGAGCGACTAGCGAGCCAAGTGTACGAAGAATTCGATTATGCGACGTATTCTCCGAGTTGGATTAAATCTTCCATAATCTAATCTGTCTGCCGCTTTATCGCCGGACACTGAGTATATCTTTCGCGCACTTATGACATATTTCTAGTTTAAGTAGGTCAGTTTTAGTCAACGACAGCTACTTTCTTCTCAGCTTTCGGTAAAGCAAATTTATTATTTTTATTAGTGAAAACTTATACAATAAGACGATCTGGAAAATTTTAATTTCCTATTGTTGACGAAGATTGAAGTGTGTGATTTCGAACCTTTTGCCTTCGATGTTTTGCCTTCGAAAGTTGTTCGTTTCAAGAATATCTGAAAATCCTGACATTTTTTCATAAAAACTAAAATACATGTATATGTATACAGGCTGGTCCGCGCAACTTGCACACGAGAACATCATAAAGAAATCAAGCTAACCTTGAAATCTCCGAAACGCTTTCACGCATACAAAAAATAATTAAATCACAATATTTCCACCTCTACCACCATATTTCGCTTTTTCATGTTATTACAAGTATCGGAAATATTCAAGGTATGCAATTGCGCGCACTACCCTTTACACACGCTATACTCTATACCATATACACATTCTATTTTCTGCTAAATCTTCTTAGATTCAACAAACAAACTAAAAATTCTATTTCGCAATGTTTCATATACTGAAACGTGGGCAAATGTGTGCCTATAATTCACTTCCGAAATCAATCAATATCTCATGAATAATTCATAGAGCTGCAGCGAAAATCTGTAAAAAATCGTAACAAAAAATGGTGTTATAGGTTTCCAATTAATAACCGCGTATGTTCCCAGTTACACATTTGTACCGAGCCGCTTGGCTAAATATCGAATATCTATCGTACGATAAAAACTGGATTAATTAAAAATTCCGATTATAGGTACATTGTTCGTACGTTTAACGAGCAAATAGAGAATCTTTGTTTCGCGAAATCGCGTTACGAAAACCGATGAAGAAACGCGCCGCGGTGCATCGGACTGTGCCATGCTACCTCTATAAAACCTGAAATTTAAGCTTTTCTTCGCGAGTAAGCGATCAGAAATAACTTTCTACGCATTCGACTCTTCTTTTTAAATAATACAAATAATACAGACTCAAAGTACCGAGTAGCAAACAGTTCGTTACTATCAATCTTTTACAGTCTGAAAAGTTCCCACTCTTTTATATCAGAACTTCCTACAATATTATATAACTCAATTATTTTCCCATACGTAACTCTACTAACCTATTTAGCACAGTAGAGATAAACAGCGACTTCAGAAAGTTTCGCGAGGGAAGAGTCCTTTAAATTTTATCAATCCTCATACTTTAGAATATGATCATCCTTTTACGTTTAAAAAGTCCGTAAACGTTGCAAATTATACTAGAAATAACGAAAACATAAAAAAGATAGAATTTAACTTAAATACTGATACGAAAATAAAAATACAAATCGATGGAGTTGAAGATGATATTAATTTTGTCAGGAGCTTCGGCAATTTTTGCCACTGTGCGCTAGTGCGTGCGCTAGTGCGTTCCTTTTTTTCTGCGTCCGATGCGCGACGGGACGGGACGGGACGGGACGGGACGGGACGGAACGAGCAGAGGCGCCGTTGCATCGATCAACTGTCGAACGACCAGCCGCTAATTGCGCCGGCCACAATATCTTGATCAATCGAGCGTGGGGCGTTGGAATTAATTAGAACGATGACGTGCTCGCTCGACGTTCCTCGATCCGCTCGACGCGACGCGACGGGGCGAGCTTTCGAGGATCGACGCTCCTGTCTCAGAGATAGCCTATCTTAAGTGAGTAGTTTCCCTTCGGCTCCGGGATCGAACATGATTTTCTTTTTTTTTTTTATTTCATTAGCCTGCTGATAAAACGAACAAATTGCGAACGGACCCTCGAGCATGGCGCCTGCTCTCCATTAACGAAACCGTCAGCCCTCCCGGCTCTAATATTAGATGGCTAATACGCTGTATTTGGCTGAAATTCGTTTTCACTTTGCGAGAAGCACGGGCTGGAACAGGATTCTGTTTAACCAGATTTTTTCATAGGATTTTTATGATGATAATAAAAGTGCGTGTACTTGGAGAAAAAAGATTTCTCAATTGGGGCTTACGGTTAATTATTTTAAATAGCGAATAAAATCACTAGTGGACATAGGTAATGAATAAAACAAATAATGGATTAAGTAAGTAGCGAATAAAATAAAGAGTGAATTGTTTGCGGGGGGAAATTGGCAGAGAGCAGATTACCCGGTTAAGACGTGAAAAGTGTCCGCAGGCATCAAGGCTGCAAGTATCGGGGGCTGTACCGCGCGGTACGATCCGAAGATAAACTCGGCCCGTTCTTTATTTTCTGTCCCCCGGCCTCGTTCAGCCTTACGATAAGCAATTTTATCGGCTTTGATCGATTCTATTAAGCGGGACCAGGGAACTTCAGTTCCCAGGTGCTTTGTCTCTGGCTCGGCGTCGCGTCGCGTCGCGTCGACTCATCGATGCGGTCGTCACGTTAAACCTTCTCTCTCGGCTCGGCAACGACTTCCTACGGAACTTTCTTTGCTTTAACTCGGCTCTGTTTGTAATGGGTACTACTCTTAATGGGAAAACCTTCGAGAAGAGTGTTTCCGGTAATGTCGAGAAAAATTCTGACGCAACTTTTGTACCGATGCGATGACGCGACTTGCGACGGTCGAGCAGCGTATTTGAAAGTCAATTTGTTCATATTTGATATTTCGCTCGGTGTTTCTTCCCCGTCGTTCAGGCTCGGAACTTGAAACTCGATTTCACAATTTACGAACAACATAATTTATTCTTTTACAATTGACCGATCAACCTACTTCAGTCGTATCTTCGTTAATTTTGAGGAATTCGAGTATCGAATATTTCTGAAGGTACAATATTCTTGAAAAATTCAAGAGTAGCTAATCCATATTCTCAAACGTTTGAAACATCAGAATTTTCTTTTGAATGGTCGTTTCTGTGGAAACCAAAATCTCAAACTGATCTGATAAAACTGACAAGAAAAATAAATCGATAAATGTGCAAGGAGGTGGGTGGCACAGCGACCGAAATCTCAATTTAAATCATCGAGATACCTCGAAATTACGAGTCCGCAAATAAGAAGAGAAGCAAATCGTAATTACCCGCCGGCTATCCAACTACGGACGCGAAAAGATTAGGGCGTGGCGGTTTAGGTCAGAGGTTCCGCCGCGCGGTTTCGTCCTTATTCCTAGATTGTTTTTCGAGCGTACCGGCGGCGCGGCGCGGCGGAAAGCCGTATATTATCGATCCATTTAGCACGGGGCCGGCTACTTTGATTATTAAACGCGTCTACATGACCCACAGTTCCGGCCAATATCACCGTGCTCTTATTATTATTCCATTTGGCCGCGGTGACCGGCAAATGTAATTTGCCCGAGAGCATCCCAAAGACGTAATGTCATTAAACCGTGGCCGCGGCTCTTTTCTGCTATTCCTGCACGCTCCCCACCCCTTCCCAAAATCCCCCTTTCCAAACCCCTCTGGCTATTCAAATATTTGACTCGCAGCCCGGCCGTATGCGTTCGCGCGCACGCACGGCTACGGGATTTTCTGTTTCGGCGTGTCCAGGACCCAACCACCCACGCCACCGATAAAACTATTACTTTGCCGGGACCGAGGCTCGTTTTTTTTCAAGAACACGACTCCCAGCAACCCCCACGCGCCCGCCCTCCAATGTAACTTACGACCTCGAATCTTGTACAGAGACGTGACCTGACGCTGTAACCACGACGAATTCGCGAATCCTTTTACCGCTTGACCCGCGGAGAAAATTTTCGAATCACCCCTTTCAAGGAACTACTACAACGTTTCTTAAGAAATTGCCTGGTGCTTTTGAATTACGTAAATGTTTACACAATCGTTCGCTGATTACATCTCGAAATATACACAGCCTCTTAACACTCGATCAAAGATCATTCGAATTAGCATATTGCAAATTATTTGAAACCTGACCTTTTACATTGCACGTCACAGTCAAATTGTTCATCGAGGCGTTCATTATACCACGAACCTGTAACGTCCTCTAGAGTCCAGAGAATTAGTTAAAAATCAGAGGGAATGTGAAAACGGCAAGGAAATCTTCCGAGTCGAGTTTTTTGCAGGTTTGAGTGGTCGTCAAGATTTTCGAAGACTATTTGGACATGGTCAGAAAGGTGGAATTCTTGGTGGCAATTGATTATTCATGATATAAACTAAACTGTGTTCGTGTTCATGCAAATTTCTTTCGGATTTATGTCGCCTATTAAAGGCTTTGTAACAGCGAACATTAAGAAAAATGTTTATTGGCCGTCGATGAAGATTTAATGACCGTCCTGGTCCCATAGTCTGGTTATATGTACATTTCTTTCAGTGTTATCTCGAAAATCGATGTAGAGGACTTCTCGGAGTGCGTTTATAATCGATTTATAGTGATTTAAAGTATCATCGGTACCCGCGACATCCTCTTCGATTTTCACAATTTAATTTAACGATGATCCGCTGTTATCGTTAACAGGCCAATAAATCGCGCTTTAAACGGTCCTGTTCAAATTCAAATTCGGTGTAAGCCAGTTTCTCTTTCGATGGCTGCATCATCAATTTTAGTACTATTTCTTATGACCATTTTCCAATTGATTCATTTAGGGCGAATTTATTTAACACCGAACACTGACATCGTATCAGATACTTGCAACATAACGAAACAATATTTTCTATTTAAAGAATTAATATTTGCAAAAAGATTAATGAAATTACCGAGTATTTGTTTGACGATAAACAGGAGGACAATAAAACAATCACTAACGTCAAAACTCCTACTTGCAACGCTACTCCGAAACTATGCCCAAAAGTTGAAAACGGTCAATCGAATTACAATGTAAAACGAAAGTCGATAGAAACTGTAAGACGATATTTTGCGCGACTATTTCTGAAGAACGTGCAAAAGACTTCTAATTAAGCAATACACTTCCGGTTTTAAATATAACTGACGCGGCGGCATCAACTTCGACATAAAGGTTAAAAAGAAGGGAAAATGATCTTCCGCAAACGAACTTGTTTGTTGGTAAATGAGCCTCGTTGGTGGCGCAGCGGTTCGATCGGCCGCAGCCGTTCGAAAAGCCCGGGTCACTCGAGGATCTTCAATAAAACGTGGTCGAAAGTAAAAAATCCCTTTGAAATCCTAGAGCAAAGGCTTTGAAATCGTCCGGGTGAGCGTGTTCCCATTCCGTCCACACAGTAACTAACTACCCCTGTTAGACCGTTGTCGGCGAGGGGTTGATATTTTCGTACACGTATGGCCCGATGCAATAATTCTCGAGGTGGGGTGGAATGGGCAGAATGCGAGGGTGGTTGTTATCACGACCACTAGCCCCGTGGAAAGGTCTATTTGGTCGGTGGACCAGCGCGTGATAAAAGTGTTCTTGGCGGCGGCACATGTACAAGCCGTATTTAACATTTTATTCCCAGAAGCGTCGCAGTTTTCCGCGATACGTGTAACGCGATAAATTATTCCGCGTTCCGCTTATCTTCGCCGGGTTTCCCCTCTCACCGTCCACTCCGTCCGCTCCGTCCGCTCCGTCCGCTCCGTCCGCGTCGTCTCTCTATACTCTTGTATACTCTACATATGTATACCGTCGCGCGTCGCGTCGCGTCGCGTCGCGTCGTGCCACCGCCACCACCGGCTCCTTTCACGGCTTCTTCTTTCCCTCCTCCCCTTTTTTCGCGTAGCGCGTCGCTCCCTTGCTCTCCGAGCCGTCTTGCTCGCTTAATGTCGACGTTATTTAGCAAGCGCGTGGGAAAACGCTGCGCTCGGTTTGAGTTACAGCCGACAACGATGCCACGGAAAAATTCGGGCTGTTTCGAATTAACAGGTTGACTTCCTCGTCGCGTAGGTCATATGTGGATCACACGATTCTAAGAAATACATATAATATACTACGAACGGATGACTGATGCGGAGGGTTGAACGAAACCAGTATTTCCGGTGAAGCCGTCCGCCAACAAGGCGTCCTTATGCTTATTGTTAGAATTTACCTGAGCGGTCACTCTTACACTCACGATCACACTTCTCAACTTCTTGTGTTAGAATAAAACGCACTTGTTGGCGAACGGCTTCACCCTCGATGATACTGCTTTCATCCTTTCCTAGTATACATATTATGTTTCTTACATGTTTGAAAAATTCATTTTCTTCGCAATAAACTGCAGCTGAACTAATTCTTCCACTAAATCACTTATATTTACATATTATTTGTTCAGAATCAGAGGCAGGAAATTCGAGTAAATCCTATCAGTAATATAAAACGTAAGTAATATAAACCGTATGAGAAGTAATAAAATCGAATATGGTTAGTTTCAAATAAATAAACTGATTCCTTTCGCTCGATAGGAAGATTAAGCTGGGCGAGATGGTAATTTGATTGGACTGTGCGCTGCAAAGGTAAATCTGAAGTCTGCGGAAATGTCTTCACAAGATCGAAATCCAAGAGGAAGTAATTTCAGTAATTGGGGGATTTTCTTAGTCGCCAGTACAAGGCCAGTACATAAAATAAACTAAGACGCTCCTCTTTGATCACCTTTAACAAACTTTTCTTCTCGTGTTCCATATACTCTTGTCGTGCTGCATATAATAATTAATAATTAATGATATTTTATGGTACAAATGAAAAAGGGGGAATGAAGTTTCACGGTGAACAAATTAATCGAAAAATCCGAATTTTTATCGTGACACTTGACCTCGAAGAAACTCGAATCGCAAGACAGTATATTATAGTTTGAAATACCGTGAACACACAAAGTGAGAGAGAGAGAGAGAGGGGGGGGGGAGAGTGTTCCGACGAGCGTAATAAACGACTATAGATATTAGAGTAATGATTCAATTCACTGAATCGATGCGAGAACAATAACAGACATTAGACATTGCCGTTCGAATAAAACACAACGATAGGAACGATACATTTCTTCGGGGTCGTGTAGGAGCATGCAACCCGTGACGATTTACTTGATGGATTCCTGATAACGAATCGATAGTCGTTAGCAGCTGGTGTCCGCGTAAGCAGCCATTAGCACGTCTTCAAGTTCCCCAGGCAATAATTTATTCGTCCGAGCGCGGACGCGGGCGCTTGCCGCGCCGCGGGAGTCAAATTTCCAATAACGGTCAATGAAAATTTTATCTTTAACCGGAGAATAATAACTGGCTGATTAGGTATCAACGCGACGCTGATACAGCGGTCGAAAGTGTGAACGCGTTTATGCAGCGGCGCCGCCATTATCGATGCACCGGTCACACAGAGTACACGCTTCGAAAATTTATCGCACCACTGTTGCCCAGTCATCCATTCGGAGCATAGTAATTAGAGCCTAGGATGCCTTTAAATCTCGCTTAACTCCAAATCAGACGCTTCTCTTTTTCAGTCGCCTGATCGCCACATAAAACACGTCACGCTTTTTTTACAAACCGGGAGATCTCGTCAGGCAATAAAACAACTCGAAAGCTTATCTATTCGTATCTATTTATCATCGGAAACGATTAGCTTGTCGAATAGATTTTCTTCAAGAATTTCTTCCTAGTCCCTTTGTTCGACGTTCGTGCCACCGTTCAGACATTTACAAGCTCTTATTAGTTAAGATCATCTACGTGGAAGTTTATAGTCTATCAGTCTATTTTTCGCGAATTTCTTGCACGATTAAAAATGTTCCGAGTTGATTGTCAGAGACAGAATACGAATGAAAATACAACTTTCAATAATTTATTTCAATCGAAAATAGCAACGTTTTAAATGCTTCTAATAACTTGACACGATTTTATGTTTGATCTATTAATTTCTGTGGTAAAGCCATAAAATCTTTTTTTTTTTTAACGTATAAATGAACCGTTGTCATTCGACGTGTCTGCGCCTAGTTTCATAACGCTTTTATGCATCGAAGAAGAAAAACGTTGGGAAAGAGAGGATGTTGATCTCGTAATTGATCTCGCAAGAGGATTTCGCAGGGATCGTCGAAGGAAGAAAGAAGATCGTTTTACAAAACAAACGTGTTTATTTCTCATGGTTCGTCGCATGAAATGGAAAGTGGCAGTTAATTTAATAATCACGTAACAGATCGTGGATACAATAATGCGTGATCCGATGAGCGTATTTACAATAATACAGTACAATTAATTTGAAGTCGCAAAGACCGCGCGAAGTTCTAGGGACGCGCTCAAAACGCGACCGGTGCCTGCCTCGTTAAGCGTACCAACGCAACGCAACGCAACGCAACGTCTAATTAATAATAGCTATCGGTCGATGCCAATCGATTCACTCTTCACCAACAAATAAATGCATTCGTCAATATTAACACAATTTTTCTCACTTGTTTTTTTGTTTCGCGAGAAAATGATATCGTCGCAAAGAAAATAATGTACAACAGAAAGAATATACGCGTTACATTAGTCGGTACGATGCTCGCCAGCATCCCACGTCGATTTAATCGAATTTGATCGTCGCCGATGCGATTGAAAATAAAAGAAAAAAAAATAGTGGATCGCTCTCGTTGGTACGCGTAACAGTTCTCACGTGTGCGGCTGACCCGTCCCCGGGGTGTGCTCGAAAAAGTGTGCGTGAGTATTTACAACGTTAGATATACACAGTATTTACACAGAGGATTCTCTCTCACTTACAAACTAATAAGCGTTTGGCGACCGTTGCTTTAACCAAAGACAGTCGTGAATCTTAGGAACGAGGTCTCGCTAGAGACTTCTGTCTTTTCTCTCATATCTATCTACTAACTCTCTCTTCATCTTTCATTCTTGTGCTCTGTGCCCAGTGCCCAGCTTTATACCGGACACGTTCGTCCTCTTCTCCGTTTCTCTTTTGTTCAAAACCTCTCACTCTCAATTTCTTTCGCTCGCTCACACTCTCTATCACGAATTGACGAACAAACGACAGGAATGAGAACTAGGGACACGCAGTCGCTCCGTCCCCCGGATGGAAAAAATATATGTACGATTAGTATGAAGGAAAGTTCATCCCGGGATCCGGAGTTCACGCAACAGCGTATCATTCTCGTCTGATCTGATGGTTCTTATCGGCGAGACGGGTTACAGCGGTTGGCTCGACAGTCCTCGAACACATTCGACATCGTGTTAGAGGAAACGACACGACACGACACGACGCGACGGGAAAATTAACACTAAACCTACCACCGCCGGTTCAATCACCGGTTTCTAGTTTCTTATTTTACAATTATTGAAATTATAACGATCGATGACAAGAACAAATTATACGATACAGATTTTCGCAGAAAATCTATACGAATTCTACGACGTCATTTTTATAAGGCAGCACATGGTAGGTTTAATGTTAAAAACGTCTCAAATTCGATTATCCGAGTCGCCTCGAAATTGCTAAACTAGATCGGCCATAAAATCTATTCGCACGTTTCGCTAACAAAATAGAACTCTTGTCTATCCTATTCGAAAACGTACTGCTACTGTCGGACAGTATCTTTATTTTGTTTGAATATTGCAAAGTAACTCCTTGCCGCATAATTTTCTTTGAAGCTGCAATGATGTCGAAGCTTCTGATAAAATTGATATTTAATTGTATGCGAGTATGATATTGTATAGGATTTCATCCTAAAATAAATGCATAATATTGGTGCATAGTAAATACTGATTGAAATCTCCTCTCATCGTAAACCGGTTGTGCGGCAAGAGGCTAGAAAACTGAAAAGAAAAATATAAACGCTTTTTGTGGCCAGCCTAATAAATTATTACCTTTGTCTACAGAAAATTACAATGTTGATATCGCTGCGCCAATTTTCAGGGAAATTAAATAAACTGTTGTGTAACGAAACAGAAATTCCACCGTAATTAACTCTAATCGAGTTTTTCTGATCGCAAGCTCGGTAGTTGACTCAACAAGATGTACGGGAGCGAAGTAAAATTAATTTGCAGCTAAACACGTTGGAGCAGCGGTTCAACAATTTTCAAGTACACGTTAGGCTGTGTTGCGTGAATGCTCTACCACCCTCCATATTCGATCGGAAGCTCGAATACAGAGAAGCGCGGTGTAAATCGCGAAACGTAGCTGAAATTGAAGTCGCGCGAAGCACGTCGGCTACACGGCGGATGTGAAACGAAAATATTAATTAAACGCAAATATGTCGGCTGATGAAACCTTTTGTAATAAATTTCGCGCGATCGGCGCGGTGCGCGGCAACGTAAAAATTTCGAGCGCAGGAAACCGTGATTTCGAAAGTTTTTTCCCTGGTTCCCGAGCGACGCGACGACGGGATGTACGCATCGAAACTCCCGCGGTCGAATCCTCAGAAACTAAATTCCCCTCGTGTCGAGAGATTAATTACTAAGTAACTGAAAATACTGCGATTTTCAAACACTCGATCCGAGGAGAGTTTCCGTTCCGCGAGCGCCGTCGAAATATCAAAGAAAATTAGCCGGTGCTCGTTGCTCGCTGCACCTACAAAAACAAAGTGCGCCCCTTTGAAAACCAAAAAGAAAAGAAAAAGAAGCGAGCGATATCCTCGAAATAATTGGAGGGCTCGCGATAAGCCGCGATAAGCCACGATAAACGAAAAAGTTCCGCGAAACTTGGCCGAATAATCGACACACTATGCTCGAGGGTAGTACACGATTTAAAGACACCCCTCCAATTATTTCTAGCCTGTGTTGCCGAAAACAAGTTGGCCCGTAATTTAATTGGAACGAAAATTTCGTAACGACCCCAACAACTACTCCGAAGAAAAATCCGAGGAACAAACGATTACGCGTGTACGCGCGTTCACGAAAATTAAGAGAATAATAGTCGTAAAATCTCGTAGACGTAGAAAATAAATAACGATACAAGAAGTTTCGCGAACACGATCGCTCCTCGACGAAGATCGAAACCGTGAGCCGCGCGAAAATTTCGCGGACAGTCGTGCCGTGTGGATTACGGATGAAAGCGCGTGAAAACGCGTGAAAACGCGTGAAAACGCGTGAAAACGCGTGAAAACGCTAAATGTGCGCGTGCTCTGCCTCCGATGCTGACGCTCCAGCCCTAACGAGCGACGAGAATAACGTTTAGAATAATCTATGTCCTCATTGACTGCCATTTCTTATAGTTACCCTTCGCTTTATAGTTTACACAATATACATTATCGTAGACGATCTGCGCGTCCAGACACGCTCGCAATCCGTTCTCTGGGCTAGTACGTAAAAATAATGACTCGATCACGGTCCTCGCGGAGTGTTGTTCCATCGGTGGATTTGCTTCGGTGCTGAATCGACGACGCTGACAAACAACAGGCATAGGTAATTGTTGCGAGGGTAAAAAAAGCTCTCGCTTCGAACAAAATGATATAAAAATTATATCTGAAATTTTCTCTCATCTTTTCGTTTCAATTATAAGATATCGACACGATCAAATTAATGCTGCTCGAAATTCAAATAGAATAATTCGTCAGTGTCTGCTATGCTGTTTCCGTTTGATTAAAAATACTCACGTCGGAATGAAACGGAAGAGAAACTACACGCAAACCTGTTTAATTATTGCATTGAACCCTCCTCGTGTATCTTGGTTCAACCCTTTATGAACTCTGATATAATCGAAACCTTTAGACTCATTTCACGCACGTTTCAGTGAATTCAATTTTTCTGAACTCATTGTTAATATATAAACGCAACAACGAATGACTGCAACGAGTGAATTTACACCGGATATAGAAAAATTCTTGACACGTACAAGAATTGCATCTAGCGACACTTAAAAACGAAGATAGTGGCGAAGACTTGGCTTCGCGGCAGTATTGAAAAGAGTGTAGTTTCGGGACACAAAGGGTTGATCCGTTCGTCGAGAATAAAAGACGCGTGCGGTCGACGAATAATGGACGCCAAGTTTTTACTCCTTTATTCGTGACCCGTATATCATTCCGTCGCGTCGGCCTGCACCCCTGTCTGTTTCTCAGCGGGTAAACCAGCCCCGAAGCTGCGATCGCGGACGAAAGAGCACTCCGCACAACGAATCGCGTTACTTACACGGAAACAATTAAATAAACCTGTCTCTGTAATCGATAAACTCTAGTGGCGTCGAAGCCTCGCGTCCACTCACTCATTCTCTCTCTCTCTCTCTCTCTCGCATTCTTTCTCATTTTCGCTCTCTCTCTTTTCTCCGTGTTAGCCACGAGGCGATACATTCTAATCCCCCCGAACGCCGGAAGCGAAAGGGAGAATCCCCCGGGCGGAGGGATTCTAGTGGAAGAGCAAACAGACGGACGCGCGGAAACGGTCGGTTCGTCGTTGGATCAAACTGTACAAATACCTAGGCGCGTCCCTGTCGCGTTCTCGAGCGGATTTCCGTGCCGGGAGCCGTCATCGTCCATCCCCTGGCCCTGTAGACGGCGGATCTTCTCGTGGTCGACGACGAGAACGACAACGAGGACAACGGCGGCCGTCTATACTAGACGAAGTAAGTACGTGGATTGGTCGGATGCGTGAGCACCTCGCCAGGAGGTGCGGTCGGCACCATCGGCGGTTCCGGTATGGTGCTGTAAAGATGGCTGCCCCTGGAGGAGAGGCTGGCGGGTCGCGCGTTTCCAGCGTGCAACGCGCTGTACCCGCTGTGCTGGTGCTGATGCTGATGCTGATGCTGATGCTGGTGCTGGTGCTGATGCTGGTGTTCCGCGCCGCTGTCCTCGTCCTCGGTCCTGCTGGACGCCGAGCTGACATAGGTGGACTGCGTGGGCGTGGGCGTGGGTGCGTGCACCGGTGCGACCAAAACACCATTAGGCTTGGTCCAAACGTCACCGGCGGACGGGGCTGCGGTGTAACGGGCCGGTGTGCGATTTCGGTCGTTCACCTTCTTGCTGTCCCGACGTTTGCCAACAGAATCGGGCATGGCGAACCGCAGTTTCTCCCAGAACCTCTTCTCGCCCCACATCACCACGGTGCAGGTCTGCAGGAGCAGCTGTAGCTCGGGATCGCGGGCTGGCGCCTCGGTTGCCAACAGGACGACGACTCGCCTCTTCCGGGAGCTGGGTCTGATGTTCTCGAGCGCTGTCCTCAGAGCAGCGCGAAACTCGACGTGTTGCCACTCGTTCGCGAGAAAGACAGGCGAGAAGATGACGACGATGCGTCTGGCAGCGGCGGCGGCCGGTGGAACGGCTTCTTGGGGCCTGGCCGGTGGCAAATCCCTCCAGTGAAGACAAAGCGCGAGGCCGGATTGCTCGAGCTCCGCAGCCAGAAACCTCGAGACGAAATCCTCGTCCCGTTCGCTGTAAACTATGTAGCCGTCGTAGAGACGATCTCTCTCCTCGTCCGGCGGCGCGGTGATCTTGCCAAGTCGGAGACCGTAACGGGCGTGCGCCCATAAACGCACGTCCTGCCGGAAGGCGAAGGCCAGCGCGACGATCAGGCAGATCGCGATCACAGCGACCAACGCGCCGGCTAAAAGCGGCACAAAGTTGCCACCCAGCAGAGGGATTTCCTGAATGCCACGGCTGACGGCCTCCGTGGACGGATCGCCGCAACGCTTCATAGCTTGCGCGAGAGTCTCGATTCCGTCGCGACAGTACATCTTCTCGGGGTCCCCGCGGTGCTCGGCGAGCCATCCGCGCAATTTCGCGGCGTTGCTGCACTCGCAGCTCCAGGCGTTTCCTTCGAGAGCGACTTTCGCGGTGTCACCGACGCTCGGCAACGCCTCCCACGGCCGGAAATCGACGATACGGTTACTGTCCAGCCGAAGCACCTCGAGCCTCTTCATCTTACGGAAGGTCGTGTTGCCGACGGTGGCGATCGCGTTGTGATCCAGATACAGCTCGGACATCCGTTCGAGCTGGTCGAACTCGAAGCCTCTGAGCTCGCGGAGCGAGTTGTCTTCGAGATGGAGAACGCGCAACGCGCCCACGCCGTTGAACGTGCAATTGTGCAACGCCGCGATCCCGCTGTTGTTCAGATACAACACCTCGAGCCGACGTTTCCCGATGAACACGTGACTGCCCAGATCGCCGAGATCGTTCCCGTCCAGATAGATCTCGGTAGCGTCCATGGGAATCTGCTCCGGTACGTGCTTGTAGCCGGCGTTCGAACAGTCGACCACGTTGCTCGACCAGCTGTGATCGTGATAGCAGGTACAGTTGTTCGGGCAAGTCATCTCGCAATCGCACGCGTCGAAGTCGCAACAATGACAGAGCGCGAAACAATGCGCCTCGTATCGGCAAAGGAAGTCCTTCGAGTTGAGGGAGAGCAACGGTCGTCGGGGTGTCGCGCGCGCGTGCACCATCTCGCAGGTGACCGAGTTCAGGTCCATTACCCGGGGATGCTGACGGAGACGGGCCATCTCGTTGATCCTCGGCAGCCATTCCATGGTGCAGTCGCAGACGATCGGATTGTTTCCTATGTAGAACTGCGGCAGCTCGACGTCCTCGGGCACGGTCTGCAGCGCGAGGGCAGCCACGTCGAGATTCTTTATCTCGTTCCCGTACAACACCACTTTCTCGAGGCTGGTCTTTCGCAGGAAGGTACCGGCGGCGACCGTGCGTATCTTGTTGTCGTTCAGAAACAACGTTACCACGCTGTCCGGCACGTACGCGTCCGCGATCTCCACGATCTGGTTGTAGCTCGCGTCCAGCGTCTTTACGCGCAACGTGTTCCGCACCATGTAAAAATCCGCGAGCTTGCTTATCTGATTCCCGTGTATGTCCAGCCATTCGATGCTGCTCGGCAGATAGCTGTAGTCGAACCAGACCAGCTTGTTGTCGGACACGTTCAGCCAGACCAGGGACGAGAGGCTGGTGAACGCGCCGCGGATATCGGTCAGCTGGTTCCCGTCCAATCGAATCGCGCGCAACTCCGGATTGCTCGCGAACGCGCTCTGCTCCACGTGACGGATGTAATTGTTCGCCAGGTTGAGCACTTGCAGCGAGGGCAACGCGGAGAACGCCTCGCGCGTCACGTTCTCCAGCTTGTTGTCGACGAGCCGCAGCCCGTACACCTCGTTCAGACCGGCGAACGAGTCGTTCTCGATTCTGGACACGTGGTTGCTGCCAAGGTCGAGGGTCTTCAACGAGCGGAGCACGCGGACCGCGTGCGGCACCTCCGTCAGATTGTTTCCTCTGAGAGAAAGGTCCTGGAGGTCGGTCAGGTTGTCGAACGCGCGACGATGCACCGTCCGCAATCGATTCGAATCGAGAAACAGCTGCCCGAGACCGGACAGGCCGACCGTGTGCGAAGGTTCGAACCTGGCGATTCTGTTGTTCGACAACGCCAACGAGTGCAAGTTCGTTAACGATCTGAAGCATCCGTCCGCCAACGTTTCGATATCGTTGTTCTCCAGTTTTAGAATCTGCAGGCTGTACAGGCCGTTGAACACGAGGCCGTCGATCTTGGTCAGCCTGTTGAACGACAGATCGAGGATCACGAGACGAACCAGTCTCGAGAACGTGTCTTTGTTCACCCAAGGGTTCGTCAACTGATTGTTACCGAAATCCAGATATTGCAACTCGACCAAATTGTCCAACAGTCCCGGCGCCAGCACGGCCAAAGAATTGTTGCTCAGTATCAATTCTCTCAACTCGTTGGTCGTGGCGAACAATTCGGGGGGCAAAGCGACCAGTCTGTTACCGGAAACGTTTAACGAGCGGAGCGCGGTCAGTCCGGCGAGCGCGTGATCTTCGACGAAGGCGATCGCGTTCTCCTGCAGCTTCAGCACCGTCAGGCTCCTCAGATTGCCGAGGGTACGATCCGGCAGCGCGGTGACGTCGTTGTTGCTCAGATCGAGCACCTCGAGCGAAGGTGTGCACGACTCGATCCATTCGGAGAACCCGAGGGAGACGATCTCCTGTAACTTGTTGCGCGTCAGGTTCAAGCTGGCGAGACCCCGTACGGGGCACAACAGTTCCGACGGCAAGCTCCATAGGTTGTTGTCGGAGAGATCGAGGTTTTGCAGGCTGGTCAGGCCACGCAACGAGTCCCTGTGCATCTCGAGGGTCATCGCGGACCACTCGCCGTTACGCGTTCTCACCGACAGGCTACGCAAATTGTGGGCGGACGCGAACACACCGCCGGGCAGATAGCGGATCTTGCAATTGTCGACGCGCAGCTTTTCCAGCCGCGGCAGGGGCGAGAGGAACCCGTGGGGCCCGTCGATCTGGCTCTCGAAGAAGAGCGCGTCGCCGCAGTTCAAGGCCAGAGAGCTGATCGAGTCCACTTGAATAGCCGAGAGATTGCCAATTAAGCCGGGCACGTTGCCGATACTCCGAACCTTGCACTCGAGCTCCTTCTCCCCGTCCTCCACGTCCTTCTTCCACTCGCAGCCGGACGGTGCCTCGAGACTGGTGATGCTACGGCCAAGCACCAGCCCACCGTTCGCAACCAGACACCAGACGATCACCAGCACCACGGTTACGCCGGACCAGCACCGTGACGCCTCCATCCTGGCTATCGACGGTCGACGCGGCTCGTCGCGCGCGCGTTCCTTCTCGAGCTAGACGCTGCGATGCTAACGGGAACGGAGGTCTAACCAAATCGTACCGTCACGCACTCATCGTACTCACAAACACACTCGGTTTCGAACCGTCCACAGGCTCGTTTCTCGCACGACCGACGATTCCAACTAAACTATCTCGTACATGTATCTATCTACTCGCTCTCCTCGAAAATCGGACCACCCGTCGGCAACGATTACGGACTCGAACACTGATAATAAAAACACTAAACCGAAGCCGAAGACAAAGACAGAGACGACCTCGTCCGACGATGTCCGTGGGCCTCGTATAAACACTGATCGATCATAACCGTAGCGCGACACGAAACGTTTAGCCGAGGGTCTACTCGACTCTCTCTCCCTCGTGAGAAACTACTTGCGCGGGTAACGGACGAACGGAGAGCTGAGAGCGACCGAACTTCAACGACATTCCACCACGGACGCCGGAGAGCAACTGACTCCAAGCTCGAGACCCTATTCAATCGACGGTCACGCACCCTGCATGACTGCCAGCGTGCACCAAGCCCCCACCACCGTCTCCCACCACGAGCAGATTCTACTCCCACCGCCGACCACTTCTCTACCCCCACCAACTCGAGACACGGCGAAATTCCGTCGTTCGAACGTACATATATGCGGCATGCGGCGGGAACGCTCGGACGGATAGGGGGTGCGCGCACCGCGAACAGCGACCGAGCTAGCTAGCTAGCGTGCGAGTAAGCTAGCGTTCCACGCCACAGGCGGCTCGCGAAGATGCAACAAACCAGCTGACTGACAACACTACTTACTAGGTAAACACCAAACTGGTTCCCTAGGCGTACGGCCGCGCATTTATCAAGCCACCCCGCTCTCGCCCCTCGCACCTCGTCCCTCGGGACTCGCCTAACCCCACCCTCGACCGGTTTCTTACCTTGCTGCGCGCGAGCCGCGCAGCTCTTGTTCAACGGGGTTGTGTCGTTGCTGCTTAATAGCCACGGCGAACAGTGGCCCACCACGCGGCCCGACAAAAGAACGCTTCGCAAACAGACAACCCCCGTGATCTGCCCTACGCCCTCGCCGATTTGTTCGCGACACTTTACAACGAAACGAGAGGCGGAGAGGGACCCCGACAGAGGCTGGCCTTCCTCTCCTCGGAAGTCATCCCGCCGACCCCGATGTTACATGAAATATCGTGTTCGAAGCTCTGCGGATGACGACTCGAATGGGGGTGGAAAGTTCCCGCCGGAGAAGTTCCGAGCTCTCCAACAGGGAGAAGGATCTCGGAGATTTTCCCGGGAGATATTAGTCCATTTGTCTGAATGGATTTTTGCCAGTCGATCGAATTATGGTATCGTCGCGTCGTCGGGACCCGGATGTTAATGAGAAATTTCGGTGAGCGATCGAGGGAATCGCGTGCGCGCGAACTCGATTGGAACGATTAACGACGGCCAGCAAGCAGCATTAACACGCTCGAACGGCGCGATCTAGATGGATTAGCACCTCGATCCCCGCGCGTTTCCTTCCTTCGAGATCCGAGATCGTTAGCGGCGAGTGTTACACCGATTCCGTTCCGTCGAATCCTCACTTGTGTACACTGGTTTCTCGCTGTGTGAATGGGTTAAGAATACCCACCCAGATCGGGTTCTTTTAATTAAACCTTTCCTGTTGGCGCAGCTGAATGATCGCCGGGCACCTACGCGGTTTATTAGACGCTCCGCAGCAATTTATCTTTGATATTAGAGCTACGTGCTCGGCCGCGGGACTGTTCAGGACGGAGCGTTCTTTATAAAAAGTTACTTTTCCTGTCGGATATAACGAGGTAATGTTCTCAAAGATTCTCGCAGAAACAGGATAAATTGTTGCTAAACTTCCAACAATTAGACTACTTTCAACTTTTCATCGTAATTTTGCATTGATTTTGAAGTAATATGTATATATAGAAATTATTTTGTCTCCACATTTATTTACATCGATTTCAAATCAGGAGTCAATCCCTTATACTATACATAATTACACAGCGAATTCGATGCTTTTGACAAAAATGAGTAAGTGTAATATAAAACAGTAAAAAGATTAGAAGAATTTTAAAATACTGTTATATATTGTGTTCAACCTAGTAAACAAATTAAAAAAGAAAATAAATTTCCATTTCACTCCAGTTTGTTGCAAATTAGCCAGAGAAAATGCCTATTTTCCATAACGATCCGCTGTCTACCTATAATCTATAACGAATCTTTGTTACTTTTATATTCCTCGAAGAAACAATGAATAACGTAGCTAGAATACATGTCTAGAAAATTTTGTTGAAACGGTGACAAAAATCGACAGATTTTTGATATCTTAAACCAGTAACCAATTGAAATCGGTGATCCTTAAATATTTTTAATGGGATAATAAAATCCCAACAGCTGTTGCGGAGGCTCGCAAGAACGATCTAGGGGTGGATCCGAAACATTCCAAGGTAATTGGCGCCATCTACTCTGCGGACCTGGAACTATCCGTCCCAGTCGAAAGAAGGATCGAGGCAGAACGTGCGGTGATCGAAGGATCAAAAATTCGTGGGTGTAATTTGAAAAGTAATATTGTTGTTCGACGTTAAACATCGGCAAATATTGAGCCGGAGTAAAATGAGGTAGCTTCGTTTGATTGAACCGACGCAACGGTTACTCATCCGTCACGCGTAATATGATGAATCACGCGAACCGCGCCGCGCCGCGCCGGACAAGAGCACGATGCGCGACTGTAAATTCGACGCCGCGCGATACAATGACGAATGACGGCAGTCATGGATTTCGGCGCGCCGAATCTCCACACTTCATTACGTATTTACGACTTGTCAAGGTGATATCACTTCCTCGTTCTCCTGGTCAAAGATTAACCGTCACGCGCCCCAATTGGAATACTTGATCAGCCTGTCTAAACATTTGCCGGATTAACCAGGGAGACATATCAGCCGCTGAAACATGTATTTTCTAATTAAAGCTGCTGTCCATCCGATGTACACAATTGACGCGAATATTTCTTCGAAAGTGAAAAACAATTTTTACAAAAACTCCTCGGTCGCGCGGGGTTCCACGCATAATCCGTTCAAACATTCGTTCCGGGAAAACATTTCCAACGCGATGAGAAACACTGCAGTTTCAGTTTCCGTCTCATTTGTGTAATTATTTTGCAACGATGTGCGCACGCGGCAGACGCGAGTCGGGAATATTAATTGCGAATATTAACGCTGGGGGTATCGAATAAAAAGATTTAATGCGTTTTCCACGTTATCATAATTTGAAACAGAGTCAACACGGCCGCCTGGCAATTTCATTATCCCGACTTTCGCGTAATCTCTGGAATTTTCAAGCTGTTTTCATCGTCGCGGCGAGTCCACCTTTCCTGCAATCGCGAATTTCGAAGTCTATGTTAGCGGATTGTAGCATTATTTCGTGATTTAATATTATAGTATTACATATCTCGGTGCAACAAAAATTTGATTGGAATTTCATAGTCGAAAAATTGAATTTTCCCCAGAAAAACCGAGCTCCTGGACCATTGTGCGCCATTCGTCCTAGCTTGCAACACATTCCTCTCGATCAAGACGAGATTCTGATCGAGGGGAATCAACGGAGCCGAATCTCCGGGGCGGACCGAGTTTAACAGGTTGATTTTATCAACGTAGAACGGTGGACCGTCGCGTCGCGTAGCGTCGCGTCGCGTCGGTTACAGGTGGTCCAGCGTAGCGTACAGTTTCGTTAGATTTACAGCCACGGAAGAGGCGGGTTGTCCGCGTGGCACACTTTCCTCTTGTAACAGCAACGGGTCCGTGCCCACGATCTAGTCTTCGACAATGAGCGTTATTAAACGAGGGAAGATCAGGCTGAAAACCCGTCACGCCCATTTCGTCCAACAACTGGGAAAAATATTATTCACGTGTAAATCATTACTCGTTACCAACTCCTAACCCGCGGCCCTGCCCGGTCCTGCCCGGCCCGGCCCGCCCGATTTCAGAAACTTCGTTACAAACGCCCCTCCGTCAGAAAACGGTGGAAACTCATTCCTCGGCGATTCGTTCGTTGGGCAACGTTAATTCAATTTTGAACGATAAAGGAACTATCTGTTGGCGACGTCTCCTATGTGGGCTTGCCCGTGAAGAATCGACAAAATTATGGTCGTAACTCACCGGCAGTATACTGGACGTTCCATTGTGTCTGGTCCATAGAGACATTACCGGAATCGACGAGGATTTTCGATTCTCGACAACTCTGATACACGAAACGTCGTCCTATGTACTTTGTCGATTTAGAAACCTCGAATATATTAACCCTATTCAATTGCCTTTACACTCTTGTTCGGAGTGTTCAACCAGTGGAGAGAATAATTAATGTTTATGAACATTCTATATATTTAACAAAACACATTAGATGTAATACAAACAAGATTCAATTAACGACTGACAAATTTTTCTCATTACACGTATCCACACACGGGGCACAATGGATCCCTTTCCTTATCGAAAATCGTGTTATCAAAGAAAGATTCAGTAACCCCTAATGTTCGTGTAACAATGTTCCTATAAATATTCTGTTACGTACATTTTTATCGCGTTGCCTGGCTCGATCAACGTCGACAATTTGTATCATTACTTTTTATAGCACAACCGCGACCAAAATGGAGAAGGCCGTACGCGTAATATCGTGCGTTCCGCCCCAACGTAACCAGCAGAATCTCCAGAAACCCCCACGTGTTTTACGGGCTGGATTTATTCGAGGTTAAAGGAGAGGCACGCGCGAACCTCGTATAATAATGTTTGATATATCCCCTTTAATATCCCGTTCCCGTGTCTACCTCAAACGCCAGAATCCCCCCCCCCCTCATCCTCCAAGGAAAATCTAATCCTTTATTCGCGGACCCTGTCTTCGAGGAAGCGAGAAATCCTTTTTTCCTCGGCGCACAGTCTAGTCGCCTCGTACAATCTAAAAGATTAAAAGAATTTATATTGTTGTAAAGCTCCGCCGTCTAGTAATGGTAAATATTTCGATAATGATCTTCCAGTTAGTTTGAAATAAATCGTAGAATAAATGTTGGTTTCACTCCTGAATAAACGATAGTCTCGGATTTGCAAAACGGTGTTGTGGACCGAGGATTCCGAGGATTCCGAGGCTGTGCAAGGAAGCTCGTTGAACGTGTGAGCGCTCGTATTCGTCCTAAGGAAGTCGTCCATCGGCTATTCCGTGAGATCGTTCGCCTGGCCGGCTGCTCATAAGTATTTCCGTCTCACAGTCGCGGGATCGATCGATCAGACGGATGGGAGCAGACGACGCGACGCGACGAGCGGACGCTGTCTGCACTTTCACTCGCGGGTCAGCGAGGGTTAACGACGAAAACTGTATCGTGTCATGATGCTCGGGGGGACATTAGCATATAACCCGATGGTATCCGATGGAAAGTCCCCCGCTCGTCACGCTCTCCGTTCCATAGGCTCTTTAACGGTGGTTGGGAAACGTGGATGCGGATAATTAATGGTTTATTGAAAGAGTAATGACGACGAAATGGCGAAATGGCAACTATCACGGAATCTTGCTCCCCTCCTGCATTTTCGAGGGTAGATAATTGCATTCTTTGTTCCCGATTCAATTATTTTTTAACGATCGCTCCGTTCGGGGATTTTACCGTAAAATGCGTGCAATAAACTTCTGCAGGGACGGGATTTTCACGGTTTTCTATACGTTTTATTGTATGCACACGGCTGAATGCGCCGGTTACACGTCGCACAATTATTTCAAGATAAAGCCGTATAGAAGCGATCGGTGAACTACATTCCAGCATTCGATATTTCTTCTTCGTTCGATCGAGGACTATCACAGTCACCATAAAAATCTTCCTGTCAAATCTAATTACTCGAACGACACGCTGCACCATCCTTAATAATCAATTACCCATAAAAAGTCTATAAAAACAAAAGCCATTAAATTACAATGTCTCATAGTATAACGTCGAACGAACATCATACTTTGAACGGGGGTATTAAATTATAAAACTGAATCGTACCGTCGACAAAACATCCTCGATATAACGTCGCAATTTGTAAGTTAGATAATAAATGGTACCATATTCGAGCATATCGAAATTCATTTAATTCGAATGTCAAGAATATGTTAATTCAATGAACTATAGTATTTCGAGGCTCCTTAAGCGATGTGCTGAGCTTCATAGAAATTTGCAAAAGAGAACGGCTAAGTACTTTGAAAAATACCTAATACATTCGTACGTGTCTAGCTTCTTTATTTTTCTGATTTAGAAAAATACTCAACAGTTTGTTGTTTTAGAAAATATGTTTATTGGCTTAGTTTTGTAGTTTTGTACATTGTATCACATAAATGATTGGTGCTTTAATATACATAATGCAAAATAACAAATCGTTGTTGAATTTGAATCTAGTTGACTGTACGCGTACAGTGCTCCAAGATTAACATTATTATTTAATATTGAGATAAATAATACTGAACAGTAATTCCTGGTAGCTGGGCGTGTTCGCTCGGCATTCTTTCAGTCGCACAATTGCATTAAGTCCCCCCGGCATAACAAACTAATAACACCGTCGACAACAGCGTCAAAGAGCAACACGCATCCCGAAGTGGCAACACGAAGCGGAGGAAGAGAGCGAGTCTGTGCATATTCCGTAGCAGCGTGAACAATCGACTCCGAAATCGTATCACCGGTGAGAGGAGTGCATCCTCGCAGCCGTGCGCTGCGCCGCGCCGTGCAGAGCGACATCAAAAGATCGGGCCTGATCAAATTCTCTCGCGCCTTCGAATCGTGCGTCCGTCTGCATACCAACGATGCATCTCGCGACACGTGGCGAGTGGAGGACGTGTCCGGTCGGTGCGGTATATGCCGACAGATCGGATCGGATCGGATCGGATCGGATCGGATCGTGCGATGCACCGGCAACACGTCGGTTATTCGAGAACGGCAGATGCGCCAGATAAAGATTCATATTTTAAAAAATTGATCGGAAAAATCCGAATCGTAAAATCGATTTTATCGAAATATTTCTGCAATTGATCGAATTCTCTCTGGCCATCGGACTGCGGATTTTATGCAACTAGGTACAACGAACATGGGAAGGTGCAGATTAACGTTAGAACTACCGAGCAGTAAACGTAATTGCCATACACTGCCCTATAATAATGATAAAACTGCATTCGTTTAGATTTCGTACCAGTTTTATTTAAACATGTACTTCGATAGAGAAATTCGCTAAAAATAAATAAATCAGGAGCAATTCATTTTGACTCGTCCGTTTAACAGAGGTTGGAGACACCGATGTTCTATTTTCAACTTGTAAGTTGATTTAGAACTTTTCACCTGATACGCGGAAAGTTTTTATTCTCCATAAATATCTCTATTAGTGATTTTTAAGTGTTTTTTGGTAGCGAATACCCTACACAGAAAGGTCGGAGCGTATCATCAAGGAATGCATAGCATTTGATACCGCCAGCTGACACACCGATACTTGTCACTGTGTTGTAAAGTAAACACTGAATAATATTGCTATCACGATTGCAACGCGTGTATTCGGATCTGAGAATTTCGTGCTTGAGAATTGCTAAGATTTAGTGGCTTGAACTCTGTTATATCCGGCGACAATGGTGAAAACGGAGAGACAATTCGTTGAACCGAATTCATAAAAAACTAGGAGACCGAGAAGAAAATGGTACAAATAAAAATTAGATTTTTAACTTAGAATTAGATTTTTCTGAGGAGTAACATGGTGAAAGGGAAATTTGAGTGAAATCACATGTGACGCTAAGGCAAGAGTTCGGTTACCTGAGAACGGCAGATGCGCGAAGGTAAAACGAAGCGGAGACGAGCGGAGACGAGCGGAGACGAGCGGGCCAGTTGGCCGCGTGCAAGAAGGTGACGTTTCTCGTGCATGTACCGTGGAACGTGGCTCTCGCAGGCGGAGCTATCGTGCTGGAAAGACCGCCTGCAGACCGCCCCTGTGTGTTTCGTTTCATCGCCGTCAATGTTGCGTGCACCGGGTACACCGAGGAATAAACGGCCTCCCGGATGGCGCTGACTGCCGTATACCTTTCCGCCGTGGAAGATATACACCGGGTTCGCGGGTTCTCCACGGAGGACGGTCCCCCTAATGGCCCAACGAGTTAGGTTTCTTTGCCTGCTGGCCGAGTGACGAGCGCGCTCGTTCTCGCATACCTTAGACTTTCGTTCACTCGTATTTTTCTTGTTGTTAGGTGCACGCTTGGAAATTCTTGCGCTACATCGTGTCGTCAGGCTCTCGTGGCAATCACGATGCCGAGAATATATTCGTCAAGTTGATCGCTAATCCGATAAATAAATCTCGCGGTAACGTGAAAATAATTTCGATTACCCCTCGAACTCTCTCTTCTTAAAATTCTTCAAACTAATATTCCCTAATGTTGGAACGATTACTCCTTTTAACCCTCTTCCCTCTTGTATCCCCAAAATCCTAATGAAATAATCATTACTCCCTTAACCCTTTCGAATCCTTTATTAAACCCCAATTAAATAACGATTACCCTTTAACCCTATTTCGGAGCCAGCAAATCTTAATGAAACGCGGTTTATGTAAATATCCTACTAAAAAGATATTCTTTTTGACAGACGAACAAAGTATAGTCGGGATTGACACGCATCGTGTGTCGGTTTTTTGAAATTCTGAATATTTAAAAGTGTCCTATCGTCCTACCGTCCTACCGTCCTACCGTCCTCCTACCGAATCCACCTTCGCGATTCTCCCCTAAATTGACCGCGCATCGTGGGAACCAGTTAACCGGTGGACGCTGTTCCATCAACGATTTCGCTAACAAGGCGGTGCGGTGTTTATACGCCGCGGACCTGTTTGAAGACCTCGCTCGATCGGCATCGTGTCCCAGTTACATCTGGCCGCTCCTTAAAATCCGTCTGGTAAAACGGTCGAAATATGTATTCCGGGTAGCCGGGTAGAAAACTGGTCTTGATCGGACGGAGACCGATGCGTGTGTCCGAGACCGAAGAGATCCATCCGTTAACTTATACATAGATTCGCCAAGTTGTAGAAGGTGTCCGTCGTTGTTGGGACTCGTCGGATTCCGGAGATCGTTACGGATCACGCGAATCCCCTGGCCGGGACGGCTCGGGCTGTGCCGAACTTGCCCGTAATTTCGTAAATACCTGGAACGCTCGAAGACCGAACGAACAACCACCTATCCGGTAAATATCTATCGGCTATTCCGGAGGTATTCGGGGGAGAAGTTGCCCGGGCAACAAGCAAACTCGCCCGGACGCGATCCAGGAGCCCCCGATGTCCGTCGAGGCGCCTAACTTCCGAAGGTTTATCGAAGACGTCCCCCCCCCCCCCCCGGTGGAGCAGTCTGCGACGATGTTTTGCCACGGCTCCATGGAAATCGGAACGATCCACCGGGGTTCTCGCAGCCTCGAAGCGTATCTTCGACTTTCGGGGAGATCGTTCTATGGGCTTTTGTTGGCCCCCGGCGCGATCAAAAAACCATGAATACCGATGATCCGTACCGACACGCTTGACTCTCGTGCATTCAACGGGATCGGCCATTTTCTGGGTTCACGCAGAAGTCACTGGGCATATAGTGTTGCTGCATAAAGGTGGGGAGACGTTGGCATCAGGGGTTGGGGGAGAAATCTTCCCCGGATGGCACAATGTGCAGCCTTAAATCTTCGCGAGAGCTCCGCCAATGTAGATTTGTACGTACACAAGCGCGGATTTACATTGGACCGTTCCAGAGGGGTGTATTATAGCGGATCGGTGTCCACGAATCAAAATGGAGCATTCCTGCCTCCCCTCCCCACCGATCGCCCCTGGGCTAGATGCATTGTCCCGCGCCCCGCAGAGATACACCATTAATCCGACGACGCGCGCGGACTCTCTCGCAATCTACGATGTCAACGGGAATGTAATATTACCGATTCGTATCTTAGACTCGGTTCATAGGGACGCGACCACATCGAGCTGTCTTTCAGGCAAATTTGTTCGGAGATAGCGACTCGGACGCGAGAGGGTCCACTTCTGCGAACGATTTCCCCGGATCTGGCACGTATTTATGGCAGTCACGTGTCGCTTCGAGGAGATTTGTTTACTTCGAATGGCATTTATCGGAGCACCCGTGGAATTAAGCTGGAATTAGAACTGTCTCTCGGATAATTGTACTTTAGACGATTATTTCGCGTTGTATTCGTTCCGGGTCTATTTACTTCGTACCGCTTTCGTCGAACTACACAAAGAATTACGTTGGAACAGTTCGCCTCAATAATTAGATAATTACTCTGCTTTGTAATTGTTGTAAATTCAATATTTACTCTGAACTGCGTTCGTCGAGGAACCCGAGAGATACAGTTGGAACAGTCTGCCAAGGTAATTGCAATTTAGACGGTGTATCCAATTATTTTATTTCGTATCTGTTGTAAATTGATCTTCTGTCGATTCTGCATCGAACAACGCATTTTTCAAGACGATTTAGATAAAAATCATTTTCTCGATCGTATTATTTTGTTGCGGCACCGTACTCGGATACGTGTAGTTTGTGCATTCTCAGTCTCCATAAATTACACGAATTGTGTAGAAAGTAATCGTGTATTCCTTCTCGCACGCTAATACATACCCGTTTCAAAGTTCCTCGCGAGTCGCGACGCGACGCGTCGTCGACACAGTGACTCATATATGTAGTCCGAATTTCTAAACGAGCAAGATGAAACATCAAAAGCGTAGAACACTGTTCGCGTGGGAGTGAATTCCAAAAGCGTTGGGCAACGTCTGCACAGAAACTGAAATTTCGAAACGACGCGACGCGCGACGGTGTGTCTTGCACGGTGTCAGTTGCATTCAAATGGGTCCGACTCGATTGTGCAATTGTCTTTCTCCATTGTTTCGACCGGCTCAATCGTAACGTAACCAAACTGCTCCGTGATACAAGGGATAATGGCATTGCTATAACTCCCCAGTTTCTCATCCTCGTTTTGGCGACTATCGATACTCGAGGGAATTTACGCGAGTAGATCAAATAAGATTTCATTGGTCTGTTTAGTGATAAAATTTTTATTAAATTGTAATTCTTTTACTTTACTTACTGTTTATCGTTATTGGGCCGGTTACAAATTTTTCAACCAACTTCGTAGTATCGTCCCGAAATCGATAGAAGCAGCCCGGAAACGCATCACCGCGCCGCACCTTCGACGATAACAATTGAAAGATACAGGAGGAAATTAATTAAACGACGCCGATAATCTGGTGACGGTGGAGGCGGGGGGGGGGGGGGGTAGGTGGGGAGACGTTACGTAATCAACGATAAAACGTTCCTGAACACGGTTACATTCGATAATGCAGCGTAATATTTTCCAGTGGGGTTTATCTGCCCTCCTAATAAAACGAATACGCCGCGCCGGCATACGGGCGCGATGCACGTGTATCCGCCGATTAAGCCTCCCGATACCGTCGCTAATTACTTCATCATCGTGGAACTGTTTCCGATCTTTCCATGGGAAAAAATGCGGCGACCGGGCAAAAACGAGTAAGATTCATTAGAGTACCGTTCACGGTGTTCTGCGCTCGAGCACGCTTCGTATTGGGTTTACAGTTTGCGACAGGTGATTCATATCGGCTGAGACATCCAGTTTTCACTTGTCAATGAATCATAGATAACGCTGCACGCATTTAAACCACTCGAACGAGTACATTATGTCCCTAAGTGTTTTCGTTCATTTCATCACCGTACTTTTCGTTTGCAAATCCTTCATTTGATCATTCTCACCTAATTCTTGTAGCTCGTTCAAATCTTTATTTATCCGAAAAATGATCGAAAATATTTGGTCGTCAGGAGAAACTGGAAGATTTATCAAACTAATTTTCGGAGTAAGAAAAGCAACTCCCTTCGCCAATGTTCGTTCCATTCTCCAAACACGTTCCCCGGCACAAGGCAGCCCGAAAGTTAACGAAGAAAATTCCTGTTTAATATTTACTCTTGCAAATTTACCCGATGAAAATTTGTTCCTCCGTAATCGTTGCTACCTGGACTCGCACACGATACACCATCGCACCGTGCTACTCAAATAGTATCGTCAACAGGGCAAACACAAGGCCCCGATTCCTACAGTCTTACGGCCGCGGCCAGCGAGGTTTCTGCCTGCTGTTGCCACGACGGACCTGGAGAAAGAGCCTGCTCTGCACCCAGTATAAACAATTTCCTCTGCGAGTCTTTAAATTTTAGTCAAACAGCCGGTGGCGGATTCGAAAGGTCCGCCACTTTCGAGAATGTACAATGTGTTCGCTGTAAATATATTCACGAAATTATTTCTCCGAGGATTAAACAGATTCTAGATTTCATGCATTCGTCACGGAAACGAGTGGACGAAATATAAAATTGTAAAAATATTTTACGTTCCGTACCACTTGTACCACCGATACGCGATTCTAGACGACAAACTATCCATTTGTGTACCACTGCTGGTAGACGCTGAAATATTTATTTACTACGCTAAACATATATATTTTACTAGCTGTACCCGCGACTTTGTCCACCTGCAATAACAAATCCTGCTTGATTATTAACGTAATTAAATTTCCAATGGCCAAACTGGTCTCGAATAGAGATGAGATGTTAGTTTTCGACAAGAAAATTTCACGAAATTAATTAAAAAATGATTAGAAGATAATATATTTATTACGGTAAGCGGGTAGGAATAATTTTGTTAATGAATTTTAGTGTAATAGAGTAATAGAGATATTAGTAATAGAATCTCCTAATTAAATGACCTGCAACATTTCCCCCACCTAAATCCCACCCTTAACCATTCACGAAAAACCAAGGTGACAACGACAACGGCAGTACTATTTTGACCGTGGCCGGAGTAACTTTGTACCGTTCGTTGTCACAATTTTGGATTATGCGTTTTGTGCTTTATACTTATTAAGACGCGCAAATGGCAGTGTCCTGTTGATCCTACAGAGGAACATAAGATTCGAAAAAAATTGTAAGTACCTACATTTGACATTAGTCTTTTATAAGCCAGAATTATTAATAATATTTTTATGTATAAAAATGGATACAAGATATTCATAAAAGAACGCTGTGTAACCAAATAGAATGAAACAGTTGTCTTTGCTCACTAATCACGTCACAACATTTGAACGAATGGACTTGTTCGAATGCGGTTTGCTCTTAAATCTCTTAGTTCTCAATTGATGCCGTTCAAAACATACAAACAGACGCGATTTTGTTATATGTAGGTATATAGAGAAGAGATAGAGATAAGAAATTTAACATTGTAGAATATATTTCCACCAAAAGAATAAGGCATTATAAAAAATGCGGTATAGAACAAAGCACATAAGCTTGTTGAATTGACTATGAAGAAAATTTTTATTGCATAAAATCCGCAGTCTAATCATCGTGACACGTGACTTGGGTACCGAGCAACATTCGTCGGAAACATTTAGCTACTTGGGTGAATGAAGCAGGAGGCAGGGGGGAGGAGGGACTGTTTACATTGATCGATCGTGGTCGGCGCGGCGGGCGATAAGGATCGAGAATCAGTGTGTCGGTCGTCGGTCGTCGATATTCCCGGCGTTTTCGTTATTCGCATAAATCCGATCCATCAGGATGTAAGGTGCGACGAGATGCGACACAGACACAGACACCGACACCGACACCGACACCGGTGCGCGGTGTGTGCCGGAGACGAAGAGGCACGCGGGTACAACGGTTTTAAAGTGTTTGGAAGTGTTTCGGCTGAAAGAGCCGCGGGATGCCGGTGCACCGCTGCGAGCTACACGACATCCCGCGGTTCTTTAAGGCGAAACTCACTGACAACAGCGACGGGGAACGTGTCAAAGTAGTTATAGAACAAGCCCCGTTGCTCTGTTCCCCGCGCGCGCACGCACGAGCGAGCGAGCGAGCGAGCGAGCGAGGCAACCCTGACAAGAGGACGCCTCGGGGGCCCCACCCTTGTATCCTCTGTCTCCCATCGTGTACCCTGATCGGCTACCTGGCCGAGGTTGCTCGGGCTTCGCCATTTTCTCCTGTTGGATGCGTGTCAACCGGATCCGAGAGGGGAACCGATTTATGTATATCGACGATTTCTCGGGCCGAGCCCGTATTTAACCTGCTCCTTAGCCCGCCTTATCGTTCTCGTGACTTGTAAATCACCGCTTTTTCTCTTTAACCTTTGGCATACATAATTTCGAGGAACTCGCGTGCGACCGGCTGCTTTCCTGCTTTCCTTCTTTGCCTGCTCTGCCTGCTCTGCCTGCTCTCTGCCTGCTCTCTGCCTGCTCTCTGCCTGGCTTGGCTGACTGGCTGACTGGCTGACTGGCTGACTGGCTGCCTGCCACCGGCTGAACTTCACCGTGCGCACGTCAGATCGGTGCCGTTCGATTGCCACGGAGAATTCAGCTGGAAAACCACCGGTGCGTTTCAACCCCCTCGCAAAACCCGCCACAATGCACGAGTACGCAAGCTCTTTTCTTTCGCCCAGACGCTCGCGAAAGGATTACGAGGCACGTAGTCGCTCGCGACCACACTATCGCTATCGATGGAAAAGTTTCACCGCGCTAACGGAGACTGATGATTTAATAATGATAATAATAGGCCTCGCGGGGCAGCGATAAAAACACAAGCTGCCCGGAACAAGGTAAATAACAGTGCACGGGAAGAGGTTCTCGGAAGGTTGTGTGCCGGGAAACCTGGTCCCAGAGGATATTCACCGATACACCCTCGGAGTGCTCGAAAAGTTTCTGCATTCGCGCCGGACATGCCGCCAGTTTCATATTTTTTTATTGCAGAATAAATTTCTTACATCTTTTTATATGATCTGATACGTTGAAAAGATATAATTCGCGGTCCATTGTACTACTGGTGGATTGTAGAAACCTCGACGCTTCTCTATTCTTCCGCGTTTTGCTTTATAACGGCGCGGCGCGCGGCGCGCGGCGCGGAACGATAGGGAAGTCGATTCTTTCGATTAACCGTCTCATTAAATTACAAATAAAATGAAAACTTTATCGAAGTTCTTTTTCATTGTGTTCTTGCATATTTCCGCGCAGCCGGAACGAGCAAACATTCACCGTCTAGTAATTAGCTTGTTGTTTTCCGCAATTTTCTTCGCGTTCTTTTCTCATTAAACGTTCTTTTTCAGCTCCGCGAACTGCAGGTTTCTGGCACTGTGGGATAATTAGGTCAAAATCACCTTACCATCCAAAAACGAATGGCAGAAGTCAGACAAACTAATTAGCTGTGGAATTCTTGGAACACGAGTCAGAAAATTGGTTATTACTGTTATTAGTAGACGCTGCGGATTTAATGTGTTCGTAGTAAAAATCGGTAGACGAATTAAAAATTTTTAAAGACGGAAGAATTTAAAAATTATTTTCGTTTTATTAAAATTTCTACAAAAAAGAAATACATTCTTATTCAACTTCTGTTTTTCATAGAGCTGCGGCTTGGAAAGTTTTCGAACAAAGATCCGCAGTCTAGTTATCAGAAATTATTATTGCTATTCAAATTGCTGGTGTAGAAAAACATAATCGGTAACCGTGTGCTAACAAGACGGCTGCTGGAAAACTTTTTGGAGTTACTGTACGTAGACCGGCATAATCGAACAAGTTACGTGTGTATTAGGCGGGTGGTAGATTTTTATATTTTACGCTGTTATTTTAATTTTTGCGGGTTTAATGCGATCGCATATCTGGAACGATATGCTGATAGAAAGTTTTCCAACTCTCACTCCCTTCATGCGCACGAAATATACATAGAATGGTTCACGTTGAAGCGGGTAATTTAGGGTTTGTTTAGTCGTACAGAATGTGGTTATGATCGCCGATCGTGTACCAGAGTTATTTCGATATAGAAATAACAATTAACGTCGTACCTACTTAATTGCAGTTCGTTGTTGACTGAATGGTCCGCAATTAGCTGTTATTATCAAACTTTTGATTTATAATTGTCAGTGCGGTCGGGAGTATGAAGCATCGACAACTTTTTAAAACCTACAGATTAAAAGAAGTTACCTAGTTTAGTTACAAAGTTATAAATGGGCTGCAAATCTTATTGTTTAATGTTACTACATATATGTATATTATTACATTTTTTAAGGGAAAACTTCTTTAGAATGAGTCTAATCCGCCGCGGTCCGAGGTGAAACTCGAGGTGAATTCGGGTAAACTCGGGGGAACTGAGAATCCATGAGCACATAAATAAATAACAAAAAAAATAATAATAATAAAACTGGTGCACTGTTGTTCATATATTCCAACAGCTCAGACAATCAAAATTTTTCATCTTATGCGAGATTTGATAATTAATATGTCGCCGGTAAGAACGCATTCGATCAAATTTAATTCGCTCGTAATATGGAATAAACATAACGCGAAGCGGCATTCAGCATTTAATTAGACTCGAACAGAGACGGAAAGGAGTGGCAATCAGTCGGGACGCGCGTTCAGCACATTCAAGATGATCGTTGTCATCCATAAGAAGGCCCTTAACGAGTCCGATTATGAGATTGATTTAATTCACGATCAAATATTCAATGCGATAGTACGCGTCGCTCGGAATCAACGCACTCGTCGATTTATTCGTGGCAGCCAACAATGATGATAATGATAATGATGACTACGCCGGTTCGGATGATTAACGATACCGGGCTGACCGTCCCGTCGCGTCGATTCGGTTCGATTTGCTTTCGTACCCGCCACCAATAAACTATCCTTTACCTTTAATCGCTTCGCCACTTTCGAATAATGAATTCACCACGGCAATTCAGGAATTTTCTCGAGAAAAGAATTACCTCTCGCGCGGTCCTGATCGATGATCCCAACGCTACACAGGCTAATCCTGGAAGCTGGGACAACTAACAGCTCTTTTTTAAGAAAAAATAGAACAAAATGATAGAGAAAAAAACATATGTCATAATTAAACAACGGATCTTTATGAAAAATAAAGATTGCCCTGTATACTGTATACTGTATACTGTATACTGTATACGAAGACTTTAGGAATGTGGATCTACGCAACGCAACGCGGGTTAATATCGAAAGTGAACTCCATTATTATCCGACACGCTTCATTCTAACAGGCCGTTTTATTCCTCGGGAACTGTTGTTCTCTACATTATTCAAATATAGCAAAACAATTTTTATCGAAAACAAGAACCTGTCGGATTTTGAATAATTAATAGCTTTTATCCTGCATGTTCACGAACATTTATAATTCAACGATAACGGAACAGGTTTGCTTTCATTAGTTTCGAAAATAAAGCGGTGGAAATTACGGAATTTAACAAGAACATGTTATTGAAACAGGTCTAATTGAATATATGTATTTTAGCGTGGCTCGCAAAATGCGCCCTTATGGTTTCGTCGATTGCGAAACAGGAAGTTGCAAATGGGTTGTTCAGATTCATAAGCAAAGTCTCGCAGAAACTGTGCGCACGTGAATTTCATGTCGCAGAATATTGTACGGTAGTTGACCCAATCATTGTACATGTAACGATATTTGATTAATTCCGACATTCGATATACGGTGCGGCGCGGCGTACCTACACGAAATTTAGTGTGCCGTGCGTGTCAGTGTCGGCGGCGCGTATCACGTTTCACAGATATGCATCTTCCGATGGACCTATCCGTTTTCTAATTTTAATTATTTTCTGTCAGCTCGGAAATGTTTAATTTCCGCCATTAAATCCGTCAGCCGGCCGATACGTCACTGCAACGGTCGTGACCATATAAAATCCTATAAATCTATAAAATTTCACATTGGCCCTTAAAAAATAGCCGTCGACCGGGGATCGGTTGTAAACCGCGCTCATATTGTCCGCGCAAGATGATATCGATCATTTCGATCTGGCCGTCGCGCCGCTCCGCGCCGCGCCGCGCCGCGCCGGTTTCTATTGTCAGTATCAATCAGTCACCGGCTCGGCGCGGCGGCAGCAGACGTTTATTGTAACATTAAGACGCGAGGGTCGTTAAAGGAGTTGAAGAGAAAAAAACACATACGCACGCAAGCAGCAAGGGGGAGTGGGAGAGAGAGAAAGAGAAAAGAAGGCGGGCGTAATTTATTTTACAAGTGCCGTGTCCTCTATTGCTGCCATTAAATTTGATGGGGACCGAGTTCCGGAATGCTTGACTACGCTAGATCCCAGTCCGAGGATCTCTATCAGAGGACCGAACAACTATTTGAACATGTACTCGTAACCGAAATGATCCGACCAGAGAAACCACGTATCGGATTTGTGACGTAACGGATACTTTTGTGTTCGACGTTCGACCGTCACGCTGCGCAAACCATTCCCGTTTACGTCGAGTAATCTTTCTTTCTTGGATAAGCATCTTCGAACTTGGTACCCGCCGGATTTTCTTCAAGGGAACGCCGAGTTCCTCTCTAGCTGAAGGTCACAGTTCATTCCTCCGCGCAACCAAACACGCAGAAACTTTGTTCAACCCTTAACGGCAGCAAATCTATCGAGCACTAAAACCGATTAAAATGTTTTAGCTTACATAAATGACAAGGATATATTCATTTAAATTTTGAACAATTAGCCAATCAATTACCATTTGTAAGCAACTTTCATAATTTTAATAATTGTGGAATGTAAAATATGAAACTGGTCATTTAACAGAAAGTGGTGCGTAAACTGCGGATCTTTATGCAAAATATAAATTATCCGCGTCGGTTGCAAGAAATAGAAAACAAATAGAATGCTATTTCCTCCCTTAATAATTAATAATTTTAATAGATGAGAAATTATTAACACCTAAAATTTTCAAAATTTTCCTACAATTTTGAATTTCTGCTTTATGCTAAAGAAAAATAATATCCATCGATATTGTGAGAAATAAAGTTAATAGTCGTTTCACGTTGAAAGCAACGTAACAATATTTATTTATAAATGCATAAAAATCCGCAGTTCCGAAAGACTAGACAACTTCCCTAGTAGCACAAAATATTGTATATATATTCATATAATATTAAAAAGAGATTCAATCTTTTTTTAATATTTAAATATACATACAATATTTATTTCATATTACGAAAAAAATATTTTTTTAAAAATATTCAGAAAATATTTATTTCATATTACGAAAAAAATATTTTTTTCTAAATATTCAGGAAATATTTATTTTATATTATGAAAAAAATATTTTTTCCTAAATATTCAGGAAATATTTATTTTATATTATGAAAGAAATATTTTTTTCTAAATATTCAGGAAATATTTATTTCATATTATGAAAAAATATTTTGTCTTAATATAAAATGAATTTTTATGTAATATTAAAAAGAGAATATATTTTTTTTAATGTCCAGGAAATATTTTATGTTTATCATGGAATAATATTGTTATTCCGGAATACGCTGGAAGACATACACACCTTTCATATTACAAATGAAGTATTGGTTTCAAATATAAAATAAATCGTCATTGAATATTGGAAGTAAAATTTGTACTTCCAATTTACTTTGAATTTGTGTGTGTCACTTAATTGACATTTTATATTATAAGAACGTTAATGCGACAAAATTGTTGCACAATAAATAACCGTGTAGCTCTTACACGTCTTACACAATATGTGATTGAACTGTAAGATTAAAAAGTTTGTAGCAACAGACTCATAGTTAATAAATGGTGTTATAATATAAATGTATGTCGATTAAGTGACACACACGAATTCCAATTAAATTAAAAGTAAACATTTTACTTTACATCATATTTTAGAACAAATATTTTTCCATGATAAACATGAAATATTTCCTACATATTAAAAAAGAATATTATAGTTCTAACATTACATAAAGATTCCTTTTATAATGAGAAAAAATATATTTCATAATATGATAAATATTAGCTGCATATTAAAAAAAATATATTTTTCGCGTAATATGAAATAAAGATTCATTTTATATTTAGAAAAAAATATTCTTTTCATAATATGAAATAAATATTTCCAGCATATTTAGAAAAAAATATTTTTTTCATAATATGAAATAAATATTTCCTGAATATTTAAAAAAATATTTTTTTCATAATATGAAATAAATATTTCCTGAATATTTAAAAAAAATATTCTTTTCGTAATATGAAATAAAGATTCATTTAATATTTAGAAAAGGGATCGGGAAATAGTTATCTATCCGTATAGCTTCTCTGGAACCTATTCGGGTTCTTTCTCGGCTTTGTATAAACAGAGTCTGGAGATTAGACTCGCGCCGCCAAAAAATATAAACATTTGATTCGAAGTATTTGGCAGAGGCCCTGGCCCTGTTGCAGCGGAAATGCATTCATTCATTAGCAAGCTAATAGCATTCCGATGGAATGGTTGACTGCAGAGCGCGAGCTATATAGAATATAGAAGTGTTTGATAGAAAAACGTAAAGTCTTCAAATATAAATATTAATAAAATTAGTAAAAACTGTGGGCAATTGAAGAATTGATAATTGGTTGTACTTAAGAAAAAAATATATATATCTTTGTCGTTAATATACTATTAATAATATGCTTCATTAAAAAAAGTAGTTTGATTTTTAACTAAAAAAGATTTATAACACAAGCTTGTCTCTTATATTAATAATATGTTTTGATACGATTTGAGCCTTTGTAAGTCTAAAAAGTAATTATGTAAAAATGTAAGTTCGCATGGCTCAGCGAGGTAGCGCATCATCAAGTAAACGGTCAGTCCCGAGTTCGAATCCCGCCCACTCCATAACAATTTCTTAATTGTAATTAGGTCCTTTCGAAGACAAGGCGGTAATTCCCTCAAGCACTGCATAGAAAGTATATGCATACACCGTAGTTTTTAATTTTTGTCTTTTTTTTTAAATTTAAAGATTTTATTGAATGTTATTTAAATATTCAAATTATATTTTTAAAATATTGGATTCACATTTTTTAAATATTTACTTTATATTTTTTAAATATCTCGTTTATATTCTCTGAATATTTAGCTTATATTTTTTAAATATTCAATTAATATTTCCTGTATATGTATACAATATTCAGATCAAATATTTTTCTGATATTAAAAAATGTGGCTTAAAAAATATTTTTTCAATATTTGAAAAAAATATTTATACAATATTTTTGTGCTACTAGGGTTTATACATATAATATCCGCGTGTGGAAACGATCACGACAAATAAAACCACGAATATAGTTGAACTCCTGCAAAAATCACGGGAAAAAATTAATTAAAATCCATCGGAATAGCAATTATCACTAGACTGTGTGTACATTTATACATTTATAGCGGTCCCATATACGCGGAGACTGCAATAAAATTAACACGCCAATAAAGATTAATGAAGTTGTTGTTTTATTTCCAGCCTAATAAAACTTTCAAACCGAAAAACCACGTCCGTCGATAGGTCTGTGTGAATTTACACCTAGCCTCGGCCGACCCCTTAAAAAAAAAAACAAAAAAAAACAAACAAACAAAAAAAGAAACACATTTGGCGCTTCTATCGTAAGAGTTTCGTAACTCTTTAAATGGAAATTGCTAGACTACATATTTCACATAGTTAATTTGCAAAATTCTAAAATTAGAACTATATTGATCGCCTAATAAAAGCGTTCATAATAAATTTTACAGACCTTCGGAGTTTCCGACATTAAATGACATTATTCTGTATAGTGTAGAGTCAAAGCTTGAAGAAGATTTAAGTCAAAGAAGCTCGTCCTTTCTATTCGTACACCTTTTTCGGTTTATACACAGCCACTGTAAGGATACTAGAAATTTTTCAAACTCTAACCTGTTCAGTACTCGGAGAGCCTCCTACCATTTCCAAAAGTTAATCGGCGAGTCTGTAAATTGGGTAAGCGACCGCGGTGTAATTATCGTGGAACAAAGCAAGTCTCGTCGCGTGGTAACGAGCCAATATTTTCCGGGGGGTGGAAAAGAATAAAGTATCGGGCCAGTGTTCCCATCAGGGCGCAATATGTAATGTAGGCGATACTGTTGCGCGGCGCCCTTTCGAAAAATTATGATCCCGTGATAATTTATTGATGCGCAGAGCTACCGAAGACGGGATAAACATTCGTCGTTTTTAATGGCTCGTGTGCCGCTTAGGGTTGGGAGTGTCCCCGACAAATTTCAGTCACGCGGCACCGTATGGGGTGTATAAATGACACTAATGCACCAACAAAGACCGCACAAGAGTGCGTATGGCGGTTTCGGTGTTTATTCACGGCGGCGGTGATAGCGCTTGGTCGCATCGTACGAACAAAACAAAAGGGGGTAGAGAACGAGGAAAAAAAGAAGAGGCGATGGAGAGAGGGAGAAAGGGAGGGAGAGAGAGAGAGAGAGAGAGAGAGAGAGAGAGAGAGAGAGAGAGAGAGAGAGAGAGGATGCGGAGATTGACGAAACGATCCACGCTGAGTGTGCCGTTAATAATATCCAGTGTGTGCGCTACAATGGCCACCATGTGGCAGGTTGTTTCGCGGTGGACTGAACGAGGCTGATTAAATTGAAGGGTCGTGAGGAAAAAAGGGACCAGACTGTAGGGCATGCTTCGTCGTGAAGGGTTGTTACTTGTTTAACATTTGTGTGCACCGCTCGAGCCTCGGTCCCGCGCACTACTCGGTCCATTAGGAACAATTATCTGCTGATGTCGTCGGATAAAACTCGACGGCCGACGCGACGCGACGCGACGCGACGATACCGCGACGCGACGATACCGCGACGTAAAACCAACCGAACAACCTGGAAACGGCCGTTCTCGACCGAGTAATTTGGAAAATCGGGCATCCGGGCGCCGTGGCTTTTCGGAAATTCAAAATTCTCCGTGACCCAGGAATAATTTGGCTGCTTCCGCGAAAATTTTTACAGAGAGACCGGCGAAAACGGACGTGTAACAGAATTTTCTCGCTCGTAGCAACGCCCCAATTGTGCCGCGGATGGTACATACACATTGTAATCGTGTATTGTGCTCAGTATCTCTAACTTTTATCTACCCAGAATCATTACACGCGTCCACTGCCACGTCAACCTTCATAAAAGTCACACAGAATCCAAGCAACCTATTTATAATAACAGGAGAATAGAAAATTATTCTGAAATTTAATCAAATTTTCAAAGTACATAGTCGTAACAAACCTCCTCGCACCGCATAGATCCTGATAAAATTAGATTTAATTAATAAATTGTGGTAAAAATTGATTGATAACTTTAGAAATTGATTTGACCAAAGCCTGTATGTATCCATGGATACATTAAGAAAAGAGCACCTGTGTAAACCAGAAGAGACAGCCGTGTTAACGCGCGCGCGCGAGGGAAGCAATAACAAAAGTTAACAAGTCCTGAATGAGACCAGAGCGAACGAGCGACCGTGGAAGAAGAATAGGAAGAAGAATAGGAAGAAATTCTTCGGAAGAATATAGAGCGGCGAGACAAATATTTCGTAACGGCGCATATTTCTTGGCCGTTTAAGCTTTCCCACGTGAAGTGTCTCCGGAATGTCTAACCGGGCTCGTCATTTCCAGCCATTCATCGGCAGCGCGGCACAGGCTTATGAATAGAGTACAGAAGGCTCGCGTGTAAATCGGGTCCGAAATGGGTTAAAATATGAGGCTCATCGGGCCAAAAGAATACGGCGTTCCCTTTTATTTCTCTGCCGGTTCCCCCCGCGCCGCTGTCTCATTTCCAGGCTCTCTCCGCGAGCTTTGGCATAGGAGTGTGACGGATGTGTGAGAGTATTTCTTTGGTAAACGTCGCTTCCTTCGCCGGGCTGTGTGACACTGTGTGTATTCCGCGGCCCCCTGGCTTCTCTTTTGTTCGCCCGTGGCCCGTGGATATATGTATGCAAGTATGAAGCGTGACAAAACGCGCGCGGGACTTAAGAAACTCGGCGCGGTGCGGGCCGGCGCGGCCCGGCGCGGCCCGGCGCGGCCCGGCGCGGCTGCGTTTTGTCACGCGGCAACATTTAGACGACATTCGTGGCAAATGAGTCGTGACGAGCGCACCACGCCGCGCCGGGGCCAATTCCTGGGGCTGAAAAGAATATTCACAATGGACGTTCTTTAGTTTTTCGGTGTCTGTTTGGTGGCATGCTCCGGTGTCCCTCGGTCTACTTACGCGGGTCTAAGCGCGGCAACGGCAAACCGCTAATGAACGAACCCGCGAACAAACGCGGCTAACGGGAACCGTACGCACACAATTTCGTCGCCACCGAACCAACCGATGTCCACGACACGACACCCGGATTTCTATGGCTTACGAACTGTACAACGGATTTGTAATCGGTCGCATTGTGCCACCAGCCACGCTCTAAATTCGAGAACAATCGCCGCGCCCGCTCTGCCCTTTTTTGGGAACGTTCGACTCTTATGCCTCGGGTGGTGTAGGCTTTCTGAATTCGATCGACCGATCATTGCCGCAACAGACAAATGACCGTTCATCGTAATGGATATTGACTCTTTCTTTTCTTGGTAATTTCTTTTCAATTTATATCATGTTCAGCTAAAAAGAGCGATGAAAAGATCGAGACAGTTGAAATGAATACGAACGGATGTTTTTTTGATAAGATTGCTTATCCGTTTCCTGACTTACAAATTACATGTACAGTTTAATATGAAATTTTATATTCCACGAAGCATACTCGTTCCGATAAGAAACGATTCGATAAGAATCAGCTATTGATTAGCAAATAATCCAAAAGATATGAATCATTGTACTTCCGTTCTACATATTCAAAAAGAAAAATCATTTCCCGGTATTCTCGATGTTTCACCACTGAATTCTCTTCAACTGGTTCTTCCACGCAAAGAAAAAATTCTAACAAGCATTCAAAATGTTGTTGAAAGCATTCGAAAACAGTCGAAAATCTCACCGAGTTGAAATCTCTGCGCGATCCAATGACCCCGTCCACTCGCCGAAGAATTCGCAACAGGTGTACCGAGCAGAAAACCACCCGCGACCGTCGGAATCCAGCAGAAAGAAGCCTCGGCCCTTAATCAAATAAAAATCGCACGTGCTCGCACAGCTGCGGTGCAACCAGCGTAACCTAAAGGATAAAGAATCCTCTATCTGCGCACGCTTCCAGGTTGCGCGGCTCGCAAGAAGCCCGCAGGAGCCAGCCAGCGATTTTCAGAAAAAAATTCACACGTGGCGTGGCCGGCGTCCACGTGGCTGGACGCGTTTAAAGATCGTTAAATACCGTGCGGGGCGGGTGTGCGTGCGAGGCGGACCAGCGAAATCCGATACGAGCGTGCAGCGCGCGCGGAATTTCGGAATGCGACCGATCTCTGCTCGGGTTTGCGGGCCTGATCTCGGTTTCGTTGGCTGCGCACAGTCATCCGGATCGAGGAATTTCGTCACATTTTGTCGGAAAGTCCACTTGTACGTGCACGCGCCTGTTCAATCTCTATCGGTTTCCAAGGACCCTTCTAGAGGCACGTAAAGGACTTCAACAGTGAACGCTTCAACAGTGGACCGCAAAAATCACAACATTTATAAAGGACAAGGAAACATCAAACCATTTTTGAAAGGACACAAAAATTAAAAGACTCGAGAATTTCTAAAAATGAAAACTCTCTAGTGGACCTCGATAATGAGGACTTTTGCAAATACTAAAAAAAATGAAACTCTTGCAAGGACCTCGACAATGGATAGTTTGTATAGGACCTGGCAAACGAACACATTTTAAAGGGTCTGAAAAATAAAGACTTTTTAGTGAACCTCAACAACGATGACACTTTCAAAGACATCGATAACGATGAAATGTTATCAGCTCTTTATAAGACCTGGCAAACGAAGACCCGTTAAAGGGCCTGAAAAATGAAGACTTCCTAAGGGACCTCGACATCAGGATAGAATCGGACCGTGTTAGGTGGTCCACTCAGCGAAGCAGTTGAAATGAAAATCCTAGCAAAATGTCAGGAAAATTCATGAATGCGGAGCAGTGGCTGTCGGCTGAGTGGATCGAGAGATCGAGTGGCACCGAGGGATGCGAATGGGGTAAAAAGGGCGGCAGATGGGTCGGCGATCGGTTTTATCGGCCGTATGTCAGATGTTCATGCAGATGAGAGGCCGAGGAATGAGCGAGAAAGGGCGAGATAGATGGGGGGGGGGAAGGGTGGTCGCGTGGCTGTAGCTTAATACGGCTAATACTCGCGGCAAACAGCGTGAATCGTTTAACGAAGCCGCTTACGAGCCGGGGACCAGTTCACGATTGCCCCAAAGAGGTTCCGTCGCATGGAAAAGAGCCACAGCCGGCCCCCGACCGGGAGCGCTCTCGGTGCCAATTAGAGATGGCCACCGATCCTCCTTGATAGTCCCCGTCGCGAGGCGCGCCTCGATGTCGCGTGCGCCGAATTAATTATAATTAAAACGCTCGCCGAGGACGAATCGCGCCGCGCTCGCGTCCGACACCTTAACGATCCCCCGTTATTCACCCCCGTCACTCGAATCACCGATTCGGTGTGTTTTCTCTACGTGTTCCGAGAGACTCCGCCGCGGCTGACCCCGAAGACAATGACACTTTGTACACAATACTCCTCTCCTCGAGCGCTTTGTTCGATCGCGAGCGGGAAACGCGACGCGTGGGTGGCTTGACTCGCGTGCCACGGAATTTTGATGGAGTCCCGGGGCTAGGGGATTGAATAAAGAGTCGTCGGGGAACGTTAAACCGGAAACTATATGCGACGGCACCGCGCGATCCATTCGCGATTGTCACTGCGATTCATTCTGGACGGGTGAGAAAATACTCGGCTGAAAGGGGATGCATAGAGATAACAATTTATTGCGTTTAATGCATCGCGTTTCATTCTATTTAGACTGTGATGTATTCTGGATATATTTCTCGACTGTCTTTTATTTTCTAATAGAGAAATACAGTGATATTTTATTTGTGCAGACATTTATTCAAGATCGTATAGAGAAATCTCAAGTAAGTTTTCATCATCTGAGAACGAGACATTAATAACATTACTACCGGTAGCAAGTTTTTCTGAAAAGCTTCTGATCTCTCTCTCTCTCTCTCTCTCTCCCTCTCTCTTTCCGATCTGGTTACGAAATTATTAAACGTCTCGTAGATCGTAAATAGTTGGGAGACGCGTACGGTATTTATTTTGGAGCGATATCAGCGTAAGCAAACGTGTCAGGACATTGTGGCCGGAATGTCTACGGGATCCTTGCCACAGGATCAGCTGAAACAGCAGGAAGAAGCTCGTCCTAATAATTGATATTTGTCGTTGGCCGGGTTGTGTGCATAAGAAACGTCAACACGCCACAGCCCGGTGTACATTCAGCGGCGCGTATACGTTTCGCGAAACTGTTCTAACCGTGTTGCGATTATGGCCAGCAGTTTGCGGTCCGCCCGAGGACGTTCGTACGCGATCAACGATAAGCGATTTCTATGCCCCCCCTCCTCTCCCTTCTCTCCCTTTTTAGCGTTGTTCTCGCCTTTTTGAATTCCACGGAGTCGACGCGACGACGATGTGCGCGCTTGGAAAATCGCGATAAACGTCTTCACCACGGTTACCATGGATACGCGCCGGCTTAGGATCTTTCCTATTTTCTGCCGAGAGGGTAATTGTTGTCGCTCCTCTTTTAAATATCGTTGTAGTCCTTGTATAGCGGCTGCGGCACCGAAACTTTATCGTCGCTGGAAATCTCGCTCGCTATTGAACGTCTCGCTCGGCCAATGGAAACTTCAGTCAACACTCTCTCGGTCACATCGACGGGTCCTTCTGTCCTCTAGATCTAGATCCCGACAGATCCCTAGATCCTTCCAGATATCTGCTTAACAAGAACCTCAATTGGATTTCTCTTAGAAAAATGGGTATCCTTGCGGTTCAACGCAAGCTGTTCAGTTAAAAATTTATCCTTTTCTCTGAAATAATCGTGCTGTTTGTTTATAGTCCTACCGAATACTCAAATTAGTCTAGATATTTCACCCGTATGCAGTTGGAGTTATTTCAATGAAATTGATACGATTGTACCTCGTAAAATACTTAAATACCTAGCCATTGATTAGATACCAACATATTTAACATATTTAATAACGCAAACAATAGTGACGGTATAGTAATTTTTAGTGGTGACTTTGACTGACAGCTCGACTGAATTTTCTTAAATAAAATTGGTGATTCTGGACACCAACAAATGTGTTTTTCCCTTTCGAGCGATAGAGTTATTAAAAAAGCAATAATTATATATTCCTGGCAGATCGTGTGATTTGTATTTCCGCGATGAATAATGAAAAGCTCCCGGTGCAACACGCTCGTATTAGTATCGAAGTCACATTCTGCGTGTAGCGGAGAGACAATGACAGGAAGGGTGAATAAATAATAGGCCAGAACGCAGCACCCTGCAATTTTATCGATTGGCTCGCGTGAGACAATGTAACCTTTTAAAACGTGTTTGTAAATTATATAATAAATTTACGCCCGGCAGAACCGGCAGGAATATTTCACGAAATCGTTTAACGTCGTAACACTTTTATTCGAGTCCTAAATAATTTTTGACCCACTTACTACTTCGCACGAACTCCTCTCGTCTCTTTTCCCGGCTACGGGCTCCATTTTATTATCGCGTTCACGCCAGGATTGCAGCCGTATTTCGAAAAAAAAGATTCGCGCTGCATGATACAGCAAATAAAATCGATTGGCTACAACCGGTGAACCATTCAACTGTATTTTATTAAAGCTTTCTAACTGGCTACGAATTTCTATTGTCCGATACATATGCATGAATTTCAGGTGCATCGCTTCGGTGTCGTTTTTTCTCTCCTGTCTTCGCATTTTCGGAAACTTCTCTGCTTTCATCCAATTTATTTATGCACACAACTTTACAAAATTTTAACAGGAATTCTATACTAGAGTATTTTCATTCCATTGAACGCAGGTCTTCTTTAAAACAAATCTTTTTGGAGCTTCAATTAATTTGTGTAAATTCGGTCGGGTTCTTCTGGAGGTAACAAAAAGATAACGAAACTCAACAATTCTAGTCATCTCTATATATTGTATACATATAATAAACGAACAGCGGATTTTATGAATTTACAACAAAAATAAGTAGTAGGTGCAATTTCAAACAGTCAAATCGTTAGAGGAATTTATTAATATTAAGGAAGATAACAAATTTCTACTTCACTGCAGGTTGTTGCGATTCAGGTGGAAAATTTCAAGATCCGCTGTATAATAATAATGTCAAAAAACAAGAGTTAAGTCATCGGGACACACTGCTCGCGGAAAGCGATCGGCTATAATTTTCTTTCACTGTGTATAAGGAAATTATTACTATATAAAAAAAAGCGCGTCAGTTCATTTTCGCCCTTCACTGCAAGAAAGTGCAGAAGAATTCTAATAAAATCCACCACACGGAGCACGAGATCGCAAAAAGAAGAAGACGGGTTAAATCACGAAGTCGCTGTGCTCGTGGAAATCGGCAGAACTTCCGCTCTCCGAGATTCTCTCGGAAACGAGAGAGGAAACGAGACCAGTCGCGCGTGCAACACCCGCAACAGAGATCCACGAGCCGCAAGAAACAAGCATCGAAGAGAGACACGGCGCGGCGATGGAAAGAGAGACGAGAGCGAGAGAGTTGGTCAGAGAAGGAGAAAAAGAAGAAGAAGAAGAAGAAGAAGAAGAAGAAGAGGAGGAGGAGGAGGAGGAGGAGAGAGACGGAGTCAAGATCCCGCGCGTCATTTATCTTTTTCGCACGGACCACGTGAAACCGCGGTGGCCGGGGGCAACAAAGGCGCCCTTCGAGAATCACAAATTCGTGTCTCGGTGAATCGAAAAGCTCCTCGAGCGTCGATCGTTCCCGAGGACAAAGGTCCTCTGGATCACGCGACTCTGAGGTAACAGATACCTGCGACGCCGCAAAATTCCATGGAAAGGGAGAATCGTCCGCGTACACACACGATCGAGCGTCAAATGGCGGGGGTAGAGAACCAAAGAGATGATAGAGAGTGAGAGAGAGAGAGAGAGAGGGGGGGGGGGAGGAACAGGGACGGGGATAGGGGAAAATCGGTGAAAGAGAAAAGTCTTTCGATAGTCAGAGAGCGAGGGATAGAGTGTAGAGTAGAGAGTAGAGAGTAGAGGATGGGGGAAAGAGAGAAGTCTTTCAGAAAATCGTAGGGCGTCCCGCGGCTTTGGAAAAAGTCAGCTCGGGGCATGAGGCGACGCACAAAGGCTCGCGCGATCCGATCGACGCCAATATTTTGACAATGCACCGGCCATCGAGACAGGGGTGGAGAGGACGCATCTAACCGTGGAATTCCCTAGTGGGGTGGTAAGGCCATGGCGAGTGTGCTAGCTGTGTGCTTGCTGTGTGGTAGCTGTGTGCTGGCGCCCCTATAGAAAGCACCGGCGTGTCGCTACTTGAATGAAACCGAAGGGTAGGTGACTAAGACGGCGACGATACCCGAACGGCCGTCGGTGCTAGCATAGCAGTACGTACGGTGATGGTGTTGGTGCCGGTTGTGGTGGTGGTTTTATTGTCCGAAATCCACAAAGTATCGGGCTCAATACCGAACGCAATCTGGCAAATGTCTCCCCGACCAACTGCACCCTCCGCCGCGCCGCACCGCACCGCACCGCACCGCACCGCACCGCACCGCACCGCCACCTCTTGCTTCTCTGCCTCTCCGCCCTTAGCTTCCTACCTACCCGCCGACCACCACAATGTCTTGTTGCCGTTGTTTATGTAATCCTATTATTCCATATTGTGCCTTTTAAGAAACAGTCCCAGGGGTGCTCGGTTAGCTCGAACCAACCTTACCATCGATGAACACGACCTGAAACTCTGGGACCCGAAACTCATCCAGAGATGAGAGCAGTTCTCTTTAGACCCTTTCACGGTGGGCCCGGTTAGGCCAGTTTCACTCGCATGGTTAGATCTCTCCGGCAGTGGTTGATTCTACGCATGCTGCGAAGTGCCGGGATTTCAATCCAACGGTGTTTCGGATTTAGCTGATGGATCGGGATTGATCCGAAGGTGGAACTGGAGCGCGATCATCGTTGAAAGGTTTTTGAGAAATACGATAAAACATTCCTCGCTGAAATATGGTTTTATTCCGAACACCCTGTGTTTATAATGTTTTTTTATCGTTTTCCGTCGTTTGATAGAAAAGTAAGAATCTCGCAAGAATTCTCCCGATAATTTCAATCGTAAACCAACAACTCATCGTTAATAACAAAATCCAATCATTTCCTTCGGTATTATTGCGTAAAAGATGATTTTTAAGCTTCTACATATTTGGTACAGCATAATTATCGAAAAGCCTATTAACGCGTTCCTTGCCGAGCCGTTTTTCTTCAACAGTTAAACAAATTTATGTGCTTTGTTCCATACTGCATTTTTTACAATGCTTGAACTTGTTATGAAATATATGTTTTTAACGCATTAAATAAATATGTGAGCGCGTACCATCGGTGGTACTGGAAGATAAAGTGTCAATATCGAGCGTATTCGAATAAAATGATGCGCAAAAGCTTCCTCCCCACCTACACAAGCCGACCTTCCAGCAAATTTCAGGGTAATTCGCACAAAGGTTCCACGATTTGATACCCCGGCGGCGGATCAGTGGTCGAATCTCGGCAGCTTCGAGTCGGACAAAAAGAGTGCAATAAATTGCGGAATGGATTTCGCTGGTTCGTTCCTAAGCAGAGGTCAAGAGCTACACGCGTCGAGCGGAGTTCTCTGTCAGGGCTCTCTCGCATCCGTCTTTCGTTTTAATAACAAACCATCGCATCGGGCCCGGCTATTAAATTACAGAACTCGGTCACGGTTCGACGAGCATGATCGTAGCTTGAGAAACGCTGGCCGCACCGCAGCGCGCCGGTCGGGTCAGGTATGTTAGGAAAAACATATAAATGGGGTTCCCACAAAACGCAGAAGTCCGTCGTCGGTTGACAGGCAGCGGGGTGCGCGTCGGTTCATTGTTGCCTCATTGTTGCAGATTCCTTCTCCTTTATGCGCCCGTATCTGACTATCTGCTTCAGCCTTCGAATCGTCTGGCCAGTGAGAGAGAATGCAAAGAGAGAGAGAGAGAGAGAGAGAGAGAGAGAGAGAGAGAGAGAGAGAGAATTCGTTGGAGAGAAGAGTGACCTCGGCAAAGGAAGGACATCGAATTTAGCTCTCATTGTGACCGACTGCCGAGGCTGGACACCCCCACTGCGATGGAACTGTTCAAAGCGTAAATAAAAAAAAAAGAGAGAGAGAGAGCGCGCGCTACGGGAAGAGAAAAAAAAGACTGAACAGTCGTGTAAGAAGTCGAGGAAGAAAAAGGCTGTAACCCCTTTGCGTAGCCCTATCTCAAAAGGAAGCACCGTGTCCGAGACGAATCGCTCGGCTCGGGATCCTCGGCGACGACTACAGGAAACGTTAGGCATCTGCGATTAGGCGTCTGCGTGCTACAGGAGCACCCACGGAGACATCAGAAACGATAGGTAGGTTCTGTCTGTTTGGTCCACGTGTGTGTCTTCGACCCTCTCCGTATATTGAACTCGCCGGCGCTGATATCACGGGCAAATTGGAGCGCGATGAATGAAGAGTTTTCCATTTTATTGTTAGTAAGGGGGAGCAGCAGATGAACGAACAGGCAGGCAGGCAGGCGGGCAGATGCACTTCTTCTTCCGCGGCGCTTCGATACGAGTGACATAGCCATCGTGGAAGCCTATACTCGTCACCGATCTTCTGTTCTTAAGTTGACGCTGGTGAGCTTTTCCATTGAATTTTCCATTGAAATTTTAATGTTTCGGTGTCTGACAGTTGTCGCGTCCGGTGGTTCAGCCATTAATAATAATAATTGATAAAATTCTATCGCTCGCAATGTAGTATAATATACGATAATGCAAAAGATAAAAAGAAATTCAGAAAATATATAATATACGGTGGTGTTTAATGCAAAGTGGTTTGGTAATTTTGTCAGGGATTTTTCGTTGCGTTTCGCGCGCGGGAACGTGAGATTAGCGGATTTTTGTTTGTACTGTTTGCAAAAGAGCGATTGAAATCAACGGGAAGTCACTTGTACGTGGATATTACACTGTCTAGAGACTGACAGACGCGTAATAACAGACTGATCAGAGGCTGTCATGCTCCTCGCGTTGTACTTTCAATCAGGACTAGTGTAACAACGATCGTTCGCTTCATGGGAAGAGCAGGCTCGAACCCGGCGAATGCATCGTCAGGGTTTCGTCATACATTTAAACCGCACGAAAGAAGTTAAGTATTCTAGCTCATGATACCGACACACGGTTATAAAAACGGGACGAATAATCCACGGTGACTGTTTCTTTTCTTATTATACGTTCGCTATGTAATAATATTTCAACTGTGAGCTCACCATCCCCTGATTTTACAGTAAACATTTCGATCTTACCGTGTAAAGAAACAAAATTGGAGCACATGAAAATATCGCTGAGTAGTTGCGATTTAATCGTGTCCGAAGACGAAGAAAACTGTGATAAGAAATTCTGAAAAACATGTGAACGCGTTTGCATAAGTAAAGATCTGGAAGGGGTCTGTAGTTGGCGACAGACTCGAGAGGAGGAAGGACGAGTATTAAAATATCTCTATCTATCGTTATCTCGTGTCGTGTGCTTCTGCATTTGCATATGTTGTCCCAAAGCAATGCTATCACGAATGTGCAATTTACGTTTCAATTTTCCACTGTCCATTATCCGAGAGTTGAACACGACGGGCACTTCCGGCGGCACTTCCGGCGGCACTTCCGGCGGCACTTCCGGCGGCATTTCGCGAGCCATGGCGGCGGAGAATCGTTTTTCTATCCGATTCGCGACCCCCCATCATATTTTCACGAAAGAGAATTTTCGAAGGAACGCGAGACTAGAGGGAATACCGAAACGCGTTCGGGAGGTCACGACGCGCAACGGACATGTCGTTCCCGCTTACTAGCGTGTTTATTTGTTTGTGAATTTAACCGTACCGTTGAACATTTCAACCGATGGTCGGTGGTGAAAACGTGTCCCGAAAGAAGTATCGAGTGTCAGTGTCATCCTAGAACCCCGACCGAGGCTCTAGCCGTTCCGGGCTACCTGCAATGGCCGCCGAAATTGTTCGGCCGAGGCCTGTGAGGAAAAGACTGTTTACACCCGGAAGTCTGTACGTTTGCGCCAGAGGACGGAACGTCCAAAGGAATTCCTCGGAAGGACAGCTTTTAGTAGAATGGCGCATTAATATTCAATAGGGATGCTAAGTAGTGAAATATTACGGCCCTGAATGCACGCTCTTGAATATTGTTCGAGCAGAATCTCGTTGCTTCGTTTTTGAGAGGAACGGAACTTCAGGATCCTCGAAACTTATGAATTCCCTGTGACGAGTGGACTGCGAATATTCACGTAAAACCATATCCCTCCGAGTAATTTATAAAAATAAAGTAAAAATTTATCTCTCTCCGGATAAAGTTCCTTAAATCCTACGAAACGGTAAAGTCATTAAAGTCTCGTTCCTTTGAAAATAAAAAATATTTGCATCAAACTTGGACACACACACACACGTTTGATCAGAAATTATTAAATGAAATACCTATTGCTTCGATCAATATTTTTCTTTTCGAAATAAGTAATTTCACTTTAATAGTTGTTTCAATGAATTTATTTGTACTCGACTATAAAAAATACTTACAGTTAATTGAAATCAACACAAACTAAAATTGAAAATGTTTTAAAGATTTATCGTAAATACGTAAACGATCGAAGCGGCAGAGGTTGAAGCGATATTTCTTGTATCGTTCCTTGAAACTTTCTCATCTGTCAAAAACTGCAAAAACTGCAAAAACTGCAAAAACTACAAAATCTTTGAAGAACAGAAAAGGGAAGCCGAATCAGATCTTAGATTTCACACCCTCTACGACGTTTCGGTGGCCAATAAATCCTGGCAGTTTAACTTTCAGATTTTCCGTTCCGGTGATTCTCTTTCTCGGATCAATTTTTCCAATCACCTGGCTTTGACGAAAAGCCATTCCTGTGGCCGTTCAAAATCGTTCCGCAATCCCGATGGACCACGGAGCGTGTCCGCACCCCTGACCGATCCGTGTGTATCGTTTGAAACCAGCGGAAATATTTATTCGCCGTTAGGAACTCTTCGGGACAGTCTTTTCTAGGCCCAGGGTGTTTGTACACAACGCGATTCCGGTGGAGGTTGTTGCGGCTGACAACGTTTCCCAGTCCTTTCTTCACTTCACGCATCTGTGGGCCCACCCAAGGGGCCCCGGGAGCGCATTGTGCTCCTTTACACTTTACACTTTACACCGTAAAGTCGTTTCTGCGATCGTGGTCTATGGTTACCATGGACCTTGTCACTTAAGCCGGTGGCGCGAGGTAGCAAAGTGGCTCTCTCGGAGAATGAGAAAAAAAGAAAGGAAAAAAGTTCGTCGCTGGATAGTATGACACCACGTGACCTATTTCTCGATGAGAAAACTTTTCCTCGCAGTTTCGTTCAGTTCCCAGGAAATTTACGGGACAGAATTAATGAGAAGAATAGTCCACAATTCAATTAACCGCGTTGAAGTTTTAGATCGCGTCGTTTCGACCGAGTTCGGGCGAGAAAACGGTCAGGAAAAAAAAGAAGCTTCTCCTTGGACAGCGTGGCAGCTCGCTATACGAGAATCTACCTTCGAATTTTCCCGTTGCTTTCGTACGGGAAACATTCGGCACGGCGATGATAAATATTTTAGAAAAATTCGTAGCACCGGAAGACTCGAAGTCGAACTCGTGGCTCCGCTCGCGTTTTACGTAATTACGAGCGAAGGTGAGCTTTTAAAAATTTTTGCACAAATCGCTGAATATTTCCGCGACGCTAGAATGCTAGTTCGCCGTGAAAATTCATCGTAATTGTGCACGGTAACGTGTAATTCCAGCAACAACCGCGGAAATTTTTCGATGCGTTCTACTTCATCAGAGACCGACCGACCGACCGACCGACCGACCGACCGAACCAAGCGGAGAGCACACAGCCGAGAAGTAAATATGAAAAACATTTACCGTGCCGCGTCCGGGCTCAACTTAATTGCAATATTCGCTCGTCGCACGTACCGTTATTAACGCGTTCGCTTTTTAATACCTGAATATAATATCGGTCGAATACAACCTACCGGACCCAGACCCGGACCCGGACCAGGCTAGGGTCCCCTCTCGTTAAGCCCTCGACACAATACATATCGACCGCGATCCGTCCTTGTTAGACTCTGTTTCGCAAATAGTGATCGATACATTAGCGCGAGAAGCCGCAAGAAACGCGCAGAAAACATTATCTCGCTCACGCTAATTCAATACATTCGTGTTTTGGAAAGATAGAGGCTTTCTACCTGTGAAAAAAAAAACACCGAAATTTTCATGTTTCCGCTTTGAAATTTTGACACGACCTGCGTCCCTAGGCTGCGGCTCGGCAAAGCTGTTGGTTAATGCATTTATAATAGATCCGGCAGCCGTGGAACATAATAAATGATATTTTACAGTTTAATGCAGCTTGAAACGGACTTTAACCACTTCAGAGGTATTTGCACGTTCGTATACGTTCGATTCCGATTGAATATCGAATGGTCGCGCTTGCAGAGAGCTACAATAGATTTAGGATTATTTTCTTGCTCCGCTTTGTTTCATTACGGTTGTGCGACTAACCAGAAAGTAAAACGATCACGCTGTACTTTGGATAATTCATTCTGCAGGGTGAACCACGAATCGTGATCAGTAGAGATTACTCGGTTATTATCAGCAGTCCGATCGAAAATCTATTTATCATTTGAATCGATTTGTAAGAATATTTATAAAAATAATTTCCATTATTTGTCTAAGAACTTGTTACATATTACTATCTTTTTCGTTCACTGATACACTAGCTTTTGATTTAGAAGAAAACTTACCTCCTTATTTAAAATACGACAGAACTTTACATTCAACCTAATCAAAACAAATACATACGAAGAAACTCGTGTAAAGGATGAAAATTCGAATCTCGAGAGCCGTGGACCAGTCTAAATTCATTTAACCAGCCGTTCACGATTGTCTATCATTAATATTCGAACGAGAAGTGGGCGGATATGAGAGGGAGTGTTCCAGCGGTTAAGTCAGAGATCAGAAGAAAAAGTGGTTAATTACCGGACAGGACGTAGTCGGAGTCGAAGAGCTGTCGGCCGTCCCCCGAATCAATCGTACGCGAATCATTCTTAAAGGATCGAACGGTCAGGGAAGAACGGGACGAAACGAGGACGACATCAGGAGGATGAAGAAGAGAGAAACGGAGAGAGAGAGAGAGAGAGAGAGAGAGAGAGAGAGAGAGAGAGAGAGAGAGAGAGAGGGAGTTAAAAAGAAGGTGGATCGGATAAAAACCGGTTCCCGGCGCAAATCAAACTATTCAGTATTTCCGTGGCGGGCGAAATGACTCGCCAAGATGCCGGGCGATCACCGAAAACACCGTGATGACCGATGGTGTTTTATCTCGCGTCTGATCTGACGCTCTCCAAACCTGTTTAGGACACGGTCGAAACCTTCGAAAAATTTCGCCGCGCTGGACCGATCATAAATATTTCATTTGCCCGGGCCCCGGGGAGGTTATCGCGGGCTTGTTAATTTTTGAGGACGTCTAATTTATTCACGCAGCGGCCGACCGATCACGCGCGCAATATAAAAGGTCCCCGGCGCGGCGCGGCGCGGCGCGGCGCGGCGGTGTGAATTATCGTCCAACAGGTCCTTAACGCCAACGCCGGCACCGGTTTATATTCCGGACCTTTATCCTTGCCGCGCGAGACCGACCGGATTAGACGGAATATATCCCTCGATACGACGAGCCCGTGTTATTTCGTAACGAGATTACATTATGTCTTTATACGTCCTCTAATAAGGGCCGGTGCCGCGACGAACCAACCCAGCTTTTCAACAGGACGGAGTTATCGCTGCTCGAAAGTCGATAGCCGAGATGTTTCTTGTCCTCTTCTCTTCTGTTCCATTCCGTTCATTTCCGTGCGATTCGCTTCTATTTTGTTCTGTTCTGTTCTGTTCTGTTCTGTTCTGTTCTGTTCTGTTCTGTTCTGTCGCGCGTAACTCGCGATCGAACGCTTCACAGAGCCCCGATATTGTGGCTCGTATACTTAGCGAACTTCCTGAAATATCGTTACGATCGAGTACCATTGCTATCGACGATTACGTTAGCGAAAGTTCGATGAAATACAATGAACTCGAAATACGCCGAGCTCGTAAATTGGATGGCAGCCGGACGCGAATTTTCTTACTCGCTAGTTAGCGGTACTTCCTGCGACGATCGTTGAAAGTTCGACGGGCTTTTTTCCGAACAACCTCTCGTTCGCATCACGGAATTCTAATTTCACGTTTTTACGAGGCCTTGTTTGACGTGTTCAACGTCATATATAATAGAGTTGTTATCAATGAAAAAAACAAAGCCGTTTTCAAGCGAAACCAGTAAATCTCCATATTCCGAGCAAGATAAAGAAGATAAGGGTTGATCCGATTCAAATAAAATCTTCAAATGAAAATTTCGATGCAACTAACTCTACTTTATAAGCATAAGAAACAGTTGTAAGTACCTTGTTATTAATAATTCTATCGTTGAATTCAACTAAAACAAGACGTTTTAATCACCGTGACTGTAAAGAAAATTTTACGGAAAGGCGTTAAATATATTGGTATCTAGCCAACGACTACTTTAAGCGTTGATCGGTGAAAGAAATCTTCATGTTAAAATAGCTCCGATTGCAAAGGGTTAATCCTGGACGTAGAAAATTTTCGGTATCCACACAAGGGGATAAGGATTAAAATTGGCACTGCTCTCGAACGCAGCGTCTTGGAGCGTCTTTCTTATAATAACGCATCTCTATTTTTATAAATAAATCTCGCCGGTTTTGGCGCAGACGGGCGAAACTATCGGACCACTAATTTTCCAGGTACATTGACCGTTCGAGGAAAAATGGTACCTTTCAGGGCCACTGCCCTGAAGGGCAGGTTCCGGCGGCACAAGGGGATTAGGTGAATTCCGTTACCTCTTCCGTCATTCCGTAATCAGATTACCACGTCTTTATCGCTGCTAATAAGCCCGAAATCCGCGTGAACGACCGATCTCGTCTGCTCTTAGTCCGAACGTTTGATTTATGTCGAAAGTTTACGAGACCGGGAGGTTGGGAACCAGTCGAGCGCCGCCCGAAAGAAGCCATTAACGTCGTCGTTAACGAACAATTTTGTAACGTTTTATCCGGAGCGCGAGATGGTCGTCGGTTTCCCATAGAGCGTAGAACCTTGTCGATCGACCGGAATAAAAAGGTCGGAGAAGGAAGAAGAGCTGGAGGAGGAGAAGGAGCAGGAGGAGGAGGAGGATGAGGAGGAGGAGGAGCAAAAAGATAACGAGGGCTGCTGTTATTTTTCTAGGGAACGGGGTATAATTGTTTTTCGTCGCGTCCGATGGTTTTACCATAACATCCAGAACGACCGAATGAAATTCTGCCGCGGTATGCGCGCGGTTCGCGAAGAAAAGTTTGGGTTTTTAGCGGGCGGGCGAGGGCCAGTTTCGTAAAAACGCTCGGGACGCGAGGGAATCCGGGATAAATTTCGCGGACACGTAGCAGGTAATCGGGTAAACACTTGGAAGTCCGGCCGGATACGATATTTATGCGCATAACCCCCGCGCATTTTTGTGGTAATTTATTCGGCGCACGTTAAGCGAGTAACGCGGGCCTCCGCTCGATAAACAAAGATCGCTGAATAAACATTCCGGATTTACAATAAACTGGACCGAGCCGCGCGGACCATCGCGAAAAATAATTGTTTTCGGGAACGGCCCCGCCTAGCCGACGGATAAAACCGAGGTATATGGTCAAGACCGGTTCAATTCTCTTGGCACCGGCAACGAAACTTACAAATACATACGATATTTTGCTCACCCTCTCGAGATGTACATAATTGAGCAAAGTACATATCTTGTCGAGACTCGTCTTAAATAATTTTTTAAATCTTCTAATTAATCTCTCGTTCAAACGACAAACGATCCTCTTCCATAAATATAACATTCTATATAGAAATAACTACTGTAAAAATTCATTGAAAATTAGAGTGTCAAGCAATATTAAGGTTGTCGAACAATATTACACGCTCGTTGAGAAACACAGGTCGTTGCGAACGAAAACGTATGACCTTGAGATGACTTCGTCACTCGACAACGATGGCTGTCCATAAAATGCCGGCGTCACCCTCAATCTCGATCACCCTCGAACACCAAATTAAACTCCATCAATCGGCGAGTGGCCAGCCAGCCATCCCGTCTCGGCGTGTCCATCGGTAAATTAAAATGGAACGCCCTGTATAATAATAGGCTGCCGCGATAATACACCCCTCGACGGCGAGAATATCAATTAGCCTGAACGAGAAGTCGGTCGTGGGTCAGCGGTAACGAAACGCGATCGACGCGATTAATGATTTAGCCGAATCGACGGGGGACAGGAAGCGAACCGCAATCGGGGTGTAGCGTGGGGGCGGGAGCGGGAGCGGGAGCGGGAGCGGGAGCGGGAGCGGGAGCGGAGGTGGACGACGACCAGAAGCCAGGGAAACGATCGCAAATAAATCAGCAAATAGTAACCAAGTAAATATTCCGCGGGGCCCCGAAATTAACCATCGGTGAATAGGTTTAGGGGAGGTCATGGCGATCGCCACGGCTGTTTGTTCTGCCTGGGAAATGACAGCTGACCCGCAATCCCAGTGGCTCGGAATCGCTTTGCAGAGAGGGTTAGAGAGGGCGTGCAACATACAACGTGCAACGTGCAACGTGCAACGTGCAACGTGCAACGTGCAACGTGCAACGTGATAGAAATAGAGAAAAAGGAAGAGAGGAAGAGCGAAAGAAGAGAGCTCTGGGAGCCGGATGGCGACGAGTCCTTCCAACACGATATATGTAACAACACGAAGAGCCGACGGAAATGAATCTTTTCCTACGCGCTCGGCATCGGCATCGGCATCGGCATCGGCATCGGAATCGGTGGGAGAGCAGCGTTCGTTTTTCTTAAATTGCTTTGTAAAATGGACTAGCGGAGATCTAATGCCTACCACCATTATTGTCGAATATTTCGACATCCTCAATGATATTCCACTTTACAACTTTTAGGACAATTACTTGTACGTAGATAAAAATGAAGAGGCAACACAGAGAATCGCGAGGACATTAGGAGACCTTGATTACTACTTCGTTTCTGTTTCTGGTAAATAACTAACAACATTTTTATTCTGCGTTTACGCGGCCTGCTCACAGCTGATTGTAAAGTGGTGAACGCTGATTTGAGACCAGTGTGGATAGTTTCGGCTGGTTGGCGGCGCTCGTTCTAGTTTCGGCGAAGATTAGCCGAGGCCCGGCGGAAAAAGGAGTCTCGGACAGGCAAGACGGCCACGCGAGAGTTTCCGCGAAAAATTCGCATTCTCGAATTCTTTGCCAGCCACGGCATTAAGAGCCAGGCCCGGTCGCGCGGTAGCGTGTGAATCGAAACGACTATTTTGTTCGTGCAACGACATCCCCGGCAAACCAGACGCAGAAAATGCACACGCGAGCGACGAAGCCATCACGAAATATCCTTATATGTACAAGCAGTCTAACCCGGCTAGATTTAGAGAGAACCCTCGGAGGTACATACGTCGTTTTCGAAAGAATTCGCCGGAAATACGAAATAATTCGCAAACTCACGGCGCGGCGCTACGCTGCACAGTAGTCCTTTCATTCCTTTCCATTTGAATTTGCTGGCCAAAATTCATTATAATATTGTAGTTTATGGTCCCAGAACATTTTCGAATCATACACGTAATATCGTTGTTTATTTGTTTCCGTATATTAGAAACATTTTTTATTTTTATAACATATCGTTGAATTACACAGTGGCTCATTCGAAAACGGTCTTATAATTTTCCACGTAAACCACAGAAACGATTGCTTGCGACACGTATCAGTTTCAGCACATTCACGCGAGCAAGATTTATACGTGGCCACGGTAAACACACCGACGAATAGATCATAGATTAGTTTTTATTCGCATGAAATTATCTTTTATATCGCAGTTAAAATTCTTATCTTTATTCAGCGAATAACAAACCGGCGACCATTCACTCTTTTTTCCATTTCACTCTTCCCGTCGTCGCCGTCGTCGCCGTCGTCGCCGTCGTCGTCATCGTCGTTTGTAGACTATAAAATTAATTGGACAAGGGCTTGTAAAATTTCGCAAGGTCGGAGGCATAAACACCGCGACGAATCTTGATTGCAGTTTATACTTTCCTTTTGAAAAGAGCAGACGCGTCAACTTGTTGAATCCATTTACGGAGCGACGCGGTGCGGCGCGGTGCGCCTAAGCTGTTCGCTTCTAGTGGCGTTGCGAAAATTCTGCAATAATTGTCAGACAAAGAAAAATGGAAGATTCGAGATAGGGAGTAACTACTGGCTACTGAAACGATTAGAGAATCGCGATCGCTGTGCTCTGCGGACGCGATGGGGGTTCTAGATTGTGTGCTTGTAACAAGGCAGTGGCATAATTGGAGAACCTTCGTGGCTCGTATATGAATTATTTCAGTTTTTAAGTGCTTGAAGTTTAGACAATTCCGATAAACGAAAAGTCAGAAAGTAGTTAGCCAAGTATAATGAACTGGGAGGTAATCGATGGGCATCACTCTGAAAATTCTACAACAGCACATTTAATGTGTAACATTTTCGTTACAGTTACAGCGATCAAAACGTCTTTATCCCCAAAAATGTCGTAGAAGAAAAAAGAAAATTTATATTTCTTGTTCGGCTACATTTATTTTAATACGTAAACATTCACATTTGTTGGACTTTGTTAAAATCTTCGTAGCCAGTCTGACTCGTTAAAATGCGGCAAGGGGTTCGGTTACGAAGGACTGCCGAAATCGCTATAGTACCATCGCATGTGTACTTATACGTCTAATTGTATACACAAAAAAACAACATTTGGCGAACTATGTATCTAGTTCCTATAGGAATTCGAAGATCGAAGAAGAAGCGAGCAGACAGATTACACAGTACATCTTTGCATCGGTACGCGAGGCGATCAATGATCGTTCGGTTAAAAATTATCCGATAATCTCGACAGACAAAGAGACGGAAGAGATTAGATAGAAAATAGAATGAGCGCAGTACCACAATTGACGAAATACACCGAGGATCGATCGAAACGATCTAGCTGTTAGATAAGAAGCTCTCGCCGGAGCAGAAATCGGTGCACCGATTACACGAGTATTTTGCATCGGTACGTGAGGCGATTATGACGATATTCGCGAGGCAGCAATCGATAAGCATCAGGATCATTCGACGCAGCCTGTCTACGTCGACTAGGCGGAGCAGGGGTGGGGTGTGGATCCAATTAAATACGGCGCGGCCGGCCGCGAACATATTTACCGCTGCATAAATCTCGACAGTTGTAATATTTCAGACGTTTTTTTCGACCCGTTCTTGTCGTCGACATTATGCGGCGTGTGTTCCGTGACTTCCCCCGCACACGCTTATCTCCTTCTTTATTCTCTCTCTCTCTCTCTCTCTCTCTCTCTCTCTCTGCCATCCCCCATCTCCTGCTCCTCCTTCGCTTCTTTCCACAAGCCCAGGCCCCCGTCTCCTCGACGTCTCGCCTTTCGCTGGAACGATGCGCCACATATTGCACATAAATTTCGCACGCACCGCCATAAAAAGTCTCCAGGCCCCGTCTCTGTACATTATATCGCTATAATAGTGACCAGAAAGGCGTGGCGCTTTTCCCCGCGCGGCAGCCCCGCTATTAGGCGGAAAATAAGATTCGTTTTTGCATAATGCAGCCGCCGCCGCCGCCGCCGCCGCCACGCCACCGCGCCGTGACGACGAGCCAAATGGACCTCATCCACCGAGGCCACGTACCAGACCAATGAGCGTCTTAGAATTTTTAAAGAGCGACCGACGCTCGGAATCGCTGATCTTTAGCCAACGTTTTTATTAAATTGGTATTTCGAGCGCCGTTCCTCCGACCGGGTATTACACTTTTTTTCCCCCCTACGCTCAACCCCTTCTTTCGCCCCGGCGCGGCCCGGCGCGGCCCGGCGCGGCCCGGCGCGGCGCGTCGCGTCGTCTCTCAACCCCTCTGTCGCCCGGGCGCAACTCGGCAATTCCGCCGACGGTTTTTACGCGGCGAACCCGCTTCAACGCCGCGCCGTTTGAAATGTCCGATTTTGGATAACGATGGCCGAATTGATCGCCGAGCTGAATTACAATGGTCCACGGTCACGGAAAAATACCGGCCCGGCTCGGAGGCCAAATTGATAATGGTTTTGCGACTACTCGCTCGCCATACTTCGATTCTAGCGCGGCCTGATGAATGAATTCATTCGGCGAGGACCGCGCGCGCGCGGTTTCTTATTGACGTCGACACCGTGAGTTGCGAGTGTTAGCTGCTTGCTCGCTTACGGCGCGGCGCGGCAAGCAATGACCTGCTGGAACTGGTAATTGTTTGCCAACTGTTTGCAAAATTAAATGCCAAATCAGCAGACTCTTTTAAAACCATTATCCTGGTCTGAATATTTATTACTTTGGAATCACACCAAGTATTTAGATTTATTATTATATATTGAGAAACTATTGTACATGCGTGAAAATGCTGTTTAAACTTGTTACAAAAATTGTACTATGTACTACTCTAATTTTGTAGAGATTATTCGTTACGGCAAGGGGCCAATACGAGAAACTACATTCGTCTATCGCATAATTTTCGAAAGATTACTAGCTTTGGAAACATTAGTTTTCACGTTTTCCAGAAAAGTGACCAACTACAGATACGAGGTGAATTACTGGTGCCTCTTACCTTGCTAGCACTGTAAACTGTAAAACAAGTCGGCATACCTTAAAGCAGAAACTTATTACATACCGAATGATCGATAAAATTGCAATAGGTACTGTCCCCGCGCGAACAATGCGACGCGTCGAACGCGTAAAATAAGATATCGTTGATCGATAAAAGAGAAGATGCTTGATCGGGAGTAAAGATTACTCTGTTGCAAGGGATCTGATAATGCGTACCGAGTTGGCGGAAGGCCGCAGCCGGCAATTAAGAGTCAAGTATGGCGAGGTAGAAGATATTTTGAACGAGTCCGGGGATGACCATATCCCATAAACAGAGCGTCCTAATCGCATCCCTCTCGCAGCGCATCTGCTTTCCCACACAAAGGAGAACCCGGGACACGGGACCTCTTGTTTTCTATTTCCTCTTGTCGCGTTATCAGCCGCGATCGCTGAAATCCGGGAGCATCTGTTCTGTTCCCCGCTGGTGGATGGCTAACAAGAAACGGTCGAAGAAAGTGAAACGATTCGAGGAGCCCTCGCGAAGAAGAGGGGCTCTCTTGGAAAGGGTCCGGTGCAATCCGAGGCACGCACAGTTCATTTCGGAAGGTGTACAATCTTGCGGTCCAATCGCGACCGACGCTTTTTCTAAGCGCGAGGACGCGCGGGAAACGTGTGCATCCAGGAAATTCGTGGCCGAACAAGCGCCGCGCCGCGCCGCGCCGGATGTTCTATCCTTCCGAATCTACCGAATCCAACACGGCTATCGATCGAATTGATCTTCCAATGGGGTGGAAGCGGCTGCGCTGGGATAGAAATTGCTGTGGATTCATCGAATCGATTCGGATAGAGAACGAACGTATTCCTCAGAATCTTCGAAAGATTCGAAGAATTTCAATGGGAGAAGAGTTTAGTTTTGTTAGTTGCTGGAGCTTCGATCTGTTAAACTGTTAACCCTCGCAAGCCAGAATACTCTCGACGATTTCGTGCCAGCTAAATTTATATTAATCCTTTTTTTATATATGTATTTTTTCAGCTGTTTCTTTGAGATCAACACCTGTTTCAGTCTCCCTGTTCGACCAACTATACATTGTTAAATGTTAAATTGTTAGAATTTAACAGTCGGTGAATTTTTTAATCTTTTCATACCTACCGTCCTGCAAACAAATAACATTGCACAAAGTTTTTTCTTCATATTCCGCTGCTAGACAACGGATCATTATGGAAAATAAAAAGGTCATATCAATTTCAAGAAACCGGAGTGAAACAGAGATTTATTATCTCTGTTAACGCGTTAACAAGGGTTAACAAGGGTTGAAAATAATGTAACAGTATTTTTAAATTCTCATAACCTTTTTACTGTTTTAAATTACGCTTACTCCTTTTTGCCGTAAATTTCATGGAAGCTCCACAGTGAAATCACACGAGCATATTCCGACTGTTTTCCAGAAGGAAATTCGAACGTCCATCGTTCAGAGATAAAAGAGGAGGGTGGGTGGTGTGCACCCCTCGGACGAGATGATTGGCCGTCGAAAAGTTTTGCCGTACAATAAATAGCCGGATCGTCCCCAGGACATGCAAATGGAAAGATTCGCACCAGCGCAGCGCAGCGCAGCGGCGCGGCGCGGCGGCTGCGGGCTTAGATTTCCACGTTAGGCGACTAATGGCTCCCTACTTCGTCATCCGTATGAATTTATATCTGTCCCGTGGTAGTAATCCGCGGATACTTTTCGTCGATGAAACTTGCACGGCTACGGCTGAAAGTTTGCCGCGTTATCTGGCTCGGGACGTTTGTGTACGGTAAATGGAATGGTAATTCCGGGAACTGAGAATCTTCGGGGAGAAGATTAAAATATATTCTTTTAGGGTAATGTCCCCTATTAGGCGAGTTCTTGCGCCCGTTGTCCCCGTAATTTATTAAGAAACACCTGTCTGGACGGCGAAATCAACGTACCCGTGAGTCAGAGTTAAGTTAACCCGTTCTACTAAAATAACAAATCGGACTCGAGCTGTTAATTGGGCAGGATTGAAACGATTCTTGTTACTTTTCGTACATTGTTTTCTTAACACTCTATTTTTGAGTGGCAACACTTGGCCTTTCCGGACTGTATTTTTCAATCACTTTTGTTCCGATAGTTATTCGATGCTCGCGCTCCATGGGACGAGGATGCTGAGCCTGAAGCGCCGCGCCGAGACGAGACGGAACGAGTTCCAAGTAAATATTTGACAGAGAAACTCGAAAAACTGACCAAGACCAAGAACGACTGTTTGTCTAAATCTTTAACCGAACGACTATACCTCGTGTGTGGTCTATAACATTAACAGTTACTAACTTGAATAAATCCGGAGATATTTCAGAGAATGCTCTCGATCGGGAATCGTGTGCACGCGCAACGAGATGGAAAGGAAATATTTATAATATACATTTATTCATAAAACACTGCCGCTCCGTGTAAACAATTATTAATATTTCCCCGTTAAATGGAAGAGTCGCAAACAACGCGAAAGCATCGAGCGATAAATAATTGAAATAACGGGTAAATAACCGTCTCGATAATAAACAAGCATTTATCCGAGGAAAAGCCATTTTGTTATCGTATCGTGGTGTGGGGAACTAATGTGTCGGACAAACAAAAATGTGTGTGTGTGTGTGTGTGTGTCTGATACGCCAATGACACATAATAATCCGTGTTCCGCGCGATCACGTCGCAAAAATTTTATATCTTTCCGGCCGATTTTGTTCTCGATCGGAAATCGGAACACCGGGTCTGATTTATTTAGGCGACTTAGAGCGATGGAAAGCTACCTTGAGTTAGGTGACTTAATTTTGGAGAATCCCCTCTTCACGCGATCGCGAACGCGGATCTGTATGACCCGCGTGCATTTTTAACGATGTTCTGAGGGGAATGCCAAAGGAACCGTGTATCAAACGATTATTTATTAACTAATCGGGCTTCTGGGTCGGACTATGCATTAAAACGTAAATATCACGGAGATACAGCAGAATACATGTGGGGATCAAAAGAAAATTGCGTTTCCCCTGAGCTGCGAGACACATACGCGAAAACTATGCGTGTCTTTTTTCCATCCCCTGAAGTAGGCGGAAGATAATAAACCTTCGGTCTACGCACGTACAGTGACACTCCCATTAATATTTCGACACTCTCAAAGAAACGATAACATTTCTTACTATTGCACTATACGATTTGAACTCTTTTAAGAAGTTAGAACAATTAGTGTACCGCATATGCCACAGTAACGCCACGCCGCACCGCGCCGCGCCACGCCGTTGTTAGAAAATCTCGATCCGAGTGTTCGGCTGGTTATCTATCAAAACAAATCTCGGATCGGAAGATACTCCGGCTGCCTTTTCCGTCTCGGTCGATCGAGACAGGATCTCGAGCAGAACAGTGGTTCTACGGAGGGCCAATTATCATCCCCGATCCACGAAGCATCTATCAGCCACGATCTACAGGGGAGCCCAGATTACTTTCACCTCCGATTCCCCCGCTAAATAATGCACCGTTCGATTCCGGGTTGGTGGTAGTGGTCGTTCGTGTAGTTGTATCGACAGAAGAAGCGGTGGAATCGTCTCGATGGCGTCGTTCGCGAATAAAAGGGGGCGCGCGCCGCAGCCCGCGACATGGCGACATGTATCATCGCGCAGCGTCGTTGGTCGAGCGTGAAAACGCGCCCTTATCTGTCCGAGGCCGAGGGTGAGCGTATCTTGCCTCGCGTATTACAAATAAATGACGTCGCCGCGCCGGGATCGACGCCGGGATCGACGCCGGATCCACCCCCGGGGACGAACGCGGGGGTGCGTCTTTCGGGGCTGTATATTTTGGGGGGTGAGGGTTGCCAAGGGTACGTGCGCGGGGGTATGTGTTTCGGAGGTATGTGGATCATTGGTTGAAGTAATTTTGGGGTACGTATTTCAGGGGTGTGCAGCGTTTCAGGTGTTGAAGTCCTTTCAGGAGTACGTGTTTTGAGGGGAGGGTGGTGTCAGGGGTTGAAGTCGTTTCGGGGGTGTATGCTCGGGAGTTGAAGTCGTTTCGCGCGTGTGACTCAGAACGTCGGGCCACCCTCGAAAGAGGCCGCGCCACTTCGATGCCCGATGTTCCTAGAGTTCTCTCCCTAGTTCTTCCTCACCCTTCCGTTTCCAGCCGCTATCTCGCCGAGTTGGGGGTCGCTTCAGGATTGGAAATGCCCTTGGTCGACGCACGGCATGCATTATAGATCCTTCCACCCTCGCGTTCGCTCTCGGATTAGAGAACACGGCGCGGAGCGGCAACCCGGTGGGCGTGCGCCGCGAAAATCGTCCAAAAAAGAAAAACGCGAGGAGGAAGCGTGTCCACGCAATGTAGACAGCGCAGCGCGGCGTATTTCAGCCGTTCGAGTCCCATGGATATTGGAAAGAATCTTGTTGGAAATCGATCGATGTATTATTCGTGTCGAGAAGCGTCAAGCCTTGTAGTATTCATTCAAGATGGATGTAACAGTTATTACGAGAAATTTTATGTTATCGCGTGATACACCGATGGATCGCTTTCGTTGCAACAAAACCGGTCAATTCTACTCTGCGTTTGCGACAGGAAATTGTGTTGCGTGGGACTGGAACGGTTTCGAGAAGAGGACGCGCAGAGGAACAGAGCGAACCAGAGAGCAGCAAAGCGGAGCAGAGAGGGTGCCACTCCCCCGGCCCGGAGCGAAGTCTACGAATTTTAATGGGAGGACGACCGGAGAAAAAGTTGCCAGAGCGAGCCTCTGACGGCGACGCGACAACAATCGACGATAAATAAACGCGAGCTCGCACGCAAGGGAAAGAGCGGACAGAGACGGGCCGAGGGAACTCGGGGAACGTGCCTCGCAATTATTCGGAGGTGTGCCGGATGAGGCCACGAGCACGCGTTATTCTTTCCGCGGAATGCGACGCGACGTGGCTTTGCCTCCGCGGAGCAAGCTCTCCTGCCGTGTCTCCTTTTGCTTGTGTCCGCGGTAGCCCGTCAGTCAGATTTTTTAAAAACATTTCTTGCTTCCCGGAAAAATGCCTATTAGGTACTATTATGTACTACGTTTCCCCGGACCCCGGGGACGGACGATTTATTCGTATTTTAATGCCGCAGAGGCTGCACAGTTGTTCCTACATCGACGAATCATTTCGTTAGTTTTATTCTATTTATATTGGATTTATCATTCTATAACGTTTATAAATATAGATATTTACAATTTTTACTATATAAAGCTTAATTTTTTTTTTTTAATTTTTTTTTTAGATGTGCGCTACTAAAAGAATCTCTTTACTACTCCACGAGTCGTTCACAGCGTTGATACATTCTTGCACCAAGAATATAGACGAAATATACAACAATTTCAATTAATTTTGGACGAAACATTAATTACTTCATGTTTCAATGTATTGATAAAACGTGTTAACGTGTTTGTTAGTTCCCCGGAGTTTGTTACACCGAATCCTGACGCTCGTTCGATTCTTAATTTTCCATCGAAATCATTAGGGCGCCTCTTCAGCCTTCCCATTGTTTCGTAACAGTAATCCCGTTCTCAGCCGAGGATTGTTCTTTCTGCTGGATTGCTGTCTCTTGAGCGGAGCTTACAATAATAGAAAGACAATACTAAATACCCCGATCTGCAATTACAATGGGCTACTTAGCGTCCTATAAATCACAAAGTGGCGCCTGGCACTCGTTGAATTACGGGAATCATTCTTTCTGCGCCGCGCCGCGCCGCGCCGCGCCGCGCTCGGAATAAGAAAACTTTCTTCTTCCATCGTCTCCCGTCCGATCCCGTCCCTTTCCTGTCCCTTTCCTGTCCCGCGAAGTTGCCGCGAAAATGGACAGCCGGAATTGGTGGCTATTTAATTAGCAACTCTGAGAGACGAGTCCCTCGTGCCTCCGTTTATGCCGCGCGGATTTCTTCGGAAGAATAATACGCGGGGGACCGGTTCGATAATTAGTTTTCGGTGACGGTCGCTCGGTGGCGATACAGGGTGAGCATCGGAACGGGGACTCGCATTAATATTTCAGATGAAACTGGTTTGACGAATCCTTTCCGACGCGACGCAACGGTGCTCGCGAGGCTAGCCGACTCTGGCCTCTTTCTAAACGAATGTTCCATCAACGTTCCTCGGAATGCTTACTATTATTATTCACCTTTCAATGTCCACAAACATTATTAACCCTTTGTACTCGACGCTATTTCAACTCGAAAATTAATGCTAAGGGTTAATAGGCAGCAGATCTTTATATAAATTTTTCACTTGTTCTGCAATCGACTCGAGTGAAATAAACATGTATGATTTATGGTCGAAAATAATATACCTAACAGGATTTTTAAATTCTTCTAATGTTTTCACTGTTTCGAGTTACACCTACTCGTTTCTCTCATAAATACATCAAATCCGCTCTCTAATTATTATCGATGCTAAGTAACTAAACAGAATTATTTCTGGACGAATCGGTTCGTACGATAGACAGATGGCGAATAGAGTGGAACGCATTCAAAACTGGAACTAGTATTTGAAATTAATTTACACGAATAGCGAGTGGATTTTCCTGTCCACCGAATAAACCATCGAACGGTTGCATCGAGGTTGCTGATAAATATGTATCGTAAATCCATACAGAGGATGCTGGATTTCTATGCATATAGTGTAGGGGGCCAGTCGGTTTTCGATGTCGAGAGGACGCTGTTTTTTATAAAGTATAATTTTACTGCACACGCCCCGGAGAGAGAGAGAGAGAGAGAGAGAGAGAGAGAGAGAGAGAGAGAGAGAGAGAGAGAGAGAGAGAGAGAGAGAGGGGGGAAGATGCGTCCCTACAAAATGTACGGTTTATGTCGCACGGTCGTTTAACTTTCAAAAGCCATCCTAATATCAGGGACATCGGGCGAATCGATAAACCGTCGCGTCGCGTCGCGTCCTATCGCGTCACCTCCGGCTCCATTAATTGCCTGTAAATGTTGAAATTGATTTTTTAACTGCCCCCACCCCCTGCTCGACGTTTCCCTGGCTTAAACGTGTCGAACTTCACGTTCTTTAAATAATGCTTATTCGAAGCAGCTCCACGGAAACACGATACTTCCCGGCAGTTCCCGGAAATGCGCGATCATTTCTCTAGAAATGTCTCAATAAAGGTAGTCGACGAAGAATCGTAGAAAAATTTTGTACCATTTTATATTTATATGGTTCCTTTGACACTTTTTGTCATCACGATGCGTAGAATACGAAGCAACAAAAACTTTTCACCTCGAATACAAAACGTTTTTCAGTTTTGTTATATCTTTGCTCGAACGAAACGATACAAAGAATTTACAAGGATCGAAAAAGGAGGGTTAGGTTCGTGTTTAATGGTTGGTTCTGAACGATCGGCAAGAACGAGGGGGAAATTTGTCCGGAGTAATGTACGGCAGGCAAGAGCGATGGTCGAGGGTTGTAAAATGTGCAAGCTACAACACGCGTGAAGGAATCCTCGAACAGGATGTAACTGCGGTTGCTCGAGGATCAGCAACCCTAGTTGCATCTCGAGCAAGGGGTAGTCCGAATTACCCCAACCGACAAAAATTGCTGCCGGACGGTAGGCGAAAGCGCAGCAACCCGGAAACGGCGTTTAATAAACGTACGACCGCGAAACTTTTCACAATTATGAGAAAACAGCGTAATGCGGTCGGCAGCGAGCCGAGATCTCGGTTACGGTTACGAGTGCATTTTAAGTAGTTTCTGCGGCCGTGGGCTGCGTGAAATTAGAAAATAGCCCTGCGTATGCGTTCGTGCCGGACGATCCATACGTTCGTGTCGATACTCGAACGAATAAGGGGCACTTAATGCTAATTAAAATTTTTTGCGCACCCCCCAACCGCGTTAGCGCTCACACGTTCTGCAAACTATGCGTAACACATTCTCGCATCATACATAAATCGTTGTATAATTAATCTTTCTTTCTACACATTGTTATTAACCAGTGAGTAGAAATTTGTTAAAAATATTTCAGTATTTTTAATAATATAGAAAATATAGTTTATTCGAATTTTACATTTTTGCAGCAATCTCAACTTTGACCGCTGCAAAATACAACTGCAGATAAACATAACGTAATTATAATAAAACAACAAATTGTCAGACTCTCCTATTAACGGTAAGGAACAATATTATTGGTTGTAATAAATCATATTAATTCTAAATTCAAAAGAAAAGACCTAGCGCTACTATTCTTCCTGAACCTCTGACTCGACTCAGTTGCACTACTGAATTTTCTCCATTTTTCGATCGTCTGACTCGTCGTTGAGTTGTACTACTGAATTTCGAATACCTCCTTCAACATCATGTTCTCCTAATACCGAGTTCAAAAATCAAGGAAATTTTCGAAAATTTCGATTTTTCGAACGTCTGACTTGTCGTTGACTTGTACTACTGAAAATCGGATACCTCCTTCGACATCATGTTCTCCTAATAACGAGTTCAATTTTCGAGGAAATTTTCGAAAACCTCGATTTTTGAACTCGGTATTAGGAGAACATGATGTCGAAGGAGGTACCCGATTTTCAGTAGTACAAGTCAACGACAAGTCAGACGTTCGAAAAATCGAAATTTTCGAAAATTATACTTTCTTAACACATATTTCTCGGAATCTTTTGCCCTTGAGTTTTACTTTTAATATTGTAAACCGTAAATAACCAACACTAGAACATCGTCTAAAAAATCTGTTTAACTTGGAATATGTTCGGTACAGAATGTAACAATTCATGATAATCGATTACACCGAGAAGATACTAACAGTCTCTCGCTGGTGTCAAGATGGTTGCGTGACAATTTGCCTTCTCCCTGCTTCTCACCGCCGCGCCGCGCCGCGCCGCGCCGCACCCAGAATCTTTTAACTCCAGTCAGAATACATCCTAGAGTCGATGACGAAGGTACCGACTGAAAAAGCTGTCGTTGGTTCTATCAACGTAGATTTCTGTTTAATATAACAGAATGCTTTTTAAAGCAGCATCAATATGACATACTACCTTTAAAATTGTAATATGGAACGGTAACCCATGCCAGCTCATGCATAGCGCTGAACAACAGCCGCTGTTCAGAAAGGGACTGGTGGCGCCATTCGGCGTCGACTCGCATAAGCTCTAGCAGCGAAGAAAACTGTTCAAACCGCAAAACTTGAAAATTTTTTTATCAGAACTTCATTCTCATAAACATAGAAAACGACATAAAAAAAACCCTTATTAGAAAACTGATGAATTGTAGATTACGATATGAATTTAATAAAGAGTACACAAACACTGTTTTCCATAAAATTACATTTTATTAAATCCATTCTTCTTTTTTTTTTTACAAGAACACGAGTCCTTATTGCGCGTTTGTGGTAAGGTATAAAAATTAATTTACATACTCGTTAAGGAGAAACAATGAGGAAGGGAATTAAGCTCGAGTTACATTTTATTCCACGGAAACGGGAATGCGGATCGACAGAAGCTCCTCTCGCAAGCGTCGTAATTATTTCCCGAGTAACAAGGGGGAGAAAACTATTAATATTACAATAATTAACAAATATATATATATATACTATATATACTTTTTTATTACTAAAAAACAATTTTTGTTCGGTCTGAGGGTTAGATCGTGGAGAGCGTAGGATTGCCGAACGATTTCATTTCACGGAAAAATGAAAATTCTATCTGCGGCCAGATCTAAGACGACAAACGATTCCCAGTTCATCTTTTATTATAATGATCCCGTAACGAATCGTAAATTGCCAGTTTCCGAAAAGTTTAGCACACCTACGCTCCGCGCGTCCAAACGTAACTAGAATCGTGCAACTAATCGTGACAGAGTAACGTATAGCACCTGAACTTCGAAAACCACCGTAACCGCGAAACTTCGCGATTCCAAAAGCTCTCTAGACCATTAACGAATATAAATAACCCCTCTCGTCGCTGCATATTCTTCGCGAAATCCAACGGCGGCGATCAATATGTCCGTCGTTTCATCGCGTCTCCTAGCTGACCAGAATTTCACGGTGACGGTTGTTCGTTAAAAACAAAAAGAAAAAAAAAACAGAGAAAGGTAGAATAGAAAAGAGATAGGAATCCTTAATCGTTAACGTACAAACAGCATAATAAACTTACAAACATGAAGCGCGCACACCTCCTCGTTAGTTAAATTAAAAGATCCTTCTGTTCTTGATCAAATCGGCGAAGAACGATCGTGTGCAGAATTTACACTTGTACTTACAGCACCTCACGCGATTCAACGCTTAGGAAGAATTGGAACTTGGTGTATTTGCAAGTTTCGACCGATTAGAAACTTTGAGAAATCTTCTTTTACATTATGTAATCCTAAACGAAATTATTTGATTATGTTACGGGGGCATCGACTTACTTGGTTCATTTCAAAGTTTCGCCATATTTTTTTTTTCGTCTAAGATTTCGGTACGATTCCACTTTCTCCTAATTGTAAGTGTTCGGCGCCTGGTGAGGAAAACGGCCGATTTAGGGGTGCAAAATCTAAACGCTACCGATAATCGATTATTCCATGCTAATAGAGTTCCGTAAGTTTATTGAAATATTTTTATTGTTTAAAATAGCACAGATAAAAGCAACCAATGTCAATTGAGTATTAAAACTGGACCAGTTTTAATTGACAATGACAAGAAAGAGAATTATAATTATTGAATATTTGTAATAAAGTTATTTTGAAAATAGTCATTCTTTCTGAGTTTATAGTTCAGTTTATTATAGATATTTCCACGGGAATTACAGGTGGCAGATCTATGCATAAACTGCATATTCCAATTCTAACGTTTGTGCAAAATTAACGCAAATATCATTAGTATTTCCTATAACAAACTTAAGAAATGAATTTTATGTATATGTATATCTTCGTAAGGTTTTTGAACACGACTATTATAATTACAATCGATATTAACATTAACGTTCTAAACAATAAATAACAAGTGAAAAGGGTGTTGTTTGTTTCGATTCTATTATTCATACTACTACTTCCAACCTTCGCCACGTTTAACAATAATTGATTTGACGTAAGAAGTACTTAGTATGAAATACCTAGTCCATGTATGGTTTTCTAAATTTGCACTCCTAAATCGGACGCGTTCCTTGGTGTGCGGCGGCACTTAAAATCGCAGAGCGAACGGCGAGACGCGCTATTCCTCGGGATTGAATTAAAACGGTCACGCGATAATTGGGATTAATGCCTCGGACCGGTAACCGGGGCGAGAAAGTTTGATTAATTCGGCCCGGGCAAAGCACCGCGCGATCTCCAGAGCTAGTTAACTGTAATTGCGAACTTTCTCGCGGGGTAACACGGACCGACAATGGGCATGGAAAAATCATCAGCGAGTTAAATAAAAGGTTCCTATTAAATACAGCTTAGGCGAGCGAGCAGATTCGGCCGCTGCGATATCGCGTGGCTCGTTAACGGCGTGTTCGCGTCGCGACGTCGCGCGTCGACGTCGTCGTCGTCGTCCACCACTTGGATCTGGCTCTCCTCGGTAATTATCCTCGAACAATTAAGAGCTTATTGTTGCTAAACTACGGGGAACGTAGAGGTAAACGCGTCAACCGGGAATTATAGGACTGCTGCTAGGAGGTTCCTCGAGACTCTGGATCTTCCCTTGCTCGTATATTTACAACAACAACATTATCCGCGCACGCGTGCACGCTTCGTATTTATTGTTGGCTGTACGGCGAAACTGAAGCGGAATGCGTTCAGACTGAGGAGACTACGTTCTCCGGAGGTACAGACTGGGAGATTCGTGAAAAACGTATACCCCGATGGCTCGATAAACCGCAGCAATCCACTAACAATAAGAAGTAAGTCGTTGGAAATTCCTCGCAGAGACCCTCCGCGTGCACCTCTTTCCACTTTCTCTGCCACAGTCGACACCTTGCGCGATCGTATCCCTAGTTAACAAGGTAATTTACTGGCAAGTGGAGGCTAACCTTTCGGAAGATTAGTTCTTTCGCTTCCGGATCCCTCGCCGGAAGGAACGGAGGAGGAACAGCCATGCGATCGAACAGAGAAGTTACAGCACCTTTCATCATCTTCCGTGATGCACGATCCTCCGCTAACCTCGTCCACCATCGTGCCAACGAAACGGTCCCGTGTGCAAATAGAATAGGACGTGGAACCCTGTTGGATCGTTCCGTCTAGTTTCGTCTAGTTTCGTCTAGTTTCGTCTAATTTCGTCTAGTTCCGTCTAGTTCCGTCTAGTTCCGTTTGCTGGAGTTGATCAGATACTTGCAGCAGTGCGTCAGCAGATGTTTCTCGCCGGTGACGTCGTGGGGGACGTTGGTCGGGCTGGTCGACTCTCTGGTATAGATGTCCAGGCCGTACTGGCCCTCTTCGGGAAAGCTGATCGAGAAAGTGACCACGTCGTCGTCGGCGATCGAGTGGGTCACGTACTTCGACAACCGCTTCTCCTCGATCCCGTTCTTGTGCAATGTCGCCATGAAGTCGGTCAACGGCCTTGACATCCGAAACTGGATCTCTAGCTCGCGGCCGGCGAACACCAGGGCCTCCTAATATCGTTTAAGAATATTATTAAACCGATAGGCAGTTGCGAATATTTCAAGTTGTAAAATCGTTCAATTTTCTTTTCTTTTTACAAATTGATTAGTTTAAATTTTTACTTGTCGAGATGTCTCGTCGCGTTTTATTTATGAGCTTGTCGAATCAGATCGAGTACGAACACGTCTCGACCTAGTCACAGTTTTAACTTTCCGAAAGCTGAACCGTTACCAATTCACCCACCCACCTGTTTTTTCATAATTATCTCAGAATTATTTCGACAGTTTTTGTGTAATTAGCGAAAGCGAAAAGAGAACGTAAGAAAGCCTTAAAATGTTTAAGTAGAACCGATTGTCGAAGAAGCTTCGACAGAGACGAGTCGTGGACTTTGATTCTGTAGTTTGGAGAAGGTTTGGCAGTCGGTTACCTGATCGGTAATTGGTATAAGGCCAAACAGTCTTGTAGCCTTTGTCGGTCCCCATTCGCCGCTGGCACAGTCTGGCAGTGGTACCATCACCGTCTGCAATTCTTCGCAGGCGATTTTAAACTTACAGACGCTCTTGAACTTCATGGGCTCGCCGGTCAGATATTCCTTCGGCGTGACCGCGTTCGCGAAGATGTCCAAGAGAAAGGCGCCTGAACAGGGCGCGTGCACTCTGAACGCGACTATATTCCCAACTACAGACTGTCAACAGAATAATTGTCAACATCCCTTAGCTGTGAAGCGGCAGAGCATAGAAGCTTGCTTTTACCCGAAAGCAACGGCAGAAGTTCGTAATGATTTGCACGGCATGTACAGAGAATAATAGGGGGTAAAACTAAAGGGGAAACTGAACGTTACGGAGTGCCCGTGACTATTCGGTCTGGTAAGATTACACGAGATAGCTATTCGGAGAAGGTTGTTATTATTAGAAATAGTGAAGTTCGTTGCTCGGATAAACGCAGGAACAGTTCCTTTGCGAGCGTTAACTGGCTAATTAATTTCACTTCCTGACAATTAATTAGCAGCAAACTAGCGTTAAGCAACTTTTCTCTTTCAGACACGGAGGCGCTTTGAATTGTTACAGTTGACAAAAGGGCACGGCCCGGCCGTGCGGGTAATTAAGCACACAGCCGCGGAAAAATTTCATTTCGTCGAAGCGAGTTCGTTCGATCGATCTCTGAGAAATGATTACCTGCATGACAAAGCGTTTCAGCGACACGCCGTCGTATCCGTCGCCGTCGTTGTCGTAGAACTTCAAGTTATAGTGAAAAATGAGGGAAGACTGCATGTGAGCTGGCATGGCTATCCTGACGGTCGCCGCACCCGTCGAATCCGTGTACATAACGGCGTTCGTATTCGTATCCGGAAAGTAGAGGCCGTACCTGTCGAATTTACATAAATCGTACGCTTCTTTTTTCTTTTTTCTTTTTTCCTTTTTCGTTTTTTTCTTCTCGCTGGATAAATTGAGACGAGAAATATTGGCCTCGGTCAAATAATTCTGTAATCGTACGCGTTTCACACCGCGTGCACTTGCATGCCGTTCGCGCGGTGAGAACCACGCGACGTCTATTAACCCTTCTTTTACCACGTTTTTCTTCAAGGACAGCGGGAACTTCCTCCCTCCCTCCCTCCCTCCCACCTAACCCTCTCCGAGGATGGTCGAGAGGGTAGCGCGAGGCTCCTCGTCCATCCCAAAATAAAATTTAAGGATAGGACGTACCCGCTAAAACCCCGCTAAAACCCCGCTAAAACCCCGCTAAAACCCCGCTGTCCAGGAGCTGACACACGACCCTCTGTACTCTCGTTTCCTCTAGCCGGAGATATTGTCCTGTGACCCGCTTTTCACATTCCACGAGGAGGACAATTTCTTCGGCTCCTGTCCACGCCTGTTCTTGGCTTTAAACGGCAACTTTTAAACACGTCTTACCTGAAGAACAACGATCGCACGAAAGGCAGCTCCTCGAAGTCTTTCAGTGAAATCGGTTGTTTGAGCAACTGCCAGTCCTCCTGGAGAGGGAAGAACTCGTAGATGAATTCCCGCGGGTCCGTCAAGAAGTAGTGATCGTCGTACTCGTATCTAAACATATCGAACATATTGAACTCTCATCGATAGACAGCAGGTTTTATGGATTTATCACCAAAATGAACAAGCGCGCGTTAATGTCAATTTCTATTTGGCTTGGAATTATGAATATTTGGTTGGTTCCTTCCGGCCAACGTGATTCGTCCAAGGGCAACCGTACTCGAATTTTTTGAAAGTCGCGTGAAATTTCGAGAATGTAAACGTCTACGGAACAGAAAATTGCCGCAGGGCGAACTTCAGTTTGGCCGAAGAATGCGAAGATCTTGAGCAAACATTGTCTTCGTCTAGGAGGAAATAAAGGTGAAGCGGTTTGAATATGCCTGTGCGTCTGTGCGAGAGAGAAATGTGTCCGTGAAAAAGATCTCGAGGATCACCTGAGGCTGTCGTTCTTGGCTTTTGGTTGACCAGGTCGAGGAACTTCTTTGGCATTGACGAGATGTCGTGCTCCCCAGTTGCACTGTACGAATCTCCATGCGCCAGCAACGTAAACCGCGTTCCAGCTGTTTCGGAATCTGTTGTCCTCGAAACAGACGCCCGGCTGATAGCCAGCCGACTTGCTGTAACCCTTTATGACTACGCAATGCAACCCCGCGTAGCTGGAAACACGTTAGAAAAGCCTTCGGTTACGCGATTCAATGAATATATCGAGTCACCGATACTTTATGCTTGGGAATGTGAGAAGTGACGGGTAGAGTACCTGCACAGTCGTTTGAAGAGAACGTGGTAACTTTCAGTCCCGTGTTTGATCCCTCTCAGCAAGCCCATAGGCGTGTCTCCGCGCAGATTCTCATCGAACTGCATAGTGTTCAGATTCTTCACGGTGATCCATCGGAATATCGTTCTCGCCTTCTCTATATCCGATCCGCATCTGCTCACCAACTGTCGCACCAGATCCGTGAACGTTTTTTGATCTTCTTGGGCCACCTGATGTTATTGCCGGGCAAGAAACGGTTTAATAGAGAAAATTTCAAGCGGCTCGTACGGAGAGTCGAGCGCACGCGTACGAGCGACGGGACAGGGGATGCGTGCGTTGCGTTAATTACTATCGCGTACGAGTTCTATCGTAGGAGTGGAAAAAACTGTTGGAACGCGGTGCGTCGACAACGAGACGAGTTGTTCCAGATGCGTGGTCACGCTCGGTGAAGATCGTAAATCGATTACCGGACATCCTGCTATCGGATAAAAGAGCGGTATCGCGAATATACATATATGAAAATATCGACGCCACGCCGATTCGAGGAGCCATTTAAAATTCCGACACAGTATAACCGGGTCGGGCCGGGTCGGGAAGGGTCGCGGCGCAGGGTAGGGTCGGGGTTTGCAGAGATATTAGATTTGCAGGAAGATCCGCCGTTAAAAGGAAAGGTACGCCGCCGGCTTACCGAAATAGCTATCTGATCCATGTCAGCAAACTCCAGAGGATCATTGTAGATGTGATACTTGGCGAGAGCGGGCGGCTGCGGGGGTGGTGCTCGCGAGGGATAAGGCATAGGCGGCGCTTCCTGGGCATAACCGTCCCCTTCGTCGAGATACAGGCTCTCCTGGCGCATATACTCGCTCCTCGCCTCGTTGATCAGCTCCAGCATCTCGGAGCTCTGTTTCTCCACCAACGCCGCGGTCGCCGCCCTAGAAATTGATCAGAAGTTACGAGCGGCTCGCGCGTGAACCAACGAGGAGGGCCCCCTGGTCGTTACGAAATTCATCCATAAAGAGGCAAGTTCCGCGTCGCCTTTGAATAAATAACCTCGAACCGTTCTCCCTCGACCTGCCGAGGAACGACGGGAATACGTAATTAACGGGAATCAAGGTGGATTCGTCGCGTAAATATATTCGCGTTTACGTTAGGTCTGCAGAATGCTGCAAGCGCGTACAATGCTCAGTGAAAATGAAGATTTGTCCGTTTCCCGGGGACAAAGTGGAAAGCGCGCGGTCCCAAAGGGTTATTCGTGTGTCAGTCGGCGCAACATTGTAACGCTTTCATCGGGAGCTAACGAGTGTAATCCGAGCACGGTATGGAATCAGTTTAATTAGGTAACGAGTACCGTTCGTGTTCCATTATTTTGCGCGTGAGACTTTCCTTCTTCTTGTCCCTGCGGAGAGTCATGTTCTTCTCCAAGTCCTCCTTCTCTTGCTGAAATTGTTGGGTTCGAACTCTTCCGCCTTTTTCGCGTTCCCATCTAGCCGATAGCTGCTCCAGCTCTTTCTCCCATTCGTCCTGCACGCCAGAGAAACGCGCCGCTGTTAATGTTACACGCTCCCAACGCAGCGGCGTTAGCGTTTCTAATTAATAAGCGAGAAGCTAACGACGACGGCTGATCACGGCCGCGACTGCGGCCGCCTAATTCAAAAGAACAAAAAAACTACGTACTCGGAACTCTTCTCGGATCCTTCTGTCCTCCTCCTCGCGATGGTGTGCGAACTTTCGGTAGAGGTCGTCCTCCTCTTTGCGATGTTTCATCTCGAGACGCGTCTGCTCGTCTCGATCCTAAAAATCGTAAAATTAAACTCAACACAACTGAAATAGATATCGTGCAAGAAGAATTGGTTGGTGCAGCATTTCCTCTTGCATTTCCGCGAACAACAGAAGCAACCCCGAGTCTCGACAGAATATGTAATTCGCGCGATTGCTTTCGCGAACTGCGCAGCCCGAAACGAGTTTCACCGCGGGGCAAAGCGCAATTAAACCGGGACACGTCTTCTTCTTCGATCTATCAAAAAGCTGAAACCGCACCTAAACGTCCGAAGGCGGTTCTCGTCCAGTTTTTATCGGGTTTACTTTCCCGCTGTGCTTTCCTTCTGGCCTGGCACCGGAAACGAGGTCTGGTTCTACGGCCGTCGCACGACAAATTGAAGCAATCACGGCGGGAAAAAAACGTGATACAGTTCCATTGTACTAATTCGTTCGAACGATGCCCGACCCCGTCGCGTCGTCGCGTAGAAAACCGATGGGAAAAAACGCCGATGGGACACGGCTGTAAGGTGGCCTCGAGGTGCTTCGGATTTGGCGTTTCATTGCGCAAACGATGCCGGTTTTCTTCCGCACCCGGTCTCCTCTACAAACAGAGGAGAGGCCCACGCTACAGTTACGCCATGGTGGCGCAGCCTATTGCGTGAAATAACCGCAAATAAGGAGAATCTTAGAGAGCATTGACATTTCCGACCTGCGGAGCTGCGTTCTTTCGAATAATACTGCCGCGACGAAACTTCGCGCGACCGTCTCTACTTTTGCCAGATTCAATTCAACTGGATACTCGAGCCTCCTCAAAATCTCATGGAAAATAAACAATTCGCTTTGCAAATTCCTTTTCTGCATACGAAACCCTAGTGTAAAATCAAAAAATATAGTGGACAGATTTAAAATAAAATCATCCACGTAGTTCGTGCGCAAATAATATTACATAATATAGAAAAAATTAAGCCAGTTTAAAAGAAAACCCGTAAAAAATTACTATAAAATAGTAAATAGTGCTTCCAGCTACTCGCTACTTCCTTGTCTTTTCGTTAGTTGCACATGCTCCGAGTGATCAGTTATGTGCGAGCATCGAGGTATGTAATGGAGAAGTAGCAGACAAAATTTATGCGGCAACCCAGTCGTTCAAGTCCGGCGAAGCATGTAATCACGACTCTATTTTCCAGAAGAGAATCACTCCACAGGCACGAATCGAATAGAATTATCATTATCCGGGTTTACATTTTCAATTTTCAATTTTCGAATTTGCAATGATCTCCGGTTTGTTTGTACAGCGAATCTCGCCGTTCGTATCTCAAACAAGCCAGAGTATCTCGTACGTCGCGCCGCGACGCGCCATACGCTTTCGAGACGACGCGACGCGACGAGAAAGCGCGCTAATAGGATTAATTCGGTCAATCTGTTTGCTCGCGTCATCGAGGAAGCTATTTTCTTTGATTCGCCATCGCGTGACTGGTTAGCCAAGACCACGGGCTCTTGTTTGCGTTTTCCCTGCCGAGTAGCCATTTTTAATTCTCGGACCGTCCGAGGTAAACGATCGTGATGTCGATTTTATTGAAAGTTACCGTACCCGTCTCCTTTCGTTGCGTGTCGACGAAACGTAATGACAGCGAATGCATTCGCAGTCGGAACCAATTTCTATTCTACGAAAATCTTCTGAACCGCCTCGTCGAGCCGCTTCGCGAATCACTTCGCTTTCGAAGATGCCGACGCACCGTGGCACGTACAAAAAATCGATTTCAAATTGCAGATATAAAAATGGGGAGCATTCTGTTGGTCACTTGTGTAAAACGAAAGTAAACATTTGTTGGACAATGTTATTGGAGAAGATAGAAATCTCTAACAATTGTACGCTGCTTACCAAAAAGGATAAACAAAAGATTTCAATAGTTAAATATAATAATAATTGACTAATTAAATACGGATTAATTGACTCTTCCCTCCTTCAGATTGTACAAGTCCCTAGTTTATATATCTCTGCTACAAACATTTTAGTAATTGTTCAGTGATTGAGGACCACCCAACGCGACGGTGGAACAAGGACCAAGATAATGAACCAGAATGCTGCACGAACACCAAAAACGGAAGGAAAGAAAGTAACAATAGAACCGATGGAGGCTATTCCACGATCGAATGCAGCGATCCTGATTAGCATCCGCGGATCGTTCGTTCACAAAGGCGCGTGAGAGGTTAGCCACAATTGCTCTTTAACAGGATACGTGGGTTCTCTCTCTCTCTCTCTCTCTCTCTCTCTCTCTCTCTCTCTCGCTCTCGCTCTCTCGCTCTCTCTCTCTCTCTCTTCTCTAACTATCTATCTTTCTCGTGGTCTCTGTCTTTCTCCCTTGTTCTGGGCTTATCGCGACTCTTTTCCCCGGCCTCGACGATTCTCTAATTAACTATCAAGTGTAGTGGAGTACCGCAAGTAGCGGAAGCGATTCTTGGTTCGTGCGCGAGCTTTCCTTCGCGTGCTCCCGCGGAACGGGAGAAGGAAAACGCGGCGAAACGCGTTCTTCCGTGGTAACAGTTTGAATAATGCTCCATGAGGACGTTCGCCGCATTGTTCGCTGGCTGGCCTGGAAGCGGCCGAGTAAAGCCCGTGAAAACCTGGGCGGAGGAACGCGAGCACCGCTGATCCGAACCTCTTTTCTCGTTTCGATTTTTGCAATCGTTCACGGTCCACCAACGATGCCGCGCCGCGCCGTGCCGTGCCGTGCCGTGCCGGGATCGTCGCGTTCTTGCGATCCGAAGCTGCATCTACAACCGGACAATTTCGTCCGCTCGAACGACTCTCTAGGCGAGAGAATCCGTAAGCGAGGATGTAGAGGGATCTAGGAATCCGCGATTCACGGTTCCACGAATCCAAGAAATCACGTACCGTGCTGCTCTGTGACGCCGCGTCACGTCGCGCCGCACAACGGGGAAAACGGCCGATTTATGAGTGCAAAATTCGAAAAACCAAACGTGGAGTAGGCATTCGATACTTTTTCTTACGTCAACACACGTGTTCGACGAAATCGACAATTTTACTTCTCAAATCAGTTATTGTTAAACGTGGTAAAGGTTGGAAGTGGTAGCATGAAACATAGGAAATGAAACATAAGTCGCGTTCGAAAGCATTGAGACGATATAAACATAAAAGGAAACAATTTTTCGAACATGTTTAAATAACGTTTCTCAAGGAGGTTTTAATACTGATGATATTCGCCCGTATTCGCGTTTATGCTTCCGTTGTTTCAGCATTAATTTAAAAAAAGATATATCATCGCTCTATCTCATTTCTATCGAAAGTTTTTTGATTTTTAGACAAAATTCACCAGTTTGTTCCAGTGTGACGCGACGCGACGTGCGGCGCGCGGCACGATCGGAGCGCGACTCGGAGAATGGAGAAAGAGAGATCGCACCTTTTACGAGCGCTCGATAATTGGGAAAACGCGTGGGCAGGGTCCACCGACTTCAAGAATCACGCCGATCGTAGAAAGTAGTCGGTTTATAGTGCGAGTTAACGGTCTGGCCGAACCTACAAACGATTATCCTCCGTATAATAAACCAGATCACAATGCCGCTGAGAATCCAGAATAGTGGAGTACTTTAGTTCGCGGCTCCGATATTAATTGTGAGAATTTATTCTTCGACCTCTCGTAACGAGTGGGAACACCAGAGACCCAATCTTCTGTTTGATTATTTAATCGAATACGCTAGCTGGATGTTAAAAATTGAAAGTACGAGGGGCGTAATCGCAAGCAAAAAAATAGGCTAAAAGCATTTCTGAATATGGCCGTGAACTTGTATTATCAATTACGATGACATTTCTCCGGGATAGTTGCCGAAGAAGAACGGCGCGGCGCGGCGCGGCGCGTTGTAACGCGGTGAATGTAGGATAACCGCGCAGCCAAAAACGAAACATTCGAGAGTTATCGTTATCGTACGATCGGTAAAAGAAAATGTTCGAGCATGGGACACAGCCTGTTTCGATTCAGCTGAGAGGAAACCGCAAATCAATCGCGTCGCCTTCAGCGGACCTGCAAATTTTCCATCTGCCTTTTTCCGAGCTGTTTCTTTTCTTTTTCCCGCCGATTTAGCAGTTCGCGAGTAAGTAACTATAGCTTCGTAAGAAACGACCTCTTTAGATAGTGGATCGGATGTATTCGTGACAACAATGAGTAGGTGTAATTTAAAACATTGAAAACATTGAAAACATTAGACGAATTTAAAAATAGTGTTATTTCATTCTGAACCTATTGGACATATTAAGAGAGAAACTAAATGTCAACGTCACTCCGGTTTGTTGGAATTCAAGTGGAACATTTTGATTTTGTATAAAGACCCGCTCTCTATACATATAATAATCCCAAACGAAATTATTATTAAGCGTAAATTATTGGTTCTAAACAATCCTTGGTCGTGGGCACTATGAATTTCAAAAAATTACGAAACAATCGGAAGATAATGCGTTAAGAGACTAAGTATCTGTTCGCCGGAGATTGTTGAAGATGCGTCGGGTCTCGACAGAAAGCGATTTTTAGAAAAGCGATTTCAATCGATTCCAACGTTCTGAATCCTGATTTGGGATGACAGTGCGGGCCGGCGAAGGCCGGCGAGGGCCAATGCGACGACCCATCATGGTTGCCCACGCTACTTTCGTTTCGCAAGCCCATACGCAGCGCTCAGCGCACCGACATCCGCGAAATACTATAAATAACAGAGACACCACACACCATCGGTCGTTTTGCTGGATCCGCTCGCTCGGTCGGTCGCTCGGTCGGTCGCTCGGTCGGTCGCTCGGTCGCGCGAGCGCGCGCGCGAAAGCGGATTGAGAGAAAACGCGGGCCGATAGTGGAGCGACTAGCGGCTCGGCCTTCTTCTACGGAGCGGCGGCATGCGGCAGCGGCCCGATGGGAAAAGCGGCAATCTCATTTTCATGTAGAGTCCGTCTTCGCCCGCGGTACACATTCCACGCTTGTCAAGCTGATCCGCTCACGAAAGTCACCGGCCAGACCAAAGGAATGCCGTCTAGTTCGCGGCCCGCATTCCGTCGATCGAAAATTGGGGAATCGCATCCACCGTTTTCCCATTAAAACGCGTCTACGTCGTCCGCGTACCGTGTTTCCCGGTCTGCCTAATCGCCAACCGATTTCCACGCGTCGCTGACCACGTTCGAAATACCGGATTTCACTCTAGTCCTTCCGCGGACATCTTGCGGCCTGGAATGCCGGCCGACGGGATTTAATTTAATAACAACGCGATAAAACGTGATCCTCGCACGATCCCGCTCCTCATATCCTTCCTACAGTTTACTCACTATTCTATACATACTGTGTATACGGTATACCACACAACCACGCCAACCACGCCAACTGATTTTCGCCATATAATTCCGCGAAGCCGACTACAGAAAAAATCAACGCCCATTTCTTCGACCATTGTATAAACGTGGCTAATAAATAGACTGCGGATTTTATGCATTTCTTCAGAAAAGCGAGAGAAAGATTAAAAACATTTGAATGCGTTCACATACTTATTACTTTCTACCTATTGAAATTCGTGTGGAAAGAAAGAGGTTCTAACAATGACGTCTGAGTTTTGCACAAGACCAGATCATTTCTTTTTATTTTACATAAAGATCCGCAGTAAGAAATTTTTAAAGAAAGAAACAAGTTGTAAGAATGGCTCTTGTATTTTGCAACAGATGCAGATAATTTTTATTTTGCATAAAGATCCGCAGTCCAGTAATCGAGTTTCGTATGCTGTGTAGAGGGATAAAATTTGTAAAAAGCCAGCATAGATTTGATCATCGGAATAACTGGAGGGTACCGGGTGTCCCGAGCAGAAAACGAAGCTGCGGACCACGATCGAATTCCGTGTGCGACGAACCGGAGGACCGCGAGCAAGAGTACCGGCGCTGCGAGTGGGACGCGACGATATTTCAATAAAACGATCCGGCGGATCGGCGCGGGGCTAATTAACCCGGAGCCGCGTAATTGCCGGATTACCGCGTAGTGGCAGGGCCTTGGCGGCCGCGATCGGGACCGTGGTCGCGGCCGCGGCCGCAGCCGTCTAGAATAGGTAATCCGCACCTAATATGGCGGCGTCCGTAACGAATGATTTCGCCGGGGCATGCCAATGACTCACCAGATAATAATCGATGGGCTTCTCGCGTGCCTTGCTGTAGCCCTTCTGAAGTTCCGTCTGCTTAAGGGCATGGGCGATGTGAAGCGCGCTCGCATCGAATCTTCCGTACTGGTAGCTCCCGTCTCCAGCGTAATGGTGGTTGTACGGCCAAGACGCTCCTCCGCCGGCATTCCCATGGAAATCACGTTGGGACGAATTCGTAGCCGGCGGTGAACCGTGTCCGTTTAGGTGCCTGGCATAATTAGGCGAGTCTACATTATCGTAACTGCAACAAAATTATGCAACGGGTCTTCAGGGGCCTGGGGATCCTCTCCGGAATATGTACTCCCTTCGTCGTTCGTCGCGTCGACCGAAGGCAAGGGGAACGATTCGCCGTTCGAAGTCTTTTCCGATCCGATGCCCGATTACTCCGTCTTAATTAGACTCCTCAACCTCTAATCAACCTAATCCCTTCGATATTATTTTTTTCTTTTTTCTAATTTAATTTAATTAGTAACAACTATTTCTTTTTATATCAAGAAAATATATCTGCGCAACCGGAAGAAAAATTAAAACTCGCAATGCTGGAATAGGGATAGCGTTCGTGAAGTGTGGCCGTCGAAGAAACATTACCAAGCAACACAATACCCTGCCTGAACAGACCAAATTGAGAAACGTCGATACTTCGAGAACAAATCTAAACTGTCAAGCTGCACCAACTAAATCGAACAAACCAGAAAGAAGAATGAAAACCAGTCGCGATGCAACAATGTTTAAAAAAAAAACTCCGAGAATGAAATCAACAACGTAGTTCCAGCGAAGTAATTAATTGAACGAGCACCGTTGACTAACGATTATTAGCAAACCGTCAAACACGCAGGTGCATCGGCAAGAACGACGCCTCGGGAGTGTGGCTTCCGGCATACAATGAAAACGCAACGACTGCAAGCAGCCAGAACTGGGTTAGATTTTTAATCGGGCAGCGGTGCTGCGGCTTTACCTTCGGAATACATTTTCCTCGCGTGCGCTGATGATTCAGGCGTTTTTTTTTAAATTTTTTTTTTACGATGATCCCGCAACGAAATCGCGAGGAATAAAAATCGGAGAGAAGAAGGCAGGCAGGCGTGCGGCGCGGCGCGGCGCGGCGCGGCGCGGCGCGGCGCGGCGCGGCGTCCCGTGCATCGGATCGCATCGCTTATGAGAATCCTCGACGTCTCGGTTAAATGAATGTGTTACACCTCTCGCTCGTTCTCTCCCGGGGTTCATTCACTTGCGACGAAACCTCCGCGCACCTCTTTTCCTCTCTTTCTCTCTTTCTCTCCTTCCCACTGCTGCTCCCCCCTCTCTCTCTCTCTTGCACCTCTCTTTCTCCGCGCTCCTTATGTCAGGCCGGAGGCAGCTCGCGAAACCCGGCTGCAAGAAATTCCTCCGGTGCACGCGTAATCCGTGTGCACGCACGCCTTTTGCGTGCAGCTCGACGGAGAAAACGAGCCGAGCTGTCGTGTCGAGGCAGCCTCAACAGCGAACTGGAAGCTCGACCGTTCGGTTTTTTAGCCTTTTCGCGCGGAAAAATTAATTAGAATATTCTAATTAACCGTCAAACGACCACCGGGAACCTCAAAGACGAACCTGTACCAGACGCTCGTTCGACTTGTCTTGCGAGAACAAGCAGCCGGACCTAATTGTGTTGTTACATTCTTCGCTGGAACAGCTCGAACACTTTTTTTGTTTTCCGAAAATTATACTGGTCACTGGTCCAAGAAATACCGAAGAACTGCGCAGTATACAGAAATGATTCTGTCATTACAAACAATTACACGATGAAGACAAGACAAGACAAGACAAGACAAGAGAAGACGATTGTCTTACTGTACGATTATTCGCAATGTGGTTTACATTATTCAATACGTTGGAATCTAATCAATTAGTACGTATTCAACTATCGTATCAAGATCGTGTACAACGGAATCATTCTAGGCAGGACGAAACGTTTGATTTTCAAGTTAAAACAGTTCCGAGACCGTAAAGGGTTAACATGTCCTGTTTATATAAAAAGCAAAACTGAAACCGAACGATTTCTCGTATTCAGATCAAACAATATATTCCGGTGTTGGTATATCGATTCGGTAAATGTAAATGAATCGGAATTTACCGGAGCCGCGGAGGAACCGAATCGCCGCATACAGCACGGTTAATTCCGGTTAATTCCGGATTAATTAGAGGCGGGGGTCTCGTTCGAATCAAGAGAAAGTACGGATTAAAGAGGACCAGATAGCCGAGATTTTGTTACAGACGAAGCAAACAGACGAAGAAATAGTGGGACCTACCTATTCGATTTCGATTAATTCCAGGCTGAGCGGGAGAATAAAACGAAAGTCATTATTAAGCGGATTTCACTGTAATTGCACGCTTCCGACATTAAACACAAAGCAACCGAAGACCCGTTACTGTTACATAAATCGGAAAACATCCGGCACTAAAAGATAGGAGAAAAGTTTCGTGGATCGCGTGTGCACCGCGACGCGACGACGCTTACGTAAATTCGACGCGCGAGAATTCCTTGCGCTTATTGTCGCCACTTTATCGTCCTTCGAACTGGTCTATTTGCCACTGATCAGCAATATTAGCGTCGACCAGAATTCTCTTATACAAGCACTGAAATGATCGTCAAAGGGAAATTATTGAAATACCATTCGTATTATAGTAAAAGATTGTGGAAATTTTGATGAAAATTATGTTGATGAGGATTGTTGCGATACGAGATCGGTTGAATTGACGCGTCGCGTCGCGCGACGGAGCGGGAAGAGCGTCGCGTTTCATGGCGGATCGTGGTGGCCCGTATCTTCCAGAGATCGCGACAGACATCCAATTAACCGCATTGAGTCGACTTAATGATTCCAAGGACGCGGTCATTCGTACGCAACCGGTGCGGTATCCGCGCTCGAAAGGTTACGGGTCTGTGTTTCGACGATGGAAGGTAACGCGCGGCGCGGCGCGGCACGGCGCGGCACGGCGTCTCGATCCCGAAGCTTTTTCTTTACAATATCATCGTGGCTATCGTTGATGAAGAATTCTCACGGAGTGCCTGCAATTTTCTTAATCGGATGGCCGTGGTGGAACAACGCCAGACGTCGCATTAAAGCCGCGTTAAGCGTCGTTAACATTCTGCCCGCGTACATCGGCCAGTCCTTATTTACGTTTTTTTTTTTAATGGAATCGCAGGAATACGGGTGTGTGTTATGGTCGGTAGCAAAATTAACGTGAACGACTCTCCTTTACGTTTCCTGCGTTTTAATGGGGTTCGAGTGGCAGCCCGGAAAGTCGATCGACTCGACTTGCGTTCGGTTTCACCACTTTCCCTTCGGTGTTAAATCCAGACCGCTACGCGCTGGACTAAGCACAGTACCGGACTATTCGGTACGGTAACGATTTTGTTAATCGCATGATTGATGCGCGAAAGCGATCGTCGTTTATCGCGCTCTTTGCCGCCGCGCTCCGCGCGCCGCGCCGCGCCGGTTTCAGCCTCGCGTCCTTGCCTCGTCATTTTTATTAGCCTTTGTTCCTTGTAGGGCTGCGCAAATTGCACGATCGTAAACGGAGACTCCGCAGTCGTCGCTTGCGCACTGTATAATAAAATAATTAATTGGCAGATATATTTGCAAATATAATTTGGCCAGCGCGAACACACGCTGCATGAAGATTTTCAAACGAATTGAAAGATCGCAGCATCTGCCGAGTTCCTTCACATTTTACTGCGACACCATACATCTGTTTGGTAGAATATTTAAAAGTTACATCTATTCTTTGAACACTCTCAACACTGTCTCGAAAGTTCTTGAAATATTTACGATTCCCCGCGCGGATGTAGGCTACGAGCATGCTTTATTAAATACGAATAACGTCAAGCAATGATAGAAACATTAAATACCGGAACAGACATTTTCGCAGCTTCAGTTCGCGGAAGTATCTTTTATTCGTAGAAATTCAAGAAGGTGTTGTCCACGCCAATTTAATTCCCATTAAGATAAACGAGACTGAGGCGACTGATGTTTAAAAGAAAAAAAAAAGAAAAGAAAATAAAACTGGAGCCTCCGGCAGACTTCGGATTTCACCTTGTACTCGATTCCTTCCAGGAAGGACCCGTACGAAAATCGTTCCCCCGGATCGCGTCCCACGATAATTTCACACGTCCCTCACGTAACTCGGACAGTTTTCTACGCGTGTCCGCCGTTGCACGGCATTTTTTCACGGACGTCTCGCGACAATTATTCCCTGCGAACACACTTCTCCAGCCCGACCCGGCGCGGCCCGGCCCGGCCCGGCCCAGCCGTGTTCCATATACGTGGTCTCGGGCCGCTCCTCGCCTCGTTCATCTTCGTTACATAACGCATCGCCTCGCTGGCCTTAATCTTCCCGGCGCAGCGACGTCTCGGACAAAGTCGGAACCGCGATTGTGCGCGAGAACCGCACTTGCTCTTCACCCGGAATGTCAATGGCTGACCCGATTTCGTCGGTATAATGCGACCATGTCGCGGAGAGATTCGAACAGACCGCGTGTTTCGAGGATCGCGTACGCTCGCGCGCTCACGAAACATCCTTCTACGGTTCTCCGGGTCGACTCGAACGAGATCGGGCACATCTTGCGGCGCATACTCGATTATTCACCGCGAAAACCAACACGTACAGTGCAGTATTTTCCTCGAGAAGTTGGTCAAAATACAATCTTTCAAATCTTACGTAAAATGAAAAATTTTGGTTCTCCAAGCTATTGGAACATCCCGGTAAGAACAATGACACAACTCGAAAAATAACGATTTTAAAGTTGAAACAGTGATAGATGCGTTTAGTTCGCTTCTAAAGAAAAACGTCATTTTTTTCAAACTCCAGAAGCAACACGACGAGCAACTTTCAGTTGATGTGGCACGTATCTTGAAAAGACGCTGCGCCGTCGCGCCGCGCCGCGCCGTTTCCATTGAACAAAAGAGGAAATAGTATTTCAATGTAGACATTACTTTAGAGTGACAAAAGAATAACGAAGAGATGATGTCTAATATCTGGGCTGTTTTCGGTAACAATATTTCCTTATTATTGTTGCTACCATTACCGAGTATTCGAGTATTCGAGTATTCGAGTATTCGAGGATCCTATATCGAAGGTACCCGAGACGCAACGCATCCCGCAGCTGTACTCGTTCAATGCAGGATTCTGGTTTCGTACAGCCGCGATTCCGCGATATAGCAGTATCAAAGGATCATTGTGTTAAGCAGATAACACATTCGGATAAGCGTAACGGGGAAAAGGGTTCAGATCAGTTCGCAGTCCGTTTCGTACGCTCGTTACGATCGTAGAAATGAAAGATTTCGACAGTGAAAGGATAGAGTCGAGGAAGCCCCTCGTTTCCTGTTTCGGAAATAGTCGATGACTTTGTGAGAAATCGTGAAATGCGAACTGCTATTCAGTGAAATAAACAGGTTTGCTGGAACAGGTCTTCTCGATCTTGACATTTACTGTATAGCGATCTGGAACGATTTAGAGTTTCATCGTACAGGATCATAAAGAAAACGAAATGTTGTTTCGCAGAGAGAAAATTAGTTGACCAAGAACATCCAACTCTTTTCGACGTTACTTAATTCGAGGCTCGATCACGCATTCTCAACGGACCCGATTAACACCAGTCTACTCTCTGAAATTCGAAAATCTCTGACCGTGGCCTACGATCGCTATACTAATCTACCGAGACTATTTTGAACGGTGTTTAGCGTATACGAATCTGGACCGAGTGTGTCGATGACTGATTCGGATTCGTTCTCTTCCAAGTGGGGGATCGTAAGACACACAAGTTTCCTCGAAATGAGAAAATCAGCCGGAAATCTCCGGTGAGCAAGGTGTGTTATGTTAGGTTATCGAACAAGTGAACAAGTGAACAAGTGAACAAGTGAGTGAGAAGAAAGGTGGTGTCAGCTTACCAAGGTGGGTATAGTCCTCGCGGTGACGCACCGCCGGCTCTGATCTGCTCGTTGACGTAACCGCTCCTGGGCACGTTCAGGGCGCTGCGGATGCCCACGCTGGACCCATCCAAGGTGCCCGGGCCCGGTTTGGGCACATGGCTGCTGCAGTAGACCTCCTTGTCGTTGATCGTGTGCTGGTTGTTGTAATAGGTCTTCAGGGTCAACTTCGTGCCGCAGATCGCGCACTTGAAGCATCCCGCGTGGAAGAACGTAAAGTCCTTCAGCGGGCCCACCCTGTCCACCTGGTAGACAGTCTGGGCGCACCTCAGGCACGTGCTCTCGTAGAAGTTTGGCCGATACATGATTCACTCGCGACCAAAATCCCTCTTGCTTCTCGTTCTCAGCACTTCGGTCTTTCACTCTCTTTCGGTCTGGTTGGCTGGTTCGCTGTCGTCAGTCCGTGGTGCAGCTCGCTCTGGTAGCCACCAGCTGCGACCTTGACAGGCAAACGGCAACGAGTCAGTCGCGGATACGTCGGGTGAAATTACTCGCCTCTCCGCTGATGGAAAAAGCCGAGAGAACGCGTCGCGTCGCGTCGCGTCGCGACGGAACACCCACCGAATCGGGCTCGTAAATTTTGAGCGCGTACAGATCGCTCGCAGGATGCGGGATGCGGGTCGCGGCGGGTACACCGGCCGTTCGTTAAGGATACGTCTGTGTGCGGCCAAGTGCGCCGGGAATGCGTTAGAAAGTGACCCGACCACGGGGACGGGGACGGGGACGGGGACGGGGACGGAGACGGAGACGGGGACGACGACGGCGAGTACCGCGGTGACAATCAGGATCACCGATCGCTCGACTGATCGATGCGCACCGATCGCAAGATTAATGTCTCGATCGTTACGCCCGTACTTACGCGCACCTAAACCACCTAAATCGATTATTCTTATGGAAAGCATCCGCGACGAACGGGAAGAGAAACCTTCCTTTTCCTCCATTATTCGCGATACGCTCCTCTTTCCCACGACCGGACCGCGCCAATTTAATTACAAGTTTTCTGCGTTTCATCGAGGATTTTACCAGTATCCGAGCCACATCGTTCCGTGTTGGTACGCAATAAAAGAGTGACAACCTGCGATAGGATAATATAATCAACGGTTACCAGATGTTCGAAAAGGTACCCGATAATTGTGATAACGAGCAGGTCGTCGCGTCACACGCTAACCGAGGAAAGTCTGAATTACATTTTGAAACAACCACCGGCGACCCAGCTTCCTTTCAAAAGCATTAAAAGCTCGACCTAACGAGCCGCTCTTGATTGCAAAATTAACTTAATACGAAAATTAAAGCGCGATCCCCCAAACAAGCTCTTTTCAGCGACTGCTCCGCGGTGGACGGGAGAATGAAAAAAGTCCGCAAGAGGGAGAGAGAGAGAGAGAGAGAGAGAGAGAGAGAGAAGAAATTAAATCTAGCCTTTGCATCGGAATCAAGTCACCGAGTAATCCTCTTGAGGAGTTTTCGTAGCAAGCTCGATTAGACTCCGCGGAACGAAGCTAGTTCGACTTTGATGTCTCTCTTCCGCGATGAAACGCGGTTCCGTGGAAAAAAAGCGTTTCACGAGTTCAACGATACAGCTGGTTGAAACGTGTGCTTTAATTGGTCGGGGTAATTACCGCAATGCAAAACGCGCCGTTCGCGCGCGCGCGAATCAGACCGAGTCCGTTTCCTAACTCTCAATAATTACCCTCGCAGGATGTCTGGGAAAGAGGGAAAGAAGAAAAAGAAACGCGCTCGCTCGCTCGCTCGCTCGCGGACCAGCTAACGCTAAACGATACCATCTCCTTGCGCGCGAGCGCGCGTGTACGATCCGACAGATAGCAAAATGCATCGACGTTATTAAAAACGACCCGGCCGCCAACACTTTCCTGCCCGACCGGCTGTCGCAACGGATCGCGTTGCCAATGCTTTTCACAGTGGGCGAATGGTAATTGCAACAGATTTCGCAGGACCCTGCAGCACGGTCGCCGCGGATTTTCGCGTGTGTGCGAATCAACCGTGCGTCCTCGTTAACGCCTCTACTGCGCTTTTCCTCTTTTGTTCCCTCGACTTTTTGTTCGCTACGCGGCGAACGCGTGGGGACATGCATCGTCCTTTTATCGCAACTGTGAAAGTATACGTATACATACTCTCTTAACCCCTTGCCAACGTTTTTACAGATATTTCAATCTTCGAGATATGTATGTCTCTTCGCGTGTCTCTGTTTCCCAACGTACTATCTATCTATTTATTTCATGCAGAAACAACTCATCTTATTGACTTTCTTACCCGAAATTATAATATTCTAAACATCGACAGGTAAACTTCACCTTACGGTACTGAACATTTTCGACTATTTTTGTACAATTCTGTAGATTTTGACGAAAAGTTCAAAAAAACCAAGTTTTAACGTTAGCAATTCACTGGTTCAAAAGTTATCTATTATCTGTATAAAGAAAAATTAAATGCTGGTAGTTGGTAAGCGCAGCGCATCACTTGAGAACGGCTGGATCGATTTGGCTAATTTGTTTTTAACAATGTTCCTAATAGTCCGAATAAAGTTTTTAGGGAAAGAAAAATTAGAAAAGTTGTCCGGAAAAATGGAAAATTCGGGAAAAAATGAAAGTGGTTTTTTCTATTGAAATTTGGACAGAACAAGGTAAGGTCTGTCGGGTCAGCTAGTAAAGAATCATTTTAATTCTGTCCTCACAATGTTACCAACGTTTTCGTTACCCACTATACTCTGCAATGTGCATTACGTTCTACTAAATTTAAGTAATCTTATACCTATCTGTGTCGAACTGCTTCGACTAAAAACAGAAACCTAATTGTATATCGACAGTTCCCGCGATCGCACAGCGAGCCTCTCGCGGAATTGCATAAGCGGCGGCAACGGGGGCGAAGAAACGTATCATCGTTTGTTGTTTGAGCCGAAGTCAAGCGTCACGTGAAAACTTTCTAAATGAACCATGACTCATTTTTTCTGAAATTATTATTATGGTTTCACCGTTACAAGACCGACCGAAGTTTCCCTTTTCTTTTCGCGTCGACAACGACGACGACGACGACGGCGACGACGAAGCTACGCGAATTCTTCTACCCCGCGACAAACGATAGCCACAATGCCGAGTTACGTCATACCGTTAGCGACCATGCACAACAATACCATAATAAACACGGGATTGTCCCTCACACGCATCAACGAATCGCCTTCCATTTTTCTCGACGTCTCCCTCTCGCTCTTTCGGTCGGTCCCTGTCGTCGGACACGCACTGATTCCTTTTTTTCTCTCTTTACCGCTGGTGCAACGGGTTCCGTAGCGACGATTTCCATCGGCGAGCCACGACAAAATCCGCGCGGCCGAAAGAAACGCACGCGGAAAGTTCTTCTTCCGGAGAACGAGCACCCGACGCGTCGCGACGCCGCAATAACCTTCGATCGTGATTTTAAAGAAAGATAACTGCACAAAACGTACGAATACTATTTCTACTTTGAAAATTATTTTGAAAACTACTTTAACTTTAACTACTACACTTTTTCCCTTCTACCTTTCACTTTAGTAAATTCGTTAACAATAGAATTCGTTAGCAATAGAAAATAATGACAGATTTCTAAGATTTGTTTGGCTTATCGATCCGAACTTCTTATGCAGTGTATCATTTGCATTTATATCAGCGTAAAGATTGAATGGTTCAAAGTGTATTTCGATTTTGCTGCTTATCCTGCTCCTTTACAGTGGTTACTGATGCAGCCGCCTCTGTGTACACCAAAATTGCTGATCCTCTTTCGAACATTGCTTGCTTCATGTTAAAACAAATTTCTTAAATTGTGAGATTATAAATGAATCGCAGTTTCTTAATTTCATGTGTAAAGTGAGAACGAGTGAAGCGTTATCCTAGCATCTTTTCTGTGATTATTTCCGAGGAGCGTCCGAAAGTTAAGCAATTTGTTCTGGTACCTGCGAAGATTAGTTCTTATAGCAAGTTGTTAAACTAAATCGTTCGAAATAAGTACATAAATATTACCGTGGCTTTTTTAATAGTTTATGTAGCTCGGTTGAAAAAGAGAAGGTTCTAAGCGCTTGATAAAGTTTATAGAACACTTTACACGAGCATTTAGAATCTTTGCCAACAAAGAATTCTAATAGACTTTAAAACGTTCAACTAAATATAGCCATTTTGGGGATAAAGACGTTTTAATCGCTGCGACTTTAAAGAAAATGTTACAGCACGGGATTAACAGGCTGTTGAAAAATTATGCTGTACCAAAAGGAAGCTTAAAAATCTCCCAGAAACAAGCTTACACAATAATTCCAAAGAGAATGATTCGGTTGCGTTATTAAGGATGAGTTTTGTTCGTTCGTGACTGAGGTAGTTGTCGAGGGTTCTATTAACAAATCTTTAACGATGGGCCACGGACTTCCAAAAGTTATGGAATAAATTACCGGTAGATAATGTGTTAATTAAATAATCAATGAATTCGCGAAGAAAGGGGCTACGTAAGTACGAATTTGTGCAGTTAATATAATGTTAGCGTACCAGTCGAACAGCCACGCGCGGCGTCCGATGAATGAAAATCGTCGGACAACCGTAATTGGAAGTGTCGCGTTTTACGGGGGACCATTACGATTTCCTCTTTCGAGCGTTGCGTAACGAGCGGCGCGATTAAAATGCAACGACGACGGGGTCGCCGGTTTATTTACAAGCGACAAAAGCCCGCGTAATCACCGAGAACCGAGAACCGAGTCGAGGACACCGGATGAAAGCCGTAGAAAAATTTCGGAACGCCCCGCGCCGCGTGCCGAACACCGACGCGACGCGATTTACGACGGAGGCTCGCGACCAGCGCGGCGACCAGCGCGGCGACCAGCGCGGCGAGCGTGGGACACGAATCGATCGAGCCCGTTTCTTCGTTAACCCCACGAATACCACATGAATGAACACCGTAGTCCGTATAAAGGCTGCTGATCTGCAGATACAACTTCCGGGTGCGCACTGTCCCCTTGATGTCGCTTCTGGAGAACCGACACGAGGCGACTCGACGCGACGCGACACGACGTCGCCGATACATGTTGCTTCAATTTGAAAGTCATTCGTTCGAGAGATTCTGCCTTTGCTCCACATTTGGACGCGGTCGCGCGGGCTCGATGAAATCGCTGCGCGAGCGCCGAACACCACGCGTCATTCTTAGAACGATTGCTTTGAGAATGCGATTCGAAGTCGGGAGCTGCTCGTGCTCCAATCGTGCTCGGTTAAATTTACATCAGTCCCGGAGCCTACAGTTAAATAACTCTTTCTACATTTTATTCATTTTCGAATATTTGCCTAGCAAGGTTGCCGAACTCGAGGTGTTGACAAGTGCTAATAGCTTTCTAATTAACCCTTTCCAGGTCCAAAGATTTTCCTCTCTGTTGATTTCAGAAGTTGTTACAATATCGTATAATCCAACTGTGTTCCCATATGCATCTTCGCTAACCTATTTCAGAACGCTACTGTAGATGAGCAGTCGTAAACGTGGTCGGTGGGTCGACAGTGATCCCCGAACGGTGGAAAGACAATGGGGAGTGAAAAAATCGGCGGCGTCGTTTACGTGAAAATTATTTATCGCATTCCTCGCGCCGTTTATCACTCGATAATGCCCGCTCGAATACCGGTGTCCTCATTCCGGCCCACCTTCTCCTAGGTATTCACGCTGGCCGCGTTCGCGCTCGCCTCACCGTCTGCTCACAAAGACACGCACGCGTCTCCTCCACGTAACTCTGCTCGTACCCTCGTCAAACGAAACGAGGAACTTTATTGAGGTGAATCGGAGAGTACATGGACGAGGCAACGAGGCAACGAGGCTGCCTCAGGAGTCGCGGCGTGTCGAGGCGAGGCGAGGCGAGGCGAGGCGAGGCAAGGAGCTCCCCCCGCGCGACAGGTTAACGGCATCATTGTTCGCGGGCAGAACAAGGCGTGTTCCCGCGTTTGCGACAGTTTGTCTTGTTACTTAACGCGCGCGAAAGTACCGGTGAATATCTGGCATTCCATTGAACGGCCGGGTTCGATCGGATCGACTCGAATCGGATCGAATCGGATCGCAGCCGCGCCAGGGCCCCGAGGCAGAAGGAGGGAGAGAGAGAGAGAGAGAGAAACTCTCGTTGGTGTTGTACACGTCGTCGCAAGATCCAGAGATTTGAATTATTCTCGCTGCGCGTGTGCACGGGAGAACCAGTTCCCCGAGGCGCATCAGATTTGTCAAACACGTGTACCGTCCCGGAACACGGGATAAATCTTACTCGTTGGGTCCGTTTCGTTCGTGCCACGCGATCCTCCGAGATAGACCATCGGTAACGATAGACCCGGGGAAAACAGTTTCGATATCGATGTTATACTCACGTCCTCATACTCCTGCGTCCAGCGTGGTCCAGGAGTTGAGACGTCACTTTTCGGACATGTCTCCCAGGATGCTCGTTGTTTTACGTCTCGATTCGGGTTTCCTCGTTGTCCCACGGTCCGACACGATTTACTTTCTACCGGTAGGTCGTGCAGGGTACCACAGCACTTGGTAAAATCGCGCACGATGTCACGGACGGGTTGTCTCTTCCTCTCTTCCGTGGTGGTGTTGCTCTCGGTTCCTCTCGCTCACTCTTCGGGACACTGCCTGCCCGAGCATTGAAATCACCAGGGGCCGAGGATCACCGCGGGACCAGCACCTCACTTTGCCGCGTGAACGCGCGCACCGCGAGACTTGGACAGGAGAACAGGGAAACAGGGGAACAGGGGAAGAGGGGAAGAGGGGAACACCGGGTTCTAGGAACAGATCCACCTGCCAGGTATCTCTTCGGTGTATCGCGAGCCTGCTGCAACAGCCAGCGCGGAGCGCTGTTTCGTCGATTGGACACGATGATATCGCGGTCGTTTCGCTCGCGCGTGTTCCACGAGACACTACGGCCACCGAAGCGTACTCGACCTTCGCGTACCGAAAACTGTCTCCTGCAGCACCGTGTCTCTTTTCGTGTGTCCGCCGGCTGGAATCGGGTCCTCTCGCCACCAACCGAGGCGGCCGCGCGAGTGTGCTCGAACCTGAATATCGCCACCTGCTTCCGTCGACGTTCCGGGAAGGTCTGAGGTGAGAGGGACGGCCATTTTGAGAGACCGTGCTGGCTCTCAGGTGGCGCTATGGTTGGAGAACCAAGGCTCGGTGGCTCGGTGTGGGTATTACTCTTTTACGTGCGCTCGCCTGGCCAGTCTCTGTCTTTGTCATCTGTGCGCCAATGGTAAGCGCGCTTTTGCCACCGATTTCATAGGAATTAACCAGACACGATGCGGCTTTTCCTTTTTAGAGATGGTCCAGGATGTTCCAGGATGGTCCAGGATGGTCGTCGCGTTCGTTCGTCTGTTCGACCACCGGATACGTGACCGATACGTGATCGATCCCGACCGATTGTTGCAGGTCCTGCTGGTTTCTTGGCCCCGATGGAACGCGGTCCCGATTCACTACTTTCGTTCGAGCGGCTGATCGATACGCGATGGGAAAAAAGAAAGCGGAGCTGTCAGCTCGCCGAGATTGGTGGCCACCGTTTTAGGATATCTTCCGCGCGATCACTTTTAAATCTCTTCGTACCTCTGCTTCTGCTTTGCCACGCGTATCGCGTATCGGGTATCGCGTACTCTTCTATTCTTTCGATTCTAAAGGTACACGTCCATCTGAGAGGTTCTGTCGATTCTTTCTCTCGAGACCACTCTCCAATTGCGTATCCATTAAAGAGTACTTCAGGAATGTTTTGCTCTCGGAGATTGACGCGAGAGTCAACTCTCGGAGAGTCTCGGAAAGAATTTTATGCGTGTAGATCTCGGATGAATTTCGATAGTTATAATAATACTCGTCAACAGAGTGGCACGCCAAAGTTTGTTGCTTTCTAAAGAGAAATATTCCAAACAGAGAAATTACTGGACTCCTGCATTTTATTCTCATCTTATTGTGGAATCTACAAAACTGCGAATTAAAACTACAATACGAACAGATTCCATGCCACGTGTCGTTAGCACCAAATAATGGTACCGAAAGGATGCTGCTCAAGGATGAAATCAAGTACGCGGTACGAGCTAATTTCTTGTCGATCGATAACACAGTGATCTAGTTGATAATAAGTTAACAATAATCCAATCGAAACTTGAAAATGTTTGAAATAATCCGTCCCTGAAATCTCCCGAGGCGCTCCCTTACTGTCTTCTATTAATGAATTGACGAAAACGTGGCCACTTCTTTCAGTGTACGCGCGATGACCTTAATTTTTGGGACCAACCGTAGACTACACACCGTTTCCGCGGTGATGCCAACGATAAAGACCACGAAAATTGATGTTTATTCTATTTTAAATTTCAAGCTGTTCCTCGTGTCTCAACGTTAACGTCGGCAACTCTCGCGAAGTACGTTCATTACATTAATGACCGACATTACGGAACTAGAAGCTAGAATCCCATTCGAGGATTTTTGCGGGCGGCTCTTTACCGACGACGCTCGTCGACAATGAACAATCGAGGGAATTGCTAATTACATGGTCGGGCCCGTGTAAAAATGCTGGTTTAACGAACGCTACGCCCATTACGGACGGGGGCCATCGTAGCTTCGTCAACCTGCTTACGCCTCTTTTCACCGGGCATGCCGAGATATCAGTCTCCGATATATCTCGAATGAGATCATTCGCCCGGGAGAGCGGTACGCGGCGATATACGCTGTAGGTGTGCGGATGTTTTTTCATCCGGATGAAAAGCAGGTTGCGGCCGTAACGGCGGTAACGGCGGTAACGGCGGTAACGGCGGTAACGGCGGTTTCGATAAATTATTTAAATGAATTGTTCGGATACGCGGGAGAGCCGCGCGGCTGCATTCCATTCTCTGTACACGCCACTCTCGATTTAGTGAATCGGGCTCGCCGTTCCTTCTGTTCGACTCTGTGTGCGTCCGAAGAAAAATGGCCGAACGAAACAGGCGAGAGAAGTCAAAGTTTTCGCATGAGAGAGGCCCACGCGTGTGCGAACGCTCGACAAGCACGTGGGAAGCGCGAGCTGTAAGCGGTGATGCAACGTGGATATAATACAGATGCAAATATAAGTCGGCAACCGTACGCATATAATTACACCTTGCTGGATTTAGTTTTACGAGCGTACAACTTCCAGTCGGAATGGTTCGGAATGGCTCAGAATGGCTTAGAATGGCTTTCTGGCATCCAACTTTTTCTCGTTTCCTTCCCCGTCGCGTCGCCAATAAACGAATCTCCAGGATGATTCTTACTTTCGTTTGATCACTGTACTACTGTGTGCTTACGAAGGACCAGTAGTGGGCGGATGGTAACTGTGCGATTGTTTAAACGAACTGAAAACGATTTGCAGCGGAGATTCTATTCGATTCGGGACCGAATAGATTCGTGATGGACCTTGGATGGAGCAATGCACTTGACGATGCATTCCCGTGGCAACTAGATCCGATCAAATCTTTACGTACCAATTTTCTTTTATGCACATTTCAGACTCACTTATTTCATAGTAAACCTGCTGAATATTTACAGAACAGCGATCGGTGATTGAGCTATAAAAATTTGAAGAAATTGATTCAACTACACACCATGGTCCGGCTTAGACTATCTTTATAATCTAGATTTAGTCTTAACAACCCTTTGCAGTCGGAGCTATTTTAACGTAACGATTAAACATTTCTCCCACGCTACAATAATTCCATTGTAGATAATACCTAGATAAATTAATATTGTGAAGAATGGTGCAGAAATTTTTAATGGTGACTTCGAGTCACCCCTCTAATGCTAAGTTGAGAGAAAGAATAGATAATCTTCTTTTACATACTGATTCCGAACGAAATGATTAGACCACATTTCGTTTACTCTGAATGTAATAAATGGATATCTGGGGGTACCCATCCAGTTGTCTTCGCAACAAATAAACAAGAATAAACTGTACCGAATTTTTTTTTTTTTTTTTTTTAGTGCAGAAATGCGTTACGCATACAGGGGACAAGGGTTATGTGGGGTTGTCCAGAGGACCCACCGGCCAGCCTCTACCCACTAAAACCGCACTCCCACCTAAGCTAATGTAAGGGGGGGGGGGGGGCAGGATCTCGACCGAACTCAACTGGCCACCCCTACTCGACTATCTCCTGATCGAAAAGTTCGAAAATTTCAATACTACAGCACACGGAGTGAGGAAACAGGTAAAAAGTATACACAGAAAAGTTACTTGTAAAACAAAGCAGGGAGACGTTGTCATCAGTATCCAGGAATAATTATCGACGGTACGGTGCGCGGTGGGTGGTTCGTAGACGAGATAAATTGAACCTAATGGAGACGCTCGAAAGGCCGAAACGAGCTCGATGATGGCTCATTACATTACATAACTGACGGTCGAGGGTCGAGAAATATTGAAACGGTGTCATCGATGATAATAATAGGAGCCACACAATTAATCGGCAGAAACGATACCGCCAGTTTCGGGTGTCGAATCAAAACTGAATAGTAATAATAAATCTGATGAAAAGCGGAACGGCTAAACGAACAAAGACCCGAAACAATTCGCGAACCGATGGGTTCAGCGATCGTGAACTTTCTCGAAAGGGGATTAGGATCGTTGATTCCATGAAATGAAAAGGAATAGGGTGATGACGAGTATGTAGGTATATGGATACATGTATACCGCGTTGCGTTCAAAAGACGAGAGGCGCTGCGATGGTTGTTCGAGCAGTGCCAGCTCTAGCACGTTAGCGGCCCGCGTCCCGATATATTTACGCGAACGGGGAGACTTCGGTAAAACGGTGGCATCGGTCCAGCAGCCACGTTACGGAAATAGATTTCGGCTGTGGCAATGCAACAGCTCCTTGTAGACGAACGCCGCCGAGCAGTCGGAAGCAGCCAGTACCGTGACGACCAGTTCCCGAGGAAAACCGGAGAAATCGCCTCCGCGAGGTCCCACATGAATGTGAGTGCGAATATTCCTTTCACGAGTGCGTTATCCGGTGCATCGTGGCTACCGTGCCGCGCCGCGCCGCGCCGGTAACGCTCTGATACGGGCCAGAGTGCGGCTTTTCTTCTCCAATTCTCCGCCGTTTTGTTTCGACGCTCGTGGTGCATCCGCCTGGAAGTTTGCGCGGATCTCTTCGGATCTCTTCGGATCTCCTCAACGCGCATCTTCCTTAGCCCCTTCTCTGCTGACCCTTCGGTGACCGTGGAACCAAGTTCTTATAAGAAGTACAAATGGAACAAAAACCAAATACATAGATCGGACATTATCCGAGAACACTAGGATCTCATTACCGTTGAGAATTCCTGGAATTCCCGAGACGTTCCTCGTCGAGATAGAACATACATATATTCTCATTGCTGAAATAGAAAAGCATACATTATTCTGAATTGGGTTAACGTGTTAGGCTGAGTCGTAAATAATGGGATTCCGCGAAAAAGTGAAAGAAAAGTTGTTTTTAACGGTATCGCGCTACTGCTATTATTTTCAGCCAGGTGGGCCCAATTTCTTCGGGTTTTGTGCATTCGAAGCTTGACAGCTATTAATACCCAACGTTAGAATGCAGGCTCGCAGTAGGCTCTGCCTTATTATGCTAGGGCGTAAATTTTGCTGATATCTGCCCACGGTTTCGTAAACATCGGTGACGTCGACACGTTCTCGAACATCATTCCCCCGGGGTTAGAAGCATTAAGAGGATCGGGTCGATTCGCGCAATTAGAAATTGCGTAAAGGTTCGTTAGATGCCGGTTTCCCTTGTTCTCCGGGAAGGCGATCGTCGCGATTTCACTGGTTTTACTTTCGCTCAGGAGAAGACAAAAGACAAAAGGGCATCGCGGGACGCGCAATCAGCAGCGCCTGGCGATTTGTCGCGTGAAAAGCCGCGTCCTCGTGCCGGAAGTCGCTGCGTGACTTGTGCTTAGGAGAACCGGAAGCGAGACCAGTTTTTTGTTCATGGAGACACGCGATGCTCGACCGATGAGGAAACAGTGGAGACGCTATCACGGCGAAAGCATCTGCGCGCGGCGTTCTTTTCGAGAGAATTGCCGGGGAAAACGAGTGTTTACGAGGCGTCTTGTTTCGTTAAGTAATCGGGAGGGACTCGCCGCGCCGTGCCGCGCCGTGCCGCGCCGCTGCCTTGTGAAACGTGTCGGCGAGGCTGTTTCGTTAATTGCACGCCGCGCGAAACGTTCATCTCGGCGCGATAGAATGATGTCGACAGCCGAAACGCTTGTAACGCGAAATCCCAGTGGAAGATCGATCGGCGCAATAAAGCAACAGGAAAGATTATTACATAGTCGGAGAACTGTTTCGCGGAGGGTCTCCATCGGCGGCGGATAGGATATAGGGCTTGGACCACCTCCAAGTTCCGCAGACTTTAGCAGTTTCATCGAAAAATAGTGGCTCGTAAAGCGCAGCCGGCACGGGTCGGCCCTCGGAGATCCCCGTTTAAAATTATCGCGTATCCACGCGAAAATTCCGATACGGTCTCTCCCGGTTGAATGGGGCTGGCCTCGTGATAAGGCGGATCCGATCCGTTCCCTCGCGCGAAACGATCGCGCTCGGCGCCGTTTCTAAATTTATAATTCTTGGGAATCAGGTGCTTTGTTGCTCTTGCATAGGACAGAATAGCCGACTAGAACAAAAGAGACGGAACCGCCGCGCTGCGAAGAACAGAAGGGGTAAACGTTCTAAAGATACGTATGGCTCTAATTCGAGGTTTCTAATTCACGCGCGTGGAACTCGCGCGGCGCGGCTCGCCGCTCAACCGACTGGAACCGCGGATAGAATATTATTTTTCCGTCCGGGGTTTCCGTCGACGTTCGACAACATTATCGTTGGTCGAGAGGAAAACGGGCCGCACCGACGAATAAATTCTAATTTTTCTCGCTAGAGAAATACTTTGAAATTCCGTCGGGAATCTCGCGTGCGAAACGCTCCTCCGATGGCGGAGGGAGCGTTAACGTAATCCCGATAGAAACGTTGAATGAATGCGCGAGCATAACCCCGCGATATTTACGGATTCTCCGCATTCGTGTCGACCGTCAGAAATATAGTGTCGCGTGGCATTCGGCTCGATTTTATTTCGAGACGCGGAACCACGATTTTTCCCTCCCCGCAGAAATAGACGCGATTTCCGTTGGCCGCTGGCGGCTCGATAGAATCGTCTAGGATGACGTCAGGCTTTCTCGAGGACCCGCTCGAGAAATCTCGACGGTGCATCCTCGAAATTACTCGGCCACCTAATCCAAGGTGCGATGACACGAATTCTCGCGCCGCTTGGCACCCGAGCCCTGCCATGCCAGCTTGTCTCGACGCGCGACGCCTCGATTCGTGGTTGCGTGTAAAAACGCGCTCAGCCGATAAACAATAGCCGCCCCGCCCCGCCCCGCCCCGCCCGCCCGCACGCCGCTAGAATCGCAAACGGTGCACTGTTTACCAGGAATATTTGGGCCGCTGTATATGCTGGCTTACTTTCCGTTCGCCGGGACGAGGTAAACGGTGCGGAATTCTATTAAATATTGTCCCGTTAACGTTCGGGCTTGAAATTTGTTTGGAAAACGTGTCACATACTTCCACAGATGTGACACATTGATTACACGCACGAGTTACGATATAAATATAAATGTGAGAACGCGAAGGAGAATATTCAGATTTATGTACTCGCGTTTCTCACAGTTACGGAGAATCATGAGAAAATACCAGACGGATCGTTTGCATAGGCGCGCGAACATTGCGAGTTTGTTTGTACGAAATCGGCGAATCTCTTTTGCAGAACCCGGGAGCTGAAAAATGGCGCCCGATGGCCATTTCGAATCCCTCGACCCGGCTGCGCATGGCAAGGTCCATGCCCCACTGGGTAATGGTACGTCTTTACATTATCTTTATATTATCGATAGCAAGCGGATTTTATGCATTTATTACAAACCAATGAGCAGATGTAATTTTAAAGTAGCAAAAATATTGGAAGACTTTCAAAATATTGTTACATTGTTACATTGTGTTCGAACAGTTCAATGTATTAAGAATTAAGAATAATTATTATTAATCGCGTTAACGATTTTTCGAATTCTCTATGAGTAAGAAACGTCATTAAAAGCGATGCTTGTACATTTGTGAAATATATATTTAATATTTGTCGGGACGTGTCCGCTTTGAAAGTTCTGGGGTAAGTGCCGTGTGGTTCCTCACAGTCCTCTTATCGAAAGGCATCATCTTCCCTACTCCGTGGCCAGACCCTTCCGAATCACGTGTTCTTATTATTGTTTAGCAATACGACGTCTCGTCGGGTCGTTTTCAATAGACAGTGATTACTTCGACACCGATGCCTTTTTTTTTTTAAGTGCGGAAATGCTTTACGCATACCCCCCCCCCCTGGGGGGGACAAGGGTTATGTGGGGCTGGCCAGAGGACCCTCCGGCCAGCCTCTACCCACTAAAACCGCACTTCCACCTAAGCTAATGTAAGGGGGGGGGGGGCAGGATCTCAACCGAACTGAACTGACCTCAACACCGATACCTGAGAAACCCTGTGCGGTCCTCAGTTTATTGTGTCATACGGCATTGGGGATGTTTACATACTATCTTCACGGCCACTCGCACCATAAATCCCTGCCATAAATATGTCAAAGAACCAAACATTCGTTCGGTCGATCCTCCCGAAACTCCCTTCCAACTGCGTTACCGTTAACACACGCTACACGTGCGACAAAAAAATCTGACAACATTCCCACGTTTTGTATGCCCTTTTAATAATGTTGCCTTTTTAGGCCCAACAGCAGAAGGAAGTGGAACAGCAGCACCAACGACGACCGCCGACCCCGCCGAAGGTACCACCACCGTCGCTCTCGGGAGACTGTGGTGACCCTGACTACGAGATCATCGAATTTCCGACCCGACCGCAACCCCAGAACCATAAGTCTTTGACGCCGAACGCGAAAAAATGCGCCCTGTGTGGCACCGAGAACGTGTTCGCTCGTTGCGACACCTGCAAAGAAAACTACTGCGAGGCCTGCGACGACATGAACCACAAACACCCGAAGAGGAAGCACCACGTGCGCAGAAGGATCCTAACGGATCTGGCGACGAAAACGCGACCACCGCTGCCACCGAAAGGAGAGAACACGTCAAATCCACCCCCGATACCGCCACCAAGGCGAAACCGCAAGAGTCAGGTAGGATGCGTTCTGGCCTGAGGCTTTCACCCCCTCCCGTGACCCCTCTCGTTCCAGGACGACTACTAGCCTTTGGTACTCGCATCCGCCAGCCATAATCCCCAGTCGGATCATGGATTCGAAATCGATCGAAACACTCGGAAACCTGGTTGCGAGGGTTGCGAGATCCATATCAATTCCACCTGCCGATTTTTCTTTTTATCATCGAACCGATCCCCTATTTTCTCACCCTTGATATCGATCACTGGAATCGTCGAAGCTGCTTCGTTACAACCACACTGTGGATTTTATACAATTTACGAGAAACTAAGACGCAGCTCCGCTGATGGGTTCTCGTATCCAACCGGAGGAAATGTCTGCACGATCCTTGCGGGTAGAAAAGTGGAGCAAACTTCCACTATCTTAGCCACCTGATCCAGGTTTTGACGGCGATGCAATTTATCCCTGCTAGGGATTTCGTCGTTTAAGGATCTCGCGGGTGGTGTACGCGAAAGATTCAATTTCTCTCTCTCTCTCTCTCTCTCTCTCTCTCTCTCTCTCTCTCTCTAAATGCGTACAGCGTTGTTCTGTTGCCACCCGTTAGATTCGTTTACGTTAACATTAATGTCCGCAGTGTAGTCGTAATCGAATGATGCTCCGCGTAGTACGTAATAGTCTCCGCAACTTCGTCTCCCGACGAGTTCGATCGTTCTCGATGTTGTTAAAACACGCTCGTGTATTGTTTGCCCGTTTACACGACCAGATTGTTGATTTTTAGTGAAACGTCACACCGAGGCAACGAAGATTGTTATTGTGCGTCGGTCGCAACAGATTTTTTAATATACGTTACGCTGCTCCGTAACGAGCAGAGATTTGAGATTGTATATTGTCGTTGGTTTTGTCGAATACACCACGTTACCGCAAAAACACCACTGCCGTATTCACTGATCCCGCTCTGTCACTCTTTCACACAATTTCACGATGAAGTAACGGGTCGGGAAAAAAAAAACGAACAGGAACGTAGTATGTAATTGATTGTCGCGAGTCGAAAAAGGAAAAGAGAACCGCGGCGGATACGATCCGCCACGGAATTGTCGGTGAATATGGCAGAGCGTGGTGAACACGGTGATTTCTCATTATTATGTGCTACTCCGTATTTCCCGTACCGTTACTGGTACAATGGACACGTTTAACGTTTAACCATAGCGTTTTGATACACATTGTTCGGACACGCCGATTCTTTTCAGCCGAGTCGGATCGTTTCATTAACCAGACCAGACGGCCGTCGTCTTCGATTTTTCTACCTAGGTTGCAAAACGTTTTCTCATTATCCGTCGTTATTTCATTGATTTTGTTCGCTAACGCTTTCTTTGTTTACTTATTCAGCCAGCCATCTAATCCCGAGCGACGCCTCCCCAGCTGCGACAGACTCGCCACGACCACGACACCACACATACTCTTTCATTTCGATTATGTTCTTTTATTTTTCTTTTCTTTTTCTTGTTCTTTTTCTTTTTCTTTTTCTTTTATTTATGATTTTTTGTGTTCACCGATACGATACGTATTTCTCGACCATCCAAGAATCCTGCCGTAGAATCCACAGTTACCGAGAACAACACTGCGAACGATGTTCGGCTGAACCTCGACCGTGTAATAAAGTTCAGGTTTCCGCGCTTAGGCTAAATCGACGCAAAGCCAGGGACCCACGAATCTCTCCTTGATCGAGAGAGTCGGCAGCTTGAAGCGAACACTACCGAGCAGGCCGGTATCGGCGACCCTAGATACGAAAACGGTGTCGAAAACCATGCAGGCCGCGAAAGACGGCGCTCTCGTCGAACCACCTGGAGGACAAGGCACTGACAAAATGTCCACGCTACAGGTAAGAAAGATTCGCCGAGTTCATAGACGGATCAGACATTCTCGATCCGGACATTCTCAACCACTGACTCGAAGGACAACGGTCGAGCACGCCTGATCGTCTATGAATAGGTGTTAGAACGATTGTGTATTAATAAGAAAAGATGCAAACAAAGAGCTGCGTATCTTCAGGAGAGATACAGGAAGTACCAGGAAGCGATGCGCGCTCAAGATGCGACCAGGAGGAGGCATACTTCCAGTGAGATTTCGAGAGACACGATGAACACGAGGCCGTTTAGCACGGGGAACCCTAGAACGGCGCCACCGGTGCCGCCACCGCCTCCCCCTAGATCGATGATACAGTCGGCGAGCGTCTGCGATTTATCCTCGCCGCATATGTGGAATACTGGAATGCATCAGGTAATTGTGGTTAAGTGTATTCGAGTTTCGGATAGCCTCTGACGCTATACGCTATCGACCTCGGAATAGATCGTTATGACCCTAGAAAACACCACGGATACACGTTAGCAACATATTGGAGAAGATTTTTCTGATTAAAACCAGACACCCCAAACACGTTCGATGAATGGACGCAATTCTCAAGAGAAAAGTCTTTTTCAGGCCCAATCCATGGCTCACCTAGGCCCAGGAGGCATGCCCATGATGTGGTACCCGCCGAACGGTCCCTGGGACATGCCCATCGGCGGCTCCACCATGAGCCTCAACCATCCCGCGATGTGGGGCTACCCCATGGGCGGCTACCCTCCATCGCAAATGCTACCACCTCACTATCCAGGATCGCACTCGAGACCGCACAGTCCAGCGAGAAGCGTAAAGTCCAGCAGAAGATCAAGGGCAGCGTCACCCTCACCGAGTACCAAGTCCAGGAAATCGCTGGCTTCTAGATCCCGATCGAGAAGATCGCAGGGATCGCCGTCTGACGCGAGCTCCGAGGACTCTGGGGACTCGGAGTTGGACGACCGACTGTCCCGCAGCTCCAGAGGCACGAGACGAGGTAGCATTCCCAGAACTAGGCAGAGAAGTTACCACGAAGACGATGGCAGCAGGGGTCTGCTGAGAAACCGTCGCGAGTAAGTAAATATTTTCAGTTGATAATTGCTGAGAGCGGACTGGAACGCTTGCTGCTGCTGCTGCTAAACAGAGCCCTCTCTCAACGATCAGAAACAACAGTTCGAGCAATGTTATATTATATGATAACGTTACGTTTGATTTTGTCCAGGCGGCTCATGTCAGAAGAAAGGGTGATGAGCACCGAGGAGTGGTCGGAAAGTCCCAGCAGGCGTCACTCGCGAAACTACGACGACCTTCAGAAGAATACAGTGACCTCGCGGCGACGTTACGAGCAAGACGAGCGCAGACTCTCGCGGCTGGATTCACGGCTGGATTCGCGGCTGGATTCGCGTATCGATCGCGTCCCGAACGGCAGCTACAGAGATCGTCGAAGACGAAGCACCGACGAGGAGTCGTCCGACAGGAGATCCAACGTGCCGACTCGATCCAGAGTGACCAGCTCTTCCGATGATCACTTTGAGAAGGTTGAAACCGCGCCGAGAAGAAGGGACGACGAGGTAGCTCCGCGAAGAGCCTCCTCCGTGCGCAGGGACGCGGGACTGGACGAGTTCGATAGATCTTCACGGCGAGATTCCAGAAGATCCTCGATCGAAAGCGACGCTCAAGCCCCGAGGAAAACACCGTCGCGAGACTCATCCTCCAGGAGGAACCAGGAGCCCGGGAGATTAGATAAAGAAGAAGAAGAAGAAGAAGAAGAAGAAGAGCAAGGCGAACCGCGATCAGCCGCGAGAGCCCAACGAAGTCGAGATCTCTCGCGCGATCGGGAGACGACGAAGAGAGAAACTCCGAAGAGGGAATCGTTGCTGGAGGACACGGAGAAGTCAGTCAGACGGGGCTCCGATAACCAGAACAGCAGGAAGACGCCGTCTCGCGAGCCTGGTCCCAGAAAGCTTCGAGAGATCGTCGATCGAGAGACTTTGCGGCCAGCTAGCAGGGATCAAGAATCGCAGAGTAGAGAAGTTGAACCGAGACCGATGGAGAAACGAAGGGTAGAAAGTCCTCGGAAGAAGGATGATTGGACAGCGAAGAATGTCAAGAGTCCAGAGAGAAGAGCTTCGGAAGAGAAAGAAGCTAGTCGCGAGAACGAGAACGAGCACGAGAACGAGAACGAGAACGAGAACGAGAACGCTTCGGTGAAAGATGCTGCGAGCGAATCGAAGGTGCCGATGCAGATACCGAAAGAGGAATGGGCCTGCGAGCACTGTACGTTCTTGAACAACGATAAGGACCGTGTCTGCGTAGTCTGCTGCAAAACGCGAAGCAGCGCGCTACCACCTAGCCCGGAAGAGTCCCCGGACGAAGTTTCAATTAGCGAGCCGCCGAAAACCGAGTCAACGAAGCCGTCCAGCAACCCGAGCGACCCTGGCCCCGACCTCGAGAAACGGACGAGCCTGTTAAAGATCTCGAACAGCGAAGAGAGCGGGGACAGTGGCTCGGCAAAGAATAAAGGTAGAGCAAGACGCAAAATCAGCTTTTCCTTCGGTACCAAATCGCACAAGTGAAAGAAACCGAACCGCGTGGTCCCATTTGTCGCTGCCCGACCTCCGAGCGTCTCTCCTTTGTCCCTAATCCGCGAACTGTTCAAGGCGTGTTTCTACGTTCGACGATCTCTCTTCCCCTTACATTTCTTTTTTAACGAGAAAGAACGAAATTGCGATGGAACAGAATGGATTGTCCCCCGTTCTCGATGTATACCCTTCGATGAATAATAAAGAGACATGCACACTGTTTCGTACGCAAAGTCCACTGGAAACCGAATGCGTAGTCGTGTTTGAAACGAAGCCTGCGTCCCGTCCCTTCCACCTCACGGCCATGTCTGGTGGTGCGTTATTATTCTTTCGAGAGGAGAGCTGGCTTTCAAGCACGACCGTGCATTTGGCTGGTGTTCATTCGATCCTCGCGAACACACTGACTCTAATTGATTCTTAAAAAAACACTGTAAGACAGATTAAAGTGGCCCGATTGTGTCCCCGTTGTTGTTGGATGATCGTCTTAGAAAACCTTCTTAGAACACCTTCTTAGAAAACCTTCTCCCGAAGAATACAGGGTACATTTCGTTGTTTCGAATACACGAATACAGTGTTACGCGATAAAAACATAATAAAAACAGTGGCTCGCTGTGAATGATGAAGTGACCTTGAATTTGCAGATAAGGCAAAGGTGGAAGAGTTGTCTGCGGTCGTTGCCGAGGACACGTTTCCGGGAGCCCCGTCGGTAGCGAAAGACGCCTCGTCATCGATCGTGAACGGTACATCGGCTATTGAGATCACTCGGGACGTTCCGGTCGCCTTTGCAAAAACAAACGGCGAGGACGCGTCGTCGACAAGGCGACCGATGCTCGCGAAAAGCCACTCGGTCTCCACTGGAACATCCCCGCCGCCTCAGAGCATTTCAACTCAAGTAAGCAAATCTCGAACAGAATAGAAGAGAACGGAAAAGTATAGTGAATTTTCTACAGCATCGAGGAGCTTCATAAATTCAAAGAAGAATCATTTTTTAGACGTACGACTACCTTCCTGCGAGAGGAGGCACGGGACTCGCGAGAACATCGTCGGTCTCGAAAGGACTACAATATTACGAAGACAGCGACGCGGAGGTAAACCGTTCAACGAAAGATCAAACTCTGCTAAACTCCCAATAACAAAAGAGAAAAGAGAAAACAGTAAAAGCCGTCGGAGACGATTTCAATAATCCGAAGTTATTTGTCCCGTTCGAGTTTCGTGAAATTCTTCGGAGTCGGAGAAAGAAATATTTGAGAGAAGAGTATTCGAAATCCGTCCGCGTCAAAGGCAAAGCTCGCAATTAAAATACCCCCAATTATTTTGAACTCGTATTTGGACCGCGCTATTGGCAGGGCCTTTGAGAGCTTGGCGAAGTCCGCTCGAACCGAGCGGTTCTTTGCGCGGGCCAAAAGCGCCCTTAAATTTTTAATGGCACGGCGCGGTGGCGAGCGGCAACGCGCGGCTAACGAACGATTTAATGAAAAGAGCCATTCGGAGCGTTTGTTTCAGGAGGCAAGCAGGTTCGCGAACAGTCCGGACCTCTATCCGCGAGGCCAGGAGCAGTTTCTTCAGCAACTGATCGCCGGCGCCGCCGGCAGAGATCGAACCCGCCGGAATTCCATCGACTCGACCCATCTCTATTATCGTTCCAGGGTAAACTTGCCTGCTCCCCCCATAGAGCCAACGGTTTCTAATCCCGTCTAATCCACACGCTCTGCGCTTAACCGTTTTAATCTGTAATCGACGTTGATTCCAAGTTCCGTAGCCTCGGTGTGAACGTAGGCAGGATCGCCAGCAGCTCCCATGTTCGCGGATCTTTATTCATCGTTGATTGTCTTTGCTTCCGTAGTAGAACCGATTAATCTGTGTCCTGATTTGATTTCCGAAAATCGTTCGTTCCAATACGAGACACCTGTACACGTCGCCGATTGTCGTCGCTACTGGACAGAGGGCATCCCACGACGATCGACACCTTATCCGTTATCCGAATCGATTACACGCATCGACACGCATCGACACGCATCGCGTTAACCCCTTTCCGTTCTGTGTAGTTCTTCTTTTACGGGGGTTAGTTAGCCGACCGATGAATTAATTTTATGTTTCAGGAGCCGAGCCAGCCTAGATTCCTCGAGGCGGGCCCTAGTTCCCAAGGAGTTTCAACGTTGACGCGGCAAGGCTTAGAAATTGTCGAACTTCTGCGAGAAGCCGAGAGGCACGGTTACTCCACCGACGACGTTCAGGTAGCTTTATCGCAGGGCGCTACTAACCCCATCGACTGGCTGAAGGCGCAGTGGCCTCATTTGGTGGAGACGGTGCAAGTTCTCGCAACTACTCAGGGAAAAGAGCTGAAGGAAAACAATATCGGCGCGATCACTGCCACCGAGGCGAAAGAGGCCTTAAGATTGGCCAAGGGCGACGCGTGGAACTCCGTCGCCATCGCTGTGCAACGTAGGCAGATCAAAGTATGTCCCCAAACGCTAGATCCTCGCTGATATTTTATAGATCGTTAACAGTTTTTTGTGGCCGAGAACTGGGACGATAAACTACAGCGAGATACGTTCGGCCTAGACTTAAAATTAGTTCACAGTTTCACAGTGAAGGGCAATTATCGATCACCTTGTATGAATAGAAGCATATAGAAGCATATATTTCATATTTCATTCAATTCAAATCTAGTCGTATTTTGTTTTTCGAATTTTGATTTTCATTCGTTAAGTGCATTCGTTCGTATTCGTTCGTTCACACTTCCATCGTTAATCTCTTATTTTACCAGCAAACCTACCACCGCCAGTCAAACGACCGGTTTTAGATTCAATTTGCAATTATTGAAATTATAAAGCTGTTTTCATCTATACAATAAGCAAAAATTAAATGCTGTTCGTTGGTAAACGCATCACTTGAGAATTGCTGGACCGAATAAGGTTTTTAGGAAAAGAAAAATTGAGAAAGTTGCCCGGAAAAAATGGAAAATTCGGAAACAAATGAAATTGCTTAAATAGATCGAGATCACTCAGAAATACGTTTTTTTCTCGTTTTTACTTTGTTTACATGTTTCCAATAGCTTTTCACAAATTCACGAAACTATTAGAAACAATTTTATTGAAATTTGGAGAGCACAACGTCCGTCGGGAGAGCTAGTATTATAATAAAAATCGCACAAAATATAAATACATTTAATCTGGTGATTTGTATGATACGACACACAGCAGTCGCTTTTGATGGTCGATAGGTTTAGTGTTAAACAAATACACAAATACACGAAGACGCGAGAAAGAGAACGGTTTTTACTGATTGTGAGACAGAGAACGCGGACGAATCTTCACTTGAGAAGCGTACGAGTATGGAACGTATCGGTAGAATGTAGAATCCGGTTAGGAGGAGTAACATAACTGCGGTTTTGCGGTGCGCTTCAAGTACTAGCAAGTTTTCGTTGACATAGAATTTCGACTGACTTCCACAGTGCGAGGAAATAATGAAGAAAGGCAACTTCGCGACGGCGGAAGTTGTGAAAGCGTTGGAGAATAACGGCGGTGCCGAGGACGCAGCTTTATTCGAGCTACAAAAGAATCAGCTGAAGCCGTTTTTGATGAGGATCTGGGGTCCTCCGGTTGGGGTGGAAAATGACGAGGCTGCACCGCGGAAAGGTCAGCGAATATTTCACCGTTTAGAAGAATAGCCGAATAGCGATGCCAGTTCTTCCGTGGCGTCGCGTCGCGTCGCGTCGCGTCGCGTCAGAACGCTTTCGGTCAGGTCGACGCCCTAGCTTATTCGCCGGTCCCCCTTAATATTCCACTTTCAAAGAAGAAACTGCTTAACAAAATAACTGAATAATCCGGCTCAATTAAGCCCGAGCGATCTCTCTGAATCTGCTTCGACACTTTGGCAACCGTGATGTAGTAGAACGAGAATGTTTAATTCACGCAATTTACTATTTAAATTCTCTATCAAGCAATGCTCTAGCAGCGTGTCCCTCGAATTGAATTATTGAAACGTAACCAGATCGCCGAACTGAATTATATATTTTTCAATCGAACACGCTGCAGCTCTCGGGAGTCAGTCCGACTGACTTGTTTAAAAATGGCCGCGCCTCGTGTGTTAAAGGTTCGCACTCCTGAAAAACTTTGTCCCTGATTTTCAGCAGTTCAATTCCAGATCGTTTCAATGTCGGAAATCGATCGATAAGCAATTTTCAAATGTATATATTTTTCATTGTGTCGCGAAGGAATTGTTAAATCGCATCTGATTGTGATTGTTCTAGATGCGACAGGTGCGGTCGGTGGTGGTACGGGTGTTCCCGAACAGGTTTCCAACGTGTCGGACTCGGAAGCGCGGAAGCAGGTAATATCACCAATTGTTGAAAATTTCGTGGCGTTGCAGGCCGATTTTCAAAACCAAGTGGCGGCCCTCCGACAACTGACCGATAACTGGCAACTCGATAAAGACCCCGTGAACACGCCCGGTAATAAGCCTGATAATCCGCACGAAGGTAACGCTGATCACCGACAAGTTCTAATCGATGAAAATCTGGTCCCAAGGGCCGTACAGCACCACGAACTAGCCGAGGCCGAAAAGGCGCCGGATAATCGACACGCGATCGGCCCCAACTGCCCCAATTCGATGCAAACTACCATAAACGAAATTCATGTATCCCCTAAGCCAAACAATAGCCTGCTTAAAAAACCTGAGGCACCTGCTGATCTTGCAAATCGAAATGAGAAAACATCTCCTGTGAATCTTCCTGTCGAGGAAACGAAGGAACAGATTTCAAACAGTACGAAAACTTCATTAGCAAATGTTCAAAATAAAGAAAAAGTAGTTGAAGCGATTTCAGGTGACGCCGAAGTAACAAAATCGAAAGACCAAAATGAAAAATTGTCTCCGGTGAATACGATCGAGGAAACCAAGGTGCAGACTTCAAAGGTCAAGCAAAATGATTTATTAAGAGATAATAAAAATAACGAAAAAAAAGAATCAAAAACCGAAGATAAAAATGAAAACACATCTACCAGAAACATAGAGAAAAAGCAAGAAGAAATATCAAACACTGCGGAAACTTTGTTACCAGATAATAAAAATAAAGTAGAAATAGTGTTTTCCGTTCCCGCTAAAGAACCGAAAACCAAAGATAAAAATGAAGAATCATCTACCGTGAATATCGTCGAGGAGAAGAAAGAAGAAATTCTATCAAAGTACAACAAGAAAAGCAAAGAGAAAATAGCTGAAGCGAGTTTCGATCCTGATAAAGAGTCGAGGGGAGGACCACCGACCGGACTGCAAAAGAGAAATCCGAATGAAAGGGACAGTGAGGAATCAGCAGGAGATATTTTAATCGTCGATCGAAAAGGCAATGACGTTATTAAAAGTTCCGCGACAAATGTAATGAAAGGAGAGAAGGACCGGGCATCGAGCTCGTCAGAAAATTCATTACAGGACTCCGGTACTGAGAAAGTAGAACAAACGATTCTAGATCCTGATAAAGAGGCGAAGGATCGGCTCACAAAGTTACCAACGAAGAAACTCGAGCTCGAGGACAAAACTAAGGAGGAAGTGGTAGTGGAAAACCCGGGAAGAAAGATCGTGGCAGAAAAACTATCAACGGGAGTAGAATTAAAAATAGTAGACGCTTCGGAGGGAAATAAAGAAGAAACGAGAGGATCAACTTCGGAGGTAGCCCGGAAAGAGAAGGAAAAAATTCTTCCACAGAATGTAGAAAAGAAAACCACGTCTCCAGAGACTTCGGATCCTGGTGAGAACGCTATGGAAGCAAATGTAGAATCTCTGTCAGCTGAAAGCTCGAGCAATTCCGCAGAGTCAAGCGAATTACCAGACGATTTGCAACGGACAGGAACACTGAAAGAACCTAGTTCGATAGACAAGGAAAAGTCACGAAATAGTCCGTATAGTCCGCAAAACGAAGCTGTAATTAATAGATTGGAGAAGGAGAAGGCGGATGAACGAGGAGGGGCAGATGTTTCGGGAGCAAGAACAGCTGAAAGCAAGGATTCGAGTGGGCGGTCGAGCGAGTCAGCCGCAGCTACGCTCGAAAAAGAAGGATCACCGCCGCCGGTGGTGATTAGGTCGGAAAACAGTTGTTCGAGCGATGCGCCGCAAGAAACGCCGCGGAACAGCAACGAGACGCAAGTGGCGACGGTCGAGGCATTGATATCCGCGGTGAAATCGCTGCCGGAACAATTGTTGGGCCCGTTGATGTCGGCGATGCAGATGTTAAACCCGAAGAGATCCGTCGATCGATCGAACGAGATCGGCGTGGCCACGGTTGCTGAAAAGTGCACGGTAGAGGAAAAGGGAGCAGGGATAAAAAAAGTCTCGGAGTGTTCCGGCAGTCGAGCGAAAGGGGAGAGCGAGGAAAATGCGGCGAAAGTTCGGGCGAAGAAGATTGCCGCCGGTGATAGGAGAGACTCCGCGCTCGAGACAACGGAATCCGCGAGACCCGAAACGACCACGGCAGTCATCAAAAAGCTACAAGAACTCGAAACGGTACGTAGATGCGGCGGAGGAGGGGAAGGCGGTAGCGTTGTTGAAACTAACGTAAAAGAGGGGATAACGAAGCCGCTTGAAAAGTCAGAGGAAGCGAAATTTGAGGGTAACGAGGTCTCAAAGGATCCGTCGTCGCATCGGGACGCGGAGACAAAGGAGACGCGGCTATCTAGGAACGACGCGGCGAAAGTAGTAAGTTCGCAAAAATGTCCAGAGGAAGTCGCGGACGACGCCATTAGCCCCCCCGAGCCTTCAATCGACGCTGATCGCAAAGTCGAGGCTAGGCGAACCGCAAGCAAACCTTTGGACGTCCACGTGAAAATCCCAAGTACCGACTCATCGACTAGTCGTCTCGAGACAGACGCAAACAACGAAGAACCATCTGTAAAGGAAGCGAACGGCTCTTCCGAGAATAATACTAAACACTCTCGATCTAACAATGCGACATTCAGCGACGAGTCATACATCGCGCATAGTTTAACGGGGCATAACGAAGTCATTGGCACGCGATCATTATCAACCGAGACGTCATTCTTCTCATTGGCACGTGACTCGGAAGCATCTGATCGTGAATCATCCGACACGCGGACGCATACCATCAGAGTTCAGAGCACCGGTGATAACCGTGTGGAATTAATTGGATGTTTGGTCACTGACAATAAGAATTCCGCGGAAGTTGGTTGCAGTGCTAATCGTTTGACTAATCGTTCCTCTGTAACGCTGACGCTAAACTCACCAGCCGCTCTTGCCGAACCCCTCGTTTGCAAATCATCGATAGTCGATGATCGGATTTCGAAAATGATCAGGAACGAAATTCCTGGCGATTCCAAAGTTCCCGGTGAACTTAAAAATCTTGCGGAACATTCTATAGATTCGAAAGCCGTTGAAATTTCACATGCTCGTGAAATTGAAAATCGGGAAAACTTGAAGGAAAAAGTTTCGGACGAAGTTAACAGTGTTTGCGAGAGTTCTGTCAATACCGAACTCTCGGAGCTGAGAGTTTTCAAGAATTCGGAGAGTTTTGATGAAATATCAGTAAATTGTAACGGAGGAAAAGCTGAAACGGTAGGGCCTATTGTAACTGCGAAGGTTTCTAAGATGATCGTAAAGGTTCCTTCGGACACTGAAAACCTTGTTAAAGAAATTCCCGAAGCTCCTGAGCTTGTAAATCTTAAGATAGAAGTTCCGTTGGATCCCGAAACGCGTGCTTCTGAAATTTCGAATGATTCCGAAAGCAGAGCACAGGAAACGTCCACTAAATCTGAGCCCCCGGTTCGAAGTCTGCCAGAACCACAGAATACGGCTTCCCTAGGCCCGGAAAATAACGACGAAACAACAGCGACTAATGCTTCTGAGAAAGCTGAAGATCTTGTTGAACACGTTGCTCGTGAAATTCCTATCGATCCCGAACCCGTGGACTTTGAAATTTCCGAGAAGCCCGAATCTGTTACGCAAGCAGCTAGCAGAAATTCTAAAGTCAGTAATCAGAAAACTTGTAACGATCCGCAGCTCGCGACGCAAGAAATTTCTAAAGACACGGTCGCTATTGTTGACGAGGTATCCGGGTGTCCCGAGGTCCGTCCCGAGGTCCGTCCCGAAGTTTCTAACGAACCGCAAACGCTTTCCCTTGAAATCTCCAGGTGGCCGGTGCATGTGTGCGAAAAAGTGGAGCAGCCTATCGCCGTTGCGTGCCACATTCCTCAGGCCGCTGACAAAATCGATACTCGTCCAATAACTTCCGTAAGTAAGTCGTCGTTCAGCTGTGACGGGAAACCGGGTAGAAACGGGCGCGCTCTATCGATGTCCGTCGACGGAAACAATGAGGTAACGGAAGACGTCTCTTCGAATGGAGCAAAGAATGATTTAATAAATAGAGCAGAGGGAACCAAAGATCTCGAGGAGGATTCGAAGAACGAAGATTCTTCGGCCGTTCCGGCCGATCGAGACGCTTCAACGTCTCTGGATCCCTCTTCAATTCCAAACGAGATCGCCGCGAATAAAAGCCCCGAGGCACTCGCGACTGCCGAATCGACGATTTTAACTATTTCAAGTGACTCTCGTATTATCGGTCCACGGTCGAACTTGCATACTTCGGACACCGAATCCGTCGTTAACAAGCTAAATTCTATAGACGCCAACAAAATTCCAGAAACTCTTGTCGATCCTAATGATACTGCCGATATGTCACGTAAACTATCGACGTCCGCCTCGAGCACGGAAATTAGCCCAGTTGTGTCGGATTCGGCAACTTCTTCTAACAAGCCCTCCAGCCGAAAGGATTCGAATAACAACGCGCCGGAGTTAACGTCTTCCAAAGTTGAAGCGACGAACATCGAACAGCGAAATCGATTGATCGACAAGCAGGCCCGTTGCAAGATGATCGAGTGTCAGCCTGGAGTGGCGGAGATCATCGAAATCAATATAACCGAGTCCCCGATGATAGCTGTGAACGAATGCGCGCCGGTAATCAACTTGCGACTCGAGAGAACTTCCGAAATCTCCGAAGCGGTGTCCACGCAGAAATCGATCGGATCGATCGGATCGATCGGACCGATCGCAGAACCTCAGAGCGAAAAAAAGGCAAATCGGATTGAGAAGGCCGTGATCGTAAAAGCGCCGCCGAAAGAGAGATCGAGATCTCCCGGCAAGAAGATCGTAAGAAGGAAATCGCCGGTGAAGGTGGTGAGGAAGCCCACGGGTATACCGCGGCGAAATTATGGCAAAATCTGTCCGAAGGGTGCGGGATCGAAGTGCGTTTCGCGAGCGAAAGAAACGCCGACGGAAATAACTCGCAGATCGATCCCGGCGAATGAAAGAGCAGGGAAAAGGGAAACCGCGGCAAACGGAGACACCAGAACCACGAAAATCGCGTCGAATATTACGGCGACGAGGAAATCGAAAGTTGCGGCGGATCAGAAACAAGTTGACACGAGTCCGGGATTAATTGAGTCTGGGACGGCCGCAGAAAAGAGATCGATCATCCTAAAAAGTATATCGAGGGGCTGCGAGCAGATTAAAAACTCGATTATTATTATACCTGGGTCGTCCAAGGACAGAAACGCGGTTACGGAAACGGGGCAGAAAAAGAACGAGAAGCCGAGAGGTTCTTTCTTTTCGAGGATCCCGGTGTTCACGGGGAGACGGCGTCCGCAATCTGCGCAAACTTCCCAACCTTCCGAGGGACTGTCTGCCAGTAGTTTAAATAGCACCGCGGCGAAACCGACGGGCCGGCAAACTGCGGGTGAAACTAGTTCATCGGGAAACTCTTTGAAGATAGAGGCGAGACAAAATATTGGCTCCGATAGAACTGCAGCGGAGTTACCGGGACCCGGTAGAAAAGGGAAGATTGCGAGAGGCGAGACGATCGACGAGACGATCGACGAGAACGCGAATAACAAGAGAAAAAATGATATCGCGAAACGAGTAGAAGAAGCATCCGAGTTGATCGAGGATCCAGCGAACGACGACGATACAAGCGACACAGACTCGAGCCAAGATTACACGCGTCAACTGGAAGAGTACTCGGAGGACGTAGGCGGCTCCTCCGACTTCGAGAGCGCCGCGGAATCCGAAATCTCCACCACCGATAGACAGTTCTCCGATCTGGACAGCATCGAGGAATTAACGGACGCCGAGATCCGACTGCAGGAGACGATCAACGCGATAAAGGAAAAAATATCGGACTCTGAGTCCGAAGAGACCGGAAACGAGTACAGCGACGTGGAGAGCCCGAGAGACTCTGACTCTAGCGGTGCTCTCGTCGAAAGGATCATGGATTCTAATGGCGTTCAGATAGACGATTCGTCTTTGGAGGAAGCGGAACCGTCGGAGGACGAGGAGATCGATGGGACATCATCCGACGACGATGTAACTTTGAAGGCTGACCATGTTAACTCCAAACTGATCCAAAAAGAGACTGACCAACGAACGAAACGGTTAGCCGATGCTGCTAAAAACGGTTGTTCAACGAATTCGACGAACACCGTAAAACAGAGAAAGTTTGTAGAGCCTACGATCAACTCGAATAAGACAAATTCTAATGACACGATGGAAGAAAAGTTTGCGAGATTTAAAAAGAGGATCGAGACGAACGACGTGGAGATTGAACGCAAATCGGCATCCAAGACTGGGCTAAAAGTAGGGAAACGCGTGAAAGCGAATCGTAGAGCGAGCACGGGCAGCGAGAAGGGGGTGGACCAGGGAGGGATACCGAGGAAACGGTTCTCCCTGGTAGCCAGTTGTATCCGTCGGTTCGAGGGCGAAGAAAATACGGAAAGGGAATACGTGGATAGTAGAAGCGACTACACGAGGACAGGGGGATCTCCTAAAACGGAGAGGGAGGTCAGTAAACGTCAGTTGTCAGACTCTCACTGTGTCGGCCCTAGCCCATGACAGGCCAATGTCTACAAACAGCTCGAAACGTACGAAACCAGAGATCGGGGATCTCGTTCCGAGATCTGGTTCCCTAAACCTTTTTTTAACCATCTTTTCACCGTAGCTTGTTAGAGTGTTTTCATAGGCCTTGTACCGGGGGTAAGTACCTCTTTTCTTCTTGTCGTGGCTAATCTTGCTGTTGCGGTGCTATTACAATTCGAGCCGTGGATCACGGAATGCTGGAAAGCATGCTTCGAGGTTTCCACGTGATCCAGGATTCGTGACGATGAAGCAGCTCGGTTGGAATGTTCGAGGCTGAACTTCTACATTAGAAATTAAAATTCATCGTTGCGATGCGTCGCCGCCTATTAACCCATTATTATTTCTTAACATTTCAAAATATTTCTAGCATAATCGAGCCTGCAATCCTTCTTCGGGTCATACTTAACAAATCGATTAACCTTCTTTCTGGTCAGTCGATGTTGCTGTCGAAATTTCAAGAGCTCGTTTCTAGACGTTGGTGTAGTCTTTTCTATCGTTCCTTTGCATGCTATCCAATTTTCGCGTTGCTGGCTGTACAGTGTACATCTGTCTCTTCTAAAGTCACAAGCGATCATAATTTCATTCATCATATTCATCATTTCACGAACAATCATAATTCAATGAACATGAACAATTAATAATTAATCATTCGTCGTTCTTTCTTGAGGATCTTCGATACCGAAAGTGTGCGTACTCGTTCTAGTTCCCGATGTGATTCAGATCTTTAATTTGCGTCTGATTGTACGTTGAGAAGCGTTATCTTGAATTCACAGAGAATAGCTCGTCGTCTATTGGCCGAGGGTAAAGCGTCGAACTACGACGAAGCGGAGGTCGCTGCCAGCTTGTTGGCACTAAAGTTTGGGGACGCGGAGGCTCTTCACGCAGCGAAGGAATGTTCCAGCGTGGAAGCGGCGCTCGCATTTTTGCAGCAAGAGTGCGAGCTTTGCACTGGACGTTTCGCGATGAATCAGGTGAAGAGAGTCGCACGATTATCCAACTTAATACAGAAATAAAGAGATCTGATCGCGAGTTCCACTCCTAGATGACATCCATGCTGAAATGCACCCACCGGTGTTGTAACGAGTGCGCGAAGAACTACTTCACGATCCAAATCAGCGATAGAAATATCACGGACGCGGTTTGTCCGTTCTGCAAGGAACCGGAGTTAAGGGACGCCAACGAGGACGAAGTTCTAGAGTACTTCAGCAACCTGGACATCCAGTTAAAGACGCTTCTCGATCCACCGATTCACGAGCTTTTCCAAAGAAAGCTGAGAGACAGAACGCTGATGCAGGATCCCAATTTCAAGTGGTGCATTCAGGTACCGTTCCCTACTTGGGTAGAATTTCATTTCACCCAGCAGGTATAATGATCGAGTCGAAAATAAATCGATAAAAAAAGAAAAAAAGAAAAAATCTTTCAGTGTTCGAGCGGATTTTACGCGGATCCAGATCACAAGCGGCTGATCTGTCCCGATTGCCGATCGGTTACCTGTGCATTTTGCCGGAGACCGGTAAGTGCAGCTGTTGAAAATTGCGCGGAAATTAAACCCGCGATTACGCAATACACAGCAAACAGCATAAACATCGTCTGAAACAGCGGTTTCATTTTCAGTGGGAGAAACAGCACGAAGGAATTACGTGCGAACAATTTGCCGCTTGGAAAGACGAGAACGACCCGGATAACCAGGCCGCGGGCTTAGCCCAACACCTGGCAGATTATGGCATAGACTGTCCGCAGTGCAAATTTCGGTATTCGTTGTCTCGGGGAGGTAAGATCTTAAAGTTATCTTTCTTAACGTTCACTTGCGTAAATTCTTCAAAAATCTCTCGCTAACGATCCAATCATTTATTTTCCCACGCGACGCGATATCAAGCCGTTTTCTTCGTTACAACCTCTTTCTGTGGTCCTACATTGAAAATTTCAAACATACGTTTTATAGATCCGTATCGATTGTACATACATATTCTGTGAATAATTTCATTGGAAAATCGGTCAACGTTGCAATCAGCTGCAAACGTTTCACGAACGATATTCGGCGCAGGTTGTATGCATTTCACGTGCAGCCAGTGCAAGTACGAATTCTGCTGCGGCTGCGGCAAGGCGTTCCTGATGGGAGCGAAATGCACGGTCAGCCTGTACTGCGCGAAATTGGGCCTGCACGCTCATCATCCGCGGAACTGTCTCTTCTATCTGCGCGATAAGGAGCCCGCGCAGTTGCAGCAGTTGTTGAGAGACAATGGAATCGAGTACGACACAGAGGGTCCGGCCGGGGAGCGCAAGTGCAAAGTGCAGTTGCAGAAAGAAACTCCCACCGGTGTTGTGGACGCGGTGTGCAATTCAGACGTCGTTGAGGGACACGCCGGTTTGTGCAGGTAATACCTTCCACTCCAGCCCGGAACAACTTTGCACCTAGTTGCCTTTATCAAAGGCGGTCTCGGTCTCTCTCTCTCTCTCTCTCTCTCTCTCTCTCTCTCTCTCTCTCTCTCTCTCTCTCTCTCTCTCTCTCTCTCTCCGACGGTACAATAATGTTACAATTAAAGAGATTACAAAAATTGCTGGCTCTATAATTACTACGATATTGAAACGGCGCAGACTTTACGAAAGAAACACGCGTAACGAGCCACTTAGGTATAGACAGACTAGTATTTTGCTATCTTTAGAACCACTCTGTATACGTTTTCTCTTTCTCCGAAAGATACTTTTAAACCTCGAGCAAAGAACTTGTACAGGTTTCGCCGTTTCGGATGTATAAGCCGCGTTTTTTCGACAACTATCACAACGTTACGCCAGCATCAGACTGTGCACTTGATAAAACTTGGTAGCTTTTTTGAGAGGACGCGGCCGACAGTAGTTCGCGAGAGCTTGAATTCTTTAAAAAGAAAATTGTACCTGCACCGAAGGTTGAAAGTGTGTCCCTTCCCTCGACACACCTTCACGATCATCTCAGTTGTATCCTAACGTAGCCTTCCGACGTTCAAGGATACATTACGTCGAATACCTAGTCCGAAAGATTCGTAAGACCCAGCTGGAGCCGCTCCCGTTGCTAAACGTGGACGATCTCGAAACGTGCGTGAAACGCGCCGGTTTGAAGTTACCCCCAAACTGGTACGGTCGCGACCCAGACCATTATCGGAAGGACCTCAGCCAGGTAAACGAAAATTCGTGCACGGCACGGCTAAAATTGTGGGTACTTTTCCCCGCAGGCAGCACTACATTGAATACTTGGCGGGCCTGGTACTGAAGGGCAAGCTGGACCCCGTGGCAATCTTTGACTTGAACGATGCCAAGCAAGAGCTGCGCCGCCGGGGAAAAGTTCCCCCTGCGAAGGACCAGGAAATGTCCGAGCGGGATTATCTCGAGGCGTGCATTCAGGTGACTAACAACTCTCCTGTGCCTCCTGGCCCGACACACTGACCGAATTAACAACACGAAATGCATGAAAGTGGACCTCCGCGCATCACTTTCGCAACCGAGAACCCGCGTCCCATCCCGCAGTCTCTAAAAAGTGAAATCGAGTACAGAACAATCCTTTTCTATTCAAAGATTCCTCGCTTGAAAATTAATCGTTCCTTTTTTCTTTTACCTTGGAGAAGAAGTTGCACGAGTTACCCCGTGTGATACCTCGTGATCGCTTGGAAATATTGTATTCAAATTTGTTCCAGGTTGTACGGAAAGAGATTCCATTGGAGTGACGAAAGGACCATCGGAATCAGACATTGTACACGAGACTCTTATGCTCTCTGTGCACCTGTTGTATAGTGTATTTATTTTATCGTACGGACTGCGACGTAGAAACCTATTTACAATTAAAGTGAAAAAAACAGATGTAACGTTGTGTGATATTTAATGTAAAGGAGCAAAAGCCGTTTTTCAAGATAAACCACAGGTGTGCGTTAGAGGAATTATAATAAAAGGATACCAAGCTTTTTGTAAATGAAACGGATACGATATTTTGTATGCTATAAGTAACAGTTTATAGTGGTCATGATGTTTTATAAAATATTTTAATAAATCGTCAGCAGAGCTCTGTTAAAAAACTGTGCAGACTTTTTCTTTTGCGAGGCGTTGTACCGTGATTTACAATATCTTTCAATCGATTTATATTTAATTTCTTTACTTTCCCAGTCGGTGTTATAAAATTTCTGACGCTTTGTATTTTCTTAATAGGCGTTTCTTTCGATTCTACCGTACTAGTATCCGTACTCGAATTTAAAATTCCAGAAAGATTTAAACCAGCAGTTTTATCCTTGGACTTCTTCTTTTTACGTTTCTGCGACGCTTGAATGTCTTCCACATTAAACGTTGGCATTTTCTCCCTCGGTGGTTTATCAAAAGGTATCTTAGTACTTTGTAAACATACAGAACATTTGAATACTAGTTGATTCATTCTACTTTTTATACACTTCTGCGCTAAACTTTTATGAAATTTAGATATAGGCTTCTCGTTCTTATCCATCGAGCGCATAACCTTTCTAATTGATCTGGAGATTGGCTTGCCTTCCGATATCCTGACTCTATGGTTTATCGTACTCCAAAGTGATCCGCAATAAGGACACATCGCCGAAGGACCAAAATTTTGCAATGGCATTTGCATCCCTTGGCCGATTCTTCTACATTTTTGTCTAAAGTAATAACATCAAGTACAAAAATGTCAATAACTTATTGATTCAAGCATGTGGACATTTCTCATGAACAATTAATCTGTGAAGCTTACATGTAGAATGTTTGCAAATATGCACTCTGAGGACAATTCAATTTCGTAATAAATTGATTGAAATTCCACAAGTGCGTCATCCTCTCCATATTAGAAGACGCTGGTACATATATCTCAAGAAAATATATGAAATTCCTGTTTCTGTTTCCACAAGATATTCGTGCGAATGTACCTAAATATGTACATATTTATATACGATGTGTAAGTATACGAGCAGAAATATACGAGTCACAGATTTATCTAAATACCTACATATGTAAATCACGAAGATACTAAATAATTCAAATGATTCGTATTTAAATCACCGATTCGATCTCTCAGAGTAGAAGAAAGAAACCATAGTATCGGTATCTCTTCTAATTACTCATTGATCCGATTCATGAAAACAAACCGGTGACTCATCCATCTGAATCCTCTCCAGTCTCCAGTCTCCAGTCCTCTCTGGTAGAACACACTACTCGACACTCTCGCGAGTAGAAATGATCGTGTGATGGTGATGTGAAGCGGTGATGTGTGTTCGAGGGAGCTGTTGATAAAACTGCTACTATACATATATCCCCCATTCACCGATTACACAGATTCACATTAAAGAATTGTCGATTTTTTCGATATCATATAAAAACTCAACGGAATCATTGTTTGCACCGTCTCGGGCGGAAAAAATAGAGTGAAAAAGAATAATCTGAAAATATGATCACGCCAGAAACATCACTAATCTATTGAATAACATATATGTACATATACATAGTATAAGTAGTATAACAGTGGATAACAGTGCAGCCAACGTGCGGCAACGTTCGAGCGTCTGTAGAATTCCTAAACATTCCTAAACCAATCTGCCGGAGGTCGTCAATGTTTTATACAGCTTGTATCCGCTTCGCGAAACGGTCGCTGCTCTAGAAACAGACAGAACCGTGGAGGGTGTCAGAAAAATTTGTATTTTGTCATCCTTGTCATCGGAGCACCGGGAGTACTGTCAAACACCACTTTAAATAAATTGTTGGGCGATTAACGGCTCAACATGGTAGAGCGCAAGGAGGGCGAGCGACAGCCATTATTAAAAAAGGAATATGATAATTACAGTTCACATAGCAGTGAGTTTCTAGGTAAATAATAGCTTCTAGGTCGGACTGTATTGACTAAATTGTTTAATCGGATTGCTTGTTTATAACATCTTGCAGATGAAAGCCAGGTGACTATTAACACAGTCTCCCCGATTGGTCCCGATGAACTACCTCCGCCGTACGAATCGCTTCCTGGAGGTTGTCTGCCTATGGTTACGTGTAGAGTTTGTCAGGCGATGATAGATATATCTGGTAAAAGAGATCAACACGTTGTAAAATGTTGTCAGTGCAACGAAGCTACCGTACGTTCAAGAATCATTTTTCCCGGTGCTGTGAAAGCTGCATACAAAAACTAACACCGTTAATTATTTTCTTTGTAGCCCATAAGGAACGCACCGCCTGGAAAGAAATATGTTCGTTGCCCCTGTAATTGTTTATTAATATGTAAAAGCTCCTCGCAACGTATCGCGTGTCCAAGGCCAAATTGTAAACGTATTATTAATCTCGCTCCAAGTCCAATTACACCGCCTGTTCTATGTTTGCCTGGAATGTGTAGAGTATGCTGTGCTCACTGTCACGACACGTTCTTGGTAAGTAGCTTACGTAAATACAACGTCTATCTGGATTTTAATGTATATTCTGCTCCTTAGTTTAACACGTTAACTAACGCATTGGCTCGATGTCCACATTGCCGAAAAATATCTTCTGTTGGTCCAGACTTTGCTAGAGGTCGTGCTATTGCATTCTTAATCGCTGGAATAATAGCTTTAATAATCGCGTTAGCTGTGACTGTAAGTAGATTCTCCAATTAATACTCGAAACAAATAAATTATTAATTCTATCAATTATTAATTTTACGCTACAGAACGAATTCAATTGTTGCTATGTTTTCTGCAGGTTGGGACAAATGTGTATGCTAGAACTCGTGGTGGAATTTATGTAGTCTATGTCGGTAAGTATTATAAACGGTTTCCAAATTGAAAAATAACAACGGTGAATAAAGTCTAGACACAAATGTATTGCATTTCAGGTGCATTTTTATTGGCACTTTTGTGTCTTGGACGCAGCATTTATTATTTCACAATGAAAATTAGTTTGATAGAAGGCCCTATGTAGTCCTCTAAATGACAATCAACAGCTAATACTTTGAAACCGATTCCTCTAACATCTATGTTATAATAATATATTTAGATCAAATGTTTATAGTAATGACAACAAAAAAAAAATGAAACATGTAAGTCCTGCTAGAATTTAACTGGTAGATGTAAACATTCTTACACGTGTACATGCGAGATTGTATTGTAATAACCACTCAGTTACAAACATCCTCGCATACGCGTATGCAGATGTACGTGTTGTGGACGAAGAGAATGTGTGTCCGGTATACGACACTTTCTCATATAAGGTAATCTACCTAGAGTTGCTAGATGAAAGTCGGGGTGTTCATTTTAAACAAAAAGGATTGTTCCTCTGCACTATTATGTATAAAAGCACAGGACCAATGCAACAGCCCCATGAACTTGTTTTCATATTTGAAGTAAAATATACTATATTATACATATATGCTTTCTACATCTACAGTAAACATATAAAATGCACATAGGTATAAACGTAAGTAAAGAAAAGAAACATTCTCGCATGAATATTATTCCAGTCATAAACAGCTATACATACAGCTACATAAATTACGAATACAGCTATATATTGCGTTTCTATCACTGTACTTGCATCGTCGCTAAAGAACCTTTTATAAATCAGTATCACTTAAAAGTCATTTTTGGATCGATGTATTATTTGACATGCAAGTAAAATTATATATAAAATACAGATATTGAATGTTATCTTGTATTTTATTACCAGACACGATTGCATAATCCATCTTATTTTATTGTTTCCTTCCTTAAAATCGCGCAACTATATATATATATATATATATATAAACAAAATAATTGTACTAAATTATAATTATTTATATAAATAATTATAAGAATATTTTAAATATGTACCCTTTGTGTCTACTACAAAAACTCTTTTCGCATCGATTCACATCGATTCTCAGATTTCGATTAAATCGATCCTGAATCGACTAGGACTAGAGAATTGATTCTCACATTTCGATTCTGAATCGACTAGAGAATCGATTCGTCGAGGTGAATCGAAATATCCCTACTATGCATTGTACATTGCATGCATATGCATATGCATGTGTAAGTAACTAGTGCGTATATGTACTTACGTAGATACGTAGCAGCGGAGAGTACAGCAAGAGCAAGTAACAGACAGTATACACTTTACTAAACAAGCATAATGAAATAAATGAGTGGTTTTATCCAGATATAACATAATGGGAAGTCCAGCGCTAATTATTTCCTAAGAATCTAGCAGAATCTAGCATCGTTACCGGACACACGTATTAAGAGAATAATTAATCCATGAAAAATAATATTTTCTATGCGCACTGAAAAGCAGTTTATATTTTTATTGTGCAAAGAAACAACATGTCCGCTATCTTGTTTGGCGTCCGAATCAATTTTTTATTTATCACATATCGCAGTGTAAATGCGAGATGATGCGATGAGACCTTCAATTTTTGTGACAATGCACTGCACCGCGATACATACCTTCAGATTTTGTATGTGAACAATGACGGAGCCGGAACTTTGCCGGCTCTGCGCCGAGACCAAAGAAAACTTTATTGGAATTTATGATGCCGAAGGACAAAAATTAGCTATAGATGCTAAAATAGCCAAGTGTTTGCAAATTCAGGTAAGAATATTCGTATTCTTCGAAAGTCTCTTTTTAACGTGATCGATTTGGTATTCTGAGGAAATTCTGTCTGTCATTCTCATAGCTATTTCATTAATTACAATAACTCGAATTTAGACAGACGCCGAGATTCTGGTTCTACTTATTGGTTTATTACGTGCATACAATTCACAGTGCAACTTCCTTTTATAGGTACATGTCATGTTTAAGGCAACGCTTTTTACAGGTATTGATAACCGACGGATTGCCGCTTACAGTTTGCATAGACTGTTGTATATTATTGAATCAGTGCAATGAGTTTTTCGAGAAAACCAACCAGGCACAAACATCTCTCAGGCAATTACTTATAAATACTAAGTCTGAACCTCAGTCATTAGAAACGAACATAGATTACATTGAAAAAGCTGACGCGTTCCCAAAAGAGGAGGAAGAAACTGGAGACACTGTCGCAGAATGTCAGCTGTCAAATAATTACATTCACGAATCGAATGTTTCACAGAACTATTTTATCGAGGAAGCTAAAAGTATTAATCAAAAAAAATATGAGGTCAAGCAATCGGAGAGCAATGCGAAAGAAAAAAAATGTAAAATACAAATGAAGAAAACATCGCCGAAACAGACAAAAAGAAAGCTGAAACGGAAAAGCCAGAATGAGAAATTGGACGAGACACACCTATATATAAATTCTGATTTAGAAAAGGAACATAACAGTATGAATGTAAAAACTAATGTTAAGATTCCTGATAATTATATGACAGGTAAACTATATTCCTAGGATATAATATCAATCTACAGTGATTCCCACTAATATTCGGACACTGTTGAAAAGATTATTACTTTTTTAATATTCGACTGTACGATTTGAACTTTTTTTAGAAGCAAGAACACACAACGTGAAAAACATTTTTGAAAGAAATCGCAAGTTGTCGGAATTGCAGAGAGAATTCTTACATGTTACAAAGTTACAATTTAAAAACTTTCGTAATGCATTCAATCGACACAAATCTACAACACATATTTTTCAAATTTTCGATACAGGCCCACATGGAAAAGTTGTGAAATGCAACTTTTAGTATTTTCTCTACAATTCCGACCAATTGTAATTTCTGAAAAAATTCTTTTTTACATCCTATAGTAAACTAATTGCTCTAGCTTCCCAAAAACAAGTTCAAATCGTATAGTCCAATATAGTCGCTCGAGACAGGTAAAATTCTCGAAAATTTCGGAATTCTCGAACATATCGGAATTCCATAGAATTTTGGATTTTCCAAGCTCGTTTGGGTTCTCAAATCATTTTCTCGGGAATAATCCTGGAAATTTTCGAGAACCTTTCATGGATTAGATGAAAATGACTTGTGAAACACTTATTCTTGGCAAATCTAACTAATTGAATTGCAAGAAATTTCTCTTATTGATATTAATAATGTTCAATATTGATATTAAATTGTAAACGCGTAAATCGTAAATTTTACAATGCGTACTTAAATTGATCGGAGTACGCTGTTACGTATATAGGTACAGATTCAGATTTGGAGATCATCGAATCGCATACATCGGAAGCATTAAAATTTGGACATAAAAGAGGAGACAGTATGGATAGGTACCCTTGGCTTTGCACAGACTGTAACGACAAACTGCCAAGCTTAGAAGGATTAGAGGTACATCACGAGACAGTTCACAATCAACAAGCGAAATACATGTGTGTTTTATGCTGTAAAGTTTATGATAAATATTATGGTTTCCTTACACATGTCAAACGACATAAAAATAAAGCAAAATTCAGGTAAATATAATTTTGTTTTTTTAACTGAAACACGTGACTACTTATTATTTTGTATAGCTTGTTAACATACAATACATTTTCATATATAATATATACGGTGCACATATATACGCATGTATGTATGTATATATGTATGTATATGTATATATACTTAGTTGCGAAGATTGTGGGAAATCATTTGTACATAAAAAAGTATTAGATTCTCACAAAGCAATTCATAGTGAAGAACGGCCTCATGTATGTCAAACTTGTGGAAAGGCATTTAGACAACAAAGTGCTTTGTACATCCATAGTCGATGCCATTTGCCGGATACAATGAAGAATAGATTTCCATGCGATCAATGCGACAAAAGGTAATTTCAAATTGAACGCCATAAATCTCGAATGTTTACGATATCAGGTGTTTTACCGAATCTCCGACACATTATGTTTTCTCGGATATTAAAGGATTACAACAACTTTTCCAGATTTTCAACAAAGCCAAACTTAGTTACGCACAAACGAATTCATTCGGGCGTTCGGAATTTCACGTGCGATCAATGTGGTAAAAGTTTTATTCAGAAAGGAAATTTGGAGGCACATTTTTTAACGCATTCAGCAGACAAGCCTTACAGTTGCACTCAGTGTTCAAAAGCGTACGCTTATATTTTATAACGAAATATAGATTATAGTTTTCTGTATTTTTTAATGTTAATATTATAATGACACAGTCAAATACAAATTTGCAGCTTTAAAACTCCATTGCAATTGAAGAAACACGAAACAGTTCATACTGGAGCTAAGCCGCATCAGTGTGCTGTGTGCGGAAGAACTTTTCGAGAAAAAGGTACATTAAGGGAGCATCATAGAATACATACTGGAGCGATGCCGTTTACATGCGAATTTTGTGGTAAATGTTTTCGCTTCAAAGGCATATTAACTGTAAGTTATTTGAATATTTTCATTCGTATTATACAGGGTGTTTTGTTTTCTGGCTATTATTAGCCATCGTTTTTCTTGCAGTAATATTCTTTAAATATTCGAAGAAAATTAAGGGGGAGAAAAGTAATACTGCTTTTTGCAAATAGTTTAATGGCGTATGTAATTTTGTTTCTGTTTGCGCTACTTGTTTTCTTTTTTTAAAAAGAAGGTGAAATGAAATAGTTCAATATTTAAAGTGGAATGCTATATATGTTTTTTTTTTATTCAAATGAAAGCGTACGTCAAGCAAAATTCATTCGTATATGACAGAATGACCTTCAAGGTAATACAACGTCACAAATATGGAACAGGAATGCTCTTTAATAAGTTTTTCCCAATATTTATTATTTGCAAGATAGCTAATACGATGGCTAATAATAGCCGCGACGAGCATCCCGTATATGAAAAACTGATACGCGATATATACCACTTAATGGTTTACTTTAACTTAGACTCATAGAAGACAACATACGGGTGAACGTCCATATAGTTGCCTTGAATGTCAACATCATTTCACAAATTGGCCAAACTACAATAAACATATGAAACGCAGGCATGGCATTAATACATCTCACACGAAACATTTGTCTCAATCTCAACCATCGCAGCAACAATTACATCAACAGCAGCAGCAGCAGCAATCAGAACAACCAGTCCAGTCGAACACATCCGAAGACCCTTTATCTGCTATAACCCATTCAGAATCGTCGACAGTCCAAGTAAACAAATTATTCTCTTATCAAATACTCTGTTTCATGCAAGCTGTTCAATTTGTTCAATTCTCATCGGTAAAGTATATTATTATTGAAACTAGTTTCTTTAGACGGACATTACATACCTACAGTGGGTGTATAAAGTATTCGTACACTGATAAATTTCAAAGGAAACTGTGAAATTGTTGTTTATCAACTATTTCTTCTGGAAACATTGAATATAATTGTCATCATTTGTATGGGTATTGTCATCATTTGGAAAGATTGTAAACTAAATCAGCGAACGATATGCATTATAGTAGTTACTTATGTAGCCTTCTAGCCTTTCTTAAAACTATCAAATTTTATTGAATATTCATTTTAATTGAACACCTTGTATTGTATTTTATATATATCATGTCCTTTATATGTATTTTGGTTATTTTGAATGTTCACAGGTAATACAAGCTGTATCGCATGCGTCAGCATCTCAACCAATCGTTGTACAAACTATTCCAACTACGGCTATTCAAAACTTTCAATCCGACGTAACTGTTACTGCGCCGGATGCTGTATTTCGAGAAAGAAATGCAACATACTTTAATGCGGTGCCGGCTACACTGCAAAATTTTTTACCTCCCAACTTACCATATAATTTTTATAATATATCTAATGTTACGTACCGCGAATGATTTCGTTCGACATAGAAAGGTTTACAGTTTACATTGTGTTATATAAACCAGTTATCGATAACTATAAAGCAAACTATAATTACTTAAACGTACGGATATTTCGAATATATGTAATTCTGTTAAACTGAGTATGATGTGTATATGAACGTAACGAAACGAGAATAATTTACTCGTATAAATTATTTAAATCATTTACTTTTTAACGGTATAGAAATTATATGAACATAGTTATCCGACGAAAACGGTTTTGTTGTAGATAATAAGTGTACAAATGTTTTAACTGTATCCTTTACTTTAATTACGATTATATACTTTAGATATAAATAGGAAATAAAACTCATGATCAAAATAATCCTAATTATATTATACAGTGGTATATAAAAGACTTTTAATCAAATACCGGTACTGTTTTACTTTATTAAAAAAAGGAGATAACAACTTTCATATATATGTAAATTTTCCAAGATGAACTATATATACTTACTATATGCTTCTTACTGTACGAATTACTTTCTATTTAGTTTTATCAAATTTTCTAATAATTTTTATTAAATGTACTTTTATAACATAATTACGTATTAAAGATTACATTATGTGCTAATGTCAAAATTATAATTGTATGTTTAAACCGAAGACAAGGTATGACTATTATTGAAATGAAATGATGGAAAAGTTATAGATATACAGAGTGTCTCAGCCAAAGCAGGCCACCAAAATATCTCATTACAACTTCTTTATGTGGGCCTGTATTGAAAATTTAGAAAATACGTTTTATGGATGATCTGTGTCGATTGTACGCATTGTGGAAGCTTCATCGAAATCGGTTAATGCAGGAAAAAAACGACAGGCATTAAAAGATGTAAGAATCCTTAGATATAACAAAAATCATGAACATCGGTTTCCTTTAACTTTACTTTATTTTACTATTACTTTAACAAACTTTAAATGTTTGTAGCTGATTGCAACGTCGACCGATTTTGCCTAAATTTTCAGAAGATGTTTAATCGACACAAATCTACAAAACGATGTTTTAAATTTTCCACACAAAAAGTTGGCAAGTGCAACTTTTAGTATTTTCTCTACAATTCCAAGAAATTGGAATTTCCGAAAAATTTTTGTTTCACATCCTGTAGTGAACTAGTGAACTAATTGCTCTAGCTTCTTGAAAAGGTTCAAATCGTATTTAGTACAATATGAAAAATTGTTATCGTCCTTTTTTAGAGCGTCCAAAAATTAATCCGAGTCGCTCTATATACGTATGGTGTCTTAAATGTGATATATGATAATCAATCATTTTTAATATTAATTGCGACATACAATTATACACAATTATATACAACTACATAACTTTATGCTATTTTATTACTAAATAAATTAAAGTACATTTATAATAGAACATATTCTAATTAAGGTTTACTAGATGCAAGCTCCTTAATGCGTATAAGTATATCGTCAGACTTTAAGTTTTGTAGAGAAACACACTGCTCTTTTCCGAATTCTGAAATACGTTATGAACATATTAATATAAAATAGAAAATTATTGAATATCACTTGAATTTCTAGATATGAAGTTTGATCGAAACAAATTCCACAGATATCTAATCTGTGTACAAGATTATGTGAAATATTTTTCATAATAATAATTTCATTTACCGTATCGTGCGTATAAAAACGGTTCGGTTGCCGAACATTCTCTAATCAAAATTGGAAACTGTGGATTATTTCTTTTAAGAGGTACATACTGCTGTTGGATAAAATCTCTGAAAAAAAATAGGTTAGGATTTAAACATCATAATTATCAGAAATGTTAATTCTCTAATGATACGAAAATTTAATATTTAGAAATAATATCATTACCTAACACCTTGACTACTCGTAGATGTTTGACACAAAAGAATTCGTAATTCTTTTAAATATGGACCAAGTTTAACGGCAGCCATTTTTTATTACTACACAGTACACACCAGTACACACTGGTACACACTAGTACACAGTGCGTGCGTATGCGTAGCAGCAGCAGAGCGGCCAGAGCCCGGGAAGAATTTTTTTGGTGCGCCTCTGGGCGTTTTCGTTCAACGAAAATCTATTTTTCTCGCTTGCTGTTGCGGATTTTGACTCGAAAATGTTAGATGAAAGATTTCCGCATAAAACGAGTACCAACAAGGCCTATCTAAAAAGTATTTGAAAATTTGAAAAATACTCTCTGCTACTATCGATTTAGTCGATAGTTTCAGTCGATGGTGATGGGCCTATCACCTCATACGCGAAAGAGATGAACACTAAAAGTTTCGCTGCTAGAATTTTGCCTCTGTATATATTTTCCGTAAACTGTGGTTCACTGTGGTTCGTGTCATAGAACTTCGCGTCGTAGATGGGACTACTGATACTGATTTTCATATCGTTTTTTGGGGGGGGTGGCAAAAGTGGGGTGAACAACAGCAAGTGAACAAGTAATATGTTCAGCGGTATACCTAGATTATTTGTAATCATTTGGTTCCTCGATGTGAAATGTGTTACATACATAGAACACAAATATTTTATCAAGTACTGAAACATGCGTTTTATAAGAATGTCTGGCTATAGAAATTTGTGAGGACGTCGTCGTTTGAAGGCTGTTACATGAATAAACGATTATTACTGTGTTTTATACGATTTTGAATTCTTGCAAACAAAGTAAAGTATCCTATACTTATTATGCATGTAGAAGGCTCAGTATCCATTCGTTATTGATTTTCATTCGATATTTTCTTTCATCTTTCAAAAATACAATTCGTTGCCATGTTTAACGTAGAATAATTATTTACGATCAAATTTTATTCATGCATCCCCGTTTACTATTTTAGGTTAATATATCTACAGATGGCAGACAAAGCTATTATGAAGGTATAATTGCACAAATTACTTTTTATGTTGCATCGCTGTAATCTTGGAACGGAAACTATTTTAAATAATAATTATTTTAAATATCTAGCAAATTGCTGAGCAAAAGCTAAAAGCATTTTCTATCGGCACAATGGGTAAAAGACCGTTAAGTAAAAAAGAATTAGAAGAACAACGTAAAAAGGAACAAGAACAAGCTGCAGCTCAAGTACGTAATGTCAGCAACGCTGTGTTCGAGGGAAAGACTTCTATGATTTATAATTCTAAAAACTAATGCTATTTTTCATTTATGTGTACAGGCATTTGAAGAATTCGTAGCGACGTTTCAAGAAACACCTAGTAAAACAACAAGCAAAGTTTGGGTGAAGGCAGGTACCTACGATGCTGGAAAACGACGTGAGTTTATTATACTAATCATAATATTATACTAATCATTCTTTCTATGTATTACTGTTACCACCTATTTATATTACTATATTTCTAAATGACTAAATTTAAAACCTATTTAACAAATAAGAATACGAAAAAGAAGTTTCAATTAGTCTTGTACGATTATATTAATGTTTATTTAACAGAGGAAGATACAAGAGAGAAAGGGAAGCTATACAAACCTCAATCGAAACTATCAGAGTTGGTTGATAGTCGATCGTCAGCTGAACAAGCACAAGAGTATGCAAGATTGCTTGGATCGAATGAACGAAAATTGGACAGATTGGGAAAAAAGAAGAAAGAAGGTGAAAAGAAAAAGAGCAATCTTGAATTATTTAAAGAAGAATTGAAAATGATTCAAGAAGAACGAGAAGAAAGACATAAATACAAAGGAGTAGTGAAAACTGTCATTTCTGCTCAGTCAGAGGATCCAATGATGGCAGCTTTAAAATGTGTTGAAGGTAATTGTTTTTTATAATCTAAGTATGGATATTTAGAACCATATAATCTTAAAAGATGTTTCGACAACGTATAGCATGTATATTCTGTGCGATTAATATGTAATTTCCTAAACTGCTCCTTAGAAATGATCGACTCATCCATCTTGCCATGTGTTTTCTATCGATTCAAATTTTCTTGAAGCTATTTTGCCAGCCTACCAATTGTGTGTAGCATATTGCACGATACAAAAGTTCTCTTTAATCGAAGCGTTGATAAATTTTTATCCGCAAAAAAGTACATATATGTTCTACCAATCAATCTTTGCTTCTGTTTCTAATATATGTGATTAAGTTATTAATATTAGCAACCTTTCTAAAGGTAATTTCTTCTGTTCTTCAATGTATATCAAATTCTGACATTCTATTATTATAAAATATTTTACGAAAGTCAATATCTCTGAGCTATTTACTTTTTAAAATTAACTATTTGAATTTGTTAAAACTTCCGATAGGTATGTCCTCATATCCTGATCCTCGAAAGGCCAACTTACATAACCTTATTGATGATCCCAGACTCCTAGCCCTGATTTACGAGGGTAAAACAATACCCTTTAATTCGTTCCCATCGTTTCTTTTTATAAATATGTGACCGACATACATGACAAATCCAAAGAACTTGTCTTTTACAGATGGATCATTTGATAATGGCGATCCTAACACCACAAACTTGTATTTGGGAAATTTGAATCCAAAGGTATACTTTTCTGTTATAACTAATTAATGTGTTGTATGTGTTTTCTTTCTGATATATTACGATTCTTTGAATATCTTTTTAATATGCCCTCTTAATTTTCTTCTCTGGACCAAAGTACGGTGTTATTTGTTTCATTATATTGAAATGATAATTAAATTTCTACGGATACTGCGATACATGTAGTAAATCATGGAGTGATTGTTAGAAATAGTTATTATTCGTATATATATATAGATATATATGTTATATATACTAAATAAAGTAATTTATATTAATCACATATGTAATAGATTACAGAGCAGCAACTAATGGAAATATTTGGAAAGTATGGACCATTGGCTAGTATTAAGATTATGTGGCCACGTAGCGACGAAGAAAAAGCTAGACAAAGAAACTGTGGATTTGTTGCTTTTATGAGTCGCAAAGATGGAGAACGTGCTTTAAAAAATCTGAATGGTAAGAGAATTTTTTAGGTCTACAGTTCCTCCGTTGTTATGAAAATAAAGGTTGATGTGATTTTATAAATATTTTGTTTTCATTAAAAGCGAGCTACTACTTATCGATTCATTAATCTTTCTCTTATTTTTATTGTGTTATAGGTCGTGATATAATGCAGTATGAGATGAAATTAGGTTGGGGCAAGAGTGTACCAATTCCACCTTACCCTATTTATATTCCACCTGCTTTAATGGAAATCACGCAACCACCACCTCCATCTGGTCTTCCATTCAATGCTCAACCGCATCGTCGGGACAGACATAAGGTATATGAACTAAACGTAAACGTGCATGCAGGCAGGGACTTTTACCGAAATATAAAATATCGATACGATGTCATACCGGTATTTATCGGTAATTTTTTCGGTTTCCTTATTTCATTGTAATTTCCGAAATATTTTTAAGCGGAACACTTTTAGAACCAGCATTATTTTTAGCAAATACCGAAACTGATATGCAGTACCATAATTCCTATGAAATTTATGTTTATGACGATCAGGGGTGTGCGAGAACCCGAAATATCAGGTCGGGCCGGGTCGGGTCGGGTCGGGTCGGGTCGGGTCGGGTTGGAAATATCGGGAACACGAAATTTTTTATATACTACCGGTATCAGAATCATACCAGCTTCAAGTCCCTGCATGCAGGTTGAGTCACGAGAAACAGAACACCCAAGCAATCCTTGATGGCATTACAAATGGAAGAAAAACTGTAAGACAAATGTTGTACCTTTGCAGGTTTGAATCTTTTCAAGATTGTTCAAAGATCACTGATGCCTTTCAAATGCACTAGATTTTCTTTTTCTCTTAAATAATGCATAATTCCTATACATACTAGTATTATTTTCTTTGACCGGAAGTAGCCTTTTTAATCCAATGTAATCTCAAGATTATAGTATACTAGGTCGTTGAACTCGTCTCGATATATCTACCCTGCAAAAATAAATTATATAGCGGCCTTAAAACACATCGACGGACCTTTAAATAATTGTGAGAACAAGATTAAACAAAGAATTTGTTTACAGCACCATATTTGCCTCGTGTAACAGTACAATTTTCGTCTTGAATGTTTTCCTTTATCCTAAAAACCAACAGAGATATTGAAAGCTCTCTTTCTTGTAACTTGCCCAGTCTATATATTATTATTAATTTCAGCTTGACAGTTATTACGAACTGCAGTTGATTTACAATACATTATGATATTACCTTACAATGTCAGTTTTAATTATTCTGCTATTTACTTATATTCATCCCTTTACGTTTACTTATTCATATTCTTTCCTTGAGATTTTTGTTAATTTTTCTGTTAGCTCTGTTGCGTGTTAGTATGTTTTATATTTTCACTTGTTAGTTGCTAACATTTTAAAATATAAGCCTCGTATTGAATCCTCTAGCCTACTTAAGTATACTTGTACTATTATTAGTACATTCGTGTATAAGTAATATTATCATTTCTAAATATGATATCAGGTACCTCGTATTCGCAACCTTCAGACAACAGATCCTCAAGAAAAGGAAAACTTTGAAAAGGTAACATTATTTCCTCTTAATAAAATAATGTTTCTATTTCAGTGTAAAGAGCTTTATCGCAATAAACCTTTAGACGGGCATTTTATCTTGAAATTAATGGTTTTAATACTTTTAATCAATATATTTAACGAACACTACCTTTATCATAGTATTTCATATTTTTAAAAGAATTGATAATAAAAATGAATTGAAACAATTCCGATGGTTATTAATAACTCCAGCGAATATTATAAACCAGTCAACATTCATATTTTGATTTATCCTAGAAAAATTTAATCTTTAAAGTAAATTAAAGCATCCCACGCAATCTCATTTTTTAAGTAAATAAATCAAGTACTAGAAAAATAAATACTACATTTTTTATAAGTACTTCGGGGTCAACGCGTGTAATCGTTATTGAATAAAATATAAGAGTAACTGTGAGAAACATTAATTTTATATGACTGTCTTTCATCTTTAATATATAAATATTAACCGTAATCTAAACATTTGCAAAAACAATGGAATTTGTATTATAATTGGCGGGTATCGTACATGGGATGGATTAATTTGAACTGGAACATCCACTCGAGTGTAATTACCGTGCTATAATGGGAATATAATGGAAATTGTCACAGGTTTTGCAGAACGCAGTTGTCAAAGTGGTTATTCCGACAGAAAGGTATATTTTGATTTCAATAATTTGAAACTTACACTTCAAAATATATAGATAATCATCTGTAAAGATAATATTTACCCAACACTTACCCAATATATGACCAATTTTTAACGAAATTCTGTACTGTAGGAATCTAGTTATGTTAATACATAGAATGGTAGAATTTGTAATTCGTGAAGGTCCGATGTTTGAAGCGATGATTATGAATCGAGAACTAAATAATCCGATGTTTAGGTACGTAGAATTTTGATTTGATCATGATAAAATTTGATAATGTGTGATATACCGTAGTACTTGATTTAATAATAATAAAATTCTAAGCTGTACGGATATCGCTTATATTTTCAGATTTTTATTCGAAAATTATTCTCCCGCACATACTTATTATCGTTGGAAATTGTATTCCATACTACAAGGAGATGGACAGAAAGAATGGCGAACAGAAGATTTTCGAATGTTTAAAGGAGGAAGTGTATGGAGACCCCCACCAATCAATCCGTGGACACAAGGAATGCCTGATGAATTGATTGAGATGGAAGAAAGACAAGAACCTAGAAGAGGTAGTTTGTCGAACAGGTAATGATTCAGATGATACAAAAGAAACATTGATTATATTATTGTACATTACGCTGCCCGAAATTGTTCTAAACCCACCGTGTTGTTCTTAAATTCTCATTATTAATCTGTACCGATGAAAAATTCATGTTTGCCACCGTATTGCAATTAATTTATAAAGAAAGCGTATACGTTTTACAAAATAATTATTTTCACAAATTATTTCAAGAATTTGAATATTAACAAAATACAGTAACAATACATACTCCGGATAGAACGGAGGACCAAAGTTAGTATATTACTTTCAAAATTTCCGCAAAGATGATGGTGACAGTTTTTCGAAATTTCGGGCAGCGTGTGTTATCATTTCCATTGAACAATATTAATATTTGATTGATACAACATTTCATATTTATAGTCAGCGTGATCGATTAGAAGATTTGTTGCGAAACATATCACCCGAAAGAATAAAAGTTGCAGAAGCAATGGTATTTTGTATAGAACACGCAGAAGCGGCAGAAGAGATTTGCGATTGTATTTCAGAATCACTATCGATATTACAAACTCCTGTAAATAAGAAAATTGCGAGATTGTATCTTATATCAGATATATTACATAATTGTGGCGTTAAAGTAAATAATGCTACTATTTATCGAAAAGCGTAAGTTATAATTAATTAAAAATATAGGACAGTCTTATTAGTACGATTTGACTGATTACATAGGTATTAGTATTGTATTACCATTACTATATGAATGTAGTTCAGAAATTTAATGTTATGAAACTTGCTTATAATATAGGTTTGAAACCCGATTATTGGATATATTTAGTGAAGTTCATCAAGCCTATAAACAATTTGATAGTAGATTAAAAGCAGAAGGATTTAAAGTTCGTGTAATGAGAATGTTTAGAGCATGGGAAGATTGGGCAGTTTATTCACGAGATTTTCTTGTTAAATTACAGAACACTTTTCTAGGTCTTGTGTTGGTAAATTAAATCTTTTTATACGATGATGTTTCTTATTAATGACGATAAAAAAGAGAACAAGAATAACTGTATGTTTTTAGATGGATGAACCTGAACCAGAAAATGATGAAGATATTGACGGCGCACCTTTGTCCGATGTGGATGGAGACGGTGCGGAAGATCTGGATGGGGTACCGTTAGACGGTGCTGCTCTCCTTAAGGGTGCTATGAAACATGGTCTAACTCCACAGACAACCTCTAATTATGATGATATCGATGGCGTTCCTAGTAAGATAGAAATATTTTTCAAATATTTACAATTATCAATTTATAATGATCTTTACTCTAACGATCAACGATCTTATGCTTTATAATATATACGATGGGAGGTCGATTAACAACCAAATCGAGGTCCTACCCTATAGCTCTAATAATTAATAATCATAATTTTACATTAATATATCAATCACCGTTTTACTGTGTATTTACTGCGTATTTATTGCGTACTTACTCTGTATATAATATTTATACGTTTATTTTCAGTGGATGAAGATATCGATGGTGTTCCTATGGACGAAGAAGACTCTTTGAATATTCGAAATAAAGAAGACGATAAGAAACCATCGATTCCTGCTGGTTTTGTGCCATCTCGATGGGAAACTGTAGACCCCGATCAGGTATAGGAATATTATCAAAATTACTATCTTATCTAATGAAAATGTTTTACTCTAGTAATAAAACAAATTGCTCGACACTAGGTAGAAGCGCAAGCTATGACAACTAGTAAATGGGAGGAGTTGGGTCAAAACGATGACTCTAATTCTCAGGATACTAGTATGGATTCCAGGTAACGTACATACAAACAGACGATTTCTACAATTTTTTAATTTAAGTTTAACAATAGATTTCAGTTAAGAATATTCAGTAAGAATATAAAAATTAATTTACAGTGGCAGAGATTATAACGAAGAAAGAAGAACCAGATTGCGCGAAATCGAAGTTAAAATAATGCAATACCAGGATGAATTGGAAAGTGGAAGGAGGACGTTAAAATCTGGTATGACGATTCAAGGACAAGTAGAACATTACAGAAAAAAGCTCATAAGAAAGGTGAGAATTATAAGTGTGACTGACTATTTTTAAAGAGTGTTTATGCTATTATATTTAATGAAATATGTTTTTCTATAGAGCGAAAGAGAAATGAAGGATGCAAAAAGTGAAGAACGGGAAGATGACAGACGAAGAGAAAAGAAACGAAGTACAACTCCAGAATCTCCCAATCATTATAGAGATCGACGACGATCTACGAGTCCATCGACTAAAAGTAACAGATACAGGTAAAAAATATATGTTTTTATAGACAAGTTACAAAAAGACTTTATTAGAAAAGATTATAATGTTCCAAGTTCCGTGTTATCTGAAGTTTATAGATTCAAAATTCATATACCCAGAAAAAGTATATGTATACTGTATACTTTTTAAAAGTCAAATGTACAATATACAAAATAATGCAATTTTGGTCTATTTAATTATGTTTTTTTCACGATTCTATGCTTGATAATATTGGAACGCACGAATGTTTCAAACTTGTCACAATAATATATAGGGCTGCAGGCGGGCTCACAAAATGCGGGCCGAGTTCGAGTCGAGTCGAGCCGGGACTCGATTGTTCAAGCCGAGCCGAGTAACCGCACGAAGCGAACGGTTCGCGGGTATGCGAACTACTCGCACCGATGCGAACTAATTCGAACAATTTTAACCGATTGAGCGAGCCTAGGCGAGTTCTTGCATGGAGTTAACTGCTCTCACGGGACGGATAGTTCGTATCGGTGCGAGTAGTTCGCATACCCGCGAACCTTTCGTTTCGTGCGGTTACTCGACTCGACTCGCCCAATCGAGTCGAACTTAGTTCGACTCGTATTTTGCAGACGTTCGCACAGCCCTAATAATATATAATATTTCTTGTTAGGTCTCGTAGTAGATCACCACGAGGAAAACGTAGATCACGTTCACCGTATAAAAAACGAGTGCCAGTGACTCCATCACCACCACGCATTCGACGGACACCCTCACCTTCCTTTTCATCGAGAACATCTCGTAGATCACCTGGCAACGAACGAAACGACAGAAAAAGAAGAGCAAGATCACCATCGTTATCACCACCGCCTCCTCCACGTGCTTCGAAACATAGAGCCAATAGTCCACCGTCTCCATCTCCACGTAAACATAGACACAAGCATAAGTATTAATTCGTAAGTTATATGATTTTACATTTCTTATATTGTTATATAACAATAAATCAATCCATTAATTCTGTAATGTGTATGTAGGAATTCATACGATTACAGAATGATATTACCATTAATAAAAAATAAAGGAAAAAGAAAAAAAGAAACTTAGTTAATGCAGTCATACTTACGCATTCAATATTGTAAGATATTTTTTTCCGATTCTAAGTATTCTAATACTCTTTCTTTCTCCAAATCCTCTTAAACTATTTTATTTTATATACATCAATTTGTATTTGTGATAATACGATGAATGTGTGAATAAGAAACATAATGGCACAATTCTCAAATATTATGAGAATTCTGCATCCCTATTCTGTATTCTTAGTATGTAATTATTATATATTAAGAGTTATTAAAAAATATGTACAGACGTAAGATTGAAAACATGCTCTTTTTATTCTTGTTTAATATTTTATTTTAATATATGTTTAGAGATATTTTTTTGAAATTGATTTTAAACCAACTTCCCGATTAGTTAGAGACTTGAAAATAGGAACGTTGCTCATAACTGGATGACAATGCAATATTCCAAAAAAAAATTTTTACAAAACTGTGCGTTTAGGAGATAGTAATTAGGAAATCGTAATAAAATTAGACCGGGATTCAAGCCCTGCCTGGGCCTTACTAAATGCGGTCGCAGTGGTAGTACGTCATTGTTTCAGCGATAGCCAATCCGCGCGACAGAGCGTTCCCTACTCCACTACGCGTTCCCACTCCGACTCCGACTCGTACCCACTCCACGGACCACGGACCACGGACCCACGACCCACTTCGCATTCGCATTGATTCGCATATTCGCATCGCAGCACCGCAGAAGCTCAGTCGGTTCAATGTATTTTTCGTGCATGGAGGTAAACAAATAAACAATTTCAACTGTCCGTTGTCCGCTGTCCGCTGTTCGTTCACGCAACCGCTCGCGTTACTCTCCGATATTCACGCGTGTCAACGCGTGTGTATTACAGTGACTTTATTGGTAGTTTGAAACCGGTAATTTTCAGTCAGTGGAGTTAGTGTACAAAGTATTAACATGTACAAGACTAAAAAGCAGAAAATAATTATTTAAATAAAAATAAACTTTTTAAAAATTCCACGTTTCTAAAAAGGACTAAAAAGTATAAAATAATTTTTCCTAGTCCCATTCAAATTCCTAACTTCGTATAGATAGTCCTGAAAAATTTTGATTGTGAATTTTTAATAGCTATGAAAATACTTGTAAATCTTTAATCTAAAATCATTAATACTTTATAAATCTTACAAGTATTTTCATAGCTATTAAAAATTCACAATCAAAAATTTTCAGGACTATCTGTACGAAGTTAGGAATCCGTATATGGGACTAAGAAAAATTATTTTTTACTTTTTTTAGGTCCATTTTTTAAAACGTGGTATTTTTAAAAATTTATTTTTTAAATTCGGTTGTAAATTTTCGAGAAGTTCTTAAATCATTTTTCTATAAATTCAAACATGTACTAGGCTTTTAATACGTATTTTATTAAACAGTTATTAAATACATAAATAGAGTCTATGTAAATACATCCTTTAATAAAATATTTCAACAACATCCATAATCCAAAGATCAATTCCATAACAAAATAAATAATATATATAATATGGATTTATATACGTACATGTGTATGAAGAAGTCAACGGTGGAAATATTTACATATATTTTCACACATGGCATTATAGGTAGAAGCAATGTTATTTCTTTCTTCAATAAATGGAGATATTATATATATATATACGTAATTGCGATGTACGTATACATACTTGTAAAAACATTACACGTGTTATTCCTACCATTAATGGCAGTAAATAATATAAAATCAGAGAAACAATTTGTTATTTTGTTCCTAAAAGGGATAAAAAAAAACATTACGCTTTCACAATACAATCAGATATATAAGTGTAAATAGAGATCTACGAAAAATTGTTATAATTGTCAAAATTATTTCTCAAAATTATGACTAACCTGATAAATGTAACATAATCACTGTCTTTCTCAGTAAAATTAGTTGTTTGATACATTATGCTCCTACATATGCGTTATAGTTTTGTTCTTCATGACATTTTCTATCTTCATGTTATCATTAGCTTTTGATGTAGTTGTAAATTCTGCTACTACTTTTATGGATGCTGTAATGACATATACAGAAGAATTATGCTCAATCAAACATACATATATATACATACGCGTGAACATATATATGTATATACATATTTATGGTAAAAAAGCAAAAAATTCATCGTTTAGTAAAATTTTGTTCGATTAATTGATTATGCAAAAATATTACAGATCCTCCATGCTCGCTAAAGTTTATCAAATTTGTCTATTATCCATATTAGTCATAATTCGTATACAGGTCAATTTTATCTTAATGCAAGATCATTCTTTCATTTTTTTGGTTGAAAACAACAAAAATCATACAAATATATAATTACACAATTATTTATTATTTTTATAATACCAAAAAAGAAAAGGTAACACGAATGTAGAAGTTATATTATACAATATGTTAAAGTCTGTTCTTAAACTTTATACACATATTTTAGAGAAAACGTACATACAGTCTAAAACACTATTATTAGTTACGTTTCCTTTTCGTTACGTTTTTACTCGACACTACTTTCTCTTCTTCCGAGTCTTCTTCGTTTTTTGGTACAATTTGTAATTTTCCGTATTTAGCTTCAAGCTTAGCAATCAGTTCTGAGTCATCATAATGTTCAATTTCACTTTCTTCTTGGTCCTCTTCTTCTTCTCCTTCTTCTTCTTCTTCTTCTTCTTCTTCTTCTTCCTCTGATTCTTTCTTTTGTTTTTTAATTTCTCGTCCAGTTCTTGATTCTTCTTCATGTTCAGAATAATTTTCTGCTTCATTATCACCTTCTTCTTCCTCCTCATCTTCTATCTCCTCTTCTTCATCTACTTCTTCCTCGTCTTCTTCTTCCATCTCCAAATCATCTTCCTCTTCTTCTTCTCTTTCTATCTCAGTCTTTTTACCATCTTGTTTAGGCACTTGTTGTTTAGAAACTGCTATTTCAGAAATTTTCTCCTCTGCAAGTATTTTTTCTTCTCTGTTCTGTTTCTCAGATGTAACTACTTGAGGTTCAATTTGAACTAACGTAACTTCTAAACATCAGAAAAGTATACTATTAATTTAAAATATTTCAGTATCTATTTTAGTAACCCTAAACAATAAAATTAATGGTATGTAAATAACACAAACTTACAAATTACTCTTATTTCTTAAAATACATGTTATTATATTTGTGTAAAAATTTATCAGTTTTCTCTTTTTCTCTAAACACATTGTATTCACCCTTATATTAATATTTATAAATATTAATAAATGCGCTTTCTACAAATGATGTTAGAACATGCAATTCATTTTATAACAATACTAATTGAACATAATATGCTGTTATGTTCACAATAGAAAATATATTCTTGCCATATCTGCATTATATCCAATATTGTTATTACAACATACATCAAATGAATTTTAATTACTCGGATAGAATTCGTTACTTTATATGAAAATTTGAATGATTACATAAATTATTAGAAAAAACATGACACTGTATAAATAATCATTGAAAAATTAGGTGATTAGGAATAATTACTTAATCTTTCAATCCAAAAAGAAAAGGAAAGGGGAAAGTAATTTTTACTATCAGGTCGTTAAGTATGGAAACTTGACAAAGAAAGCGCAAACCTCTTGACATTTATCAAGTTTCGTACTTGACGACCTGATGAATATAATTATGACATAACACTTGAAAAACGTAACTATCACAAAATTTACCATTGTTCCACCGTTTCACAAGGACAAAATGTGCAGCAATAACAAGTGCCACACCAACTCCAAACTTCATCGCCACTGCAATCATTAAACATAATTCTTCATTGACGCTTGAAAATCGTAAAAAAATGTCACAAATATTTGAGTGTTGTAAACATTATGATAGTAATGTTAAATATATTTATATGATATGCTTATATTTGCGAAAACATATGAGAGCACGGAGGATCATAAAAGTATATACACACACACACACATATATATATACATTGGTTTTACATATACAACCATTCTATACATCAGTGTCTCTAAGCATACTTAAAGAAGTATACTCATGTTTGACTTACCATTAATAGATTCCTCTTCTTCTTCTTCTTCTTCTTCTTCTTCTTCATCTTCTTTTTCTAGGTTTTTATCTACATCACTAATATATTCGTCAGGCTCTATACTTTCTACCTAGTACAAAAAATGATTAAAGTCTACTTTATAATTTATATATAAAAGAGTGTGTAAGACACATGAAAAACGAATATATATATATATACACTGCCGCGCAAAAAAAGAAGCAACCAACTATATTTAATAGAAAAGCGTAAAAAATCAAATAAGAACACAGTAAGTTTTAAAGATGGATTGTTTAATTGAACAGTTATTGCGGATTATCTAACAATTTAAATGCAATAAATCAATCGTCGTATATGTAATACAATTTCTACATAAAGATATTGTTTGTCGTCACATCTTGTAATTATACTGGGTGCTTCTTTCTTTTGTACAATAGTATACATACTACAATTTAATGTACTTTATAAAGAAGAAATATTTTGTTTAAATAATATGATTTATAAATTCAATAATTTTGGTGCACAATGTACTCTAGAAAATCAACATATAACATTGTTGAGTATTCAAAACACGTAGTTTGTTATGTTACAGGGCCGGATTAGCCATATAGCAGAACTAGTAGAAGTATCGAATGCTACGGGCTATGCGTTTCTGGGGGCCCCTTTTGTTTGTAAAACTTATGTTTTATTTTTATTTGATTATCATAGAAAAGCTAGGGCCTCCTTGTAACATTTGCTACAGGCCCCATGCTGGCTTAATCCGCCTCTGTTATATTAATACGGAGAATTACACGTATCAATCTTACTAATTTCTTCTGGAATTACTATTTTAATAATGAAATATAATTATAATAGTCTTACCTCTTCTAAGGGTTCAATATTGTCGTCATTAATATCATTAATACCAGGAATATCTACAAATCTTTCAAACACATCCTCGCTTGCGAGGGGGCTTATGACTTCTTCAAATGGACTGTCTGATTCATATAACATATTTTCTTTACTTTCTTCTTCTTTACTAGCATCATAAATCTCTTCTAATATATCAGTATCGTAAAAATTCTGTGGACTAATATTCTCATCTTCTTCAATATCTTTTCTAAGGTTTTCGTCTTCGTATTCTGTTCGCTCATCTAATTCTGTGCTCATATATTCTGTTAGAATTAAAATTTCATAATAATATCTTCAATTGGTATATTTGTTTATATTGCAATGTTTTACATCTGAGTACCTTCTTTATCCAGAGAACCTCTACTTTGTTCTTCATCTGATACATTTTCACTTGCCTCTTCCTCTTGCTTTTCATATTTATTTCTTTCTTCCTCGCTTCCTTCTTGAATTTCTCTATCGTCTTCTTCATTATCTTCCTCAATTTGGTTCTCTTCCTCACTTTGTTGTTCTTCTTCCTCAAGTTCTCCTTCTTCGTCATCATCATTATCATCATTATCTTGTTCTTCGTCATCTTCTTCCTCTTGTTCTTCCTCGTCTTTAGAAGTCTCTGTTTCCGCGGACTCTAAAGCCTCGTCGTGTTCGTCCTCTATATCATCTTTTTCAATTTCTGTACTTTCTTCATGCTCTTCTTCGTCGTGCGATTCGTCGTGTAAGGATAGCGAATCGTCTATCCACCCATCAAAAATGGAAGCCCAACGTGACGACTCTAATGGCGTATCAACTTATAACATGAAATACATATATATATCTTGTATGAATAATCTGGAATCTTAATTGTCGTATCCATATTACACCAAGGTATACTTCAAATTTACTTACTATCCGTAGCACCCCTGTGCTCGAAAATAATTACACCAACTAAGCCAACAAGAGCAGCTAATATAACAAAGAATATAATTCGTGCACACCAATGTCCACCTGTGATACTTTCTTTATAAATATGGATAGTGACGTTGTCTGATAAAGTTTCTGCAGGAGCTCCAATGGTAGGCGCAACCGTAGCACTATCCTCCTCATCTGAGTATAATATAATAGATTGAACAACAAATATTCTATATACGATTGTGAAAATATATTGTGAATATACTTTCATCATCAGGAAATTGTGCATATAAAACATACATATAAACATATAGAAAAATAAGTTTTATCTCATATATTTTGTAACGTATATTATATATCCCATTACTCACATCATTTGAATTTCATGATCTATACTTAATTATAATTGTAAGAAATTATAGAAACATTTACAGAAATTATTTTCCTTATTTCCATGTGTGTGTGTGGTGTGTATATATATATGTTTTATATACCCAAGAATGTCTGTATGTAAATATGACACTTGGAAGTGTTATTAATAAATGTTTTTCTGCATAACCTTTATTTTTGTTAAATATTTGCGAGCTTTGTTGAATTTACGTTTCTCGATTATTCCATACAAAAACATGGAATTTATCACGTGTTGTGCTGTAGAGGAACATATTAAATTTTGTAATTTTTGAAAATGTACAACAAGTATACACGCATCAGAGCAATATGTTTTTGGAATGGATATTATAGGTTGTTCTATTTTTGAAAGCTAAAAGCTAGGCTGATCAAGCTTCTAAGACCCTGTATTTTCTAATTTGAGCAACATTGCCAAATATGTCTTAAAATATCCGAAATGTCACACGTAAAATAATATTTTTGAAAAGTGTATCTAAAGAACGATTATATTAAACATAAAGTGCGTGCGACAGTGTTACTAAATGATATGGAATTGAATTTTCGTAAATATTATATACTGATATTTTGTACAAAAAACATAAATTTAACATGACACACGCGCAATAATAATATAGCTTAACTAAAATAAGAAAGATATAATGTTAAATTAATATGTTACTCTGAATAAAACTGATTTATATTAGTAAATTAGTTGCATAATAAGGCGAAAATGATTGCATTAACATCTTATTATATTACAAAAAAATCAGCATTAATATAATAAAAAAATTTTCATATAACAAGTCTGTAACTTTCGATAAAATTAACTTTTCAAAATTACTTTACATATACATAAATTTTATATATATCAATTATGTAATATTTTATAGCTTGAAACAATAAATCTTGTAATAACGAAGCTGTATCATTTACATATAGCTTTTTACACTGAAATTATATATATATATATATATATATATATATATATATATATATATATATATGTTCAAATATATAGATCGATATATGTGTGTATATATATATTATATATATTATATATCATATATATTATATGATGATATATATGAGAATCAATTTAAAAAATGAAGAACAATCGATATATTTATTTTTTTCTCGTTGTAAGATATGTAACATGTATCACCGAAGCTAAAAATAAAAAAGTAAACATTGCTAAAAATATTTCGAATGTAAGAATCGAAGTTAAAATAATTCTCACACTATTTTCAGTAGTCTGTTTTTACCCTTTTTACGTCTCTTCTCTTTTCGTTTTCTCGCTTGTACATCCCCAGACATCTTCTACGAGGAAAAACGTACGTGTATACTTTCTTCCAAATGAACGATCACAACGGAATTTAAATTTTTAAAACGATCGAACACTGTGCCGCGTCTGCGATAATTTAATTTGTAATGATCTTAACAAGTGTTGACATAATGTGAAAATCCCTAGCGACTTAAATTGATCATTTCCTCCCTCGGTATTCAGTGTTTCTCAAGTTTTTCTTACTTTTACCAAAATTCGAAAAAGCTTGTGTATATTAGTTGTCGAACATAGAACGAATACGTAACATCCGAAGCACTTTAAACTAGAAAAGATAAATCACAAGAATTAAATAGAAATCTCTAACTGTAACACATATATATGTTGAACATTCTCGGTTACAGGCATAATATAGTTGAGGAATTACTAGATTTGAAATATAGTAAATAATAACAGTTTCTATATTAGTAATTCAGTTTGGTACGAGATCACATAAATATTACTGGAGTACAATACTGGAGTCTGTTTAAAATAAAACACAATATTATTTACATATATCTCTTTATTAGAGAAGAAAATATTTTCTCATCGATATACGCTTCATAATAAACATTTTATTAACATTCCGAGTTACAAAATATAAACTTAAATTCAATGTACTAAGAAATATTTACTTTCGATAAGCATATATGTACAACTTTAAAATACATAGTACGTTTAATACAAGACATAGCTCGTTTTTAATTTCAATAAATAATTTACAAAACACATAATTACTTATGAAATTTTTAACTATTAAACATTTAAAAACGCAGTCGTACTCGAAGATTTTTGCCAAAGGAAAACGAGAACTAACTAAATGAACACAATAAAGAAGAATAAAAAAAGTATGATTATAATAATTATTATATAGTGTAATTTCAACGTATATGTATAATACCATTTCTAATCTAGATTAGAATAGTGTACAGAAACTGTATTCAATTATGTAAGAAAACGATTACAGTATTATGTACAATAAAGTATGTATTCGATAGAAGTTTTAAAACGCTATTGCATGATTCAAATATTATAATCCGAAAAGAAATGTTTATTTTACAAAATATGTATAGCTCTCTGGAAAGATATATAACATATAAATTTTCATTATCAATCATTACCAGTAGTATACGTCTAAATTAATCGTATTATAACCAGATTTTACTATAGAAAGAATTGTAAAATACAAGTCTTTATTTTGACATGTGTAAAAATTTGTTTTCGTTTTTAACCATGTATGCAAGTAATTCTTGTGCCCTTACGCCATCTCATGATACTATTATGAACTTTTTATAAATATCAATTTATAATATTCCGATATCTTTACTACTTGAATGCATTACGATCAGAAAAATCAGAATATTAATCCTGTTTTTTTTTTTTTAAATTATCAAGCACGTTTGATCCTGTATACTTTACAACAATAAAGTTAATTCTTATCGAATAAAATTGTAATTACTAGAAAAGACTGATGCGTCAATATCTGTCAAACTATAAAGTTATACTTCAGCTTAAAATTATGTACAATTGTTTGATATTTAAATAATTTAGTAATCCTACACATCTGAGAAATATAATCTATAACTTCGTTAATCTTGATTCTCGTCTTGTGTCTAAGAAGTTAATGGAAAAATTTGATTGTAATCCAATTGTCGATAAAGTATATAATTGCATATACTGTACACATAAAATATATAAATTATGTATTATTTATAATACATTATCAACTACAAACATTTATACACTAATTTTGGAGGGATATTTTAGTATGGCTTGCTATAAATAGAAGTACAACGTTACTTTTCGAGTAGCTAATTATTAGTCATTTAATAGAATAATCGAAATATTACGGAAATATTACTCTTTTATTAAAAATAAATATTATAAAATTTATTTAAAAGATTAACATTACTTATTACTATTTTTTTTTAATTCTGGAAGCATAAATACTTTTACTAATTTGTAGATTGGTTTCACGGCCAAAGAATGTTGAGAAATTATTTATGTAAATTTAAATTTATATTTATATTTTATTCTCTTGGATTCCGTTAAAGAAATTCCCTCTGATTTACTCGAGGAAAAAGATCATTGATGCAAAAATAATGAAATATTCAAGTTTGATTTTACATAAATATGTTATGAAATAATGAGCAAATACTATTGAGTTTATGTCCTTTAAGAGAAAGGTGTCATTGTTCGTATCTAGAATACCTATTTGAGTATGTTAAATGTAGTTTATGAAAGACCAAGTTTTGTGTTACTAAATGCCAATTACATATTTTGGGTACCTATAAAAGTAAATTATACGAAGTTATCACAATTATGTACATTAGTGAATATTGGTTGCAACAAATGAACTATTATCAAGTCCTTTACATTTACATTTAACAAACTGATTAAAGTTAAAATAATATATAATTACGTTGAAGTAGCAGTCTTACTTATTACATTAATAAGATCAAGATCTTATGATACAATTTTCTGGATGAATCGTAGACTTTTATTTTTCGAACTCTGTTCAATGTTGAAAATGTTAAAAACGTTTAATGTTTAATGGATAACGTGATGAAAAAATGTTCACATATGGATCTTTAAGAAGACAGCGATATAAACTCATCATCTCAAGCAATTTTAGGCACTTGTTCAATTCGGAGTAAAAATATTTTTTAAAAAAAGATAAATGCAGTATAAAAGATCATACTTTCCTCTCAAATAATCATGTAATACTTGACAAATATATGAAAAGAAGCAAGACACAGCGAGATGCAGAAACTTTCTTTCGTGCCCCATAAAATTTGACGTACTCTATTACTAAATCACTGGAAAATTGAAAAAATTGCTATATTTAAATACGTTAAAAGTTTTTATACATATTTTACCTGTCGAAATGATATGCAGATATGTATAAAAAGAAATTTGAAAATCATGGTTATAACAGTTTCTATATTGCTACTATATGTATACATATATATATTATACATATATATATATATATATATATATATATATATATATACATATATATATATACATATATGTATAGTATACACACACTTTATAATTCAAATTTTATTTGCAAGAATTGTATAGCACATTTCTGGTGTTTGATTTGAGAATGTAAAAATGATCATGACCAATGTTACATTTTTCTAATATTCAAATACTATCATTAATATACAATGCTTTTTTAGTGTTATTTACAAGGACCTAGCAGTAAATCACCTATGAATAGTACTATTTTACTAATAGCATATCATCAAGTACAAAATGCTATAATTTTATGAAATTATCAAGCAACAATTTAAAATACATTGCGAAGTTATGCACAATCTGCATAATTTTAATTTCCTCATTATTGAGATTACAGATTCAGATTATTAATAATTTATTTTACCACTACAGTTTTATGCACATGTATCTCGAACATCTCGAAAAACAAGATATAAATAAATAAATAGAAAAAAAGATATCTTCATTGAGAAAATATTATATTATATGCAGCGTAATAATGCGAATCAAGAAGTACGTTTGTCTACCTCCTAAAATATTGCTCACAACATGTTTTTTAAGAACTTGTGTTTAATAACGTAGAATTTATGCAATCCAAAACTAACTTTCATAAAGACATGTGCATATATAAATAGAAAATATATGACTCCTTAGATAAGGAGAGTCAATAGTATACTAAACAAAAACAGTTAAACGTCTAATCTTATTACAAAAAAAAAAAAAAAGAATTGTGTAGGTATGTATTTCAAATGTAAAAGACTGTTCGCACATAAATAGCCGTTTCAAAGGATAAAATGTGGTAATGAATTTATACCTTCTATATATCATCGGTTTGTTAATCGTTAGTATTGGAACGCTGAGATTAAATCAGCATTGTAATTTTATGATAAAAATTAATTTAAACGTTAATACGTTATTCCTGATTATGTATGTATGTATGTATGTATGTATGTATGTATGTATGTATGTATGCATGTATGCATGTATGTATGTATGTATGTATGTATGTATGTATGTATGTACGATCTTAAGAATAATTTTCTTACTCGATTAATATTAATCACAAGCAGTGTTAATAACAATAATTATTATTATGCAATATTTTGCAACATGCGATATAACAATTATGCGATATTTAAATAATTATTATGCAACGTTACATTATTGCTTGTGATAATATTTTATATACAGTCTTGGAATGTATAACGAAACTGAAGCAACAGAATATATATATATAGTTTCATTTAAAAGAACTAATGTTATCGTGTTTCAGGATAAACTCATTGCCATACTTATTTCCCGTTAAATCTAGCACCTTTTATATGTATAAAACAGTGATTTACATTTACCATAATTTGAGACACGATGCATGTATAAAGTATATCTAGTCTTCGGATATATTAGTTTAAAAGATATGTTTTTCTATAATTTAAATGAGTTTAAATCTACATTCTTGTTAAAATACAAGTAATGCAAACATATGAAAAAAAAACTTGTTAGGAGAATTCCTAGAAACGTATAATTCTTATTTCGAAACTTTGAACGAGTTATTAATTAATGTTCGTTTAAAAAATTCGAAGATATGTCGTTTCATGTTATCCTTCAATTCTGTCACTGTATATTCAATCAATATCTCGCTATGATCGTAATCGTTGGTCTTTTCGTATTGTATATAATGTACCAGATACATTCTCTCTCGTCATGTGGTCAATACCGTGGAACTGTCCAATCTTCTACTGTTCTCTAAACTTGCAGATTTTTCAAACTTATCTATTCTTAACGTATTATGTAAACTATGATCGTATTTCTTGAGATTGTTTTGGATAGTTTTTATGGAGTCAGTATTGTTTTCGTACCGGCGTAATAAATTGTTTTCGTTCTCATACCTACGATGCATCGAATCAGAATCTAAACATTTTCGAAATGTTTCGTCGTATCGTCGATCCTCTATTCGCCTTGAAAATCCACTTTCATAACAATGCTCTGTCTCTATATAATGTTGATTTAAATTATCCATTTCATAAGTATACTTTGTCAACTGACTCTCGAACCCAGCTCTGGCAGCTAAATGGAGGTAATTGTCGTCACCAATTGGAGCTTGTCTAAAATAGTAGTAATAATGGTAATAATAGTAATAATTTTGCAACGGCGTATGAAACTTGTTACGTTCACTGCGTTCACATATGTTATACTTACTTGCTTCCGTATTTGGTATCGCGAGCTAATCTTCTAAAATAGGCTCTATGCTCGTGTTGTAAAGCATACGCTGCTTCTCTTAATGCAGTCAACGTTTTAAAACAAGAGGGTACATCTTCTATAGGAGATCCACCACCTGATATAACACACATATCACTGGCGCCATAAACAGCTTGACATTCGCACGCGCTCATTAACGTTTCAAGCCTTGGCATGTTCGTAAATATCAGTGAATGTATTCGCTGCAAATCTCGATCTGGATCTAGAACCATGCGTAATCCAGCTTCTGTGCCAGGTGATACCTCGCTACATCCTGGAGCAATTTCAGCCACTGCTTTGCAGCTGTAATTAACATTGATTAATAATTTACATTAATTGAAGATATTTCATATACGTCACAGTAAAGGTAAAACATAATTTAACAAATTTATACGCTTCCTAAGCGAATGCATAAATTTATATACGATTTTAGCAAAGCTATTAACTGAATATAAAGATATTTACTATTCCTAATAAACGTATCTACTTAAAAGCTTAACGTTACAACTATGAATTTTTTAACTACTCTTTTTAACGTGAATAGTCACTTCTGTCGAAGGTTTTAACTTAAAATACCTAACGAATTGTCAGCTTTTAGAAGTTTTTTAATGAATTCGTTCGTACAGTTCAGTTGTTTTGTATGTTGCGCCTCTCTATTTAGATATTATAAGCAAAAATTAAATATATACGTAATCTAAGTCTAAAAAATTTCAATGTTTGCGACTATATTTACTTATGATATTAATATGTGCGCACATATATTTACTCGAATAACACATTTGGTGTATTGTACATTGTGCGATAAAAGAATAACACATACCAAAGCCAATGACCGTTAATGTATGCACTGGGATGGTACTTTTCTAAACGATTATTGTTTGTACGACAAATTTTTGTCAAAATGTCAATCCATTCTTTTTCTTCGACACAGTTGCCAGCTTGAACGTACAATGCTCTTTGCGACTGAATAATTTGAAACATATTTTTCATTTTAAAAGAATTCTCTTGAAGTCTTTCAACGGCTAAAATTTCTTCAAGTGGTATTTTACATAAAGGTTCTTTACCTAAGGAATAGTTGACTATGTAGTATATCGATTAACATCTTCTAATACATTGTTTTCATAGTGCAGTTATATTTATATTTACCTTTCGTTTTAGAATAAGTCAAATCTTGAGTAGTAAGTCTAAAATATCTTTGTTTAAAGTTTTTACGTCCAAATCGCTTTCTGCCTTGTGCTCTTTTAATCATTATTCTGTAATGAAATAAGAAGAACGTTAAACTCGCATATTTCCACACTCGTCGTGTATTTTAATGTAGCAATCATTAAATATCACTACAAACCTCTTATCGCAATCAGCAGTATGCATGAAGAGAAAATATATTCTATTAGGAATATTTTCTATTAATAATACTTGTGTGTGTGTGTGTGTGTGTGCGCGCGCGCATGTGTCAGTAATAATAGTAAAAATTCATTTCACTGAAAGTATAGTGTAATAATCTAACACACAGGATCACAATTTAGTAACGTAAATGTATTATGGTAAACGTTGGAAAATACTTAAAAATATTGTTATTTTCATAGAGATCGTAAGCATAGAAATTAATTTAAGGGAGCATGAAAGCTTTGAATTGGAGAATTTAAATAGAATCAAATGTACATACCCCTCTTTTAACACAACTGGTTGTTCTTGCTGGGCGCTCGGTCGTTGCTTTGTGCTTCCGCTGTTGCTACTAGTCGATATCAGTTCGAGAAACTGTTTAACCGCTTGTATGTGTTTCTCCGTGTAAAATTCTCTAGAAAAATAATCTATGAATAATACATGAAATCTGTTTATTCATAAACGAAATTCTGAAATAATTTTATTTCTGTATACCTATACACACATTCCATGTATTCTTCTTTACAAACACTACCTGCTCCACCCCTACAACTTACTAGATTCCCTAAACTCTGAATAGTTTTTGAAATCAGCGTTAAAGTTCTATTGGTTTGAGAATCCTAAAATGAAAATGACAATACTATTTATTATTACAAAACGTGTTGTTGTCTGTTTGATAATGGAAATGCTCTTACAATTTGCTCGGTTGTAATATCAAATAATCTTGGACCCAATATCGCAGGAGCAAAAAATCGTAGAAAAATAAAACCGCTAATCACTGAATATCTTACTTCCTTATTTTTTGGGAAATGTGTTGTTGCAAGCTCTCTCAAGCACCAAAACATTTCACACATTAAAGGCGGGCATCGTACGCCCGACGTTGTGATAGCAGTGAAAACTCTTTCAACGTATTCCTGTTGATCGGTACACGATAACGTAAACATACAAATTAACTTAAATATAAAATTGCTAAGTAAATAAATAATTTCTTTTATTTTATTCCAACTACCTTTAAATTTGATAAATTCGTTTGAATTGTGTTCGCATCTTTTACTCTTGTTGGGTCTATTTCGCATGGTTTCTTTTCTAAAAAGACTTGCTCCATAGCTGGTCTCAGCGTACTGTGCAGGTAATGAAGGCCAGCTAATCTCATACCTTCGTCCATCATTTTGCTCACTAACGTATTACCACGGAATATCGTTGTTGGATCACTATTAAAAAACCGTATTTCACGATCGGAACAAGAGTAATTCTACACGAAAAATAGAATCGCTCGCAAAACTATTCGAACGCTCTTTTAAAGAAAATAATCTTTTTAAAATATTCACCAACCGATTCACACGACCTCGAAGAGCGTTCGAATACTTTCGCGAGCTACTGTAAGTGAAAAACAGAATCAATAAGTATTTAAGTCAAGTCAAAAGTTAGCGAAATAGTGTGTTCTAATACCGCGAACACATATTTAAAAAATTTGACTTTCTAAAAAACGAAGTCTTTACGAAGATTTAATCTATGATTACGATTATGTTCTTCACTAATTTTAAACATGAAATTTCTATACTTACGTTAATTTCGAAATTTCATGACTAGCTAAAGCTTGCATTACGGAAACCAATTGTCCGTGATGTACTAATACTCTAACCAATGGTTGTGCAGCTTCCATTTTGCTCGCTACAATTTCTCCCAAGATATAAACAGCAGATGATGCGACCGGTTGAACATTAACACTTTGTAATAATAAGTTTCTAAGTCTGTCGTACATTGCTGATGGAAAAACATGATCAGCCGTATAATGTATTTTTAATCTTAGAGATCCTAAACCTGGTAGTACAGCAGATGGTGTGGAAGTGCTTGAGACTTTACTCGGGCGATGTTTTGCTGCTCTAGGTTGTAAAAAGTACCTATTAACAGTAATGATTTTAACAGTAATAATTATCCTTCCATAGATATAACTATTTCATAATGTTTCATAAGTCTACGGAGAAGTAAAATATTTAAAGATTCCGACAAATAAATAATTAATAGACTGGGGATCTTTATGCAAAATAAAAATTGTCTGCAATTTCTCTTGTATTGCAAAACATAGAAACTAGAAACTAAATGAAATGTTATTTCTTCGAGAAATTGTATATTGAATTGTATGTTGAATTGTATGTTGAATTTTCAAAATTTTCCAACAATCTCGAATTTAATCTACTCGATTTTCTTATAAATGCATAAAGATCCACAGTCTAATAGTCAAACTTGTTTTATCAATAATAAGCGTAATAAGTACCATGCAGTTGTTGTACTAGTTGGTTGCTTTTGTAGACCTCTCAATGTAACTCTAACTTCACCAAGAAAAGCTGGTTGTTCTCCCATACCAGGAGATGCATGCCATAAACCTACAACTACTTCACCTACTTCTCCACTTTCAATAGGGTAATGAGAAACATCCTTCTCTTTGGATTCTGGTATTTCTGGCTATGGATAAAATTTCAAAAATGATTGTACAGTTATAATGTAAAACTAAACTTGCAGTCTGATAAAGTTAACAGTTAACGCGTAGCGAAATATACAGTCGGATTTATATATTATATTATATTATATTATGTGTGTGTGTGTGTGTGTGTGTGGTGCAAATTTCATATAAATTGATGGATTTATACTCTCTCTCTCTCACACACACACGCGCGCGCGCGCGCACACACACACACACACACACATTAAATTTAATAATTCGTATAAGCAATTAATGTAAAAAAATGATCGGAATTTACCTCAAAGACAAATGTTTCGTTAAAATATGGGGTCACTGTCTTCTTCTTAGTTTTTGTGCGTTTTATTATTTGTTTACCATTACTATAGATGACCATAACAGTTGCGTATGGATCACAGCCTCCATTTTTAACAGTTAATTCACTACATTCTATCACTCTATAAAAATAATAAGTATGAAAATATTGATTTTTGGACAATTATATGCCGCGCATTTCTTGTTAAATAGAAAACAACTAGAAACGTAAGAGTTTCGTGAGATAACAGAAGGAGATTGTTACTAATTTTTAATTGTCTTTTTCTTTGGAACTATCCAATAAGAAACATCAGAAATCTATATATCAGTCTATAAAGTAATAATATTATCAGATATAATTGAGCTTGAACAGTTTGCGTATTATACCTCACTGTAAGTTTAGATTGAGCATGTCCGATTTGAGGTTGGAGAGCGAGTTCCAGATGTGCTTTGCCTTGAACTTCAGAATCAGCGTCGACTGGCCTCAAAGGAAACCAATGTTCCTTATTGTGATACGTTGTTAAATCCTCCCTTTTTATTGCAACTTTGCCCAGAATTTTATCCTGTTTCAAATGTCTATCTCGATCGTAAACATAAATGCCGAGATAGCGAAATTTCCTAGGTACTTCGAATTGAAATTCTTCTCCGAAAAAGGGGCTACACGGAAATAGTCTTTTGTAAATAAGGCGCGTCGTAAAATTCGACGAAGCATTCTAATATTCTAACATAAAAATATGTATAAATTGATCTTACTTGAGAGTTCTTTCCATTGTCGTTGTTCTAAATATTTCTTCTTGATCAAGGGACAACGCACAATACACGTCTCTTGCACCTGGAGATCCATGACTTCTACTTTGTAGATTTTTTACTTCACCTGAATAGAAATGTATATTATTTGTATTGTTGTAAACGAAAGGATACGAGTTTCGCATACTCCAGTGTAAGTTCCAAATTGAAATCATTCATTTACGGAGTAAATCAATCAAACTTGAGAATATCATCGACAATAAATTCATATTTTAATCATTATTAATTGCAAGCAAAGCTGTTCTCACTGTAATAATTGATTGAACGAACAGTAAATTTCATAGAAATCTTCCTGTATGAAAACTTGTGTAACAAGTTTTTAGAACTATACTCTGTTTCTGACGTTTCTTTTTCCATCTCTATCGTAACATTGACAAAAAGCACATTACAAGTGCAGAATAATGGGACACGTTAGAGAAAAAGTTACATAGGCGAAAATCTGAAGGTAGTAAATGAGAAAGCAACGGATAGTGGATAGCTGTTCGTTGTAAACGCACTGAACACATTTTACTATTTACTATTTACTATTTTTACTATTTAACAACATAATACGATCGCCTTAGCCAGTGTAGTTAAACCGATTGAATGGTAAAACCACATATTCCGAGTAAGGAGAATAAATGCGTGGGAGTCGAAAATGTACGCGTATATGATGATTAAAATTTCGAAAAGATACCACTATATCGTGACCGTGGAACAGATTCGTTGGTCGCGCGGAAGGAAACCTAAAATGCATCGTGGATCGATGCGGAAAAAGGGCCAACAATGCTTTTCGTTTCGGTAGTAAAGTTGAATAATCGTAGGAGACAAATTAGGTGACATATCCCGAGCGAACGGTAGCACGCGAACACGAATGTATCAGTGTTTTTGAAACAACAAAATTCCTGTGGTTCTGGCACAGAGCATACACCTCGGTCAACTTTCACGTTGTCGTTGAACGATATTTCTGACGAGTTTGCGTACCGATTTTAATCCTTAATCTTTCTTCAACGCGAACTAGGCGCGTCTCCTCGGCCATGTTAACTCCATGACACTACTGAGTAACTACACGAACAGAATGCAGGCGGTTCGTTCATTCTGTGAATGGATTCTAGTCAGGGCCGTACTTTTCTCACTCGAGCACCTGTCCTTTATTGTATTTATGAATCAAAAGCTTCGAAAAAATTTCCTATTGTGTAATAACGTATTATTTTGAATCGTGATGCGTCGATTTACAGACACGATCGATTAATAAGGGGACAGTATTATACAGGGGTCTACCTTGTCTATATAATATAATACACAATACACATATAAATAACTGCTACTCGTTAAATAGTATAATTTCAATATCAAATAAGAATATTCAATTAGAATGTGAAATATTTGCAACTCGTAATTATTCTGACAACAATACACATCTGTAACGTCGGTTTTTAATAATATATAGTTAATTATAACTATTCGGTTGGACTTGGGTGCACAACGTTAAATATATAAATAATGTATTACGGTTAAAATGTCATACAGAAATGTACAGTGAAAACATTTTCATATCGTTAACAGACTGTACAAGGAATTAAATCGATAATAACAATTTATGTACTATTAGAATACTTTACTATCTACGCGAATCACTTTATTCAATTTTTAACGACATTTTATTTGTACATATGGAGCAGCGAATTTACGAATTCTAAATTATGTACTGACAACTAGTATAATCACATTTGACGAGGACGTAATAACGTTCTAATCGTTCGTTTCGTTGTTTTCTTCGTGAAAGCACGAAGAAAAATAACGAAAACCCAAGGTGCAGGTGGCTAATGAGTCAACGGTGAGTCTTCGCGGAAATCGAAGTCATCGTAGGATTAATTCATGAATCGGTACGAGCGAGAAGAAAAAATTCAGCTCCGTTGCGGAAGATGTTTATATTCATATAAAAAATTCCGTTTTTCTGGAATTACGTTTGACGCGTTTCCCCGTACGTACAAAACAAGGGCCTCGCGAGGTCCGCGGAGGCCTCGGCCTGTTTGTTGGTCCGTTGATCAGCGTTTTTAGGGATCAGCGTCATAAGAGTACAGATGTAGACTACGGACTACGGACGACGCGACGCGACAGGGCTGTGTGTGTCCAGAATTGCTTCATTGAATTGTACAAATGCTAGTGGCATTGCGATATTCAAGTACGGGATTGTAATGTAGCCAGTATTCGGTATGTAAAGACATCTCCCCGATGAGGTCGATATTTACACACATACAGGATAAAACACCATCGTTCGCGCGTGTTCCCGGTGTTCCCTCTTCTTCTTCTCGTCACGCCGCTCTTTTCGGCCGGTGCCTATACGGTTGTATATTCCGTTCTTATCTCAATGTGTTAAGTTTGCTGCTTGTGGTGGAATGGGAGCAAACCTCTGCGTTGAAACATGTTAGTTAACGACACTCGTGTAAGTGGTGAGCCACTTCCTCATGGCGCAATGGCCCGCTTCCTCTCCTCTGCGCTTCTCTTTGCTCCTCTCCTCACTCTTTGTAGAGCTTGGTAGAGCTCTATAGACCACATCGCCTTCCCCTCCTCCTCCACCTCCTCCCCCCTCTCTACTTCTCTTCCTCTACTCTCGTTCCTTTTTGCTGTCCCTTTCTCTCCCCTTCTTCTTCTTCTTCTTCTTCTTCTTCTTCTTCTTCTTCTTCTTCTTCTTCTTCTTCTTCCTCTTCCCTTTGACTTTCCACGTCGCACAGTGTGACATTTCGATCGTTTAGGGAAATTTCATTCCGAAATTGAAGATTTTTTAAAAATTGCGTATTTACTCTTACCTTGAAAGAAATATCTCCGTAACTCAGAATCGCTATTGTATTTAACTTTAAATCGCATTCGGATAAGAACAAATAAATCTCGAGTGAACTCTTCTGCCTATCCGAATGATGAAACTACAACAAGAATAACGGCGAAAACGGTGACTATTTTTTGAGAATAAAGATCACTAAAACCATTTAGTCTATAAATAGGTTAACACTATTTAATCTATATGATAATACATGAATTATAAAATAAACGTGAGAATCAAACATCGAAACGACCCCTTTTCACCCCTAATCAGGACCATTTATGTTCGAGCTTGCAAGGAAAGGTCACGCACGGCTGTTCTGCTTTAATTTCAATGAAGCATTACAGCCGTGTAGACTGTAAACCACTGTAGACTGTAGACCAACCAGCAATAATAAACACGCATTTATTCAGCTACGGTAATTCCTGATTACGGATTATAATCCTCATATTCTACATATATAGTATATCAATGGGATAACATTTACTCGGCTAGATCGGAAAACTCATATGGATTAACATACACACGAGCTACAAGCGGTTAGAAATTGTGAAAAGTCGTAGTTTTACACGACTTTTGATCAGTTTCTGCCCACAGAATCTTACATCTTTCGATGCGTGTCGTTTTCTTCCTGCATCAACCGATTTCGATGAAATGTTCATCATGTGTACATATAACTAACACAGATCTACAAAACATATATAGTTAAAATTTTCATTAAGGGCGAAATAAAAATAAAGTTTAAAAAAATGCCTTTTCTATTTTTGCATGTAACCTTGTAAAATACAATCGTTTGGAAAATCTTTTCTGCATATCATTTCGTAAACCAATGCTTCTAATTGATTATAAAAATCAAGTCGTTTAGTACAATTGTAATAAAAGTTATTCTATCTTAAAAGGTGTACTAACACTTTGTACACTCACTGTGTATGTACTCTCGGATGCACCGTTTTGCGACTAGAAAAAGCGAGATCGTATTCGAATGCAAATATATATGATTTTGCAACAATCATCTTTCAGTTTTCCCCACGAAAAACGTGTTCTAATACTAGTGCGAGATGTGTCGAGCGAATTGGCTATGATGTGAACCTATTACGGCCAATCCAATGACTTGAAAATTTCTCATTAAGTATTCGTGTTACAGCACATAAAGAATGGAGTTGGACAGTCATTATGTTTGCACTACTTCGCGGTATGTATATTCTTGCGCGATCCTAGATTTTGTTGTGTTCGAGGTCATCCGGAAACCACAATATCGTGCGAACATAAGATTACACTAAGCAATTGATTCGTCGAACGTAGTTTCTTGCTAAATATTCCGTTTTGTCGATCGTAAATAATTAATAGAATTTACATATTTAGGTTATATTGTCGGCGCACGAGTTAGGTTAGGTTAGGCTAGGCTAGGCTAGTCTTGGCTAGGCTTTGTTTTAACATTTGATCGAACCCGTGTGCGCCGACAACATAACCTAAATTCTGTTGTTGCATTTCGTCGACTGAACGTAAGAACTTTTAGTAGGTAACTTGAAATTTGGACATTTTCAGTTATCTACTTTGTATTAAAGAAGAAATCAAGTAGAATTTAATATAAAAACTGGGTAACCTATCAAATAAAGTAATCTACGACATCTAAATATGTAGTGAATCGTAATTTAGTTTAATCATGTAAGAAGTAGGCAACTTCTGTTTTTTTAAAAAGAAAAAGGTTTAAAAATTTTCTTAATCGAAAATTATGTTTTCACATGTATTGCTCCACTTAAAATAAAGAAATATAAACAGATATTGGCATTATGTTTAAAATAACGGTCTCCTTACTATAACCTTAAAACCTTAAAATACTTTTTCATGAATTTCTCGAAAATAAGGAATATCTAGTTCTTATATTCAGCCGGCGATTTGTAATCGTATATCTAATGAAAAGCACGTGAACCAATTGAAAGATCTTTAAAAATCAGCAGAACGTCAATTTGACACGTATATTATTTGGTTTGTATCAAGTTTGATAAAATGATATGGTGGTAGCAATAATCTTTCTTTCCCTTTGACTGACTGAAAAGGAATTATTTATGTTTAGGAAGGAATTATTATAAGTTTGATAAAATGATATGATAGGGTGACTGAGTGAGAAGAAATTATTTCTCAGTCATCGCGTACAGGCACTCCTTTCTGGAATACGGAAGTTCATTTGTTCAATTGCTGGCAATGGCAATACTTCTCAGAGTGAGCAGTTTCACCTTCTTTTACTGGTTCGTAATAAACTGGGCTTCTTCTATCCCACCATAGACAATGAGCTGAACTTTCTTTCGATGTGATTCAGCCTTTGTCACCGTTGGTAGCGGTGTTTCTGGTTTACAGTACCTCTTTTCCTGATGTGGTATTGCATTGTGGTATTTCCGATGTACCGATGTACCGATGTACCGTTTACCGGAAGATCGAAGTAAACCAAATATCCATAATATCAAGTTACGTTAAACTAATTTCCGAGATGCGAAATAATCGCGAATTGCGTTGAATAGTGTAAACGGCAATAATCTCTATAACGTGGTAGAGTAGACCCTCCGAATTAATTAGGGAGCAAAATATGTTCGGATATCGAAATTTTCGGATAATATCAAGTTATAATAAACGGTATGTTCAAGAATATATGCGTTCTATATCTGTTCGGTAACTAATTTATTATCGATATTAGTGAAATATAAATGTACAGTGACTCCTCCCACTAATATTCGGACACTCTTAAAAAGACAATAACTTTTCAATATTCTACTATACGATTTGAACTTTTTTCGGAAGCTAGAGCAATTAGTTTGCTACAGGATGTGAAAAAAATTTTCTCAAAAATTGCAATTGATTGGAAATTTGGAGAAAAAAAAAGAAAATACTGAAAGTTGCATTTTACAATTTTTTTTTATGTGGGCTTATATTGAAAATTAAAAAGTACTTTTTGTAGATCTGTGTGAATTAAACATATTCTGAAGATTTCGTGAAAATTCGGCGACGTTGCAATGAGCTAGAAACGTTTAAAGATGGTAAAAATTGCAGATTATCAGGAATTTCGGCCTGTAACTGCAGTAAATCTAAGGATTCGTACATCTTTCAATGCCTGTCGTTCTCTTCCGCGTCAACCGATTTCGATGAAACTTTCACAGTGCATATAATTGACACAAATCTACAAAACACAGTTTTTCAATTTTCAATATAGGCCCGCATAAAAAGTTGTAAAATGCAATTTTTAGTATGTTTTCTACAATTCCGATCAATGTAATTTTTGACAAAACTTTTTTTTCACATCCTGTAGCAAACTAATTACTCTAGCTTCCCCAAAAAAGTTCAAATCGTATAGTAGAATATTTAAAAATAAGTTATCTACTTTTCCTGAAAATTTAAACGTGAAAGAGGGCGTTTCGTAGCATTTAATTTATCTTTACACAATAGCCGAACTGAAGGTTTTTTGTCCAAAGAAAGGAAAGCATCACAAAGAAATTTTCTGAAGAAACATAATATAATTTCCACGAAACAATTGAAAGTCTGTGAGAAAATCTCATAAGGGTGCAACGAGGTCATCACCTTGTTTCGATAATAGTTCGGTGGGAAGTATTACACCAGGGAGTGCCTCAAATTCACTTTTGTGAAACTAGGACTTAAAACGTCGATGAAATATAACTACAAGAACCATGAAGAATATTTATAAAAGTATACGATAATAAAATTGTTTACTCGTTCGTTTAATTCACGAAATCTGCTGAACAAATTCTTGCACAATTCGAAATCTTTTAAACAAATATAATCATTATATCGAAACTAGTGAAGCCTTATACTATTGTTCAATCCATGAATTACAATACATTATATAATATAAAAAAAGGAGGAAGCAAGGCAAAATCCATAAACGGGGTAATATTATTAGGGTAAAAAAATATTTCTCACAAATCAATCAGATTCTTAATTATTATTTGCACCTTTCAATCTTTTCGTTATAATAAATGAAAAAGATGGATTTTATTTTCGATTATGAAATGTAGCTTCATTTCACAGTGTTTGGAGCGTAATGTAAGAAATTGATAAGAAAACCAAAGTAAGTACCCAGAGTACCCAGTCATCCAGGCCGTCTTTTATACGAGCATGTTTTGAGCCTTGTTGAGGGCTGGTGAGGGCTCATTCTAAAGAGGCAGGTACAGCGCAGCGTGCTGAGCTCATGATAACGGAACCCCTAATTCTAGGGTATTTATCAGTGTTTCCATCCTCTGTGCTAGAATCTGAGTGGGGTTTCGTGATTTTTTTATCGATTTTTTCCCCAACTTTGAACGCTCGTATTATTAGATACTAGCTGCACCCGCGACTTTGTGCATGTGCAATAACAAATCCTGGTTGATTATTATATATAGTAATTAAATTTCCAGTCGCCAAGGTGGTCTCAGATAGAGATAGAGATTTTATTTTTAGACAACAAAATTTAACGAAATTAATTAAAAAGTGATTAGAAAAAATATGTATATTTATTATGATAATGGGTAGGAATAAATTTTTGTGAATCTTAGTGGAAATTTCATCCCAATATCTTGTATGGTTGAGAAGTTATAGTTAGATGCCAGAGTCGACCCCCTTGCCCTTCCGCTGTCGTGACGCTGTACCCTCACCCTCGCCCTCACCCTCACCCTCACCCTCCCGCTTCGGCCGAGACAAATAAAAGATAAATAAAAGCAGGTACGAGGCACACGTCGGCTCTTCACTCAGCGGTCAAAATGTTCCGTCGCGAGTTTTCGACTGATTTCGCTTGATTTCGCTATTGCCAAATATACCGATGTTTCGCGACCTTTTCACGTTTTTTCTACATACAGTCAACATAGGAAAACTACACTCCCTTTACTTAGCGTTTCCTCCTGGAGGGGACAGGGACGTGGTTTTTACCCACAAAAATGCCTGAACTGGCCGAGGCAAACAATACATATATATGTTACCTCGCTGGGGCGCGGCAAACAACGCGTTATCGTATTGCTTGCTTCGCCTGACCGATTCACATTTACTTAGTTCCACTAAATCGTGGATTAATTATTATCTACTACATTCTCTGCTACTACGCTTTCGAAATCGACAAGAAGATTTCATTTTTTTTCTAAATAATGTACGGAAAAAGTAACATAATTTTACATTTACGTTATATATGTATGCAGATATTTTTATGCAAGCTAATCAATTTTAATCGAGATGAAGTAGTTAGGATGACAGTGGGCAAATTCACTCTGAATTAAAAAATCACGATCACAGCGTAAATGAAGTTAAAACTACAACCGTGATCGTGATTCTGCGATCACTGTGATAAATCGCGGTTAATGATTTTTCACGTCATCACTATATATTTATTGCTGTGCTATGTAGCCAACAAAAAGAAAACGTTTTCCATTATGATTATGATTATGATGTTTTAGCATGTTTTAGTGGTAGACCTGCCATCTGTCACCTGCCTGTGAGAACTCCAACTACTAAACCACGGGACACGGGATTACCAGATTACCAGGGATTACCCTGAACGTTGCTGTATACGTGAGAAACACCATGAGAAATTCGGAAATTGCAAATGCTTCAGTATAATATAATGTAATTACACATGTGTGTGTGTGTATATATATATATATATATATATATATATATATACATATATAGTATGACGTGTTCGTCTTGTTAATAACTGGATGTTCATATATAAATATATATATTTATGTATATCTGCATAATCAGAAAGGAAGTTTCTTCTGTGGCATAAGGTATAAATAGTTTGTTACAACTTGTACTGAATAATGATGTCTTCATTTGGGGATGATTTGCTAAAAGAAGTTGTAAAACTTGACTGTGTTAATCAATTAAAAGTTAGTGTTGAGAATTCACTGAAATATGGATCTCTAGTTGGAGTAGCAACAATAATGTCTGGGATTGTCGGTGGACCTCTAGGACTTGCAATTGGTAATTACTTTTTACATAAATTCTTTCAATTAACCTACAATACCAAATGTGGAAAATACCAAATGTTTCTTTGCAGGTGGTGCAATGAGCAGTTGTGTCGCAGGTTATGTGTCGTACGGAAAATATAAATCTGTTCCGAGCATACTTTTGAACGAAACCACTCCGGAACAAAGGAAAAAATTATCTGAAGAACTTTTCAAAGTAGTTAATGCAAAAAATATAAACACCATTAAAGAATTCGTTTTTGCAATAAATACTAACAAACAATTTACACAAGTCATAATACAACTGTTAATAATGTTTTTATCATCTGAAATGAAATATAAGGTGCTAGTGTAACATTGTATTATACACGTAGTAGAATACTGTAATTATATTAACTCGAAATAAACTTTCTCATGGTTTTTTTATAAACGTCATGTTTAGAAACGTTTTTAACTAACGCCATTGAATATCTATAATATGTATAGTAGCGTACAGTGTAAACAACTATACGAAACCTGACGAAACGAAGAAAAGTTATTTTTATCAGGTCACATTTAACTGAATTACACGTACATACGTACTATACCTACACATTCGAATCAAAGGTTTTATCTATTTCATATAAGCACGAAGTAGTTTGAGAGAAGCAAAACACAAATATTAACATAAGATACTGCCTACGATTTTTAATATATGGCCTCCACAAGAAAGAAAATCAAAATAAATATAAATGGATCACAAGTTTTTAGCAATTGCACAGCCTACTATTTACGAATAATTCAGTGTTTTCTTACGCCCTCTAGGATGTAGTCTGGCCAGTGCTGTGATTCTTGGCGCTTTTCACGCGCATGCGCGACAATTCTAGCCTCAGTCAAGTACGAAGATCGGGTAAATTCGGGTACCTTGGCCGCCCTGCTAATTTCGCAAAATATATTATGACTTGATTTTAAAAAACGAATGTAAAATGTGTACATGTATATATATATATATAACAAAATTAAGTATTTTATTTGACAGAAACAATCAAAGAATACTAGCATTTGCTATTAAGATAAGGGAAACTGCCAAAACCGTATCAGTATTCACAAAAAAAAACCTTTGGTATATAAAATTACTCTACAACTAAATATGTTATCTTATGCAAAAATAAAATGTATGAACATGCTTAATAATAACGTTCCCGCTAATAACATTTCCCCACTATTTTCCCCCAATAGTCCCCCACAAACTTCGGACGCAGATACGTTTCTGCCGAAACTCGCGAATGCGCGTGAAATGCGTCAAGAATCACAGCTGAGCACTCATTTACTCTCTGCTGCTACTATCGATTTAGTCGATAGTTTCAGTCGATGCTGCCTGATGCTGCCCGTCACCACTGGTCACCACCGACGAGAGACTGCCAGCCTTACGGGACTACGTGTCCCGGGAAAATGTTCGGTGTTCTCTTACGCCCTCTGGGATTTATTTTGACTGGAGTGAGAAACAGAAGCATCGACGACATTTCGTCGGTGCAGAAGACCACTGAGGAGAGATTCTCGTCGCGACGCGTCGGTGGGAAGATGAATCATCACGAAACCATATGGATTATCATCAAATGTTATATTCTCCGCCATATTTCAGACGATGTTTTGGTGTTGGTTTTTGAGGTTTAAAATATTAAAAGTAAAACTCAAGAACGAAAGATTCCTAGAAATATTATACATAAGAAAGTACTGAAGCATAATTTTAGGAAAATCTATAATCCCTAATTCAAATTTCATATCAGATACCTGAATTTTTAATTTAAAAATATTTCATAAATGAGCATTATTTCCCTACACTTTTTTTATACATAAATGTTCCAAGAATCGATCTGTGGAAACAGAAATATCTAGAAAAGTGCACGGAATTTGACAGTAAAGTTTCAGCTTCAACTTTAATAACAAATTGATATCTTCTTCTTCTTCTTCTTCTCCTTCTCTTTATATAATAAAAATAAATTTTTAAAAAATACCACGTTTTTAAAAACGAACTAACAAGTACAAAATAATGTTTCCTAGTTCCATACAGATTCCCAACACTGTACTAATAATCCTAAAAATTTGTAATTGTAAATTTTGAATAGCTGTGAAAATACTTGTAAGATTTAAAACGAAAAACGTGGGGCGCATGCAATAGATGCATGAATAGTTCATGTTAAATTGCGTGTTCCTTGAAAAGTCGAACGACGAGCGCGTGCTTTGTTTCTGTATTTCCCCGAAGTCAGAGGACTGGGCGAGAGCATTTGTTTACGTTTTTACTGGATGCAGGTGCCTCCGAGGAGACTTATGGGTGCGTCTGTGTGTTGCGGCACCGCGGTGTTGCCATTTTCTCTTCAGATTCTAAGAATTAATGGAGACTGTGATGGTATGTAGTAGCCCCGGACTCTCGAAATAAATATTACATGAATCTTTATTTCATATTACGCGAAAAATATATTTCTTTAATATGCAGATAATATTTATCATAATATATTTTTTCTCATTATAAAAGGAATCCTTATGTAATGTTCGAACTATAATATTCTTTTTTAATATGTAGGAAATATTTCATGTTTATCATGGAAAAATATTTGTTAAAAATATGATGTAACGTAAAATCTTTACTTTTAATTTAATTGGAATTCGTGTGTGTTACGTAATCGACATACATTTATATTATAAGAACATTAATTAACTATGAGTCTGTTGCTACAAACTTTTTAATCTTACAGTTCAATCACATATTGCATGTGTAAGACGTGTAAGAGCTACACGATTATTTTTCGTTCAACAACCTTGTCGCATTAATGTTCTCATAATATAAATGTATGTCGATTAAGTGACACACACGAATTCAACGTAAATTGGAAGTACAAATTTTACTTCCAATATTCAATGACGATTTATTTTATATTTGAAACCAATACTTCATTTGTAATATGAAAGGTGTGTATGTCTTCCAGCATATTCCGGAATAACAATATTTTTCCATGATAAACATAAAATATTTCCTGTACATTAAAAAAAATATATTCCCTTTCTAATATTACATAAAAATTCATTTTATATTAAGAGAAAATCTATAACAATTTATTATCTATAATCCCTTATCTATAACAATAAAGCAAACAATAAAAATGTTTATGATTACTCCATAATACGAGTACTCAAATAATACACGTTCAGAAGTCATAACTTGGTATGTAGGAACAAGATTTTCGAGATTTTCGAAATTAAAATATCTGCCCTTTATTCAGAATATCGCAACAGACACAACAAGGATAGAATTACAAGTGTGATAGAAAAAGTGTGTCCGTATTCGTTAATCCGTAAATCGTGATCGTTAACCGTGTCTCGTTGTCGTAATTCGTGATCGCGTTCGTCTCTCATATCGTAGTTCGTATCGTCGCGATTTTAGCAAAAGCCATTCATCGTCTTCATGGTCATACGCACAGATGCGTTTCGGCACGCCTACATGGTTATTCCGCGACCTAGTCGAGGTCGGCCGATGACACTGGCTTGTGTTTACTTGCTAGTTCATTCGCCCGGTCCTCGACTCTACTTTAATTTTACATCGATTGTCTGTGCTTCAACCAGCTTCAACATACTCGTGCACATAATGATAATGAATTTGAATATGTTTTGAATTTTTCGTAAAATTTCAATATCAATTTCGCTATGTTAATAGTTAATAGTTCCCGAATTATCTTAATAAATCTTTATTGGCTGATCCAACCTAACATTAAATATCTTAACTCATTCTTGTATAAATATCAATTCGTCAACTGCTTCTAATAATGCTACATATTCTGCAAATGTAAGAAGCTTTTGTGACACATTTTTGTTTTCTCGATTTCCAATGATTAACTTTCTCATATAGTCGAATTTCATAGCCAAGGATTCTTTTATTGTTAAATCTCAAAAATTAATCTAGCCAATATAATCAATATATTCTTAAACTAACCCCTCTCACGTCTTACACTTTATGCTAAACCGAAGAACTAACCCCTAACCTATCTACATTCTTATTTACAGGTCTTAATATTATTTTTCTAATTATTTTTAAAAACTCTTTTCTAGTCGCTATTTATATATAAGTTCTGATCATTTTATACGTAATAGTACAATTGGCCAAGTGGTTAGGTCCGTGGACTACCAAACGGCCGGGCAGGGTTCGATTCACGAAACGGTAAAAATAGTTTTTATGTCTATTTTTATCGGTTTTCGACTTACAAGGCCACTCCATTTAATAATTGAAACTTAAATAAAATGAAATATAATTTGTAAAAATAAGTACCACTATAGCCACTAGCGAATTTATTTAGAGTATGTTTCCACAGCCTTCTTTAATAATAGCCATGCTGGAGAGAAAATGGCAACACCGCGGTGTTGCCATTTTCTCTTCAGATTCTAAGAATTAATGTAGACTGTGATGGTATGTAGTTGCCCCGGACTCTCGAAATAAATATTAAATGAATCTTTATTTCATATTACGCGAAAAATATATTTCTTTAATATGCAGATAATATTTATCATAATATATTTTTTCTCATTATAAAAGGAATCTTTATGTAATGTTCGAACTATAATATTCTTTTTTAATATGTAGGAAATATTTCATGTTTATCATGGAAAAATATTTGTTATAAATATGATGTAACGTAAAATCTTTACTTTTAATTTAATTGGAATTCGTGTGTGTTACGTAATCGACATACATTTATATTATAAGAACATTAATTAACTATGAGTCTGTTGCTACAAACTTTTTAATCTTACAGTTCAATCACATATTGTGTAAGACGTGTAAGAGCTACACGATTATTTTTCGTTCAACAACCTTGTCGCATTAATGTTCTCATAATATAAATGTATGTCGATTAAGTGACACACACGAATTCAACGTAAATTGGAAGTACAAATTTTACTTCCAATATTCAATGACGATTTATTTTATATTTGAAACCAATACTTCATTTGTAATATGAAAGGTGTGTATGTCTTCCAGCATATTCCGGAATAACAATATTTTTCCATGATAAACATAAAATATTTCCTGTACATTAAAAAAAATATATTCTCTTTCTAATATTACATAAAAATTCATTTTATATTAAGAGAAAATCTATAACAATTTATTATCTATAATCCCTTATCTATAACAATAAAGCAAACAATAAAAATGTTTATGATTACTCCATAATACGAGTACTCAAATAATACACGTTCAGAAGTCATAACTTGGTATGTAGGAACAAGATTTTCGAGATTTTCGAAATTAAAATATCTGCCCTTTATTCAGAATATCGCAACAGACACAACAAGGATAGAATTACAAGTGTGATAGAAAAAGTGTGTCCGTATTCGTTAATCCGTAAATCGTGATCGTTAACCGTGTGTCGTTGTCGTAATTCGTGATCGCGTTCGTCTCTCATATCGTAGTTCGTATCGTCGCGATTTTAGCAAAAGCCATTCATCGTCTTCATGGTCATACGCACAGGTGCGTTTCGGCACGCCTACATGGTTATTCCGCGACCTAGTCGAGGTCGGCCGATGACACTGGCTTGTGTTTACTTGCTAGTTCATTCGCCCGGTCCTCGACTCTACTTTAATTTTACATCGATTGTCTGTGCTTCAACCAGCTTCAACATACTCGTGCACATAATGATAATGAATTTGAATATGTTTTGAATTTTTCGTAAAATTTCAATATCAATTTCGCTATGTTAATAGTTAATAGTTCCCGAATTATCTTAATAAATCTTTATTGGCTGATCCAACCTAACATTAAATATCTTAACTCATTCTTGTATAAATATCAATTCGTCAACTGCTTCTAATAATGCTACATATTCTGCAAATGTAAGAAGCTTTTGTGACACATTTTTGTTTTCTCGATTTCCAATGATTAACTTTCTCATATAGTCGAATTTCATAGCCAAGGATTCTTTTATTGTTAAATCTCAAAAATTAATCTAGCCAATATAATCAGTATATTCTTAAACTAACCCCTCTCACGTCTTACACTTTATGCTAAACCGAAGAACTAACCCCTAACCTATCTACATTCTTATTTACAGGTCTTAATATTATTTTTCTAATTATTTTTAAAAACTCTTTTCTAGTCGCTATTTATATATAAGTTCTGATCATTTTATACGTAATAGTACAATTGGCCAAGTGGTTAGGTCCGTGGACTACCAAACGGCCGGGCAGGGTTCGATTCACGAAACGGTAAAAATAGTTTTTATGTCTATTTTTATCGGTTTTCGACTTACAAGGCCACTCCATTTAATAATTGAAACTTAAATAAAATGAAATATAATTTGTAAAAATAAGTACCACTATAGCCACTAGCGAATTTATTTAGAGTATGCTTCCACAGCCTTCTTTAATAATAGCCATGCTGGAGAGAAAATGGCAACACCGCGGTGTTGCCATTTTCTCTTCAGATTCTAAGAATTAATGTAGACTGTGATGGTATGTAGTAGCCCCGGACTCTCGAAATAAATATTAAATGAATCTTTATTTCATATTACGCGAAAAATATATTTCTTTAATATGCAGATAATATTTATCATAATATATTTTTTCTCATTATAAAAGGAATCTTTATGTAATGTTCGAACTATAATATTCTTTTTTAATATGTAGGAAATATTTCATGTTTATCATGGAAAAATATTTGTTAAAAATATGATGTAACGTAAAATCTTTACTTTTAATTTAATTGGAATTCGTGTGTGTTACGTAATCGACATACATTTATATTATAAGAACATTAATTAACTATGAGTCTGTTGCTACAAACTTTTTAATCTTACAGTTCAATCACATATTGTGTAAGACGTGTAAGAGCTACACGATTATTTTTCGTTCAACAACCTTGTCGCATTAATGTTCTCATAATATAAATGTATGTCGATTAAGTGACACACACGAATTCAACGTAAATTGGAAGTACAAATTTTACTTCCAATATTCAATGACGATTTATTTTATATTTGAAACCAATACTTCATTTGTAATATGAAAGGTGTGTATGTCTTCCAGCATATTCCGGAATAACAATATTTTTCCATGATAAACATAAAATATTTCCTGTACATTAAAAAAAATATATTCTCTTTCTAATATTACATAAAAATTCATTTTCTATTAAGAAAAAATCTATAACAATTTATTATCTATAATCCCTTATGTATAACAGTAAAGCAAACAATAAAAATGTTTATGATTACTCCATAATACGGGTACTCAAATAATACACGTTCAGAAGTCATAACTTGGTATGTAGGAACAAGATTTTCGAGATTTTCGAAATTAAAATATCTGCCCTTTATTCAGAATATCGCAACAGACACAACAAGGATAGAATTACAAGTGTGATAGAAAAAGTGTGTGCGTATTCGTTAATCCGTAAATCGTGATCGTTAACCGTGTGTCGTAGTCGTAATTCGTGATCGCATTCGTCTGTCATATCGCAGTTCGTATCGTCGCGATTTTAGCAAAAGCCATTCATCGTCTTCATGGTCATACGCACAGGTGCGTTTCGGCACGCCTACATGGTTATTCCGCGACCTAGTCGAGGTCGGCCGATGACACTGGCTTGTGTTTACTTGCTAGTTCATTCGCCCGGTCCTCGACTCTACTTTAATTTTACATCGATTGTCTGTGCTTCAACCAGCTTCAACATACTCGTGCACATAATGATAATGAATTTGAATATGTTTTGAATTTTTCGTAAAATTTCAATATCAATTTCGCTATGTTAATAGTTAATAGTTCCCGAATTATCTTAATAAATCTTTATTGGCTGATCCAACCTAACATTAAATATCTTAACTCATTCTTGTATAAATATCAATTCGTCAACTGCTTCTAATAATGCTACATATTCTGCAAATGTAAGAAGCTTTTGTGACACATTTTTGTTTTCTCGATTTCCAATGATTAACTTTCTCATATAGTCGAATTTCATAGCCAAGGATTCTTTTATTGTTAAATCTCAAAAATTAATCTAGCCAATATAATCAATATATTCTTAAACTAACCCCTCTCACGTCTTACACTTTATGCTAAACCGAAGAACTAACCCCTAACCTATCTACATTCTTATTTACAGGTCTTAATATTATTTTTCTAATTATTTTTAAAAACTCTTTTCTAGTCGCTATTTATATATAAGTTCTGATCATTTTATACGTAATAGTACAATTGGCCAAGTGGTTAGGTCCGTGGACTACCAAACGGCCGGGCAGGGTTCGATTCACGAAACGGTAAAAATAGTTTTTATGTCTATTTTTATCGGTTTTCGACTTACAAGGCCACTCCATTTAATAATTGAAACTTAAATAAAATGAAATATAATTTGTAAAAATAAGTACCACTATAGCCACTAGCGAATTTATTTAGAGTATGTTTCCACAGCCTTCTTTAATAATAGCCATGCTGGAGAGAAAATGGCAACACCGCGGTGTTGCCATTTTCTCTTCAGATTCTAAGAATTAATGTAGACTGTGATGGTATGTAGTTGCCCCGGACTCTCGAAATAAATATTAAATGAATCTTTATTTCATATTACGCGAAAAATATATTTCTTTAATATGCAGATAATATTTATCATAATATATTTTTTCTCATTATAAAAGGAATCTTTATGTAATGTTCGAACTATAATATTCTTTTTTAATATGTAGGAAATATTTCATGTTTATCATGGAAAAATATTTGTTAAAAATATGATGTAACGTAAAATCTTTACTTTTAATTTAATTGGAATTCGTGTGTGTTACGTAATCGACATACATTTATATTATAAGAACATTAATTAACTATGAGTCTGTTGCTACAAACTTTTTAATCTTACAGTTCAATCACATATTGTGTAAGACGTGTAAGAGCTACACGATTATTTTTCGTTCAACAACCTTGTCGCATTAATGTTCTCATAATATAAATGTATGTCGATTAAGTGACACACACGAATTCAACGTAAATTGGAAGTACAAATTTTACTTCCAATATTCAATGACGATTTATTTTATATTTGAAACCAATACTTCATTTGTAATATGAAAGGTGTGTATGTCTTCCAGCATATTCCGGAATAACAATATTTTTCCATGATAAACATAAAATATTTCCTGTACATTAAAAAAAATATATTCTCTTTCTAATATTACATAAAAATTCATTTTATATTAAGAGAAAATCTATAACAATTTATTATCTATAATCCCTTATCTATAACAATAAAGCAAACAATAAAAATGTTTATGATTACTCCATAATACGAGTACTCAAATAATACACGTTCAGAAGTCATAACTTGGTATGTAGGAACAAGATTTTCGAGATTTTCGAAATTAAAATATCTGCCCTTTATTCAGAATATCGCAACAGACACAACAAGGATAGAATTACAAGTGTGATAGAAAAAGTGTGTCCGTATTCGTTAATCCGTAAATCGTGATCGTTAACCGTGTGTCGTTGTCGTAATTCGTGATCGCGTTCGTCTCTCATATCGTAGTTCGTATCGTCGCGATTTTAGCAAAAGCCATTCATCGTCTTCATGGTCATACACACAGGTGCGTTTCGGCACACGGTTATTCCGCGACCTAGTCTGTAGTATGTAAATAGTAGCCCCTGACTCGAATCAGCAGTGTAGGTTAACGGCGTTTGACACGACGAATTCGTGTTCGTGTATAACCTACTGGAAAACCCAGCGGAAAATAGAACATGAACATTTTCATTATTTTCTGCTTTATAATATTAAATCTTAAAGATGGTAACATACCAGATAAGTTGTAAAAACGACAAAATCCAGAATAAACATTGAATGATTTCATAAACGAGAATTATTACCTTACACTTTTTCATATATAAATGTTCGCAGAATCGATCTGTGGAAAAGGAAATGCGTTGAAGAACAGAATAAGGGAGAGTTTTCTATAAACAATTAAAGTGGCAAAAGAATTATTATAGACATTGAACAGTGAGAAATACCAAAATCAATAATTAGTAACTCGGCGATCGAATCGATCGAAGGTAGAGGAGTGGGGAGAGGCAGCGAAGCGAGAGGGAGAGCCGAGAGCGCTCAGTCACTGTCAGGACATTGAAGCATGATAATGATCGGACCGGGTATATTGGTGTGGACCACAGTAATGCGACGCTGAGAATCGCAATCACTTCGGCCTGCTTCAGCTTGCTTTGGCCGTGCGCGGTCTCTCTTTACACGCGCTGTCCTTCTTTACGTTCGGCTTGGTCTTTTAATTTCGATATTTGCTTGTGCAACGAACGATGGAAGTTTCGGGCGTAAAGGATAGCGTCGGGAAAAGAATCAGAGACGCGAAGAATCCTTCTTTCAATGACGTATAAAACAGATTTTTAAAGAGTTACAATTCGTAGGAATTACATGAAAAAATAGAAGACACTTTTTACAAATTTACTATTTGAATCCGCAATGAAAATTTAAAATATGTGTCTTTACATCTACGTTAATGATACACGTACTGAAAATTTCATCAAAATCGATTGAACCAGGAGAAAACAAAATGCATTGAAAGCAGGAATTTAAATGTGTGATTATGTTAAACTGTTACGAGAATATCTGTTCTGGCTTATATCGTTATATCGGCTACGGTTCCGTTTCTGTCATTTTGTATTACGAATTATCTTTGGATTTATATATTTATTATTTAAGTAGTTATTTATTGTTATTTATAATATTAACAATTTTTATACATATAAATTTTTATAATCTGTTTCTATAATTCATATTTAAATTATTATACCAATAATTTCTTGTTAAAATAATTGTTTAAGTAAATTATTATGGGGATAATAATTCAAACAATAAATATAGAAACAATGTATAAAATTCATTTCATTGAACAATTATTTCAACAATAAATTGTTATTGAAATAATAATGAAAATAATGAATATAGAAACAAATTTCTATACATTATAAATTTGTTTATTTAAACAATTATTTTAACAATACATTAGTATTGTAATAATAATTTCAAAAATGAATATAGAAACAAATTATTAAAATGTATTTCTTTAATAATTGTTTGAATTATAAATAACAATAAATAACGATTATTACAGAATACCTTTCGTTTACGAACCATTGATTTATAAATATCGCAATAATTCTTAAATTAATTTTAAATTCCACTACTTTTGTAGAATATTTCGTGGTAATTACTTTCATTTTTCCTACATCTATACACTGACGATTATAAAGCAATAATTACAATGGTGAACAATAAGGGAAATAAGAAAGCAATAAGAGTGCGTAATGAAATTGTACAATAAAAAGTAATTTTTTTCTAAGAATTACAGAATGGGTAATGTCAGCATTCTATATTTATTTATTAGCTGCGGTACTAAATGTATTTACCTACGCCACTGACGCAGTTTTACGTGGTTCACGAACAAATGATCTATTTAGGTAGAGAGCGCTGAACCACCAACTGTATCTCGTCGAATGTGGAACTTTTAGCGACGTGGTCTTTCAGATCACTGTAAATTCCACCGTTACCACCCCGCCCATTGCGCCTACTTACCCTGCCGCGGAATAACACGGGCGCTGGCAGTCTTTAACAGTATCTCGTCGGTGCTACCAATCACTACCTTCCACACCTTCTTATCTGGTGTCAATATAGATGGCGTGTGTAAATCCTTTCACCATAGAATTTTCCTATCTGTTTCGAACTTTCTAATCGAAGTACATTCAAAGAGCCCTCTACGAATGTAAACGATAGAAAATTAAATATGGCTGATGTTTTGTTTGTGTGTATTGACAATGTCGTGTTGCTTTGTTTAGTTAAGTTCCCGGTGTAATAATACGTATTGCTCGTGGATATATAATTTGGAAAAAAAAATGAACGCCACGAGTCTGTACGTATCGACGTGTCGGTTAGTTTTACAAGCGGACGCCGATGATCCAAATTCATGGACGGATCTATATAGGCTAGTTCCTTATTTGCGACAAAGCCTTAGTTGTACTGTGTGTTCAAATTTGTTAATTGAACCTCATACGCCGACCGAAACCAATTGTCAACATCATGTGTGTCGCGGGTGTAGAGGTGGACGTAAAAAACTTAAACCTTCGTGTGGTTGGTGCAAGGACTATGACAAATATGTTGAGAATGTCCAATTACGAATATTGTTACAGTGTTATAAAAAACTGTGCGAATACTTGACAAACACAAACATTTATCGAAGTTTAATACTTTCAGTGTCTTCCAATAAAACAGGCAATAGTGCGTCGACTATTGGTGTCACCAGTCTTATGGAACTTATACAAGAAGGTTCCGGCTTCAAAGATGAGTTTAAAAGTACTGCTGGTTTGTCGAAGTCTGCGTATAGTATTTTACCATGTGTTTATACAAGTACAACTTCGACCCAGACCCAAGGAAACACGATACAAAGTTCCGAAACGATATCGCAAAGTATATCTGGTATAGTATATTGCTTCTTTATAAATCAATCAATCAATTCTCATTGTTTACATTATAATTTTATCCATATATAAAATGTAATATATAAAGAAGAAGCTACACAAACATTTATAATATTCAAAAACATAGACATAATAATAAAGGAATTAATCTTTCTTATGATCATTTTTTCTTTTGTTTATTATTATTTAATGGAGTAGCATATGTTTACTTTTTATATTTCAATATTTTCTCTAGTATTACAAAAACACTGTGACTCGATTAGTTTATAACAAAACACACAGGGAAATCGTTCAATTTAAATCTAAAGTAAACACAGGTACAGCTAAAGACGTCGAATGAAATCAGATAATTTGTAAAAAGTATTAATCAAAATTTTCTAATTTTTTCAAAAACATTTATAGACTTTAGTTTCGCATAAACTAGAAACAATCTCTCCTACCATGCATGATCAATAGAAGCAAGTTAGAAGTCTCTGAAATTGAAATATGTGTGAAATAAATGTTTGGGGTGTCGTTGATGTTTTGAATTAAATAATATGAGAGAGAGAGAGAGAGGGAGAGGGAGAGAGAGAGAGAGAGAGGGAGAGAGAGAGAGAAACAGATCTTAAGTAGCAGCTAAGGAGCAATCAAACGGACAAAGTACATGTATAGTATTCTTAAAATATATCAAAACTTTTGATCAGAAACTAATTATATTAATGAAAATTGTTTTGTGCAGCTGTAAATAAGGTTTCAGTTTCTCCACCTTTATCGATTGCTTGTTTTTCGGTAATCAAACTATGATTTCATTTATGATCTTGCTTTTATCGCAACTTTCTTACTTCTCTAGATTAGATTTAATTTAATTTTTTTCTGTGTGGAACACTTTATTAAAGAAATTAAATTTCTTTTTTCTTTCTTTATTTACATTATTTACTTTATTTCACTTGACAACTATTAGTAGAGAATAATATATTTATTTTGAATAATTTGTGGATAATTTGTACAAAAAAGAAAAAACACAATGGAAACTTATTAATGTATGCAATTCATTTATATATTGCACAGAATCACCTGCTATTCGTACCGTGTCAAATGGATCTTCGATATACTCTGTGATGTATGCTGGGTCTGGTAACAAAATAACAATAAAACGGAAAGCAGCTGCTACGGAAGATACGGAAGTAGGACAGCAGGATATGGATGGAAGTCAACACAGCTCTGTAGGAGGGGTAAAATGTATTCCATCTTCCCACCTTAAATATGGGACCCCTTCTCAGAAAAAGTCTTCAAAAGGCAGCAAAGTAATTTCAATAGATATTCGATTAATCTTATGCCTTACAGGATATTTACATTGCACTATAACTTTTTTTTAAATGCTAAATTATATACACATCTTCATTAATCACTTAACAATCTTTAGTAATTTATACAATCTAATTAATACTTAACGCATTTTCATTACTAACATTAGATCTAAATAAATTTTACATTATATATATATATATATATATATATATATATATATATATATATATATATATGTATATATTTTAATAGGTCCCATACTAAGATTAATGCAGATGAGAGATTATATGTAATTTTCATTATACGATACAATATATGTAGTATGTATTTGTCGGATATTACTTACATCTGTATTAGTCTAGAATTCTTATTTTTATGTGAACATTCTATAATAATTAACAGTAATAGATCTGGTTTCATTTTGAGCAGTCATCTGGCTTTAAGAAACCAAGGTCGAGTTCTGCTCGTAGTAAGAGAAAAGGATGTAGATGCGGCAATGCTACAGCAATACCTGGAAAACTAACTTGTTGTGGTCAACGGTGTCCCTGTTATGTCGAAAGTAAGCCTTGCGTCGAGTGTAGATGCAGAGGTTGTAGAAATCCTCATACGGCAGACGGATTAAAGGTAACTAATCAAATTTTCAAGAACACTGTCCAACAGCCAAAAAACTTTTCGATTACTCACTATGCGACTCTTGTAGAGTTTTCCGCGCTGATTCCGAAACTGTCCTATTATTAATACATTACAATTGTTTAAACGTGTTTGAATTCATGTGTGAATTCGGGAAAGTTTTCGAGCAGAATCTTTTGCTGTAAAGAACAATTCAATATCTTTTATAATGACATCACAATATTTGTTTAAAGTTGAAAATTATGTCTTTTTCAAACTGAAATTTCTCAAAAACTGTGCGTCTAGGAGAAAAATTGAGGGCAGATTCGGAATCAGCGCGGAAAACTATACAAGAGTTGCATAGTGGGAATCGAAAAGAAAGTTGAAATTTGTTGGCCCGTGTAATTGGTACAGTAAAGTCGCGATGTCGAGAGAAAAAGTTACTGTCGGTGAAATCGTGTCGGTGAAATCCTATGGTAACCCGGAATAGGCTAAGGGACAGTGATCGTGGAGGTCCTCAGGGAGCTAGATAGCGAGTTTACTGTATCCATTAATTTAAACAGTTCTTAAAAGATTTATTACTTGTATCATTGCAGATTCGGCCACATATACCTGAGTTACATAATTTACAGTTACAACTGTCAGCTCCTTTGGACTGCGATACATTAAATTCAGATCCGTTAGGATCAGTACCACAATGCCTTTCAACTTCTCCAACAACCATTCAAGTATTAAATGTTTATTCAACTCCAAGATTAGATATCGATAATGTACCACAAAATCTACCTGCCGCCTTGTTAGTAGGAGAAGATGCTATGATTAGTACTGAAAGTGAAGCTGAAGACAGTGATATACAAATTGATGTGTGACAATTCAAATGACATTGTCAAATGTCATGTTTAATATAAGGTAGGTAGATTGGTGGGTGTGTGATACCTATGTAGAATACAGGGTTACGTGTATTAGTACTTAGAATGTTACACGACAAATTATACTAACACTCGATATCTCTATAATTTCAGAATAATCTATCGACTATTGAAATAAAAAGATATGGTTTTTAATCTATAATTATATTATAAAATAATAAATATATTTTTATCACTGATAAATTATCTATATTATGCCATTTTAAAAAGTTTAGAAAACTAAGTTTGTGTAAGTATGAATAAATTTATTTCCCGTGTAAAAGTAAAATATTTTATTCCATTTCTTATTTGTAACATAATTCTTACTTTTTTGTCATACATTTTATATTTTAATACTCTTCTATGTTTCGATCATTCGTTTCATTTTTTTCTACTCGACTTGTACATATGTGTACTATACTTTTTTGTTTTTTTTTTTTTTTTTTAATACCTGCATAGTGAAGTGTGCTTGTAGTGTCGCAAAAAAGTACCTCTATGTCAATATATATGTTGTGCCATACACTACATCTTATAACTATCTATCTAAAATATTTAGGATCAAAAACGAAAAATTTTAGCAGTCTGTAAAGAGTATTTGATATGAAGAATTGCAAATTAATGAGAGAGACATAGTATAGCAAGTATTATTTGAATGTTTGCCTCCTTCTTCACTACAGATAGACTCTTTAATTATCTGTTTTCTGTTTTATTATATATAGAGATAAAAACTTAGTTTTCTAAAATATTTTTTACAATTCAAATTTCATCATTGACAAAAATTCCTCTCTTGTCTAACAATATTGTGATTATATTGCTTGCAATAAATCGACGATCATAATATGTAGTAATTCATTTGACATCTGTTACCCAGCCGCATATGCGATGAGCCTAAAATGATAAAAATAGAACAATTGTTGTTGAGACTGTCGTCTTTTCTTCGGAACAAGCCTATAATAGAGATATTTTTAAAATAACCACGATTGATTAAGTATTAGAAAAAATATGTTCATAATCTTTCACTTTTTCTTACAAAATTATACATCATTAAGAGAGACAAGAGAGACAATTAGCTATAATTTTATTTTCTAATCAACGAGTTTATTTGTAGTGAACGAATATGCTTTATATATTTTTTCCACTTTAATGAAGCTATTTATTATATGTGGGCATATTAAATTTGATATATTATAATATATTTAAAACGTATTTGCATATTTAACATAGAACAATTTTGTAATGTATGAATTTTTGGATGAATTTTTATTTTATATTATTGTTGAATAATAGTATTTTTAGTTGCAAAGATACAAATAAGTAATTACACATATATAAATATATACATACACTTTCACCACTATTGTGAATGATTTCAAATTTAACAACGAATTTTTGATTCTATAAGAAATTGTAGAATAGTATAAACCATTGTAAAATATTATACATATTTAAAATCATTATATAATTTAAACTTCAACGATGTGATAAATATTTTTAATTTTACTTATAATTATTTATAATTTTTGTGTTATTAAAACTTTTAGTAAGACATAAGTATATTTATATGTCTATAAAATTGTAAATGTTCTTTGTAGATACGTGGTTTTGTATTCCTTTTCTTTTAATATTACGTGTATTTAAATGTGCATTACACATGAAATGCCAGTAGATGGCATCCTATTTACAACAAATTTATAAATACCTGGAGGTAAACAACAAAAGAATAAGAAAAGAAATGTGAAATGGAAATGTATCAATAATATACACAATATCTAATTTGTGCACTAAAATTTGTTGAAATTGTGAGCTTAAAATTAATTGAAATCCGTGGCTTGTAAAACGAATGATTGTAAATTTTATTGAAAATCTTATTCAAATTTTATTGATAATTTCAAATAGATATTTGACTTATTATTTATTTAATGTTTATACGAGTATGATAAAGTATAAAATCTAGTTTTATCCACATGTAAATAAAATTACATTAGATTCTAGACTCTGTTTTTAGAATGAAAACTGTTGAAAAATGTACATTTCTTAAATTTATATTTCTACTTATAGAAAATTATAGAATAGTATCTACTTAAGCAACTATGATTAATAATTTAGTTATTCTCATATTAGTACAAAATAATAAATATTAAGAATATTGTATATATAATATATAATAGAAGTATGCTATAAACTTTAATATAACAGAATATTTTCTCAACATATATGCTGTTTATTGTGAACTGTTTGCATTTTTAACAAAATGGATAGAGATATTTCAAAGTGTTGTAAAATAAACTCAAAGATCAAAATCATACGAATGTATTTCATTTTAAACGATAAATTAAAAACTTCTGTATCTATAAAATAAATGAGATAAGATATTGTAATAAAGCTTGCTCAACGTAAGATGATATTAACAAAAATTTATATTATTTTTATAACATATAATTCTGGGATCGATGTAACACATATATGTATAACAGTTACATAATACGAAGAGTAATAGCTGTTCAAAAAATTTCTTAGACAAAGGTAGCATTTATTTTTGTTAGTTCTATCTTATGTGTACTTTAACACTACTTTAATTGATTATTTCTTGAATATACAAATAATGTATTCATTTTTTGAAAATTGCTCATAATCAGACATAAATGACAACTTTATCTTTATCTACTTCTTAATCGAGTATAATAATCCTTTGAATGAATCAAATAAAAGTGTATTATGATCTGCATATTTTTCAAAAAATTTTCTTTTGAAGTATTCTAGATAGCATAATAAATGCAATGAAATCTGAGAATAGATTTGCAATACGTACGTTAATAGTTCGTATGTGGAAACGTTATCCGACACCGCCTGAAAGTTTTTCGAGTGTCCATTGATTCTGCTCTGCTGCTAATAACTTATCTTGATCGCCTCAATTAAGTGTAAGTTAAGTGTAGTATATATATAAATAAAGTGTACAAAAATACACAGATAATTAATCACCGCTTTTCAGATATTTCCAATAATTTTTTTCAATAGACACGCGGTTTCTACTTACCAGATTTAGTTGAAACGTTTTAATGACTTTTTTTTTCATTGCACAGTTTTTCATGCAACCGACAGTGTTGCTACTGTTGCTACTTTCACTTATTAATAATTTATACTTACCTGCAATAATATTCCTCCCATTATTTATCGCTTATCTGAAGCGAACAGATTTCAGACAGCCATTGACATTCATAAAGAAATAATACCAAACGTTTACAAGAATATTATAATAATATATAAATATAAAAATATATAAATAGTTCGCTGTTGCGTTTGGTTAAATGAACATGGATTGAAAGGGAGGGTTTCAAGAAAGTAGTCCTTTACTTCAGAGAAAAATCTTTCTCTTTGCAAAAGAAAATATATCAGTTCAAACATATCAAAGTTAAATAGACCTGGATCCAATAGCAAAATTTATGTTAAAAAAATTTTGCATACGAGTCCGCAAAGAAGTGAGACATGAGGGGAGTTTCGGGAAGATCGACTGAACGAATGCTTGGTTCCTTGATATATTTATGGCAGGGATTTATGGTGCGAGTGGCCGTGAGGCTAGTAAACAGCCCCAATGCCACATGACACAAAAACTATGGACCGCATAGTTTTCTTCAGGTAGATCTTTGGAAAAGGTAAGCGACCCAACGTCGTATTGCCAAACAACTCTCTCCCTCGCTCTGACTCTCACTCTCTCTCTGTCTCTCTCTCTCTCTGGAAGGTTTTAGATCAAACCGCATTCGAAATTTTCGTGACACTTTTTCTTGACACTTTTCGGTAACGCTTTTCGGTAACGCTTTTCTCTGCTATGTGCCAAAGTAAAGACATAAAATGTCAAAAAATTATAGAAAATCAATGATCGAAAGAGATGGATCGGTACTTGTTCGGAGTGTATATATGCAAGAATGATGCTTTAAAGATTGACGCACTATAAAAAAAAAAAAGGTTTAATAATAGTATCTCGTCGGTGTTCAGGGTCAAACCTTCAATGAAATTGTTATTCAAGGGCTAAAAAAAGGATTGTATGTGTGGGAGTGTACTGGGTAGTGTACTCTCCGCCTGTATTGTACAATAAAGATGTAGAAGATTTATGCAAAATGAAGAAATGAAGAGTACCGAATATATATATATATATATATATATATTACAGCAGCAAATGATTCGTGCCGCTTTTCCCATAAGACGTCATGTAAATTCCGGCACGAATCATTTGCTCTTCCTAAACCTGCGTACAGTGCCATTCCGTGCAGTGGCGAAACGCTCAAACTGTTAGCCAAATTTAGTTTCGAATTCACCCGCCAGATGTCGGTAACACCGGTTACCGACCTGACACCTCTGTGTTGGTAACTTTTAATTTCGAAAGAAAATAATATAATCCAGACGTAAATTATCTTTATTTCTAAATTGCGCTTGTCAAAGTAAGCTTCATACATAGTACATACATAGAATTCACACACTATCTTTCGTCGGTGAGAAGTGGTGAGAAGGCAAATTGTCACTTGTCACGCAACCATCTTGACACCTACGAGAGACTGTTAGTATCTTCGCGGTGAAATCGATTATCATGAATTGTTACATTCTGCACCGAACATATTCCAAGTTAAGCAGATATTTCAGACGATGTTTTAGTGTTGGTTATTTAAGATTTACAATATTAAAAGCAAAACTCACGGACAAAAAATTCCTAGAAATATTTAGAAAGCATTGAAGTATAATTTTTAAAACAATCAACTATTCCGAATCTATAAATTTTATACGAGATACCTTAATTTGTACTCTCAAAGTAATTTGATAAACGAGAATTATTACCTTACACTTTTTCATACATAAATGTCCGAAGATTCGATCTCTGGAAAAAGAATTGTGTCGAAGAACAAAATAAGGGAGTGTTTACTCTAAACAATTAAAATTGCAAAACAATTATTATAGACATTGAACAGATAGAATCAATAAATTTATCGTAGTATTTATGTTGAATAAATTAATGCGAATGTGCATGGTTTTTTAAAAGTTATTCTCTATCTCGAGTTCTATTGCCTGTTTTGACTAAAAAATTAAATGGTCAGATAGTGAAGGGAGTGCTGGTTAACATCTTTGACGAAAGGAATTGTTATAAACATTGAACAGCGAGAAATAACAAATTTATCAATAATTAGTAACTCGGCGATCGAATCGATCGATGGTAGAGGAGTGGGGAGAGGCAGCGAAGCGAGAGCGAGAGCGAGAGCGCTCAGTCACTGTCAGTCAGTTAGTCGGGCATGGTCGGGTCGGCGCGCGGAGTTGACAGGGAAAGACGTGTTGCGATAGCGTTTGTGATAGCGTTTGTGACAGTGTGTGCGGTAGTGTGTATGCTGGGATGTGCCGGGAGACCAGGGGTGGACCAGGAGTGAATTAAGAGTGGATTAGGAGTGAGCAGGGGTACCTAGTGAGTTTTTATTCAAATATTTTTGTATGCTTATTGCTTTGTCCACTTTCAACTGATCGTTTTCACTGAACGATCATTTTCATTGTTTACCTCCAATATTCTTATTGCAATTTCCATCGGAGAAGAAACTTTGACAGTTCAGTGTTCGAAACAATTTTTTTATATTTCTGATGTTGTACTTGTGTTTTTCTTCCTGCTTCTGACTGTCAAATTCGTACTTTTGCATATCTAATTTCTCGATATTTACACGACGTACTTGCGTAACTTGGTGTGTAGGAACAAGGTTTTCGAGAATAAAATATCTGCTCTGCCCTTTATTCGGAATATCGCGACAGAAACAACAAAGATAGATAGAATTACAATACAAGTGTGATAGAAAAAGTGTGTCCGTATTCGTTAATCCGTCAATCGTGATCGTTAACCGTGTGTCGTAGCCGTAAGTCGTGATCGCGTTCATTTCTCGTATCATAGTTCGTATCGTCGCGTTTTTAGCAAAAGCTATCCATCGTCTTCTGTGGTTTGACTTTATCGTCGCACACGCAGGTGCTTTTCGGCACACCTACACGGTTTTTCCGCGACCTAGTCGAGGTACGGCCGATGACACTGGCTTGTGATTAATTGCCAGTTGATTGTGTGAGGGCAATGGCTCGGTCGGTTGGCGGCCTTCCCGATATGCTGATTTCCACAAATATAATAATATTCGGCTTCGTTTGAAATTTAAAGAAAGGGAGCCAGAAGGAATATCGCATTCGTTCTGACTCCCTTTCCGGGTCTCTTGTTCAGCAACCTCCACGTGGTGAGACCTGGCCAATCGGCATTATCCTTTATTCGTAAGAACTTCCAGTATCTCACGAATAAAGAATAATGTCGAGCTAATAGCTGCACGTATGCAATTTTTCATAACAATGTGTAATGGAATTTAAGAATGGCAAAATGTTACAAGATATTTCATTGAGTTGAATATGAAAGTACTTTCAGCTAAGTTGGGAATCGGCCAAGGGTATTTACATGAATGTTTTGTTCGTTACCTTCGGTTCGTTATTTTGTTACGTATGCGGTGCCACCGTTGGCGACCCTTGACCCTTCCGGAGATATGAGTCGAAACAGAGAGTCTATTTAAGAAACAAAGGGCTCATTTTTAATCAATCTAAGCTGGGCTCCTGCAAGCGATGCAACGAGTTGCATAAGTTCCGGGAACCCAGTTTAATCTGAACCTCCCACTCTCGTCTGGGCCGATTTTTGGTCCCTTTATAAGGGCATTGAAACTCCTTCGGAGCGGGCTTTTCTTCTGTAGATTTCACGTTGTGCGCGTCGGTCCACGTCGTGATTTCTTTTAACCAAGATCGGGTATAGATTCCTCATCATTGCATTTATTCCGTAGTAGCATAGCCCCCGCACGTCTTGGTGCGTTAACACTAAGAATTAGAACGCGACATTTTTACACTATACAATTGTATTCCAAAATATCAAAGATTATATTATTGTTTGTGAAATTCACTCGTAATTCAATCACGTTCTTCCTCATTCGATTTCCCAGTCACTAGCATCCTATGACGATATACCTTTGCCGCTCAAGGTGTATCATTTCAAATTAGACAAGTTACGAGTCTGCGGAACCTCAACCCCATCCTTTATACGTGGCGACCCGGTGGTGAAAGAGACATCGGCAAGTCCACTCCGTCTTCCACACGAGGCGACCCGGTGGTGAAAGAGACACCGGCAAGTCCTACGTGCCCTCCAAAGGTGGCGACCCGGTGGTGAAAGAGACATCGGCAAGTCCACTTAACCCTATTTCCACACACGAGGCGACCCGGTGGTGAAAGAGACACCGGCAAGTCCTACGTGCCCTAAAGGTGGCGACCCGGTGGTGAAAGAGACACCGGCAAGTCCACTCCTGTGTTCCACACGAGGCGACCCGTTGGTGAAAGAGACAACGGCAAGTCCGACGTGTACCATCCTACCAAAATTCCACATTTCTACCCAAAACCTGAACTCCCCTCGGTTCCGCTAGCTGCCGAACCCTCGGCTCGTAACAAACTGGTGACAGCGGTGGGATGCTAGTATAATTCTGGTCAGTCGAATAGGGAAACGATTTGCCCGCGATTCAAATCAACCGACGATACGTCTTAGGGACTGTTATCATATTATCGGAGAATCGCGAAGAATCAAGAATTCAGATCACTAGTGCGCAGTGCGCTTTGATCGCTTACATAAACACTCATTCAGAAAGAGTTAAATTACACGATTAGGCAACAGTACTTAACGCAATATAGAAATTGCTCCGTTGCCTATTCGCTATTGCACCTAGGTGTAATTGATAATTAGAATCTAAAGAATTCTAAGGAACTTATTATTTCAAGCTTTATTTGATACTATATTTTCATCATGCCGGACGACATAGCTAAGTTAACCGCCACCATGGCAAGATCCATGGTCATGATGAATCAACAAAATAGCATTCGGTACGCGGCATCTTCTCTACCTGTATTTGATGGGGAGAAACCAAAACTCTCAGTTTTCACGCAACAAGTAGAAGACGGGCTAGCGTTACTGCCGGCTGGTACCGAAAAAGAGTACCTCGCGATAGTTTTAACGAAACTAACCGGTCCCGCGAGAATCAGTACTAGGGACAAGGAATTTGCAGATATTGCAAGCTTGATAAAGCATTTAAAGAAACGGTACGCTCCGGGTCGAAATGTAGCATATTTTCAAGGGGAAATTTCTCGTCTAAAAATCCGCAGCGACGAATCGCTAAGGAAATATATAGACCGAACGAGTCATCTCGCTTACTGCACCCGTACGGCAGTTAACGACCGTTACGGAAAGAATGCAGCGCAAATTCTTACCGAGATGGAAAAGGATCTATTAGAAAATTTCATCGAGGGATTACCGGAACAAATAGGATGGAGGATCATCGGTCTGAAGGAAGAAAGAGAAACTCTTGAAGACGCGTTTGAAGCCGTACTGCGAATAGAACGTCGTATTAGAAATCGCCATCAAGCCAGCGAGGATCGATTGTCTAGGCGCGAGTATGGAGAAGGAAACTCGCAAGAGAAACGAAATTATGAATGGGACCATGGTCAACAACCTAGGTACCCCCAATCACCATTTTCTTGGCGATATCGGAGCCATTACTCCCGAGATAAGGAAGCATTCGAGTCAAAACCGGAGTATGAAGAAGGTCCGAGATACGCGACAGCTATGCTTCTAAATAGGGTCGACTCGCATTCCCCTAGCCGTTCCTATGAATCGGCAGAAGAAGAAAGCTATCGCACCCACAAAAGCAACGAGGGATTACATACCTACTGTTGGAACTGTGGTATCAAAGGTCATAATGGGAAGAGATGCTGGGAAAAGGGTAAGCCACCAAATACAACCAGATCTCGAAATTCTCTTGCCAGATATACGGAGGATTCAAATCTCCATTACGCTAATTGTATGGGCGATCCAATAAGCGTATCAAAAGAGTATCGCCAGGAAAGAAATAGTTTCCAGGAAGGAAGGAAACTACTCAAGGAGGCTCCGACACCCAAAATCAGGGTCAAAGTTCCTGAGCTGGAGATCGGAGAGGGAGAGTTCCTCGTAGACGCAGGGGCGTCTGTTAATCTTGTGGACCTGGAATTTTTGGGAGATAAGGCCGGCATCATTTCCCGAGAAGAAATTAATATACAGGGCCTTGCATTATCTTCCATTCGAACAGTGGGGACCACCAAGCTACATATTAATGGGATTCCAGCTCTGTTTTACGTTGTTAAAGATCTCATGATATCAGCAGATGGCATTCTGGGAAGTGCTTTCCTATCACAGGAAAACGTGGAGATCTCTTATGAACGTGAAGCACTGGTAATTCGCAGCCAGCCGTTTAACCCAATCCGATTCATCAACTTTTCGGATACGGGGGATGAACGCAAAGACTCATGGATGGGATATCGACGTCCTGGAAGAATATCGCAACAAATAGATACGGAAGATCGCTCGCCACATCAGAAAATACCGAAAACCGTCTATACTGTCAGGACCACGGTACGGAAGAACATGAGGATCCATCAGAGAGTGCGACCAGACTTCAAAAAACAACAGGCCGTCAAAAATTTTTCAGAACCGGGAAATCAGAAGGAATTGCAGCAATTTTTGGCTTTAACGGAATGCTTCAGACGTTTCGTATCAAATTATTCACTTAAGGCAAAACCTTTAACGCAACTTTTGGGAAAAGGAATTAGATTTAAATGGACAGAAGAACAGTGGCATAGTTTCAGACAACTTCAAGACGAAATCTGCAGAGCTCCAACCCTTAAGTATCCGGATTTTAAACGCCGCTTCATCATTACTCCCAGTGTTTCTGATTTTGCAATAGGAGCAGTACTAAGTCAAGGGGAAGCAGGCAAGGATTTACCAATTGCTTACGCATCCCGTTGCCTAAATCATAAGGAAAGGAATTACTCGACTGTGGAGAAAGAATGTCTCGCAACAATATATGCGATTCAACATTTCAGATCGTACATACACGACCGAAAATTCCTCCTAGTTACGAATCATCAATCTTTGCTTTGGTTACACTCCGTTAAAAATCCCATTTCACGTCTGTTGAAATGGAAATCGAAGCTTTTAGAATGTAAATACGACGTGCTGCACAAATCCGGAGAAACTCACAAAAATACCGTCGCAATATCAAGAATTCTGCCATTAGATTGTCCAGTCATTACATCGGAGGGAAAGACAGATTCGTCAACCAATACGATAGGACAGCACGTCAAGATATTACGCAGGATTCGCAAAGAAGGACACGACCACGAAGTTCCGGATTCTCTACAGACTCTGGTTCAACCACAGCGAAGAAATAAACCCTCAGTCGAGAAATTATCAACGCCCAGGCCAAGGAGAGATGCACAACAACCTTGTACATCATGGGCATGCAGAAATCTATATCGGAGCGGATCGCTGTGCTTGACAACAGTCCCTATTGAGAATGGCAAGAACCGATCTCACTACGCGAACCCCGACGCCACTTGGACGTTCTGGGGTAGTACAGACCGGGAGAATGCAGCAATGAACGAAGAAGTTTCCAGGGACAACGGTTCCACCATCGATAGCTTTAAGTATCCCACATCACACCATACATCACATGAACACCGCAGCCTTCATCGGAGGAGGTATGGTGACACGAATTGTCATCGGGGCAATAGTATATGGGATCTGGAGATTTAGATCCTTCTACGTCACAAAGAACACCATTGAAGAGAAAGCAGGGGAGCTTGGCGTTATCTCGGAAAATCCAACTGAAACCCTTAACTCATTATCGCTAACACAGGAGGCAATCACTGTCCGGCATACTTTGGGTATCGTATAAGTTCGATAAATGGCATGGATGGAGGGGATGTCACACCAAATATAAGCTTTCGCATCCGAAATCTTTGACTTAGTCAAAACGCACCATGCCGAGGGATGCTGCCACGCAGTGCGATCCCGAAATGGGAACACGAACTATCTCAGTGCAAACCCGGAAACGAGGCGAATGGAAGAAGGAAGAGCTTGGGAAGAAAATAATCATTCCTTCCAAAATCTTCATCGCCGGAAGCGGAAAATCATCCGCGGGTAAATCCGTGCAAACCAGAACACTAACTCTGGTAAACAACTGCACGCAGACGGGGGACAGATCTGCACGGAAGCCCGAAAAAAGAAGAGACCATGGACTATTGCTAACGCACGTCACTGACGAGACTATCAGTGCGTGGACACCAGGAGATACTCTGATGGCCAAGTTGAGAAAGAAAGAGCGATTGCTGAGGGAATTGTTCTGACTTTGTACACTCCGGGGTAATTCAGATGCTCTGGGACAGCAGAGACGGAGAGGATGCAGAAACGACCGGAGAAGCTTACGACGACGAGCATCACACCATCCATAATTTAAGTATTCCTACAGTACACTCTACACCACATAAACATACACATCGGGATAGGGTAATCTTGTTGCAATTTCTATTTCTCTTTTCTCTTGATTGACTCTCCATATGTTTCGACACATATCATTCCGGCAGGGTGAAAGCATCGCACATTGTGCGATGTTTCATCTAAGGGGGGAGGTGTTACGTATGCGGTGCCACCGTTGGCGACCCTTGACCCTTCCGGAGATATGAGTCGAAACAGAGAGTCTATTTAAGAAACAAAGGGCTCATTTTTAATCAATCTAAGCTGGGCTCCTGCAAGCGATGCAACGAGTTGCATAAGTTCCGGGAACCCAGTTTAATCTGAACCTCCCACTCTCGTCTGGGCCGATTTTTGGTCCCTTTATAAGGGCATTGAAACTCCTTCGGAGCGGGCTTTTCTTCTGTAGATTTCACGTTGTGCGCGTCGGTCCACGTCGTGATTTCTTTTAACCAAGATCGGGTATAGATTCCTCATCATTGCATTTATTCCGTAGTAGCATAGCCCCCGCACGTCTTGGTGCGTTAACACTAAGAATTAGAACGCGACATTTTTACACTATACAATTGTATTCCAAAATATCAAAGATTATATTATTGTTTGTGAAATTCACTCGTAATTCAATCACGTTCTTCCTCATTCGATTTCCCAGTCACTAGCATCCTATGACGATATACCTTTGCCGCTCAAGGTGTATCATTTCAAATTAGACAAGTTACGAGTCTGCGGAACCTCAACCCCATCCTTTATACGTGGCGACCCGGTGGTGAAAGAGACATCGGCAAGTCCACTCCGTCTTCCACACGAGGCGACCCGGTGGTGAAAGAGACACCGGCAAGTCCTACGTGCCCTCCAAAGGTGGCGACCCGGTGGTGAAAGAGACATCGGCAAGTCCACTTAACCCTATTTCCACACACGAGGCGACCCGGTGGTGAAAGAGACACCGGCAAGTCCTACGTGCCCTAAAGGTGGCGACCCGGTGGTGAAAGAGACACCGGCAAGTCCACTCCTGTGTTCCACACGAGGCGACCCGTTGGTGAAAGAGACAACGGCAAGTCCGACGTGTACCATCCTACCAAAATTCCACATTTCTACCCAAAACCTGAACTCCCCTCGGTTCCGCTAGCTGCCGAACCCTCGGCTCGTAACAATTTCGTTATTTCGAAGAACACGTTCAGTCAGTGAACATTCCGCTATTAATTTCTGATTTAATAAATGATCACATCGGAACATTCACAAGTTCCTCTTCGAAAAATTGTCACATCTTGTTGAAAATTGGTATTCCTCCGATCGGAGTTCCCTCAGGGGCTCACTCACGAATGGGGCTGTGAGTGAGTACGGGGAGTCGCGTCCCTGGGGCTACCCGAATCGCCTATAGGTCGGTCTGGTTGCCCTCGTGTGCGGGGTTGGGTTGGCTCTCATGAGCTCGTTTTCTGGTTTGCTCACGTGAGCTCTTTTTCTGGTTTGCTCTCGAGAGCTCTTTTTTTGGTTTGTTCTCGTCAGCTGGTTGTTCGTTTGGTCTCGTGTGCGGATTGTTGTTTTGTCATGGTGGTCATGTTGTTATTCGCACCCGTGTGCGGGGTTTTGCGTTAGGTCTAAATATGATTAGTCTGTTCCAGTTAGGATACGACAGCTGGACGTCTTTGATCGTCGACGAAGAGGTCACACACCGAACAAGATACACCAAGAAGAGGTGGACACACAACAAAGAAGACAGCAGTGTATATTTAAGTTGTGTTACTTGTTAATATTTTATTTTGTAATATAATTAATATTGTATATCGTCGTTGTACATACGCCGAGTAATTATCGCCGTAAATTCACTGTGTTCGTTTTTTTTTTTGAGTCTGACGCAGTCTTCTACTGTGTCGGACACCTTTGCTCGCATGTAGTATGTACCAGATTTATTGGTACGGGAGTTCGCGGTAGTTTATAATATATTAATGGGGGGGTCGAGACGCGTTGTGTCCGCTCTTTACCACTCATCGGTAAAATTTTCCCACCCATGTCCGTCACTGGCGGCAGGTGGTTGTTGAAGTTGGTATTGTTGTCGGAACTCCTCTCGACCATTGCTCGCGTTACCCTCGAACCGGAGCCTTCTGCTCTGGTTTGCTTAGTTTTCCTTTTTCAAAAAATCAGAGCCTTCTGCTCTGGTTTGTTTATTTTTTCTCTCTTCTTGAAAGAATCAGAGCCTTCAGCCTGCATTCGCCTTTTGTACCCTGTGATTCCGAGACTTCTTCTCCGATTCACACCCTTTTGCTCCGCGATAATTACTCGACGTATTTGCGTAGTATATTAGTATAAGTCCGACGTTGTAAGAAAGGGAGCCAGAAGGAATATCGCATTCGTTCTGACTCCCTTTCCGGGTCTCTTGTGCAGCAACCTCCACGTGGTGAGACCTGGGCAATCGGCATTATTCTTTATTCGTGAGAACTTCCAGTATCTTACGAATAAAGAATAATGTCGAGCTAATAGCTGCACGAGTACAATTTTTGTTAGACTTTAAAACTTGCAAAATATAGAAACATATTATTTCATTACATTGAATATGAATTTACTTTCAGCTAGCTCGCAGTCGACCATACATAGATGATTTGTTCGTTTACCCTTGGCTCACATCTAGTATGCTGTTTTAAAGAACTTGTTCAGTCAGTGAACAAGACAATTTTAAGTTCTGATTTTCCAAGTATTCATTTTGCAACTTTCACAAGTTCCGCTTCGAAAAATTTTTACATCTTGTTGAAAATTGGTATTCCTCCGATCGGAGTTCCCTCAGGGGCTCACTCACGGATGGGGCCGTGACTGAGTACGGGGAGTCGCGTCCCTGGGGCTACCCGAATCGCCTATAGGTCGGTCAGGTCGCACTCGTGTGCGGGCTTAGTTTGGCTCTCATGAGCTCTTTTTCTGGTTTGCTCTCGAGAGCTCGTTTTCGGGTTTTCTGGTTGTCTGGTTTGGTCTCGTCAGCTGGTTTCTCGTTTTGTCTCGAGTGCGGAATGTTGTTTTGTTCTGGTTGTCATTTTAGAATTCGTACTCGTATGCGGGATTTTGTGTTGCGTCTAAATATGATTAGTCTGTTTCAGTTAGGATACAACAGCCGACTTCTTTGGACGCCGACGAAGAGGATACATCAAGACTAGAAGGACACACACCGAAGAAGATACACCAAGAAGGGGAGGACATACTCCGAAGAAGACAGCAGTGTACCTATATTTAAGTTGTGTTACTCTTTAATACTTTATTGTGTACTATAGTTAATATTGTATATCGTCGTTGTACATACGTCGAGTAATTATCGCCGTAAATTCACTTTGTTCGTTTTTTTTTTACTCCGACACAGTCTTCTACTGTGTCGGACACCTTTGCTCGCATGTAGTATGTACCAGATTTATTGGTACGGGAGTTCGCGGTAGTTTATAATATATTAATGGGGGGGTCGAGACGCGTTGTGTCCGCTCTTTACCACGCATCGGTAAAATTTTCCCACCCATGTCCGTCAGTGGCGGCAGGTGGTTGTTGAAGTTGGTATTGTTGTCGGAACTCCTCTCGACCATTGCTCGCGGTACACTCAAACCAGAGCCTTCTGCTCTGGTTTGCTTAGTTTTCCTTTTTCAAAGAATCAGTGCCTTCAGCCTGATTCGCTTTTTGTCCCCCGTGGATCGGGGACTTCTTCTCCGATTCACACCCTTTTGCTCCGCGATAATTACTCGACGTACTTGCGTAGTATATTAGTATAAGTTCGGCGTTGTAAGAAAGGGAGCCAGAAGGAATATTGCATTCGTTCTGACTCCCTTTCCGGGTCTCGTGTACAGCAACCTCCACGTGGTGAGACCTGGGCAATCGGCATTATCCTTTATTCGTAAGAACTTTCAGTATCTCACGAATAAAGGATAATGCCGAGCTAATAGCTGCACGTATGCAATTTTTCATAACAATGTGTAATGGAATTTAAGAATGGCAAAATGTTACAAGATATTTCATTGAATTGAATATGAAAGTACTTTCAGCTAAGTTGGGAATCGGCCAAGGGTACTTCAATGCTTTGTTCGTTGACCCTTGGCTACCTTCGATTCGTTATTTCGTTATTTCGTTATTTCGTTATTTCGTTATTTCGAAGTACTGGTTCAGTCAGTGAACATTCCACTTTTACTTTCTGATTTAATAAGTGTTCACATCGGAACATTCACAAGTTCCTCTTCCAATAATTGTCACATTTTGTTGAAAATTGGTATATCTCCGATCGGAGTTCCCTCAGGGGCTCACTCACGAATGGGGCCGTGAGTGAGTACGGGGAGTCGCGTCCCTGGGGCTACCCGAATCGCCTATAGGTCGGTCTGGTTGCCCTCGTGTGCGGGGTTGGGTTGGCTCTCATGAGCTCGTTTTCTGGTTTGCTCACGTGAGCTCTTTTTCTTGTTTGCTCTCGTCAGGTGGTCTCTCGTATAGTCTCGTGTGTTTGGTTGTATTGTTCTGGTGGTTCAGTAGGAATTCGCACTCGTGTGCGGGGTTTGTGTTTCCTTTAATTAACATTAGTCTGTTTCAGTTATGATTCAGCAGTCTTTCATCGTCGACGGAGAGGACACACCAAGAAGAGGAGGACAAACACCGAAGAAGACTCACGAAGAGAGGAGGACAATCTCCAAAGAAGACTTGACAGCGTATAGTTAAGTTGCGTTAGTTGATAAGACTTTAATTGTATGTCGTCGTTGTACATACGTCGAGTAATTATCGCCGTAAATTCACTTTGTTCGTTTTTTTTTTACTCCGACACAGTCTTCTACTGTGTCGGACACTTTTGCTCGCATGTAGTATGTACCAGATTTATTGGTACGGGGAGATCGCGGTAGTTTATATTAATGGGGGGGTCGAGACGCGTTGTGTCCGCTCTTTACCACTCATCGGTAAAATTTTCCCACCCATGTCCGTCAGTGGCGGCAGGTGGTTGTTGAAGTTGGTATTGTTGTCGGAACTCCTCTCGACCATTGCTCGCGGTACCCTCAAACCAGAGCCTTCTGCTCTGGTTTGCTTAGTTTTCCTTTTTCAAAGAATCAGTGCCTTCAGCCTGATTCGCTTTTTGTCCCCCGTGAATCGGGGACTTCTTCTCCGATTCACACCCTTTTGCTCCGCGACAATTACTCGACGTACTTGCGTAGTATATTAGTATTATAAGTTCTGCGTTGTAAGAAAGGGAGCCAGAAGGAATATTGCATTCGTTCTGACTCCCTTTCCGGGTCTCGTGTGCAGCAACCTCCACGTGGTGAGACCTGGTAATCGGTATTATCCTCTATTCGTAAGAACTTTCAGTATCTTACGAATAAAGGATAATACCGAGCTAATAGCTGCACACTTTGAATTATTGTTAATATTGTATACTAGAATGTAAATTAATATCCACGATTATTTAAAACCTATTCCCTTCCATAACATTTTGCAATGGCACGTTTCATCAGAATAAAATATATTATTAAAGCTTGTTCATTTAAATTTCTTTTTTTTTTTTTAATAGTAGTATCTCGTCGTTGTTTAGGGTCAAACCTTCAATGAAATTGTTATTCAAGGGCTAAAAAAAAGGATTGTATGTGTGGGAGTGTTCTGGGTAGTGTACTCTCTGTCTGTATTATACAATAAAGACGAACAAGATTCATGCAAAATGAATAAATGAAGAGTACCGAATATGAATTACAGCAGCAAATGAATCGTGCCGCTTTTCCCATAAGACGCCATGTAAATCCGGCACGAATCATTTGCTCTTTCCAAACCTGCGTACAGCGCCATTCCGTGCAGCGGCGAAACGCTCAAACTGTTTGCCAAATTTAGTTCCGCATCTACCGCTAGATGGCGCCTTCGAGAAACGTCTGTGGAAATAGTCTAAATTATTATTTACTAATGCAGTTCCACTTCTGCAATATCTTGATGTCGGAGGAAAATTGAATTTAGAAAAATAACTCAAATGTAAAGAAAATAACTTATAGAAATTTATTTATTACAATTGAGAACTTATTAGAAAGAACGTGTTGTCACGTCGCAAGATTACAAAAGAATGAATGACAACAGTTGCCGCTTGGCATAAGGAGAAGTTATTTTGTTTAATTTGCCAAGGCAACTGTTGTTATTAACAACGATAAAAATATTTGAACTCGCGCCGATAAGATATTCCCTACATACTCCCTCCCTAATGAAGGTACGGAATGATTCAAAATTGTGGCGGTACGTGAACAAAGTGCATGGCGAATAAACATGTTTTAACTACGCTTAAATCTAACAGTTACAGCGTTTTTCTTTAAAAAGAAAATATACAATTTGCACAAAGTTGCTTATAAACTAAAAATTATGACTAAGTTAATTATAAACTGCCGCTGTGGAAACGCTTTTTTGAAATCGAACGCGTTTTCGAGCGTATGTCTTTAATTGTGGTTGAGCGTCGGGCTCTTTGGCGTTCTTCTCGTTGTTCTCGCAAATTTCTGAGGTAGCGAAATAAGCTGGTTTCAGCCGCTCGATCGGTACGCTATAATGAACGCCATTGACGTCAATTTTGAATACGCGGTCGTTTATGCGCTCGATAATTTTGTATGGACCTGTGTAGGGACGTTCTAAGGGTTTCTTGACGGCCTTGGTCAAAAGAAAGACGTGAGAACATGTAGCGAGGTCCTTAAAAACGAATGGTTTATGCTTGGATTTGTGTGCTACTGGAACAGGGCGCACTTCCCTCATGTATTCTCGGAACTCTTCGAGAAAGTATTGGGGATTAGGTGAAAAATCACCGAACAAGAAAAATTCGCCAGGTATTCTGAGTGTTGTGCCGAAAACGAAATCTGCGGGGCTCGCGTTGGTGTCCAAACGTATTCTGGTGCGTAATCCGAGGAGTACGGTGGAGAGGGTGCGAGACCATTCGCCTGAATGACACATGATGGCTGCTTTGAGATCTCTGTGCCATCTTTCTACTAATCCATTAGAAGCGGGGTGGTAGGGGGTGGTGCGGATGCGTTTGCATCCACAGAGAGAAAGGAGTGCATTGAAGAGTTCTGATTCGAATTGCGTGCCCTGATCAGTCGTGATAACTTCGGGAGTGCCGTATCGAGCTATCCAATTATCGTAGAATGCCCTTGCTACGATTGGCGCAGAAGATTCCTTGATCGGAATCGCTTCTGGCCAACGGGAGAATCTGTCGACCATGGTGAGACAGAACTGAAAATCCTCGCTAGGGGTGAGGGGGCCAATCAGGTCAAGATGGACATGAGAGAAACGACCGTCAGGTGCTGTGAATTGTTTGGGAATCATTTTGACGTGGCGCGAAACTTTCGATTGTTGGCAATCGATGCAATTTTTACATGCACGGGCTATGTCCCGATGCATGTTGGGCCAAACGTATTTCTGACGGATAATACGGTCAGTTACTTTGACACCAGAATGGGATGGAGAATGAAATAAATGAAATACTTTCTCGCGGAGCGATGCTGGAATGTAGGGTCGTATAGACTCGCTTGAAAGCTCGCAAAAAATTTCGATATTGTTCGGACCCCAGGTGAACTTTTTAAGTTCGAGCGGTGGGTTCGAGGAGTTGAGAATTTGTGCCAGCTCAGAATCATTCGCTTGTTCGTCTCTCAGCTCTTTCAAATCGAACTGGGTGGGAAAACGGATGGCTTGAATACGCGAGAGAGGATCTGCTACGAGGTTGTCATTGCCCGCGAGGAAACGAATTTCTGTTGAAAACTGTGCAATATAAGATAATTGCCGAATTTGCCGTGGAGATGCGTGATCGGATTTTTGCTTGAACGCGTAGATTAAGGGTTTATGATCTGAATAGATCTTAAATTCGCGCCCTTCGAGGAAGTATCGAAAGTGTTTGACGGCCTCGAAAACTGCCGTCAATTCACGATCATACGTGCTGTATTTGAGTTGAGCTGGAGAGAATTTGCGCGAAAAGAACGCGAGTGGGTGCCATTGATCATCAATGAATTGCTCGATGACGGCGCCCATGGCAAAATCTGATGCGTCCGACACGAGACGAATCTCCGCGGAGGGACAGGGGTGTGCCATGAGTGTGGCGCTGGCTAAATCCTCCTTGCATTTTTCGAATGCAGTTTCTGCTTCGGGGGTCCAGGAAATGGGCCGCTTGTCGCGTTTACGAGAATCGTGAAGATAAGCGTTTAAGGGGGCCTGAGTTGCGGCTGCGTGAGGAATGCAACGCCGATAAAAATTAACCATTCCCAAGAACCTTCTCAGCTCTTCGACGGTTTGAGGTTTGGGAAAATTCCGAACTGCGTCTACCTTGTCGGAGGTAGGTTTGAAACCGTCTTTGTTAATGGAATGGCCAAGGAACGTGATCTCAGGAACGCCCCACTGGCATTTGGCTAGGTTGAGGCGCAGGTGAAACTGCTGCAGCCTCTGAAGTACGATATCGATGTGTTTCTCATGCTCTTCAGATGAGGAGGAAGCGATGAGAATATCATCGACGTACGCGAACACGAAATCTAAATCGCCTAAAGCGCGATTTATGTAGCGCTGAAATGTCTGACCGGCGTTGCGGAGGCCGAATGTCATGGCACAATATTCGAAAAGACCAAAAGGTGTACTGACGGCTGTTTTCGGTATATCTTCCGGTGCGACGGGGATCTGATGGTATGCCTTGAAAAGATCGAGGGCTGAGAAGATGCATTTGCCATGCAACACTGTAGGAAAATCGTGCAAGTGCGGCACGGGATATCGATCGGGAACAGTGACATGGTTGAGTCTACGATAGTCGCCGCAGACTCGCCAATCCCCGTCTTTCTTTTTGACAAGATGGATAGGGCTTGCCCAAGGGCTGCTGGATGGCCTGCAAATGCCCGATTCTACCAGTCTACGAAATTCAGCCTTAGCGGCTTTTAACTTATCCGGAGCTAGACGACGCGGACGTTCAGCTAAGGGAGGTCCGGTAGTGATTATGTGATGAAAAACGCCACGGTCTTTAAGGGGAACTGATTGTTGCAGTCCAATGACAGAAGGGAATCGCGCCAGAATGTGCGCGTACTTCTCTTCCGGCCTAATCATGTGGGCAGAAAAATTGGATGTAGCGCGTGAAAATACACCAGCCTTGATGCCAGTTTGAGAATCGCTCAACGACTGCTTGCCTAAATCCACAATCAACCCGTATTTGGATAGAATATCAGCTCCGATAATAGGATAGGGAACGTCCGCTACACAGAAGTTCCATACAATAGGACGACGAATCCCGATGTCGAGGGTGAGACGTGATTCGCCGTACGTGTGAATGACAGTGTCGTTAGCGGCGTTCAATTTTAAATTAGTCGGTTTCCCGTGAAATTTGTTTGATCGCGGCAACAATGAAATGTCGGCACCGGTGTCGACAAGAAAATCCAAACCGGAATTGCGGTCGCGGACATGAAGGCGTTTGGAATTTGGTAGACCTACGCCGGGCGCCTCGGACACGGAAGGTCTCGTTAGTTTTCCGACCCTGAATCGGATTTTTTCCAAGAACATGGTTGAGCGCAATTGCGCGCTTTAGTGCCGAAACGATTGTGCCACCAACATAGATCTGTCCGGCGTTTGCTAGAGGAGCGGGAATGGGTAGGAGGCACTCGCGAATTAGAACGTAAACGCGCGCGTGGGGAGTGCGTTGAAAACCGCTGATTGAACATAGTCGTAAGTGCAGCTATGTCCTTTTCGAGTTTATCTAACCTCGTTTGCGAGGAGGAACGAGTCGCGCTTGTCCCCGAAACTGCCGCGATAGATTTGTCTAAGCCCGTCGATTCTATAACCGTGTCGGCGAGTACAGCGAGGTCTTGAAGATCTTCTAATTTAGAAGCTGCAAGAATGCCGCGGCACTGAGAAGGAAGGTATTCAAGAAAAACAGTTTTCAGTACAGCGTCATTGATTAATTTGCCCGCCTGATTCCTCATAGTAGCTAAAAGTTTAGACGGCTTCCCGTCCATCGCGAGATTACCGCCTAAAATTTTGCGCAATTTGGCCTCTTCTGAAGACGCGAAAGTTGCGATGACGCGTTCCTTAATACGAGTGTATGGGTCCGCAATATTAACATCGCGCATGAGATCGCAAATAACGGTCGCGACTTCCGGATCAAGACCGGCAATGACGGTGTCGGCCATAGTACGCTCGCTAGTAATTATTGAACATCTAAATGTTGCTTCTACTTGCTGAAACCACGTTGCGGGGTCCAGTTTAAAGAATGGAGGAATTTTCGGAATGCGGTAATGATCGACGTGTGCCTGACCTTGCTGCTGAAGTTGTTGCTGATGTTGTTGAGCGAATTGTGCAAGTTCATTCCTGGCGTGGTCACGCTCGGCTCGTAGACGCGCTACCAGTTCGGCTGCTGAATCCATGGTGTGGACCGCGCTGCGCTGCTTCGATGAGGAGTGTCTTTACAGCACGCTGAGAAATGGTTGCAGTTGGTATAGCTGTCACGTGCGTCCAGCACGCTGAAAACTGCTTGGCTGCTACTCCGGTGTGCGACCAGCACGCTGATAATAAACTGCTGATCTTGGTCCTCCGACTCCTTGCGACGTTGAAATCACGTCGGGGTCACCAATGTGGAAATAGTCTAAATTATTATTTACTAATGCAGTTCCACTTCTGCAATATCTTGATGTCGGAGGAAAATTGAATTTAGAAAAATAACTCAAATGTAAAGAAAATAACTTATAGAAATTTATTTATTACAATTGAGAACTTATTAGAAAGAACGTGTTGTCACGTCGCAAGATTACAAAAGAATGAATGACAACAGTTGCCGCTTGGCATAAGGAGAAGTTATTTTGTTTAATTTGCCAAGGCAACTGTTGTTATTAACAACGATAAAAATATTTGAACTCGCGCCGATAAGATATTCCCTACACGTCTGTAGGGAATATCTTATCGGCGCGAGTTCAAATATTTTTATCGTTGTTAATAACAACAGTTGCCTTGGCAAATTAAACAAAATAACTTCTCCTTATGCCAAGCGGCAACTGTTGTCATTCATTCTTTTGTAATCTTGCGACGTGACAACACGTTTATTCTAATAAGTTCTCAATTGTAATAAATAAATTTCTATAAATTATTTTCTTTACATTGAGAGTTATTTTTCTAAATTCAATTTTCCTCCGACATCAAGATATTGCAGAAGTGGAACTGCATTAGTTAAATAATAATTTAGACTATTTCCACATTGGTGACCCCGACGTGATTTCAACGTCGCAAGGAGTCGGAGGACCAAGATCAGCAGTTTATTATCAGCGTGCTGGTCGCACACCGGAGTAGCAGCCAAGCAGTTTTCAGCGTGCTGGACGCACGTGACAGCTATACCAACTGCAACCATTTCTCAGCGTGCTGTAAAGACACTCCTCATCGAAGCAGCGCAGCGCGGTCCACACCATGGATTCAGCAGCCGAACTGGTAGCGCGTCTACGAGCCGAGCGTGACCACGCCAGGAATGAACTTGCACAATTCGCTCAACAACATCAGCAACAACTTCAGCAGCAAGGTCAGGCACACGTCGATCATTACCGCATTCCGAAAATTCCTCCATTCTTTAAACTGGACCCCGCAACGTGGTTTCAGCAAGTAGAAGCAACATTTAGATGTTCAAGAATTACTAGCGAGCGTACTATGGCCGACACCGTCATTGCCGGTCTTGATCCGGAAGTCGCGACCGTTATTTGCGATCTCATGCGCGATGTCAATATTGCGGACCCATACACTCGTATTAAGGAACGCGTCATCGCAACTTTCGCGTCTTCAGAAGAGGCCAAATTGCGCAAAATTTTAGGCGGTAATCTCGCGATGGACGGGAAGCCGTCTAAACTTTTAGCTACTATGAGGAATCAGGCGGGCAAATTAATCAATGACGCTGTACTGAAAACTGTTTTTCTTGAATACCTTCCTTCTCAGTGCCGCGGCATTCTTGCAGCTTCTAAATTAGAAGATCTTCAAGACCTCGCTGTACTCGCCGACACGGTTATAGAATCGACGGGCTTAGACAAATCTATCGCGGCAGTTTCGGGGACAAGCGCGACTCGTTCCTCCTCGCAAACGAGGTTAGATAAACTCGAAAAGGACATAGCTGCACTGACGACTATGTTCAATCAGCGGTTTTCAACGCACTCCCCACGCGCGCGTTTACGTTCTAATTCGCGAGTGCCTCCTACCCATTCCCGCTCCTCTAGCAAACGCCGGACAGATTTATGTTGGTGGCACAATCGTTTCGGCACTAAAGCGCGCAATTGCGCTCAACCATGTTCTTGGAAAAAATCCGATTCAGGGTCGGAAAACTAACGAGACCTTCCGTGTCCGAGGCGCCCGGCGTAGGTCTACCAAATTCCAAACGCCTTCATGTCCGCGACCGCAATTCCGGTTTGGATTTTCTTGTCGACACCGGTGCCGACATTTCATTGTTGCCGCGATCAAACAAATTTCACGGGAAACCGACTAATTTAAAATTGAACGCCGCTAACGACACTGTCATTCACACGTACGGCGAATCACATCTCACCCTCGACATCGGGATTCGTCGTCCTATTGTATGGAACTTCTGTGTAGCGGACGTTCCCTATCCTATTATCGGAGCTGATATTCTATCCAAATACGGGTTGATTGTGGATTTAGGCAAGCAGTCGTTGAGCGATTCTCAAACTGGCATCAAGGCTGGTGTATTTTCACGCGCTACATCCAATTTTTCTGCCCACATGATTAGGCCGGAAGAGAAGTACGCGCACATTCTGGCGCGATTCCCTTCTGTCATTGGACTGCAACAATCAGTTCCCCTTAAAGACCGTGGCGTTTTTCATCACATAATCACTACCGGACCTCCCTTAGCTGAACGTCCGCGTCGTCTAGCTCCGGATAAGTTAAAAGCCGCTAAGGCTGAATTTCGTAGACTGGTAGAATCGGGCATTTGCAGGCCATCCAGCAGCCCTTGGGCAAGCCCTATCCATCTTGTCAAAAAGAAAGACGGGGATTGGCGAGTCTGCGGCGACTATCGTAGACTCAACCATGTCACTGTTCCCGATCGATATCCCGTGCCGCACTTGCACGATTTTCCTACAGTGTTGCATGGCAAATGCATCTTCTCAGCCCTCGATCTTTTCAAGGCATACCATCAGATTCCCGTCGCACCGGAAGATATACCGAAAACAGCCGTCAGTACACCTTTTGGTCTTTTCGAATATTGTACCATGACATTCGGTCTCCGCAATGCCGGTCAGACATTTCAGCGCTACATAAATCGCGCTTTAGGCGATTTAGATTTCGTGTTCGCGTACGTCGATGATATTCTCATCGCTTCCTCCTCATCTGAGGAGCATGAGAAACACATCGATATCGTACTTCAGAGGCTGCAGCAGTTTCACCTGCGCCTCAACCTAGCCAAATGCCAATGGGGCGTTCCTGAGATCACGTTCCTTGGCCATTCCATTAACAAAGACGGTTTCAAACCTACCTCCGACAAGGTAGACGCAGTTCGGAATTTTCCCAAACCTCAAACCGTCGAAGAGCTGAGAAGGTTCTTGGGAATGGTTAATTTTTATCGGCGTTGCATTCCTCACGCAGCCGCAACTCAGGCCCCCTTAAACGCTTATCTTCACGATTCTCGTAAACGCGACAAGCGGCCCATTTCCTGGACCCCCGAAGCAGAAACTGCATTCGAAAAATGCAAGGAGGATTTAGCCAGCGCCACACTCATGGCACACCCCTGTCCCTCCGCGGAGATTCGTCTCGTGTCGGACGCATCAGATTTTGCCATGGGCGCCGTCATCGAGCAATTCATTGATGATCAATGGCACCCACTCGCGTTCTTTTCGCGCAAATTCTCTCCAGCTCAACTCAAATACAGCACGTATGATCGTGAATTGACGGCAGTTTTCGAGGCCGTCAAACACTTTCGATACTTCCTCGAAGGGCGCGAATTTAAGATCTATTCAGATCATAAACCCTTAATCTACGCGTTCAAGCAAAAATCCGATCACGCATCTCCACGGCAAATTCGGCAATTATCTTATATTGCACAGTTTTCAACAGAAATTCGTTTCCTCGCGGGCAATGACAACCTCGTAGCAGATCCTCTCTCGCGTATTCAAGCCATCCGTTTTCCCACCCAGTTCGATTTGAAAGAGCTGAGAGACGAACAAGCGAATGATTCTGAGCTGGCACAAATTCTCAACTCCTCGAACCCACCGCTCGAACTTAAAAAGTTCACCTGGGGTCCGAACAATATCGAAATTTTTTGCGAGCTTTCAAGCGAGTCTATACGACCCTACATTCCAGCATCGCTCCGCGAGAAAGTATTTCATTTATTTCATTCTCCATCCCATTCTGGTGTCAAAGTAACTGACCGTATTATCCGTCAGAAATACGTTTGGCCCAACATGCATCGGGACATAGCCCGTGCATGTAAAAATTGCATCGATTGCCAACAATCGAAAGTTTCGCGCCACGTCAAAATGATTCCCAAACAATTCACAGCACCTGACGGTCGTTTCTCTCATGTCCATCTTGACCTGATTGGCCCCCTCACCCCTAGCGAGGATTTTCAGTTCTGTCTCACCATGGTCGACAGATTCTCCCGTTGGCCAGAAGCGATTCCGATCAAGGAATCTTCTGCGCCAATCGTAGCAAGGGCATTCTACGATAATTGGATAGCTCGATACGGCACTCCCGAAGTTATCACGACTGATCAGGGCACGCAATTCGAATCAGAACTCTTCAATGCACTCCTTTCTCTCTGTGGATGCAAACGCATCCGCACCACCCCCTACCACCCCGCTTCTAATGGATTAGTAGAAAGATGGCACAGAGATCTCAAAGCAGCCATCATGTGTCATTCAGGCGAATGGTCTCGCACCCTCTCCACCGTACTCCTCGGATTACGCACCAGAATACGTTTGGACACCAACGCGAGCCCCGCAGATTTCGTTTTCGGCACAACACTCAGAATACCTGGCGAATTTTTCTTGTTCGGTGATTTTTCACCTAATCCCCAATACTTTCTCGAAGAGTTCCGAGAATACATGAGGGAAGTGCGCCCTGTTCCAGTAGCACACAAATCCAAGCATAAACCATTCGTTTTTAAGGACCTCGCTACATGTTCTCACGTCTTTCTTTTGACCAAGGCCGTCAAGAAACCCTTAGAACGTCCCTACACAGGTCCATACAAAATTATCGAGCGCATAAACGACCGCGTATTCAAAATTGACGTCAATGGCGTTCATTATAGCGTACCGATCGAGCGGCTGAAACCAGCTTATTTCGCTACCTCAGAAATTTGCGAGAACAACGAGAAGAACGCCAAAGAGCCCGACGCTCAACCACAATTAAAGACATACGCTCGAAAACGCGTTCGATTTCAAAAAAGCGTTTCCACAGCGGCAGTTTATAATTAACTTAGTCATAAGTTTTAGTTTATAAGCAACTTTGTGCAAATTGTATATTTTCTTTTTAAAGAAAAACGCTGTAACTGTTAGATTTAAGCGTAGTTAAAACATGTTTATTCGCCATGCACTTTGTTCACGTACCGCCACAATTTTGAATCATTCCGTACCTTCATTAGGGAGGGAGTATGTAGGGAATATCTTATCGGCGCGAGTTCAAATATTTTTATCGTTGTTAATAACAACAGTTGCCTTGGCAAATTAAACAAAATAACTTCTCCTTATGCCAAGCGGCAACTGTTGTCATTCATTCTTTTGTAATCTTGCGACGTGACAACACGTTTATTCTAATAAGTTCTCAATTGTAATAAATAAATTTCTATAAATTATTTTCTTTACATTGAGAGTTATTTTTCTAAATTCAATTTTCCTCCGACATCAAGATATTGCAGAAGTGGAACTGCATTAGTTAAATAATAATTTTTACTATTTCCACACGTCCGTACAGCGCCATTTAGTGCAGCGGCGAAACGCTCAAACTGTTGGCCAATTATAGTTTCGAATTCATACGCAAGATATCGGTAACAACGGTTAGCGATATGGCACATCTGTGTTGATCTGTGTTGGTAACTTTTAATTTCGAAAGAAAATAATATAATCCAGATGTAAATTATCTTTATTTCTAAATTGCGCATGTCAAAGTAAACTTCATATATAGTACATAAAAAATCACACACTACATAATAAATACGAGTTACTAAATTTGTCCATAAGAGATGGGTTATCGAATAGGTTAGGAAATCTGTCAACTCAGCATTTCTATTTATGTATGAACCTATATGTATTACATTAATAACAATGCAGGTTCATCGATTAGCAAATTAATTGTATAACGAAATATATAGATGAATTCATAATAAAATATATTAAGGAATAAGATATTAACACAATTAATTTTATTCTTATTACTGAAATAGGTACGATCACCACTTATCAATACTGAATTCTAAATATGCTGACACAGAAAAGGTTTGACAATATAAGTTGCGATAATTTGATAATATAATATAAAAGATTCCCTAAATATATTTTTAGCTTAAATTTCAAATAAGTAACATAATCCAATGATTTAATGATTTAGTCTAGTTAGACATTATACAAGTTAAGATTTTATAGATAAAATAATTATCACTATCATAGTAAATATGAGATGATGTCCGTGCAGAAGAAAAATAAAAAAATATACGTGTGGAAAACCACGCGCTGTGGAAGTGAAACTTCTTGCAGTCTAATAATGTTTAGAAGCATATTAAGATTGGAAATGTTAAAAAAAAAACAAGATCAGGAACAACCAATACAAAAAAAAACAAGATCAGGAACAACTAATACAAAAAACAAGATCAGGAACAACTAATACAAAAAGAATCATAGAAAAAGTTTCACTTCAAACATAATGAACGATCAAAATTTGCTTCGCAAAGAAGGAGAGCGTATGAGAAAGAAAGAAACGTAGTTCATAGCATTTCCCATACGCTCTCCTTCTTTGCGAAGCAAATTTTGATCGTTTATTATGTTTGAAGTGAAACTTTTTCTATGATTTTTTTTTTGTATTAGTTGTTCCTGACCTTGTTTTTTGTATTAGTTGTTCCTGATCTTGTTTTTTTTTTTGTATTGGTTGTTCCTGATCTTGTTTTTTTTTTTTTTTAACATTTCCAATCTTAATATGCTTTTAAACATTACTAAACTGCAAGAAGTTTCACTTCCACCGCGCATGGTTTTCCACAAGTATATTTTTATTTTCTTTACACTTCTCTCTACACTTTCGGCTCCTGTTTGTGAGAAATAAGTTTTCATAAAAGTTACGTTAGCACAACCCTGTATATGTATTCAGTTTGATTGAAAATGTGGGATTCTACTTAGATTTTGGTAAACACACATCAGTATAATATAATAATAATATAATAGAACTGCGATCCATATTCTACGATACAGAGCTCCGCTCTTTATACAAGACTTTTTGTTGTCGCCATAAGTAGGGTGTCTCGGTTATGTTTACCACTGTCGCTTCCCATATTATGTTTATATTTATCACGTACACTTCAGAATCATACGTCAGGAACGTATAATCCAATTCGTTAGCCACTGTGTTCTCCGGATCTGTCTCCGTTGGATTTTTACCTTTGGAGATATGTTCAATCCGTTGTACACGACAGAACAATGAATAATGTTCAATAACTTTGGAATCACATAACAAATGCATGTAATAGCATAAAAAAAGATGCTGTAATGATGGCAACAATGAGAAATGTAATACAAAGAGCAGTGCTCTGTATCGTAGAAAAATGAATCGCAGTTCCAACATCTGATGTAACTTGATTTTTTTGTAAGAAATAAGTTTTTATGAAAGTTACGTTTGCATAACCATGTATATGTATTCAGTTTTTAATTGAAAACGTGGGATTCTACTTAGATTTTGGTAAACACACATCAGTATAATAATACTTTGTAAACACCACACTGAGCTTCTTCTGCGCGACTAATTTTGTTTTTAAATGAAAATATATTTATTCATTTTGATTGAAAAGGTGGATTCTACTTAGATTTTGGTAAACACACATTAGTATTTTTATTTTATTTTTGATTTTACTTCAACTCGCCCGTAAGACGGCGCAATCTATCTCTATATGTCTGTAGTCGTAACATAACCATGTATTTCTAACCTTTTCGTTTGATCCTACTACCGAGCATTTTATTCGTTGCGATTAGTGATGGGCACCATCGACTGAAACTATCGACTAAATCGATAGTAGCCGACTACTATTTTCAGTCGACTGATTTTTTAAACTATCGACTAAATCAGACTAAATTCAATTAACTGAATCAGTCGCCGAGCTATTGGTTAAATTGTAACGGGCGGGAGTTTTGAATAGATTTTATAAAATTTACTATCAAATACATTCACTTATTAGCTATATCGAATAATTCGTTCAATAAACACAAATAACAATTATTATACTAGAAATATTATACAATTATTAAATAACAATACTTATATTATAAAATTTTCATCATAATCTAAAGAAAAAGTAGTATTTTATAATTATATCTGTCAATAACAGATATTTTTCTAAAAAGTACATTAACACTTTGCCTTTATATCGCATTATTATTAAAGGATAAATAATAATATGTGAGATAGACGTAGGCATAGACTATAACCCGCAATCTAGACGTAACCACTAAAACAAAATTTCAGTCGACTAAAAACTATCGACTAAATATTCGATAGTATGCAGCAACTAAATAGTAATTAGTCGATAGTTGAAATTAGTCGATGGTGCCCATCACTAGTTGCGATATATTCCAAAATGTTCGCTATCATTCTAAAGATCATTGAAACCTGCGTACAGCGCCATTTCGTGCAGCGGCAAACGCTCCAACTGTTAGCCAAATGTAGTTTCGAATTCACCCGCAAGATGTCGGTAACGGCGGTTACCTGTGGCGAATGTAGATAATGAAGATTACTAATGTAGATAATGTAAATTTCTTATCACGGTAATTGTATTGATTAATTTATTTGGTTGTTAACATCTGTTTTGTTTGTGGTTATTACACACTCCTCATACCGTCCTAACTGTATATTTTTTTTTTTTTTTTTTTTTTTTCTCTAACCATCGTATTTACACAAATCGGAACATTTATAATTTGTCCTAGAATGCCATACTGGCCATGTGCATACCTCAATCGTCTTATCTGCATAAAAGGAATGCGTGGAGAAATTAATCTTTCTGACACTAAATCCAGTGAAAGTAAATGCGCTGGTATCTCAGAGTATTTAAAACCGTTGTAGGAAGACATTGTAATATAGGAATTTGTTTCCTCGACAGTGCAGTTCGACAAGTATTACAGATTGGTATTTTATCCCTTTCAATATCTGGTAGTATTATTCTCAAAATTTCTTCATATTCTGCATTGTACCTTTTTTTTTTTTTTTTTTTTTTTTTTTTTTTTTTTTTTTTTTTTTTTTTTTTTTTTAAATCATTAGTAAACCATAATCTACTGCAAACAGAGCACGACTGACCAAATTTGTTATTTATAAATGTTTTCTTAAATTGATTATGAACTGGTCTATGGCGTTTAAACTCACTATAAGGTTGGACAATATTGCTAACATTCACATCATTTCATATTGAACTTGATGGATTATTTGCTTGATTCTCTGTGTTAACCATGTTCCGTAATGTACTTGATGTGAGGTTATGTTCGTCAATAATTATTATTTGCATTAACGGAAACGTAGTTGCACGTGCTGTGAAACTGTGACGCACTATAAAAATGATGGTAAGGCTTCTGCTTTCGCGCTCTCTCTCTCTCTCCTAAACCGTACGAGAGTCAGCGCACTAGCCACTTCCTGCCGCATTTCCGTTTCATCGTCAATTGGTTTTACACCCATCGCGCAAAAAAAAAAAAAAAAAAAAAAAAAAAAAAAAAGGGTCCACTAGCAGGACCATCATTCTTTTGGTGCCCCATTATTAAACATGTAACAGATGTTTAAAGGTTCGTTGTCCCCACTTCTTCCAACGGATTGTTTCTGAGCTGGTGGAGAGGGAATAACAGGGTAAACTCATGACTGCTTTCCAACGAGCACGGTTCGTTGAGCACGGTTCGTTGAGCACGGTTCGGCGAGCGCGGATCGACACGGCGAGCATAGGAATCGCGCGAGTAAGGTTTCGCGACGGGTTAGGTTAGAGCGATTTCCGGGTTAGGTTAGAGCGATTTCCGGGTTAGGTTAGAGCGATTTCCGGGTTAGGTTAGAGCGATTTCCGGGTTAGGTTAGAGCGATTTCCGGGTTAGGTTAGAGCGATTTCCGGGTTAGGTTAGAGCGATTTCCGGGTTAGGTTAGAGCGATTTCCGGGTTAGGTTAGAGCGATTTCCGGGTTAGGTTAGAGCGATTTCCGGGTTAGGTTAGAGCGATTTCCGGGTTAGGTTAGAGCGATTTCCGGGTTAGGTTAGAGCGATTTCCGGGTTAGGTTAGAGCGATTTCCGGGTTAGGTTAGAGCGATTTCCGGGTTAGGTTAGAGCGATTTCCGGGTTAGGTTAGAGCGATTTCCGGGTTAGGTTAGAGCGATTTCCGGGTTAGGTTAGAGCGATTTCCGGGTTAGGTTAGAGCGATTTCCGGGTTAGGTTAGAGCGATTTCCGGGTTAGGTTAGAGCGATTTCCGGGTTAGGTTAGAGCGATTTCCGGGTTAGGTTAGAGCGATTTCCGGGTTAGGTTAGAGCGATTTCCGGGTTAGGTTAGAGCGATTTCCGGGTTAGGTTAGGTTAGGTTAGGTTAGGTTAGGTTAGGTTAGGTTAGGTTAGGTTAGGTTAGGTTAGGTTAGGTTAGGTTAGGTTAGGTTAGGTTAGGTTAGGTTAGGTTAGGTTAGGTTAGGTTAGGTTAGGTTAGGTTAGGTTAGGTTAGGTTAGGTTAGGTTAGGTTAGGTTAGGTTAGGTTAGGTTAGGTTAGGTTAGGTTAGGTTAGGTTAGGTTAGGTTAGGTTAGGTTAGGTTAGGTTAGGTTAGGTTAGGTTAGGTTAGGTTAGGTTAGGTTAGGTTAGGTTAGGTTAGGTTAGGTTAGGTTAGGTTAGGTTAGGTTAGGTTAGGTTAGGTTAGGTTAGGTTAGGTTAGGTTAGGTTAGGTTAGGTTAGGTTAGGTTAGGTTAGGTTAGGTTAGGTTAGGTTAGGTTAGGTTAGGTTAGGTTAGGTTAGGTTAGGTTAGGTTAGGTTAGGTTAGGTTAGATTAGGTTAGGTTAGGTTAGGTTAGGTTAGGTTAGGTTAGGTTAGGTTAGGTTAGGTTAGGTTAGGTTAGGTTAGGTTAGGTTAGGTTAGGTTAGGTTAGGTTAGGTTAGGTTAGGTTAGGTTAGGTTAGGTTAGGTTAGGTTAGGTTAGGTTAGGTTAGGTTAGGTTAGGTTAGGTTAGGTTAGGTTAGGTTAGGTTAGGTTAGGTTAGGTTAGGTTAGGTTAGGTTAGGTTAGGTTAGGTTAGGTTAGGTTAGGTTAGGTTAGGTTAGGTTAGGTTAGGTTAGGTTAGGTTAGGTTAGGTTAGGTTAGGTTAGGTTAGGTTAGGTTAGGTTAGGTTAGGTTAGGTTAGGTTAGGTTAGGTTAGGTTAGGTTAGGTTAGGTTAGGTTAGGTTAGGTTAGGTTAGGTTAGGTTAGGTTAGGTTAGGTTAGGTTAGGTTAGGTTAGGTTAGGTTAGGTTAGGTTAGGTTAGGTTAGGTTAGGTTAGGTTAGGTTAGGTTAGGTTAGGTTAGGTTAGGTTAGGTTAGGTTAGGTTAGGTTAGGTTAGGTTAGGTTAGGTTAGGTTAGGTTAGGTTAGGTTAGGTTAGGTTAGGTTAGGTTAGGTTAGGTTAGGTTAGGTTAGGTTAGGTTAGGTTAGGTTAGGTTAGGTTAGGTTAGGTTAGGTTAGGTTAGGTTAGGTTAGGTTAGGTTAGGTTAGGTTAGGTTAGGTTAGGTTAGGTTAGGTTAGGTTAGGTTAGGTTAGGTTAGGTTAGGTTAGGTTAGGTTAGGTTAGGTTAGGTTAGGTTAGGTTAGGTTAGGTTAGGTTAGGTTAGGTTAGGTTAGGTTAGGTTAGGTTAGGTTAGGTTAGGTTAGGTTAGGTTAGGTTAGGTTAGGTTAGGTTAGGTTAGGTTAGGTTAGGTTAGGTTAGGTTAGGTTAGGTTAGGTTAGGTTAGGTTAGGTTAGGTTAGGTTAGGTTAGGTTAGGTTAGGTTAGGTTAGGTTAGGTTAGGTTAGGTTAGGTTAGGTTAGGTTAGGTTAGGTTAGGTTAGGTTAGGTTAGGTTAGGTTAGGTTAGGTTAGGTTAGGTTAGGTTAGGTTAGGTTAGGTTAGGTTAGGTTAGGTTAGGTTAGGTTAGGTTAGGTTAGGTTAGGTTAGGTTAGGTTAGGTTAGGTTAGGTTAGGTTAGGTTAGGTTAGGTTAGGTTAGGTTAGGTTAGGTTAGGTTAGGTTAGGTTAGGTTAGGTTAGGTTAGGTTAGGTTAGGTTAGGTTAGGTTAGGTTAGGTTAGGTTAGGTTAGGTTAGGTTAGGTTAGGTTAGGTTAGGTTAGGTTAGGTTAGGTTAGGTTAGGTTAGGTTAGGTTAGGTTAGGTTAGGTTAGGTTAGGTTAGGTTAGGTTAGGTTAGGTTAGGTTAGGTTAGGTTAGGTTAGGTTAGGTTAGGTTAGGTTAGGTTAGGTTAGGTTAGGTTAGGTTAGGTTAGGTTAGGTTAGGTTAGGTTAGGTTAGGTTAGGTTAGGTTAGGTTAGGTTAGGTTAGGTTAGGTTAGGTTAGGTTAGGTTAGGTTAGGTTAGGTTAGGTTAGGTTAGGTTAGGTTAGGTTAGGTTAGGTTAGGTTAGGTTAGGTTAGGTTAGGTTAGGTTAGGTTAGGTTAGGTTAGGTTAGGTTAGGTTAGGTTAGGTTAGGTTAGGTTAGGTTAGGTTAGGTTAGGTTAGGTTAGGTTAGGTTAGGTTAGGTTAGGTTAGGTTAGGTTAGGTTAGGTTAGGTTAGGTTAGGTTAGGTTAGGTTAGGTTAGGTTAGGTTAGGTTAGGTTAGGTTAGGTTAGGTTAGGTTAGGTTAGGTTAGGTTAGGTTAGGTTAGGTTAGGTTAGGTTAGGTTAGGTTAGGTTAGGTTAGGTTAGGTTAGGTTAGGTTAGGTTAGGTTAGGTTAGGTTAGGTTAGGTTAGGTTAGGTTAGGTTAGGTTAGGTTAGGTTAGGTTAGGTTAGGTTAGGTTAGGTTAGGTTAGGTTAGGTTAGGTTAGGTTAGGTTAGGTTAGGTTAGGTTAGGTTAGGTTAGGTTAGGTTAGGTTAGGTTAGGTTAGGTTAGGTTAGGTTAGGTTAGGTTAGGTTAGGTTAGGTTAGGTTAGGTTAGGTTAGGTTAGGTTAGGTTAGGTTAGGTTAGGTTAGGTTAGGTTAGGTTAGGTTAGGATAGGTTAGGTTAGGTTAGGTTAGGTTAGGTTAGGTTAGGTTAGGTTAGGTTAGGTTAGGTTAGGTTAGGTTAGGTTAGGTTAGGTTAGGTTAGGTTAGGTTAGGTTAGGTTAGGTTAGGTTAGGTTAGGTTAGGTTAGGTTAGGTTAGGTTAGGTTAGGTTAGGTTAGGTTAGGTTAGGTTAGGTTAGGTTAGGTTAGGTTAGGTTAGGTTAGGTTAGGTTAGGTTAGGTTAGGTTAGGTTAGGTTAGGTTAGGTTAGGTTAGGTTAGGTTAGGTTAGGTTAGGTTAGGTTAGGTTAGGTTAGGTTAGGTTAGGTTAGGTTAGGTTAGGTTAGGTTAGGTTAGGTTAGGTTAGGTTAGGTTAGGTTAGGTTAGGTTAGGTTAGGTTAGGTTAGGTTAGGTTAGGTTAGGTTAGGTTAGGTTAGGTTAGGTTAGGTTAGGTTAGGTTAGGTTAGGTTAGGTTAGGTTAGGTTAGGTTAGGTTAGGTTAGGTTAGGTTAGGTTAGGTTAGGTTAGGTTAGGTTAGGTTAGGTTAGGTTAGGTTAGGTTAGGTTAGGTTAGGTTAGGTTAGGTTAGGTTAGGTTAGGTTAGGTTAGGTTAGGTTAGGTTAGGTTAGGTTAGGTTAGGTTAGGTTAGGTTAGGTTAGGTTAGGTTAGGTTAGGTTAGGTTAGGTTAGGTTAGGTTAGGTTAGGTTAGGTTAGGTTAGGTTAGGTTAGGTTAGGTTAGGTTAGGTTAGGTTAGGTTAGGTTAGGTTAGGTTAGGTTAGGTTAGGTTAGGTTAGGTTAGGTTAGGTTAGGTTAGGTTAGGTTAGGTTAGGTTAGGTTAGGTTAGGTTAGGTTAGGTTAGGTTAGGTTAGGTTAGGTTAGGTTAGGTTAGGTTAGGTTAGGTTAGGTTAGGTTAGGTTAGGTTAGGTTAGGTTAGGTTAGGTTAGGTTAGGTTAGGTTAGGTTAGGTTAGGTTAGGTTAGGTTAGGTTAGGTTAGGTTAGGTTAGGTTAGGTTAGGTTAGGTTAGGTTAGGTTAGGTTAGGTTAGGTTAGGTTAGGTTAGGTTAGGTTAGGTTAGGTTAGGTTAGGTTAGGTTAGGTTAGGTTAGGTTAGGTTAGGTTAGGTTAGGTTAGGTTAGGTTAGGTTAGGTTAGGTTAGGTTAGGTTAGGTTAGGTTAGGTTAGGTTAGGTTAGGTTAGGTTAGGTTAGGTTAGGTTAGGTTAGGTTAGGTTAGGTTAGGTTAGGTTAGGTTAGGTTAGGTTAGGTTAGGTTAGGTTAGGTTAGGTTAGGTTAGGTTAGGTTAGGTTAGGTTAGGTTAGGTTAGGTTAGGTTAGGTTAGGTTAGGTTAGGTTAGGTTAGGTTAGGTTAGGTTAGGTTAGGTTAGGTTAGGTTAGGTTAGGTTAGGTTAGGTTAGGTTAGGTTAGGTTAGGTTAGGTTAGGTTAGGTTAGGTTAGGTTAGGTTAGGTTAGGTTAGGTTAGGTTAGGTTAGGTTAGGTTAGGTTAGGTTAGGTTAGGTTAGGTTAGGTTAGGTTAGGTTAGGTTAGGTTAGGTTAGGTTAGGTTAGGTTAGGTTAGGTTAGGTTAGGTTAGGTTAGGTTAGGTTAGGTTAGGTTAGGTTAGGTTAGGTTAGGTTAGGTTAGGTTAGGTTAGGTTAGGTTAGGTTAGGTTAGGTTAGGTTAGGTTAGGTTAGGTTAGGTTAGGTTAGGTTAGGTTAGGTTAGGTTAGGTTAGGTTAGGTTAGGTTAGGTTAGGTTAGGTTAGGTTAGGTTAGGTTAGGTTAGGTTAGGTTAGGTTAGGTTAGGTTAGGTTAGGTTAGGTTAGGTTAGGTTAGGTTAGGTTAGGTTAGGTTAGGTTAGGTTAGGTTAGGTTAGGTTAGGTTAGGTTAGGTTAGGTTAGGTTAGGTTAGGTTAGGTTAGGTTAGGTTAGGTTAGGTTAGGTTAGGTTAGGTTAGGTTAGGTTAGGTTAGGTTAGGTTAGGTTAGGTTAGGTTAGGTTAGGTTAGGTTAGGTTAGGTTAGGTTAGGTTAGGTTAGGTTAGGTTAGGTTAGGTTAGGTTAGGTTAGGTTAGGTTAGGTTAGGTTAGGTTAGGTTAGGTTAGGTTAGGTTAGGTTAGGTTAGGTTAGGTTAGGTTAGGTTAGGTTAGGTTAGGTTAGGTTAGGTTAGGTTAGGTTAGGTTAGGTTAGGTTAGGTTAGGTTAGGTTAGGTTAGGTTAGGTTAGGTTAGGTTAGGTTAGGTTAGGTTAGGTTAGGTTAGGTTAGGTTAGGTTAGGTTAGGTTAGGTTAGGTTAGGTTAGGTTAGGTTAGGTTAGGTTAGGTTAGGTTAGGTTAGGTTAGGTTAGGTTAGGTTAGGTTAGGTTAGGTTAGGTTAGGTTAGGTTAGGTTAGGTTAGGTTAGGTTAGGTTAGGTTAGGTTAGGTTAGGTTAGGTTAGGTTAGGTTAGGTTAGGTTAGGTTAGGTTAGGTTAGGTTAGGTTAGGTTAGGTTAGGTTAGGTTAGGTTAGGTTAGGTTAGGTTAGGTTAGGTTAGGTTAGGTTAGGTTAGGTTAGGTTAGGTTAGGTTAGGTTAGGTTAGGTTAGGTTAGGTTAGGTTAGGTTAGGTTAGGTTAGGTTAGGTTAGGTTAGGTTAGGTTAGGTTAGGTTAGGTTAGGTTAGGTTAGGTTAGGTTAGGTTAGGTTAGGTTAGGTTAGGTTAGGTTAGGTTAGGTTAGGTTAGGTTAGGTTAGGTTAGGTTAGGTTAGGTTAGGTTAGGTTAGGTTAGGTTAGGTTAGGTTAGGTTAGGTTAGGTTAGGTTAGGTTAGGTTAGGTTAGGTTAGGTTAGGTTAGGTTAGGTTAGGTTAGGTTAGGTTAGGTTAGGTTAGGTTAGGTTAGGTTAGGTTAGGTTAGGTTAGGTTAGGTTAGGTTAGGTTAGGTTAGGTTAGGTTAGGTTAGGTTAGGTTAGGTTAGGTTAGGTTAGGTTAGGTTAGGTTAGGTTAGGTTAGGTTAGGTTAGGTTAGGTTAGGTTAGGTTAGGTTAGGTTAGGTTAGGTTAGGTTAGGTTAGGTTAGGTTAGGTTAGGTTAGGTTAGGTTAGGTTAGGTTAGGTTAGGTTAGGTTAGGTTAGGTTAGGTTAGGTTAGGTTAGGTTAGGTTAGGTTAGGTTAGGTTAGGTTAGGTTAGGTTAGGTTAGGTTAGGTTAGGTTAGGTTAGGTTAGGTTAGGTTAGGTTAGGTTAGGTTAGGTTAGGTTAGGTTAGGTTAGGTTAGGTTAGGTTAGGTTAGGTTAGGTTAGGTTAGGTTAGGTTAGGTTAGGTTAGGTTAGGTTAGGTTAGGTTAGGTTAGGTTAGGTTAGGTTAGGTTAGGTTAGGTTAGGTTAGGTTAGGTTAGGTTAGGTTAGGTTAGGTTAGGTTAGGTTAGGTTAGGTTAGGTTAGGTTAGGTTAGGTTAGGTTAGGTTAGGTTAGGTTAGGTTAGGTTAGGTTAGGTTAGGTTAGGTTAGGTTAGGTTAGGTTAGGTTAGGTTAGGTTAGGTTAGGTTAGGTTAGGTTAGGTTAGGTTAGGTTAGGTTAGGTTAGGTTAGGTTAGGTTAGGTTAGGTTAGGTTAGGTTAGGTTAGGTTAGGTTAGGTTAGGTTAGGTTAGGTTAGGTTAGGTTAGGTTAGGTTAGGTTAGGTTAGGTTAGGTTAGGTTAGGTTAGGTTAGGTTAGGTTAGGTTAGGTTAGGTTAGGTTAGGTTAGGTTAGGTTAGGTTAGGTTAGGTTAGGTTAGGTTAGGTTAGGTTAGGTTAGGTTAGGTTAGGTTAGGTTAGGTTAGGTTAGGTTAGGTTAGGTTAGGTTAGGTTAGGTTAGGTTAGGTTAGGTTAGGTTAGGTTAGGTTAGGTTAGGTTAGGTTAGGTTAGGTTAGGTTAGGTTAGGTTAGGTTAGGTTAGGTTAGGTTAGGTTAGGTTAGGTTAGGTTAGGTTAGGTTAGGTTAGGTTAGGTTAGGTTAGGTTAGGTTAGGTTAGGTTAGGTTAGGTTAGGTTAGGTTAGGTTAGGTTAGGTTAGGTTAGGTTAGGTTAGGTTAGGTTAGGTTAGGTTAGGTTAGGTTAGGTTAGGTTAGGTTAGGTTAGGTTAGGTTAGGTTAGGTTAGGTTAGGTTAGGTTAGGTTAGGTTAGGTTAGGTTAGGTTAGGTTAGGTTAGGTTAGGTTAGGTTAGGTTAGGTTAGGTTAGGTTAGGTTAGGTTAGGTTAGGTTAGGTTAGGTTAGGTTAGGTTAGGTTAGGTTAGGTTAGGTTAGGTTAGGTTAGGTTAGGTTAGGTTAGGTTAGGTTAGGTTAGGTTAGGTTAGGTTAGGTTAGGTTAGGTTAGGTTAGGTTAGGTTAGGTTAGGTTAGGTTAGGTTAGGTTAGGTTAGGTTAGGTTAGGTTAGGTTAGGTTAGGTTAGGTTAGGTTAGGTTAGGTTAGGTTAGGTTAGGTTAGGTTAGGTTAGGTTAGGTTAGGTTAGGTTAGGTTAGGTTAGGTTAGGTTAGGTTAGGTTAGGTTAGGTTAGGTTAGGTTAGGTTAGGTTAGGTTAGGTTAGGTTAGGTTAGGTTAGGTTAGGTTAGGTTAGGTTAGGTTAGGTTAGGTTAGGTTAGGTTAGGTTAGGTTAGGTTAGGTTAGGTTAGGTTAGGTTAGGTTAGGTTAGGTTAGGTTAGGTTAGGTTAGGTTAGGTTAGGTTAGGTTAGGTTAGGTTAGGTTAGGTTAGGTTAGGTTAGGTTAGGTTAGGTTAGGTTAGGTTAGGTTAGGTTAGGTTAGGTTAGGTTAGGTTAGGTTAGGTTAGGTTAGGTTAGGTTAGGTTAGGTTAGGTTAGGTTAGGTTAGGTTAGGTTAGGTTAGGTTAGGTTAGGTTAGGTTAGGTTAGGTTAGGTTAGGTTAGGTTAGGTTAGGTTAGGTTAGGTTAGGTTAGGTTAGGTTAGGTTAGGTTAGGTTAGGTTAGGTTAGGTTAGGTTAGGTTAGGTTAGGTTAGGTTAGGTTAGGTTAGGTTAGGTTAGGTTAGGTTAGGTTAGGTTAGGTTAGGTTAGGTTAGGTTAGGTTAGGTTAGGTTAGGTTAGGTTAGGTTAGGTTAGGTTAGGTTAGGTTAGGTTAGGTTAGGTTAGGTTAGGTTAGGTTAGGTTAGGTTAGGTTAGGTTAGGTTAGGTTAGGTTAGGTTAGGTTAGGTTAGGTTAGGTTAGGTTAGGTTAGGTTAGGTTAGGTTAGGTTAGGTTAGGTTAGGTTAGGTTAGGTTAGGTTAGGTTAGGTTAGGTTAGGTTAGGTTAGGTTAGGTTAGGTTAGGTTAGGTTAGGTTAGGTTAGGTTAGGTTAGGTTAGGTTAGGTTAGGTTAGGTTAGGTTAGGTTAGGTTAGGTTAGGTTAGGTTAGGTTAGGTTAGGTTAGGTTAGGTTAGGTTAGGTTAGGTTAGGTTAGGTTAGGTTAGGTTAGGTTAGGTTAGGTTAGGTTAGGTTAGGTTAGGTTAGGTTAGGTTAGGTTAGGTTAGGTTAGGTTAGGTTAGGTTAGGTTAGGTTAGGTTAGGTTAGGTTAGGTTAGGTTAGGTTAGGTTAGGTTAGGTTAGGTTAGGTTAGGTTAGGTTAGGTTAGGTTAGGTTAGGTTAGGTTAGGTTAGGTTAGGTTAGGTTAGGTTAGGTTAGGTTAGGTTAGGTTAGGTTAGGTTAGGTTAGGTTAGGTTAGGTTAGGTTAGGTTAGGTTAGGTTAGGTTAGGTTAGGTTAGGTTAGGTTAGGTTAGGTTAGGTTAGGTTAGGTTAGGTTAGGTTAGGTTAGGTTAGGTTAGGTTAGGTTAGGTTAGGTTAGGTTAGGTTAGGTTAGGTTAGGTTAGGTTAGGTTAGGTTAGGTTAGGTTAGGTTAGGTTAGGTTAGGTTAGGTTAGGTTAGGTTAGGTTAGGTTAGGTTAGGTTAGGTTAGGTTAGGTTAGGTTAGGTTAGGTTAGGTTAGGTTAGGTTAGGTTAGGTTAGGTTAGGTTAGGTTAGGTTAGGTTAGGTTAGGTTAGGTTAGGTTAGGTTAGGTTAGGTTAGGTTAGGTTAGGTTAGGTTAGGTTAGGTTAGGTTAGGTTAGGTTAGGTTAGGTTAGGTTAGGTTAGGTTAGGTTAGGTTAGGTTAGGTTAGGTTAGGTTAGGTTAGGTTAGGTTAGGTTAGGTTAGGTTAGGTTAGGTTAGGTTAGGTTAGGTTAGGTTAGGTTAGGTTAGGTTAGGTTAGGTTAGGTTAGGTTAGGTTAGGTTAGGTTAGGTTAGGTTAGGTTAGGTTAGGTTAGGTTAGGTTAGGTTAGGTTAGGTTAGGTTAGGTTAGGTTAGGTTAGGTTAGGTTAGGTTAGGTTAGGTTAGGTTAGGTTAGGTTAGGTTAGGTTAGGTTAGGTTAGGTTAGGTTAGGTTAGGTTAGGTTAGGTTAGGTTAGGTTAGGTTAGGTTAGGTTAGGTTAGGTTAGGTTAGGTTAGGTTAGGTTAGGTTAGGTTAGGTTAGGTTAGGTTAGGTTAGGTTAGGTTAGGTTAGGTTAGGTTAGGTTAGGTTAGGTTAGGTTAGGTTAGGTTAGGTTAGGTTAGGTTAGGTTAGGTTAGGTTAGGTTAGGTTAGGTTAGGTTAGGTTAGGTTAGGTTAGGTTAGGTTAGGTTAGGTTAGGTTAGGTTAGGTTAGGTTAGGTTAGGTTAGGTTAGGTTAGGTTAGGTTAGGTTAGGTTAGGTTAGGTTAGGTTAGGTTAGGTTAGGTTAGGTTAGGTTAGGTTAGGTTAGGTTAGGTTAGGTTAGGTTAGGTTAGGTTAGGTTAGGTTAGGTTAGGTTAGGTTAGGTTAGGTTAGGTTAGGTTAGGTTAGGTTAGGTTAGGTTAGGTTAGGTTAGGTTAGGTTAGGTTAGGTTAGGTTAGGTTAGGTTAGGTTAGGTTAGGTTAGGTTAGGTTAGGTTAGGTTAGGTTAGGTTAGGTTAGGTTAGGTTAGGTTAGGTTAGGTTAGGTTAGGTTAGGTTAGGTTAGGTTAGGTTAGGTTAGGTTAGGTTAGGTTAGGTTAGGTTAGGTTAGGTTAGGTTAGGTTAGGTTAGGTTAGGTTAGGTTAGGTTAGGTTAGGTTAGGTTAGGTTAGGTTAGGTTAGGTTAGGTTAGGTTAGGTTAGGTTAGGTTAGGTTAGGTTAGGTTAGGTTAGGTTAGGTTAGGTTAGGTTAGGTTAGGTTAGGTTAGGTTAGGTTAGGTTAGGTTAGGTTAGGTTAGGTTAGGTTAGGTTAGGTTAGGTTAGGTTAGGTTAGGTTAGGTTAGGTTAGGTTAGGTTAGGTTAGGTTAGGTTAGGTTAGGTTAGGTTAGGTTAGGTTAGGTTAGGTTAGGTTAGGTTAGGTTAGGTTAGGTTAGGTTAGGTTAGGTTAGGTTAGGTTAGGTTAGGTTAGGTTAGGTTAGGTTAGGTTAGGTTAGGTTAGGTTAGGTTAGGTTAGGTTAGGTTAGGTTAGGTTAGGTTAGGTTAGGTTAGGTTAGGTTAGGTTAGGTTAGGTTAGGTTAGGTTAGGTTAGGTTAGGTTAGGTTAGGTTAGGTTAGGTTAGGTTAGGTTAGGTTAGGTTAGGTTAGGTTAGGTTAGGTTAGGTTAGGTTAGGTTAGGTTAGGTTAGGTTAGGTTAGGTTAGGTTAGGTTAGGTTAGGTTAGGTTAGGTTAGGTTAGGTTAGGTTAGGTTAGGTTAGGTTAGGTTAGGTTAGGTTAGGTTAGGTTAGGTTAGGTTAGGTTAGGTTAGGTTAGGTTAGGTTAGGTTAGGTTAGGTTAGGTTAGGTTAGGTTAGGTTAGGTTAGGTTAGGTTAGGTTAGGTTAGGTTAGGTTAGGTTAGGTTAGGTTAGGTTAGGTTAGGTTAGGTTAGGTTAGGTTAGGTTAGGTTAGGTTAGGTTAGGTTAGGTTAGGTTAGGTTAGGTTAGGTTAGGTTAGGTTAGGTTAGGTTAGGTTAGGTTAGGTTAGGTTAGGTTAGGTTAGGTTAGGTTAGGTTAGGTTAGGTTAGGTTAGGTTAGGTTAGGTTAGGTTAGGTTAGGTTAGGTTAGGTTAGGTTAGGTTAGGTTAGGTTAGGTTAGGTTAGGTTAGGTTAGGTTAGGTTAGGTTAGGTTAGGTTAGGTTAGGTTAGGTTAGGTTAGGTTAGGTTAGGTTAGGTTAGGTTAGGTTAGGTTAGGTTAGGTTAGGTTAGGTTAGGTTAGGTTAGGTTAGGTTAGGTTAGGTTAGGTTAGGTTAGGTTAGGTTAGGTTAGGTTAGGTTAGGTTAGGTTAGGTTAGGTTAGGTTAGGTTAGGTTAGGTTAGGTTAGGTTAGGTTAGGTTAGGTTAGGTTAGGTTAGGTTAGGTTAGGTTAGGTTAGGTTAGGTTAGGTTAGGTTAGGTTAGGTTAGGTTAGGTTAGGTTAGGTTAGGTTAGGTTAGGTTAGGTTAGGTTAGGTTAGGTTAGGTTAGGTTAGGTTAGGTTAGGTTAGGTTAGGTTAGGTTAGGTTAGGTTAGGTTAGGTTAGGTTAGGTTAGGTTAGGTTAGGTTAGGTTAGGTTAGGTTAGGTTAGGTTAGGTTAGGTTAGGTTAGGTTAGGTTAGGTTAGGTTAGGTTAGGTTAGGTTAGGTTAGGTTAGGTTAGGTTAGGTTAGGTTAGGTTAGGTTAGGTTAGGTTAGGTTAGGTTAGGTTAGGTTAGGTTAGGTTAGGTTAGGTTAGGTTAGGTTAGGTTAGGTTAGGTTAGGTTAGGTTAGGTTAGGTTAGGTTAGGTTAGGTTAGGTTAGGTTAGGTTAGGTTAGGTTAGGTTAGGTTAGGTTAGGTTAGGTTAGGTTAGGTTAGGTTAGGTTAGGTTAGGTTAGGTTAGGTTAGGTTAGGTTAGGTTAGGTTAGGTTAGGTTAGGTTAGGTTAGGTTAGGTTAGGTTAGGTTAGGTTAGGTTAGGTTAGGTTAGGTTAGGTTAGGTTAGGTTAGGTTAGGTTAGGTTAGGTTAGGTTAGGTTAGGTTAGGTTAGGTTAGGTTAGGTTAGGTTAGGTTAGGTTAGGTTAGGTTAGGTTAGGTTAGGTTAGGTTAGGTTAGGTTAGGTTAGGTTAGGTTAGGTTAGGTTAGGTTAGGTTAGGTTAGGTTAGGTTAGGTTAGGTTAGGTTAGGTTAGGTTAGGTTAGGTTAGGTTAGGTTAGGTTAGGTTAGGTTAGGTTAGGTTAGGTTAGGTTAGGTTAGGTTAGGTTAGGTTAGGTTAGGTTAGGTTAGGGTGTAGGTTAGGTTAGTTAGGTTAGGTTAGGTTAGGTTAGGTTAGGTTAGGTTAGGTTAGGTTAGGTTAGGTGTAGGTTAGGGTTAGGTTAGGTTAGGTTAGGTTTTGGTTAGGTTAGGTTAGGTTAGGTTAGGTTAGGTTAGGTTAGGTTAGGTTAGGTTAGGTTAGGTTAGGTTAGGTTAGGTTAGGTTAGGTTAGGTTAGGTTAGGTTAGGTTAGGTTAGGTTAGGTTAGGTTAGGTTAGGTTATAGG